>CM046666.1:2172500-3627500 GCA_025594165.1 Tamias sibiricus
TTGTATATTCCAGTAGGTAAAATAGCTTTTGTATCAATGGGATAGGTGATAAATTAACATGCACAGAAAACACCTACAGTCAGTTCTAGCCATCCTGTACAGATGCTATTAGCCTGCAGACCATATCTGTGTTGTTCTGATCCATTGAAGCATGTGGGAAATGTGACTCACTAGGATGCTGAGATGGTGGTATTTATTTATCCCCTTGGAAATTATTTATTGGGCCCTACCCCATGCCAGCCAGTGCCATGGGGACTTGGTGCTCCAGCAGAGGAAAACAAACCCAGACCATCAGAGGTGGTAAGTTTGGAGTGCAGCAGTGAGGGGTGTGATGAGTGGTACCAAATTCCAACTGTGCAACATGACAACGCACAGAACACAGTTGACACATGTGAGCCTCTGACAGCAGAGGAAGCTCCTCAGATCCAATGACATCAATATGATAGGAAAAGCCTTGCCTTCTTCAAGATTTGGCACAACTTAAGACTGCTGTCCAGCTCCAGAGATTTTTCCCATGGAGAAAAAGGAGGACCACGTGAGAATGCAAGGAAGCCCAACTTCTTCTGCTTATCCACTCCCTTCCCTTTCTCACTGGTGTTGGCCCTGAGAACATTCCCAAATAAATTTCCTGCATGGTAATCTCCATAGCAAAGTGTGCTTCATGGGAAATCTGATCTGCAATAGCAATGTAAGAGCATGACTTTGTTGAAGGGTGTTGTTATGGTTTGGATTTTAAGCGTCCTCCAAAGACTTATGTGTTAAAGTGTCGCTGCTTGAATCAATTGCCGCTTGGAGCAACGACGCCGTGGGAATAAGTTCAGAGGCAGACTGGAAACAAACAGGCTCTTTATTCTGCTAGCTTCTCTCTCCGGCTCCATGGACAACTCCAACACCATCCACACTCCTACAACCACACCACAAAATGGCACCGACCCTGTCCGCAAAGTCCCGGGCCAAGTCCCGCGAGAGCATGCAAATGGTACCAACCCAATCCCAATGTCCCGGGCCAAGTCTCGCGAGATCATGGAAGGTGGTAATGCTTTATGGCTCACAGCTAACCACAATCTTAGCTATCTCCTTAATTAGGGCTCCTACATTAAAGTTTGGTCCCCAGGCTTTGGTGCTACTGGAAGATCGTAGAACCTTTAAAAAATGGGCCCCAGTGGAAGGAAGTTAGATCATTGGGCATCTACCCCTTAAGGAGATATTGAGACCCTGGCCCTTCCTCCCCACCCCTTCTGGTTTCTCACAGTCATGAGGCAAGCAGCTTTGCTCAACTATGCACTACCAGCCATGATGTTCTGTCTCAAAATAGGCCCAAAGTAACAAGACCAGTGACTATGGAATCCATAAGCCAAAATAAGTCTTTCCTCCTTCTATGTTGATTTTCTCAGGTGTTTTGTAATAGTAACAGAAATCTGACTCACACAGATGTTGACTAAAAACCATCTATAATTTGGAAAAGAAAACTTGCCTCATAAAATTATTCATGACTACTTAGGTAAAATTGTTAATTTATATTTTTGCTACTCTACTATCTTGGGAACCAAATTAGACTTTTTTACTTTTTTTAAATATTGAGGTTATTTTAGTCTGTGAATATTTTATATTTAATTCAAACATTTCCTTATGAAATAAATGGCGGTATAAAGCCCCAAAAGGAACAGCCAAACAAAGAAACTTTATTGGCAAGCTTACTTGCAGATAGACTTATTATTTATTCTTGTAGAATATATTTTTCATAAAAAAGAGTAAATATAATATATATATTCTATTTAAATAATAGTAAAACAAATACTATTATATCTTCCACACAGCATAAGAATTAGAACATAGACAATAACATTGATTGAAGTTCTTTGGCAATCTATTCACTGCTGTCCTGAATCTATTGGTAATAATTTCCTTAAAGATGATAGATAGATAGATAGATAGATAGATAGATAGATATGATAGCGGTGACATCAAATGAGATGACAGAAAGAAAGAGAGAGAGACATGCACACACTTAGTGTAGTTTGTAAGTTTTTGTTTTTCTATATTTTATGTAACTGGAGTTTTATATTGCACAAATGTACATGATTTGCTTTTTTACTAAATTGTTGTTGGTTCCACTGGTTTTCATCACTGTATAGTACTCCACATATGATTACACCATGATTTATTTATACATTGTACTGTTGTCAGACATTTGAGCAGATTCCAGTTTCTTGATAACTAAGTTCCTTTCACAAAGTGTGTTTATTCCAAATTTTTACAGTGTTACCATTGGCACTATGCTCATGTCTCTGGGCACATATGTACTACCTTTTCTCTGGGATGTGTTTAGGAATAAAGATACTAGTGCATGGGATGTAAGCACATTCAACCTGACAAGTCATTCCAGACTTTTCCAGGTGTTTGTTCTAATTCACACTCTCACACATAGCAGATGAGAGTTTGCATCTCTGCACACCCTCACTAACACACAGTTCCACCTGACTTTAATATCCTGCCAATTTGGAGAAAATGACATGGAATGACACTGTGGTCTTCATTTCTTCCTGCCCCATTACTAACAAGGAGAAGCATCTTTTTATTTGATTATTGGCCATTTACATTTTCTCCTCTTTTAAGTGAGAATTCAATGATTCCATAAATTTCTCTTGAGCTATTTGACTTTTTATTATAATTCATAGAAGTTCTTTAAATATTCAGCATACAAATTATTAGTTTGCAGTGACAAAATATTTTTCTCCCATGTTTTATCTTTTTTATTCCCTTTTTTTTGGTGTCTTTTGATCAATATACAAAATTAAACTAGTTACTTAAGTAAAAATTAAATTCTTAAATTTTAATGTGGTATAATTTATAAAATGGTGTCTTTAATATTTTTATGTATTGTCTTCTGTCATAAATTTGTTCCTGTTCTAAATTTGTAAAGAAAATTTCCTATATAATCATCTGAACATTTTATGGGGTTTTTTTTGTAGTTATTTATTCTATCTTTAATTCATTTTTATGAATGACATTATATAGAAATTCACTTTTTTTCTCATTTGGACAACCAGCAACATTAATATCTAAAATTGTTTTAGTTGATAATATACTCACACAGATCAAGGAATCAGAGCAATATCAAATTACCTAAGTGAAAACTCTTACTTTACTCTGCCTCACAACCCATTTCCCTATGTATCCAGAAAGCCACTTTAGTAATTTTTCTATGAACGTTGAGGATATCTTTAGGTAAACACAAGAAAACATGAGAATCTATTTCCAAGTATTTCTGTGCTCAACTCTAACAAAAAAATCTGCCTTCTTACATTGAACACTGGACCTAGAGGTGGTTCCACAGCTCTACTGAAAACTTCCTCATTCTTTCTTTAAGAATTGACAGTATTCCACTATAGAGTGAAACCACATTTTAGATATTTCTGTTTTCAGTCATGGCAGAGTAACAGTGACCAAATTTATTCTTCCACTTTAAGCAATTAGAATTTGTGAAGCTAAAAGCCAGAAAGCAGGAAGCTGTATATAGAAAGAAGGAACTGCAAAGAACTGAGGAACATTCTCCTGAGTCTGGCTAGATCATTGGAAGAAAACATAAAGTTAAATTTCCATTACCTTGAATTTGGCAAAGGACTTTTAGATGTGATGCCAAGTACATAAACAACAATAAAAATACAAAAATCAAACTTTTAAAAACATTTATGTTCCAAAGAACACCATCAAGAAAGTGAAAGGAAAACCCACAAAATGGTAGAAAGTATTAACATCCTGGCATTAACATTCAGGTTATATAGAACAATAATAAGAAGACATATAAGTCAATTTAAAATGGGCAAAAAATATGAATAAATATTTCTCCAGGAAAGATGTGCAAATGTCCAATAAGCATAGGAAAGCTGTTCAACATCATTTGAAATGAAAAATACCTTAAAAACCACAATGAGATAATCTTTTATACCTAGTAGGATTGTTAGAATCAAAAAGTCAGATAATAACAAATGTGGGTAAGAATACAGAGAAATCATAACCTGAATACACCACTGGTATGAATTTAAAATGGCATTATCACTTTGGAAAAGAGTCTGGCATTTCCTCAGAAGGATAAACATAGAAATGTCATATGGCCCAAGAAATTCATTCTTAGATATAAACCCAAGAAAAATAAAAACATATGCTTATGCAAAATTTATACATGAATGCTTATAATAGCATTATTCACAATAGCCAAAAGAAGGAAACAATTCAAATGTCCATCAACTGAGGAATGATACTGTGGCATATCCATAAATTTTAGTCAACTTTTCATTACTGTAAAAAGAATACTTGATATAATCAACTTAAAAAGATGAAAGGTTTATTTTGGCTAATACATTTGGAGATTTCAGTCTATGAATGATTGGCCCATAGCTTTGGGCATGGTGGGAATGCATGGTGGAGGCCTATTTATCATGGCAGCATGCAAAAGAGAGAAAGGAAGCAACCAAAATGAAGCTACTCAATAAACAGCTCCCTTCAAGAACACATGCCCAGTGACCTAAGACCTGCCCTGCCATGCTAACACAGCCTGCTTGTGGAGAACCCTACCTGCTGCAGATAACCACATAGGCCATATCAGAGAAAAATGGTGAAAATTCAGGAAAACCAATTAAAATGTACAAACAAGTAAATTCCTTGGTAGAAAATTATTAGGGGATTGAGAGGTTGACAGCTGGTTTCAATTCTGGTCCTTCAACACTTGGGCATTGAGTATCTACTTCATGCTAGAGAGTAAGGTATGTGCTTTTTATGTTTGTACCATGAAATTTAGAACTTTGGCTACAGATCACTTCCACGGCTTCTATAACATTCTGGGGCGAGTGGACATGTAATACTGAAGCGTAGGAAGGCAATGTTTAATTTCATACTATAAAGATGATGGCTTGAGTGTATTCAACACTCCAAAAAGTAAAACAATTAAAACCTTAGGAAACACTAAAATGCTGTCATGGAATATAAACATTCATGTTGCCAAAGTATAACTGGAGTACTGAATTGCATTTTGGAACCAGGTGGAAGTAGATGAGCTGTGTGAGTTTTCTACCGAACACTATGTCTCCATAGGGACCATACCCCAAATATAAAATGTAGGCATTGCTTAAGTCTATTAATATCATCTGAAATGCTTTCTACATAAGTTGACTAGATTGCTGTCATTATCATCTAGCCTAAAACCCTGTCCTTAAACAAAATGAAGCTACTCAATAAAGCATACCTAATTAGATTTTACCAACCAGCCCCACCCATCTCCCATGCTGCCTTGTGCTACCTGTGAAAGTTAGCCTAAGGCTTTGGGGCAGACTCACTGAATCATGAATTTTTACTGTTAGAACATGTTTTGTGTGTTTAAAAAAAAAAAAAACACCAAAATATTGAATTAAGTCACCAGGGTGATTGTAGCTTGGTAAGAGCCAGATAAACTCATCGACAGAGAGAGATCAAGATATGGAAGAGGGCATCAAAAGCTTCGGCTGGCATTGCTAGTCGTAGTGCATGCCAGCACCTGTGCACACAGGTAAAAACCCAAGGGTGAGAGGAGGTAAAGCACTAAGCTGCATGCTTTTCTCCTAGTCATGTGAGTCTGTGCCCCAGCTGTAGGTGGGACTGCAGGGCCATGTGGCCTGTGGCATCTTCAGTTTTGTTTCATTAGTCTTCATGCATAATATCTTCTTTTTACAAATTCCTTTTCAAAAAAAAATTTTCCCTTCAGCTTTTCTTTGTATTCTTTATATTCACTTTTAAAATTCAGTATTGGCTAAAAGATTTGCTCCCTAGCCATATAACCTTTTTTAAATTAATACTTACCCATGATAGTAGGATCCATTATATATGCAGATACCATAAGTTTATGCAGATATCATATATGCAGATACCATAAGTTTATCAATCTCATTCCCCAGTACTGTCCCTTTCCCTCCTTCCTTCCTCCCCCAACCCATTGCTCTGCTCTACTGATCCCCCTTCTAGTATTCTTATTGTTATTTTATTAGTGAATTATAATTACATATATAATTGTTGTTATTGTTTTAATTAGTGTACTATAAGCAATTATAATCACAAATATATATAATATATCTATATATGTGTGTATGTATATGTGTATATATATTCATATATAGTCATTGTTGTTCTTTGAGATACAGTTTATATCACTGGCCAGATACTGATCAGCAACAGGCCAAATACATATTCTAAATGGTCACCTCTGGACACACTGAGACCCCACTCATGATACATCATGGTACATCACTTATATCACATGCTCTACACCATTTTGGACTCTGGGTTCATAGGAGATTTGACACTGTTGTGCAAAGTTTTTCAGATGTATCTCTATGATATGCCCAGGCCTGTTTCAATCTATGCAGTGGTGACTATTTTTAAAGTCATACAGATGTTTCTGATCAAAGCCCTACAGGAAAATATGAATGTAAGAATACTTAGTTTCCAATGGCAGCCCAGGATCTCAGTGTGTCTTACAAAGTCATTTCAGGTGACTTATGCAGGATCCAAGGGGCACCGTGGGATTTCACACACGGAAAGGACCTGGCTGGAGGTAGGGGTGGGGTTGGGAGGGAGACTTTCCATTATTACATTGTTCTATAACTTTTTAAGTTATCCAAATATAATAAAAAATAAATGATAAACATTTAAAAATAGGTATTTCACATATGGAGCCATGGATAATTTGGTTTGATGCCAAAGAGCTATATAGAACACCAAAAGTAATGAGATTTGTCATTTGTGGAGCTAGCCCAAGGGTATCTTTTCAAATTCTAGATGGTCAAGAAGTTTTGAAACATTTTGCCAAATCAGATTCACAGGTAACTTAAACATGTGGAAAACTATTTATGTCCTGTTTACATAAAAAGCAGAACGACTGATACTTCAGGTGAAATATAGACCATATTTATTCTTTTTAAATTTTATTTTTAATTTTACCTTTTGTAGTTCTAGGGATTGGACTTAGGGCTTCATGCATGCTAGGCCAGCACTCACAACTGAGCTACATTTCCAGCCACTCAGGGCATATTGAATGGCTCATTCCACTGATGAGGAGGAAAGCATCCAAAGATATTTCACAAGGCTAAAACACACAAAACATGTTCTAACAGTAAAAATTCATGATTCAGTGACTGTGCCCCAAAGCCTTAGAAAAGGACTGTAAAGAGCTTTCTAGAAAATAATTAGAATGTACACCAAGAGGCCCATCACCAAAACTAGACACGTAATGACTGCTTTCCTTAAAAATGTGCCCCCTTTAAAAATTTGTTTATAAATCAATGTGATATATATAAATCAATGTGATATATTTCCCAATTTGTCACAGAACACTTGCAGTTTTTTTTTTTTTTTAAATCAAGCATAAACAATTAACCTAAGATCAAAAAATCCTTTAAGAATTTGAAAGGAATTGTTTTGGAATTATTTGAATTACCAAGTAAGTCCATTAAAACTCTTAAGAAGTCATAGTCTTCAAGAATTGGTGAAAAACAATGAGATCTTTTCTAGTCTTTCTTGACAGTCTTTATTCCCCATTTTTCTTATTTCCTTACTTCAATTCGAATGTACTAATATGCATTACATTTGAACTATTACCATTTGAAGTCTTTGACTCTCAAATCTCCTGAATGTGAACAATTTGGAATCTCTAGCTCAGGTGAATTCATTATGTGCCCAGTATTCATAAGGAGAAAATATCATATTCTAACTTTCACTACTGTTGAGGAACCTTGCTTTTAGTACATGCTTCTCCTCTGCTTATTTTTTCTTCAATACTAAATCTTTTGAGAAACAGTTGTTTGGCAAAAGGATTAACAACTCATAATTCTACCTGCTGCTAGTCCGTTTAAGCCCATTTAGTCCAATCAATTGTATATTTTTCACGAATGCTAAGAAACAAACAAGCCTATCCCTTTTAGCTTTTTACCTTACAACCCTGCCATACAACCCTACTCATAGTTAACACTGTCTCCCATCGTGCCTTCAGGGGACCTTTCCAATGTGGCCTATACTGGCAATGTACCTGACTAAGCAAAACAGATCAGAGGATTCACAGTGCAACCCCAAATTGTTACATACTGTGGAAGTGCTTTGGTTTTTCTGAACTTTCGGTGCAAATACATTTGAGCAGATTAAATATAATTGCATTAGTTAAGAAAGTATCTACTTTCTTAATTTCCCTAAATTGTCACATGAGATTAAGTCCAATTGTCATATGAGCTTAAATCCAAGATTGGAAGTATGAAGAAGTGAATATAACACTTTTGTATTTTGCTGGGCAAAGCAAACACACAAACGCTTTATGGATTAGAAACTTCATTAAGAAAGAATAATAAGTGAACATACATTCTGAACACCATCCATTGACCTGAGATACTATTTATGGATCACAACCCAACTATATAGATTATTTTTGTAAGGTTACAAAATAAACTGATGACAACAAATACTCAAGCATTTGAGGGACTATATTGGAAGAATTGGTTTTGTACAGTATTTCATTTTATATCTGTTGAATTGGGGAAGAGACCCTAATTGTTCACTTTAAAAATATCCTTCAGAAAATTACAAAATATGACTCTGCAAATAAATTTGAAAAAACTTAATGATCTGAAATGAATGGTTTTGCTGGAACATGTGAAATTCCAAAAGAGACTTCTAAAGAGGGGAAACTTTAAATAAACCACAAAAGAAACAGAACTAATCCCCAAAGAGCAGTAGGCCCATTTACAGTGAAATGCAGAAAATAGTTTGTACCCCATTAATTGAGAGCAATGAAGAGACCCAAAGTGCCTGCTAACCCCTCTGAGCAGGGGGGCTGAGTGATTGTGAACAGAGAGGAGGAAGTGTCTCCTTTGGACCTGTGGGATATTATCCCATGTACACTTGTGATTCAGCGTAAAACTCCATGGTTTTCCTTAAACTCCTCCTATGAACCCAGGTACTGAGCTAAGTAGATCACATTCATGATCTCTTGGTGATTAGGAAAATAATCATCATCATCATCATCATCATCATCATCATCATCATCATCCCAGCCTCAACCTGCCAAGGCTTTAATTTCTAATAAGTACTCATCATATATTCATTAATTGCCAAACCTTGAGGTTTCTAGTATGTGTATATAGTATGTCTTTTCATGCTGGAAAATTAATGTATACATAAAAATTAAACTGAGGGCTGGAAATAAAAGATATTAAATAAAAGATATTCCTCCCAATACTTCAGACTTATACTGAAACAGTAAGAAGTATATGATTCATGCCAGAGATTTAGGGTTGAAATTGACTCTAATTTCACAACCCTAATGGAGAGTATTCAATATGGTTACTTTTAATTCTGTATAAGAGTGAAAGTTAAATTACTTTTAGGTATGGTATCTATCTCAGCTACTTTCAAAAATAAAGCAAGTGAGTTATGCTAGCTATTGTTAAGTAATAAACTTTTTATATGTTATAGGTATAGGTGACTCCCACATGCCCTTGCGATCCCCTTTCCCACAGTTTCCCTTACTATTAACATCTCTTGAATTAACATGGTACGTTTGTTACAAATGATGACACATTATTAACTAGAGTCTATAGTGAACATTAGGGCTCACTCTTGCTGTTGAACAGTTCTATGAGTTTTGATAAATACATGATGTAACCACCATCACTGTATTTTACAGAATAGTTCTATTGCCCTAAAAATCCTGTTTAGTCCACCTCTACCTCCAGTGTCTGGCAATCACTGATTTTTTTTTTTTTTTTTTACTGTCTCTGTAGTGTTTTTCTATTTCTAGAATATAGATGAGATCATACAATATTTTCATATTGGCTTCTTTCACATAAAACTGTATGTTTAAGATTCCTCCATTTTTTTTAAGGCTTGATGACTGATTTCTTCCTAGAACTAAGTAGTATTCCCTTATCTGGATGTACCATAGTTCATCCATTCACCTGCTGAAGGACATCTTGATTACTTCTAGCTTTTTTGGCAATTATGAATAAAACTTCTATAAATATCCCTATGCAGATTTTTGTGTGGACGTAAGTTTTCACTTATTTGAATAAATGTGATTGCTGAATCAAATAATAACAGCATTTATCACTGTGCCATTCATTGTACATTCCCACCAGCAATGACTGAGAATGCTTGGTGCTTCATATCTTCTACAACATTTAGTTGTGTTAGTGTTTTGGATTTTAGGTATTCTAATAAGTGTGTGGTGACATCTCACTGATTCAATTTGCAAATCCCTAATGACATGTGATGTTGATCATCTTTTAATATGCATATTTGCCATCTGTGTTTCTTTTCTTGGTCAAGTGTTTGTTCAGATCTTCAGGCCATTTTTAAAATTTGGTTAGTTGTTTTTCTATAGTAGAGTTGTAAGAGTTCTTGAATATTTGGGATTTCCATGCTTTTATTTATCCACTTGCAGAATCAGAAATTTTTAATTTTACCAAAATCCCACTTATCATTTTTTTTTCTTTCACAGATTATGCTTTTGGTAATGCATCTAAAAACTCATTGCCATAGCCATGATCAACCTAGACTTTTTCTTTTGCTATCTTTTAGGATATTTTACAGTTTTACATTTTATATTTAGATCCATAACAAAGACATTTTTAATTATTTTCTTGTAAAAGGAGCAAGGTCAATGTCTAGATTTTTTTTGAATGTGGTTGTCTAGTTCTTTCAGCACCATTTGTTGACATGAAGATCTTTTCTGATTGAATTTCCTTTACTCTCTCAAAGATCAATTGACTGCAGATACTCAACTTACCAATAAATCCACCACAAGTTGAAAATATCCTAAGTTGAAAATGCATTGAACACCCCTAATCTTCTGAATAACAGCATAGCCTAGCCTGCCTTAAACAAGATCAGAATGCTTACTTACATTAGTCTACAGCTGGACATCACAAGAGAGAGTCATGCCACATATTGGTAGCCTGGGAAGAGATCAAAACTGGAATGAAGTATGGTTTATACTGAACTCCTGTTGCTTTTGCACCATCATAAAATTGAAAAACCTTAAGACCATCTGTATATGTATTTGTGTGGGTCTATTTCTGGTTTCTCTGTTCTCCTCCACTTTTCACACTGTCTATTCTTTTCCCAGTACTTCACTACCTTAATTATTGTAGCTTTGTAGTAAGTATTGAAGTTGGATATCTAACTTGGTTTTAATAATTTATTTAAATCATATGCTTTTGCCTATTTGCTGATCATAGCAGCCTGGGTAGGTGATGGATGAAAATATTCATTCGCAGGGAAACAATTATATTTTTTACACCAATAGAATAAAGATTACTTAAAGGGAAAATACTCTTTAAAATGCATTTTCTTTAGGAAGTTAGGGGAGCTTAAAACACAATTGTCTTTTAATTCTACCAATTAAAAATTTTTAAACAAAATGTCTCCTCAAAAAAATTAGTCTTTCCTTCTAAATCTTGATCCTTTAAATACTTAAAAGTGTGAATTAAGCATAGTTTGATCTCATCAGGTCAGGTCAGGGTTGTAGGTACACCTGACATTTTTATTTCACTTTACCATGTGAAGCAACTTAAAACACATCTGATATGTGTAATAATGAGATGTGAGATCATTTCCTGTTTTTACGTAATGCTAATCTGACACTCCATTCAATAAACTCAATTCTCTTTAACTCATGTCCAACATGATGGTGGCCTGTGTGGGAAATACAGAAATGAATGAAATATGATTCATTTCCTCAGAGAACCTACAGTCTAATGACCTATTTAAGCCCAGCCAATTTTGTGATTAAAATATGGCAGGATTATTTGCTACAATCCTCCCCCCACTGGAAAAAAAAACATACTAAATAAAATTTGTTGTAGCTGAAATACAATCCTTGGAATAGTATGTCACTGACTAATTAATAGATTATTAGTTATTAATAATATAATAACTGTTGATGAGACTCTTAAACATTAACTGAGGAGTAGAGAATACTCTTCTCTTTCAATCTTCCATTTATAGCATTTAAATATCAAAACACAATCCAACTTGAGAGCATAGTTCCATCTGCATATCATAGCTTTGTCTGCTTCCAAGAGTGGAAGAGTTTGGAGCTAGGGTGAGGTCAGGGAACATTTGTTGTATTATCTGTTTTCATCCTGCATAGACATCCAAGTCAGACTCTGTGTTAGTGAACTTTCCATTGTTGTGACCAAATTTCTGACATAAACAACTGAAAAAGAAGAAGGATTTATTTTGGTTCACATCCAAAGATTTATTTTGGCTTTCAGTCCAGTGGCTGACTCCATTGCTGGTAAGGAATACCTGTGGTAAGGCAGCATATCATGGCAGAAGGGTATGGAAGAACAATGTTGTTCACACCTTAGCAGCTAGAAGAATGAGGAAGGGTTTGGGGCCATGATATACTCATCAAGGATTGGTCTCTAATAACCAACTTCTTCCAACTAGGCTCCACCTCCTAAATTTTCCAGCACCTCCCAATAATGCCGCCAAATTATGAATCCACTTATGGATTCTCCATCTCTCCATTGATGAGCTAGAATTCTCATAATACAATCTTTTCCCAGTATCCTAAGCTCTAAATATTGCTGCATTGAAGACCAAGTTTTTAACACATTAAGCCTTTGGGGGACATTCCAGATTATAACTATAACAGGCTCCCATACACATCTGTCATCATTTGCCTTAAGGCCTTCCTCCAGACTGTGCTAGAGGCTTGTCCTACATTGCTCGTCTTCTATTCTTGTTCTTGTCAATACCCTGACTACAGTCTCCCTCAGGCTGCTTCCAGATCTGGAAGAACACCCTAGATGGATTCACTCCTTATTTTCTGTCAAGAAGCAGCCCATATTGCACCTTTGCCCTCAAGCCTGGTGAGAAAGGTTCTAGAGAGCCTGCCCATCAGAACTGTACTGCAATCTCCAGTCAACATCCCACAGGATCCTTTTCCTTGTACACAACATTCACACGTTTTCATTTACTTAATAATAGCTCTGTGAAAGTAAAGAATTGCCTTGTGGTATCAAGTAAACAAAGAGAAAAACAGCATAAACTTTCAAGTTGTAGCAGGTTTATTGAAGAAACAAGTCTACTCCCAAATTCATCAAGGCAGCTTGGCATGGATGAATGAAACTATTCACTCACAGGGAAATAATTGTACTTCATTTTCAAAATTGTGGGACAGGAGATATTTAAGAAAACATTTTGGGGAAAAAAGGGTGGGAAGAGAAAGTTTGTTGGATGAGGGAAAATTCTAATGAATATTCTAATGAGCAAGATCCTAAGTTTGCTTGATTTTGATTATTGGGATAGAAGCAGGTATACTTCCAAAATATATACCTTAGAATTGTGTTCATAAATGAGTGCCACAGTCTATGATGGTTAAGATTTTCAACAAATAGCCACAGATCCAATAATTTCTAATTTTATGCCATTTCCCTCCCACTAAACATACCGGAATACTGGTAGGCCAACTTTAAATGGCAAAAGGATCTTTTTAAAGGTCAGATGAAATGGTGAAGATTCTGCTTTGGAGTCAAGCACACCACCTGGGACCAAGATCCACCTCCTCTGCCTGTGAAAGATGAGTATGGGGACAAATTTCTTCATCTTAGCCATTCTCATATCTATGCAGAATGGGTACAATGTAAGGTGTCAGGTGTTCAAAAATGAATATAGACTCAATCCATATACTGAAAGGTTACAATATGGTGAGTAAGATGATCATTAAACCAGTCATTAAAAGGTCAGTGACTGACATGAAGTAAATATTCTTTAATATGTGGCAGGAAATCCATGTAGATTAGCCTTTGACAGTGTTCTCAAACTCATTTGAATCACCCTGAGATCTTTAAAACACCCCAGTGTCCAGGCCACAACCCAAACTAACTGAAGTTAGAACACAGGCAGCAGGGAATTTTAAACACACAGGCAATTCCAAGATACAACCAAGTTAGAGAATGATGGTGCAGAGTCAGAGAATATCTGTCCTATTATCCAATAGTAGCTGAATTAATAAAATCTAAGTAAGGCATTATTTCTTGTAACACAATTGTTCTGCGAGAGGAAAAATGTTTTTCTGACACTTAAACACAAAGCAGGGGTCAGAAAAGCCAGACATCTAACTCTTGATTTAATCTGGCCTGAGCATGTCACCAGTGGTGAGAAGGCCATGGGTCATGATTTCATGGTTTCCATGCAAAGAGGGTCCACACACACACACACACACACACACACACACACACACTTTAAGGTCAGCAAGTGTCACCAAGACTCTTCCTCTTCCCTGGGCTTGCTTTTGTTGCTCAGGAAAACCCAGGTGAGCCTAGCCACTCATTCTGGGCATATCTGCCTTATTCTCATCAAACCATGAAATCCAAAATCACCTTTACAGGAAATGCCAACCTTGCTAATAACATCCTAGGAGTTTTATTTCTTTTCTGATTTTCCCATAGTTTCACAATTGATTCATTGTGTTATGAGATGAATTGTGTTCCTCAAAATTAATATGTTGAGGTCCTAACCCACTACCATCACCTCAGATAATGACTGTATTTAAAAAGTTAACTAAGTTACAATGAGGTTATGAGGGAGAGCTCATAATTATTAGTGTTCTCATAAGAAGAAGAAATCAGAACACAGGGAAGACCATGTGAAGACACAGCAGCCTCTTCTAAGTCAGGAGAGAGGTTTGAGTTGAAACCAACTCTATCTACATATTGATATAGGACTGCCAGCTTCCAGAATTGTGAGAAATTAAATTTCTGTTGTTTAAGATGCTCAATCTATGGTATTTGTTACAGCAGCCCTAACAAACTAGTACATATTTCTTTTAAAAAATTTTAAAACATTTTCTTTGTGTTTATAATAGCAAAAAGTTCAACTCATAGACACATACTTCTTCCTCCTTTAGAGCATGATTTCTGGAACATGCTTTCCTAAATAGAAATCAGATGTTTCTTTTTTTTTTTTTTTCCAGAACCTATACCATATGTATTATTGTGTTTTCCAATTTCAAATACTTACTTCCATGTGATGTCAATTAGAAATGAAAATACAGACTTTCTGTATATCACCATCCCCACATTGAACTGCTCAGTGCTCAGTTTGGGACATGTTTACCCCTGAGGCACTGTGTGATTGCTTACAAATTATTTTATATATGTCACTCATTTAATTACAATTTATCTGCCTTGTTTGGTCCACATGGCTTCTAACTGACAAAAAAAGTATTGACTTAGGTTGCTTTTAGGAGTTTTTACTGTACAATATTATACTGGAATGTAATGCAAATTTCCTAATGACAATCATATCATTTCATCAAAAGTTATAAGTATTTACCAATACCCATATTCAATCCCTATAACCAATAAGTAAATAAGCAAATAAAAGGTTTCCATATAAGTTGGTCATACACACTTAAGCTAAAGAAAAAGAAAATTTTTAACAAAAAAATTTATTACAATCCCATTTGAAAAAAAATGTATCATAAGTAGAAAACAGAAAGGCTATACACTTATAGTAGATTTTATTGATTACTTTTTCTCACACTAATTCCTGCCTCACATTCCTAACAATGGCCTTGATTTCCAAAAATCAGAATAAGAAAATATATAGAGAAAACATCAGTGTAGGAATTTTAATAATTTCAGAGAACAGAAGTTGTGTGAGTTTATAGATTGACAGACAGTAAGCCCAAAATTATTAATGAAAATAGTTCCATATCAACTCAAGTCATTTTGAAAATTCAAAAGAGTGAATAAAACATAAGTAAGATACCATAAGCTTTCTGAAAGAAAGCTACAATGGTAGCAATAATATCAACAGGTCAAAAGAAAGGAATAAGAATTAGATTTTAGCTTTGTCTTTTTCCCATAGCAACACCAGGTGATACAAATTCTGAAGGAAAATGATTTTCAACCAAAAATTCTATTCCCAGCCAAACTATCAATTTGAGTGAGAAGAACAACATCTTTTCAGACACTTACTTAAAAAGGTAATGGCAATGTGTTCCACAAATTAAGGACAATAAGCCAACCAAAATATATATGACTTAGAAAACATGGGATCTGAGGCCAGAGTGTGGTTAAACAACTGTGAATAAGGACAGTATGTGGGGATGGTGACTGCTATATACTAGGAATGAAAAGCAAGTAATTCAGATAGAGTAGTTCAGATATTTGAGATTAAAGAATATTCAGGACTCTTTTTGTTTGCCAACCTGCAGGCTGAAAACATGACAGGATGGAAGTTAACAGAACCATCTGTTCTACTGAGCAAGTTCAAAAAGATGACAGCACATGGCTGGGTCCAAATGGAAAGACAAAAATATGTTCCTAATCTGAGTAGTTACACAGACACCGGATGCCTTCTGTTGGCAAGTGCTTTCTCCTCCTTACAGACAGCAATGAAAAGGAAAACTCAAATTCTATCAGGACAGGATAATACTGTTTACATATACAGATGATCTTTGGCTTACAATGGAGTTATATCAGATGTGGTGCCTTGGGCAGTAGATGGTGGATGCTGCCCTCACCTCTCTTCTGACCTGAAGGGTTTGGCATTCTTGATGCCTCCAAGAAGTCCTTGATTACTGCCATCTTTACTGCAGCCGAAGAGATCACAGAATGAAGGCAAGGACTAGAATTTGTAAGACACCATAAGATCCAAGATGGTACCTCAGAGGCATTCACAGTGTTGCAGAAGCTCTCCATGAGGGAATTAAATTAGCAGTTCTGCAAAGGCAAAGTGAGAGGCTTTGGAGGTTGACATTAGCACTTCAATTACACAGAGCTTATGTGTTGAAGTTAAGGTATACTGATAGCACACAACAGCAGGAAAGGAACTCCTCATAAAAGAGGAAGAGGATTCCTTCTCAACAGATGCACAAGTCTAAGACCTCTGAAAACATGAGGAAACAGGAAAACAAATCTCCCCTCAAATTTACAGTCCTCCACCAAAGGAACCCCCAGACATTAAAGAGGATGAAATTCTAGAGGAGGACTACAAAAAATTGATTATGAAAATGATTGATGAACTAAATAATCGAAGAAATTAATTAAAAGAGAAAATACAGGACAGGAGTGATTATTTCTATAAAGTGTCAGATATTATGAAAAAAAACAAGTATTAAGTCAAACATTCATTGAATTCACTTAATGTATATACCTATCCTTCCAAATATCACAGCTTAAGTTACAATACCATAAATATGCTCAGAACACTTGCATTAACCTATAGTTGGGCAAAATCATTGAGCACACAACTTATTCTATAATAAATCACTTAATATCTCACATGATTATTGAATACTGTGTTGAAAGTTAAAAACAGAATGGTTGTATGGGTATGCTTTTGCACCATTATGAAACTGGGGGGAAAATTGTTCAGTTGAACCATTGTAAGTTGAGACCATCTATAAATGGGACATCTCTGGAAGCATGCATAAGACGTTGGGTACCCTGGAGCATGGTTGGGGAAAGCTGTGCACCAGACATATACCCTCCACATATTTGTTACTAAAAAAGAATAAAACAGAAGCCATCCTATAAAATAACAGGAACAAGAAATAAGAAGAGAGAACTTGAACACCCAGAACAAAAGGCAAAGCAGTCAACATATATCTCTGAGGAGGCTGACGTCGTTCATTGTCCTACAGAGCAGTGGGATTGATTCTCAATAATCCAGAATACCCAGGGTGGGATTGTGAGTAGAGAAGGTTGAGCTGTAGAAAAGAATTCTTTTTAAAAGTAATGGAAAGCTTAAACAATGGAATCATGTAAAGTAAAATACATCAAAAGTCAAGCAAATGACAAAGAGGAAAGTGTTAAGAAAATTACAGGGCCAACGTTTGAAAGGAATGCACACATGGCTGTCTGCTATGGTGCCAAAGGGTGGGGAATGGGTTGCCAAGTTAAGAGCTGAATTTGACCAACATTATTCTGGAAGTTGGAAGCCTTTGAATGAATAGACTTCAGAACTCCAATATAGTCACATGGGAAAGATTCTGCCACTGCAATTGTTGTGGGGAGGCAAGTTCCTAGTGCTTCCCCATTGCCAGCATCTGGAAATATCCTCCTATTACTTTATTTTCTCATTTCCTCTACCTTATTTTTAATTTTCAAAATCATACTTTTATTTTTTCTTTACTTTTATTCTAAGTTGTTATATATGACAGCAGAATGCATTACAATTCATACTACATTTTTAGAGCACATTTTTATATATCTCTGGTTGTATACAAAGTATATTCACACCATTCATGTCTTCATACATGCACCCAGGGCAATGATATCCATCTCATTCTGCCATCTTTTTTTTTTTTTTTTTGCCCCCTCCCTTCTCTTCCTTCCCCATTGGCCTTTCTAGTGTTCCTCTAATCCTCCTATGCTCCGTGTCCCAACCCCACTGTGAATCAGCCTCCTTATATCAGAGAAAATATTCAGCATTTGGATTTTGGGGATTAGCTAACTTCACTTAGCATTATATTCGCCAACTTCATCCATTTGCCTGCAAATGCCATGATTTTATTCTCTTTTTTTGCTGGGTAATATTCCATTGTGTATATATACCACATTTTCTTTATCCATTCAGCAGCACAATTCACAAAAGCTAAACTGTGGAACCAACCTAGATGCCCTTTGGTACATGAAAATCATACTTTCATTGAGCAAAAAATATCTTCAGCATTCTGTTTTGTTGGAATAGATTGAATATGTGTGTGTGTGTGTGTGTGTGTGTGTGTGTGTGTGTGTGTGTGTGCGTGCGCATGCGCGCGCATGCACACATGCATGCGTGCATGTGTATGTGTGTGTTGTGTTGAGGAGTGAATACAGGGATAGGGCATGCTAGTCAAGTGCTTTCCCACTGAACTACACCCTGGACCCAGATCTATTTGACTGTACTTCTTTAACTGGTCAGCTGGTCAGGTTTCCCCAGAGAAAAATCCTGTCTAGGGAACAGAAATCATATCACCAGACTTTTGAAGACTGAGTTGGAGCAGGGGGTTGGGGTCTAATTATGTATCACTCAGTTTAAACACTGATAAAGATAAATTATCCCGAATCTAGCCTGGGACAGAACTTTTTAGATGATGTTAATCACAACTCTTTCTGGAAGAAGTTATGATTCCTGATCAAATGTTTAAGCAATTAGCAGATAAAGTTTAATGGTATTGAGATCTCTGCTAGGACATTAGCTTCTAAGCTCTCCATCTGTCAGGAATGTTAATGATCTCCAACCAGACATTCTTTACTTCACAGTCAGGCTGACAGTGAAGCTTAACTTTCTTTTTGTCTCTAAAATGTTCTTACTATTAAATTGGATTAAGTTTGGCCTAAACCTTGTCTCCCTACCTGGGTGAAAAAATGTGGCTCAAAGTGGCCTCTGTACATAGTGAACTGTGTGGTAGCCTGAGGTCTAAAGAAATTGTAACTTAACCTAGTTGCTTACACTCATAGCTAAGCAATTGAGTTTTAGCCAATCATAATGGCTAAACCCTCAGCCAAACCCAGGCTGAAAATTGCCAAATTATGCCCAAATAAGGTAAATGTTGAACTATATCAGATAATCTGTCTCACTGCCTGTTTTCTTTTCTTTCCTTTTTTCTTTTTGGTACTGGGGATTGAACTCAGGGGCACTTGACTACTGAGCCACATCCCCAGCCCTATTTTGTCTCTAAATAGACAGGGTCTCATTGAGTTGCTAGGTGCCTTGCTGTTTTGCTGACGCTGGCTTTGAACTCTGATCTTCCTGTCTCAGCGTCCCAAACCACTGGGATTACAGGTGTGTGTAATTGCGCCCAGCTCACTGCCTATTTTCTTTCTTTTTTCTTTTTCTTTTTCTTTCTTTCTTTCTTTCTTTTTTTCTTTTTCTTTTCTTTTTTTTTTTTTTTTTTTTTTTGATGAGCATGATCTTTATTTTTAAAAAGTTGCTTTCTCAAAAATTTGGGGAATTTTAATATGAGACAAAGAAGAAAGTTTAGAATGATTCCAGATTTACTTAAATTATCTGTTTGCTTCAGGTGCCCATATAAACACTCTCTCTCTAGCGCGCGCGCGCGCACACACACACACACACACACACACACACACATACATGTACACAATGACTAACATACACAGAAATTTAATTAATTTTTCTGTCAAATTTCTACATTCTTTTCCTCTCTATCCACAGTTGTACAATTCTAAAGAAAATTAATATTTGCTAAGTTTAATTCATTTGAAGATGGCTTAATTTAATCAGTATTGGGTTCAACTTCCAACTCCTGAAACTACAAACAGATGAATTTATACATCTAAACTTAATTGGACTATTTCTTTTAAAAAATAAAATGAAAGCTGGGTATATTGATGTATTCCTCTTATCCCAGCTACATGGGAGGCCACGGTAAGAGGATTGAAAGGTGAGGCCAACCTCAGCAATTTCACTGCCTGTTTTCTGATCATAAATATAGCTCAGTAGTTGGAGTAGGTACCTTCTGTATCATCTTTGATCTGGAATGCTACCTGGTTCAAGAACTAAGAACTTTTATTTATTTATTTATTCAACTATTGATTTGTCTATTGATTTCTTATTTCAAATGAGCTTTGTTATATTTAGCTGGTCTCAGGTGTTTTGTTTAGTTTGAAACACTAGCAAAATTTAATATTTATGTAGGCCTGTTTCAGGTCTTTTCCTTAGAATGAGTTTGAAATAAAAGTATGTCCCGTGTTTTTCACTAAATAATATGAATATTTTTAAACCATGCCATCAGTTCATTTCTGTGTTTTGAGTATAATACAACTGTGCCTACAGCCCTAGACCAGGAACTTCATCATTAAACTCTTTAGAGAAGCTGGGCCCAGTGGTGGGCATCTGTAGTCCCAGCCAGCTAGTATGAGGCTGAGGCAGGAGGATCTCTTGTTCCCAAGAGTTCAAGGCAAGCTTGGGCAACATAGTGAGACTCCATTGCAGAACAGAGAAGAAAAATTTCTTCAAAGACAAAAAACAACAACAACAACAACAACAAAAACTCCAAAATCCATTCCAGTCAAGGGGGAGAGAGTCATGTGGAGTTGGTAATGAGGCATAGAATCTCTTCTTATTTTACCCACCCACCCCTTCATCCCTCTTCTAGGACACGAGAGTCCTGCTAGTTCTCCTTCCTCTCAGGTGACACGCTGCCATCTCAGGCTTGCCCGTCTCAGGGCTACTAAGCCAGTTCCCTCTTTTCTGTCAACCCCCAGCTTCCTTGACTCTGCTTCTCTTATTCCTTCCCATTTTGATCACCCTCTTGTGCTTCTGCCTCTTTTCTCTGACTTAATAGAAGTTGGAGAGCAGAATTAATTCCAGCTGACCCTGAAACTTCTTGTGCTTATTTACAATGTTTGACCCACTCCCGGAAAAAGGCTGATAAATTCTGGGGAAATAGCCTCAATGTAAAAATTTTTTTAAAAAAATTTAAATCACAGATATCTTCTTTCCCTTCATTTCATTCCACATGCTTTACTGTGTACCTGAAGGTCATTACAATTTATGGTCATTATTCAAAATGGCACACTTAATAATTTCACCTGAATTTTTCTCTTCTCCCCAAACTGATTCTAATGCATCTATCCAAATGCCACCAACTCAGACTTTTTAATCTCCTTGAAAAGATCAGTTCCTTGGAAATCTAATCAGAAATCCATATTTCCCTGCCCTTCATCTCTGAGTATTGTTTCCTTTTTATCTGACCATTAGCACAGCCCTACCATAGCACTTTTGCATTGAGATCCTACTAAGAAAAGGCTGATGGAAAACTGGCTACACACATCTGAGACCAAAGATTTTGAAGCTCTCAGGCAAATATTTATCTCAGGAATGTTTCTTGCTCTCCACAATAAGGCAGCTTAAATATTTCACATTCCCAAAGAAAGGGAAAGAGACACAGTAATGGGTAGGGCACTTGTTCTGTCAAAGAATGTTAGATTATCTTCTCCAATACCTTCAAGTTAGACACAACGAAAGGGGACCCAGGAAGTCTCAGTCACACAGGTCATGCCATTCACACAAGTTGTTTCAACAGGTCGTTATAGTCAGTCACACGGTTTGTAACAGTCATGTAGGTTCATTACAGGGAAGTGGATTTTTTCTGTTCTGTAGGTCCCTCAGCTTGTTTCCATTTCTTAGGTCATTACAGTGCCACAGATCCTTGTAGTCCCATGGGTAGTCACAGTTACACAGATCATTACAGTCACACAGGTAGTTTTTGTCACATGGGGTATCTCAGTCACATTCATTACAGTCACACAGTCACTTCAGTTGTACAGGTAGTTACAGCTGTACAGATTATTTCAGCCACACTGGTTGTTACAGTTGAGCAGGCTGATTCAATCACTCAGGACATTTCAGTTCAACAGGTAGTCACAGTTGCAAAAGTTATTTTAGCCACACAGATTTTTACAGTCTAACAGGTCATTTCAGCCACAATGATTGTTACAGGTGCCCAGGTAGTTTTAGTCATACAGGTAATTCAGTCGCACAAGTCATTTCAGTCCCACAGGCAGGCAGAGTTGCACAGGTTGCTCACTCTCCCAGGTAGTTCCAGTCCTACAGTTCATTTCACTCTCCCAGACAGTTATAGTTGCACAGGTCATTTCAGTTTTACAGGTCCTTATAATCCCACAGGTCATTTGAGCCACACAGAGCATTACATGGGTATTCTCAGTCACATGGGTCATTGAATTTGCACAGTGCATTTCAGTTATGCAGGTAATTACAGTTCCACAAGTTTCAGTTGCACAGGTAGTTTCAGTCACTGAGATAGAACTACTAGCCATCAGTGTCCATACTCCCTCAGAACAAAATGATCACTGTAATGGCTGACCAGAAATAGTGGCCTTGTCTTTATAAGCTCCATTTCTTTTTGTGTATCCATCACATTAAACTTAATGTGAGTGTTTTGGGAGCCCTAATGTTTTTCCAGTGTTTCATCCCGTTTCTTAAATGTTTTCACTCTGGCCAAACCCCAAATGTATCTTTGCCAAACTCCTTCATCTTCAATCTGTCTATGTTTCAAAGAAAATTTGAGCCATCTGTTTCTGTTTCATTGGCTTCACTATTCAAAATTCTCTTTGGTAGAAACTAAGTGCAAGTAGTCTTTTAAATCTCTGCTTAAGCCTTCCACACCCTTCTCTGAAACACCTTACAATGAAAGGGTCAGCAGAATGGAGATCTTTTTAGTGCACCTCGTTTTGACTAACTGCCTTTCTCATTTCTATTAAGATCACGCACCTGCTCACCAGTGAATGTTAACTGGCACATGAGTCCAGGAGGGTCAGGGCTGTTTTAGCATGAATGCATCACTGACCCAAATAACCCTACTGTCTCTCCACTCTTAATCTACTCTATGTTTGTTTAGGGGATTTATTGCAGGATAGTACAAACGGAATTTCTTCTTTGTATACTTTTCTGTGTTTTAACAAATGCTATAAAAACAGAAGCCATTTATATTAATATGTTAAAAATAAAAGTCAGAAGAATATAATGATACTGTGATTCTCACTTTAAGCAAAACAAGAATCTTATGTAATAGGAAGTAGTTTGTTTCATACCAACTTTAAAAAGTTATTAAGAATAGAAAGAACTTGGTACCAATATATTTTTGTATCCTGAATCTCTCATTCAACATTGCATCATGAGCAATTTTACTAAACCTTATCTTCAAAAACATGATTTTATGGCTGTATAGCATTTAATGGCACAATTATCCTTTAATCTCTTTCCAATTTTTTATCTTTATAAATCATGCTCTGAAAAATCCTAGAACTAGGATTCATAGATGAAAATGTTTAAACATTGCCAAATTACTCTTTATTATATGTTTTAAAACCTTTAAAATATAGACTTAAATAACTTAGCAATTCCCCCAGAAGTTGAGGAGCATTTCAGTTCTTATAGATTTTTCTACTACCAATTATAGTGATTCTTATTGTATTAATTTTAAAGCACACTTATTTTTATTCAACAATGGAGACTTAAATAACTAAAGATTCATTTTCTGATCCTCTCTAGCATACTTGAAGAAAAAAAATAAAAGAGAAATATGCCCCAAAACATTTCAGTTAATGCTGAACCATATATACAATGATGGTTATACCACCCAGCCCAGGTGTGTAGTGGGCTATACCATCTATGTTTGTTTTAGTACACTCAACAATATTTGCAAAACAAGGCAATTGCCTAAGGACTCATTTGTCAGAACATATCCCCATCATTAAACAACACTTGACTATAATGATTTCTGTTTAGAAATATAACTGGCAACCTCCAGTGATGAGATTAATCATAGCAATTAGCCAAAATAATTAAATTGTGTAAAGAAAAAATTTTAATATCTTTATCTAATAATGCATTTCAAGGTGGAGCTATAAACAGGATGTTGGGAATGACAGATATATGATTACCAAGGGCTTATGAGAGAGAGAAAAATTAATAGCTACATCAATGGAAATGACACAGAAGAAAAGTAATAATCGAAAAGCCAATATGATGGAATGAGATTCAAAAAGCAAATAATATCACAATTATTTGTAAAATGTGTATTTGATAAGAAGATAAAGGAAAATAATGATGGAAAATGACAAAGTAATGAGAAACCAAAGGACAGGACTTAACAAGAGGCAGAATGTGAGCAATCGTGTGTGGACAATTTTGAGCAAACAATTCAAACTTTGATGACATATATCATGAAACCTAGAGGGTGACCAGATAACCAAACATTTTAATGACCAAAGAATCAGGGCAAAAGTTCATATGCAATAGAAAAGCAGGACAATCATTTTTCTGAAACCAAACAATAAACACAAAGAATAGCATCATTTATTATAGAACAAGTCTATGGACCCTAGCTAAATGATAGAAAAAGGAGGAGGAGGAGAAAGAAATTGAAGATATTGAGGTAGCACTAGATTTTAAATTAACAAAGCATATCATGGCCTCAAATTGTTTGCTTATTTAAATATAAGTTAACTTTTCTGAATTTGATTTTTAAGTGTGTAATATGGAATGAATAAAATCTATACCACTTGCAACTCAGTTTCTGTTAGGATGAGGATATCTATCTGTAAGCTGTGAAATGCCATATCAATGTGAGTTGTCCCTCAGCTGAAGTCCAGGGAGATCTTTAGGGGTTATCAGCCCCTCAGCACTGAAAACTTGGATGACACCCAGAGCACAGAATAGCTCTCCCCATCTCTGTACTCTGTTGACCCAGATGTGAATGTCAAATTTCCTTTGAATTCCTTTGTCCAAGAGCATCAGAAAACCATGTCGTCTTTATTGAAAATCCTTGTTGTGAAGATGAAGGTGAGCCACACACTCCACCCCTTTTATGCTTACATATGAGCTGTCCCCCAAAAGCTCTCAATGTGAACACATTCAAAGGTGAAATGATTGGTTATGAAAGCCTTAACCTAATCAGTGTGTTAATTCACTGATAGGGATTAACTGAGTGGTAACTGTAGGCAGGTAGGCTATGGCTGGAGGAGGTGGGTCACTAGAGGTGTGCCTTTGGGGTATATATTTTGTCCCTAGTGAGGATGCACACTCTGTTTCCTGATTGTCATGTCCTGAGCTGCTTTCCTCTGCCCCACCTTATCATAATGAAACTGCCATCTATGAAGACCTCTGAAATCACTAGCCCCAAATAAACTTTGACTCCTCTAATTATTCTTGTCAGATTTTGGTCATTGCATCGAAAAAGCTAATTAAAATAATCCCCTAATGCCATATCACTCTTCACAGCTGAACTTTCCCTCTTTAACACCCATCCTCACTGGTTCTTTTCTTTTCTCTCTTCCCTTCCTCCTTTCTCTGTGCTACATGGAACAATCTGCTCTCTCAATTACTCCCCATCCCTAATTATAAACAGAATTCCTTCAAGATGCCCAGGGACACCATGCCCTTCTGATTAATAGGATCCATTCTCTTTGGAAAGTACTTGGCACAATGGAGCAAAAAATAATAGCCAATAAAAAATAGATTTAAAAAAAAAACTTTTACACAAAAAAAAGGGACTAGGAGAAATTTTGACTACTTTACTGGAACATTATGCAAATCACATCTGTTCATTAAACAAACAATTGTTGGTGTCTGTAGAAGGAATTAAGTGAACTAAGAAACAAGGCATCAGAGGGAGGCTGCAGTCGATGCTCACAGTGGGAGACGTGGCCACTTGAAATACAGATCCCTGAATCTATGAACCTCAAGAAATTTCTCCTATGAACACATAATCTTGTGGAGAAGAAAGACTATGGAGGTGAAAACTAAATAAATGATACATAAGTGAAATAATGAGACTTCTCAAGACAAAATTAAAAGAGGTATCAGAAATCAGTACTCAACTATTTGCTAAAGAAGTGCAGGAGACCTGATTTGGGAGATGGCTAAGATTGCGGTTGGCTGCGGACCATGGAGATGTTTGGGCATTGCCGCCTTCCGTGGTCTCACGGACTTGGCCCGAGATCTTGCGGAACTTGGCCCAAGATCTCACGAGACTTGAGCCGAGATCGTGGTGGGTCGGCGCCATTTGGTTGTTGGTTTTTTGGTGGTGTGTGTGGTGTGTGTTAGAGTTGTTGTCAGAGCCGGAGAGAAAAGTTAGCAAAATAAAAAGCCTGTTTGTTTCCAGTCTGCCTCTGAACTTGTTCCCACGGCGTCGTTGCTCCAAGCGGCAATCGCTTCAGGCAGCTACAAAGAAGGGCCACAAGTTAAAAGTAAGAAGACATCATTACAGGCTTAAATCATTCAGGAAGCTTCATGGAAAATGTAGGCCTCCATCATGCATGAAGAAGACACGGGCAAACATCAGGGAGCATGGTGTGAAAGGGAAACCCAGGCCCAAGAAAGAGGGTTTAGGTGCAAACTTCACTTGTGGAGGTAAGAGAATGAGGATTAAAGCCCCACCTGAAGAACTTTGATTATCAGGATGAAACTTACTCAGCAGGAATTCAATGACATGATGGCAGCGGGCCATGGGAAGGTTAGTTGGACAGAGGGATGCAGGATGGATTTGGTTAGTGACCTGTAGGAAGGTAGGGATTCAGAGTCAGGAGGAATTGTAATGCTTGGAATGATAAGTCCTCTGGTCAAATCAAGTGATGGCTGAGGAAGCAAAAAGGTTAAGATGCAAATCTGCAAAATTTGGCAATTGATTCAATGTGAAGTTGGGGGGATAAGAAAGGTAAAGAAGGTATCAGTGATTATCTCACAGTGAAAATGAAATATAACAATTAGAAATGTGAACAGAGAACCCTCAGAATGTGAGAAAATCTTTGCTAGCTACTCTTCTGACAAAGATATAATATCTAGAATATATGAAGAGCTCAAAAAATTTTACACCAAAAAATCAAGTAACCCAATGAGTAAATGGGCAAATGAACTAAGTAGACACTTCTCAAAAGAGTAAATACAAATGGTCAAGAAACACATGAAAAAAAATTTTCAGCATCATTAGCAATTAGGGAAATGCAAATCAAAACTACACTGAGATTTCATCTTACATCAGTCAGAATAACAGCCATCAAGAATACAGGGGGAGGAGGGGGAAGGGGGCAAGGGGATAGGAATAATGGCAGACTGAGTTATTCATGACTACCCTAAATACATGTATGAAGACACAATTGTTGTAAAAATACTTTATATAAAATCAGCAACTTGAGATATTGTGCTCTTTATATGTAATATGAAATGAAATGTACTCTGTAAACATGTATAAAAAATTAAAATAAAAAAAACAAAAAAAAAAGAATACAAATAATAACAAATGCTGGAGAGAAAATGGGTTACATGACCAATATAATTCTGCAACATGTACACTCAGAAAAATGAGAGATTATATCCCATCTATGTATGATATATCAAAGTGCATAAATGCATTCTACTGTCATGTATAACTAATTAAAAAAAAATAAATAAATAAATAAATAAAATTCCCGGAACTACACTGTTGGTAGCATAGCAAATTAGCACAACTGCTGTGGAAATCATTATGGAGGCCCCTCAAAAGACTATGAATGGAATCACTATATAACCCAGCTGTAGCACTTCTCAGTATTTACCCTGAAGAATTAAAGTCATCTTACTACAGTGATACGCATATACCCATGTTTATAGCAGCCCAATTCACAATAGCCAACTATGGAGCAAGCCAAGTATCCATCAATAAATGAACAAATAAAGAAAATATGGTATACATACAAATGGAGTTTTATTTGGCCATAAAGAAAAATGAAATTATGGCATTTGCAGGAAAATGAATGGAACTAGACACCATCATGTTAAGCAAAATAAGTTAAGAGTTGTATGTTTTCTCTCACATGCAGAAGCTAGAGAGGAAAATGGAAAACAAAGTGGAGGTAGATCTCCTAAAAATCAAAGGGAGATCAGTAGAGGAAAGGGAACAAAGTGTGGGAGGAAGAGGGGGTGGAATGCTGGGAGTGGCGTTGGCCAAATTACATTGTATGAAGGTATGAATATGTAACAACAAATCCCATCAATATGTACAACTGTAATGCACCAATGAAAAAGTGAGGAAAAAGTAAAATATGACTGCATCCTGATTGGAAAAAGAGCTGTAGGAGACAGAGTTGGTGAACAAAGTTGACAGGTGAAGTGCTGGCTTGTGTACTAAAATGCACAACACGCAGTTTGAAAAGTATGAAAGAAAAGTCAGGCAACATCAGAAAATCATCAGAGCGAATGATCAGAGCATGCCTTCCCAGCCTCTCCCTTCTCAAATGAACCATCCCAGCTCA
The DNA here is from genome assembly GCA_025594165.1 of Tamias sibiricus. Taxonomy (NCBI): domain Eukaryota; kingdom Metazoa; phylum Chordata; class Mammalia; order Rodentia; family Sciuridae; genus Tamias; species Tamias sibiricus. The sequence continues at coordinate 2,201,297 of CM046666.1, forward strand.
AGACTTCCTGCTGGAAGTTTCCATTTGTATCTGGAATGCCCCTTGCAGCCCATGAAAGACGTTCCTTGGAAACCTCAGTTGGTGCTGGCAAAGCCCAGGTGGCCTCTGGTTCAGGGGCTCTGATTCCAGAGGAGGGCGCAGTACAGTCTGTGCCTGAGGCCACTGCCATCAGACATCTGGGGGACATGAGAAAGTACAGGTGCCTTCACTTCCTGCTGAGTCTAACTCCTTGGGCAGCTTCACCACATGGATGTGTCAAAGGCCTTGCAAACAGTCAGCTGAAAAGGGCAAGGAGAGATAGGGTAGCTCACCTGACAGGTGGAGGTGTTGAAGCCCTGTGTGCCAAGCCTCTGACATCACACCTGTGGGGGTAAATGAGGCAGACTCCTACCCAACTGTATTAACAGTTGTTGCTTTTTCCTTCTGAAAGGGACCCAGGTGCTCTGAAGCATTTTAGTGAAACTTTGGGGGCTACTGACCAGTTCAATACTTCAAAAGCACTTGGCTCCAGGCCAAGAGCCTTCTAGAACACTGTATCTTTGATTCCATATCTAGAAAAGTCATGTCTCTGCCTGTCTCTTTCCAATGGAAACAGAGAAGTACAGCTTGGTCAGTTCAGTCCTGCTGACCTGAAAACATGCTGTCCTATCTGCCATTCACTCTGGTGTATGAACAACATGGACAATGTTCCAACAACTTCAAACATGAATTTTTTAATGAGAAAAAAAAAAAAAAAAAACCCTAAATTTGTAAATAAACCTAATCCATTCCCAAAATGTTTCTAGTCTATAATGAAAATAGCTACTGTTTAATGGAGCATTTTATGGTTGTTTTAGTCAGTAAAGCATGTCATTTTATAAAACTACTTTTTAACATACCACTGAATGTCTTACACTTTATAATAATTTTTCAACTAATCATGTTTACTAAACTGATCAGGCTTTCCCCTCCGCTCTTTATGTTTTGATTTAATGTTCTGTGGGAGAACAGAGCACAGTCTTGACAGTTTGTCTTTTATAGAGGAAATGAAGTTAAGGGGGATAAGGAGGGCAGAGATAAAGTATAATAACAAAACTTGCAAAAGAATCGAAAGAAAGTCACTGGCAAGATCACCTGCTGGTTTGTACAAGTATGAAAACAAAACCATAGCTTTTAGAACAAAAAAGCATCTTATGTAAATGACAAGACCACACAAACAGGGCCTTCCAGGCATCAGAATGGGTTCAGATACTTAGGAACTTGGCCTTCAAGCATTATATCATTCAGGGAGAAAATCTTTGCAGCTACTCTTACAACAAAGGATTGATATCCAGAATATGCAAAGAACTTAAAAAACTTAACATCAAAAGCAAATAAACAAATAACCTGGTCAATGAACTGAACAGACACTTCTCAATAGAAGTACAAATGACCAATAATTATATGAAAAAATGTTCAATATCTTTGGCCATTAGGCAAATGAGAATCAAAACTACATTGAGATTTCATCTCACACCAGTCAGAATGGCTATCATCAAGAATACAAAGCCAATAAATGTTGGCAAGCTTGGAAGGGAAATGAATGCTTATACACTAGTGGTGGTAATGTAAATTAATACAACCATTATGCAAAACAGTATGGAGGTTCCTCAAAAAAACTAAAAATAGAGCTACCATATGATCCAGCTGTTCCATTCCTTGGTTGATACTAGAAGGAGTTAAAGTCAACATAATACAGAAATTACTACATACCCATGTTTATCTCAGCACAATTCACAAGAACCAAGTTATGAAACCAGCCTAGTGCCCATCAATGGATGAATGAATAAAGAAAATGTAGTATACATACACAATGAAGTATTATTCAGCCATAAAGAAGAATGAAATCCTGTCATTTTCAGGAAAATGAATGAAATGAAGATCACCATGTTAAGCAAAATAAGTCAAATTCAGAAAGACAAGTGTCATATGTTTTCTTTCACATATGGAAGTAGAAAGGAGACTACTAGAGAAGAGGAAGGGACAAGGGGAGGAGACAAGTAGAGTAAGGGAGGGTAATGAGGGGGTGGATGTGATTAAAGTATGTACAAATGTGCCCCAATGAAAGCCATTATTCTGTATAACTACTATGTACTAATAAAAAATAATTTATATTATTCTACCAGGAGTGGTTGCCGAAAGTAAAGACCCAGCCTAACTTCAGTTCAAAGAGCACTTGTTCTTCAAGACTGAAATAGGAAACTAATGAAAAGAAAAGAAAAAGATACCTGCCAGCATATACACAAACAAGAACAAATGACAAGTAGCTGCTTGTGTTTGTGTTCTAATGATTTGACAGGGGAAGAATTTCATAACCATGCCTCACTGTTAAGAAGCTAAGTTTATATTTTAAGCCTCTGCCAATTTGCTAGTAACTAAGAAGGCAAGCATGAAGACAGATATATAATTATGAAGTTTTATATTATAATAGTGTAGTATTAAGTTACATGTAGTATATATTATAGTACCTATAAATTTAAGTATAAATACATTCTCCAAGTTTTCTACTACTTGTTCCTTATAAAGCATAATTGTGAATTAATTCCCCTTTAGTTTATTAGTATTACTATCAATTAAAATTTATTAAGCAAACTTTTCCAAAGAATGTCACTTTCTGCTTGTAAAAAGAGCCCACTTGGAGGGTGAATTAATAGCTTTTTTTCTCTTTTGTCACTAAGGTATAATTTAGTAACTGATGGTTGCTCTGACTTTTTTAGTCAAACTGAGTGAAAAGAGTCACTCTGATTTTTCAGAAAGCTGAAAAAACAGAAAAGACTTTCCATTTATATCAAAACTCTAACATTATTTAGTAGAAACAGAACAATAAATAAAAATGCATGCCACAGGCGAATTTTAAATTTTTTAGTAGGTTGGGGGAATAGCATGTAAGAGGGTTCAATTTCTGCCACCAAAAACAAAAACAAAATAAATTTTTCCAGTAGTTACATTTTTAAAAATCAAAGAGGAAAAATTGAAATCAATTTCAAAAATGCATTTTATTTAACCCAATATATCCAAAATATTATCATTTTGGCTTTCAGCCAATTAGAAAATATTAACATGTTTTACACTCAAAATATTGTATGGGTTTTACACTTATAGCATATCTCAATGTGAATGAGCCACACTTAAAAGTGCTCAATAGCTACCGTATTGCTAAACTGATAGTTAGCTACCAGAACGTATGCTAGTTAGTTCTAGGTCAGCAATCTGCTCCCCCAAAAAAGCATACAAATTACATTACTATTCCAATTATCAATTTGTTTTAAAGTTTTTATTGTGGGTAAAAAAAGAATAGATTGAAGGAGACTGATATGATTAAATATATTTTAAACCTATTATTTAATTACTTCTTCAAAACATAGCCATATTTGGAAATACAACATCATTTCAAAGTTCTAAGTATGGAAATAATTAATTAGAGATGACATTATCTGTCACATTCCTTTCATATAAAAATAGATGGACTACACAGGGAAACATCTGATCAGAAAGATATGTGTGCAATTTTCTTTCAAATTTCAATTTGAGGTTTTTAATGCAACTACAAGTTAATGGTAAATCATTTCTAAAACTGTAAATATTGGCAAGATTTTCAGATACATGCCTTAACCTTAACGTACACCCTTGAGAAAAGTAGATGCCATCATATCAACACAGAAACAAGTAAAGATGATGATAAAAATTTAAAAAAAATTACATGAGTAAAGCAATCTTTGGAATAACACCTGTGCAAGATTGCCTCCATTTGCATTTAAGCATATTAAAGCTTGAGTTGGAAGGATTTGATTCCTACACTTCTCCTAAGTAGAATCATGATCTAATGTGTTAGAGAAGCGTAAGTTCCACTCACATGTGGTTTAAAAGCTCTTCACTTGAGACAATGACTTTGTGGGCTTTAAACTTCTTGGAAACAAAGCCCAATCTCTGAGGTGAAGTCAGCTCTCCCACCCCTTCCATTGTCTCCTGTAGAAAATATTTCAGGTGAAGCTCTGAAAACTGTCCTGAAGCCCCTGTACATGTGACTTTAGGTCTTAGGCTGTTTGTAGTAGGAGCAAAGAGTGCCTAGATCTCTTTGCATACTTGAGTACATTGTAAATTCTTCTGTTTCTGGAGATCCCTGAACCTAAGGGAAAAACTCCAATCAATGATATAAAAACACAGTGATGTTCCAAGCATCAAATCAACAGAAAACAATTGTTCTGGATTCCACAAAGTCTCCAACTTCTGGATTTCAAAGAACAAAATAATTCATTTGTAAGCAGCCCCAATAGGAATAGCTTATTTAGTCATGCAAACCCAAGATTCAAATCCTACCTAAGTTCTTTACTAATTGTACAACTTTCAGTTTCAGCATGACCTGACCCTCAGTGTTCCCACCCATATAGAAATGACATCTATGTCATAAAGAAGTTAGGAATATTAAATAAGATGTCATCTACAAAGTATTGCCTGAAAAATAGTAGCAATAAATGGCAGCTGCTATTATGAATTAATTAATTAACCAATTAGCCTTAAAAAGTTGTTTGCATTTCCTTACTGCATTAGTCACCTTTCTATCACCTACAACAAATACCTGAGGTAATCAACTTATAAAGAGAAAAATTTGGATTTGGATTATAGCTCAGTTGTAGAGTACTCACCTAGCATGAAAGGGGCTGAGTTTAATCCCCAACACCAAAAAGGGATGGGGGAGGGAAGGAGAGAGAGAGAAAGGGTTTGTTGAGGCTCACACTTCTGGAGATTCCAGATCATGGTAAGTTGGCTCCAGTGCTTTTGAGCCTGTGGTGAAGCAGCACATTGTGATGAAATAGGTACAGAGCAAAGCCTCTCACCTCGAGGCCAGGAAGCACAGGAGAGGAATAGGAAGAGACTAGGGTTCCATAACCCTCTTCAAAGACATGCCCCCAGTGACCTGAAGATCTTCCATTAGACCCCACCTCTTAAAGGTTCTACCACCATGGCCTGGAGACCACACTTCTTTTTTTTTTTTTTTTAATATTTATTTATTTATTTGCTTTAGTTGTACACAATGCATTTATTTGTACGTGGTGCTGAGGATCGAACCCGGGCCGCACACGTGCTAGGTGAGTGCTCTACTGCTGAGCCACAATCCCAGCCCAAGAGACCACACTTCTAACACAAAACCTTTTGGGGGACACTTATCCAACCACAGCATATTGGGGGTGGGGCAGGAACCAAAACATCAGTTAAGGTTATTTACCAAAACAGAAAGCCAAACCAACTCAAATTATTCCATCAGAACAGTTAATTTTTTCAGAACCTATACCTATTTGTTGTTAGTATTAAATAAGTGGACCAACCATCTAAGTTCTGGGCATTGAGATACCATTCCCACACCTGGCCTATTCCATCTCAGATTATCTAATTTCAGTGTCTCAGATGAAGCCCAGGGGGGATACATGTGAATATTTCTGGTCCTTTAGATACTTGGACACAGGCTCTTACTTCTAAGGATTATTCCATAAAAAGCAAGTCTGCCTCTACCAAAGACAGATGGACTGGTGGACATCAGAGTTCCAATCCACTAAGCTTGTACACTCCAGTGGAGGGCCGCAGAGAAGGAATCTTGTTACCAGAACCTTGCCCTCTCTGCGATCCCTCCAGCTCAAATAACCACTGAAGCAAAAGTCACCAGTTTGTCACATGTTATAGGAATGGTTTGGGAGTGAGGGCTGGAGGGTGCTATTGAGATACAGCAGCAACTGGAAGAGTTACATCACCTCTCCTTCTGTTTTCTTTGACTTGAAAAACATAGCAAAGGGTTTATCTTCAGAAAGGCATACAGCTGGTTGATGGTTATGATTATGTATCCCCATGGCAGAGGAGGTGAGACAGTCAGGGTGTGGTTAGGGAGAAGCACCTGGTAAAGCAGTAATTTTTTTTTTATGTCAATCAATATTTGTAGATTAACACTGCGTCTGTGACCACTGTAGAGCAGGCCCTGTTCCACATGGTATAGGGAGGTAGTTAAGACAATTCCTGCAAAAGTCTTGCTGCCTGCTTTCAATTCTTGGCTGTGTGACTTTGGACAAATTGCCTGACCTCTTGAAGCCTCAGTTCTTAGAACTGTGAATTGGGCATCATAATAGAACAAACTATTATCATTGAGAAAAAATAGAAAATGTTTATCATAATGCCTAACATGTAACTAACAAGCATTTTCAAGCTATTTTTCTGACAATTGAAGAATTCAAACTAAAATTTTTTCAGAAAAAAAAAAAAATGTGACAATCGGGGTACAGTGGCACACACCTATAATCCCAGCACTTGGGAGGCTGAGGCAGGAGGATCACGAGTTCAAAGCCAGCCTCAGTAACGGTGAGGCACTTAGCAACTCAGTGAGACCCTGTCTCTAATAAAATACAAAAAAGGGCTGGGGATGTGGCCCAGTGATAGAGTGCCCCTGAATTCAATCCCTGGTACAAAAAAAAAAAAAAAAAAAAAAAAAAAAAAAAAGTGACAGTAATACCTGCCATTTCTGAGTTCCTGTTACTTGAGTCCATTAGAAAGATTAGGCCTATTCCAAAGTCACACACCTGGCTAGCAGCACGGACACAATTTGCACACACACAGCAGGCACTTTACATCAGTCTAAGGTGTTACCAAGACTGTGGGTAGAGCCATTGTCCTTGGGAGTGCTAAAACAGCGTTTTGCTGGGGTTGCAGTTTCCCTCTAAGAACCACTTTAATCACAGTCCTGTTTGACATTAACTTTTCCACAGCAAGACCAAAGCTGTTTCACAGAAGGACATTAGCAGAAACAAGCCTCGGTCACCATTTTATCCAGGTTGTGGGGCTATTTACCCTTTTGATAAGATGATTGAGAAAGTCTCTCCCTGGGGACCTTTTCGCCAAGAAGTCCTAAAGCATAAATAAAAATCCTGCTCTCTTTTCTTTTTACGCTGTGATTGTTATACAGAGTTATAGATGGTTCTCTTCTTCAAAGAGAACACTGTTTAGTCTAGTGACAAAACCAAACTTATTCACCTAAGAAAGGTAAAAATGGTAGATAGAAAAATCTTCATAAAAATCAGTCCTCATCACCACCTAATTAAAATCTTCTCAAAGATAAAGTAAACCGGGCGCGGTGGCGCACGCCTGTAATCCCAGCACTTTGGGAGGCTGAGGCAGGAGGATCGCGAGTTCAAAGCCAGCCTCAGCAATGGCAAGGCACTTAGCAACTCAGTGAGACCCTGTCTCTAAATAAAATACAAAAAAGGGCTGGGGATGTGACCCAGTGGTCGAGTGCCCCTGAGTTCAAGCCCCGGTACCACAAAAAAAAAAAAAAAAAAAAAAAAGATAAAGTAATTCCCATGAAGAAAACAGGAAAATATAGCTAATGACCAGGTAAAACTACTCCTAAAATTTACAGTTTTTGAGTAAGACTCTAAGAAAAGGCAAGTTCTAGAATATTCACCTGGTGCAGACCTGGAGCACTGGATATATGTTTCAGAAGCTGTGAGTCAGGTTATGAAAAGCACCAACTTCTTCTTTGACACTAAATAGGTGGCTCCTTAATGTCCAGAGGGGTTTCTTCCCTGATTAGCTCTAGTGCTCAGTTCAGATCTGCACTGTATTTTGAGCCCCGTATTAGTTTCTGTTGCTGCTATAACAAATCATCACAAACTGGTGGCTTAAAACACCACAGATTTATTATCTAACAGTTCTACAGGCTGGAAGTCCAAAATGAGCCAGAATAAGTTAAAATCAAGGAGTCGGCAGGGTCAGCTCCTTCTAGAGGCTCTAGGGGAGAGCCAGTTTCCCTACCTTTTCCAGCTTCTAGAGGCCACTTCCATCCCTTGAATACACTGGCCTCTGCTTTCATCTGCTTCTGTTGCCATGTTTCCTTCTCTCTCTGACTCCCTGCTTGCTCCTACAAGGGTCCTATGATTTCATGGGCCCACCCATATAATCCTGGATAATATCTCCATTTCAGAATTCTTAACTCTCAGACACCTGCAAAGTCTCTTTGCAATGTAAGGTGACAGATCCAAGTTCTAAAGATTAAGATACGGATATCTCCGGAGGTCAGCTAAAGAGAGGGCCCCAAGATGGGAGACCAACACTGGACCTAGAGCAGAAATTTTAGCCATCTAGCTCCAGGCAGTGAGGGCCTCTAGAAGTGTACCTGCCCAGCTTTGGAGGGTTTGCCTGTCCACCAGTCCATCTGATAGCTGTTCTCAGAAGCACCATGAAACTTTGGGTTTATTCACTGACAACATAATACAAAACCAAGAGAGCTTCTAACACCCCATTATCCCCACCAAAAACAAAACAAAACAAAACAAAAAAAACTGAATAAGAGATATATGTATAAGAATAAACAACCTCATAATTTCCAATGACCAAATTACTAGACTTAGATATCATAGGATTTCATAGGGTTTTCCATTGGGGCATGTTTTGGCTCTGACATTTTCAGAACTATGAAGTTCATTTCCACAGCTGTTTTTCAAGAGCCAATAAGAAAAAAATAATAGAAAGTAATTGGAAAGTAAAACATATTTGAGGCCAGAATATCTCAGTTAATGAGCAAGAGAGATTATATTGATTTTGTTTTATAAATAACATTAACTCTCAATAGTAATTAACACAGAGAAAGATTGTTTAACTTACCTGATAAGACAGGTGCATGCATTTAGGGTATTAATCTATGAAAGGATATTAGTATCCAGGAAGTCATTGATCTGTTCACCAGTATTCATGTCAATGAAAACCATACTGGTTCTTCCCATGAATCCACACGCGATATGTGAAATCCTGCTGCAACTAGTAAGGAGAGAAAAAAGAAATTCTGGTTAAAAGAAATGACTTTAAGTTGGTTTTCTTATTATAGAATCATCAATCCCATGGTTTTGTGTTCCCTTATCTTTCCTAGAACACTTACAGTTATAATCAAGAAGAAAAAAAAACAAAAGAAAAGCCACATGGTCAGCATTTGCAAAATAAGTTAAATATAACAATAAGATCATTGCCAACCAATCTATGGTTAACAATTTGAAATTTACCAAGAAAGATCCTTCTCCAAAGATCATGTTCTATCCTGTAAATAGATCTTTATTATTATTCCAGAAGATATTATCTTTCACTAACTCTTAATTCTTCCAGTTTTTCCAAAGAATTCATGACTTGATTTGTTGTGTTTGAGAATTGAACATTTTTGACAAAGAAGCAAAATATCCAACCATGAGCCATTTATTTATGGAACAACCCTAGTCATTTGTGTTCTGGGATCCTCTGGATACAACATTATTTTTATTTTGAGTTGTTTTATATATAACAGCAGAATGCATTACAATTCATATTACACATATAGAGCCCATTTTTACATATCTCTAGTTGTATACAAAGTACATTCACACCATTCATGTCTTCATACATGCACTTAAGGTAATGATATCCAACTCATTCTACCATCTTTTTCTTTTTACCCTCTTTCCCCCACCTTCACCTCCCTCCCCATTGACCTTTCTAGTGTTCCTCCAATCCTCCTATGCTCCCCGTCCCAACCCCACTGTGAATCAGCCTCCTTATATCAGAGAAAACATTCAGCATTTGGATTTTTGGGATTGGCTAACTTCACTTAGCATTATATTCTCCAACTTCATTCATTTACCTGCAAATGCCATGATTTTATTCTCTTTAACTGCTGAGTGATATTCCATTGTGTATATATACCACATTTTCTTTATCCATTCATCTACTGAAGGGCATCTGGGTTGGTTCCACAGTCTAGCTATTGTGAATTGTGCTGCTATAAACATAAAGAACCACCTTATGATCCAGCTATCCCACTCCTGAGTCTATTCCCAAAAGACTTAAAAACAGCATACTACAGGGACACCCACATCAATGGATAGAACATTTTAATACTTTTCATTTTCCCAGCTACCGGTCAGCAATATGTCATAAGTGGAGTTGATAAGAGTTTTAAGACCATCTAAATAATCCAGTGCAGATTAAATTAAATCTGAAGGATTGTTTCAAAACATAGTGAACTAATGCAACTGAAGTCCAATATGTACTATCACATATTGGGCAAGGAAAGAAAATACTGAATGGACCAGAATATAGAATCATGCAAAGAAGATCTATTAAAGCACACACTGTATGCTGGAAAATTAGACACAACACCTCTTAGTTAATATTAGAAATACAAGTAAGATCTATTCTTCAATAATCTATTCTTCAAAGTTATTTTGTAGTTTGGGGGATTCATGTGATATGATGAAGTTAATCAATTATATAATACTATGCAATCCTAGAAAAATTATTCAAAGGTAGCTGAGATATGTTTTTTTTTTCATTTCCTTTATATTTTATATGTTGCCCATATATTCATCAAAGAATACAATTACTTTGAGGAACATAAAAACAATTTCTAAATAAATGGACATATGTGCACATATATATGTATATACATATATACATATTTATACACAACTTGATATATATACATATATACAAAATATATGTGTGTGTATATATATTATGTATATATATATGGCTATATTATAGATGGAGGAGGAGCAAAAATGAAGCAAATGCACTTACAAGAAATCCAGAAACAGCCGGGCGTGGTGGCGCACGCCTGTAATCCCAGCACTTTGGGAGGCTGAGTCAGGAGGATCACGAGTTCAAAGCCAGCCTCAGCAATGGCGAGGCACTTAGCAACTCAGTGAGACCCTGTCTCTAATAAAATACAAAAAAGGGCTGGGGATGTGGCCCAGTGGTCTAGTGCCGCTGAGTTCAATCCCCAGTACCGAAAAAAAAAAAAAAAAAAAAAAAGAAAAGAAATCCAGAAACTAAACACCAAACAAACTAAGGCAAAAAAATAAAAGGCACAGATCAAAATTGAGTCATTAACAGAATAGGGTCTAATTTTTTCCCGTGAGGTTTCTCAAATTTTGTTATAGAAGATACTACTGCTAACATAGTTTAACAATGGGAACTATATATTGACCCAGTTTACACATCCATGGCAATTATACATATTTACAAGCTGCAGTTTTGAAGTCAACAAGAAAAAGAAAAGATGCACACATGGCAAAGTGTATTGGGATGAAGCTACCACCCTCAAGTTCTTTTCATGGTACTTAACCACTATTGATTGACAAGACCAGTGAATATTTGCTGACTGTATCTTGACAAATTGTCTCATTCACTATTTGCTAAATCAATTGATAATATCCCAGTGCCTAAATATCATAAAATTAAATGGTCTGTGGAAATTTAACATTAAGATTTGGATAGTTTTTTTCCTCCCAACCTTAAAAAAAAAAAATGACTGTTTTTATTATCAGTGGCGCCAAGCTACCTTAGAAGGAACTGAAGTGATACAATGAAGGAAGTGATTTATTTTTGCTGGCAGTTTTCTTATATTTCATAATCACATGACCAAGAAGACTTTGATCTTTATTGTATCTCCTCTTTGAAACTTCATATGTAATTGCTTTCCTCTTGGGTTTCATTATCTCCTTATAATCAAACAAGTAGCCTAACTATATAACTTAAACTTATAAGAATATATAGAATATAGGCAAGATAATGACACTAAGCAGTTAAAGAACTATGGTGATATAAAACTAGCCAATCATTTAGAAAAATTCTTCATCTACTGGAGGCATGCTTGTTTATTAATGCTTGATGAAGAAATGAATGAATGAAGTACCAAAATGTATCACAGAATATGGGTATTTTTGTTTGTTTGTTTGTTTCCTTTCTTTTTTTATTTATAATAGTAGTATGTATTACAATTCATAATGCACATATATAGAATATTTTTACATACAACTGTTTGTATACAAAGTATATAAGTACCATTCAGATCTTCAATCATGCATTTAGGATAATGATATCCATCTCATTCAACCACCAATTTTTTTCCCTTTTTCCCCCCTCCCTCCCTCTTCCTCCCTCCATTCCCCTACCTTTCCTTTGACCATTCTAGTGTTCCTCTAATCCTCCTATGTACCCCCATGCAACAACACTGTGAACTAGCCTCCTTATATCAGAGAAAACATTCGGTATTTGGATTTTAGGGATTGGCTAATTTCACTTAGCATTATATTCTCCTACTTCATCCATTTACCTGCAAATGCCATTATTTTATTCTCTCTTATTGCTGACTAAAATTCCATTTTGTATATATACCACATTTTCTTTATCCACTCATCTACTGAGGGACATCTAGGTTGGTTCCACAACCTAGCTATTGTGAATTGTGCTGCTATAAACATTGAAGTGGCTGTGTCACTGTAATATGCTGTTTTTAAGTCATTTGGGAATAGACCCAGAAGTGGGATAGCTGGGTCATAGGGTGGTTCCATTCCCAGTTTTACAAGAAATCTCCATACTGCTTTCCATAGCGGTTGCACCATTTTGCAGTCCCACCAGCAATGTATGAGTGTGCCTTTTCCCCCACATCCTCTCCAACATTTATTGTTGTTTGTGTTCTTGATAGCTGCCATCTGACTGGAGTGAAATGAAATCTTAGAGTAGTTTTGATTTGCATTTCTCTAATTGCCAGCGATGTTGAGCATTTTTTCATGTATTTGTTGATTAATCGTGTATCTTCTTCTGAGAAGTGTCTTTTTAATTCCTTAGCCCATTTATTGATTGGGTTATTTGTTTTTTTTGGTGTTAAGTTTTTTTGAGTTCTTTATATATTCTAGAAATTAGTGCTCTATCTGATGTGCACGTATTAAATATTTGTTCCCAATTAGTTGGCTTTCTATTCACCTCACTGATTGTTTCTTTGGCTGAGAAGAAGCTTTTTAGTTTAATTCTATCCCATTCATTAATTCTTGGTAATAATTCTTGTGCTACAGGATTCTTATTAAAGAACTTGGAGCCTAATCCGACATGTTGGAAATTGGAGCTTACTTTTTCTTCTATTAGGCGTATTGTCCTGGTCTAATTCCTAGGTCCTTGATCCACTTTGAATTGAGTTTTGTGCATGGTGAGAGATAAGGGTTTAATTTCATTTTGTTGCATATGGATTTCCAGTTTTCCCAGCACCATTTGTTGAAGAGGCTATCCTTTCTCCACTGTACATTTTTGGCGCCTTTGTCTAATATAAGATAGCTGAAATTATATGTATTAGTCTCTATGTCCTCAATTCTGTACCATTGGTCCACCAGTCTGTTTTGGTGCCAATACAGTCTGTTTTTGTTACTATTGCTCTATAGTATAATTTAAAGTCTGGTATGGTGATGCCCCCTGCTTCACTTTTCTTGCTCAGGATTGCTTTGGTTATTCTGGGTCTCTTATTTTTCCAGATGAATTTCATGACTGCTTTTTCTATTTCTTTGAAGAATGACGTTGAGATTTTGATTGGAATTGCATTAAATCTGTATAATGCTTTTGGTAATATGGACATTTTGACAATATTGATTCTACCTATCCAAGAGCAAGGTAGGTCTTTCCATCTTCTGAGTTCTTCTATGATTTCTTTCTTTAGTGTTCTATAATTTTCCTTATAGAGGTCTTTCACCTCTTTCGTTAAGTTGATTCCCAGGTATTTTTTATTTTTGATGCTATTGTAAATGGGGCAGTTTTCATCATTTCCCTTTCAGAGGCTTTGTCACTGATGTACAAAAATGCCTTTGACTTATGGGTATTGCTTTTGTATCCTGCTACTTTGTCGAATTCATTTACTAGTTGCAAAAGTTTTCTGGTAGAGTTTTTTGCGTCTTCTAGGTAAGAATTTGGGTATTTTGTGCAATAAATTGGTGGGGTGGGGGGAGATGTAGAAATAGAATAATGAAAAGTAAGATTATAGGCAGGATTTTGCAAGGCAAAAAAACCATGCTAGGCAGCAAGGAAATAAGGAGTGAAATAAGCCAAACACAGAAATACTGCATTATCTCCCCCATATGTAGAATCTAAAACGGTGACTCTCATAGAGATTGAACATTGAGTAGTAGTTACCAGAGACTGGGGAGGAAAAATTAGGAGAGGTTGATTGATGGGTACAATGTAAGGAGAGTAAAGAGAAATAAGTTCTGGTGTTCTATAGCATAGTAGGGTGAGAGGATTTTGAATGTACTTAGCAGAAAGAAATTATAGAACTTTAGTTGCTGGATATATCAATTACCCTGAGTTGATTACTAGCTACATATGCATATAGATCATTCATATGCATGTTAATGAAAACAACACATTATACTGCATAAATAAGTACAAATATTATGTGTTCGACCAAAATAGGATAAAATAAAATTTTTAAAATACAAAAATGCAAGTAGAAAGGAACAAGGAGCAAAACTCAGAGGCAGGGGAGCTATTCTGTCTTTAACAACTCTTGAGAGAACTTCCTGGGGCAGGGAGTTATGCTGGACAGCAGGCAGGTGAACTTGAACTAGCAAGTTAGTTCTGCTTTGAAGATGATCTAGAGTGGCAAGAGGGACTTTGGACGTAAGGAGCAAGCAATTGAGAAACTACTGGAAGATGTTGAGCAAGGAAATATGATGCTAGAGGTGGCATTGTTTGAGTCAGTAGGTTGAATTGGAACCAGGAAAGATGGAAGAAAGGTGAGAGTGAGAAGCCTTATAGGGCTGAGATGAGGAGAACATGGTCCAGGATGGTGTCCATGCTAACTAAGACACACAATAACACCAGCAGGGATTTCAGAGAAAGAATGAGCTGAGCTAGTTACTGACTTAAATATAGGGAATAATGCAAACACAATAGGGGAAATTCTTCCAATTTTCAAATCTGATTTCCTAGGACAGTTAAAAATCCATTAAACTAAATGAAGAAGTTGGAGAAAAGCAACACAACCCAATCGTGAGTACAGAATACCAGCAAAACAAAGGCACCAACATCATACAAAATAGTTTGATCTTTTAGGGAAAAAAAATCTTCCAACTTGTTATGTTGGAAAAATTGTAACTTAGATTTTATCATACTTTTAAAATTATATATGATAGGTTGGGAGGAAGGGTCATACAATTTTTTTTTTCCATTTTGTGGGATATGGAAGACACCAGGAGGACCAAAAATGGCAGTAGCGAGCTGGTTTGAGACATATTGAGTTTGGAATGGGAACATGAATATCTGATTAGATCCAAGAGGCCATTGATAACACAATCTTGGAGTTCCTCAAAGTCAAAGCTGAGAATGTAAGAGAGACTTGACAAGTTTTATTTTGAGAGAAGATAACTCCAGCATACAAAGAAATTAACAATTTTTATTTTTCATATTCCATTTTTGTCTTTGACAGTATCTTTGTGTGTATTATGTGATGGCAATAGTTATATGTGGAATTTTGCATTACGTTTTTTTTCTTTATGGCCATATAAGCAAGTTCCCCCAAATTCTACAATCTTCCCAAAAATATTTTTATAGTTGCATAATATTCCATCGAGTTGTGGCATCACAACACATGATTTATTTGAACTCTTTCCAATAGTTCTCCTCCATAGATTATATTACATTAAACATCTTCATAAACCACTTTTTTTGTTGAATTATCTCACTTAGGATAAACCCTCAGGATACCAAATCAAATTATTTAAACTATATCTAACCCTTGATTGCTATGTTATATTTATTTTTGTTTTGTTCTGTTCACAAAAGTTACCTGGACTTCATGCAAATTTCAAACTTTTTAGAACTACAAAGTACAGAAAAAGAAAATTCCCCAAGATCTAGACTCCCAAAAGGAATCACTGTCAACAATTTGTACTTATCTCCTAAATCATTTTTTTTCTTTTTAATACGTGTACTGACATCTTATTAACAGTTTATATAAAATTTTTATCATGTTCTATTCACATGTATATCCTTCATTTTCCTTAATGAAGGCATAAGATGTCTTTGTATAGTTAGAGAATGATTTATTTATCCATTTCCCAGGAAAATATATCCAATCATGGATAATTGTAATTCTTTGCCATTAGAAACAATGCTACAATAAATTTACGTGTGCACACATACACATGTTCATGTGTATAATTGTACTCTATAAGTATTTAAGTGGAATTCATTGATGTTTTTAAATTGTACTCAATAACCTATTGTTTAATAGAAAGAAGCCAGTCACAAAAAAAAAATTTTTTTTTGTAATTCCACTTATATGAAATGTGCAGATTTGGCAAATCCATAGTGACAGAGTCAATTAAAGGTTACTTAAGGATGAGGCAGGGGTAGTGGGAGGAGTGACTTCTATTGGGTACAGTGTTTCTTCTTCAAGTGACAGCTGCACAACTATTTACATATACTTAAAATCACCAAAAAGTAAAACAAAATAATACAAAATAAAGCCAATCATATTGCTTTTCAAAAACAGTTTCCAAAGTTGCACTGAACACTCCCTTCACCTTACTTCTAAGGGAAGTCTGTCCCTTTCACTAGGATGATACTGCTTCTGACCCTATCAGGGGTGGATTTTTTTCTCTGGTACCCCTCATACCATGGGAACTGAAGGAGCCTTCTTGCTCTTCATTTCTATTTCTATTTCTTTCTCCCTCTGTTGCAAAAACAAAGCAAACCAAACCAACAAACAAATGTACCTTTAAGCTTCACATAATGCAGACCACACACCCCATTCCCTAAAGATGGTAGCCACTCCCAATCTGATTCTTCATGATGATCCTTCCACGTAGATGACCCTTTTCCAGTTGCGTGATCTCCAGTGTCTTGGTCTTCTCTCATCCAATGACCTTTCCTTGACTTCACCATATCAGTAACTGTAGTCATCCATGATCTCAAGGTCAAGCATTCATTCTCAAGCAGTGTATAATTGTACTCTATATTGTAACTCTCCCCTAACTCCCTCTGGAACCACAATGCTCTTTTTCAACCTCAAAGAAAAATCCTTTCTGCCATCCTTCTTCTTCTTCCTAATGTATACTCCATTTTTACCAGACTTCTGAGTCATTAAGTTATCCCTCTACCCCTTTGTCCTTCTGCATCATCCCCCACACTGGAAAAAACCACAAGTCTGCTTAAGAACAATCCACCACCAGTTTTCTACTTGTACTTGTGCAGTTGCGTGTGACTAGAGAAATTCACAAAATGATGTTGACAGATCTCACATTGAATTTATGACCACAAATCTCCAGAGGCCTTTACTGCCAGTAGGCCATCCCTTAAATGTCCCTCATCTATCGCCTATCCTTTCTCCTAGATGACAGTTTCATCCCTTCTACTCTCAGCCAGCCTCCAATGGCTCCTCTCCCTTCCTAGGATTGAGATGATGATCTTGTTTCCTATTGAACTGGCAAAAAAGAGGAGCTAAGAAGAGAACTTTCACATGCACCTGCCACTGCATCTACATACCCACCAGGACTGAGTTTGCTATGAGCTCCACCTCCCCTCACAGTCTAGATGAATCACCTGGTCCATCTGCTCTACCTATGCCCCATCCCAGCCCTTCTCGCCTACTCAAGGGGTGCTGTTTCAATAAATTCCCTGTTTTATCACAACTTTCCTATTGGATCATTGCCTTCAACATGCAAATATGTGTTTAGTTCTTCCATATTTGGAAGTTTGTTGCTGTTCTTTTTACCTTAATTTCTTTTCTAGCTATCAGCTCTTTACTCTTTTCCTTTGAAGCAAAACTTCTCTGAAGTTTTCTGTGCTCAGTCTTAAATCCCTCTCATTATCCTATCTTTTGTTTTTATTGGAAATTGTTGATATATAACAGTAGCATGCATTATAATTCATAATACACATATAGAGCAACTTTTTATATAACACTGTTTGTATACAAAGTATATTCATACTATGCATGTCTTTAAGCCATTGCCATCACAGAAATGGCTTTTTTCAAAGTCTTCACTGAGTCAAACAATAGTCAATTCAGTCTTCATATTAATTGCTTTTGGTAGCATTGAACCACAGTTCCCCATTCCTACCCCTGTCCATTGTTTTTTCAGTCTCATACTGTATCTTCCTACTGTCTCAATATTGGAGATACCAAAGGCTCTCTAAGGACATCCTTAGTTCTCCATATATACTCATTCTTTTGGTGCTCTTATCAAATCTCTCAACTCTCAACACTAGCTACATTTGTGTCCTCCAAACATCTGGCTGGCCTTCCACTTAGAGAGTTCACTTCCTCCCCACTCTTCATCCCCACAGTCCCAGTTACCTTTCTATTCTTGCCACACACCAGGCACACCTCTACCTCAGGGCCCTTGTACATGTGGACTCCACCACCTGGAACACTCCTCCCCCAGATATCTATTGCCTTTCCCTTTACTTCAAATTTTTGCTGAAATGTCACATTCTCAACAAGTTCTTCCTTGACATCTTGCTTAGAATTATAACACCACCTGTCTCACATCTTGGTATGTCCTTCACATGTCCTAAATTTCTCTACATCACATGTCACGTAAATTCCTATTATTAAATTGTTCACACTCTATCCTTCACCCAACTCCACTGAAAGGTAAGTTAAACAGCAATGGAGATTTTGTGTGTTCACTGATTTATCTCCAGTGTCTTAAACAGTCTCCTGTTCTCAATAATTATATGTTAAATAAATGAATGTCAGGGACATCATGTAAATGTGCCTTTTTCATTAGCACATTAACACATCAGAGCATTCCAATTATTTAAAAAATGGTTTATTTAGTTGATTCTAAGAGACCTCAAGTTTCCTACCTTGCATTTCTTTAAAAACTATCAATTCCTTAATAAAACTTTTGTCTGTTTACCATGCCTATTTAGGGCTCAGATTTTTTTGCCATGATCTCACACTGCAATCTAAAATAGTGCATGTGTAATGAAAAGTCCTGGTGATTTAAAGAATGCACTGTCATTAATAACTATAGCCAGCACAAAACTTCCTCATATCTTGAAATTAAATTATGATTTTCAATGATATCACTAAAGGGAATACCGTTTTTATTCCTTGGATGTGTCTTAAAAAGTAAAATGCAGAATATTAACATCAGTCAAAAATTCAAGGATTCTACCATAAAAATAAAAAGGTAGAAGATCTTTATTTTCCAATGCATATTAAGCACCTAAATGTGGCTGGTTCTTACTGAAAGCTTCAGTAAATGTAAAACACAGACCAGATTTTAAAGACAGCATAGAAAAGAAAAGAATATATAATTATTTATATATGTGTTCATATTGGTTATGTGTTGTAATCATTATGTTTGGGATATGTTTGATTAAATAAATTAACTTTGACTTTTATTTTTTTAATCATCAATGCATAGATTATTTTAAATCACATATTTGGACAGTATTGGTTTAGCTGATAAAAGACTAAAAACAGACATAGTAAATTGCAATGTGTGACACTAGATTGAATCCTGTTTTAAGAAATAGCAAATAATTATTTCATAATATTCTTCAACCAATTGGAAAAATTTTAATTATGTGTAAGACACCAGAAATTATGGAATTATTGATAATTTTCTTAGTTTGATAATGGCATTTTAGTTTTATAGGAGGTAGTTCTTATTCTTAAGACAAACATGTTAAAGTAAATAAGGATAAAATATAGCTAAATTTATTTTCAAAAATGTGGCAATATGTTTATAATCTAATATTCTGTAATCATTTATGTTTAAGTATTTACTTGTCACAAAATATATTTATATAATAATTTTATGTTTATATAGTTATACTTTGATACATTTACTTGTATCTCTATATACATATCTGCATATATACATATATAGCAAAATATTAACAATTATTGAATCTAGACTTAAGTTAAATTGCTTTTCCTTGTCCTATGTTTTAAACAATAATTTTCTACATTAGAAATTTTCATAACAAAAAGGTTGCAGGAAAATGTATGGCCTCCCCACATATAGTTTGCTTAAACTTAAATGTCATAATTGTATCACAGTGACATCTATTTAGAAGAGAGCCCATATAAAATAGTTACTTATGGTCACATTAGAAATAGTAGTGGGGGGGGCGGTTTGTGTGGTACTAGGAATTGAATCTGAGGTGCTCTGCCACTGAGATACATCCCTAGCCCTTTTTATTTTTTATTTTTAAAGAGGGTCTTACTAAATTGCCCAGGCTGGTCTAGAACTTGTGATCCTCCTGTCTCAGCCTCCTGAGTCACTGGGATTGCAGCAGACATCATGGTTCCCAGGTATAAATAGCTGTTTTTAAGTAATGTATAAATTTTGTGTAAGTTTATGGACTAATTTGTCTCTGAATACACTAAAATCTCTTTAAGTCCTCGAGCTGTTCACTTTGCTTTGAAGAAGCAACTCTTTAAGACAGCATTTTACTAGTTAGAAATTGCCACCTTCACTTTGAGAGTAGGTGGGTAGGTTTTTACATTCTGTGCCTTTATCTCTTGCCTTTGGTATCATGGTACATAGATATCTCTTGAACCACATTCATAGGCCCTACCTGAGGTAATCTCTCTCAGATTGATTGACATTTCCAATTTTCCCATTCACACATATTTCTGCAGAGCTTAATTGATGCCTAAGGGCTTCTCTGGGGAGGCTCTTAGGATGACATCCAAAACAAAACTTAGAGCAGCACACAAGACTACTGACACTGTGTTTGACAGGTTCAAGATTAAGTAACACTGGTTGTGAAACAAAGGTAATTTTGGTAACATTTTTTGGAAGAAAA
Organism: Tamias sibiricus; assembly: GCA_025594165.1. Lineage (NCBI taxonomy): Eukaryota > Metazoa > Chordata > Mammalia > Rodentia > Sciuridae > Tamias > Tamias sibiricus. The sequence goes on from CM046666.1 coordinate 2,221,913, forward strand.
GATGCTGTGATGTTACCATATTTCTTCAAAAAGGAAAGATTACCAATGCCACTGCAAACATAAAATGGTAAAGCAGACTAGATTTGTATAAGATATCTACATAAGATACTTGATATTTCTCTTTTATGAAAAATATTTAATATAGTCTAAAACATACATCTTTGTGATATCTCAGGCATAATGTAATGCCTAGACAGCTATAGCTCTTGAGCCTCCAGAAAATCATTTTAGAAGCCAACTAATGAAAAATGGGCATGCCACCTGGTGCCCTAAATAACATCAAGTGGAACCAGAATGTTTGGAGGGTGGTAGAGTCAATGTGTAAACCCTGTGCTGAATACAAAATGTCAAGATTTTCTAGAACTGTTCCACCACTGGTGTCTGTCCTGAACTGCCCCTTCCCAAGGAACTTTCCTTCCCCATTTCTGCCAATTCTGTTCTCCCCGTTTGTGCTTGTCTTGCTTTCCTCTTTTCCTGGTAGGACTTAACATGTGTCACTCCCCTCTGCCTACCAAGCTTGCCATGGGACAGAGTTTAGCCCTCAATTTAAGCAAACAACTTGGATTATAGTAGGTGCACAGCAAGTACTCAGAGTATCTTTTAATCTTATTTGACTGAGGCCCACAGTCACAAATAAAGTTTAAGAGCAGCTCAGTAGTCACACACACACACACACACACACACACACACACACACACACACACACACTTCTCTGTATGAACTGGAACAAAAGTTTCATGAAAAAGTAATTTATCTAATTATGTGAAATGTATTCTGTGTCTTTTTTAAAATAAATATTATTAGTTTTTTTGTGTCAAGACCAATAAGTTTATTTAAAACATAATAATGAATTCCATTCTTTAAATTGTGGAAGTATTCCTTGTTAATTGGCTTACCAAGGAGCATTACTGTGGGAAAATAGTCTTTCACCAAAGACAAATAGGTTTTCTTGATGTCTGTTCTGCAGTCACCTGTCAGTGTCCACAGAGGATTGATTCCAAGACCCCCCCACAAACAACAAAACCTGAGAATGCTTAAGTTCTTGTTATAAAATGGCATACTATTTGCATTTAACTTATATACATTCTCTGGCATAATTTAAATTGTCTCTAGATTATTTATAATACCTAACATTATAAATGCTATGGAAACAGTTGTCACGCTATATTGTTTAGGGAATGAAAAAAAAAAAAAAAAAAAAAAAAGCTGTACATGTTTGGTACAGATACAATTTTTTCCCAAATATTTTTAGTCCATGGTTGGTTGAATCCATGGATGTAGAACCTACAGATACAGAGGGTTGACTATTTACTGCTAGTCTAATATATATCTAGAGAAGAATCACTACTTTGGATGCTCTATCAACTTCTTACCACCTACTTCCTACTTAAGAAGCATGGTGATTCCAGTCAGAATGGCAGCTATTAAGAACACAAACAACAATAAATGTTGGAGAGGATGTGGGGGAAAAGTCACACTCATATATTGCTGATGGGACTGCAAAATGGTGTAGCCAATATGGAAGGCAGTATGGAGATTCCTTGGAAAACTGGGAATGGAACCACCTTATGACATAGCTATCCCACTCCTCGGTCTATACCCAAAGGACTTAAAAGCAGCATACTACAAGGATTCAGCCACATCAATGTTTATAGCAGCACAATTCACAATAGCTAAACTGTGGAACCAACCCAGATGCCCTTCAGTAGATAAATGGATAAAGAAAATGTGGTATATATACACAATGGAATATTACTCAGCAATAAAAGAGAATAAAATCATGGCATTCATAGGTAAATGGATGAAGTTGGAGAATATAATGCTAAGTGAAGTTAACCAATCCCAAAAATCCAAATGCCAAATGTTTTCTCTGATATCAGGAGGCTGATGCACAGTGGGGTTGGGATGGGGAGCATAGGAGGATTAGAGGTACACTAGAAAGGTCAATGGGGGGGGGGAAAAAGGGTAAAAAAAAAAGATGGTAGAATGGGATGGATATAATTACCCTAAGTATATGTATGAAGACACGAATGGTGTGAATATACTTTGTATACAACCAGAGATATGTAAAAATGTGCTCTATAAGTGTAATATGAAATGTAATGCATTCTGCTGTCATATATAACAACTTAGAACAAAAGAAAAAAAAATAAGCATGGTGATGTCAGCCTCTGCATTGCTTCTTCCACTCTGTTGCTACAGTTACCTCTCCTTAACCCCAATACTTTCTTGGTGCAGATATTCTATGCTCTCAGTCCTTGAACCAATGATGAGGAAGAAAGTGGAACAAAACAAAACAAAACAAAACAAAACAAAAACTTAGCCCTACCATTCAGGCAAGTTGGGAATTGAGTCATCTTCCTTAGACCCAGGATTGGGAGAACTGACCTCAACTTTAGGTTGCCATCTTGTCCTCCTTATCCCACCCAAGTTTTCAGTGCCCAAGTAGCCCATGAGTAGCAAAGCTCCACATAGGCCTGCTTTAGCATCTGCACAGGCATCCTGCCCAGGCCCTTTGCTCTTCTTAAACTTGGTGTCCTTCTCAAGGTCAGAACCTTGAGAACCCAGTCTGGTTCTGATTCTTCAAATGCTCCTGCCTTTCACAGCCTGATCAGATCATTGCTGGTTGCTCAATAATTCCCAGGCACTGCACTATTGCTGGTTGGGGGTAGAAGGAATGAGGCCCTCCTGAAGTGGTCTTTCTCAGGATGGTCAGGATATGAACTACTACTGAGTCTAGCTCCCTAGTGAGGTGGCTTCCTGGGATCCTGAGGAGTCATGCTCCACCTCAACTGGTCCCTTTGAGTCATGGCCCTGCTTGCTATGTCCTTGGTATACTATGATTTGTTTACTTGGCCTCATGTTCTATAATGAATTCAGTATCATGGTGGATTAAAGATCCCAAGGGAACATAAAACTAGCTCCCACCTGTATCACTGAGGAAGATAGAAAGATAGAAACTGAAATGGCAAATCCATGTTCTTCTTCCTATCCTTCAAGTCACCAACACTACTTCAACTCATTTCAGCCTATAGAGAAGCTTAGCTTTTATTTACTTGTCACATTCCCACAGCTACTTGCCACTTGGGGAGAATAAGTCCACACTCTAATTAATAGTACTTCTGTTATCCATCTTGGTCCTCATTTCTTCTGAGACCTGTTCGAGTTGGCCTCCCTCAGCCTGCCATGGAGCACCAGCCACGCCTCAGCCATGAAGACACCTCTGAGCATCTGCTGGGATAGATCAGTTTGAGGGCTTTGAGTACCACCCTAGCAAGGGGTAGGGCAGGAATGGAGGCTGCGTTGTCCATCAGTGTCCTGCTCTTTTCTCCCTCTGAGGTTTGGCTGCCCAATTCCATCTCTCTTCACAAGAATCATTTCACAAAGAAGCATGCAACTGGTAGAGGAATGCTGAGCTCATGACTGCATGAAGGCAGAACAGAGAATGAGAACCACTTTAGGATAACTTCTCAGTGGGTCTATGAATATAAGGGTATTAGGGTAGCACCGGCGTGGGGCAACCGATGGCCAAGACTGACCCCTCCTGGAGCCTAAGCGTGTGGAGCCAGAACACTGGATGCGGGGAGGACATTGTGCTCTTCCCAACCCTTCTCCATCATGCACCTGGGGCAACAACTGCCACTCCTTCTGTGAGCCCATAGCAGGAGCAGTCATGTGACCTGGACTTGTTCTCTTCCTGGTGCTAGGGAGGAAGTCCAGAAGGAAACCACAGGAAGGAGGAAGATTTGAATATTGAGTGTGGCCACATCAGTGAAAGCAGCTTTATTCCAACAAAGCCCTAGCAGCTGATGCTCCTGAATACAAACAGCTCCTACTCCCCCTCCATCCCCATCAACTGGGTATTGTACTGACCACTGGGCAGGCATATGCTAAATACCTGCTATGGTGTCTATGAGGTGGTCCCTGAACACAGGCTGCCCAGATATGCACCCCAACCTCTCCATCTCACCCTCTTTCTATAATATTTCCTATATCATAAAGCTATTTGGAAGATTAACTTAGTTAATAATATATAACACTGAAAATAGTCATACTTTGTAATTACTCAGTAAATGTCATTTATTATTTCCTTCTCTATCTCACCAATGAAATACTTGAGATCAGAGAGGTTAAGTAATTTGTTCAAGATCACATAATCTAAAGAGAAAGAGTGGGGACTTGGAGCCAAGCTTGTCTGGCCCGTTGTCTGTGGTCACTATTAACTATGTTTTGTCCGTATATGCCATATGCCCCATGTCTCCTTCATCCTCCCTTGTTCCCCTTGCAAAGAAGAAAAGAACAGCAGCTTCATTGTCAGTTGAACCCAGGAGTTAGTTCTACCCCAACTCCTGCTTGTGCTCAGAGCTTGGCTGTCATTTTTTCTAAGGTACTGGAGAGTGATATTCATGTCAGAAGTCTGAGTTCAGGGTAGAGATGGTGACTCAGGTTCTGCATTTCAGCCCCTACCTAGCTCCCACTAATAGAAAGGAATTTAAATTAAAGGCATAAGAGATTAAGGGTGGAGAGACTGACTGGAATAGATCTTGAAGTGATTTCCCCACACACTAGAACTTACTGGCATGTGAATGCCTTCCTTCAAAGTCTGTGTTTCTGGTTGAATGATCAGAAGCGTGGCTGATCAGATCCCAGCCGGATGTGCCAGAGCAGAAACCTCCCTGGAAGCTCCCCAGTGCCTCTGTGCATGGAGCCTGACTTGATTTTGAACCGTATAAATGTGGGAACAAATGATTTGCCAATCTGGGAATTGGCCTCTCTGTGTTTTAAAATACACTGTATTAATAGAATTTCTGTGGTGCAATAAACCAACAGAGAAAGACATGATTGCATTTATGGTGCTTTCCAAGGGAGGTAACAGGCAAGGCAGGGCTAACAGGCTTAGAATTGGCCAGTTTTGATCACTTCAGTGATTCTGGGGCATAGACTGTCCCTAGTTGATGAGCACTTGGTCCTGGGTAATTAGGGTACATAGCTAGTGTCCTGAGAGTGAGAGTTCAGTAAAGTCAGTGATAGCAGTGCCACAAGATGCAGATGTTCTTAGTGTGGAAGCCATTTGTCCCTGTCACATGGCTGCCAAGATGAGAACTCACCCTTCAGTTTACTGGCCCAGGCCTGTCTCACCCACAGCAAATTCTGATGCCTGAAGTCAGTCCATGGGCCCAGGAGGGCAGAACATATAGCATAACAATATTGGATACTCAGAAAGGGAGGTCCATATAATGATCACTATCTACCTAAGATAAATAAAGGAAGCCTCCAGCAACCTGGATGTGTTGTGCTGGCCCAGCAACAGTTGGTCACAGCTATATATGGGAAGAGGGCTGGCCGGAGCTAAGGAGACTGGAATGCCAGCTGCAGGTTGCCATATTATTAGTCCTACAGCCTCGCAGAGGGCATTAGCCTCTCCTGATCTCAGTTTCTTTAGCTGTAAGTGAAGGCTTGGACAAGGCAGTTTCAGGATAAATGTTTTTTGTTTATTTGCTTGTTTGGTTGGTTTTGTTTTGTTTTGTTTTTTGTTTTTTGTGTTTTTTTGACAACACACTGAAGGTCTTTTTTAAAACTTTTATTTTTTTAATTTGTTCTTTTTAGGTAAGGATAAACTTTTGAACCTTCCATTTGTTAGAGAGGTAGAACACAGGCTGTCCAAAAAGAAAGACATAGAATAGAAAAGGCTTCAGATATTTTTCTTCTACTTGAGAAACAAAATGATTTGGAGTATTTTTATTCTTCTACACACCAGCATGCTTTTCCTGCAGAACTGAGTTTAACTAGAAGTCTGTTGCCTCTTTCTTTGATAAAATTGCATTTTTCCCCCCCAAATCTCTCCCAGGTTCCTTCTGTGTGATTCTTTTCTTCTCAGTGTTAGCACATTATGTTTTATACATGTGTCCATACTGGCAAAAAAAAAAAAAAAAAAAAGCCATGGTTACAAATTAATATGATAGGATCTGAGCACAGGAGCAGGGTAAGAAAAATGGTTTTTTACCAGCATCTTGAAAAATTTGTGTTCTTTATATGTAATATGAAATGAAATGTACTCTGCAAGCATGTATAACAAATTAGAATAATAAAAAAATTTTTTTAAAAGAAAAGAAAAATTGTTTTAAAATCCAAGAGAAATGTACCTCGAAGGGTTTTCTCCATGATACAGGTGCTTAGCCTCCAGAAACTTCCTACTCAACCCCAACAGAGATCTGGTCTCCTTTGCTCTTGGGCCAGAACATTTTGTATTTGGTTTTGCTTTGTTTTGTGTTCTGTTTTGTTTTGTTTTCAGGGTTTTATCACCAGTCTAGTTTAGTGAATGACTCTTGATATTTGCTATATGTGGGGGGAAAAAAGAATTGTGAATTTTCAATGAATAAAGTTTTTGGAGAGCTAGAGAGACATTAGCACATTTACAGGTGAGGGATCTTCTCAGTGTACTTGCATTTCCTGGGCACTGGTGAAGCTGTTGCTGAGACATGGGCTTTGGACTCTGTCCAGAGGCCTCCACCTGCTACCTTTTCTACAACAGTTTTCAGGAAATCAGCTGAGAGAATTTTGGGCAAATTAGGGAGGAGGCTGATCTATACCCGGCAGAGGTCTATGAATTTAGAGATCTTTAATTGAATCTCTGTTGATGTCAAAAGTTTTGAATTGGGATTCTGATGTAAGCCACACTGGTCTTTGAACCTTTACCAGCCACCTGGCCAAATGGATCACACACTACAATGGCCCTGCAGTCAATATGCCAGAAGACTACAACATCTCTAAACTTCACAGTCCAGAAGCAGAAAAAGATCAAGAAAATAGGAAAAGTAGGATATGGCAGTGAGGACTCAGCTACCCATATGATGATATTGAAGATTCCTTTCTTCCTTTCCCAGACCTAAAAATATCTCCTATTTCTTACCCACCATGTTCCATTGAAATTTTTTTTTGCCTTTGGAAAAGGCAAAACCATGAAGACACCTAAAGAAATGAGTGGTTGCAGGAAATTGGGGGAGAGGAGAAATAGGCAGAGCAGAGAGGACTTTCAGGGCATTGAAATTTCTCTTTTTAAAATGTGATACTGTAATGGTGGATACACATCTGCGTGCATTTGTCCAAATCCGTTGTTTTAGTCAACTTTTTCACTTGTGACTAAAAGACCTGACAAGAACAATGTAAAGGAGGAAAAGTTCATTTGGGGGTTCATGGTTTCAGAAATCTCAGACCATAAATAGCCAACTCCTTTCCTCAGGGCCCAAACATTTCACCTCTAAACTTTCTTGTATTGTCTCACAAATGAGCTTTTGGGAGATACCTCACATCTAAACCATAATATGTCACCCCTGGCCCCCAAAAGCTCATGCTCATCTCACAATGCAAAAATATATTTAGGCCATTTCCAAGAGTCCCCACAGTCTTAACAGTTCCAGGATTGCCCAAAAGTTGAAATCCAAAGTCTCCATCAAGACTCAAGGCAAACTCTCAGTGTGAGGCCCCGTAAAAATAAAAAACAAGTTATAGATTCAATATATAAAGGCACGTAGTAAACATTTCTATTCCAAAATGGAGAATTAGGGGCATAGAAATAAGGGATGGGAGGCTGGGATTGTGGCTTAGCAGTAGAGTGCACGCCTAGCATGTGCGCGGCCGGGGTTCGATCCTCAGCACCACGTAAAAATAAATAAAGGCATTGTGTACAACTAAAATAAATAAATATTAAAAAAAGAAAGAAAGAAGGGATGGGAATAAAGCAAGATTGAAATCCAGCTGGGCAAACAAGTTTTATAGTTCCATGTCCAGCATCTGGGGCACATGGCATGGTGATCGTCTTTCTAAAGGGCTTGTGTAGCTCCACTCCTCTGGCTTTGTTGGTTGTAGCCCACATGGTCTCTCTGTTGGCTTGTCTGTGCTCGATACCTGCAGATTTCCTCAACAGTTGTCCCTTGTTACTGGCTTTTCTTAATCTCAGGGGTCTCCACTGAGGCCTCAACTTTATTTTTACTTCTCCACCCTTTGCCCTCTCAGGGGAAGCCCACAGGGACTGCAACCCTGCTGCACTTTGTGAGGCCTCCGAGGTCTTCCTTTGAAATCTTGGTGGAAACCTCCATGACCCCCTAACTCAAGCATCTTGCATTCCTGCAGAACCAGTACCATGTGGCTCAAACCAAGTTCTGGCACCATCTTGAGCAGCAGACAAGTCTCCCAAGACCAAGACTGCAGCAGCCTCTAAGTGGCTGGGCAGCTGACTATGGTGAAACAACTTCTTAGGCCCTCCTGTGCAAGCAGGGTACCCCTATGGTCCCTTATCAAAGGAATTTTTACTTTTATATATTTGAGCCTGAAATGGGTATGGTCTTGCCAATTCCTAAAATGCCCTCAAGCCATCTTTTCTATTGTTTCTGGGTGAAGTATTTGGCAGCATATCTTTAGTGGCTATAATATCTTTAACAACCACAACTTCCTTAGTCCCAGTTTTACTCACATTTTTATGGCCAAACTGCAAGTTTTCAATTTTTTTCCTGTGCTTTATGCTCCTTATTGTCACAATAAATTTGGCTAAAAGCTTCCAGCAATATCCATGCCAGTCCCTGAGGCTACATTGCCTTGAAATATATTCTGCCAGATTAATTAGTCCATCACCATTAAATTCAGCTTCATAGAAAGTCTCAGAACATCGGAAAAATATGGACAACTTCTTAACTAGAGTGTAACATGAATGACATCTATTCCAATTTCCAGTAGAGTCCTTTTTTTCCTCTGAAACCTCATGAGCCCCATCTTTATTGTCCACAGTCCTATTAGCATTCTGGTTTTCTGAGCTTCCATCAGAATTGCCCATTAAGCCCTACTTATAACATTCCATAGGTTTTCCAGTTTGAATTTATAAACTGTCCGAAATTCCTCCCACACACTTCAAAAAGCTCCAAAGGCTTCTGAACCACATGATGAGTTTAGTCACAGCAATGTCTCCACTTCTCAGCACCAATTTCTGTTTGGTCAGCTGTTTCACTGCTGTGATCAAAAGACCTGACAAGAACAATGTAGAAGAGAAAGAGTTATTTAGGGTTCACAATTTCAGAAGTCTCAATCCATAAACAGCTAACTCCATTCCTCAGGGCCAGAGGTGAGAAAGAACATCATGGTGGAAGTGTATGAGGAAGGAAAGCAGTTCAGGATTTAGCACCAGGAAGGAGAGAAAGAGACTCACCTCACACAGACACAATGTGTTGTTTGTCAACCACTGTATTGTGTTTTGTGGCAGCTCTTCTTATGTAGGGATTCAGACAAGCCCTCAGGGAGTGGATTCTGAAACTCAGCAGATCCTCAATGGGAATACAGTTATTGCGAGTGAATGAATGAATTGCCTAGACATGGTCATCTCCTCTGATCCCAATCCTCATATACTCTTCAAGGCTCTGTGTGGTTGCCCCTTCCAGTAACCATGTCCTCCCCAGTTCTCACTTGGCTCATAGACTACACTTCAAGTGGGTTATCTTGTGAATCTGAACCACAAAAAAAGTCTACATAATGTAATTGTGCTCACACCAGCAATCTTGTTCACATAGACCCATCTCTGACTCCACTGGATAGCACTCTCCAAGTTCATTGCCTTTCAGGCCCTTCAATCCCATCCCTTTGTTGCTTTATCCAAAAGGAGAAAGGAGAGAGGAGTCAAATTCCTCTTCACCTTTACAAGTTTTCGTGACTCTTGTTCAAACTTACATTCTCTGTTTTGTCAGATTCCCATAGGACTCTTAAAGACAGCAAATGAATTATCATGCTCCCTGCCTTCCCAGGAAGTAGAGCAGAAGCTCCTGTAAGGGACCTCTTGAAGGCCATAGACTGGAACTCATGAGAGGACAAGACTCAAGGGCATCCAGGCTGTCTGAGAATCAAGAGTCTTGAAGGAAGTTCCTCTGGGTTCTATGCAGCTACTGCACACATACACTGACAACAAATGTGATATTCAACTGTGTTGTCTGAGCATGGTTTAAGGAGCCTTTGCTCAAGGCTGTCATGTATAATTGCACATTGTTTGCACTGAGCAAAGACACCAGGCTGAAGTCTCTGTACTCTGTGATTGCAGAGTAATCACATGCAGTGGCATGTTCCCCTCATTCTTTCACACAGATAGGACTCATTTTTTTAATTCACACAAAACTGTTTTGTAGGGTAAAGACCCACTACCTCTGCCTCACTTTTCTCTCCTGTATTTCTCTACCCTCCACCCCCATTCAAGGCCCTCAATGAAAAGCCACACAGATGTTCTGTGTGTAGCAGTCTTTCCCACACCTTCCACTGATCAGTCACCACAATACAGAAGCACAGTGACAGAGTTAAGTACACATTACATTATCCCCTCCCTTTGGTACCAGAGATTGAACCTACGGGCACTTAACCACTGAGCCATTTTTCAAAACTTATTTATTGATTTAAATTTTGAGATAGGGTCTCACTAAGATTCTTAAGATTTCACTAAGTTGCTAAGGCTGGCTTTGAACTTACTCTGAGACAGTCATAGAACTTCAGGTACTCCTTGAATTATGGTGGGATCATGTCCCAGTAAACATATCATAAGGTGAAAATACCTTAAGTGGACACTTAGGATACCTAATCTACAGCACATCCTAGCTTAGCACTATACCATACTGTAGGGAAGCTGGTTGTTTGCCCTCCTGTTCACTAGTCTGGGAAAAGATCCAACGCAAAATTCAAAGCCCAGTTTCTACTGAATGTTATTGGTTTCCTAATATTGAGTTGAAATTGTAAATCTAGCATCTTAAGTCAGGGATGTCTATAGTTGGGAATCCTCCCTGAATGACCAACCTTCCCATCAGGGCCACCGACACAGCATACTGAGTGCTGCACCAGTGCTTTTTGAGTGGCTTGCAGGAAGCCATCCATGAAATACATGAGAATCTTCTCTCAGCATGAAAGCCAGGGAGAGATAGGCCTGGCCTTGGGAACTTTCTGTGCCTCTCCCACAGCAATAGATTGCCCAATGCACGTGACCTTTCCCTCTGCTCTGCTAAGAATGTTCTTCATAGTAGCTTTGGAGATGGGTATAACCCATTAGGAACTGAAGAGCCCACTTTTAATCTTTTTTGGAGAAAAATATTCTATAGAATCTCTTTGATGTTTCCTGATATAAATCAAGCAGGTGCAGGCTCCATTTTGTCCAGAAGCTCAATCCATCTGATCAGCTTTCCTGTTGTCCTGCCCCCTCTTTTGAAACTACTTTCTGTGTTCTGTGTTTTTTTCACCGTTTTATTTCTATTGGGGAACCCCATTCCCATCACCTGAGTGGGATGTGGGCGGAAGTGGCTCTGACACCCAGTCATCTGATTAAGCTCTACACACCCTTCTCTTCCCTTGCACACCTCATCCAGCAATTCTGCTTCCTGTAGAATTTAACCATTTGTCATCCTCCTTGGGAAAACCTTCCCTGCACTGTCTAAACAAAGCTCTTTAGGATCTGACATGCATGTCTGTGCAGCTGCCTCTGTGTGGGGTCCATTTATATCCTGTCCAGGTTCCAAGGACAGGGACAGTGTCATCATTTTGTGACTTCAATGCAGAGAAATGTGTTTTCAGGGATTCCCACTAGTACATTCCATCACATAAAATTAACATGAAGCAGGAATAAATTTTATCTTGGCAACATTAATTCTGGCTGTACATTCTGCTCTCTAATTAGGATGAGCATCAAATTCCAAATGTACAGGAACTGTGGTACTTTCAGAAACAGCACAATTTCATCTGAAATTACCCTGACCATTATTCTATTGTCAATCCTGTTAATAAAAGGAGCATTTATATTACCAATCTTAATTATGACTGAAGAATATAATTAATAAATATTTAGACTGCAGAGAAATATGTCTTCAGTAATTGAGAGTTTTTATGCTTTTTTTTTCTTGAGGATCTTTCACTTCCTTAATTAATGATGATGATGATGATTGTTGTTTTGGTTTAGATAGCAGATAATCCCCAAAAGCTCATGTGTGACACAGTACAATAATTTTCAGAAGTGAAAAGATTAGGTTATGTGATGTGTAAACTTATCAATAGATTGATTCATTGATGGGTTAACTGGCAGTAACTGCAGGCAGGTGTGATATGCCTGGAGGAAGTGTGACTTTGGGGTTTATATTTTGTCCCTAGTGGAAAGAGCTCTCTCTGCTTTCTGGTCTGTCCTGTCTTGAGCTTCTTTTCTCCACTACAACCTTTTGCAATGATGTTCTGCCTCATGTTGGGCCCACAGCTATAGAGTTGACCAACCATGGGCTGAACCTCTGGAACTATGAGCCAAAATAAACTGTTTCTCCTCTCATTTTTCTTGTCAGGTCTTTTGGCCACTGCAACACAAAGCTAAATGAAACAATGGTGATATGATGCCGATAATAATGCCTGATTACTTCTCTACAGTCTTCCTTATTTTGAAACATTCCAAACACAAAGAAAAGCAGAATAACATCATGACAACTTCTACTTTCCACTGAGATTGAACAGTAACAAACAATTTATCACATTATTGCAAACATTTTTTTATATAAAATAAGGCTTCACAAATACAGGCATAACCAGATAAACCTAACTCCACTTCCTTTCCTCCCTGATACAATTTCCCTACTCAAGTTGGCATGCACTAGTCCACATATGTTTTAGACTTACACTATCTGTATGTGTTAAAAAAACTATATACTTCTTCAAACTATGTATTTATATATTACACAAACAACATGACATATAATGTTTTATAACTGTTTTTTTTTTTTTTTTTTTTTTTAATTTAAGGCTTGAAGTTTCTCCACACTGATAAAGACAGATCCAGTCTATTGATTTTTTTTTTTTTTTTTTTTTTTTTTTTTTTTTTTTTGGTACTGGGGATTGAACTCAGGGGCACTCGACCACTGGGCCACATGGGCCACATCCCCAGCCCTTTTTTTTGTATTTTATTAGAGACAGTGTCTCACTGAGTTGCTAAGTGCCTCGCCATTGCTGAGGCTGGCTTTGAACTCGCGATCCTCCTGCCTCAGCCTCCTAAGTGCTGGGATTACAGGCGTGCGCCACTGCGCCTGGCCCAGTCTATTGGTTTTAATTGCTGTATTGTTTTAAAACTAGTTTACCTATTTCATTGAAACATCATCGTTATGTACCTTCATGCACTAAGTTCCTGGTACATGGTTACAAGTGTTTCTGTAAGGTATATGCCCAGGAGTGGAATGTCTAACTGCCATGTATAACTAATTAAAACAAATTTAAAAATTAAAAATATATATATATATATATATATATATATGCAATGCAACTTTGCTAGATATTGTCCAAGTGATTTCAGAATGGTAACAATAGACACAAAGACTAGGCAAGTTCAAGAGCTCTGGCCCCGCCCCTAACCTCACTGCCAACACCTGCATCAGAAGCTAACTGTCTGATTATGGGATGTGGATGGTGCTTCATTTTAATTTGTGCTCATTTAAGACATCTTCTCATGTTCATTGGCTGTTTGAATCCTTCCCCTTTGAATTCCTTTTTATATCTTTTACCCATTTTTCTATTGACCTTTGGTATTTTTTTCCATAGGGAAGAGAAAGTTTTTAAAAATAATTTTATATTGGTCAGATTTTTAAAAATTTTTTGTTTTAATTAGTTTACATGACAGTAGAATGCATTTATGTACTATGATACATAGATGGGACATAATTTCTCATTTTTCTAAGTGTACATGTTGCAGAATCATATTGGTCATGTAGTCACACATGTACATACAGTAATAATGTCTGTTTCATTCCACTATCTTTCCCATCCCCACATCACCCTCTGTTCCTTCCCATCACTTCCCTCTACCTAATCTATTTTTCCCCAGTGTCCCCCCACCTTATTGTGAATTAGCATCCACATATTAGAGAAAACATTTGGCCCTTGGTTTTGTGGGATTGGCTTAGCATGATATTCTCCAACTTCAACCATTTACTGGCAAATGCCATAATTTCACTCTTCTTTAAAGCTGAGTAATAGTCCATTGATTTGATTTATCAATTTGATTTATCAAACTGATTCATCAATTCTTCTATTGAGAAACACTGAGGTTAGTTCCATAGTCTAGCTATTGTGTATTGGGCTGCTATAAACATTGATGTGGCTGTGTCACTGTACTACCCTGATTTTAAGTCCTTTGGGTATAAACCAAGGAGTGGGATAGCTGGGTCAAATAATGGTTCCATTTCCAGTTTTCTGAGGAATCTCCATACTGCTTTCCATAGTGGTTGCACCAATTTGAAGTCCCACCAGCAATGTATGAGTGTATCCGTTTCCCCACATCCTCATCAACATTTATTGTAGCCCTTATTCTTTTTTTTTTTTTAATTTTTTAATTATTTATTTACTTATTCATCATGCACAAGTATAGTATCTTTTTACATACAACTGCTTGTATACAAAGTATATAAGTACCATTCAGATCTTCAATCATGCATTTAGGATAATGATATCCATCTCATTCAACCACCAAATTCACCCACTGTCAGGCTTGGGCAGTTTACTCCCACAGAGCTGTTATATATTTCCTGGGTATGTTATAATTCTGGTATGATTGTGAATGAGATTTTTCTCCTGTTTGCTCTTCAATGTTTTGTAAATTGATATTGATGATGTATGAGGATTTTTTATTGTTTTGAATTTTGATATTTTATTTAACAATTTTGGTGAACTATGTTGTAAGCACTCAGGAAATAACATTACGTTTTTCTTTTCTAGTTCTTCTAGCACTTGTTTCTTTTCTTGTCTTGTACACATTGGCAAGACAGTACAGTTTGAGATATGAAATATCATACTGGGCATCCACATCTCATTCTTGACTTTAAAAGGGGTATTTCAAGTTTCACAGTGAAGTGCCAGTCTTCTTGTATTTTCTAGTTCACCTTTTATAAAATGTGCTGGTTATTTTCTTCCATGGAAATTTCTCATTTGGTCTCTATTATCTAACTTGCTTAAGAGTCATTTATATTTGCTCATGATTTCAATCTCAACTGAGTTCACACATCTCTTACCCCTTTCCATTTAACATTTTATATGGCTCTTCATCCTTCTATCTTGATATATTTGCCAAGGATTTGTTTATATCTTAAACTTATTTAAAGCAATGTATTTTCAGTTGTTAATCCTTTATATTATTTTTTCCTTTTTCATTTTAATGATTTCTGTATTGTGGTTTCTTTCTTTCTGATTTCTTTAGATTTATTAGGTGGTTCTTGCTCTAATTTATGGAACAGGAATATGAGCTCATTGATTATTTTTAATATTACTATTCAAGATGATAAATATTACTTTATTTATTTATTTAACTTTATATCACAGAATTGTTGTGCAGTGTATTCATTGAAGAACAAATCTAAATGTTTTAAAATCACATTATAATTTAAATAATGTTTGTTTTTGTCTTGAGTTATACATAAATGTATTTTGACTGTGACAAAATACCTGAGATGATCAACTTATAAGGATGAAAACTTTGTTGGGCTCACAATTCTAGAGTTTCAATCCACAGTTGGCTGGCAGATTGTTTTCAGCCTAATATAAGGTAGCATATTCTGGTGGGAATGTGTGGCAAAGGAAGTTGCTCATCTCATGGCAGTCAAGAGTAAAAAAAGAAAAGTAGGAAGAGGCCAGCTTCCCAATATCCACTTTGAGGCTATGTCCCCAATGACCTAACTTTCTCCCACTAGCCCCCAATTGCTAAGGGCTCCACCATTTCCCAATAGAACCACTGATGACAAAACCTTGAGCACACGAACCTTTGGGGGACACTTCAAATTCAAACTGTATCAGAAACAGAAGGTTTCAGGGCTGCATAAAATTTCTTCATACCTCTTCCTAGTCCATTCCCATCTCCTTGCCCCTGCTGATCTATGAGTTTTGCTTATTCCTTTTCATTTCCAAATATATTTGAGCATCTGCTCACTATTCTCATTAGAAAAAAATTAGTAACTTGGTTGGGGATTATACTGCATCTCCAAATTAATATATGGAGCTTGACATAAATAATACTGAGTTTTCCAAAACAAATGTGTATTTCATCCCTCAGATAGGTCTTGTATAATTTCTAGCAACAGAACTTGCTATTTCTCATCTTTTGTTATTCTTATATATTGATGCTTTAGATGCTATTGCAACTGAAGTTTTTAAATTTAATTTTCTTCTTGTTTGTTACTAAAATCTATAAATGCAATGAGTTTTATAGATAAGCATTCATGTGAGTTTCCTATGAGTCTGCTAAGTCCAGTATTAGAACAGTTGCTTTTTATAAATCCCTTATGATTCCTTATGTACATAATTTTGTCCTTCCTTTCTGAACTTTGTGGCTTTTATATCTTTTTTTCTGCCTTATTGCACTAACTAGTGTCTCTAGGACACTGTTGAATTGAACTGAAGAGATGGACATAATTTCTTGTTCTTGGTTTCAGTGAGGAAGCATTCCATATCTACATTAAATATGATGGTAGTTGTAGGAATGATCCTAGATCCGTGGTTTCCCCAGAGTTTATTATATGAACAAGTTTCTAATTCTACCATTTTTTCCTATGTATATTAATGTGATAATTTGGTTTTCTCCTCTATAATGGCTTGAACTGTTTTAATATATTTTTGAATATTGAACTAAATTTATATTCCTAGATTTAACCCAATGTAATCATGTTGCAATGTACATATGTATATATATATATATATATATATATATATACACACAGATATATGCATATATGTACACACGTGTGCATATATATATTTGAATATGTTCTGATTTTGAGTTAGCTGTTTTTCTTTTTAGCACATTAATGATATTATTCCACTATTTCCTAGACTCCACTGATGTTGCTAAGACATTATTCATCACTTGGGTCACTCTTTCCCAGTAGGAAATGCATTCTTTTCTCTGGCTTTCTTTAATATTTTCTTCATAGTACATTTTCAGAATTTGACCTTTCATGTGCCTGAGTATTTTTTATTTGTTTTTACCCTGTGGGATTTTTGATGACCTTTTTAGACCTAGAAAAGTTAATGTTGCTTAAATAAATTTGGGGCCATTTTTTGTCATTATTTCTTGAAGTGCTTTTCTACTCCTGTCTGTCTTCTGTGGCTTACATTCATGATAGATCTCCACTATCAGTGGACCTTTTATATTTTAATATATTTTCCTAATGTTCCTCACATAAGATCACTTGTATTAATTATCTTCAAATTTGTTAACCCCTTCTCAACTCTTAATCATCTTCTGCTAAGTAACTCAGGGTTTTTTAAATTTCAGAAGTACTTTTCAGTTCTAGATTTTCCACTCCAGTTCTAATATGTGTTTGTATATGGGTGTGTAAACACTGGGCAGAGTAGGCAATGTTTTGTGAGGATTCTGGGTTATGTTATCTTCCTTCAGTGAGTGTTTTAGTCTGGTTTTTCACTGCTATGACCAAAGACCTGACACAACACTTTTAGAGAAGGAAAAGTTTATTTTGGTGATCAGAGTTTCAGAGGTCTCAGTCCACAGGTAGCCAGCTCCATTCTTTGGGGCTGGAGGTGAAGCAGAACATCATGGCAGAGGGTGTGGTAGAGAGAAGCAGCTCAAGACATCACATTACGAAGCAGATAGAGACTAAGCTCAGCTCACCAAATATAGACCCCAAAGGCACACCCCCAGTGACCCACCTCCTCTAGCCACACCCTTCCTGCCTACAGTTACCACTCTGTTCATCTCTATCAGAGGATGAATTCACTTATTGGATTAAGGTTCTTGTAAACCCATCGTTTCACCTCTCAACCTTCTCTCACTGTTTCACATGTGAGCTTTTGGGGAACGCCTAATATCTAAATCATAACAGTGAGTATTAAACTTCATTCTGGGAGATGGCAGTTAAATTCTGGCAACTCCTCCCCCATGGATTTGTTTTATGCCAGCATGGCCTGATTCAGTTGTGTGTGCTTAGTTTGAGGTATAAACTTTTCTCTGGGGCATGGTCCTTGCTCTGAAGTCTCAGCTAAATGCTCAATGTGTTCTGTACACTCTTTCTCCTCCATCTGGTCCTGGGCGTCTGAATTTCCCTGCCTGTGGGAAAATGGTGTGGGCCCATGAGTCACTCGGCCTCACAATAAATAGCTACTTACTCTTAGGTTGGCAGGCCACCTGAAGTCCCACCTGTGTAAAGCACAGACTAGCCCTGAACCAGTGACACACAGTTAACTGCCAAATAGACCTCTGGACCCATATTTAGCAGTTCTTCTCGGGTACCTGCCACTAGTATCCCAGGTCCTCTTGCAGCTCATCTTGCCTCCAAGTTCAGCAAGCATGCTCTATTTGTGTTTATCTCACTGGGTCAATCCAGAAAGTAGCCCAGGCAGACAGTGCTGTTGTTTGGACATTGAGTGGTCCCCAAAAGTTCATGAGTTAAAGGCTTGGTCTATCAGAAGGCTCTGTTGGGAGGTGATGGAATGAAACTCTGGAAGTAGTGTCTAGTGAGAAGTCCTTGAGTCTTTGAGGTATGCATCAAAGAGGATTGTAAGACCCAGATCATCATCTCTCTCTGCTGTGGTTGAAAACATGACCACTTGCTCCAACATACTCTCAACATTGCCATCTACCTCCCTCACCAGAGACCTAAGCAATAGGGCCACCCTATCTTGGATTTGAACCTTCAAATCTATTCATTAAATAAACCCTTTTTCTTTATAAAACTAGTTGCCTCGGGTATTTCATTGTATTGACATGAAGCTGACTGAAACAGAAGGTCAGGGGAAAGTATGGCTTAGTACATTTTCTCCATCTTTTAAGGGTCACAGTCCTGCACTACTTTCTGTCTAGTGGCTCATATATTTTGCCCATTTTTCTAGCTTCTTACTCTATGTCTAGTTTGTCACAGTGATTCCATCATGGCTTGGGTATCTAATCACTATTCCATAGGATGTCTTGACTATTCCTTGTCTGGGCAGCACATTGTAGCACTCATTCCCATGCTGAGAAGCAGAACAATGGCCTCTTCTACCTTCAATACCTCTGAGACACTTTTTCTGTTACTTCATTGCTCTGTGCCTCCATTTCTTTGGCTCTGTGTTTTTGTTGTTGTTTTTATTTGCTTGTTATTTTGTTTTGTTTCATTTAGTTTATGCTAGGATTCTATCCAGGATACCACATTCCATTTAGTAGTCACTAAGTTCATTTTGGCTGTGACAATTTCTCCAACTTTCCTTGTTTTCAGTGACCTTCCCAGTTTCAAGAAAGGCTGCTCGGGTATTTTTTAGAATATCCCTCAATTGGGGGGTTTTCTTCTCTTTGCAGCTGCAGTTTGTCTGCAGGTCCCTTGACTAGGCTGGGGTGTGTGTTCCTGGGAGGAAAGTTCAGAGGTGAAGTGTTCTTCCCATCATGTCATGTCACGGATGCATGCTATCAGCATGAATTATCACTGTTGACGCTAAATTTGATCACCTGGTCCTGGTAGAAATTCTCTGGTTTGTTTAACTTATTTTAATGGGAATTCCTCTAGCCTTGCTTCCAACCAACAGAAGGGGAATTTCTTGGAAGTTGAGAATGTGCTAATTCTTGACAACTTCCTCATGGCTAGCACAGTGTTGTGCATGTTCAGTAAGTATCTTTATGCTAATTAACAAAATGCAGTGGGGAAGCTCTGTTCTGTAGAAGAGGAGAAGAGTCTATAACTGATATCTGACTGGTGGTGAGGCCATTGTCACTGAGAATTCAGAATCTCCTGTAGGAGCGTTCACTGAGCTGGGCTCTCTCACCCGCAGGGTCCAAGGTGAAATCTTCCCATGACTAGTTCTGGCTCTAAATCTATCATGATCCCAAATTCAGGCAGCTATCATTGAGTATAAGAAAAAGAGGGAAAAGACATGCATTAATAAAGACTCTTATAACTTGGCTGCATCATACAAAGCCATAGACTGTGGCTAGGATATACTATGCAAATATTTGAAATTTATGAAAATCTGTCTTGAAAATATCCCTATATTTGTTGTTGTTGTTTTGGCTAATCCTACTCTTTATGAACGGTATAGAATATCAGTTTCTCTGTGACTTTCTTATGAAGAAAAGTAGAACTGGAAAAGATTATTAAGCACCTGTAAAAATTCCACTGGGATTGGTGCCCTTAAAGCAACTGATAACATTTAAACAACTTCATCATAATGAAATTTCGCTTCATGATCATGCATTTTAAAATGTCTAGCCAGGGGCCCTAAAAGTAATTCTATAACCATGCAATGATCCCCTGTCCATTAAGGTACAAAACTATGTTACATAAAATGTTCCACAGAATTGCTCTGTGTTTACTAAATTACTCTTATCCATAATAAAACATTATGTTTATAGGTTCAGTATTTCAATTCATTTTTGTTCTTTCTTATCATTGTAATCATTTCCTGTTATATTTTTTATTTAGAAAAAGGTTAAGGATTATTTTTATTCACGGATCATTTCTCACCTTGTTCTTGCACAGTTTCTCAATGTGATAATCTCCTTAAAAAATAGATTTGTGTGAAGATGTGGCAGGTTGGTGAAGGAACTGCTTATTATTTTCTCTACGGTTTCTCTACCTTAGGCGTGTTGGGAGAGAACATACCGTGTCCTCTGAGAGACTGTGAGTCATTGAATTCCTTTCCTTACAGAGCCCTGGGAGTAGCCTGAAAAGTAAGAAAGACTTATGACCTTGGGATTTTGGGGTCTTCTGGATCTCATGATGCAATGGCCTATTTCGGGGTGATAAGTGCCACCCGAATGCCCTGCTACATATAGAATGTTTAGTTTTATTTTGTTTGGGGTACTTAATGCATTCCATGTAAGAAACTGTCCTTCAAAGAGAAAGAAGCTCTTGAGAGAAACCAACCAATGGAGGGACTGATGGGTCAGTAGCCCCCTTTCCCTCTAGATGTGTCAACTTTCCTCAATTCCCCTACCTCCCCTCTGCCTGACTTTGGGGCCACTCATGGATCTAAATATTTTCCTTTAGTCTGACATTTCACAAGTGAACTTTAATAAGAAGTAAATGATGGAAGAAAGAAAAAGAAAACATAAAAAACAGCATGCAAGTTTTCTGATTTTAAGCAAATCACTAATTTTCTTAGGGAAAGGGGACAGGGATCCCATGATCCTCTTCAAGTTCATTTATGTTATGTTTAAAATGTCAGCATGAATATGCCCCTGTGAAGTTCCTCTCTCCCAGTATTTTCAATGCTACCTTGTTTTCCAGAAGCAGGGCAAATAAGTGGTCTGCCTTAAATTTCTGACTCTATTCCAAGACATACTCTGATTGTCCAAAACACAACCTTTTCTTGTGTCTGAGATGGGAACTCAATTTCACATTCATTTCCCATTTCTCTTCTGGAATAAACGTTGCATGCACCTATGTTTTCCTAGTGGTGAATCTCACTGAGCAGCACAGCTTGTTCTAGCTCCG
Organism: Tamias sibiricus; assembly: GCA_025594165.1. Taxonomy (NCBI): domain Eukaryota; kingdom Metazoa; phylum Chordata; class Mammalia; order Rodentia; family Sciuridae; genus Tamias; species Tamias sibiricus. The sequence continues at coordinate 2,243,356 of CM046666.1, forward strand.
ATTGTGAGCTCTGCCTCCTCTCTGGTGCTCCTAGATGACTCATAAATGTGAGCCTCACCCCCACCCACCAACACACACAGAGAGATTCCCAAAGTCTACCCACTCCAGGTGCACAATTTAATAAAAATAATATACATACAATAAAATTGGAACACAGACAGCCACAGAAGATAGCTTCTCTCACACCTGCCTTTATACCACAGTAATGAATCTCACAGCAATGCACCCTCTAGAACAATGTAAATACAGCGTGAGTGAAGTGAATAAGTGAATTGGGCCTGCAAAGTGATTTCTTTCAGCCTTCAGGTACAAAAGGCAATATAAAGTTTCATGAGTAAAATACAAAAACTTCTTATTTTGGGAACTTATCACAAAGCAAACTATGAACATCAGGCCCATGATTGATCTTCTGGTATACCTACAGGCCAATAAGGCCCTGGAAACAGACAGCTCTCAGACCCTGTCTTTGAAATGGACAAATATGACTTGTTTTCAATCTAGAACCCCACCTTTCTGACTTCATCTCCAATGTGTCCTGCAAGCCCACCTGAAATTCTTACAAAGCATTATCATTTCTCAAAAAAAAAAAAAAAAAAATAGGCCAAAATGTTTGAGTCTAATATTCACTCAGAACCATATCTTGAAATTCTAATCTTTGTTGAAAGATTTAAAAAAAAAAGCATTCTGATTAAAGAAGCCCCCTGGGGCATGAATAACTTAGAGCCACTGTAAGGAGTCCTCATTTTCCTGGTTTCTACACCACCCTCTCTTTTCCCTTAGTATCTGCCACACCCTAATTCTGGTTATTTTGATATTTTATGTTTTTGTTCTCCCCCTGGCTGCTACATTTCTGCTTCTTTGGCAAGTCTGTTACCCTTGACATGGCCACGAAATGTTGTTGTTCCTCAAGGCTAAGCAGGCACTCTTAGAGGTGCCCACAGAGCTCCCTATTTTCAGGGCACCTGCACACAGGTTTTCCCTCCATTTGGAATTCATTTAATCTTCCTCTATACTTGCCTAATTCTACCCATCTTTAATACCTTTTTAAGTACCATCTCTTCATAAATATCTGCCCAGACCCTCCCAAGGTAGTGCTATCAGCCCCTGTGGAGGAATGTCCCTGCGGAAGCCCCATGACCCTCCATCACTCTGATGAGCAGGACAGTGGTTGTCTGTCTCCTCTTTTTGACAGTCACTGTGTTACAGGTGTTCTTGGCTCCCCAGGAGCTACCAGAGTTCTTGACAAAAGGTAGATACATAAGTATTTGTTGAAGAAAGGAACTGGGCAAGACAGAAAACAGGAGCCAATTTTGGGAAATAAGGAGCAAAGAAACTTCCAGGCTTATTATCAGCTCCTGGTAAATAATTATAAAATACACAAGACCTGGGAAATGAAGAGCACCAGGGAAGGAAACAGATCACAATTTTCAATATGGATAGTTGTGTTGAACGCTATAGTTAAAATGACTTTTCCCTGGGACAGAAAACTGCATTCTTAGCTAGAGGCAGAAGACAGAGTATAAAGTTGTCAGAGTAGCTGGAATTTTAAAAAGAAATTCTGGCTCATTTGCTGGGGACTCGTGTTACTTTGTTCTGTATTTATCCAGTGGGTTTCATAGGTCTCCGAATCTAAAGGGCCAACTCTATTGCTCTAGGTCCAAGGTGGGGCAAACATCATGTCAGCTCATTATGTACATGAAAGCAGATCAGGACATGACAATCAGAACACAGTTTTCTGTCCCAAGATTTTTGCATTTTGCAAACTCTTTTCGGTGCTGGAAATTGAACCCAAGTGCTCATGCATAGCAGGCAATCACTCTACCACTGAGCTACATCCCCAGTCCTAAATAATCAACATTTTTAACATCCATGACAATCATCCCAAAACACCCACAGATGACTGTATGAAGATCCTGCAGAATGTTAGCAGTTTTATCAATGTCTGACAGGTTATATCAATTAACTAAGTGTATTTGGAAAGATCTGTTACAACTACATTATTCAGTAATTGTGATTGGCCAATGCAAGCAAGCTTTGGGTGCCTCTTGATACCAGATTTTGTCAGAATTACTTGATTCTTGGAAGATGCTGTGAAATGAATATACAATACTGAAAATAGTTGCTGAAAATAATATTTTATTTGATGTCAAATTGTACCTGTTGGAAACAGCTCAGTGTAGAAGAAGCCCTAATCAGCCAGATGATCTCTGTGAATCCTTTCATCCTCAGAAAAGAAAAATAACATTTATCTTGCTTACTGGTCCTGGCAAGGAACATATGAGATAATGTCTATGCAATTGCTCATCAAGGACTTCAATGTCATTTTATAAGCAAATTCCAAAGTAGCAAAGAGACAACTGCTTAAACTACACAACTGAATTTTAGGAAAATCTGAAAAATAAAATTTGACTAATTATTAAAAAAAAACTTTCTCATCTTTTCCTCCTCACAATAAGGTGGACAAAGCACACAGTATCCCCAGTGAAGAGTAAGGCTGTGGACCTAGAGGTTTAAGTGATTGACAGAAGATTACAGGTTCATCCATCCTATTGGTACATTAAGAATGAAGTGCCTTTGGGGCTGGGGTTGTGGCAGCGGCAGAGCGCTCGCCTCGCACGTGCACGGCCCGGGTTCGATCCTCAGCACCACGTAAACATAAATGCATTGCATTGTGTACAACTAAAGTAAATAAATAAATATTAAAAAAAAAAAAAAAAAAAGAATGAAGTGCCTTTGTCATTGTTTGCAGGGGGTAGTTGGTACTGAGGATGGAGCCCAAGGCCTCATTCATGGTAAACATGTGCTCTATAGCTGACTACGCCTCAAATCCAGAGCACAGGTTTTCAGTTGCTATCTGGTACTTTTTTCAATAATACCTAATTAGAAGTCATTTTTTTTCCTTTGTGTTATTACAAGGGAAAAAAGAGAAGACATCAGAAGTGGTTAATTTTTACTTGTTGATACATAGTAATCTAGCACATGTTTTCAAGCAGAAATATTTATTTTTCCCTACACTTCCCAGAAGCCTGTGCCAGACAGGAGCTCAATTGCAACTTTTAAAAATGCCTCTCTGTAGGTACTTCATACATTGTTGGTGGGATTGCAAATTTCCACTCTGGAAAGCAGTACAGAGATTCCTCAAAACTCTAACTGTCCTGCTTCTTGATATTTATCCAAAAGAACTAAAATCAGTATACTATAGTGATACAGCCACATCAATGTTTATTGCAGTGCAATTCACAATAGCCAAATTATGGTACCAGTCCAGATTACCTGTCAATAGACGAATGGATTAAGAACATGTGGTATGTATACACAATAGAGTTTTACTCAGCTATATATAAAAAAAAAAAAAAAAGAATGAAATTATAGTATTTGCTGGTAAATGGGTGGAACTGGAGAATATCATGTTAGGTGAAATAAGCCAGACTCAGAAAATCAAGGGTTTGATGTTTTCTCTCATATATAGAAACTAAATCAAAATAAGACAGTAGAATGACAATACCTTCTTCATAAGTGTATGTGAACTAAATGAGATCATGTAAGCAGCTAACACAGTTCCTGGCACACAAAATGATTTCATTAAATGTTAATTGTTATTATTGCAAGCACTTTTTTGTTTTTTAACATTGCTAGGAATTGAATTCAGGGCCTCCTGCATGCTAGGCAAGCAATCTACACTAAGCTACACATCCAGACCATGTAGAGCAAATTTTTGAGATGGCAAGAAGTTAAATACTTTTTATCTCAAGGGAACCTTTTATCTGTTAATCCTTAGTTAATTAGATGTCACCTCCACCAGGGCTCTTTGGCACAGCCCCCATTTAGTGTTTCTCTCTCCACCGTTTACACAACCAACATGTAGCACTCACCAAACTGAGCTGTCATTGATTAATTCCCACATCTATTTCCTGCCTGTGCTTCAATCAGACTGTGGAGGGTACATATTTGTATTTCTAGCACATGTTACATATTCTCAACACAAAGCAAGTGCTAATAAATTTTTTTGAGAAAAATGTTGATTTAATAAAGAAGTTGTAATTCATAAAATTTTGTTGGATCATTGATTAAGAGCTATGGAATAATATACAGGAAGAACAACTCTGCAATAGGGGGCATATTCCTTTCCAGATCTTAAATACAACCCCAGTTCTGACCTTTCAGGCCGTGAGACACATTAAGACTTGCTTCTGCTTTTCCCTTTCAGTAAATCACTTCACATGTTTTCTCAGTGAAACATTGTAGTGATAAGAGATCACAGTGATATCAGAATATTCTAGAAGAATGAGCCAATAGGGCAGTTTTAGCTTGGCACAATGAAATCATTCTGTGACCTTTTTTTTCAAGCACATTCATTAATAAAGATCTCTTCCAATTAGAGTCCTGGAATCTGGTGACAAAACAAGTCTTAAATCATGAAGATAGCACAGTACTGAGTCTGGGAAGACGCCAGAGTAGGTGGATGCAACCTGGATCTCAAACCACTGCTGTCCTCTTGTGGCCTGGCAGATGATGTGCTTTTGGTTTTCAAATCCATTTAGGCAGAAACAAAAGCTTCCAGCTCCCTCTCCTAATTCTCTAAAAGCTCCTGCAGAAATTGAACTCATTTTTCCAAAGAACAGATAATAAGGAGGAAATCTTTACTTAATGAGTTGCCCAGGATGAGCATTACTTGGGACTGGGTGGTGGACGGATCAAAACAGCTGTGTCTTTAAAGGAAGACGGCTGCGTTTTGGAGTGGAATTTCCCCAGAACTCTGTCCTGGTAGAAGGGTGTTCTTTCATGGGTGTGCCAGCACCTGGGAGTAAATAGCACTGTAAGATGAGTGCACACCAGGGCTGGTGCAACTCCTGTTACCATGGAACAGGAGCAAGAGCTGGACATGTCTGGATCCAAATCTTCCCTCTCTAAATTCAGGAAGGACTGTAGAACAGTTCATACGCTCTGCCTAATCCCCAGGAATCATCAGTTTTCTTCTATGAGTCTCTTACTCTGAGCTCCATTAAAATATGCTTTGTCATTTTTGTTATTCGTTCATTTATTCAATTAACAAATATGCTGAAGCACCTACTCTCAAGGGGTTCAAGGGGTTCTCAGATGGATACATCCCTATCTCCTCTTTGTGCCTATATTTTAAAATATTAGACTTAAAATGAATCTCTCTCTCACTCTGTCTCAGGCAGGTTTGGGTATCTGTGCTCTTGTGTGAGATCATATTGCGATTCATTTTAGCTACTAGATGAATCAACTGCTAAGTTCTCCATAGCATGCACATTTATGCCTGGAGCAAATTGAAATCCAAGTGGAAATCAGGGAGAAATGAATCTTCCATCAAAACCTCTTAAGCCTCAAAGATTCTCTACTTCTGGCATAAGCAATAAGAGGTCTTCTCAGCCCCACCACCCCAAGTGAGAGGGGAGATGATCCAGAAGCCCTAAATGCTGTGTGGAACCCCGGTTTCCCTGGTTTAAGGCAAAGGTCTGTTTTGTGGATGCACACCCCATGGCTTCCTGGGGTGGTGATGGGTTCTCCGAGCTATTGCCTGATGAAGGATGGAGGGGGTGCCTCTGAGTCCTTCCTTACTGTCTTTTCTGTTTCTTCCTTGCTTTATCTTCTGATTACCAAAATACAGGTTGAGAACAGGGTGAATATCCCTTATTCAAAGTGCTTGGGATAAGGGGTGTTAAGGATTTTTTTTCCAGATTTTGAAATATTTGCATATGCATAATATATCTTAGGGAAATTCGTTTATGTTTCATATACACATTATACACAGCCTGAAGGTAATTTTATACAACATTTTCAGTGTGCCTGTGTTTTGACTGCAACCCAGGTAAAGTGTGGAGTCATATCAGCACTCATAAAATTTTGAATTTTGGAGCATTTCAGACTTTGGATATTCAGATTACGGATGTCCAACTTATAATAAATTCTAGATGTAGCACTTCTGAAATATTTTGAATTTAAATAGTTCAGTGCCTGTGAGCTTGCCCAATGCTGGCTCTGTCAGGAAGGAGCACTTTAGCCACAGGGAACTCCTTGTCATGGGCTTCAGGTCCCATACCTAACTGGCACTAATTCACAGAGGACAGACCAACAGAATGCTTTTAAGCTTCTTTGCCTCGCTCAGTATGCAAGGACCAAGAGGTAGCTTTTATAGGGTTCTTCAGGTTGGGTTGCTTATTTTCTGCTCTGGGCATTCATTTCAATATCCTTTCTATGCAGATGGAAATGTTGCAAGGAGGTTCTGGCTGGGAGCCTATGTATGATCCAGGGAAAAGAACATGCACAGAGAAAAGAACTTGTTGTATCAAATATATTAGTTCTCTTTGTGAGCCCCCATCCCCAATTAGAGGAAGCAGTGTTCCCTAAGAGTCAGGCTGACCTTAACCCAAATTCCAGCTCTACCATTGAGCTGTGTGACCCAGGTATGTTAATCAACTCCACTGACCTTGTTTTTTCATCTTTCAAATGACTATAACAATATAACTCTAATAGGGTAGTTATGAGACTTAAGTGAACTTACATAAAATGTCCAGAGAAGTGTCTGGTGCATAGTAATTACTCAATAAATGGTAATAGTTGTGTACATTGCATTTTGCCTGAAAAGAAGTGGGATGCCATAGAGCCAATGCAGGAGGAAGAGGGATACCATCCCCACTTTCCCAGAAAGACAACATCTTGAGGACATAGTGAAACCATCCAGTAAAGTGTGCAAAGTTGAGTTCAATAAATGACCAAAGAAGTCCAATAGGCCTGACTTCTTTCACACGCTCAGTGCACAGATTAAACAAAAGAAGGAAATAGATACATCAGTGAACATGTCAAAAATTATCTTCATAAAAGGGAAGAATAGGAATCTGCACCTCTTATTTTGTGGCATACAGATAAAAGCGTAACTTACCAATTTTATAGGTGGATACTGGGACCCAAAGGGAGCTGAAACATCACGGTGCTCTGGTGGATCCAGAGGAAAGAAAAGCATCTATAATAGGAGTGGAATTTATTCCACCTACTGCTCAGGAATCCCAACAGATCAACTGTTTATAGCTATGAACATTTATAAAAAGACATTTGAAAAATTCCACTTTTATTCCTTCTCTTTATAATTTCCTGCTGACAACACAGATCATTAGGAGGAAGTCCTGGTTGTATCCACTGCCTCACTGTCAGCCTGTTCAGGCTCCTGTAACAATATACCATAGACTGGGGGACTTATAAACAATGGGAATTTATGTCTCACAGTTCTGGAGGCCAGAAGTCCAAGATCAAGTTGAATTCAGTATGCAGTGACAGATAGCACCTCTCGTTGTGTCTTCTCATGGCAGAGAAAGGAAGCAAGCTCTCCTGGGACTCTTACAAGGACACTAATCTCATTCGTGAAGGCTCCATCTTCATGATTTCATCTAATCTAAATACCTTCAGAAAATCCCACCTGGTGAAGGAAGTGAAGTAAATATTATCTTCCCACGTTCCCAGGTCTGAAGAGATTCATGATCTGTCCAAGTCCATGGAGGTGACGAGTGTTCTGGGGGGACTTCAAAAATCACCATCCTGTGAATTGTGCTGCTATAAACATTGAGGTAGCTGTGTCACTGTAATATGCTGTTTTTAAGTCCTTTGGGAATAGACCCAGGAGTGGGATGGCTGGGTCATAGGGTGGTTCCATTCCCATTTTCCCAAGAAATCTCCATACTGCTTTCCATAACGGTTGTACCATATTGCAGTCCCACCAGCAATGTATGAGTATGCCTTTTTCCCCACATCCTCTCCAACATTTATTGTTGTTTGTGTTCTTGATAGCTGCCATTCTGACTGGAGTGAAATGAAATCTTAGAGTAGTTTTGATTTGCATTTCTCTAATTGCCAGCGATGTTGAGCATTTTTTCATATATTTGTTGATTAATCATGTATCTTCTTCTGAGAAGTGTCTTTTCAATTCCTTAGCCCATTTATCGATTGGATTATTTGTTTTTTTGGTGTCAAGTTTTTTGAGTTCTTTATATATTCTAGAAACTAGTGCTCTATCCGATGTGCATGTATTAAATATTTGTTCCCAGTTAGTTGGCTCTCTATTCACCTCACTGATTGTTTCTTTTGCTGAGAAGAAGCTTTTTAGCTTAAATCTATAACATTCATTAATTCTTGGTATTAATTCTTGTGCTACCAGATTCTTGTTAAGGAACTTGGAGCCTAATCCAACATGTTGGAAATTGTAGCTTACTTTTTCTTCTATTAGGTGTATTGTCTCTGGTCTAATTCCTAAGTCCTTGATCCACTTTGAATTGAATTTTGTGCATGGTGAGAGATACAGGTTTAATTTCATTTTGTTGCATATGGCTTTCCAGTTTTAGGTTGTGGAACCAACCTAGATGTCCCTCAGTAGATGAGTGGATAAAGAAAATGTGGCATATATACACAATGGAATTTTACTCAGCAATAAAAGAGAATAAAATAATGGCATTCGCAGGTAAATGAGTGAAGTTGGAGAATATAATGCTAAGTAAAATCAGTCAATCTCAAAAATCCAAATACCAAATGTTTCCTCTGACATAAGGAAGCCGATTCACAGTATTGTTGGGTCAGGGTACATAGGAGGATTAGAGGAACACTATAATGGTCAAAGGGAAGGGAGGGGAAAGGAGGGAGCAAGGGGGGAAGGGGGAAAAAGTGGTTGAATAAGACAGATATCATTATTCTAAATGCATGATTGAAGACTTGAATGCTGCGAATATACTTTGTATACAAACTGTTTTGTGTAAAAAGATGCTGTATATGTATAGTATGAACTGTAATACATACTACTATAAATAAATTTTTTTAAATGGCAAAAAAAGAAAAACTACTATATATATATATATATATATATATATATATATATATATATATATATATATATAAAATCACCATCCTGCTTGTCTCTCCGAGGCCTGAGATTTCCACAACATAGATTTTCATAGTAGAAAGCATTATGAAACTAGCAAGGTCTTGATTGCTAATTAAGCACTTCAAATAAATCAGAGCACTCAAACATTTTTCACTGCCCTGAATACCAATACCTGTATTTTTCTTGTTTGTTTTAAAATGTGTTTCTGGCTTCTTTAAGAGTGATTGAAGGTGTAATGAAAATGTAACTTGATTCCCAGTTTTCAAAACTCTGAAAGAATAGATGATGCACAGAAAAATCTAGACAAATGCATAAATAGGTTTAAAAAGAAAGATGAAGATGCTACAAAAATGATAATGGTCACAATTGTCTCTACTGACAGGAGTTGTCCAGAATGAACACCACCACTGCTGTCCACCCGCCTCCTCAGGGAAGCACAGAGGATCTCTCTGCAGGTGTACCTGCATCCACTTGCTTATGCATGAGGGCAGTAGCCCATGTCAGCCCAGAACTTAGGCAACAGTCTGTTTGATAGATGTGATTCAAAGGTAGCCCCCTTGTGTGGTGTCCTGCAGGAAGTCACGGGGCACAGAGACAGTGACTCACAGCTTTGGCTTGGGCAGATCTGAGAGACCTATCAGTTATTTTGTCTACACTGAGGGAAGGTTACAATAAGCTGATGTCATTGTGACGGGCATGGGTCTGTTCCCATCTGAAAGAATTCCTTTTCCCCAGTGGGGGGTATGTGTTAGATCTTTGTTTACCTTGCTGTTGAATTCTCAGCCATTTCCACGGAATTGCAAATCTCCAACTTTAGTGAAATAATCAAGAAGATTAAAGAATTCTTTTTTTCCTTCCAGGAGCAGAAAAGTTCTTTTTCCTCTTTAATTTACAGAAGAGAAAATGAATTTGCTTTTTATGATTTTTTTATATCTCCTTAACAATTTTAAGTATATCTGAAAGAGAGAGGGCTTTGGTGCATTCAATAAGCAACAGAAATAAGTGACTTTCTCCTATTAAAACTATTACCCAAAAGGTAAACACAGTACTAAAGAATATTAATGTAATTTATCCTAGTTAAAGAGTTATTCTGATTTACTAGAATTATGTACTAACTATACATAAATTAATGATATTTTTTAAATAGAGTGAAATAAACTATATATACCAAATGAAAAACACTAATAATAATAATAATGTAATATTTCTTGAATAAGTGAACATCCTGATCATTTTATTCTGGATAAAGAGCAGTTGATCATATAAGTAATATATAATGTATCAAATTTAATCAAATATAATTCAAATATATTTCAGCATGTAATGGAGTTCAAATATACTTAATTATTTAATTATAAGTCAATTTAAACATATTAAACAATGCTCTGACAACAGTTGAATTCAAAATAAAAACAAATCTCAGAAGCTTAAACAAAAAAGAATGATTTCTCCACCATTTCTGGTCAAAAGAATCAAGTACTACCATAATAGCATTTTATTTACAGCTCATAGTGATCAATTGGCATAGTTCTGGCCAAGGGTATATAAAAATATTGCTAGGTGTAACTTTTGGGAAAATTTTTAAAAAGTGAACAGTTTTGTCTTATACGTTTAGTCTTATACTTTCTTTGAACAAGGAACATGGATGTGATGGCTTGAGTGCCAGCAACCATCTTGTGAGCATGACAAAATGGTTTAAACATCCTACAGATGGTAGGATGAAGATTTAGAATGAAGCAGAGTTCCTGCTGACATCATTTGCTTACCTTCTTGTTTGTGAGAGAAAAAGAAGTATCTCTCTTACATATATCACTTGTTGTGGAATTTTCTGTTAAATAGGACCAAAGAATTTCTAAATAATGTAAATATGCACTATAAGGAATGAACCACTGAGATGATAAGAACATGGTGTTTTAATTGTATATTTCTTGTTTATTGTTATTAAATATGTCCTGAAATACTTGAACTGATAGGGAAGGGAGTTCAGAATGAAATTTTACCAGCCAGCTTAAGCCAATGTCCTCCAAGTTTACACTTTTCTCCTATTTTTTTGTAAAATATATGCCACAGATAAAGGATTATATGGTTGATAAATGATGGATGTGACAGAAATAACAGATCGAGGATAGATGCATAGAAAGATGAACTAGAGAAGTGGGTAGTTGATAAATATATAGATGGATAAAATAGATTAGTTAGATCTGATAGATGATACTGACAGATTGATATAGATGATGGAATAGATGATAGGCATAGATGATTGACAGAGATAGATAAATAGATAAGAGAGAAAAGGAGAGAGAGAGAGAGAGAGAGAATAATCAAGCCAGGTGCGGTGGTGCACGCCTGTAATCCCAGCACTTGGGAGGCTGAGGCAGGAGGATCGCAAGTTCAAAGCCAACCTCAGCAGAGGCGAGGCACTTAGCAACTCAGTGAGACCCTATCTCTAATAAAATACAGAAAAGGGCTGGGGATGTGGCCCAGTGGTCAAGTGCCCCTGAGTTCAATCCCTGGTACAAAAAAAAAAAAAAAAAAAAAAAAAGAATAATCAAGTACACACCACCAGCAACTTAAGACACTGAACATTCCTCTCCACTTATGTCCTAGGTGCCCCTTCACTGTGATGTCAGGCTTTATCTCCTCCAAAACAACCATTGTTATGGATTTTGTTTAGCGTTTTCTTGATCTTCTTTATATGAACATATCCTTATGCAATGGTGTTTAGTTTTGCATACATTTTACACAGGTAGTATAAAATGCATTCTTCTGGGACTTCTTTTTCATCCAACATTATTCTGAACCTCATCACATCATTCCATAAAGCTAGAATTCACTCATTTTTTAATGCCATGTGGCACATTCATTCTCTATACATATTTTGGTGGTTGTTTCCAATTTGGAATTATGGCCATTTTTCAACTGTTTCTTGAAGCACATATGTAAGAGTCTATCTGGTTAAATATTTAGAAGTGGAATCACTATGTTGTTGAGTTTTTACTGGATTCTGGCAAATTATCTTACCAAGGAATTTGTACCAATATACACTTCTACCAGCAGCATATAAGACTTTTTGTTATTCCATATTCTCACCAACATTTAATCCTCTGCCAGAAGGAAAAAGAAAAACTGGCCTGGAAGAACTATGGGTCCAACCTCAAGATGCCAGGAGACTAAATTGATGTGTGCCATTATCAGGCTATCTGCCAATCAAGTCTGTCAATCATTCAGCAAATTTGTATTTATGAACTTATAGTCATAAACCTACCTCATGAGATAAAAATAGGGAAAAGATGTTAAATGGTACAAAGAGCCAAATATTGAGTCACAGGTGTCTCAGATTCAAGTTCCCAGTCACTTTGTTTTTTATGGGTCTAATTCCCTTGATCTGAACAATAAGGAGATCAGACTTAGATGGCCTCTAAAGACCCTGCCAGGTCTGAAACTTTCAAATACCATATTTCTATTTTGCAAAGGAGAAGAGAGCCTTATATTTGACAAGTTGTGAGACTTATTAAAGTTTCAGAACCTTCTTACCCCACAATCCTTCAATTCAGACTGTGAATTCTTACTTCCAACTACTGGTTGAAAAACAGTAATAAGTTCTACTTGAACTTGGCTACAGGATTGAATTAAAACTTGTACCTAGCAGTGACTCCAGCATTAACCATTTGCTTACTCTGGAAACACTTAGCTTTTTACCTTACTCTCTGCTCTTGAGGCTCACAATTCAAAACACCTACGTTTTTTGTCTGCAAGACCTCTTCATGGACATAAGATTCAGGCAGCTACACACAGCTGTCCCTATCTTGAAATCCTCAATCCTCTTGTGCACAGGCAAACAAATTTTCATTTTGCACAGGGCCACTCAAATTATATAACTGGTTCTGGGTGTTTTGCACATAAAGTACATTTACAGAAATTTCTTCACAAAACAGATTATAATAAAACCAAGAGAATGATGTAAATGGTTTTTAAGACAATATGAACAGGCAGGGCACAGGGGTGCACGCCTGTAATCCCAGTGGCTCAGGAGGCTGAGGCAGGAGGATCGTGAGTTCAAAGCCAGCCTGGGAAAAAGCGAGGCACTAAGCAACTCAATGAGACCCCATTTCTAAATAAAATACAAAATAGGGCTGGGGATGTGGCTCAGTGGTCGAGTGCCCCTGAGTTCAATTCCGGGTACCCCCCTCCAAAAAAAAAAAAAAAAAAAGACAATATGAACAATATTTTTATTCTCCCTTTTTTCCCTGTTTTCATTTCTTTGATCATATTCTACATGCAGATAATAAAATGCTTCTTTGGAATTCTGGGAAAATAAGTTTACCCTTCCCCCACCTCTGCCTCAGAGGAAAGGAGGTCTTTGGATTCTTTAAGATAGCAATGTTCTCTACCCACATGTGTGAGCTTGTGAGAAGGAAAGGGAAAAGAGGGTAAGCCACGGAGCTCACAGACATCACCACATGCACATGCACACAAACATGCCACACACCAAGAACCTCCTATCCACAGCATACTTGGGAAATTTTACCAGGCTCATCGATATCTGATGGACAGTTTATGGAAAGAGGGATTTCATTTCTTCTTTTATAGAGTGTTAAAGATTTTTTTTAAAGTTGCTTCAGTGTTATACATACCAGGCAAGAAATCCCCAGGGTTCCTGAATTTGTTTCAGCCTCAATTTAAGATTACCCCATTAAATAAAATGTCTTAAAAGCTGCACGTCAGTGTGTTTTGACTTAAAATTAAAAGAACACCACAATTCTTTTGATTTTGTTAATATTCCAAAAATAAATATTTGACTCATAAAGGTTAGGGAAAATTCATTCCTGTTTACAATCGCTGCACATGTCCTGCGCTGGTTCCAATTCTGTCAGCCAAACAGCTGTCCACTGCCAGCCAGGCTCTTTGGCCAGCTGTGTGCCCGGGATTGTTTGAAGACCTGTTAAAAAGCGTTTACGGACTTTCATATGGACAGGTGTCCCTTCATAAAGCAAAGCTGCCTTCTAAAGAATGTAATAAGAAGGATCGTGCATTGAACTCCATAAAATAGCTTAAATTGAATGCAGGTAATGAAACAAAAGGGATGCCCAGACAGCCGAAACAATAGGTGACTTCTTTGCCAAGCTGCCTTTCGCCTTTTGTGAGAAGGTAAGGGATGCTCTTGGGCCTCACAAAGCCAGACCATTTCTATACCAGAAATGGACGCTTCCTCCCTACGGGAAACATGTCCCCTTGGTATTTGCACCTGCAGGTGTTACTGCAGGCTCTGTAGAAAAGGAACTCCTCTTGTGGAAATGCCTTTAACTCTCAATTGGTCCTGATGTAAGTAAGTCATGAGGGTGTCTCCAGATGTGATATTGAAATTATAGGAAAAAGCTGTCCTTCTCTAACATGGATTTAGGTCGTTGGGTTCTTTGGTGAATTTGAAGAATGAAATCCATGGAACCAAGGGTGAGAGTGAAGTAACAGGGTTTATTACAGTAATAGAAAGAAAGCAGAGCTCCCAAAGAGGAGGGGACCCAAGACAGGGATGCCAATGGGTTTTGTCTATTGTCCAGGGGTTTTTAAAGGCATAGCTAATGGCCAAGCACAGGTGACTGGTAGGATGAGGGATGCTATCATGAACAAATCAAGCTCCTTAAGCTCTGAGTTGAATAACCCAATCAGAAGTGTATAATTTCAACCCCTCATGTACGTAATTAAGAGAACAGGTCTCATCTTGTGGTTTTCAACACATCTATTAGAAAGACGAAGCATTTCAGGTAGGGGTCTGCTTGTGGGCAGCCATTGCTAGGGGTAAAGACAAGAAGGGTAACAAAGGAAGGGCAGCTGTGGTTGAAGCTGTGAGGAACAGACGGTATTCAAACTCCGAAGAAGGCATTGTGTGATGCTGGCAGGGAGCAGCAAGTCACAGGATGTCCTTCAGACCTGATTTCTCCTTTTAGGTTGCAATGATGTCACCCTCCCGCCTGTCCTTCTCCAAGGCCCTTATCCCGGCTGCCTATGGGAAATCTATCTTCCTTCCACTTCCACCGTAGCCCCAAACTCTGCTCCAGTGGGACATTGGTAGCCTAGCACATGGTGAGTTTTGCTAGATGTGAGTCAAGTGTTCACCAATTCCAATAATCCCAATTAGCCAATCCCCAAAATCCAAATGCCAAATGTTTTCTCTGATATAAGGAGGCTGATTCACAGTGGGGTTGGGACAGGGAGCATAGGAGGATTAGAGGAACACTAGAAAGGTCAGTGGGGAGGGAGGGAAAAGGAGGGGGCAACAGGGTAAAAAGAAGAAAAAAAAAAGATGGTGGAATGAGATGGACATCATTACCCTAAGTGCATGTATGAAGACATGAATGGTGTGAATATACTTTGTATACAACCAGAGATATGTAAAAATGTACTCTATATATGTATTACGAATTATAATGCATTCTACTGTCATATACAACAACTTCAAATTAAAAAAATAAAAAAGAAAGAAATATGCACACTCAAATCACCTGATTGTCAGATCAGCACTGCTTAGAATTCCTTTCTGCAAACCATAAGCCACTCATCCCTACAAAGTTTGAAAAGAAATTGAGAGTAATCATTTAGAAACATTTCTAGCGATTTCTTTTTCACATTTTACATTTTGAAATAATTACAAATGTACTGAAAATTTGCCAAAAGAGCACCAAGGGCGTCCTTCCGTATTCTCCTCACCAGACCACCTTGTTGTTGACATTTTATCACATGGCCAAAACATGCTGTGGGGTGTGTGTGTGTGTGTGTGTGTGTGTGTGTGTGTATGTATATTCCTGAACCATCCAATAATAAGTTGCAGACCTGATGCTCCACTTTTCTTATGAATTCCTTGTGTTTTTCTTACAAATATTAACAGTTTTCTACATGACCAAACTATAACCATCAAAATTAGATTATTGATCTCATAGTATCATCATCTCCAATTCCCATTCATCCTTCTCTGGTGGCTCTAACAATGTCCTTTATAGGTTCCAATTCAGGGTCACACATTCATTGCTTGTTGTTTCCAACACCAGCTGGAAACCTCTGAAACAGTTGTTCAGCCTTTGTCTTTCATGATCTTGACATTGTTGAAAAGTATAAATCTTTACTTGATAGAAATGTCCTTTGATTTGGACTTGTCAGGCAGTTCCTTGTCATTTGTCCATTTCAGGTAAGAATTCCTTAGAAATGACACCATGTTCTTCTAGTGCACCATGTCTGGGGCTACCCAACATTTAGCTGTGATGCTATTTTTACTCCTTGGTTAATGTGGGATCTGCAATGTCTCACCAATGGAAAGTAATTAGTGGCTATTTTGTGGGGAGAAGCTTTGAGATTTCAATGAGAAAGACCCTTCTCTCCCATTTATTCATTTTTATCAGCGTGAACTTGTGAATCCCCAATTTGCTCAAAGGGTTACAAACTATAACCGTCATTATTTATATTGATGCCTAAATGTTCTCTTGGGCCAGTGGGAGTGCTTGGAACTGGCTCCTGGGTTAGCTTAACAGGACCACATCATTTTGATCCCTTGTTCCAAGATGGTCTTGTATTTTCTCTGAGCATCCCTGCAGTCAGCCATGTCCCAAGGGGTCCTGGTACCTTTAGAACCCATGCTATTGGTCCTGGGTGTACTTATTGTTAACAGGGTGCCACTGTTTCCAGGCCTTCCCAGCATACATTGAGCTAGGAAATACATGTACACATACATGCAAGTATATATACCTACAAAAACATATACATTTTATCTCTATCTATATGCATTAAATATCATGAGTTCACAATACTATGTCCAATTCAGTCCAACACTGCAGCATTTATATTTAACCATTCATCCTTCCACATATGTAATTACCTTCTCCAACTGTGTGAAACATAAAACCCTCATCAACCTCTATGGACTTGTTTATTGGCTCCATTTCTTCTCCAGAACCAATCTCTCAGCTGACCTGGCTAAGAACAAGGCCCACCTGGTAGCATCCTCTTCCTGGACTGATGCTGACCAGGAAAGGCAAAGGGGAGAGAGAGGGAGGGAAAAGAGGCTGAAGGTGGGGCTGGGGCTATGGCTCAGCAGTAGCGCACTCATCTCGCGTGTGGGAGGCCCTGGGTTCGATTCTCAGCACCACATAAATAAAATAAAGGTATTGTCCACCTATGACTAGTAAAATATTAAAAGAGGATGAAGGCAGGAGAGGAAAGGGCAAGGAGTGAGGAGGAAGGAACCACTTTTGTATAGCAATTGGACAGAGTAGCTTAATGCCT
Source organism: Tamias sibiricus (assembly GCA_025594165.1). Classification (NCBI taxonomy): domain Eukaryota; kingdom Metazoa; phylum Chordata; class Mammalia; order Rodentia; family Sciuridae; genus Tamias; species Tamias sibiricus. Next base: position 2,260,514 of record CM046666.1, read on the forward strand.
TGAATCCATTAAAAAAAGCCACAGGAATTGTATTTTGTACGTCTTCATGTATTTTCTAGTAATTATTTTACTGTATTTTACAAAAGTAATGGTTTACCAAGGTTTTGAAATAAAAATCCCACACGAGCTCATCACCACAGGTAGTGTGAAGAGCAATGATCCAATCACACTTTCATCTTTAAATACTGGGGCCAGCAAAGCAAGCCTGGGGGCCAATAGGCATCTTTATGCAGCTTGGGCTGTAGGAAAGAGTTGAGTAGACAGACTATAAGGCTTGCCAAATCTAAAATATTTACTAGCTGACCCTTTATGGGAAAAGTCTACTGATCCTAGATATAATATTACTGTATCATTTACTTATTTATTATGTAAATGATTATGTTCTCCCCACTACCACCACACTAAAAGAAAAACCCATGATGGCAGGGGTCTTGTCCATGATTCTCCTGAAGCATCTCAAGAACCTGTGAAAATGGTTGGTGCTTAGTAGTTGTTCAACTAATATTTATTGAACACCAACGAGGGAAAAAGTCTTAGGGGTTACTATGGTTTAGATCTGGAATTTCCTCCCAAAGACCCCTGTGTTAAAGATTTGGTTCCCACTCTGTTTTAGTCAGGTTTTTTTGCCGCTGTGATGAAAGGACCCAACCAGAACAACTGTAAAGGAGGAAAAGTTTATTTAGGGGCTCATGGTTTCAGAGGTCTCGAGCCACAGACAGCAGTTTCCATTCCTCAGGGCTTGAGGTGAGGCAGAACATCATGGCTGAAGAGTGTAGAGGAGGGAAGCAGCTCACATGATGATCACAGGAGGCAGAGGGAGAGAGAGAGAGAGAGAGAGAGAGAGAGAGAGACTCCACTTGTTGGATACAAATACACACCCCAAAGCCACGCCCCCAGTGCCCCACCTCCTCCAGCCACACCCTACCTGCTTTCAGTTCCCACTTAGTTAATCCCTTCAGGTGATTAATTCTCTGATTGGGTTAAGGCTCTCATAACCCAAACCTTTCCTCTCTGCATCCTCTCGCATTGTCTCATGTGTGAGCTTTTCACGTCCAAACCATAACACACTCCATGACACTACTGAGGAATGGTGAAGCCCCTAAAAGGTGGGGCATGGTGGGAGGTTTTAGATCACTGGGGACATGTCCTCAAAGGGGATAATGGGACCCTGAACTCTTCCTCCTCTCTTTTACACTCAGCCACAAGGTGAAAGCCTTTCTTTATCACATGCTCCTGCCGCGATGTGCACCAAAGGCCAAAAGAAACTGAACTGAAACTCCAAAACTGTGATCCAAATGAACTTTTTATAAGTTGATTTATCTCAGGTGTTTGTACAGTAAAAAACTAATGAAGGGTCATGGACGACACTGGAATTGAAGTGTGTTGGATGTAAGCCAAGTCATGTCAGAGCCAGAAGGAATAATGTTTTCCCAGCTCTGTAAATGCCTGGACAGGTTCTCTTTCCATTCTCCATCCTTCCTCCAGTGTTGGGTCAGTCCATTCATTAGGCTTCCTCTATGAGGCTCAATCACCTATCATTGATTTGAGGTCAGTCATCCATTTCCAAGGATGCAGTTTAATCCCACTGTTATAAACAGCACTATATTTCCAGAGTACCTGGAAAAAAAAAAAGGGCTAATGCTCATGAAGGTTTTGAACTTGATGTACAATTGCTGCATGCATATATTCATGGGTGTAATTGTCATTAGATTCCCAAGATCCAAATAATTGTGTGAACCTCAGTGAAGACTGACCCCTTAAAATACCTTGCCCTGGCACCAACCTGGAGGATCATCCCTTGGTGAGTGGCCCTTGGTGCCTCCGAGAAGTGCACGACATTGTTTGCCAGAACACAGCAATACTGCTTTTCTAAATGTGACCAGCCTAACAAAACTGGGTGCATTGACTACCACAGCTCAGCACTCATTGTCATGGAAGAAGATGACATTAGAAAGAGGTTAGGTAAGACTGCTGCTGTCTTCCCAGGATGGCTGTCTGCTTGGAAGATGCCATGAGAAAAAGACGCCCTTTATTCTAAATGGCAACTGATGTAGGATCAGTCACTGACTTAATTTTTAGGGGAAATAAACAAACACCTGCATTAGTCAGGGTTCTCTAGAGGAATGCAACCAATAGAATGTGTGTGTGTGTGTGTGTGTGTGTGTGTGTGTGTGTGTGTGTGTGTGTTTGAATTTGCTAAATTGGCTTACAGGATGAGAAGATGAATAGTCCCACAATGATCTCAGCATGTACAGGAAGGGGAATGAGGGGATGGTGAAACCCATCTGTTTAGAGAGGAAATAAGGTAAGCTGAGGCCAGATCACATTACATCATTTGCCAAGAACTGTATTAGGATAAAATAATACCAAATTCTGACAATGCCTGGTACCCAAATACTTTCTTCAAACAATTTAATGTAAATACCTCTAAACTTCTTTGCAGAAAATTACAAAATGCCACCTTCCAGAAACGTTTGCTGCTTCCCTGCTTACATTGCCTACACCAAGAGGGAAATGATAACAGGCAAATTCTGTCCTCCAGAAAGCATAATCAGCCTCAAGCCTATGGACAAAAGGCACCTGCAATGCTACCTAGTCACCAGGTAGGAGACTTGGATGCTCAGCAGAATAGTCACAGGGCAGAAGTTGCTTCTATGACCTATACAGTCCTAAAGGGGTTAGGATGCATATCCCCTGAACTTCCTACAAAACTAGCCAAGATTCAGAGCCAACTCTAATCCTCTGAGCACTCAGTGAAAGGTGCCTGGCTGGATAGACCACCCACTCAGTGCTGGACCCAACCCACTTCCTCTCAAGCAGCCACATTCACTGGAAGTGTAACACTGTTTTGGCTTGGTAGGTTCTGAGTGATTTTCATTAGATTAAGAGGATTTTGATTAAAGCACTTACCATGGTTCATGTAAAAAAAAAATCTTTTAAGTCCCAGGATCCATAAGCATAACAATGCTGTATGTTTATAAAGTGCTCTCCTCCCCTTAGCATGAGAAGCTCCAAGCCCTTCACACATTTTGTGTTATTAATAATGAATATCTACATACCCTTATAAGTAGAGTGGGAGAAAATGTGATCTTTAAATATAATCACTGCTGAAAAACAGGAACTGAGTGAGATGGATTAGAGAATGAGCCAGAATTTGAACCCAAGTAACAATGATTTGTATGTTCATGTTTGTTCTTCAAAAGATGTCACTGCAGCCAAGAACAGGAAACCTGGGAGGCCTTAGCCTTGAGGGATGCAACAGTTGAATGCGCTCACACCATGCACAGACCTGCGGAGAGGCACATGATGAGTAAATGTTCATTAAGGTGACAGTGATCACATTGCCAGTAGTGATGCTGATGGAGGTTGTGGTGATAGTGATGATGGATTGATGTCACCTGGCCCAGATGTATCTTTCTGAAATGTTCTCAAGTTAGCACCAAAGAACCAGAAAGGTGCTTTGGTTGGCTTGCCATGTGAGAATTATGTAAATCAATGACAAATGATGGGGCCCTGTAGCAGCTTCTTGGAAGCTGCTACTTCTCCTTCATTTCAAGTGTTGTATTATTTGCATCTATGCCACTTAGCTGGCAGCTGATCACTCAATTCCCGTGGACATCTTTAACATAATAGGCTTGGATTGCTATTTAGCTCCCAGCATTCTTTAAATTTTAATGCATGTGTGTATTAGATGTCCAACCTCACATTAAATTCTTTGAGAGCAAGGATTTTGTCATTTTCCTCACCTCACACCTCCTGCCCTTGGTCAGAGCCTGTCCCAGTTTGTCAGCAGTGAATTCTGGCTGAGTAGGAGTGCTGGGCTTTAGATCTGAAATGTCCCCAAAGGCCGTGTGCTTTATAAAGGCTTGTTGTCCAACCCACTGTGTTATTGTGAAGTGGCAGGACCTTCGGGAGATAGGGCCTAGTGGGAGGCCTCTGGTCATTGGGGGTGGCCCCTTGGTGAGGTTATTAGGATCCAGCTCCTTTCTTTTCCTCTCTTTCATGTCCCAGACATAAGGTGAACCGATTGGCTACCAATGCCACCATGACATACTACCTCTCCACAGGCCCAAACAACAAAGTCCATCAATCACAGATTGAAACCCCTAATGCTGTGAGTCAAAATAAGCCTTTTCATTTTGTAAACTGATTATTTCAGATGTTTGTTACAGTAATGGAAGGCTAACACAGGAAGCCCACTGGTTAGAGAAGCAGACTAGTCCACTTCTACAGCTGAGAGGCAGATACTGGCAGGGGCTAAGAAGGTAACCTGGCAGATAATCTCTGTGGGGAAAGTCTCCAGAGGAGAAGAACTTTGTCAATCCCTTTTTAGGATGGCTCACTTACCACAGGTCTTCCACACCTCTACCATGCCAGGCACAGGAGCAGGGACACAGAAATGTGCCCAGAGCTCCCTGTTTCAGGGAGCTACAAGTCCAGTCAGACAGCTGCCCCAGGCAGGTCTCTGTGAAAACATCTCAGAATTTTCATTGCTTTTTCTTTTTCTTTTTCCTATGAAATTTCTTTCTTCTTATTTCTGTTAACTTAGCTAGTTAAACTGTCAGGCCAATTTTGAAAAGGAATAAAATCTTTGTCCCTCCTCCCATCCTGAAGCCAAAATCTATTTTAGTTCATATAAAAATGATCAAATTACAGCTTTTGGCATGTTACTTAACTAGGAAAAAATAAATTGGATTAACTAGTGCCAATAAACTAAGTATTTTCAATTAAATTCTAACATTAGTAAAAATATCAGTCATACCAGTCTAAACCCTAACCAACTTTAAAAACAGTATGTGTAACACTCAAAGCAGCTGTCTGCAAAAACAGCGTCTATTGCTCATATGAAACTTTGGGCAATAAAAGGAATTACTTGAGGGACCCAGCACTTAGGCACAAAGAGCCAGGCAGGTCTGGGCTTTCCATAATAAGTAATTTCAGCCAAAAGAAAAAGAAAAGCCTCCTTTCCCCTAGATTTGGTCCCTCAGAATTGGGCTAACTCCCAGTGCACTTCCAAGGACCCATGGAGGCAGATAAAGTGACCTTCTGTTTGGTGGTAGGAGAGGTCTTACTCTAGCACATGTTAGGTCTATCAGCTCCACCCATGGACATCCTTGTTCAGGTACCAACACAAGGACTAGGAAAGCCTCCTGAGCCTGTTTTTGTTCACCTGCTAGGGATTGCCCTTTAGATCATCCCCAGACAGTTGCACATGGTCGAGAGAGCACAGGGCTGCCCGTGCACGTACATACTCTGTAGGCCACGGTGACTTGGACCCCTCCTAGTGCATGTGGTGGGATGTGCACTTGCCACTCCCAGGCTCATCTGCACTAAGTTAGGAGACTTACTCATCTCACATAAATGGGGGACCTGGGTAAAGCCTAGACATCTGGTGCTCTCTTCAACAAAGGTTCACTGAGTATCTTGAGGTCCAGGTAGTATAGTGTTCAGGTATTGCTTGCATTTAAACTGATTTTGGTTACAAACCATATGATTTACAATGATGATTGATCATGACACTGATTTAATGATATTAATGGTTTAATGAGATAAGTATTCACTGAGATTTTCCTGGTGCAGTCTGGTAAGTGCATAATAGGTGCATGCAGCACGTAACCCCAGGAATAGAGGGCAGCTGGCCTAGGACGTGTAGAGAGAAGGCACAGAAACCACACATAGGAATTGAGCAAAGAGTATGCAAGCTGGACACACTGCATGTGTATACACCCACAGATGTGCAGATGAGGGGGGTCTCCCACCAAATGTTGATACTATCTGCACTGTATAAAAAATAGAAAGTCATTAATCATTATCTGTTTAAGATTTAAAGATTATGAGCTTACATTAAGATCTCATTAGTTTGTAAGGCCATTAATATAAGATTGCTTGCATTAAAACAGGTTTTGTTTTTCAAACCAAAAGGGAGGGAATGGGCAAATTTACATTTGACCTTTCTAAATTATGCAGAAGATTTCACTTTAACAAGTAATTGACCTTCATTTTAGGAGTGTAAACAGTTCAACTAATTTCTGGTAGGTGATTTTTATACTTTATTAATAAATCAATTTCGTATGCTAACATGAAGGCAATATATGTTTGCTTAGAAATGAGTGGTTTTCTATTCTGAGCAGCATTTTGCAGGGTGGTCAACAACCTGAGGAATCCTGGAAAGCTCTTGAAAAAACAAATAAAATGCCAGACTTATCATATAATGTGTACTTTAGTTATATCCATCAGGATCCAGCCAGAAAAACCTGAAAGCACAACAGTTTATTCATCAGAAGGAATTTTATATGGGAACTTTATTATATAGGTGTCAGGACTTAACAAACAGGGAATACCTTGGTAATCTGGAGGAACAGTTACATACACTTATCCAGAAGGCTTGACACTAGAAGTATTTCAGATTTGGGATTTTTCTGATTTTGGAATATTTGCATATACATAATGAGATGTCTAGGGGATGAGACTCATGTCTAAACACATAATTTTTTTGTGTTTCATATACTTCTAGACGTAATTTTACAGAATATTTTTGGTGCAGCTCCATTTTGACTGTGACCCATCAAATGAGATCAGGTGTGGAAATCTCCACTCATGGTATTGTTTTTCAAACCAAAAGGGAGGGAATGGGCAAATTTACAAATTTACATTGCTCAAAAATTTCCATATTTTGGAGCATTTCATATTTTTTGGATCAACCTATAATAACTACAGGAAGCAGCTATTGCCCCTGGGCTGTGGACACAATAAAAGATGTGGGAGTTATGGGTACCTCAGAGCTCAAATAAGGGGGCCCTGCAGAGCTGGGCTCAGCCCTTCCAGGAGAGATGTGGCCTGGACGGTGCTGGTACACCTGAAGTAACATGATGAAGTAGGTCTGGGAACGCAAAAGAAAAGCTGGAGGTGACAACCTCTCACCCCACCAGTGTTTGGGGAAGTGGCATCAAAATAAATGACTGGCCACGAAAAGGAGAAACGGTCTCTGACCTCTTCCAGACATTCCATTTCCCCTTGGGGCCCTTGTTGTCAGACTCAAACAAGGGTCTTCCAGGCAAATCAGAATATGCCCCAGGACCACAGTGCGGGTTATCCAAGGGTGGATTTGAAGTGGAGACAAGCACTTTATAGCTGGTACAATGGTTTAAGACACAATACCAATACAGTACAAGGACCTCTACTTTATTGCGACATGAGTATCTTCTCGAACAAACTTCAAAATTATTTACAGAAAATGTTTTAAGGGTAAGAAATAAATTATGATGAGAGATAGTACCTAATTCATGTTCTCTGATTTAGATGAATATTCACAGGAACCCTGGCTTGTTTATCTGTTGGACACAAGGTGAGTATGGCCGATTCTACCAGGCTTGTTCCTCTTCTCCATACTTAAAGATACACACGACTGCCCAGCCCTCCTGCACTATGTTTGAGGTCATGTGACATGGAACCAGAGGAGGGTGTGTAGAAGAATGTGATACATGCCATTTCCTCATCTGGCCACAAAAACTCCCATCTCCTTCTGCAGGGGTTAGTGGTGACATCACCATGTGGGAGGGGCCATGTGAGGAGATCCACACCTTCTCCTGCTACCCTACCCCCAGCAAAGGTGTTGTAAGCTGAAGAAACAGTGAGATGTATTTATCACAGCTTACAGCAGCCTACTGTAACATCAACAGTTCACTAAATTAATAAAAATTTTATTGGTAAAGATATGCCATTACTCATAAATAGAATCACAATTAACAAATTTGCTCATGATGATCCAAAAGCAGTATACATCTCATGCTCTAGAACCTTGAACAATTGATTTAAAGATCATTACCCATGTCTCACTGTCATTAGCACGACTAGTCAGCATCACATTGCTAGCTAGTGATAGAGGTAGATCCTGCATCCAGATCTCCTAACTCAGAATCAGAAACTCTGTGAGCACAATGCACCAGTTTTTTGTGAAAATTCTTTCCCCTTAGTGGTTGCCAGAGTCTCTTTTGTCAGTGCTGGCATAAGCTAAGGAGGAAAAGGAAGCAACAAAGATGGAAATGTAGAAAGATGGGAGGTGAGGGAAGGTAAACAATAAGTGTCAACAAAGAAAAGGGGTTTAAAAGGAAAAACACAAAAAGTTTTGTTGAACTGGAAAAGTTCCTGGGTCCTTAAAATAACCTGGGGATCATTTTAATTGATATCATATCTAGATGGAAAGAATACTGATAATAGCAATTGCAGAAGTAAAACAGGATTAGAAAACACAGTACACATTTCCTTTTATATTTGCTTCATCAAATATTTTCCTTTCTCATGCAAGCTCTGGAAGGAGTGGCTGTTTGGTAGGAACTGGATAGGTCTGTGCAAGAGATCTCTAACCTCTTGTCTATGGATTTGAGATAACGAACTTGAGTTACTCTTTGGCATTAGCTTTACTCAAGGGTCAGCCAACTCTTCCTGTAAAGGGCCAGATAGTAAATATTTTTGGCATTTTGGATCATAAAGTGTCTGTCACAGTTACTCAAGCCTGCTTTTGTAGGGGGAAAGTAGCCATCAGTTATATGTAAACAAATGAGATTGACTGTGTTCTTATAAAACTTTATTTACAAAACACACAGCAGGATGGATGTGGTGTGAAAGCCATGGTTTGATGACCCCCAATCCTACTCATTAACCTGAGTTTGCAGGTGTCACAGATGTAAATGTATATAATGTAATCTTTGCTTCTCTTTCAATTGTCTAATTGAGTATGGCACCAGGGACTCTGAGAGCCTGAATGACTCACACAATACTGCAGTCCTCCAGGGAAAAGATTTTAAAAGGCATGCACCATTCACAAGGGGGGGGGGTGGTTAAGCTGGAAGCTGGCAGACTGGAAGTAGAAATTTTTCTGCTTCTCAAGTTGGATAGAAGAAGTAAGATTCTTCTGATTGGAATCAACTGTCCTTTTTTGTTGACCACTGTGCATTAGTAGTTACAACAACAGAATCACTGTCTTTCCATGCAGACTCTGCAATACCCAGCCTTGGTTACCTGTTGACCATGTCTGGGATAATTGATCATAGTCCTCACATCATTAGGCCACTGAAGCATAAATACCTGCTGGGTGGAGGATTTTTGCTTTTGTCTGCTCTATACAGATTGTATAACACACCTACAATGAGAACAGACTTATTAAAAGCATGTGTAGACCTTAGGTCCTTAAGAGGTTTGATGCCACATGTAATAAAGACAAAATGAGAAAATTGATGTGCATAGGCAACCAGCTTGCATGGGATATGAGAATAATGCTATTTTACATGTTACTTTTATTATTGGTAAGTTTTATTACTATTTTAAAATAAAAAGTAAGCATGTAAATTTATTATTATTTTTATGAAGGAAACAAACGACCGATGATAAAAGTAAAGCGATTCATAGGAAATTTAACTAGTATCCAACCACCATGCTCAGTATAAGGCCATTTTTCTCCTCAAAGATTCTTATTTTCTCACAAGTATCCATGTAACAATGTTCATCTGGCCTTCAAATTCTAGCTGAAGTTATAATTTCAAAAATGTCCTGTGCCTGAATTGGCAGAAGATTTTGCCAGAGTTCCTGATCTGTGAATTACTTTTCTAGTAAATTTCTTTTAAAGCAGTCCTATTTGGAATTTCATTTTGGGGATTCTTGTGCCATAGAAGGGCATACTTGGCACAGAAATCTTTGTCAAAAATAATTTGCGGATAAAGTTCTCAAAAGACTGCTCTGCAGGGTCCATAAGTAAGGTATGGGCACAAGGGATATGTGAGTGGGGTTCTTGTACCATTACCTCCCTCAAAGTCTGCAGACCCCACAGGCTTATAGCTGAGAACATGCTGGCAGCACATATGGAAGGAAGGCAGTTTGCACAATCCTGCTGGGGTAAGGGAACCTTCTTCACATGGGTTCCCCCCTTCTCTTTACTGGCTAAGTTCCTGTTTATATAATTGAAGAGTGGGCCACATAGGCACTCATGCAGCTAAAATGTTAACAGGAGCCAGGCACGGTGGTTGGTGCTTACCTACAATCTCAGCAACATTGAGGTAAAGCAGGAGGATAGCAAGTTTAAGGCCAGCCTGGGTAATTCAGTGAGACCCTCTCTCAAAATATATAGGGGAGGGGATGTAGCTCAGTGGTAGAGTGCCCCTGGGCTCAATTCCCAGTGCTGCAAAACAAAACAGCAAAGTCACCAGGACAAACTGCAGCCAGAGGAAGCTTGCAAAGAATGCCTGAGACCATGTCACCGGGGACCCACAGTGAGACAGGCTAAACCAGGTTACCTATAAAGAATGCTCACTTCTCTAAGCTGGATCACAGGGAGTTCAGCATTAATGTGAGTGGAATTTGACGGTGAGGACTTAAAAGCATGTTTGCCTTTTAAAAGATAAAATGATAACAAATTCTAGCTTTGCAGATCTTAAGTGGCTTTTATTTGCAATTCTAGAATGCTGCAGAAGTCTGTAACAAAAATGGTTCAGAATGTTCCTCCTCACCATATGTGCAGTTTGTATTCATAGCCAGAGAAAGAACTGACTACAGAAAATTGGAAGTGAGGTACAGAGAGAACTGGATTGGATAGAGTTCAGAACTGTTATGAGAACATGGTTTGAATTAACTGAAGCTCAGAAGCTGTGATTGGCTAAGACTCAGCTATTTATTACAAAGGCAAGTTCCTAGGTTAGGTTTCAGCTATTTATTACAAAGGCAAGTTCCTAGGTTAGGTTTCCAGTTAGTTTACCTGCTAAGTCCTGTTGCAGTTTGTTACATAATGACTCCTATTGAGGCTTCTTCAGGCCTCTTTCTTAGCAGAAACAATTTCTCCTTCTAAAGGATTCTTTGTAACAGGGAATTGCAAGTTTGTTTGTTTGTTTGTTTTTCTTTAAAAAGCCAGGAAGTAAGTATTTTTGGTTTTTCAGTCCACAAAGTCCAGTCACAACTATTCGCCTCCACCTAGCCAGAGACCATGTGTAGATGAACAAATGAAGCTATTTTCCCAAAAGAACTTTATTTATAAATTGAGACAGTGAACCAGACAAAGTGCATACAATGGGATAGTGTTAAGCCTTAAAAGGAAGGAGATTCTGACACAGGCTACAGCATGGATGAAACTTAAAGATATTGTGTTAAATGAAATAAGCCAGTCACAAAGGATAAATACCACGAGATTCCACTCATATGAGTTCCCTAGAGTCATAGAATTCAGAGGCAGAAAATAGAATGGTGGCTGCCAGGGGCTGGGAAAGGAGAAGATGAGGAGTTAGTATTTGATTGGGCAGTTTGGGTTTGGGGAGATGAAAAGTCCTGGAGATGAACAGTGGTGATGATTGTACAATACAAATGTACTTAGTGACACTGACCAGAACAGTTCAAAAGGGTTAATGTGGTAATTTTTATGTTAGGTATATTTTACCACAGATATGTGCATGTAAACAGGTTGTAGCTGACCTTGCTTCATACTCCTCTAGAGCAATGCATTTAGTGTACATAAAAGTATTTGATTTTCCCTCTGCAAATAGTCCCAGTGCTTCTCAGTTCTCTAGGGTATCGAGAGATGTTTTGGGGAGAGAATTTGCAGTACCACCATATGATTTACAAAAAGGAAAAGAAAGAGAAGGCTGAAATTTACTTTTTTTTTTTTTTTTTTTTTGGTGGGGTGGAGGAGTCATTATTTTATTCTCAAGAACAGTCCATTCTAGCCCTGTTGGAACACTGTTCTTATTGCCTAGCAGTATTTCCCCAGGAACTAATGCAATGGCTCAGGATTTGCTCTTTCTCATTGGTAAAGTCCAAACCTCTGAAAAAGGCTCTTACAACCATGTTGTGTTCATCCATGATGTACAGGTAGATTTATTCAGTTATTGTCATATATTTAATTATGTCCCCCAAAATTCATATGTTAAAGCCCTAACCTTCATGTGATGGTGTTGGGAGATGATACCTTTTGTAATCAGCTTTAGATGAAATGATGACAATGAAGTCCTCACAATTGTTTGTTACACTGTGAGAAGATCCCAGAGAGCATGCACTGGCTCAGTCCCTATCTAGCTATCTAGCTAGATAGCTATCTTTTCCTCCCTACCCTATGAGGATCCAGTGAGAAGGCATCTCACCTGCAACTCCAAAGAGAGGCCCCACCAGAATCTGACCTGCTGACATTTTGATCTTGGGATTTGCAGTCTCCAGGAGTGTGAGAAATGAATGTGTGTTAAGTTATTCAGTCTTTGGTATTTTGTTACAGCAGCCTGTGTTAACTAAGACAGTCATGTGTGTATATGTGTGTGTCTGTGCACATGTCATATGGACATAATCATCTATACATATATGTATGTACATGTACACATAAACACATATATGTTACCAAATGGTACTGGGAGTTAGTCCGCATAGATGTGCAGGGATGGAGAGAGGGAAAACAAACTCCAGTCCAAGGCTCTCACATTCATATTAAACCTTAAGTAATTTTAAATACTCTAATGGAATAAAGAGATTTATAACCTCAGAGCAGGAAATTGTCAATTCAGGAAAAAATAGGGCAGGGAGTGTCCAACAATGATACCTTTTCTTTGCCCTCCTAGGGTGTAGGCTAAAGTTTGATTTGATTAAGACACACCCACAAGTAAAGGTCAGGGGTTGGCTGAGTCAACACAATCTCATTTCCTCTTCTTATATAAACTCATTAGCAAAAACACTGATTAGAGTTGTTGCTTGCCATCTAGAGTTACATGGGGTTTTTTTTGTTTGTTTGTTTCTGTTCTCCAACAGGGCTCGGTAAGAATGGTGCTGAAAGAGGGTCATTGGAACATCACTTAGAACCTTCACCACTGCTGGGCTGGCTTTGAACCTGTGACCTTCAAGCCAAAGGCCTGGGAACCTGTGGACAACTTTATCATCTTGTCCATAGACCCCTCCCCCGTAAGCACACCTGCCTCCATCATCCCAAAGTCTCAATTCTTACCCTCTTAAGTGATTTATGTTATTTCCCGATTCTACTGTGTGTGAATAATACTACTAGGTCTGTAGTTATTTTCATCCCTAATAACTTTATGGTGTTTACATAACCTTGCTTTGATACTGCTATTGACTTTGGAGTTATAATTGCTACTACTAATTGAGAAAGCTTGATGATAGATGGAGGCAAATTGACCAACCACTATGTGGGAAACGGCACAATGGCAGTCATTAGAAACTAAATGGCACAGAACAATTTTAATTAGACATGACTAACATCAGCTGTCTCTGTTCTCAGGGTGATTACAGCCTGGAGTTCAAAAATACTGAAAGTCACATTACCTTGTTTGATCTTGAGAAGGGAGGGGCTGTCACTGGCCTCTAAGAGTTTTCCCCTCTCATTTTAAAAGGAGTGTGGCTTTGATTTAGGATTAAGCAGCTGAATGTTTTCTGCTTGCTTGGAGAAGTCATTCTTTGAGGCTTATAACCAACAATACAGAGAGGTAAAAGTGATCATTTATACATTTGGAAAGCCAAGGTTAGCTCTTTGCCTTTTCTCATTGTTAAATTTCAAACCTTCCTCAATTAAAAAGAAATAGGCAGGGAACTGTGTTTCATATCTGTTACTCTTTCACTGAAATGCAATTGTTTTAAAAGAGAATCCATGTGACTGTTAAGAGTGGCCTAAATGCTAACGTAAGGGCAGAGATGATTTATTTAACATTCTTATGTAACATTAACCATGAAACAAAGTCAAAGTGCTTAAATAAACTTCACCACAAAAGCAAACCATAGCTCAAAGGGCTCCAGAAAACTTCTAGAATTCTTTTCTCTTACCTTCCATCCCTGAACAATTATATTTGCCATGATAAATTAGCGGCCATTCCATGCAGATGTCTCCCCGACTTCTACCTCAAGTCCTCTTCCTGGGCTCACCATCTTCAGCCTTCTTCTGAACATCATCACCTGGGTTCCTGCTCAGCCCACCTCCAAGCCACAACCACCATCTCTGTTCACCCCCCTGTAAGCTCCTGGCATTACCTTCTCCATGTTATACAAGATTGAAATCCATCTGCTCTGACTCCTCCTTTCTCAGCTTCTAAATCCCACAGTTCTTGCGGGCTTTGATTTTTATTCTGTTGACCTTTCCTTTCCTGTCATCACTTTCTGAGAATGGACTTGCCTCCCTGGTCTCCCAGAACTCCTGGAATAACCTGCTCAGTTGTCCAGCTGCTTCCAGTCTCCCATGTGACCACCCTCCAGGCTGCTTCCAGGAAACTGTCATAAAACACACTGTAATCGTTTTTCTCTGCTAGTTGAAAACTTCAATAACCCCAAAAGATAAGATCAAAACTACTGATAGACCCTGACCAGGTCTCTGCAAACATTTCAACCTCAAGTCATTTCACACCTTGGTCCACTTTGATCAAGGAAGTCTTATCTCAGCATACAGCAGCACTGTCTGTAGAGGTTCCTAGTGGACTATTACTCACAGTACAGAATGGAACAAGTATCAGGCCCCAACTCTCACTTCGCCACTTTCTAGCTTTGCAATTCAGACTTTGGCAAACCAACCAACTTCTCTGGAACTTTTTCCCAAAAAATGGAATTCATCATAACTTGTATGTGTTTTTTTCAATGCTGTAAAAGTGTGATTGAATGCTTGAAAATGATTCAGCATCATGCTGGTGGGGAAAAAAGGGGTCTTTTTATTGGGTTACTAGGAAAAAAGAAGAGATCTTCAGTAGGTTGGGGAAGCCATTGAGCAAAAGCAGATTTCAGATAAAAGAACAGTCTTAATATGGAAATTAAAGTGCAAAAGATGGTCTGATGTAGCAGCAAATTTAGGCAGAAGATTCCATCTGCTCAAGTACTACATGTGATAGAGATCATGTTTTCTGATACCATACCTGTTGTGGTTACAGATATACATTCTTACCTGTAAAAAGGGATGCATGCAGTCATGTCTGAATCTGCACCTTTATACATATATCATGAGAGGTTATTTAATCCATTATAGTGTGAAGATTAACAATTCATTGACCCTAAAGTGCTTTGAGAATCTCAGAGACTGAGGGCATTGGATTGAAACAATTGTGGATATAGAGGGTGGAAGGAAAAAGAAAACCTGATGATGGGTGCCCAATTTTCTGACACAGACTTGCACATACCCAGCTTTCTCCCTTCACAAGCCCCATGTGAGTGGGACCTCATCATCATCTTGCAAGGACAGGGGGTAACCAGTGGATGGTCCACCACCACCTGGTCCATTGAGGTGGCGTGAGGCTTCTTGGCTTTAGAGCATTGTTGTTGCTGGCTTCTGCTTCTCCCCACAAGCAATTACCTTAATGAAACTCCATCTCTCTTTTACTAAATGAATTCTCTAAGGGTGGTGAAATGGAGGGAGGCCCTCCCTCTGTTGGAACTTGGGGTAGCTAGCAGTCATTTAGAACAGGTGAAAGATGACTACCTCATTACAAGTTGCTTTCTTACTTTTTTTAATTTGCAAATTACATCCACAAATGTTCACAAAGGGAAAGATTAATGGTGCTTGAAGAGAACCTTCTGAGCTAGAGGCAGACCCTCGCCTGAGGCCCACAGCTCCCATTAATCTTGCCAAGACCAGGGGAGGCGACCCCTGCCAGGGGCCCAGATGTTGCTGAATTCTTCACTCAGCTCCGACACATGCTGGCCTGACCAGCCTGGTCCTGCCTGTCTCATCTTGGGTATCTCTGCTCTGCACTTGGAAGCCCTGAATTTGAGGCCATGAAGAATAGGAAGCTCACATGGAGGTATGGGGAGCACATGGGGTAGGCAGAGGGCAGAGGGCAGAGGCCATACCTGTGAGAGCCCACTCTGTGAGGGGCACATGCTCACAGTGGAGGCAAGAGACCACATGCTGTGGTCCAGGCTTTCTAAGAATAAGACTGGTGAAAACTCTCTCACACTGGTCATGTTTGGTGGTAAGATTGTTTTATCTTCATATTTCTGTAATGTCCAAAATAAACATTCAAAAATTCTTATTATAATTATTATAAGGAAAAATAATCAAATCTGAAATATCATTTGAAATCAAAATAGGATTTCCAACTATTAAAAGGAAATACAATAATTTGAGCTCTCCCTTTGAGGACGTGTTCTGTACAAGGATATATATTTAATATTATAAAAACTTTACAAATATGAAAGACAAATTTTTATAAAAATTCTTAAATATTCTTCAGCATCTAGTTCATATACTGTCTTCTCCATGAAACTTTAATGGCTTGCACATGTATAGTACTTTAGGGAGCACTATCTCTGAGAGTAGAAAACAAAAGACATGGGTCATTTTCCCCATTTTGCACACATGACAATAGGTTCAGAGAGGTAGCACAAAGTCCAAAAATGCATCAAGAACCTAAATCTTCTGACACTCCATGTCTGGCCAGGATAGACAATGCTCAATGGTCTTTGGCAAGATAAATATCTCTCTCCTCCATACAAAGATAGTCCAACAGACAAACAAAAATTGGTAAGTAATTCACTAAAGCCAGCTACTTAAGAAAGTTATATGTGGAAGTTATATTTGAAAAAACAAAAGCAACCAGCCTCCAGATGACAGCTCTTTCACCAGAGGTAAGGAGCAGCTGTCTAGAGTTCCAGGTTGATTATCCCAGCTTCTGCCCTGCTTATATAATTGACTACAATTATAGAAATAATCAAAGCAGCTGGTCCACAGAAGGAGTGAAAGAGTCGGATGGATGGATGGATGGATGAATGGATGAATAGATGGGTGAATGGATGGATGGACAGATGAACAACATAAAAAAGTAAATGTGTTTGCTTTAAACAAGTAGAACTGACCATATTCTGACTTGGTGTTATTCTCAGATATATACTTACTCTCTGTGAGTTATCTAGGGAATTTTTAATACCATGCTTTCATTATTGTTATTGTTGTTACCTAAAAAGTTTATTGTACACAGTGGCAGTGACATTTAGTGATCCAATTCATCCCAGTTCACCTGGGAAAGGCCTCATCTGTAGAAGCCCCTACATTTAGATGGCTTCCTTAGGATAAAATACTGCTTCAAGAATTTGCAGTCTGAATTCATGTCTGTGTTTAAAATCTTGTGGTCACTTAGAGTAACAGCATGTATCTTTGAGCATAGTGTTTTTAAAGCTGGGGAGATTGCTTTTGGTGGTCTGGATTTTTTTCTGCCTCTAGAAGGCACAGTACTTAAGTGAAAGATGGGCTGGACGCAGGGGAGTTTGGACTCAACCCCTTCCCAGACCACATCATTTCCCCCTGCAAAGCACTGAATTTGCTGGACTAAGTACTTCATCCCCACAAGCTTCTCAGGTAGCATCTCACTCTTCCTTGCACTCTTCATGCTCCAGTCAAGCAGAGGTTTCTCAAATTCCTTTCAAATACAGCCACCCCTGCCCAACTCATTGCTTTGATGAAGCCCTCTGAGTTTTGCCCTTCTCACCTCCACCTACCTTGAAAAGTTATTCCCTCTTTCATCCCAAGCACTGCCCCCGTAATGAAGTCTTTCTAGGCCCTCCCAAACATTCCAGCACTCTATGAACCATTCAGTCTCCCTTGGGCTCTGATGTGGATCCACATCCTTCCACCCAGGAGTCATGAAGCATGGAGAAATGGGAGGTCTTTGAGTTCCCCACTGGTGAAGCAAGGAGGGTAGCTATCAAATATGATTTTTAGGAGGATTCCATCCCTACACTCTACAGTAGTTGCAAACATTTTTCCCCCAAATGTGAGATGTCTGTTGCTTTCCTTAAGATATTTAGTATGCAAATAAAATAACATATGCAGAAACTATTAGTATAATGAATGTAGAATGCTAGGGGGACAATTCAGTACACAGCAACTCCTTAATAGTTCTGTTACACCTTGTATTTCTGCAAAGATGATATTTTAGTCAGTTTTTTTTGCTGCTGTGACCAAAAGAACTGAGAGGAACAATTAGAAGAGGAAAAGTTTATTTTGGGGCTCATAGTTTCAAAGATCTTAATTAATTGTTCTGAGCCTGAGGTTAGACAGGACATCAGGGCAGAGGGGCATGATGGAAGAAAGTACTTGGGGAACTTGGCACCAGGAATCAGAGAGACTGCTTCACTTGCCAGAGAAAAATATATACCCCAAAGGCATGGCCCCAGTGACCTACCTCCTCCAGCCACAACCTGTTGGACTATGGTCACCACCCAATTAATCCATTCAACTGTATTAATGCACTGATTATTTTAAGGCTTTCATACCCTGATCATTTCATCTCTAACTTTCTTGCATTTTCTATTACATGAGCTTTTGAGGAACACCTAATATCTAAACCATAACAGATGGCACCAGAAGAACATAAGAAGGCCCCAATTTCATGATTTGTGAGACCTTGAACAACATTTGGAATCAAGGTTTGGGCTTCTGTTCCCCAGTGTGTCTAAATCTGAAATATTGTGTTGAAGGAACATTGAACACCAGTCATATATTGAAGCAGACCAGGTACCCCCACCCAAAAAGACCCTCACCATAATTAAGGTTCTTCTCTTGTCAGAAATATTTTTACAAAGAATGTCAACAGAAATGTTGTCAAATGAATTCTGGATGTCTGTTGGATTTCTGCAAAGAGCACTGTGGTCTGAAGCTTCCTCTTTCTTGTAAATGCCAGGTTTACATACAAAAGGTGTGATAGAGTGCAATAAAGTTTGTTGTGCAAAAAGATATTATCTCTGTTTTCTTGCAAAAAAAAATTGTAAAACCTCTGTCTGGCCTAAAATATGGGACAAAGAAGATATTCCCTCCCACTGTCATGTAACCAACCCACTGAGGGAGTATAAATCTAAAAGAATGTTCAGAATCAGGGTCCAGAGATTTTTAGACATTAGCCACTTTGGACTGCTGCATCTTAAATAAAGCTGCTTCCTGAAAATTCCTCCAGTGTCCAGCCTCATATTTCCTACATCAATATTTCCTGCATTGTGGCCAAAATTAAAGTTAAAATTTCCATGTGACTAGATTTAATCTACCAAATAAATTTCTTGTAGAATCTGTTATAGAGTTCATAAAACTCTTCAAAATTCAAACTTTGACCTAATTTCACACATTCAGAACAGCAAGAATAAGTACACAGAATTCCCAGATGTGCTCCACCCAAATTTTGCCTCATTGGGTTTATCTTTCTTACAGAACTTTATACCTGGAAAGGCCCACAGAGAACAGGATATTGGACCCACATCATTCAGTATCCTACCCACAGGAACAGAACCCACAGAATCTGGGTCTCAACTCAGTGCTCACTGTCATTTCCCATCCCTACATCACTGTGCCATTGAAAAAAGGCTTTTCAACAACAACTTGTTCCACCAGTGCTCAGAGCCATGATTGGCTTCTGGTTTGTTTGTTTGTTTTGTGTGTGTGGTACTGGGGATTGAACCCATAACTTTGTGCATGGGAGGCAAGCACACTACCAACTGAGCTATATTCTCAGCCCCATCCATTGTTGGCTTCTGAAGGACACTTCACTATCCTCCTAGATTGGTCTTCTCCCTTTGCTGATTCCACCATTCACACCATTTTAGAATCATGGGTTTGGGTCAGCTACAGTACCTGCTTTGGCAACTAGAAATAACTCTATTGAGAAAAGTGAAAAATCCCTTCTTTAAATCCCTTCTTGGTTTGTGGGAAAGCATTATAAAGCAGCATCTATGTGAAATTTCTCTTGTCCTAAAGCTTTTTAATTTTCTTTTCCTAGTGAAAAGTAAAACACTTCTGCTTTTGCTGAATTGTACAATAAGCATGGTTTGGGATATTGCCTTTCCTTCATTCCCTTTTTGAGCTTGAGAATCAAAAAAATGTAGAAAGAAACACTGAAGAGGGAAAGATAGAATTTGCTTTACAGAGTATATTTCAGTGAATGTTTCTTCAAAGCTTATCTCCTGCCTAGGTTAATGGCAGTCCAGTTCACTCTGCTCCTATAGCTCCAAAGATATGTATTGCAGGTGATAAAATCACTCATAATCATTAAATAAATTCCTATAACAATAATCTGTGAGTTATAAATTCAGCCATGAACTTAAAACTAATGAGCAAGAGCAGGTATCCCACTCCAGGGCCAACCAGTTTATCTAGTAGAGCAAACATTGCCTTGAACATATAGTTCAACAAGCCCATTAATACAGGCACACACACTCTTACTGAGTGATTAGATCTGAGCTGGGATTAGCAGGCAGTGCTAAGAGTGTGCTGGTTTTCATATGGCTCCTTTGCAATTTTCAACTGGGCAGGGAACATCTGAGTAGGGGGAAATCTTGCTTGGTGGTAGGGAAGCTTACCTCCATTTGAATGGTTTCTCCATCAATATGATGATAACTTCCCCACAAGCAAGAGGAAGTGTCCTGAAAACTCTGTATTGAGTTTCACAAGTTGCACTAGAATATAGATATATTTGTGAGGCAGATTGAGACTATAAAAATATACAAAGTTTACAGTACCCAGGTGTGGGGGCCCAGAATCACCTGCAGTGGGGAATGGCCTTCCCACTTAAAACTGTGAAATTAAATTGTAGGGAGGGAGTATATAGGAGAGGGTGAGGCAAGCAGCATGGACAATTCTCATGATCTTGTCTGGGTCCAAGTTCCGCAGTACTCTGTAAGCCTATCTTAAGTTCTCAACCCTAAGTTCTCTGCTGCTTTTCAGAATAGATTGCAAAGCAACTTCTTTGGGGAAGAAAAGTTACTCCCAGGTTGGTGAAGATCTTCCATTTCAAGTATCAGAAATTGCATTCTAAATAGAGGAGTAAGGGAGATGGATTTTATCATGAATCAGCATGTATCAACCAGTTAAAATTAAGCTGGAAGAAACCTTGTATGTAGAGCACTGTTATTTAGGAATTTTAGTTTAGCAAAGCTTGGTGATAACACTGGAATGTGATCTTACAAACCCACTGCAGCTGATGACATGTGGTAGGGAGAGCCAGAGATTTATGGCCATCCCAGAGGAGAGGGATAGATGCTTCGTCAAGGCTTCTGTTGAGATAGTGTTGCAAAGAGGATTTCAAAAGGAATGGGGTGGAGGAAAGTGGGATTACTCCAGTAGGAAGTACTGTAAGCTAGGAAAAATGCTCAAGAAGCCATTGTGAACATTCAAAAATGTTGTTGGAAGGTCAAGAATTCAGGCTTAAAATATGGAGAGGAATGACCCCTAAATTTGGAAGCTGAATGAAGAAAGTTTTCCTATTTTAATTCACTTTGACCAGTTACCCATTACAGAATGAGTCACCTTGTCTTCTCTGCAGGGTTCCAGGCAATGTTGGGATGTTCAAAAGCAATATAGAGAATCAATGAAGAATTCCCTGTCAGTAACAAGAGCCATTCATCATGAAGTTAAACAACAAACATCCCAATCCCTGATCTGCCAGCTCTTGGCAGTAAGTAGGTGCAGCTCTGAGCCACACCCCAAATTCTTTGGTGACTACCACCTCCTGCAAGCCTCCTTAACATCATAGCTAGCTCATATGACAGCTCCTGTCCTTGAGACCAAAAGTCACTGTCATTTAACAGTTTGGATAAGGTCTTCCCTGCCATTAAAAAGACAATTAATATTTCAAGTAGTGTTTAAATTTTTATGCTATGATGTTTTAAAGAGCAATTTTGAGCTTTGTACAGATTCAAGGGGTTCTTTTTCCTCCTTTTTCATTAAAATCAGGCAGGAAAGTCTCAACTACCCAGAGATAGTCCTGTAGAAATTTCACAGGCACCTGAGTAGTTGGAATGGCTGCAGAAAAAGACTGGCTGGAGAAGAAGCATGGCTCCTCCCAGGAACAAGGGCTTTGTGAAAATATCCTGCTTCCCATCCCTGGGAGAGGATGGAGGTTGGGTGGTATAAGGGTCAGGAGGAAGAAAGCCCGTCAAAAAAACTCAACTGAAAATTGGAAAAAGAGTGGACACATCCCATTGTTTCCACTGAACCCAAGTCATGAGAACAGATTCCTGGGGTCTCATTTCCTGTCTGTCCTCCTGTCTTTTCTCATGAGAATGCTGTCTCAGACTATGGGCCTATTAAAGTTTTGACAGTTATGGGTACTGGGTTATCATGGAGAATAAGGTACAGGGGAAAAGAAATTCACTGGCAATCAAATCAGTAAGCCAAAGAGACCAAGTGCCAGCCTCTCCTTACTCTCTCAGGCTAGCTCAGTGTCCATTTACTAAACCATCCTGTATAGACCAGCCAGAGTGTGAAATAGAAATGCCAATCCAGCCTGCCAACACCACTGAACACCCCTAATCTGAAAATCCAAAACCTGGGGTTCTTGTCCCAAGCATTTCAGAGAAGGGGCAACCTGCATCAATGTTAGATTTCTCCCTATCTGTCAGGAGTCGTTTGACCTCATTTCTACAGAGAAACAGGAGTGGAACTGAAGAATCTCACAAATCTATTGTTCTTTCTCCTTTTTTTAGGATCTACCTCCTTTTTTTTCATGAGGGCTATAGAAAATAGGATACAACTGTGTCATCCATCTAAGGCCCAAAGATAAATCAAAAGGTCAACGGAGCAATATTTTCACAGCTACTAAGAAACTAGTTTTCCCACTGAAAATGTGGGGGGTGAGAGACATCTGTGCTTCCCTGTTTTTTTCCCCTCAAATTTAGATAGATAAATGCATAGATAAATATATGGATGATAGATAGATGATGAATGGATAGGACAGATAGAAAACATGATAGACATGGAAAGATATCATAGAAAAATAGATGACAGACAGATAGATGTACATAGAAAGCTAGACAAAAAGCAGACAAATGCAGTATATAAAAGAAAAGAGAGAAAAGGGTAAGGAAAATTGCCAACTAGTCTATTCTGTTTATTTTAGAATTCTTTGTTGGTTTGTATTCTGATTTTTATTTTCTTTGATATAAATAAATATTGATAATAGAAGAATAAAATAATAGAACATGGAACACAAGACTGCAGATGAGTGAACCCAAATCACAAAGCCCTACAGCTCTCTTCCAGCTCACCCATTGTAAGATTTCTTATCAGGACCCATAAAAGGCTATACAGCAAGTCACCTCTCCACTTGGCCACATTTTCTAAGTGGGCATCAGGTTCGTATTCTTCACTAGACGTCCAGAGGCAATGCAGATGTCCATGAAAATATCACTCTCTACATGGGAAGCAGCCCCCCACCTAGACAAGGTCTACACCTCCACCCACACACTCATAGACCTTCTAAAAATAACATGGACCAGGCCATCCTTCCATCCAGCTGCAGTCTCAGGACAGGGACTTTCTTTTAAAAAAAAGAAAAACACATCTTCCTGTTTCACTAGTACTAGACACAGATGGCTAAGGACTCCCCGTGCAGATGCTCTAAATTTCACATCCAGAGTGACCAGGATGACCTGAAAGAGGGAAAACAAGCTCCCGCTCACTGTTCTTTGATATTCAGGAAGACGCCGTGTCCATAGTGTCTTGACTATAGGGCCACCGGAAGCAGTTCATCGACTATGCCTATTTTCCTGTCCTGCACAGAGCAGGAGCAGGATTTGGGGGGAAGCTTTGGTTTGGAGCTGGACGTTTCATCCTTACTCAAAAGGACCTCACTGCACACCCAGGCTTGTTCTTAGATATTATGTTCAGCCATTTTCTGTGGCAGACCACTGGTTTCCTGTAGGCTGAAGCAGCTTTCTATACCAAAGCATCCTGGGTCAGATGCTGATCCTAAGACTCACCCTTATAACAAAGGACAGATAAGGCTTCCTCTGTCTACAAAAGTTCAGCCAGGAGACTCCTGTGTTACAGTGTTACCAGAAGAAGCACACTGGCCCACTCAGACAACACATGGGCCCCCGGCAGCCTTGGGGAAAACACAGTGTTCCAGTGCCTGGATTCAAGAGACTGTCCTCTACCCCACACAGCATCTCTCTCACGGGTCACTTCAGCCTCAGCCTCAGCCTCAGGCAAAAATCTCCGGAAACCAGGAAATCTCCAGCTGTTCCTACAAAACCTCTAGTCCTTCATCCTATTCTACCAGGCCCTCTTCTGGGGATTATATTAGAAATGGAATTACATTTTATAAGAGGCACTATTATATTGCCAATTTTCACTACATGCTGTGTAGGTGCACAACTTGGACTTGATCACATATGGTATTTTTGTTCTCTGTATTACAATTTAGGAATCAAGCACTTGGTCCACATTATAACTTCCATTATAAAAAATCTTCTATTAATAAATTAGATTAAACTTACATCATTTCAACTTGTAGTGCCTTTCCCAGAAACATAACCAGTCATCAGTTCCAGGAATGCAGTTGTGACCTGACAGAGAAGAGAGCTCAAAGTCAAAATCTGTGTTCAAGCCCTTTCTCTGCTCCTCACTGGATGAATTTTTTAGGGAAGTCTCTTGCCTTCCTCAGTACAAACTGCAGCTAATAATCATAACAACTTCATGTGCTTGCTTTTTAATGATAAATCGTGAAGGTAAGTACAAATGCACTTTATAAATGTCTCACAATTGTCAGTTAAAAAGATAAATACCTTTTCTTGAAGCCAAAGCAAAAAAAATTATCAAGTTGTCAAAAAACAATTTGTCAAATTGATGATAATCAACATTCCATATATTGTTATATGTTCTCATTTGTAAATAAATTTAAAAATACATTCTTTTCACAGAAGTTGGTAAAAAATAGTCCTGAATCAGTTTACTAGTGTTGCCAAAACCAAGTGCCACAGACTAAGCATCTTAGGCAATAGTGTTTTATTTCCTCACAGTTCTGGAGGCTGTAAATCCAAGATGAAGATGTGGGCAAGATGGCCTCTGAACTAGTGAAACTTGGTGCTGGCCTAATTTTTTCTACAGCTTGATGTGTGACCACCCTTAGTAACCTTGCTACCTTTGCTTTTAATAAGGATAGAAGCATCACACCTCAGGCAGTGTTCCAGGTGTGTCTGCAGCCTCTTCCCCCAACCTGGGGCTGCTTCTTCAGCTCTGCCAGGGGAAGCTCTTGGCAGTCCAAGCCTGCCAGATTGTCACTGATTTCTTTTCCTCCAGAGGTTTACA
Organism: Tamias sibiricus; assembly: GCA_025594165.1. Classification (NCBI taxonomy): domain Eukaryota; kingdom Metazoa; phylum Chordata; class Mammalia; order Rodentia; family Sciuridae; genus Tamias; species Tamias sibiricus. Next base: position 2,285,529 of record CM046666.1, read on the forward strand.
GAGTTCAGTCAATTCAGAAAATAAAAGTCAGCTTCCTGGACACTCTTTACAAATAGTCTCCGAATGGCCCAAGAACACTTTCCTCCCAATCTCCAGCACCTTGAGCCCATTCTGAGCAGTGCTACTAGGCCCAGCATAAAATTAATGAAGAGAAACTATAATTTTATGAAGAATGTATTTTAAAAATCTTATTATTGGTCTGGGAGTGTAGCTCTATGTAGAGCACTAATCCAGCATGCATGATGTCCTGGGTTCCCAACACTGGAAAAAAATCTTATTATCATCTATCCATAATGACAGTTATATCATTCAAAAACATTTCCTTGTTTGTTTATGAAAAAGAAGCTGTGTCCTGAAACAACAAAAGAAAATAAATAATTGAATTTGATCAAAATGTAAAAGTCTAGCTGGGCGCAGTGGCGCACACCTGTAATCCCAGCACTTTGGGAGGCTGAGACAGGAGGATCGCGAGTTCAAAGCCAGCCTCAGCAATGGCGAGGCACTTAGCAACTCAGTGAGACCCTGTCTCTAAATAAAATACAAAAAAGGGCTGGTGATGTGGGCCAGTGGTCGAGTGCCCCTGAGTTCAATCCCCGGTACCAAAAAAAAAAAAAAAAAAAAAAAAAAAAAAAAAAAAAAAAAAAATGTAAAAGTCTGATTTCAAAAGACACCATCAATAACTGACAGAATGGGGAAAAAAATTGCAAGTCATATATTTGAATATGTAAACTCATTAACAAAAAGACCATTTGCTCTAATTTTAAAATGACAAAGGATTTGAATAGACATTTTTCCAAGATGCATAAATATCCAATAAGCACATGGGAAGATGCTCAACATCATCAGATATCAAGCAAATGCAAAACAAAAACCACAATGAGAGATACTACTTGCTCCCCACTTAGGATGACTACAATCAGAAAGAGACAATAGTATGCGTGGAAAAATTGGAACTCTCATACATCGCTTGTGGAAATGTAAAATGGTGCACCTGCTTTGAAAGTTACTCAAAGGTATGCAGAGTTACCATATTACCCAGCCATTCCACTAATTTGGAAAATGTCTGGATACTCCTCCGAAAATGTAGAGTTACCATACAACCCAGAAAGTTCACTCATGGGAGAAATGAAAACATATGTCCACAAAAAAGTTATATATGAATTGGTCATAGTAGCCAAAAAAATGGAAATAATCTAAATGTTTATCCAGTGATGAATTAACAAATAAAATATGCTATATCCATACAACAAAATGTTATTTGGCCATGAAAAACAATGAAATGCTTACATAAGCTACAACACATATTCCACCCCCCATAATATTTTAAGTCTTGAAAACATTATGCTGAGTAAAAGAAGTCAGAGCCCAAAAATCAATTTTGCATGATTCCATTCACATAAAATATCCAGAAGAGACAAATGTATGGAGATAGACTAAAGATTATTGGTTGTGGGTAGGAGAAAAGGGGAGTGACTGCTAAGGGAAACAATGTTTTTGGAGGGTGAATATTTCTAAAATATATTGTGACAATGATTCCACAACTCTGTAAATATGCTAAAAACCATTTAGTTGTGCACTTTAAATGGGTGAATATGACATATGTGAATTACATCTCAAGAAAGATTTTATTAAATAAAAGGAAAGCAGACCAATAGAGTAGAAGGAAAGATGGGCATGGGGAAGTACTAGGAAATGAAATCTACCAAATTGTGCTATGTTCATGTATATATATATATATATATATATGTATATATATATATATTACATATGTACATATGTATATAACATATATATGTACATACATGCATATATGTACATATATATGCAAAGATATTTGTATGTAAAATAACAACACAGTGATTAAAAGAACAGTGAAGCAGGGCTGGGGTTGTGGCTCAGCGGCAGAGCGCTCGCCTCTCACGTGCGCGGCCCGGGGTTCGATCCTCAGCACCATGTAAACATAAATGCATTGCATTGTGTACAACTAAAGTAAATAAATAAATATTAAAAAAAAAAAAGAACAGTGAAGCAAGTGAATCCGGAGGAAGGAGGAGAGGGGAAGGAAAGTACTGGGGAAGGAGATTGATCAAATTATGTTATGTGCATGTACAAATAAGACATAATGAATCCCCCTATTATGTAAAATTATAATGCACCAATAACAATAAAATAACTAAATAAAAGGAAAGTTGTGCCCTACCACACCTAATGCAATCTCAACTCTTCGTTTAACATGTCACTGTGTTCCCACAGTCTTTGAAAGATAGAAACAATATCTACTTTAGTTCCACCCATGAGAGAAAAACGATTGTTAATGCATTTGTAAATTCAACTGGAAATATGACACACCTTCAGGAAATTTGTAGCAGGAACCATATGAGAAAAACATTCAGAATATCAAGTATAATTCAGGATCCACCCCATTCCTGAAGAGTGATGGTTGCGAGCACACCCCAGGGAAAAGTGCATTGGTGAATACAAAGGAAAATCTGTACAACTGCTGTCTTTAGCACTGATGGACATGCACCCTAGGTGGAGTTGCCACCTGAGGATGTGGTTATACACTGAAAAGATGAAATTTCAATGCAAGTGACGAAGAGCAACCTTGTCTATTTTATTTATCATGTGTCTTCTAGGATAGTAGCTGCTTTATAAATATTTTTGAGTGAATAAATGAATAAATAAAAAGCTTAAGCATTTCTTCTTACCCCTCACTCCCTTAGCATTTGTCCTGAACTATGAAAAACATGCCATTTGAAAATGGATTTGCTGCATGTTCAAGGAAAAGCCAAGTTCAGTTGTATAGTAGAATTATCCATCTTGCTCTTACTAACAATAGGCATTTTAATTCAAAACTAGACATATGTTGTTTCCTGTGGGTTGAATATTCCTTATCCAAAAAGCTTGGGACCAGAAGCATACTAAATTTCTGATTTTTTTAAACACTGGAATATTCACATATATATAATGAATTATCTTAGGGATGAGACCAAAGTCTAAACATGAAATACACTTATATTTCATATATAACTTATTCACATACCCTGAAGGTAATTTTATAGGACTTTTAAAATAATTTTCAAGGAGTAGAGTCTTCTACTTGTGGTATCATATTTATGTGCAAAGCCTTTCAGATTTTGGAGCATTTCAGATTTTTGATATTTCATATTAGGAATGCTCAACCCAAATATACATAGAAGATACTAATCCCCACTCACAAGTTTGTGTTAGAAATATAACAGAAGTGAACTTGCTTCTGCTAGAAGCCTCCATTTAAGAGTGACAGGAACATTCTTATCAACTCAGGATCCATCCATAATCCCAGGGGAGAGATAAAGATTGAGAAGAGGCGGAGGCCGGATGGAAGCTCCTACATGGTCATGATGGTCCATCCACGCTAGTCCTGCTGAAATACCATCTTGGCTACCAATCACTGGTACATAAGGTCACTACTGTCCCTTCACTCTTCCCTCATTATGAACCTCCTCATGTCTGTTCTCTGGCCTAACCCATATGGCCCTGAGGTGGCCCAAGAGATGTCTCAGGGCATGCACCTATACAGGGCTCTCCAAGTAGGTCTTCCAGACACTCTAGGAATGGAGAAGTTCTGTCTCTTTCTGGTCAACCTCTCACCCTACCACCACCACTAGCAGCCCAGGAAGCCAGAGGCAGAACACAGAGTCCCTAAGAAGCCACCCACCACTATCAAGGTATGCTTCTTCTGGGATGTTCTATCTTCTCATGCTTCAACCTATCATGAGTCTTATGCCAGAATCAAGTCTTTTTAAGATTCAAAATGCAACATTTCAACTTGTTTGTTATCTGTATTCTGTTCCATATTCCCTTCTCTGAGGAAATACAGGCATTGAGTGGTTCAGGTGCCCAGGGAGGGAGGGTAGAAAACAGAATACACCAGGGAAATCACTCAATGATTCCAGTCCTGAAGATTCTGCCAGAGAATCTTACCAAAGCTAAGAAGTGGTAGAAGATTTTGTGTCCAGGGAAGCAAGGATAGAAGAGGTGGAATGTGTTGCTGTTGTGCAAAGTGTATTTACAGTCTATCAAGGAGAAAAAAAAGGAAATGGAGTAGCATTTTTCTGGACAGTTGGGAGGTCATTGTTCATCAGATCTCAGACATGTCTACAGTTGAACCTTTTGACTGGGCTGCAGACACACTCATTTCTGGGTATGAGATCGTTAACCTCTGCTGACATTTTGTATAATGGGCCCCTCTCCCAAAAATATCTAGAGACTGAGACAGCACCCAATCACCTTCTTACAAGATAGCTTAACTTTGCCAGCTTCAATCATAATTCCTGACTGACAACTGATATCATTTACAACCCCCTTGCACTTTAAAATTATAAATACTGCCACCATTTTGCAAAACCTTGCACACATTTTCAAGAGTGATTGAATCCGTGTCTTACCAAATTGCAATCCTAATTATCCCCAAATAAATTAATTGTCTTTCTTCTCCACTAGGTTGACTTTATTCTAGATCAGCAAGTCACAACCCCCCTTGCCTCTGGGGTGTAATCTGGATGTGGCAAAGATGAGATGAAATGGGGAAGGTGGAGAAATAACTAGTCAAATGTGGAAGGTGAAATTATCTTAAATATTTGTTTTCATTCCTTCTCCCCGCACCCTTCGTGCGGGTGTCAGAGCAGGTGCCCAGACAGCAGACTTTAGTTCCAGGAATCAAAGAAAGGGCTCTGCTCTACATTTCATGGGTCACATTCAGTGGTCTCCCCTAAGGGACACTTCAGAGAAGAAGAGGTCTCAAAACCATGTCATGTCATAAAAGGCTAAACACACCATGTGCTTCTAGTCTAAGCAGAAAAGAGGAGGCATTGGAAAAGCTGGGATGACCAATGAAGTCTTCGTACATCCACAAGCTGCCAGAGAGCCCAATAATGCTGAAGGAAGTCACAGGAAGGTGGGGTTTATTCAAATAAGAAAGAGTTGTACAACCAAGAGGAAGTTCCAGGAAAGAGACAGGCCCAGGTGGAACTGGCTGGTGTGGCAGGACTATATAATAGAGATTTCCAGTTAAGTACAGTTTGATCCAAATGGTCTCTGAAGTCACTGCCAACTAGTAAGAGTCTATGATTTTAGGGCGTAGGTCAAGTTTGACTCATGTCATTGGATATCGCACCAAATATGAAACCAAAGAGCCAAATAATCCATTTTTATGAACAGACTCACATTTTAAAAAATTCTCTATCCCTTTATTAGAAAATCATTTTCATTTAATTGCTCATAGAAATGCATCTTAAAAATGTATGCTGAGTTCAAAGTCCATAAAACAAGTAATCAATTACACTTTGCATCAGCCAAACCTCTGGATTTATGAGCTCACTGAAAGTGTTAGAAATCACTCAAAAGTCTGTAAATTGTGGACTGGCCCATCAGAAAGCGATCGACTTCAGCTGTCTTTTCACAGTCTCGTCTTTGCACTGGCCAAAGTGATGATAAACATCAATAAACATACTCTGGGGATGATAGATGTGATACAAAACTTTACCAAACAATTTCATCTCAGCAAATGTAAATTTATTTAACACAGCAGATCTGCAAGTTATTAATTTTCTGACAGCAAATTATATTCTTTGAGATTATGTTTAATTATAAAAATAGCCTTCTCTGGGAAGTATATTGGCACTAGGTCCGTTTTCAAATCAACCCAATCAGTGTGAAAAGAGAATACAGACATCTCTAAAGAAATCTTCAGTTCTAAAGATCTATGGCTCCAAACCTCCTCCTTGACCACAGGGCCTCTTCAAAAGTTACTGGCATTTCTGTTTTTCTGTAATTTAAATATATAGTCACAATTTGTGGTCTAATTTGCTGTTATGAAGTAGTCCGTTTATGTTTTTTGATATAAGTATTCTCAAAAGAATCTGTTTAGACTGTTATCTTTTCATACTAATATCTCTTTTTTCCTTTCTTCCTTCCTTCCTCTCATAACACACCTCACCTTGCTTTACTTCAGGCAGTGGATAGAGGAAAAGTCACATATAATAGTAAATTACTTCCATTTGGGATGAATATTGTCGTATATATTATTTTCAAAATAGATGAATCTGGGCAGTGAAAAAATAATTTAAGGAAGTAGCTAGCCAGATATCTTAACCCTTTGTATCTGCAAATTCAAACAACCTTTGTTCAAAAATATTCAGAAAAAAATTGTGTCTATACTGAATATGTACAGACTTTTTTCCCTTGTCACTGTTCCCTAAAAAATACAGTGAGACAACTATCTACATTGCACTTACATTGCATTAGATATTTTAAGTAAGATCTAAAGTCTAGGGGAGGGTTGCTTAGGTTACATGCAAATGCAACACTTTACATAAGGCACTGGAGCATGCTCTGCTATTGCTGTCTAGGGGAATTGGGGTCCCTCGAACAAATCCCCCAAGTACACCAAAGGACAACAGAATTTGAACTGAAAACTCTGCAGCCAACCCCAGCTTCACTGCTCACTGTCTCTCTTCCAAGCCACTCAGCTAAGCAGCTAAAGTCAGTGGCAGTATGGGTAAGCCCTAAAAGACCAGTTCTCCTTTTGGTTACAAAAAAGAAGATAAAGTGGAAGAATACGTTTAAAAATAACCCACACCTTTCTTTACTCTCTGGTTTCACTTGATTGCTCTTTCTCAGATTTTTTTCCTTAATGGCAAACTTACATAATAGTGGCTCTGGTCTGCCTTGGTTCAGCCCTCAGGGTTTATTCCAACCAGCTTAATCTTTATCTCAAATAACTGTTTATATCACTGTTTATCCTTCCAAATGCCAGTATTGAAACAGGAGCTGATAGGATGGGCCCATTCAATACTATCACAATTTTTCTCTCAGTAAAGGTGTGAATTTGTGAAGGGGCTGGTATCTATTGTCCTTATTTGAGTAAGATAAAGGAATTATAAAATGGGGTGAACTCCACTTACAGTCAACATGAAAAATCCCACCTAAGATTAGTCCTTGGAAACTGTAAACTAAATATGAAAACATTGTCTAGAAACAGTTGATCACACCCTTCACAAGAGACACACTATCAGGCCCGCAGAGGGAGGCAGGAAGAGGAGGCACTTCTGGAAAATTAACTGCTGTTCCTGTGTTCCACCTGAACTTACACAGTCTAAGCTTCCAGCCTTTGGTTGGTACCTATGTGGTGGTCCAGGTGAGAGGACCTCCATGCAACCCTAGGGTGCTCAGCATAAATGGTTCTACCCCATGTCCACTCACCCTTCAAGCCTCTCCTCCAGAGACTCCCTCCAGTTGTGAAGGCCTTCTGGTGGTCAGATGACCCCTTGTGCTTGCCTTCATGTGATCCCTATTGTACTGAACTAGGGTTTCAGCTCATTCCCTCCAACAACCTCATCAACCTTGAGCCCTTTGAAGCAGGAACTACCATGCTTTGCTAACTACTGCTTTATCTCCAATACCCAATATTGTGCCCAATAAATGCTGAATGAGAAAGGGCATAAATTCCTCCTCGTTTCTGTCTACAATGTTCACATTATATGTAGGAAGTTAGTATTTCTGCCTTTGAGAAGTGTCTGTGTAGTTCTTTTGCCCATTTATTTATTGGGTTATTTGTAGGGTGTTTTTTGTTGTTGTTGTTGTTGTTGTTTGGTTGGTTGGTTGGATTTTTAAATTTTTTTTTTGTTTTGCCTTGTTTTATTTTTTCGTGTTAAGCATTTTGAGTTATTTGTATATCCTGGAAATTAATGCCTTTTCTGAGGTGTGGGTGGCAAAGATTTTTTTTTCCCCATTCTATAGGCTCTCTCTTCACACTCTTTTATTGTTTCCTCTGCAGTGAAGAAGTTTTTTAGTTTAATACCATCCCATTTATTGATTTTTTATTTTTACTTCTCCAGCTTTAGGAGTCTTTTTGAGGAAGTCAATTCCTAAGCTGACATGTTGGGAGTGTTGGGCCTACATTTTTTTCTAGTAGGTGCATGGTTTCTGGTCTAATACCTAGGTCTTTGGTCCACTTTGAGCTAGTTTTGTGAAGGGTGAGAGACTGGTTAAATTTCATTCTACTACATATAGATTTCCAGTTTTCCCAGCACCATTTGATGAAGAAGCTATCTTTCCTTCAATGTATATTTTTGGTGCCTTTGTCCAGTATGAGATAACTGTATTTATATGGGTTTGCCTCTATGTCTTCTATTCTATTCCACTGGTCTTCATGCTTATTTTGGTGCCAATACTATGCTGTTTTCATTACTATAACTCTGTAGTATAATTTAAGGTCTGGTATCGTGATGCCTCCTGCTTTGCTTTTTGCACTAAGGATTGCTTTGGCTATTCTGGTCCTCTTATTTTTCCAAATAAATTTCATGACTGCTTTTTCTATTTTTTTATAAAGAACATCATTGGAACTTTAATAAGAATTGCATTAAATTTCTATAGCACTTTTGGTAGTATGGCCATTTTCTCAACAAATATATGAAAAAATGTTCCACATCTCTAGTAATTAGAAAAATGTCAAGTAAAACTATACTGAGGGGCTGGGGTTTTAAGTGAGTGGTAGAGTACTTGCCTAGCATGTGTGAAGCACTGGATTAGATTCTCAGCACCACATATAAATAAATAAAATAAAGGTTCACTGACAACTTAAAAAAAAAAAAAACTATAGTGAGACTTTACCTCAGTTCAACCAGAATGGCAATTATCAAGAATACAGGGGCTGGGGATATGGCTCAGAGGTAGAGTACTCGTCTTGCATGTATGAGGCCCTGGGTTCAGTCCTCAGCACCACATAAATAAAATAAAGGAATTGTGCCCACCTACAACTAAAATTTAAAAAAAAAATACAAATAACAATAAGCATTGACAAGGAAGTACAGAAAAGGGTACACTTGTACATTGCTGGTGGGACTGGAAATTGGTGCAACTACTCTGGAAAGCAGTATGGAGATTCCTCAGAAAATATGGAATGGAACCACCATTTGACCCAGTTATCCCAACTCCTTCAGGTATATCCCAAGGAGCTAAAACCAGCATACTTCAGTGATGCAGCCACACCAATGTTTAAGCAGCACAATTCACAATAGCTAAGCTATAGATGTCCATCAACAGATGATGGTTAAAGAATTGTGGCATATATACACAATGGAACAATACTCAGCCATAAAGAAGAATGACTTTATGACATTTACCAATAAACAAATAGATCTGGAGACTATATGCTAAGTGAAATAAGCCATTCCCAAAAATCAAAGGTCAAATGTTCTCACTGATATGTGGATACTAATTCACAACAAGGGGGGACAGAAGGAAAGAATAGAAGTTCAGTGGGTTAGACAAAGGGGAATTAAGGGAATGGAGGAGGAATAAGAATAAGAAAAACAGTGAAATGAATCTGACATAAATTTCCTGTGTACATAGATGAATACACCACAGTGAATCTCAACATCATGTACACCCACAAGACTGGGGTCCTATTTAGAATAAGATATATTCCATGTTTGTATAAATATATCAAAATAGAGTCTGCTGTCATGTACAACTAAAAAGAACAACAACATTAAAAAAACCTGGGAAGTCAGGATCAAAATACTTAAGCAACAAAGCAAGAAGGCAATACTCCTTTGCACGACATGTAGTTATAGAGCAGTACCACTTTAGCAGATTCAAACTGCCAGGAACAAATCCCTAGAGAAAATAGGGAAAAACTAACTGGCCCCAAACATGCTCCATTGGCATCTGGCAACTGCACATTTTCCTGAAAAGAACAACAAGCAGAGTACAAATAAGGGATTTCACTGATTATGCCTCCCGCCAAGAAACCCAGTAAATACACAAACTATTTCCCAGTGATTTTCCCATTAGAAATGTTTTCCCTTAGAGAACAAAAAAAAAAATAAATATTTCTAGGCTCTGGAATGGCTTTGAAAATAAAATAAAATAAAAACTAGCTTATGCTATGCAGGATGTAAACTGTTGCTGACAACTCAGACAGCCTCCTGTGTTCTTTGACAACACTTTATCTTGACAATTTTTATTTAGGAACTCACAAAAGGAAAACATAAGTAGCTAAATAAATATCTTAGACCTACACATAGTCCATCTGAACAAGGTCTCAAGTTACTTATAATATTGTGAAAGATCCCTCACCCCACCCACATGTCCTCTCAACTAACATTTTACTGAATGTGTGCACAGTGAACATCTTCACCGACATGGCCCTCTATTTCTAGAATAAAACAAGTTGATCCTGAAGATTCAAAAGGGAGAGCCAAAAAAGGATAGATGAGGCTGGAGAAGATTCCCAGTTCTGGGTCTAAAAGTCAATGATACTCTGCATTTTTCCTTGGAATCATTTTTAGTGCCCCACCAAAGAGAAAAAAAAAAATAGACTTCACTAATCTGGATCATTTTTAAAAAATAATCCCTCAATTTAATTTACTCTTGCTATCTTACTATAATGTTCTCTAAAGACTAAAAATATTTATATATGTGCTGGAATGTATGTACAGGTTATCTTTTAAATAATATGAAATGCCAATTTTTATAATCTAAATAAAATTGATTTGTATTTAATATTCCTTGTACTTAAAATGATAAATGAAACATACTTCAAAACATTAACACAAATCAATTACTACTGGGTATGAATAAGTAGTAAGGCGCTATATTAAAGTAATTAGTTATAGTATACTATAAGCTAGGTAGGGACAATTTATTTCTCCTCTCTTTGAGGGTGACTATATTAATGGTCCCAGGTAAGAAGAGCTAGGTAAGCTACCTTCCTCCTGTGCTCTCATTTAACAAACTGCTCAAAGAAGATTTTCACAAACCCCTTTGCAGACTTAGTATGGTTCTGCCACCACTGTATTCATGATCCCACTGGCAAACTCCCATTTGAACATATCTCAAGAATTTCTTTACATTATTTTCTAGGTCTGGATTAGTCCAATTGACTTAAATATTACTTTAGGTATGCAGACAATATCCTGAAGTAAAGACTTGTTGACCTTCCACCTAGAGTGCTCGCTTAAATAAGTAATGTTTTAAAGTACTAACACAGGACTAGGGACTAGCAAGTTTTCCTTGAACTATAGCTATTATTATTTTTTTTTAAATATAAAGACTTTGTATGTTTGCATACACAACTTACATGCTGAAGTAATTTTCTATGTAAAATGTATTTTTGAAGATGGCATTTTCATATTTTTATTCCAATTGTATAAATCTTTCACCTTTTAAAAATGGCACTTTTCCAAAAATAATAGCAACTTTGAGGCCAGAATCCATTTAAAAATTAAGAACTTTGTTTATATGTTTTTTTTTTTTAATGACTTGATAATAGGGAATGAACACCAAGTTACTTATTGTAATGAGGTTTATTTGTTTGTTTGTTTGTTGTTGTACCAAGGATTGAACCCAACAGTATTTAAACACTGGGCCACATCCCCAGCCTGTTTTATTTTTAATTTTGAGAGAGGGTCTCATTAAGTTGCTTGAACTTCCAATCCTCCTGCCTCAGTCTCCAGAGCCGCTGGGATTACAGATGTGCATCACCATGCCCCATTTGTAATAAGATTTGATCTGGAACCAGACTTTGGTTAGTTGAAAGCATGGCGTATTAGTCTCACTAAGGTAATGCCTTTTTCGGTAAAGATATTGCCCCCCAACAACACAATGAATGAATTGTCAGAATCTGATTCCAGATATGGCCATTATACAACACAGGAAATGGTAGACTTTTAGATATGGATTTTCTTCCTCCCACCCTTAGAGACTCTGTTCCTCATTCTTTGTCTTCAAATGACCCTGGTGATGGCATCCAGGACCTTGATCCTTCAGAAGCTAGATCCTCAGGGTCATCACCATGGTGGAGTCATGGTGATTGTGGGCACCTCCTTCCCTCCAGGTCCATAGAGAATAAGACCTGGCCAGACCTCTGATTTCTCAGGGTAGCTCATTGCACCCATCACTGGATTATCAGTGAAGACCTATTGAGGCTGTGTTAAGACTCTGGGGGAGTCAAGAGTAATGGAGAGAATTGGGCTGGTGAAGGATCAGATTCACACAGGAGCAACAACTGAAATGCAGCCCACACTGAGGCCAAGAACAACACAGCAGAAGATCCTCAGAGGGGTTGGAAGGAAGGTGTGCAGGTCTTATGGGAATACCCACTGGAGGAAATGTCAGGGCTTCTTCTGGGGCACTATGAGCCAAAATTCTCAGTTACTTTTGCTGTGTCTTTCACATCTAAGTGGAAGTTCATGTGGAGACAGTGATCCCAAAGGTCTTAGAATGTGGTAGAACCAAGCAAGTCTTTTCTGGGGCCTTTCTTCAGTCTTGCTGATCCACCAAACTCTACCTCTCATTCTGCAGCAATATGCCCAAGTTGTTCCCTAGACCACCAGCCTGAATTTGGATATATGGTGCACCCTCTTGCACTCTCTCTCTCTCTCTTTCTCTCTCTCTCTCTCTCTCTCTCTCTCTCACACACACACACACACACACACACACACACACTAGACTCTGAGGTTAAAGTGTTTGGAAAATGTCACTTACTTTGACAGTTGCAAGTCAACTTACCATAGAACGTCACTAAAAGCTTCCATTAATCCCACAGCAAAGAACTTGTCATTTAGTTCAAACCCATGTTCCCCCAATTAATTCACAGAACCTTCTTTGTGGGGAATTTCTACTCTTAAACCTTGTGTTAGTCAGCTTTGCATTGCTGTGACAAAAAGACCCAAGGAGAACAACTTAGAAGAGGGAAAATTTATTTTGGTTCATGACTCCAGGGGTCAGCTGAGTCCATGGTCAGCTGAGTCCATAGCTCTGGTAAGGTAGAACATCATGGCCAAAGGGTGCCACAGAAGAAAGCTGCTCACCTCATGGCAGCACGGACTGAAAACATGAGCCAAAATAAATCTTTCCTTCTCTAAGTTGATTTTCTCAGGTACTTTGTCACAGCAGTGGAAATCTGACACACAGACCTCTATCCTGTTGAATTCACCAGAATTTAAGCTCTTTTTACAATAGAAGACCAATTGGCCTCTATTTTAGTCTTTTTAGGTTCCACTCATCTACCTTTCTATGATCACTTGCTCTGTGAAGAGCTAGAACCGTGGAGATGACTAAGACACTATCCCAGGGTGGCAGGAGTAAGTCCTGGGGCCCAGGAAAGCCTCAGCTGCCTCTGCAAGAGTAAGCAGAGTTGGGCAGATGTAGAACTGGCAGCTGGGAAAACCTGAGCAAAGCTCAGAGAAGTGGAAGAGTATGAGGCACGCAGGCTGGGGCTGGAGCTGGGCAGAGGTGCAGGTGAGAGGGCCTGAAGGAGATGACGTGACCAAGTGAGTCCTGGGTCTCCTACACAAACCTCGGAAGTTGGCCTTAACCCCGAGGGACTGGAGCCCAGGAATATTTCAGCCCCTAAAATCTCCTCAAGAATAAGTTGTTACCACACTAAAAAGTAATGAAGCAGAAAATGCAGAAGATCCCTTGGATTAAGACACAGTGGTCTTGGGAAGGAAGTGTGCCCAAGGCCCCAAGCAAGGACTGTAATTTCCCAGAGCAGTGCTCTTTCATGGCACCTTTCCATCTTCAGAGAGCCTCTGGAAACTGCCAGGAACATTCTTCTGACCCCACCCCTCAGTGACACATGGGATCTGCCTCCATTGAAACCATGCAAAGATTGTTTGTCCTTCACTCACTTTTTTTCAAACAGCTTTATTGAGATATAATGCACATATCATAGACTTCACCCATCTAAAGTGTACAATCCAGTGCTTCTTAGTATGTTCACAGAGTTGTACAACTGTCACCACAATCAATCTTAGAACTTTTCTCTCTCTCCATCACTCTTGAGGTCTCAAAGGGGCAACATATTCTAACAATTGTTCCAGAGTACACATCTCCTCTAGGCCAATAACTATTAGCACATATTAATTTATCAGTAACGTAATGCAGCTACACTGTAATACAAATGAACTTCTCCAGAAGAAGTCTTTGAGGGGAAAAAGAAGAACAAGGACAAGATAAACTTTACTCTGGCTAAGCCCTTATTAGAGAAAAATTTCTGAGAAAAAAAAAAAGAGCAGAAAAAGGCATTTATGTATTCTACATATGCTATCTACTTATTCACTCATTAGCAAATAATTAGTTGATCATCTATTATCAGACAGGCTATGAGCTATGTGCTGTGAAATGGTGGGGTGGAGAAATAATAAGCAATCAATCAGACTGGGCCCTTGGTTTGCAGGAGAAATTCATAGAGACAAAATCCATTTAGGAAAAGACAGAAACAGCCTACATTCTATAAGCCCCTAAACTGACACAAATGACTGAATCCAGAGCAGGAGATAGAGAAGTGGTTAAAAAATAAATGACCCAATCAATAAATGGGCTAAGGAACTGAACAGACACTTCTCAGAAGAAGATATACAAGCAATCAACAGATATATGAAAAAAACGTTCAACTTCTCTAGTAATTAGAGAAATGCAAATCAAAAGTACTCTAAGATTTCATCTCACTCTAGTCAGAATGGCAATTATCAAGAAAACAAGCAAAAAAAATCAGCATCTGATAGGGAAGTTTATGGAACAGACACCAGGAGGAAATTGACACAGAAGAGCTAGAAACTCAGGCCCATTCAGAACAGAACACATGCTCTATACAGAGACGGTGGAAACCGAGTCTGAGCAGGGCACTGTCTGTGCTTCTTCATTCAGTTTTATCGTCTACAAAATAAAGACTGAACAAGAGCCTTATAATTTGTAAGCCATCATGCAACTGTCAGTTCTTTTTGCAATTGGGGGATGCCATGATTTTTTGCTTGATTACCTTAATATTATGGATTCCAAGAAAAAAATTACAAGACATTACCTATCTGAAAATGTCACTCTCCTGATGTGTACCCAGGGGTGTGGGACCACTCTTTCTACAGCTTTTTTAGCTCATGAGCTTTCCACATGCTGACAACTTGGGGAATATACAGAGATTAAGGCCTCACCATGGTGGAGAAACTTTGCCATTCACTACAAACAGCCTCACCTCTAAGAGGTGCCAATCAGGAAATTCTACCTTGGGTGTGAGTTCTATGAAGACAGAGATTTGTGTATATATTTCAGTTCTGTAACCTTAGCACCTAAAACTGCTGGGCACACAGTAGGTGCTAAGTAACTATTTGCTGAATGGATGGATGTGTGCATACATGGTAGTAGGATGGATGAATAGATGGAAGGAAGGAAGGAAGGAAGGAAGGAAGGAAGGAAGGAAGGAAGGAAGGAAGGAAGAACAGGTGGTTGGATGGCAGGCAGAGATGGGAGCAGGACTGCCCACTGAGCTGGTGCTCACACACACATTACATCATCTGATTCACGAGGATATTGAATTTTGAGGTTTAGGCTTTATTGGCACAATTAGTGTGTTTTAATTTCTTTCATCAAAGGAAATCAACCCAAGAAAAAAATGCAGGAGCGGTGCAATAAGCCTGAATATCCAACCACATTTTTAAGGTGACTAATCTAAGAAACCAGAGTGCCCTAGGCAGAATTGCCACATTTTGTTTTGATACTCAGGTGAACATTCTCCATAAAGCTCCTATTAGCATTTTCACTTGTGAACATTTGCCATCTTTTCCTTTTTTTGATGTGAGAAAGGGAAATTTACAACTGACATTCTTTTCCCAGAAAGTTCCAGTTTTCAATCCAGTGTTTTTCTGCCCCCAATAAGATTTCTGAAGCTTGTTATTCTAAGAAGCCACTTATATCTTCGATTTTCTGCCTCTGAGCACTAGTGTTTACAACACTTTCTGTCTTCCAAAGAGATTAGGAAAATACATATCAGCTACTCAAGAAGTAGCCACACATTGTCTATAGACACCCTGGAATCTCGGCTAGCTGGTGAATTGCACAACAAAGAGTTAAGTGCCTAGGAGGGGAGGCACCTCACCAGCTCCTGACATCAATTATATAGCCTGGGAGCTAGATTGAAAAAGTGCTTAACTAGTGAGTGAAGCTGCACTTGGAAAGAAAATAATTCTTGTTTGTGTTCCATAAAGTAGATTTTAACTTTAATTTCATCTTGCAAAACCCTGTGGATTCAGAAATTATAAAGAACTCATGATCTGGATTGAGAAGATTCATTTAGATCAAAACCTGGGCTTTGTCTGCTGTAAGGTTTTCTCTAAGTCATTCCCTTCTTTGTACCAGACTTTATTCATCCAAACATGGTCATTAATCCACTTGGTGATGTGGTGATGTGTCTTATACATAGACTCTGTGCCTACATACTCTTCCTGATCCTAGCTCTTTTTCTCCAAAACCTCTGGTCTTCCAGAGGAGACTTGTCTGGTACCAGTAAACCGGGAGAAAAACTAGGCAGAGTTAAGGAGCTTAGAGAGGGAAAGAAAGATTTTTAGAGAGAAAGAAAAGCGAGCTTTTCTTCTTGTCTTCTTAGCTTAGAGTTAAGTCTTAAGTTAGCTTAGAGTAAGTAGAGTAAAGAAGATAGAGCTTAGCTTAGAGAAAGATTAGAGCTTCTTTCTTCTCTCTCTATGCCTTACTCTGACCAGGAGTCACTCTGGCCAGTCATTAATCCTCCTGTAATCCTATGATCGCTCCCGACCAGTGACTGCCCGGCTGACTGAATTCTCCGGCAACTCGGACCGCTTTCACCCGGTTATATACCTTCAGGTTTGCGGTGCCTACAGTGCGCATACATATCAGAACCCATGGCTTCCAGCTAGCTACAACAGCCCTTAGGGCTCCTTCAGAGAGCAGGGAGTGTAAAAAAGGCAAAAAAAAACAGAAGAAGAAGGCAGACTCTCTATGTAGGGGAGTCAGGGAAACCTCCTGGGCCCTCAGAGGTGGCAAGGACTTCAGAGGCAATTCAGAATGGTACATCCAAGAGGCTGAGACCTCCTGACCCAGAGCCCCTGAGTGACAATTCCTGAGCCCACTTCCAACACAGAAGTAATGAAGCCACCAGCCTTTCAAGGAACAAGGTTTAAAGGGATAGGGACATTTCAGCAGCAGCTAAGGGGGCTAAAGTCTGGAGAAAACTCCCCCGAAGTTGGTCCACATGAGACCCCTGGGAATCCAGGAAGTTCCTGCATTATTGGAAGGGCACCCCAATAATGACTGAGTGAGAATTCCCAGTCAACAATAGAATATTCCCAATAGAATAGGGAACAGAGTAAAATTAAATCTTATGAGCCGAATGTGGTGGAGCATACCTGTAATCGGGAGGCTGAGGTAGGAGGTAGGAGGATCACAAGTTCAAAGCCAGTTTTAGCAACTTAGTTAGGCACTAAAGCAACTTAGCAAGACCCTGTCTAAAAATTTTAAAAAAAAAAAAAAATTAAAAAGCCTGGGGATGTGGCTCAGCACTTAAGTGTCCCTGGGTTCAAGACTGATTTAAAGAAAATGATGGACCAGAATATTATACAAAGCAGGAACACCCTTAGTGTGACACTCCCACTTGATATATGGAAGTAGGGGATCCACTCACGTAGGACATAGGCCTAGTGTGAAGAAAAAGTAAGCGGGAGTGAGCAGCAACATACAAACATCACTGGAATGCCTCACCACCCAATGTGAAAACAGCTTGACGGATGTATGGTTTTAAGGTTTTGTGCTCCACAGTCTCTATCTGGTGAGGAATGCATCAACTCACCCCACCTTCCCCCATTTTCCTCCTGGAAGGTTTTAAGATGAATCACACTTTAAATCAAGTAGGAAAATTCAAGGTTACTTGGCATTTTGATATTAGACTGTTCCTAATCCAGGGAGAGGGAAAAAAATGTAGCCAAGTATGAAGGCCTTAATTCAAAGGAGCAAAAACTTTCTGTTCTGCATTACAGGATATGCTCTAAGAAGAAAATTGGCATCAGTCTCAAAAGTCTCACTGCCTGCTGGCCTAACTTGCTACAAGGGATAGAGCTAAAGAGCATCTGCTCATCTTACAACCAAACCTCTCCACGTAAAATAATGCCAGCGACTACTCACAGGAAACAAGAAATTGGATCCAAAACATTTGATGTGTTTTTATTGGGACACCAAGTGAGTGGGGGAGGGGAAGCTGGATGGAGTGTATGTGGTGAGTGTGTGCGCGCGCACACTTCCTAATGCGCTCTTTTGTAGATGCAGTTTAGTTTCAAAGATAGGTGATAGAGAGATAAGGAGATAGATGGATAGATAGATAGATAGATAGATAGACTGATTGATCGATCATCAGGAACAATTTAGATTGATGAAAACTCCTGCAATCTAGTGTCACGGGCTTTCTCCAAGGGATTTGCGTCTGGCACAGTCATGTCAAACACATCCTCTACAGCAGACCCTCCCCCACACAGACCGCCCACGCACAGGACTTTAATGATCTGGGGCAGATTCATTTACTGCTCTGTCTCAAAAAATGTACAAGATGCCTTACAGATGATAGATCTACAGCAGTGAAATCCAGTGATTGTGCCTGGCAAGGAGCCCAGGAGCTTCATTTGCCACAACAATCTCCATGTAGCTCACCTTTTTTACCCTCCTCAGGCTGCTGCAGAAGAGCAAAGCTGTGTGGCCCTTGGAAGGAGCTCTGCTGAAAAGCCATAGCTGAAGCCAGCTTCTGGTCCAGCTTTCCTCTCAGGACTGGACTCGCTGGACAAGTTCTCCTGATAGATACAGAACTTGCTCATTTCTCTAACTGCTCTGTTTTATAAATTCTCCTTCCCAGACAAGAATACAGTTTGGTCTCAAAATCAGAAAGCAGAAACTCTCAACTAGAAGGTGAGAGCCAAGGTGTGTTCATCACACAGCCCATTTCCAAGACACAGAGCTCTTTCTTTCTCATTAGATTGAAGCAAGAGAAAGCCTTCTGAAAGTGGGGAGGACAGAGGACAAGTAATCAGATTAGCTTCAGAAAAGGAAAAGAATACTAGTATTTTCCCAAAGGATCTTTAATGCAACCACCAAAAGGAGGGTTGGAGGAGCTGGGGATGTAGTTCAGAGGTACAATGCTTGCCTACCATGCACAAATCAAGGTTTCATTTCTAGCACTGCAAAAATAAATAAATAAATAAATAAATAAAAAAATTAGATAAATAGATAGACAGGGGTTGGGGATGTAACTCAGTTGTGCCAGCCCCTGGATTCAGTAGCCAATACCACACTAAAAATAAAAAAAATAAAATAAATTGCATGGAAGAGCTCCTGGCAGCACCCAATACAGAGTGTTTCCAGTTACAGGTGGGTTATGATAAAATCTCAATAGAGAGACCACAAGACCAAATTATAAGAAACCATAACAATAAAAATTGCAACACGGGAATGCATATCCTTGGGGAATCAATAGAATCCATTCATTATACTCAAGGGAAATGCTAGGATAATATGGAAATCCAAACTGGGAAAAGATAGATCCTCCCAGCTTTCCAAGCTAACACTAGACAGATGAAGAGTCCTGAGGCCCCTAATACAATGGAGGTTCCTATGTAGGAAACCCCAAAAGTACTTTATTTTTATGATAAAATCACATCTTTATCACTAAAGATCGAAATGAATCTGTAAATGAAGAGATTTGACCAGTTCTGAAATTAATTCATTTTCATTCAAAAAATTTTCTCCTCATGACTTTATGGACCTCTAAGTATGTCCTCTGACCCTCTGAGTGTTCAGAGTAATCCTTCTTGGCAAGTGCAATCATAATAGGCACAACCATCTGATATACTTTTTTCCTTGAAGTCTTAAAAAATAACCTTCTAGGGCTGGGGGGTGTAGTTCAGTGATAGAGTACATACTTAACCTGTATGAGGCCCTGAGTTCAATCCCTACCACCAAAAAAAAAAAAAAAAAAAAAAAATGTTATTCTAATATCTAAGCCCACAAGTTGCCAAATCAAAATAGAGTGAAGAGCAAAGAGAGCCCAGGGATTGTCCAGAATCTTCTTTCCTGTTTTGATAGCAATGCTGCCAGCCCCCTTTGATCATCATGGGGGAGCTGCTATTGACTTGTGTATCTTGCTTTCTCTCATTTCTACTTGGTACTTTGAGGAAATCAGCCAAATACCTTACTTAAGTCAGGGTCTTGCTATTATGGACATGAGTGTCAACAATGGAAAAAGAATATCCCATATGTCATAAAATAAAAAAATGCTAGAATGAAATTAATGCTTCCCTTCTCTCTGCTGAACCATGTTTACATTTGAGCTTATGCCTCAATATATATCCAGAGTTGTGAAAGTACAGAAAAGGGTTATTCTTTCCCTTTTTGACTTCCAGGGAATCTTGGTGGCATCAGTCAGTAAAATGAAATGATAAAGAAGGGGAACTGTTTATAATCAGTAAATCTCAGGGGCCAGGAATATAATGCAGATCCATTCTGAACCTGAGTGCTAAGAAAATTCAGGCATAAAGAGAGCTTACTTTTAGTGGCTGGATTCCATCCATGCTTAACTTTTTAAAGATGTTTTCCTTATTTATGAATTTTATATGCAGGGGTATATTTAAACTATGGAAAAAGGCATGTACATCTAAAAGCTTCTTAAGTATCAGTCACTCTGTATTCATTATTGGGGAGCTAGGGGTTAGGTTTGTTACTTCATAACAATATGATGTTCTGTCTCCCACTTGCAGCAGAATCCCCATATTTGCATGAAAATGGATTTCAAAACAATTGAGGCTGATATGACTTGTAAATTAATATTTTTCATGTAAAGCTTTCTTCTTTTTTCTTTCTTTCTTTTCTTTGTGTATGCATGTGTGTTTGTTTGTGTGTGTGGTACTGAGAATTGAACTCAGGGCCTTGCACATGTGAGGCAAGTGCTCCACCACAGAGATACATCCCAGCCCATTTTTTTATTTTATTATTATTATTTTTTTTTTAATTTTAAAATACTAAGTTGCCCAGGATAGCCTAGAACTTGGGATCCTCCTGCCTCAGCTTCCCGAGTAGCTGAGAATATAGGTGTGCCCCACTGTACCCAGCTCATGTAATGCATTTTGATAAGCTCCTAATATTTAATTAGGGGATTTTTGTCAACATGCAAGCAACAGTCAAAAGGGTTCTCCACATCTTATTGGCTTATTATGACTTAATTTCCTTTTGGCCACTCAGTGAGGTCTTTTGAAACGAGCATGGTCTCATTGTCTCCATTACATGATCTCCAAGGAATGCTGAAGTTGCCAGCCTTCAGAGTGTGCATGATCAAAGGCATCAATCTGTGGGCAGCATAGACTTGGCATAGTTCTCACAATGCGAAGAGTTTGAGAAGCAAACTGTTGTGGGTTCCGGGAAAAGCTAACATCAGATGCCACATGTTAGTGGCTGAGGATCAGGCTACAGAATGAAGCCAAGCTGCAAAACAACACATAACGAGAACTGCATTGCTATTCTGGCCACCTGAGTTTGACTCTCAGAGATGATGTGAGTTGAGGACACTTCAGTCAGTGAACCAGGTTCTTGATTGGATTTTCTTTTCACATCATGTGACTTATCAAAACCAGTTCAATACAAAGTAGCCCTGTGAGAAAAAGGGCCTGTGTTAACTGCATTCACACATTTCTGAATGGTGGACACAATGTTGGAAGCCTCCTGCATGTATTTACTTGTTCCTGACCTTGTGCAATGGGGATGCACAATGACTCATATTGACTGATATTCTCTCTGCGTTACTCTCTCTCTCTGCAGTGCTGGAGATTAAATCCAGAGCCTCACCCATGCTAGGCAACACTCTACCAATGAGCTACATTCCAGCCCTTGATTGAGATTCTTTTAATCCCTTCCTCTTACTTTCTCTGGAAGACTTTTTCAGCAAAGGCATGACCAGATAAAAAGCAACATCAAGCACATGTATAAAAGTGGAAAGCAACTCTGTAGGAGTGAACACGACCCGTGTCAATATCGAATAGTAATCTGCTTAGGAATATCAGGACTTAAAGAACAGAAATGGACAAAAATCCTACGAACATTCCCAGAGGCAGTAAGACATGCCTGGCATCATAAAAGAATGCTCTGACGTTTCCTCTCATAGAGACACTTCCAAGACCCCCAGCCTCTCCCACTCTACTATCAAGTCCTGAATTCTTCCCCACCCTCCTCCATGGCTGGCAGTGTGATGACTGTCACATCAGCAGAATTCAACCTCAACCTTCCGTCTTTATACATTATTGAGTCTCTTAACCTCTGACTTCTAGTGGCTTCATGTTCATATCTCTCCAATTCTTAAATAAACATGAATAGTCCTTAGGAAATACCACCACCCTTCTCCTTCCTATATCAGGAAAGTCTCCAGCATAGTCTGTCCTGGTGCCATTTTGGGGTTATATACAGAATTGCTATAGAACCATCATGTCTAAGTTGGAAGGAACCATCAAAATCAATATGTCCAAACTTTCATATGGTACAAGGGACATATGACAACAGTGGTATACTGCCACAAATTATTAGATGGAAGGATGGACGAAATGATAAAAACAATAGCTCTCAAAGGTTTTCATCTTGCATTAAAAATCTCAAACATGAATATGGTAGACTGCCTCTGAGATGACTCCCATTGATCCTTGGAACCTAGTATTTCCACCTTGGTGTAGCTTCTGTTATGGTTTGGATATGAGGTGTACCCTCAAAATCTCATGTTAATGAAGAAATATTCAGAAGTGAAATGATTGGATTGTGAGAACTATAACCTAATCAATCCATCCTAGTTTGATGGACTGAGTGGTAACTGACTGAGTGGTAACTACAGATAGGTGGAGTATGGCTGGAGGAGGTTGATCACTGGAGGCATGCCCCGGAAGGGTTGCTCTTCCTGAGGCCCCTTCTTCCCTTTCTGTTCTCCTCCCTCTGCTTCCTGAGCACACCAAGGCTAGAGCAGCTTTCCTCCAATAGGCTATGCTCCAATGATGATGTGCTGCCTCACCTAGGGCCCAGAGTAATGAAGCTGGCCATCTATAGACTAAGACCTCTAACCCCATGAACCTCAAATAAACTTTCCCTTGTCTAAGTTTTTCTTGTTGGATGTTTTGGTCACAGTGATGAAAAAAAAACTAATTAAAACCATTTCCTTCCACATTATACAAAAGTTGGTAACCCACAAGTAATGTTAGGACCTTTCTGAAATTATGTTATAGTAAAAGACTGTGACTTCTGTATTATTATTCTCTCTCTCTCTCTCTCTCTCCCTCCCCTCTCCCTCTCTCTCTCACATCTCTCTCTCCCCTCCCTCCCCCCCCCCCTCAAGCCAAAGAGAGAAGTCATCTGACATGTTACAAGTATATTGTTAGAAGACTCTGGAAAGGTCTCCATGGTAATGAATTGAAGTCTACAGCCAACAGTCAGCAAGAACCAGAGTCCTGCCACCAAGCACTTAGTTGAACTCATAAGCACATTCTAACCTTCATGTGAGACCACAGCCCCAGCCAACAGCTTTACCGCAACCTCATGATAGACTTGAGCCAGAACCACCCAGCTAAGAGGTTCCCAGATTCCTGAATCACAGGATGGGAAGTCAACAGGTGCCTATTGTTTTCAGCGGCTGAATGTAAGATAGCAATAATTAGTTACATGACAATAGATAAATAGCACAATAAATTAATGCCAGCTTCTTAACAGTTTCAGGCAACTAATCACAATATTATATTATCCCTCAATAATGCCATTAATATAAGTTTTCCTTCACTCATTATTTTATATTTTATCTGTCTAACCAGATTATTTTGACCTTTTAAGCAGGCACAATTGCTTCACTCAAAATTAGATGGACACACAACACACAAGAATGTTGATAAATATTTGTCTGTGGGTGACTTTCCAAATCACATCTAAAACCATGGTGGAATTTTAAGAATGCTCAATGAGCCAGGATGATATGGCCACATGTTGTGGACATCTGGTGATGCCTTCCTGCCTCCCCCTTCTCTGACCAACAGCTCTCCTTCTCCTGTCTCAGCCATGTGTCATGGGTGGACCCTAATAAGTTTTAACCAGCTTCTGGCTACAATGAGACATGAATTTGACTTGTTTGTTGAGACTAAATTTAGAATGGTGAGAGAAGGGATTTGTGTGAGAGCTTCTACAAAGATTCCTCTCCCTTCTCCGAGATCCCCAGGGCAAGGCTTTGAGGTCCATGGCTGCTGGCCAAACATGCATGTACCTGAGAAGGAAGTCAATTGGATACAACAGAACAACCAGAATGATGGTTTTTATGTACTGGATTATATCTCACTTAAAACTAGAACCATTGCTGCACATCTGAGTTCCTTATGCCTAAGAATTCTCATTTTGTTTTTCTGTCTCTGAATTTACTAAATCCATTTTATTTATCCATCCATTGGTTGATTGTTGTTCTCATTTTTTGACAATTTGAATAATTCTGCAATGAACATGCATGTACAATGGTTTGGGGAAGCCTATGTTTTCAAATCTCCTGGGTATCTCTCCTAGAGTACAATTATTGAGTCACATGGGAACTTCATGCTTAATTTTTTGAGAAACTGAATTTTTTTTTTCTGAGTGGCTACACCATTTTACAATCCCACTAGCAATATATCAGATGTTCAATTTCTGCACTTAGCCATCTTAGTGAGTAGGAAGTTAACTTCATTGTGGTTTTGTTTTGCATTTTCCTGATGGCTAATGGTGTTAAGCATCTTTTTATGTACTTAAGGCCATTTGTATATCTTTCTTGGAGAATTGTCTGTGTGGATCCCAGATCCATTTTAACTGTATTATCTGCATTATTATTGAATGTAGTTGTAAGACATCTTTATATATTCTAAGTTATGCATCCTTATTAGAAATAAGATTTGCAATTTATTATCCTATTCTGTTAGTTATCTATTCATTTTTGATGATGTCTTTTGCAAAGAAAAAGATTGTAATTTTTATGATATCCAGTTCCTGTTTCTTTTTTCTTTTTGTCTTTTTTCAAATTTTGGCAACAGGGGAATTGAATCCAGGGCCTTGTGCGTACTAGACAAACATGCAACCACTGAGCTCCATCTCTAACCTCTTCTCCTACTTGCTCAATGTGAAATTCACCTGTTTTTTTCCTTACTTTTTCCTCATCTTTTTCTTCTTTCTTTCTTGTACATCAGTATAATGAGTTACTTAATATTTCTGTCCATCTTACCAATTTTATGTGCCATTTGAAATGTGATTTTTAATCAAACTATTAGCTTCTCCTTCAGTGAAAATAAACCATGTTAGGCTATTTATTTCTTTGACAACAGTCAAAATTCCCAAGCCAAGGGGCAGTTTGGGTCCCTGAAGCAATCTGTGAGAAACGATGTCCTTCCGTCAGTGGCATTTTCAGAGGAGGGGTATGTTTCCTGTCTAGTGAAGCTCTCATCAAGTTTCAATCCAAATAAAGCTGAAAGA
This sequence comes from Tamias sibiricus, assembly GCA_025594165.1. Taxonomy (NCBI): domain Eukaryota; kingdom Metazoa; phylum Chordata; class Mammalia; order Rodentia; family Sciuridae; genus Tamias; species Tamias sibiricus. The sequence continues at coordinate 2,310,864 of CM046666.1, forward strand.
GTTTTCAGATTGGGAGGATGGAAGGCGGGGAACTTCTGGTGAGAGTGGCTCTGTGCAATTGTTGTTTCTAGTACTGAGCTTGCCAATCAAAGGAGTAAGTGAGCCCAAACTTAACCCAGTATAGACTAAACAGCCAGGGGACTGGGGGTGGGAATTTGCTTACAAAGGGATTTCCTGCATGGTTCAGAGTTTGGTGGCAGTGAAAAAAAATTAGTGGAGGATCTTACTCTATGATTAAACATGTGTTCTTGAATAGAAAACCCCACCCTTGCATGTAAAGCTTGTAAGCATGACAACCATGGAGAACGTTTGCTGAACTTCACTTGTACAATGTCACTCCCCAGCAAAAAATCACTTTGATGAAACATGGCAAGCCAATCTTTTGCAAAACAATGAAACTAGGTCACATTCCCAACTGTTTTCAGCTTGATTTTTTAATATTTTTTATTAGTGCTTCACAGTTATACATAATATGAGGGTTCAACTGACATAATCATACATGCATGGAATATAATTTACTCTTCTTCTGTCCACAGTACTTCCTTTCCCTCCCCTCCTCCCCCGTTCCACTTCCTCTACTCTAGTCATCTTCCTTCTATTTATTTATAGTTTTTTTAATTGGTGCTTTATTGGTCTTTTAAGTTAGAAAAGGAAGATCACATGCCACAGCGTGGTGTTCAGAAAGAACAGACTTGAATTTGCCTATTCTTATTACAGTATTTTAGTGAGTTTTTCAATATTGCTCTGACTACTGGAAGAATTGTTTAACCAAAATTTAGTCCTTTTGAACACTCTGATAGTGAATATTATCAGTGATCCAAATTTATTTCCTGATATTGCTAAAGTAAGCTTCCATGGGAAATAATTCAAAATCACCAGAGTTAGTTTATATTTAAAGCATATAAAATGCTAAGAGGAAAATATTGAAAGTTTGAGATTAAATGGGAATCTTCAGTTAACAGAACTCTCAAAGGTAATTAATTTGAATATGTAATAATACTTTTACCAATACCTAGAATCAAGGACAGTGATGTTGACCTAACCCTGGGAATTTTTAAGTATTAAAAAACCAATATTCAAATAAATTGCTGGCCAAAGAACAACAAAAAAAAAAAAAAAAAAAAAAAAACAATGTGCCACATAAGACAAACAGAAGCTTACACAAGGGAAACTGATTTGTGCAGTAATAATAATGAATAACAAAAGAAGTAACAATAGGATATGTCACATGAGCAGGGAGAAGGCTGGAAGTCCGTGTTGGGTAGACCCACATTTCCCCAATCCTGCCACTCACCTTATTCCCTAGGTCCAACACATTTGGTTTCAGAATGTGTTCAGAATTATCTTCCTAAAAGCCTTCTCCAACCCTTCCAAGCTGAGCTGGTCATTTTCTTCTCTGATCTGAGAGCATCATGGGCATCCTAAAGCAGAAGTTCTCCATGGTGTAGTTAGATGTCTTGTCTGCCTCTTATATGAGGTCAGGTAAAATCAGTGACTAACTGGTCTCTGTGCTCCATGGATCCTAATAAATAACTGCTTATTGAGTGAATAAATGCATTTTACTTTCTTACATAAACGTAGCTACCATTATTAATATTATACCCACATCTTTCCCTGGTTAATCTAAAAAACCCAAAGCTGCTTCAACCATTACCAAAATATAGTACATATACAGGAGGGAATCATTTTCACCAGAGTAAAACTTTTCTATGTTGAACTAATTAGACAGAAACAAACACAGTCATCTTCTGCTATCCCTGGGGGAACTGGTTCCAGGCCTCCTCTGATAATGACATTCACTGATGCTCAAGTCCTTTATGTAAAATGGAATAGCATATGTATAACCTATGCACACTCTCCTGTATACTTCAAATCATCTCTAGAGTACCTAATGCAATGCCTACATTCCTATGGATTCAGCATAGTACTCAGTGCACTATAAATTCAGGTTTTGCTTTTGGAATTTACTGAAATTTTTTCAAATAATTTTTGTCTACATTTAGTCAAATCAGTTGACATAGAACACACAAACTGCAAAAAGTACTAAAGGGACTAGAGTACACTGAAGACTATAATGTAAAGTATGTCAAAGAAGCAACTTTTTTACTCAAAAAGTCATTTTAATATATTTAAATACATAATATGAGCTGAGGAATAGGAAATCTGCATTAAAGAGTGATTTGCAATTAATCATTTGTATAGAAAAATCTTGAAAAGAATTATCAAAGTTCTTTATGGTTCCAATCTGATGAGAAAATAGTCTTCTAATAAGTAATTCAAAGGTAAATTCCAATCTTATTTTGATAAAATTATCACAAATTAAGATGAACAAAAATTATTTCTTTAGTATTACTTAGCAAACATCAGAAAAAGCTAATTTATAAGAAATAGTGACAGGAACTAATTTAAATGACATAAATAATTCTCTATTATACTTTCTTGTGCTTTGCTTCATGTATTTATTTTTGGTTTATTTTGAAAAAAAAAAACATATTTACAAAACTTAGATCTTCTGACATTTTAAAGAAATGGAAAGAAAACTATTTCAACCAAGTCTCTGGATTCATAACTCAGTCAACTTGGTTTAATATCTTCTAAACAATATTTTTTCATAAAATAACTACTTTCAAAACTGGATATGTAAATGCAAGTATTTGTTTTGTGTCTAATATCTAGTCAAGAGCTAATTGCACCAATTGTACTGTGTACCAAACCAGCCCAAACCACCCATTGAATCAGCATTTCCAAGAGAGAGCCCTACAGATTCATTTACCAAGAATGTCAAATGATGCTTATGCTGAAAGTTTAAGAAACCGTGCTAAAAGATCCCAAAGTAGCGTCTTTTTCTTTATAATTCTCATGAACTAATTAATGAGTGAATATTGACCCAAAACCAGTGCATGAAATGTATAAAATCCTAAAGATCAAATTTTACGTTCATATAAGGAAAAGATTAATGTCACTTTAACTTATTGATGTCACCTCCACATTGTTTAAAATTGTGATTTCCTACTGGAGAGGCTAAGACAGGAGGATCACAAGTTTGAGGCCAGCCTGAGCAATTTAGCAAGACCTTGTCTCAAAATGAAAGTTTTTTTTAAAAGGAGTATTGGGCAAGGTAGTTCAGTGGTGCAGCATTTGCCTAGCATGGGCAGGACCCTAGATTAAGCCCCCAGCATAAAAAATAAGAAAAGAAAAGAAAACAACAGTGATTTCCTTACATTTAGATTTACCTACTTGCTGTAGTAAGGTCAGCAGATCTAATCTTGTGCTGTAGCCAAGTGGATGAGAGGGAGGCTTCTACATCAAGAGTTTCCTGAGGCAGGAAGCCAAGATTGTGTCTGCCCAAAGAATTGTCATGGGTAGAGAGAGGGCAGCCATGACGTGGTACAAGGTAGTCACACTGGCTAAGAGCAAAGAGCACCTTCTTTTACCTAAGTGACTTATGTCACCACATAAAAACCTAGCCCTATATCCCAAACAGCAGTAGACAGATGCCCACACAGTCAAACTGCTATGTAAAATAACCCATGCAGTAATTCATAACCTGCTCTCTCTTTTTCTTTCCCATCATGTTATTTCACACTTCCATGCTATTCTCTGGTCCAGAAATGCCCTTTCTTACTCTAATTCACAAAACTAACATGACCTTCCAAATGTAACCCAGGTGTCACCCCCTCCAGGAAGCTCTCCTGATCCCTTCCACACACTGTTGGGCTCCACCATAGCCTGCATTTCTCTGTGTTGTGATGTCTGCTCCTCTATTTCCTCTGCTCCTTAAAGGCAGAAGCAATGCCCACTGTCTTTGACTTTGTCTCCCCAGAGCCTGCCAAAGAGTACCAGACATAAATAAGCAGCCAATCAGTGAAGGCATGGAGGGAAGAATGCAGAGACCAAAGGAGGGGAGAGACAGAGTGTTAGATGAGGTGATAAAAGTTAATAATATTATTAACAATCTCAAGAGTTCAGGTAAAGTACACAAAACTTCCCTAAATCAAAGGTCCATGAATGTGTGTCAACATGATATGTCTCCATATGAAAAACTGCCTCCCCCAAGTCCAGCCAACACATTTTTGTCAACTTCTATTGCCAGGATTAAAATTAGTATCCCCTTCATAAAACAGTTACTGGCTACCTCTTTACAAGTATGGTTAGATATAGCTAGAAATACATCTCAAAGTTTGTAAAAATTCTTTCACCATAGAGAATGTCCAAGAATTCATATCTATGTATTTTTAACAATAGATTAATGAAGCCACATACAAGGAGCTGGTGGAGATGTTAGGCACAGAGAATTTACAAGCTAGTTGAATATTTGCTAAGCAAACCAAATGAGTCATTGCTTTGGGTAGTTGAGGTTAGCCATGTCTGTCATTACCCTACTCCGGGAAACTGGGACAAAGCTCAAGGCTCAGGAATACACAAGAATATTCACAAAACAGCTCAAAGGAGAGTGCTTTTTTTTTTTTTTTTTTTTTTTTACTTTTAATCCATCCCACTACAAGGGACTTTTGGAGTGAAGCTGCAATAGACAAACTTGACATTTAAAGAGGAAAGTAGAATTTTAACACATAAACCACTCAAATAATAACTGAGACTATGTCTCTAAACATCATCTATAGAATCTCAGAAATAAGACTTCTGGAATTCTTTCTGTTATGTCCATAGTCACTAAGTGATGGCCATCGGCTCCTGGAATGCAAAGCCTTGTTCTAGTCACCTTGCTATCTCCTCTGTGTGACTCTTTCCACTCCTCTTTTCTACAAGGCTTTTGTTTTACCTTCCAGCTGTTCTTTCTGTATATTTCCATGAAATTTTGAATTGCATTTTCTATCTAGTAAATTCTCCTCATGCTGCTGGGAGAGTTATTTTGTGCAAACAGTGGGCAATTAGTTCCACACATAGCTTTTTTTCTATCTGTACTGTCATGCCTTTTCCTGTAGATTTCATTTATATTTACCATGTCATTCAATGTAATTTTTATTTGCCTTTACAATTTTATTTAGTGGTGGTTAAACTGGTAATAAATGCAGTCGATCCTCCTTGTCCTCAGGGGATACATTCAAAGACCCCCAGTGGACGCAAACCTTGGATAATCCTGAACTCTGTATATGCTATCTTTTTCCAGCACAAAAATACCTGTGATCAAGTTTCATTTATAAATTAAGTATGGCAAGAAATTAACAATAATTAGTAATAAAATAGAACAATTATCCCAATATGTTGTAATAAAATTGTGTAAGTTTCCCTTCACCACCCCACCACACTCTCTGATTTCCATGCAATGTTTTTATACCACAGTTGACCACAAGGAACTGTGGATAAGAGGGACTACAGAGCTTGCTGGACAGTGCAGGTCCCCAAGCTCTAGGCTAAGTGCACACAGACAAAGCTACAAGCCACAGGAAGATTTTCTCAGTTTGATCTAGGGAAAAAAAAAAATCAGAACTTGGGATATAACTCAGTGGTAGAGCCCTTGTGTAGCGTGTGTGAGGCCCTGGGTTCCATCCCCATCACCACCAAAAAATAAAAAATAAAAATAAAAAGCCAACTACAATAAATTATTTTCTTTTGAAGTCTTGCCTTAGCAATGAGGCTCACATTCAAATGTTTATTCATCAAAAGGTTTCCTCTGTGTGAGAATCATCTTGGGATTTTGCAATGGATGAAAGATTTTGTAAATTTGGTAACATGCATAACCAAAGGCAACTGTAAAACTTAGAATTAGCCAAGAATGGCCAGCGTAACATTCGACATGTGATCAATATCCCTGCAAAATCCTTCAAATGAAACCCCACACCTTCAGGACTTGGGGCAATTAATAAATGGAGATTTCTTCTGCTTTACAGGGTGGTAAGGAATAAAGTTTATCCCTTTTGATAAGGGTCTTATTCAGACACTCAGAGCACAAACGTCTTTCAACAGTGAAGTCTTAGAAGGGAGGAGGAGGTGGAAAATGTAGGATGAATTCACAGAAAAATTAAAACATGGTCTTGAAGACTAGCAAGTGAACTTTAAGCTAATTCATTTAAAAAATAATAGGAACTACGGAGATCAATCTTTCTGGCATCCTGTGGGAACAAAGACTCTGAAGTCTGGCCAGTATGATTCCTCCTCCTGCTGACAACCATCCCCAACAGGTGTGCCCTAGTCATTGTCACTTTGCTTAAGGCCTTACTTACAATGTGGTAAAAAAAAGAAAGAAAGGGAGGGAGGGAAGGAAGAAAGGAGAGAAGAGAGTAGGGAAGGATACTTACTGATGTTTCATTTGTGATCTAATAATACATGATCAATTTTTATGAATAAATCACAGGCATCTGAGATGAAGCAAGGGAAATTATCCCAGTGTAAAACTGTATATCCTTAATATCTGTCTTTAATCACTTGTGGTCTGTCTCACAATGAGAGTGATGTACTAAAATCTCTCATTTTTGAAGCATTTCTGTCTTCTTGCTCTCCCTGTAGCTTTTGCTCTATATGAACGCTGGTTTTTCCTCTCTAGCTTCTAGGGACACTTTCTTTTGGTTATTTCTTTAGTTTATTTATTTCTTTATCTCTGTATTATTCTCTCATGTGTTTTCTTGCCTTTCCTCCAATGTTCCTTATCATATTTTCATCTGAATCTATTCTCCTTTATAGAGTTTACCATGTATTATTCATCAATGAGATAATTTTACCTTTCTTTCACTTCTTTCCTGAGTTCAATCAACTCTCTTTATTTCTTCCTGTTCTTTGTTCTGTTTCTGTTCGTACATTCTTTTTACTTCTGATTCAAGGTGGTTTGGTATATTTCTCAATGCTTGTTTGAATATATTTAATTCAGACTGGAGTGTTGTCTTTTAGTTTTCTTCTATTTTATGATTTTTTTGGTGGGGAAATTTTCAGCATTTGGGATGTGTCCAAAATTATGTTCTTACTTTTTTTGTTAATAACTCCACATGGATTTATTCAATATTTTCTGTTTACTTATTTGATATGAGAATGAGTTCACAGGATTCTTACTCCAACAGGGCCTTCAGTCATTGTAGCCTAGTCCAGGTATTCTGGATGAGTTTTTAATAAGGGGGAAAGTCTTGTGTGGTTACTAATACTTTTTTTTTATTTACTTATTCATCATGCACAAGTATAGTATCTTTTTACATACAACTGCTTGTATACAAAGTATATAAGTACCATTCAGATCTTCTTGCAAGACCTTAAATTACCTCCTTACAATGCACTTGCCAAATGCAAAGTTTGTTTGAACTCTCAATCCTCCTGCCTCAGCCACCCCAGCTGCTGTGATTACAAAACAGACTTTATGCTATTTAAATGCTCATTTGTGTTCAGGGCCCTCCAGCAGCCAGTTGGCATCATTTCTTCCTTTCTCTTGCCCTGAAGGAGAAGCCCATGAGGGGGACAATGACCTGAAGCACAAAGTAATTATTTCAATATATAATCACACTTTTATTATTTTATATTATAAAAAGGAAAGTATTAAATTATTTCTACTTATTGAGAATTAACTAAGAACAAAATTAAAATATTTCATTTTAAATTTCACATAAAACAAATTATGGTTTAAATCTTAGGAATCCCCCAAAAGTTCATGTGTGATAAAATGCAAGAAAGCTTTGAGGTGAAACAATTGGGTTATCAGAGTCTTAACCTGATCAGTTCCTTAATCCCCTGATAAGGATTAACTGGGTGGTAACTGTATGCAGTTAGAGTGTTACTGGAGGAGGTAGGTTCCTCCGGGCAAGCCTTTGGGGTATGTATTTTGTCTTTATTTAGCAAAGCTCTCTCTCTCTTTTTCCTGATCATGTCCTGAGCCAGGTTCCTCCACCACACTCTTCTGCCATGATGTTCTGCCACCTCTTGGACCCAGATCAAAGGAGCCGGCCATGTACAGATTGAGACCTCTAAAACCAGGAGCCACCCTCCCCCACCCCAGAAAGCCTTTCCTGCTCTAAAATTGTTCTTGGCAGGTCTTTTGGTCTAGGCAGCAAGAAAGCTGACTAAAACAGATAACATGACATATACAAATGCAAATAAATATTCTTATGAGAGACTCCTTGAGTCTTTTAATCACACAACTAAATAATATTGGGCACAGGGAGGCTGAATTGGCTACTCAGATCAGGAGAAATATCAAGCCAAATTACATAGTTTATTTTTGATGCACTCTTTTAAAAATAATGGTTTTATAAAAACAACAATGTATAAATTGTATACAGTTAGCCCTTTGTATCTGTGTGTTCCAATGGAAAGTACTCCCAATGGAAAATACTCGGAAAAAAATTGTGTCTATACTGAATGTATACAAACTCTTTTTTCTTGCTATTATTCCCTAAACAATACAATACAACAGTTATTTACATAGCATTGACATTTTATTAGGTATTATAATTTATTTAGAGATGATTTAAAGTACACCAGAGATACATAAGTTCTACATGAATGTTGCACCATTTTATATGAGGGACATGAGCACCCTGGGATTTTGGTATCTTTGGGAGTTCTGGAACCAATTCTCTACAGATCATGAGAGATGACTGTATTTTGCATTATTCAGGTCTATTGAGCTCTTTCAGTTATTGTTTCACCTTGGACTTCCTCAAATTTTATGGAAATTAGAGATTTCAATTGTTTAGATTCTTTTCAAAGCATTCAAAGTATGTTTGTTTTCTTGTATTTACTCTTTCAGGCACAGTTTGTAAATTTCAGGATCCTCCTTTGTATTTAAAATTCTTCTAACAACTTCAGGTCCTTGATGAACAGGGAGTTTTAAAAATGATAAATATTTAACTACCATACTTAGTAATACAAATGTAATGCAGTTGGGGGAAAATCATCTAAATTCCTCTTAGGAGTTAGGCTCCTTTGTATTTGTATGGTTTTGTTTTGTTTTATTTTTGTGTGTGTGTGTGTGTGTGTGTGTGTGTGTGTGTTGTAAGGAATATCTTGAGAAATTCAGTGCATGATAGAAAAATAAGGGTTTGGAGCTCTTGGAGGGCAAAGGGAGTTAGCAATCTGCGCTAGGAGGTATTAGTAGAGGATGTGGGAGGAAAAAAGAGAGCACAATTCTACAGAGATGGCAGATGGTTCTTCCCTTAAATACCAAGATCTCCATAAATCCTATAGAACTTGTTCATGTATGGTGTGAGTGGATTTTGGGTAAACCCTTAAAAGGGACCAGCTTCATTCACAACATAGGTCATGATGGCTAGACCTTACAAGATTCAGCAGACATCTGGGTTACAAAAATAAAGATAAAGCATCTCCTGCAGCTTAAAAACTCTTTAAAGACCACAGAAGCAACATAAATAAGTGTTGCTTATACACCAGGACACAGAAAGAATAGCATGCATTCTTTCTGGCTCTGGAAGGAAGACTATCAAAAATATTGGTAAGAAAAAATTTCATGAATGTATACAGAGTGTTCCTAACACAGATAAGTAGGTAGATAGATGAGAGATAGATGATAGATAGATAGATAGATAGATAGATAGATAGATAGATAGATAGATAGACAGATATTTTTGAAGAAAAACTGTCACCTAAAATCCTGAAGAAGACATGGTTTGTTGGGAGGAACAGCTATTAACATCCTGCTGAACACATCCCTGCTCCATCATCCTAAGGATCCCACTTCCCACCAGGAAATTTTCCAGGCATGGAGAAAAAGGGTGCTGGTAAAAGAATGAAAAGAATGATGAAAATTGAGAAAAACAACATTGTATTTCCTGTACACTGGAGAAATCTACTTCAAAAAGGCAGCTATGACACTGTATCACTGTTCTCATTTGCCATAGCTATGGGACTTGAAAAATAAAGCCTCACACAGTGAATAAAGAATAATTAGAAAATATTGGTGTCTTAACTGAGCAAGCTGTTGGAATGGACTGCTCCAGGCAATGTGAGCTGACACATGGAATTATCCAGTGCCTCTTTGTCATTGTATTCATAACAGAAATTTATGTTCATGAGGCAATTATTTTCTCTTTTAGGCAATATAAACCAGTATAAATGCAAGGTGGCACTCCTTTATTGATCATAAGCAACCCCATTCATTTACTCACTCAGATATATATAGGGCCTAAGAAGTTCAAAACTGGAAATGCAGGTAATAACTGCCTAGGGTGTGCCTGCATTGCAAATCCACTCACCCCCTGACATTTACTACTGATGGAAAGGTGATTTTCAGATCTTTCAGATCTTTTAGCTTTACTTGCTTAACAGCAAGGGAATGTCAAAAGAATAAATTAGCATACTGATAAATTATCTGAAAACCTTTGTTTTTATATTTACTTGCCATGTCAGTTTCAGAAACCAAGGTATGTGGAATACAAATAAATACGGATTTTGACTCTATAGAACCTGACAAATTAGCATTACTTCCATTTCAATGTTCATAAGACTTTCCCTCTTTTACAATAAAATTCCTTTTCCCTATTCTTGTCAAGAAATAAGAGTTCTACTGAGGTTATTTAAGCACATGGCAATTTTATACAGCAATTATTGCAAATGGCAGGAGGCTTGCTCTGATTTTCTACATCATCTTCTTTATACTAGGTACACAGAAAGCTAACAAGCTAGGGACTCAGAACTTCTGTGTTGTTTTATGGGTAATACTACTCTTAGTTTGAGTACTTCACTTCCTATCTGGTGCTTCAAGGATAGAACCAGCCTAGGACAGAATATAACATGAGCTCTTTGGAATACTCAGCCTGCAAAACTTTCTGACCTTTAGTTAAATGTGCCCTTCCTGCTTTGTGCATATTTACATGATCTCTTATCCCTTTACAGAGCACCAGACAACCATTCCCCACCCTCTCTGATGGGATCATTTAACTTTCAAAGACAGAGATGAAAACCCTCTTCTTCATCAATACATGAATTTTACTTAGAAGAAGGAGGAGGAGGAGGAGGAGGAGGAGGAGCAGGAGCAGGAGCAGGAGCAGGAGGAGAAGGTCTTATGCTTCATCTTTTCATAGATTCAATGAGAATTTGAAAAAGGCCACACAGTCTGTCCTGCACTTCTTCAGATTCCACATCAACCAATTCAACCAATTGGAATTGAAAATATTTAGAAAAAACATTGTGTCTGTAAATGAACATGCACAGACCTTGTCCTTGTCAACATTCCCTAAACAAGATAGTATGACAACTGTATGTAATATTTACATAACACTTACGTATTTTTAGGTATTATAAGTCATCTAGAGATGATTTCAAGCCTGTGAGAGGATGTGCATTACTTATATGCAAATACTATGCCATTTTATTTAAGGCACTTGAGCATCCATGGATTTTGGTATATAAGGGAATGAATGCCTGAACTAAATTTTCCATGAGTTGTGAGGGACAACTGGTTAATGTGCTGGATGGCATTATTAAAGCATGATTATTTCTTTTTTTCTAGAACCCATGAGCCCCACTAGCAAGCCAATAGATGGGAATGCAGAGTTCTAGAGACAAACTCCCACTTCTTATCTACCTATCTTTAGTGGGGTTTCTTCAGACATTGTAGAAATGACTGAGAGAAGCTCCTGTTTATGCAGCTCACCTGTGCCCTCCCTGGTGTACATGCACATTGCCTGCAGTCTTAGGGAGTAGAGTTAGGTCAGAGTCTTTCAGACAGGCTAGAAAAGGGGACCCACTGGGATTATAGCATCCCAGGCTTCTTAGGAAATGAGGACCTCCATCCCATGTATTTTCTGACTCAGCCATGCCATCATTCATGCACAAGCCATCTATTATGCATTTGATTCTTCTCAAATCAGGCCATTCTTCTCTTTCTCTCCTACGACCCAAATTCCCAGAGTCAGAATGTCCTTAATTTGGGGCCCTACTGACCTATACAAGAAATCTCGGTTTTCCAAGAAGGCTGCAGGTCTTTTGATCTAGAAGTGACCTAAGAGATCCTCACCTCCCCCACTGGGGGCTAAACAATCATCAAGTTCATGCTTGTTCTGTTTGGAGCCAGGTGATCCACATTGTTTCAACTGGCCATGAAGCACAGCTACTGTCTTCCACTTCATCCCCAGGTTCCTCAGTGCAATTATATCTCAATCTCTTTGCACAGTTTCCAAACCCTGTATGTTTCAAGGAGGAGGCAAAGACTTAGAAGAGGCTTTCCTGCAGTGTTCTCTAGGACAGAGCCTGGCTGATCATCAAAATCTCCAGGGAAAAATTTAGGAATCATATTTCTGCTGCAATCCAGGAAACAGGAGCAATCATGCTGGGTCTAGAGGCCCAAGCTCAGAAGCAGGGAAGGCTTCAATTCTCTCAAAGCTATAGCTAGTGAAGCCACAGTACCCAGAGAGTTCAGTCTGGTTGGAATTCCAATGAATCTGGATTTCTGAAAAGCCTAGTACCTTGGATTAAATGCATAAGCATCCTTTTTCAGCATTCACATGAATTTAAAAAAAATAAAAGGAGTTAATCACAGAGTCTACAATAAAGGCAAAATTTTAGCCTGAAAAGAGAATGCATTTCCACATCATGTACAACCACAAGAATGGGAAGTTATACTCCAGGTATGCATAATATGTCAAAATACATCATACTGTCATGTATAACTAAAAAGAACAAATAAAACAATTTAATGGAAAAAAAAAAAAAGAATGCATGTGGCTTCTCTCTGAACTTTATCACAGTACCCTTCTAATTAATCTCTTAATTGGGTTACAAGTCCAATTTTATTCAGGTCCAGCCAATTCCTTCTTAAGCAGCTGATAATGAATAATCTAGTGTGGCTATTAACTTTAACAAAGTAGTTTGCACTTGGACAAAGTCTAAGCACTGGACCCCTGGAAAGGTAGGATTCCAGGAACTGAGCATATCTGGGAACAGGGCCTGGCCAGGGAAAGGGGGACAAGCCCCTGATGGAGCCCCTTCTGATTGCCTATTGCTTCAGCTCCAGTTGGGGAGAAAGATGACTCACACTTGTATTTGTGCATAATTTATATAACCCTTTTCTTCTCAGACTATATAAACAGACATGATCATTTTAACCTTTTCAACATCAGATATAGAAAGGCTAGGTTCAGACATGGGAGAGAAAATTGAAGCAAAGAGCAAATGAGGAAAACATGAATGAGGCACATAGAAATGAGTTATTATCCTGAAGTTAAAGAGAGGCTCGTCCTCTTTATTGGAAGAAGTTCCTTCTTTCAAGTGACCAGTGACACTAAGAATAGGAGAAAGCCATGAATCAGTCATGGAAGATAAGAATTGGGAATATTCTAATATTCTAATATTCAGTTGCCAAGTTTGAGTTAACAAATGTGGAGACTTGATGGCTAATATAGATGCCACACACAAGGTTAAAAAAAAAAAAAAAGTGGAAACAACTTAGGTAATTTTCAATGGGTGAAACAAACTGTAGAGCATCCATACCTTAGAATGTTACTCCACAACAAAAAGGAACAAAGTGCTGATACACACAACTGTTGGCATGGATCTCAAGGGAACATGCAAAGTAGGAAAAACAAATCCCAAAAGTTCACATACTATATGATTGTCCTTACAGAACATGTTGAAGTGAGAAAATAAGAAGAACTGTGGTCACTGGGGTTAGGGTAGGCTGTGGCCATAAAAGGATGGCACAAAGGCTCTTTGAATGGACCAGATGTTGTCTCTGTTCTGTATCTTTACTTCAGTGGTCCCAGGACCTACCTGTGTATGTTAAACACACACACGCACACACAAACACCACACACACACACACACACCAGTGCAAATGAAACTATGATCATTTCTTCTATGGTACAGAACTCAGAGCTTGTAGTTCCTGATTCATTCTTAAATACTAAGATCTTACACAGATATTTACATCTTTGTGTGCATATGTAATCTTCCATAGCAGCTAACAAGTTTAATGGACCAGACCTCTTTTTTTTTTTTAAATTTTTAAATATTTATTTATTTGCTTTAGTTGTACATAATGCATTTATTTATTTATTTATTTATTATTTATAATAATTACAATTCATAGTGCACATATATAGCATCTTTTTACATACAACTGTTTGTATACAAAGTATATTCGTTTCTATTATTTTTATCTATCGTGCTTCCAACTATGCTAACCTCCACAATCATGGTTCACTAATTGTAGGATTATTGATTACCTATAATTATTAGAATAGACTCCTTGAAGGACTTTTCCTTTCCTCAGAAGTTGAGGTGAGATTTGCTCCAAACTACCAAGAGAACGAGTGCCGATTGTCAGAACTACTGCTGGACACACACCTGTACAGATGGGAGCATGGTCCTGGTCCACACAGCCCGTGAGTCTGACCCCTCTGAGCTGCCTCATTGAGCCTATTTACCCTCAGGCTGCACACATATTCAAAAATGACTTGTGTTATGGTGTTAGCTTTAGTTTACCTCAAGTGTTGTTTCAAATATTTACTTTCCCAGAGTGTATTAAGTCTTAGAAAAGAACACCCATTGACCTGGGCTTAAACAATGTATGTACAAGGAATTCTGATCTTTCCATTGGAATGTTCCTTCAACAGAAAAATACTGTAGCCTAGAACATTTACTTACCCAATTCTAAGCAACAGAACAGCACAGCTTCAAAAAACTAAGACATAATTATTTGCACTTTCATCTTACCCTAGCAAGACAGCACATGAAACGCCAAATTGGTTTCCTCTCTGGGGAATAGTGGAAGGGAAGGATAAGCCCTGTCACCCTTGGCCTCCTGCCTTCATATGGAAAATTCTCATTGCAGCTCCTGCTCTTCATCTCCCTTGGCTGGACATTAGATTCCCTGGACAGTTTTTTAAAACATTAATGTTTGGGTCTTGCTCCTAGAAATCTCTAGGTCATTTGTTCAGGATGCCCAGTAGTTTTCATGTGTAGATAAGATTGAAAACCACCAGCAATCCTCTACCCACAAGCTTCACTCACTCCTGCCCTTGGGAGAAAAGCTGAACTATTAGGTTGGTGAGCGTGGGAAAAAGACTTGAGCTAGTTCAGCTTAGCTTTCCTCGATGCCCTCAGACCTTTCTGCCTGTCGATGAGGAAATTTGTGGCACATAGTCTATCAAGGAGGCCTACTGTTGACCAGCTATGCCCAAGTGCACTCGCTGTCAAGCCCATTTGGCCACAGATCAATCTCTGACTGCTCCTCCACTTGTTTCCTATGTCTATATCCTTGGAGGGAAAAAAGAAGGGACATATTTTGGCCATCTCTGAAACTTCAAATAGTTATAATCAAATCAAGAAAAACATAGTCACTTCCCTTACTCTTGACATTTTCCCTTTACAAGACTGAATGACTACAGTAACAGCTACATTACCTTACAATACTTTGAAATAGGAATCTTAGAATGATCTGATATAAATAAATAAAATTTTAGAACTTGCCAGTTCTTTGCCATTTTGAAGTAAAGACATCTGAAGTAACAAAATTAACCTCAAATCCTCTGTTTAAATTCTTAGGTTCCTATAAATATTATTAATACACAAACTATATTAGGATTTTTAAAACTAAGTGAAAGAAATTAAGTTGTTAAAGCAAAAACTCCCCCACTGAAATCTTTTCCTAGAACCCTGAGAGAGGCTGTGGGATACCAGCTCAGAGGTGCACAGCAGCTGGCTCTAGAGTTGTCCTGTCACACATGCATCCTGGTGCCCTGGCCTTTATCCATTTGAAAGAGGTCAGTCTTCACTTGTGAACTCATACACAGAGCCAGAGCTATATCTCAGACTCCCTTTGAATCTCCTCTTCCAGCCTTCTTCATGTGACCTTGGAAAAGCTATTTCAGATATCTGCATTTCATTTTCTTTTTCTATTGATCAGAAATCACAACTCTTACCATGGATGAGTCAAATGTGCTTATAGGGCTCTGGAAAAACTACAAGTTATTTTGTGAACTATGGTGTACTATGTCAAGTGTAAGTGCAAGGAACAGAAATCTACTTCAATGAGCTCAGGTAAATGACAATTTATTTTAGAAATACAAAGCTGCATCATGTAAAAGGGAAAAATGGAAATGACAAACAGGATTCCCACAGAGACTTCAGCTTTAAGAGCTAATGGATTTTAGATGTCGAAGAGGCTCAACAAATTCATCCACTTTGCACATTTTTACTCCATCAAAAATTACAACACATCCTCAGATTCAGAGCCAACACAGAGAGCTGCAGGGATAAAATGACTATTTTCACATGGACAAAAGCTGATCCAGAGGCTGTTGCTTGCATAGAGGGCCAAATGGCCCTGCTAATATAAGCATCATTACTTCTTAAAGTATCTTACTTTTTTCATTGTAAATACATATTTATACTTTAGTGACTTTTGCACTTTTAACATATAAAGCACATAAGGAGATAATTTTACTCCAAGTTAAAATTTTCAATGACATATTTAGAGATTAACATGAACATGAATGATTTTTTATGCTGTGGTTTGAACCCAGGGCCTCCTCATGCATACTAAGCATGTGCTCTACAACTGAGTTATACCTCCAGCCGTGATGTGCCTCCTTTTTATACAGATATTGCCAAGTTTATTATGTATGATGGTAACCTATATCATTAATTACACAAAAGAGTAAAAATGTCAGAAATGACAGATAAGCACTCAGTATTTGATATTCCAAAGGCTGAGGTTCAAGCCAAATTTGAAATAAGATCTTATCTGAAGTTTGAGGCCTAAGTTGAACTTCAGTGCCTCCCTAAATAAAGAGAGAGATTGGCAAAGATTAGATTGGTGGGAAGACCAATTCACACTGAATTATCTAGGAACCTCCTCCTTCAGATTCCAGAAATTTGGTCATTCAATCATGGCCTGTAAATTGAAGGTATTTAGTGTCAGAGAAAAAATATAAAATCTATAAAAATTTGGTTCACTGGTTTTTGGTACTTCTTGCAAAATGTTGGAAAGCAAGATAATTAAATAAAGACTAAAATTAGAGATTTTATGATCAACTATGGATTTCAGTGATTCTAATTTCCCTTCATTGTAATAAAAGTAAAATTGATTGTAGAAGTGCACACCTGGGTTTGGTTATAAGATTTTAAATCTTCCCCACTTGGAAGCACTTCATAACAATCTCTTTAAAAATATTACTAATCTGCTGTGCTTGAAACTCTTGGCATTTGTTCCTGGAGGAAAAATTTAACTATTCTGGCTCAAATGCTAAAAAAGTAGCAAAGCACATTCAGAGTAGTTGAGTAGTTTAGAGGATTGAAGAAATATAAACTGAAAATTCTCTCTGTGTTTTACTGCTAGATTTTATCCAGAATGAATTGGAGAAAAGAGAAATTTACAAACCATTGTTTTGATTTAATTGACTTTAAATCAAATTAACAAGTATTTTAAATTTCATGACTATGTTCAAAATTATTATACCTTTTCTTTTCATGCATCTCATCCTTCTCAATTAAGGAGACCCAAGACCCCATATATTCTCTATCAACATTTGATCAACTGTTGGCTTCCATTCCAACCAAACAGTAAGTCCAAGGTCTCCCTTTCTCAGTTAAGGTCAATGTAAAATGAAGGTCCTATGACTAGTGGAATTGAATAGCCCTGTGTTTGCTGTATACATGTCCCCACCTTTTCAAACTCCAAGATAGTTTTTTTTTTTTTTTTATTTTGTGCACATAATAAGAATACTCAGGTTTACTACTTGTGTTGTAATCCAAATCTCATGATGACTGTCTTCCAAAGTAACAATGAGACAGCTCCAAAAAAAATCTATTCTCCTGGGGAATGGCTTAAGGTCATCATGAAGTTTCTTCATTTTAAGAATTTATGCCAATTTAGCACAGAGTTGATTATGTGATTTGACTTTGGAAGATAGCTAATATCAGAATATTTATAGGAAATATCAGAACACAATCTGATATCTTCATATTGAACAGAACAAGATTCACAGAGTAGGCCTGTCATTACTCTAAAATTTTGAAACCACAGAGGTAATTGTTGAACTTCTTGGTTACCTTGAAAAATTCTCTACCAATTTATGTTAGACCAATTCTACAGATTTTTTATTACTACAGATTAGTAAGCAAATGTACATACAATGAAGATGAATGGTAGGTGGTCTATACTCTTCAACAGGTACCAACCCAACAAACGTGGAAGTCAGCATTTAAGAGAGTCAACTCATACTGAAAATCCATCAGAATAAATTGCATTTTTCCAGAGAACTTCAAAATGATTGATATGGGGAAGAAAATGAGTAGGCTGTGGAAGAATGCAATGATTTCTTTGCTTTGGGAATTGGCACAAATATAAGATATAAATTCTAAAGGAATTCAGGTAGTAAGTACAGCAGCAATGATGAAGCATTTACATTTCTTTATCTTTTTGTGTTTTCTTGGAAATGTGACAGGTAGAAATCATATTTATTTCCTGACACCTTTTATTTGCTAATGAGAATAGTATCAAACTATAGGAACATTCATCTATTCACTGAAAACACATATTCCTCCTTGACATTCACAACATAGGGAGAAAATGTGCCTGTTATTGCCCAATTGGGAAAGGTAATTTCATACAGTCATTTTGCAATCTTGAATGATGTGGTAAATTATATTGCTATGCCCCCAATTATTTACTATCCTCCTACTAGAAAATAATGTATCCCTAGTTATGGCCACATAACTTACATTTTCTCTCTGTGAGAGGAGCTCCCCCACCTTTGATGGTTGAGCATAGCTGCTTGACTTGCCTTGGACAAAGAACATTCTATGAGCCAATGGCACACAGCTGTAAGACCCAGGTACTTGGGAATCAAAGGCAACAGGACCCAGTAGCCCAGGAGTTCAGCCAGCTTAGGCAAGTGAGACCATGTCTCACCAAAACAGATAGAAAGGAAGAAAGAGAGAGAGAGAGAGAGAGAGAGAGAAGAATCCTTCTATGATCCGACTCTGCCTCTTTCCTTGTTTTATAAGAACAGGATGTTCCAGATGAAGCTGTGCCTCAAATTGAAATGAAACCTGTAACGTGATGGAGAAATGAAACTCTGTATAAGTTAAGCCATTGAAATTGAGATATTCTTGGTCACTGCAGCATAAACTTCAAAAGTTTAATATACAAAGCATTGACGCTGAAGACCAGAAGTATGCAAGGTAAAGATGGAAGCTCAGAGGCAGAACTGTGGGTCCTTATGACATTGCTCAGTTTCTGTTTAACTTCTAAATCACATAAATACGTCTAGAATTTGCAATACATGAGCCAATTAAACGTCCTTAATGCTTAAGCCTTTGTTATTTGAGTGCATCTTGGTTGAGCCAAGAACTTTCCTAACTAATATGATGTTCACCCTTTCTTCCCTTGTTTATTCACAGTAGGGAAGGAGTCTGGCCTCCTGCTTCTCTGCACTGTCCCACCCCCTCCTTACATTCTCAGAGATATTTCTCCATTAGCTGCCATCATCCTCCCTGTACTACTGGTTCCTTCCCATCTTCATTCGGGTACAATCAAGTACCACTTCTTTCTGAAAGTCTATATCAACCAGTTAACATCTGACCACTTAGCCGTTTGTGTTCAGTTCCTTACCCAAAATCATCTCTAACATCTTACACTGCACTTGTCTTAACACTTAACTTTCTTTATCCTAATTGTCTGTCCTTTTGCCTGTGATCACCATTATATGTAGGTTTTAAGCTATTTTTCATCACTATCAAAGTTCATAGAAAAGTTATTCAGAGAAATTTTGTAATATTCAGAAAGGAATATGCTTTGCATTCATAGTACCCACCAAATTACTAAGAAAAATAATAGGAGCATAATAAATGTTTACCATAAAATGCATGCATGCATGAATTAATAGAGGGGGGAAAAGAAGGCAATAATTAGTTTAGTATTAAAAAAGGTTGTAGAATACATGAGCAATTGAAGGAGCCCCAATTAGGGAGATGGCTATTGCGGTCAGCTGGAAGCCATAAGTTCCACCTGATAATAAGTATGTATGTGACGCACCTGTAAATGCACGTGAGGCACCCGCAAAGCTAAAGGTATATAATCGGGTGAAAGCAGTCAGAGTCAGGAGAAGAATGAATTCATTCAGTCAGTCATGCAGTCGCTCGGTCGGAAGAAGAGTTCGGGTCGGAGAAGAAGAAAAGAATCAGAGCGGCCAGAACGTAGGCAGAGCGGTTACAGAAGAGAAACCAGATAGAAGAAGTAATTGCTGGTCAGAGTCAGGCCGAGGCTCCCAAGGAAGAAAGAAGAAAGAAGAAAGAAGAAAGAAGAAAGAAGCTCTAAAAGCTAAGCTCTCTCTCTCTCTAAAGAAGAAATCTCTCTCTTTCAAGCTCTCTCTCTTTCTCTCTAAGCTCTAAGAAGAAAAGCTCTTTCTCTCTAAGCTCTAAGAAGAAGAAGAAGAAAAAGCTATCTCTAAACTTTCTCTCTAAGCTCTTTCTAAGAAGAAGAAAAATCTTTCTTTCTCTCTCTAAGCTCTCTCTAAGAAAGTAGAAGTAAAAGTAGTAGTATCTTTACTCTGCCTCCGAGAGTTTTCCTCCCGCGACATTGTGGCTGGCCACGACAGGCAGCTTACAAGCAATTGAGATTAAATTGAAGTTATATGTTGTGGTCTGATGAGAGCTTTACAAGTCATAATAAGGTGCTTGTTCTTCCCTCTATAGACAATGGAATACTATTAAAGGATTTCAGCAAAGAAAGTCACGTTTTGAGCTGCAGTTTAGAAAGAGAACCAGTGACAATGAAGGGTGTAAACTATAAATGGGATACACTGAAGACTGTGATTCTATCAGCCCTTACTCGTTAATTATCCAAACTGTGGTAGGAGTATAGATATTTTTAAAAAAGAAAATAGCAGACAAGATGTCGTTAAGAAGTAGAACACACATAGCTCAAGAAATCAACTAATTGTCCAAATGGAAAATGATGCAAAGTTTTCTAGTTTTGCTGTTGCTGGTATTAATCAAGAACAGAGGACAGAAGAGGGAACTTGCCCTTGAGGGAAACGAATTCAGCTGGAGACATTGCGAGTGAGATGTTGGCTCACTGAGATGGAGCAATGTGTAGGCTCAGACCACTCCTGGGGCTACAAATGAAGATCTGGGAGTCATCAGCAGAGAGCCCATCATTCAACACTCTGCAGATGAGAGGATGAAATGGGGGAGCCATCGAAGACACAGCCCAGAGGATGCCTCTATTCCACACTGAGGAGCTTGCAAGGAATGGTCAGAAATGGAGAAGAATCTGGAAAATGTGGTGTCACAAAATCCAAGGGCCAGAGAGTTTCAAGAAAGAAAAAACAGCACTGCTGAATGCTGCAAAGTGGACATTGAACCAAAGAACCCTCTGACATACAAATTTTAAAATAAATAAATAAATTAGGGCTGGGGATGTAACTCAGTGGTAGAGCACTTGTCTAACACAGATGAGACCTGAATTCATTCTCCAGTACTTAAAAAAAAAAAATCTACCATTCCCAGAAATCAGATGAATTGGTGATGGGATAAGGTAAAAATGAAGCTGGGCATGGTGGCACACACCTATAATCCCAGCAGCTCAGAAGGCCCAGGCAGGAGAATCACAAGTTCAAAACCAGCCTCAGCAACTTAGGGAGGCCCTAAGCCATTTAGCAAGACCCTGTCTCAAAACAAAAAATAAAAATAGGGCTGGGGATGTGGCTCAGTGGTTAAGTATCTCGAGTACAATCCCTGGTACCAAAAGAGAGGGGGTGGGGAGAAGGAGAGGAAGGGAGAGAGATAAAAATGAAAGAAAAAAGAAATTAATATAAATATAGCAATGTAAGGTTATTTGTGAAAGGAGAGCTTGGTTTCTAGTCATGATGATGATTCATTGACTAACTCTGTAACTATGTAAATGGCCTTGTACCTCCAAGGGCTCAATTATCATCAGTAGAATTATCTGAATTTAATAATTTAGATACCACATAAGAGTGGAGTCATGCAGAATTTGTCCTAACTAGAAATGGGATAGACTGAAGATTATGATTCTATCAGCCCTGACTCATTATCCAAACTGTGGTAGGAGTATAGATTTTTTTTTTAAACATCTAACTCTCAGAGTGTATGTGCATCCTGTCAAGCTAATGTTGTAAATAAATTTCTCTTCATTTTTGTGTGTGTGTGTGTGTGTGTGTGTGTGTGTGTGTGGTGCTGGTGATGGAACCTATGGCCTCATGCATGCCAGGCAAGTGCTTTACCACTGAACCACACTCCCAGCCCTCAAATGTATTAAAACACAGAGTTTATTATGTGTAACTGTCCACTCAAACTCCTCCATCATTTTTATACTGTAGAACTGAAGAAGGTTTTTAGGTATTAGTCATTAATTTTTTTATGAAAATTCCCAGCTTTCAAGCAATGGCCAAATCAAAGCTTAAGTTTAAAAACCATAATAAGATACATATGTGCTTTTAAAAACTGAGAGATGCTTATGAATGTCCTTTTAAAAGCCTCATTCCTAAATCACAAAAGTATTTTTGCAAAGAGGGGTGTGGTGTGACATTTATTCACCACATTTAGGTATCATTTCTTCCCTACAAATAGCAGTAATGTATCCAAAAGACCCAATTATCACTGGCAAATATTTCCATAAAGAACATCTGGCTTTTTGTCAAATACTCGGATGGTTTCACTGATAGTTATTTCATTTCTCTGAGATGTTTCATGCACTGATAGTGCAAATACACTATTCTTGGGCTGCTCAGAGTTTTTCCCTTTTACCTTGAAGACAATTATTTTTTCACTTGTTTTCTCCCATTATTGTTCCAGTTCTCTTCCAGGATTAATAGCAGTTCCCAGCATGGGATACACTTTTTCACTCTTTCTCACATACTATGTTTTCATCCATACACTTCTGTTATCCTAAGTATTATTTTATTCGTAAATAGGTCTATACATGTGATATTATCAATTAGCATCTATTATTTCTAAACTCTGGTTCTGTACAACCACTGTCTTTTAACTCCAGACAGTATACTTTGTATCTGTGAAGCTGATCCTTGTTGTCAAAGGGGCAGGTAGATCACATATGAAAATCCTCCGCCCCTACTCCCAGCAGATAAAAATGCCAGGTAGAATATAAAAACATTGACAGCCAATCTCCAAAACATGGAGTGAAGCAGGAACATTATGCTAAGTGAAATAAGCCAGTCACAGAAGGACAAATTCTGCACGACTCCACTCATATGTGGTATCTAAAGTAGCCAAATGCAAAGAAACAGAAAGTAGGTTGTCAGTTGCCAGAGGGTAGGAAGACAGGGAGGAATGTGGAGCTTCTGCTCAATGGATATGCAGTTTCAATTCTGCATAATGAACAAGTTCTGGAGAACAACCAGACAATATTGCTGCTCATAGTTAACAACATTGTAGTGTATACTTCCAATTTGCTGAAGGGGGAGATCTCATGTGTTCTTACCACAATAAAAGAAAACCCCACAGAATAACTTAATCCTCTAAATTTCATAATCTGGCAGCCAGTGAAAGAAACATACAATTCTAGAAATAAGCAAGAGCACTCGGTGGCAAACCCTTGCTCCACCTCTTTTCTCTCTCAAAAGAAGCCATATTGGTGAATCAGAAACAAATTTACAATGTTCGCTATTGCCTTCCAGTCTGAAGATATGGAAAAATGGGTGTGCGTCCAACCCCAGAATGTAACTGTACTTCAGAAGACAGACAGGAACTAGGTATTCTGACAAAGACTACCTGCCTCCAGCAGTACTTTCATTACCATCTCCTCATGATAAGAAAAGGTAATACACTATTAGTTTTTAGTTACTTTTGGTGGGGTGCGGTGGCAGGGTGGGTTACTAGAAATTGAACCAAATGGCACTTTGCCACTGAGCTACATCCCCAATCCTTTTCATTTTTTATTCTGAGACACGGTCTCACTACATTGCTGAGGGACTTGCTAAGCTACTGAGGCTGGCCAAGAGCCTGTGATCCTCATACCTCAGCCTCCCCCTAGTCACAAGTTGAGTCATAATTTTGTATCCTGCCACTTTACTGAATTATTTTAAAATTGTAATAGCTTTTTGGTGGCGTCTTTAGAGATACTTTTGTTTCTTTTTTCAATTTGAATGTTTTTCTTTCTTTCTCTTTCCTAATTATTCAGGCTAGAACTTCCAGTACTAAGTTGAATGAAATGGTGAGAGTGGGCACTTTTGTCTTGTTCCAGATCTTAGAGGAAAATCTTTCAGCTTTTCACCATTCATTATAATGTTGGGTAATCAACAGACATTTTTAATTTTATATAGTAAAAGAGAGAATTTTTTTTCCAATTCACTCATTTTAAATTTGATAGCAAAACCAGGTAAAAAAATAAAAGAAATTATAAGTCAATGTCATACATAAGCCTAGATGTAAAATTCTTTGAAATACAAGCAAAATAAATATAGCCATGTATTTTTTTAAAGATAGTAAAGTAATACCATGGATTCTAAGAATGCAAGGGTATTTTGACATTGGAAAATATAAAAATACAGTTTTATAATATTTAAAAATATGAAAGGACCCTAGCCACAAATGCAGAAAAATATTTTCCTAAAATCCAGCTCCTTTTCATGATAAAAACCCTTTTTTTAAATAAAGACTAAGAAAAGAACTTATTTTACCTTACCAAAAAAATAAGTGTATCTGTATGTTACATCTGAGCAATTTAAAACAAACATTTTTCTTCAATGATAAAACTTTAGAAGTAATCATTTAAAAACTGAAGTCAGAACACCATGTCCACCACCACCACCACAGTTCTAGCCTGTTCAGTTCATCAGGAAAAGGGATTAGGTATACCATCAGTCAGCGTTTGCTGCAATAGTGCTACAAAGCACGAAACTCCCAGTATTGGCCACTTGTGACAAGTCTTTCTTTCTCTTTCACAGGACTATGGCTCAGCTCAACTGGTTGGGTTCATCTGGGTCCAACTCCAGTCTCAAAGTTGGGCTCAGGGTTTCTGCTCCATGTGTCTCCTCCTTCTGGGACACAGGCTGAAGAAGTGGCTGTCACAGGGACTCTCAGCTCAAGAGGCTGAGCCTGACAATACAAGAAGAATTAAAACCTCTGCTTGAACATGAAAAAATCAGCCCATTTATATTCCACTGGATAGAGAAGCATAAATATTTTTTAGCAATAATACACCTATACAAAGGCAACAGAGTTGTTATGTGCAAATGAAAAAAAATCAAAGGATTGCCGTATTCATTAAAAAGTAGCAAGGTGTAAGGGCGATAATTCATATATGTTAAACTTTACTTGACTTAAACATGAACCAATAGAATGGGTATTATATAGAATGTCTCCTGCTGTGACAGGCATTATTCTTTTAATTGCTGAGAAGTGATACCACCAAGTAGATGATGTCAGAGCACACTCAGTCACTAAGGGCAGTAGTTACCAGTACTTTTTTTCTTATTACTTTTTTTTCTTTCTTTCTTTCCTTTGGGTACGGGTGTATGGTCTTAGGGACTCAACCCAGGCCCTTGTACATACTATGCGAGTGTTCTATCACTGAGCTATACCCCAGCCTTACCAGTATATTTTTAATTTACAATCTTCAGCTTATATTTTTCAAGCAATATTTAAAGTTAATTTGTGTTTGTAGCCTTTTATTTGCTAGAAAAATACACGTTGAAACCTGTTTAAAATGCATGGGTGAACATTAAAAATAAAAGGACATAAAATTCAGACATATAGAGGAAAATTTTAAATCTTCAAAATCTGTGGGACTCTTACTCTCCACTAACTTTGTCAGTTTCTTTTAGAAAGCTTTCATTCTGAGATTTTACTCTTTCTAAAAGCAAACTCATTAGCAAAGAACTCCATCCCCTGATCGCCAGAATCTTTCTTTGATTAGGAGAAAAATAAATATGTCCCCTCCAGCAAGTCCTCTCTCTTCCAGAGACTTAGGCAGTTTTGTTTTGGGTGGACAATGGGTTTGACTTTTGAACATTCTTGCCACCTGGATAATCTAACCCAACAGTGGTTATATAATTCCTGGGTTTTCAATTCAGCTAATGAATGCAAGGAAAATGTTATTTGAGCACTTCTGGGAAAGAGAGGACAGTGCTTTTCATTTGCTTCATATGAACAAGGAATCTTGTTGCCTCAGTTATTTGCCAGCAGCCATCTTGACACCACGAGGGAGGCCAATCAGAAAAAAGAAAAAAAAATTGAAACATGAATGATGGCAGAGCCAAATAAATCATGGAAACATTCAAACTAGGCACAGATAGAAAGGGTCAAATGGTTTCTCCTAAGATAGCTTTGGGTCAGGGAGCAAAATCTCTCTCCTAGCCAACTTCTCCTTAGTTCTCAGTGGCATTGGATTAATGCCTGCCCATGATGGCAAAGAGAACCAAGATTGCTAGGCAGATTGATTTCTCTGTAAACTTTGGCTTCTATTAACAAGAAGGAGGACAACTGGCTTTTGTGTAAACAAATGGCATCTGCCCTCCCTGTGGTCTGTAGAGAACCTGACCTCAGGAGACTGAATCAGACCCTGCATTATTCAGACATGTATTAGCTGTACTGGCATCTTGGAGGCTGAGCAGCTGTAACCAGCCATGCTCCCTGGGTACCTCCATGGATGCCCAAACAAAACCAAGCAAAATGTTTAATTGTAATCTGTGTTCTGGGGAAAATTTGAACTCAGAACTGGATTGAACCTGAGGTTTGTTTAGTCATTCTGAGCTAGACATGGTTTCAGAGCAGAGCTCTTCAGTACCTTCCCCAGGTCTAAGCCACACTCCTCCTTCCTTAGTAGATGGCTAGCTGGAATGCCTTGAAATTAAAATCCCTTCTTTTGGTGGTGAGTTATGAAGCATGAGTAATGATGGTGATGAACTATGAATTTCACACCAAAATGCTTCATCTGGCTCACATTCATTCCAAGAGCAGCAAAGCATTCAGTCCAAAAAAAAAAAAAAAAAAAAAAATTGAGATACTGGTGGCTTTGGCCCACAGAAAGCCTGACACCAGACCAGTAGTTTCTCACATAGACGGGCTTTTCACACCTCTAATGTTTGGCATTCCTGTGCCATCTTGTCAGCAGTCTCTAATAATATCTCAGCCTTTCCCTCTCGTGGCTGGCATTAACTTCTCACAACTTCCCCAGATTCTGGTAGCAAGATTCCTATTCTAGTGGTTCTAAATCAAGACAAAAATCAAGGCTACATGAGGAGCAATGAGTGTACAGTAACACTATTGAAAATAGAGTTAGTGACAGCCTTGAGAAAAAGTGCACAAGGTAAAATGAAAAGAATTGTGAAATAATGTGATGAAAAATATCAATAAATATTAGATATAAACTTTATGTTTTAGTCAGTGTTTTTACTGCTATAACCAAAGAACCTCACAAGAACAACTTTAGAGGAGGAAAATTTTATTTGGGGCTGACAATTTCAGAGGTTTCAGTCCATAGATGGCCAACCCCATTCCTTGGAGGTCAAGTGAGAGAATATCATGGCAAAAGTGTGTGGCAGAGGAAAGCAGCTGAAGAATGACACCAAGAAGCAGAGAGAAAATCTAAGCTCAGCTCACAAAATACAAACCCCAAAGGCATACTCCCAATGACCCACCTCCTCCAACCACACCCTACCTGCCTACAGTCACCACCCTGGTAATCCCTAGCATAGGATTATCACACTGGTTAGGTTATGGTTCTCATAACCCATTCATTTCGCCTCTAAACTTTCTTGCGCTGTCTCACACATGAGGTTTTGGGGGACACCTCACATCTAAACAATAAAACTTTAAAAATACCAAGAAAATAAATAAAGCAAAAGAAACAACCAAAGACTATCAACCTGTACACATTTTTAGGTGGACTAACTTATCTTCAAGGGAAAGGAAAAAAAAATCTATGATGATTCAGGCAAAAGGAATAAGTCATATGAAGGGGAAAAAATCAGGTGGACTCAGCTTTTCTATATCAACTATGGAAATCAGCAAATAAGAAGGGGGTGACTGTGCTGATTGAATTTAGGCTAAAGGACATTGATTAGAGTTATAGAAGTGAAGGTGAATCTTATAAAACCTTAATAAAAATTATAATGTTATTAGCAAAAATTGGAAGCCTTAAGTAGAAAATGTGAGATATGTAGTTGGCCTAATTACCTCATTCTTCAAAGTGGTTTCCCACTGTCAGTAAATAGACCCCCAAATAGAAAGAAAAGAGAAGGAAGGAGAGAGGAAGTTAACCCATATCAATAGACATGGAAGGAAAATTATAGATAAATAATAGATGATGTATGGATGGATAGATGGAAGAGAGACTGATAAATAGGCAGATAGGTCAATTGATTGATAGATGGTTGATTGATGATAAGTAATAGATGATACACAGAGATCAATAGATGATAGGCAGATAGATGATTGATAGATGGCAAATAATGTGTAGACATAGATGAGGATGGATAGATAAGAAATTTTGTATGTGTGTAAGTAAAAGAAGAAGTATATAGAACAATAAGCATAGCATGGTCATATTTTTTAAAAAATAAAATTAGACTTTGTTAATGCAAAGAAATGATTCTGGAACAATATACACCAAATGGGGTCATACTGCTGACAGTTGCTACCTCTAGAAATTGGAATTATGCCAATGTACAAAACAAGACAATTTACATTTAACTGTATATACTTTCATCTGTATGCATTTTCAGCCTAAATTTCCAAAAGTAAAACATCCTCCTTTTATAACATATGATTTCATTGATCTGTGAAGGCTCATTTCTTGCTTTGTATGGATATATGTGTTTATGGGCAGCTCCCCTCTATCTCTATTTGTCAACCCAATTCACCTTCCCCTGTAGGCAACTATTCTAATGTGTTTGAAGTGTGTCAATCTTTGCATGTATTTTGTATTCATGTTTTTCGAATTTGCATAAATGGTATTATTACATTATTATCCATGCCTTGCTTTTTAAGCTCAGCATTATGCTTTTTATATTATCCATGTTGCAATGTGTGCAACTTTTGTATTGCTTCTAATTGATTCCTATGCTTTATTATGTAACTTTTCTAGGAATGGACTTCCAAGTCATCTCAACTCCCCACCTCCTCCAATAAGGCCACAGCAAAGCCTCCTACCTGCTTCCTAGGTATGAAAAAGGAGTGATTACTTTGTATAGAATTCCAGGAGAAAAATTGCCAGGTAAATGAGCACATGGATATTTAATTTAACTAGGCACTGCCAAACATTTTACATTTACAAGAAAACACTAAAAAGTATGCTAATATTTTTTAAATTAAAGAAAACACTTTAAACTTATGGTTAAAAAAGACTTGATTTATGGAAACCATTTTTTAAATAAAGCTATCACTCATTCTTCACCACAAAACAGGCTTGCTATATATGAGAAAAATGAAAACATTCTTGAGTGAATCACAGTTTTAGAAAGAGAACACATTTCTTTTTCACAAGATTGCCTGTTTCCTGGTTGGGAAGGCAGTGAGAATTTAAATTTAAGTTATTCCCAGCATGACCCAGGTGCCAGGAGAGCTTAATTCTGGTACCCCTGGGGCCAGTCTCCCAAGTATGCCAACTTGGACTTAGAAGATGAATGAGTTCATCCAGGTTATGTTATATAACAAGGAAGGCTACTTACTTAGGACATATTTGGAATAACTGCAGAGTTTTCTCAAATTTGTTTACAGTGTAAAAGCTCAAATACTAGACAAACTGGTTCAAAACTAGACATCTGGGAAGTCTAAAATTTTCAGTTTTCTTTCCTCAAAGAAAATTGCACGTATGTTCTATGGTGAAAAAATGTAATTTTGAAATTGAGTTCAAGTATAGCAACCTTGGCATGTAGAACTGACAAACAAAATATGAAACAGGTAATACTGCACTGGCTGAATGCAACTGTAGGAAGCATGTTGTGAATTATTAGATATTGTTAAAAATCACAATTGCGTTAGAATTTGTAGCTTAAACATACTGCATAACATCCTGTGGTAAAAATTTACTTTTGTAGTTCTACTTCTTGGACTTAACCATAAACTATTTGTACCTATCTCTACTTCTGAATGTATTACTATTCTTGATTTTAAAATATCCATGGATTCATTCTTTTCTCCCTTTCTTATAGACGTGTCCATGCCAACCAAAACATGTAAATGTTCACTAGTAGAAAACATGAAAATCCAACATACAGATGCTTAAAAAGAAACTGAAGTATCTAAATGCCTATACTTACTTGCTTCTTTTCCCTAAATCACTTTTCAACATTTGGCTCCAAATGTTGAGCTACTTTGTCTACTTTAGGGTCAAGACAAACATGTTTTCATAACTCATACTAATTGGGCATTATGGAAGGTAGAATGAATTGTATGTCTGTACACATATATACACAGTGTACATCTGCCTTTTAATTCATTTATTTACTCATTAATACTATGATGTTGGCTCCATTCACATCAAAATACTTGGAAGGCAGAAGAAAAAGAAAATTGCCATTGGGATAGAGGTGCTAAGGATTAAATCCAGAGCTTGACCACAAAGCTTGTACATGTTAGGCAAGCATTCTACCAAAGAGCTATGTTCCCAACCTCACATCACCATTTTTTACTTCTTTGTATCACAAAGATGATTTTTACACAAGTATCTCTCTACCTGGTCATACACAGCTAAAAATTTTCATTTTTCCATCTCTGAATCCTGGTAATATATTCCAGATCTCTTTTGTGTACAAATTATATCCTTAGAATGAAAGGATAAAATTCAAATCTACTGAATATTGGGTTGTAGCACATAGAACATCATAAGCTTTTCACCACTCAATAAGTGCTCAATTTCACTACTCATTTATGAAAAAGAAACTTCATAAACTTACTCTTCCTGAAAAAAAGTACACTGGGATCCCATGCAGCAAGTGCCTAACACATGTGAGCTCATTATGCTAATGTGAAAGAATACATTTAACATAGTGTTGGATTTATTACCAAATGAAAAAAAAAAAGTCACCTCCTACAACATTGTGCTTTGTACTAAACACCTCCACCCAGAGATGATGCCTTCAGGTCTAACACAACCTAAATTTCCCATCTCCTGTGACATCACTCCCCATTAGCCCACACTGCTGGATGTTTTGTCTCCAGAAAACCACACAGGTCAGATGAGAAGAGTTTGTACCTGGACAAGTGACATTCTCCTCCAGCCTAGGGAGACACAACTTGGCTCTGGGATGGTGAGCCACTTTAGTAGGGGAGTTAGATGGCCTGAATGTTGAATGGGCAGCCTTAGACAACCAGTGAGGCTTCCCTGTGTTATGAGAGAAGTCAAGCAGAGAAAATATGAAAGCAGTGCACTGCTGAAAAGCAGTTGTACCAGCCATTTGTTCCTGGAAAAATGAGACCATGTCCTCACTGGAGAATAAGTTAGATAAAAAGCACTTGTGTTAGTAGATGGGAGGTTGACCAGATAGCTTTAATTACTTTTCCAGTTCCAAAATATTATGTATAAATAGGGGATGTTCTGTACTTTCAAAATTTAAATATGTAATAACAAAGAAATCAGAGAAATGAGCAGGTATCACCACTGCTGTCAGTATAAACTAAAGCAAAGCAAAGCAACACATAGGTAACCATGTGACCAAAGAAGGTGGTTTCCTTCTGGTTTTTCAGCCATTTTGATACTTTGGGGCAGCTTTCAGTTGTCTTTTTGCATTTTTGGATGCTGACATTAGGCAAAAGACAGGGAAAGGAAAGGATCAATACTAAGGAGAGCCACAATAAAATTCAAAAAGTTTAAAAAAAATAAAGTATCAAGACAAACTCTACCTGCTTTACAAACATAGCTCCAGCTTGCTGTGAGGGCTACATAATATTGTGGGATTGCACAATATTTGGAAGAACCAGACAGGGTTTTTTTGTTTTGTTTTATTTTAATGTCTACAAGGTGTTTATCTAGAAGAGAAAAAGAAAACTGTATGTTATAATTATTGGCTGTATAATTAATAAATAATGCAATGAAATAAGAGAATTCAAGAGTGGACCCTAAAAGATCTTCTTCATAATGAGAGAAGTAAAGCTGGGTACAGTGGTACATGCCTGTAATCCCAGCTTCTCAGGAGGCCAAGGCAGAAAGGACACAAGTTCAAGGCCAACCTGGGAAACTTACTTAGACTCTGTTTCAAAATAAAAAATTTTTGTATAAAGGGCTGGGAATATAGCTCATATGCAGGGTGCTTGCACAGCACGTGCGAGGTCCTGGGTTCCATTCCCACGACCATGATATAAAAGTGAGAGAGAAAGGGAGGCAGTAAAGGAGGATATAGTTTCTTTCTATGATCCAAAACATATTTCTCTGAAAATGTCCCTATGTCTGAAAAATACATATCTCTACTTTTCTAAATTTAAAAATGCTAAGTTAAAAAAATAAAGGGGCATAGTTAGGCTATGCATTTATTAAATATATATGACTCTGACTACTTGTTATATCATTTATTACACATAAAATTCCAACTTTGGAAATTCTTATAATTTTAATTAGGTATTTTTAATAAAAAAGAAACTAATTTTATTAAAACTAAAATATAAGTAATGTTTTACACAGACTTCCAAATGTAAGTAATTGAGCAAAAGGTTCAAACATCTGCTCCCAAAGCAGACTTAGCAAACGTTAGACAATAAAATTGCTTCCCAGTCCTCACTCAAGAAATGTGTAAATGTCATACAGAGCTTGCTGGAAAGGAGCTGAATGGCTCTCAGGTTTGCAGGATGTCACAGGTAAGCAAATGGACTGAGAAGATTCTAGCAAATTTGTAGAGCTAAAATGTCACCTGAGAGATAAAGCTTAGACCCTCATTTTACAAATAGGAAAAATGATTTGAGAAAGGTGAAGTCACTTAACCAAGCTGCCCAAAAAGCTGATGGTGAAGCCAGGCTCAGAACCTCGGGCTCCCTACCACCTGGGGCCATCTCCTCTTCCCAGGGAGCTTCTCTTCCAAAGCTCCAGTAAACTATCTGGGTTCCTTTTAAAATAACATAAATTAACCTATAGTTATTCCGAATGAAATCACTGGCAGAAACTTAAATCATTAAGACATTATAATTGATTATCCAAAACCTCATGAATACTCGTTTAAAGATAAATCTGGAAATTTCCACATTCATATTTCTCAAGGACCGTATGTTTAAAGCTTTTGTTTAAAAATTCTATTGAGATATAACTTGCATAATATACAATTCATTCATTTAAAGTGTATGATTCAATGGCTTTTTGTACAAAGATTGTTCAGCCATCACAATTTTACACAATTTTCATTACCCTGAAAAGAAACCCTTGTCTTTTTAGACATTATCCCCAAACCTCCATTCCGCACCCCCTGCCAACACTGCCCCAGGCAACTAGCAATCTGCTTTCTGTCTTCACAGGTTTGCATATCCAGGATATTTCATTTTATAAATGGAATCATACAATATGTGGTCCCTTATTACTAGTTGAAGCCATTCTTTTAAAGACCTAAAATTTTAAAAAATCCATACTAGAAAGCATTTATTCAAATCTCTATTCTTTTTTCAATAATAAATGACTTTCCAACTTGAGTTCACTTCATGTTTTCCAGTCTTGAAAAGAAGATTTACTCTTATCATCAGGAGTATGATAAATGTTTTGCTATACTGGGTGGCAAAGTAGGAGCTTGCCCAGAAAAGAAAGTTAACTGTTCCAGAGTCATTGTATATTCTTTTGTGACCCCTGGTGGTTGAATGCAATAGTGTGTTTCAAACTCAACCCTTTGAACTCTTTTCTTGCTGTAAATCTTAAAATAACGAGCAGAGCATATAACTATTAATTGGTATAAAATATAATTTAAATTTGGCTGTTCTGTGTTAGTATCTTATTCTTTTCTTATAAAGCTTCCAGCTAGTCCCAAATCTGCTATTAAATCTCTGTCCAAAAGCATTGCTTACTTAACATTTTTCACAAGGAAAATGCTTAATCTTCCAGTATTTAATTTCAATCCTAACAAAAACATGAAAACTGAAAGTTCTTTCGTGAGTTTTTTTAAAAAATAAAATACAGAGGAGATAAAATTTTTACTAAAATTACGTGTGAAAGCTACTATTAAAAACAGAAAAGACAATAAAGACACAAAACAAGTATAAGGAACAATTAAGTTCTCCTGACACTTAAAGCCTTAAGAAGATCATTTTAGTACAGTTATTTAATGTATGTATTGCTCTTTGAGGTACTTCTCCATTTTTAAGTGGTTTTAAAATTGAAACTGTAATGTTTACTAAATATTTTTCTTTTCCTTTTGAATCTCCTTTTTTTTAGTTTAAAATTGAGGAGATAGTGAAAGAAAATAAATCTATAAATACTTTTTTTATTTTCTTTATAATATAATGAAATAGTGCTTCACCTTCATAAATGTTAAAATTATTCCTGGTTTATTAACAGAACAACATAATTTAGAACTAAATTTCAAAAATCTATACTTAAAAATCTCAGTAGGTACTAACCATTTTTCAAAACCCTTGTCTCCAGAAATGGTTTAAATCTTGCAGAAAGTTTTAGAAATCTTCTGAAGTGAATGTTTGATTTAATAAGAATCACTCTGAATTTCTTTCCTGGTTTTAAAAAACAAAAAGGAGAAGAAGAAGAGGTAACATCAAAAGCAATTTAAGGTAGATGAATGAGTGTATTTTATTAGATATTCAGTTGTTGTATTATTATTTGAATGTCCTGGGTAAGTTTACATGGAGTATTTAAGCCTATTTTATGAAGATTTAAAAATATATCCATATACCTCCTAGGAAAAAATATTTTAAATCAATTCATGTGCAAGAAATAAACTTTTTTCCCTTAAGGATGAAAATTGCACGCTTTTACTTTTGTATGTTTTTAATAAAATGTTAAAAGAGAATTGTATATATAAGATAGATAATAAATCATTTCTTTGGAAAACACAGTTATTGTATATACTTACATATACAAAGCACAACTGGAGGAAGAACTTTGCATTGAATCTTCATGAAGGTAAAGCTTTGATTTCTGAAATTTAAGTAGACATAATAAGTATCAGAAAGCAACTTGGAATTTAAGGATCTCATCATCTGTTATAGGTAAGAAGGAAGAGGTAAGGTAATCAGTCTTCATCAGCATCAGAGAGAGAATTAATCTTTTCAGGAGTTACATGGCAAAAGAATAACTGGAATGCAAGGTACATACTTAAATTGATTATTGCCATATTTAAAGTACATCTCAATACTCAGTATTATATATAGCTCTTTTTAGAACAATACACATTTTAATATAAAGAATAATGCTGGATAGGTTTCCCTCCCTGTCTTTATTATATATCTTTGCCTGCCAAATTATCCAACCTTTGTTTCTTAAATAAAGCAGCTTAATTTAATTCCCCATATATTTCAAACCTACATGGCAAATTAGCTTCCTTCATTTTTTAAAAAAAAAATTTTAAACTTCACTTAATTGGAGATGACATTTATTTCTGGGGCACTGGATTTTTTTAGTTTGTCAAAAAGTCAAAGGGAAACAACATTTTATAAGTATTCATTTACTACAATTTGTAAGATGATAGTTCAACCCATTTTTCCTGTGAAAGAAAAGAATTAAAAATTTACATAACAAGCCTGGGAGTGTAATTCAGTGGTAGAGCATTTGTCTAGCATGAGTGGCCCCAGAACCCAACTCCAGCACAGCAAAAACAAATAAATGCATTTTTTAAATTTTTAAATTTAAGAACAATTTATTCTCTTGGCCTGGCGATGCTATGTGATGAATGCTGGTAGAAAGGGGCTAATGAGAATGAAAACCCTTGTCTTAAAGCAGTTCTATCTTTTGTCAGAAAACATCCAATTACTGTTTGTGTTGGCTCCAGCACTCTTTGATACTAATCAGTTAATTCAGTCTGCTGGCCCTCAGATATATTGGTGTTTACTCTATTAGGCAGTGCACATTGCAATACAGTGAAACACATGTTCGGCTGAAACCTGAGCCTTCTGCTCATCAGCTCTCATGATGCAGAGGTTAGCGAGACAAGACAAAAGGCTGTTGGGGACAAAGCAACCAAATTAAGAGCAGTCTCCATGCACATTTTCTTAAAGCAAAGGAACTGTTAGAAACAGGTAGGGGTGAGTCTTTTTGTATAGCAAATTTAGAGAAAACACACTCAATTGGGCACATCTGGCTGGAACGTGCTGCTCTGAGGCGCAGTTGCCCTCCCAGTGCCTGGCCGGCCTGGCCATGTACTCCAGTGATAGCCCCAATATAATTTCATTGCAGCAGGAAATCTGGAGCCACATCCTGACACTGACAAGGTAATGAGGCACAGCCAGACACAGCGAGAGTCTCTTGTATCAGCACCGGGGTTTTATGGTTATGGCTTCCATCTACTATCAGTCAAGATTTGTTACCTGCTTCTATGTCATGGACAGGAATCCATCACTAGAAGCATCCAAATGAGGACACTGAAACAGATGGCAGTAACAGGCATGTCTGGGAGGCTGTATTCCCAGGGGTAATGGGGGAGATTCCTAACACGTCATCATGATTAAATCTTCTATTTTATGCAATAGACATTTTTGTATTTTGTCATGAACCAATGAAATGTGTGTATGTGATGTTTCATGGAAATCCTCTATAAATACTTAAAATTTACCACGGATGGATTAAAAAGCCCTATATGCTGTTAAAATTGTACTTGTTTTTTTAAAAAAAAAAAAAAAAAAAGCTATTTTTTTCATTTCCCGACAAAATGCAAAGCTCTGCTCTCAAAATTTCATTCTTTTCCTCCTTAATCTCTGTAGCACCAGGGAGGTGGGCCCTGACCATATACAGAAAATGGGTTCATTGGGGGACCTCCAGAGACTTTGCCTCCCTGTTTTCCCCTTAACAGATAGATAAAATGGAAAGGATCCTTGAGAGAGAAAACTCCTCCAAGCTGGGCAGTTGCTCACCAAAAGACAGAAGATGTCATCCACAGCCATACTTTATCACCTTCTCTTAAAATTTGACTTTCACCTTCAAGACTTACTAGCCTTCACCAGGCCATCTCAGTCTGGGACCCCACCAAGGGGATCACCTTTGCTGTTCTACACAGTTCAAGCAAAGGAATTATCCTGAGAGAGAAAGAGAAATGAAGTCACCATCACAAAAAAAAAAAAAAAAAAAAAAAAAAAAAATGTGGCAGCTTCCATCATTCAGTAGGTATCTATCAAATCTGCAACTAATTTGTGAAAAAGTCCAGTTATTGGGGAATGGGGGTAAAGCTTAGTGGTAGAGCACAGTTCTTAGCATGTGCTAGGCCCTGGGTTCGATCCCCAGTATAAAAATAAGTAAATATATGTCCAGTTATTACAAGATTTAAACCCAGAATATTAGCATCACCTTTATGTTCCACATTCCAGATAATAGGTATACTTCACAGACTTCTTCCTACCTATATGCTGAAGAATTATATGATTATATGCATTTATATGTATATGTATACAAAAACTAACAATTTATTTCAACTTCATTAAAAGTAACAAAATAATTTATAAATACCATTTAAAAAAATAACCAACATATAGCCAAATGCTATGGTCCTGGGATACTCTAAAATAAATTCTGATTAAAAAAAAGAATGAGGAATAAATTCTATTATAAAATCAAATTCAAAGTATATGAATGAGAAATGGAATGTGAATAATAACCAAAATAGTTAAATAAATGTTACCCATGAAAATCTTCCAAACTGCAAGTTAACTCCTAGATTCTATGAACTAAAAAAACTTCATTTTTAAGTGGTAAAACTACAAATGAAATGCCAAAAAACTGAGGTGAGAAAAAAATTGCACTAGTTACCACTAATGCCATTTAAAAAGCTAAGTTGAAATTGAATGTCAAAGAGTTAACGTTTATTATACACGTGTTCAAGCTTGTTAAAGTCTGTGTGCAGCACGAAAACACCCCACAGGGATGTTCTAAGGGTGATGTAGTGGTCCGAAAATGAAACTCATGTTTCCAATAGTCAACCATCCCGTGACACCTCTCCTGCGGCTGTCACGAAATACCTGGAGCGAATCTTACTTCTGCGTTTTTATTCCCAGCGTCCTCTCCGTTTATGTTAGTTCTTTGTTTGCATCTCACAGTCTGTTTATTCTTCCCTTTTTCCTCTGAAGCTGAGGTGGGAATGTTTGCAGGAGGGGAAAGTGAGACGGGCAGTTCTGCTTGGTTAGAGTCAGTCTGAAAGAAGATGTTGTCTCCGTGTGGGCGGCGGGACCTTTTGGAGCGAGACAGGATGGAGAAGTTGAGCTTAGCTTCTGAGCTTGTCCTGTTTTGTCCCTAGCTTTATGGTGAGGCTTCTTTATTTGGCAAGAAGTGACATTTCAGACAGAACTTCAGGTGTGTATTGACACACAAGTGCAAAAAACAAATCCCAAGACCAAATATAAATAATTTGGGATCATCATTACTTTGGATTGTTATTGTGATTTCTGTCCCACCCCCACCCCCACCAACCTAGTTGAGAAACAAACAGGTAAATTTGCTGCAATGCATGAAAATAGATTTTTTTTGTCATTTATTTTCCTATCCAAGAAAATAAAATACTGTAAGTGGGCACATTGCTCATTAACATAGCAACCCACCTCCTTTCCAAAATGAAGGCAAATCATTGTCTCCCTGTCATTCTGTTACTAAGCCTCTAGTGAAAGAGTTTTTAAGGATTTGTCTTATTTCTATAGAAAGGCTGTTGGTTAATTCAATATTGTTTCAAATACTATAGCACTTCTAGTTGTTCTAAGTGAGACTGTACTTGATTTCCCTCAGAACCCCAACCCTTTCTGGTTGCAACTTATTTTCTAGAGAAACAGAAATGAGCTGAAACCTCCACTTCAGCCCTCAGTGAAAGCAAATCAGTGCTTCCCCTCTAAGCCATAGGAAAGACAGAACATGACACAGTAAGTGCAGAGCTGCAGTAAAACGTTTTGGGCAATAGCATAATTCTCAAGGAAATAATGCAAAAGTCAAAGGAAAAAAAAAACACATCCCATCCATATGTGCCACTCAATTATTTTTAAAAGGTGGGGGGCAAAAATGGTGACTGAGGGGAAAACAGTGTAATTTTGTAAAGAATTAGGCCAAAACTTTCTGGATCTAGGGATTGATACCCTAGCCATAATTTCCACCATGCGTACATCTTTCCATGCCTACTTCTCTGTGCTTAATAACAGTAACAACTACCATTTATTGGCAGGCTATTTACAACTGCCTCTTTGCAGAATGCTTTTTACATATTAACTCTAATCTTCACAGTAATCAAAATGTCATTGTCAGCAGGGCACAGTGGCACACGCCTATAGTCCCAGTCACTCAGGAGGCTTAGGCAGGAGGATGACTTGAGCCCAGCCTTCAAGAACTCATCTCAAAATCACTGGTAGGCCTGGGAAGTCTTCTTGTCATACCTCTCAGGACATCTCCACTTTAAAACAAAATGTGTTTGAATTTCCAAACTGTTTGAATTCCATATACCCAACTTATTTTTTTGTAAAGCAAAATTAATCTTCAATAAAAAAGAACACATCTCAA
Source organism: Tamias sibiricus (assembly GCA_025594165.1). Classification (NCBI taxonomy): domain Eukaryota; kingdom Metazoa; phylum Chordata; class Mammalia; order Rodentia; family Sciuridae; genus Tamias; species Tamias sibiricus. The sequence goes on from CM046666.1 coordinate 2,350,348, forward strand.
AAAGGAAAAAAAGTCATCGTCCCCATTTTACAGATGAGATAGTCACTCAGCTTATACATGACTGTGCACGTTCTCTTCTGAATCCATCTATTCTAACTGTGTCACATAATCAGATGGTAAAATTAGAAGGAATAGCACAAATTGATCCTTAACACAAAGTATTTCCAAATCCATAGCACAGAAACCCAAGTATCAAAGGGTATAACCTATTGAGAAGGTGCCATTTTAAAGGAAGTCTCTCTTTAAGTTCTTGTCTCTTAATGCTCACAAGTCTGTTAAATAATATACACATTTCAGGCCATCATGAAAATTAAATGAGACCTTGCATGTCCTCTCCTGACATTGGGAGAGCCCTGGGGACTGCTGTAGTTTGAAGCTACTGTAATGATAAGCTGAAGACACCCATGGGATTCTCTTAGAAGACATCTATGAAAAGGCTGCTCCATTGGCATTAGGGACACTAGAATTAGCAAAATGGACAAATTGTTTTTCTGTCATTGAGGGTTCAGCTACTTCCTACACAAATAACTCTTTTTATCCCCAAGAGTTTTTTATAGGCAGTCCACGATATCCGAGAGATTTTGCTCTACTAACTGTTTAATCACATAACACTCATTTGGAAAAAGATATTTCATACCCAAGAATGTTTCTCTGCTGTTTAAAGAAACCTCCCCTTTTAGAACTCAAGTCCTATTTGACAGCAGACAGAAGAAAGCATTTTTTTCAGTTTTACTTTCGTTTTAAAACTGGTATAAAGAGCATGATTTTGAAATTTCATGAATATTTAAAAATTGCTGGCTCTGGTTCAAATTTATTAGAAAACAGCTTAAACAAGAGAGAGATGGAAGAAAAAGGAAGAGCCTTGCTCACCCATAAATTAGCTATGTATCCTAAAAACATTTCTACTACTCTCCGGTAATCAGTTTCCCATCTGTACAATGAAGGTAGTTTACTACGTAATTTCAAGACTTAAGGTGCTAAACACAATAATTCTGATGGAGACGTATCAGTCCCAGTCCTGACTGACATCTATCTGGAGATGTGAGAGGAACCTGAATAACTCTCAGAAGGGAGTGGCAAGAAAAATGACCTGGATCCAAACACTTGGGTCAAACTTGAAGCATCTCAGGACTTTAGATGGTCCCAGGCCTCACTCATCCATGTTTGGATTTTTGTTTTCCCCTGACAGTCTGCAAAGTTACAGTGGAGACCACATGAGTGACAGTTTCTAGCATAATTGATATTCTGCAGTGTCTTCAATGGTTCCATTTGGGAGCTACAAAAGCAAACAGGGACTTTGCAGCCAACCTTTCTCCTCTCTAATTATAATAGGTTAGTAAAAAAAGGGATACAAAAGAGACTTTGACTTTACTGATAATTCTTTATTTATTTTATACAAAGTATGATCTGAGGAAAATATTTTAATACATTAACATTTGTTCATCTTGAAAGGTGAGCACGTGAGTTTTCCTTAGATTATTTTCTAAGGCAGCAAGAAACAATAAACACATAATATTAATGCAAGAAATTTGAGATTTCCTTAGAAACCTTAACAAACAGAAAATTTGAAATCAGCTATTGGCGTTATTTCTTCTTTTCCTAAATTTCTTAAAAAGCTGATTATTTCTTCCCTGGAAAATAGAAGGAAGAGTTCAGAAATTACAATATAGTGTTTGCTACTACATTAATATTTTGAGCTTTTATATCAACCATAATAGAAGACAAAATGTCCATAATTCCTCAAATTCTCTCTTGCCAATCAATCTCTTTGTCAAATCAACTACATCAAGATAAACAATTAGATTAAGATAAATATGATTCAATGAATTTATGCTTGCGCTGGTTTGACGATTCCTGTTTGCAGGGATATCAACGCTCCTATAGTACCCTAGTTATTAATTACATGCTGTAAGCATCATAATTACCTTTTTTTTCAATTTTATTTTTTATTCTAAGTTGTTATAAATGACAGCAGAATGTATTACATTTCATATTATACTTGCAGAGCACATTTTTACATATCTCTGGTTGTATACAAAGTATATTCACACCATTCGTGACTTCATACATGCACTTAGGGTAATGATATCCATCTCATTCTACCATCTTTTTTTTCTTTCTTAACGCTTTTGCTCCCTCCCCATTGGCCATTCTAGTGTTCCTCTAATCCTCCTATGCTCCCCATCCCAACCCGACTGTGAATCAGCCTCCTTATATCAGAGAAAACATTTGGCATTTGGCTTTTTGGGATCGGCTAACTTCACTTAGCATTATATTCTCTAATATCTTTAATGCAAAATGTGCAAATATATTCAAAAGCTCCTCAATTTTATAAGAAAACTTTTTGAAAAAAATTAACCTGTATTGAAATTGATTTTAAAGTTCTAGATATGCAGTATACTATAGTAACTCTAAAAGGAAAATGTCAAATCACAAAGCTAAAGTAAAAGTATAGTAGCTAACACTAATATATACCAAGTTATATATTCAGGCATGGTGGGACATACCTGTAATCCCAGCATCTGGGGAAGCTGAGGCAGGAGGATCACAATTTTGAGGCAAGCTTAAGAAATTCAGCAACACCCTCAACAACCTGGCAAGTCCCTGTATCAATTATTTTTTTAATTTTAAAAAATAAATTAAAAGGTCTGGTAATGTATGTCAGTGGTAAAGTGCCCCTGGGTTCAATCTCCAGTGTCCTCTCCTTCCCCCTCCAAAAAAAAAAATTATGTTCACTGGAAAATTAAGTCTCACAACATGCACAGGCACTATAAGAGCAAATAACATTAGTGAACATTAGGAACAAAGAAGCCACATTATAAAATAACTGACTCTTTTCTAATATGAAATGTGAACGGTAAACATAGCAGTAAAAACTTTTACAGACAAGCAGCAACACCAAACTTTGAATTAATTCCTAGACAAGTTGTTACAATATGTGAAAACAAATTTAAAAATTGACAAAGAATAGAATTAGAAAAAATAATGTTAAAGAAAATAATAATGTCATACTTCTTCACAACTGAAAGCAATTAGAACTCTTGTATTAGCATTAAACAATTAGGGAAAGAGAATAAAAATAGCATATTCCAATAAAATTGATATTTCAATAGCTATCACTACTACATAAGTAATAGAATTTTTTAAAATATCATAGAAAATTTAATTTCTGTTCCAGAAGACTAGAAAACCCTCATCTTCAAAAACAGAGGGAACAGACTGTGTAGCTCATTACAAAGCGTGAGAGTCTATAGGGTTCTATTCTCTAGCACCATAACAATAAATAAACAAAAAAGCAAACAGGGAATCATCCTCCTGGAAATCCACTCTTGCTGCTGGAATCCAGATGGTTCTGTTTCATCAGTGCTGGCTTCTCTGTATTGGATCCTGAGCCATTACTATCTTCAAAAAAATTCATCACTCTCCATGGAGTTGGGGGCATTGCTAATTCCACATATTTCAGGGATTTCAGCACTGTGAATGAACATTCAGCATTCCATGAAGCTGTAACCACTCAGCTTGAGCTAGAAGACCGCCTCCTTCCTCCTGTCAGTGCCATGCCAACAGCCAAGGCTTGCATCCCACCTGTTCCACTCCTTCTTCTGAATCTCTTAAATCACATATGGAGAGTCACTCTGAAACTTACAGCTGGCTTTAGCCAGCCTGGAATTACAGTGTATCCTCTGAACATTTGGCACAGAGCTGAGATCTTAAAAAGCCCAACCAGGGTTACCTGGGCCTCTTCTCGTCTGTTAATAATTTCCACTCCATCTTCATTCATCCACCATTTTTCATCAACATGAACATCACTTTCATTAGAGATTCTTTCTTTTAGTATAATATTTCTTCCTATAATTAGAAAGGATGACCTCGCACAATGTGCTGTATAACTTCAGTGTGATCCTAAGTCTAAACTAGCACACAGTGGACTCACCTCTCCTCAACTAGCACACATTGTACTCTACCTCTCCTCCCCACCCCTTCTCTTCTTCTGTCTTTTCTTTTAGGATGTAAAATAAGTATCAAGCCGGGCGCAGTGGCGCACGCCTGTAATCCCAGCACTTTGGGAGGCTGAGGCAGGAGGATCACGAGTTCAAAGCCAGCCTCAGCAATGGCGAGGCACTTAGCAACTCAGTGAGACCCTGTCTCTAATAAAATACAAAAAAGGGCTGGGGATGTTGCCCAGTGGTCAAGTGCCCCTGAGTTCAATCCCTGGTACAAAAAAAAAAAAAAAAAAGTAAGTATCAAGAGGTCTTTGGCCCTCAATATCATTAATTTTATTAACTGCCTGGAATTACAATGTATCCTCACTTTATTAATCTATAGCAACAAATAAGTTGATCTATCTACAATTGTTACCAATTATTTTTATATATCTTCATTTCAATGTTTAATAAATTCTCCAAGTGTCTTATATTTGTAAAGTGTCATAGGTGTAGCCACTGTAAAAGTTGCTTGTGTTCTTATTCTATATTAGCTACCAGATTTTTGCTTCTCTCTTTGATTTCTAGAATATTATGCATTCAAGTTGAAATGAACAAACTTCCATTTAGTAACCTTGTTACTGATTTACTTTACAAATCATTAGCAGGTATTATTTACCTAATATTATAGCACTGCTTCTGCTGATTTTTGAGGCATGGGTTAATTACCATAATCTAAAATGGACCTATATTAAAAAAAAAAAAAAAAAACAGAAAGAAAGGGGAAAAAGCAACAATGGCTTTTGGGATAAGTTGTTGTGATACTTCTCCCCACCATTAGGAGACAGTAGCATGGCTATTCTATTGTATTCCACTCTGCAAATGGCAAACTTATGGACAAACTTTCTATCATTTCTCTTGTGTTTTTAGGTCTGCTTTTCATCATATTATGCCTAAGTGTCTCTTAACATTAACAGGCCAAATCATTAAAAATATTCTGATGTGAGTTGTGTGTGCTTTCAAGTAACAGTAGTTGCAATAACTTGAAATTCCTTCTGCTTTAAGTTAATCCATTTTTTCACATCTTTGATTTTTAACATTCTAGTCATAAACACTGGATGTAATCATTCTCTATTATAATTATGTTGGAGAAAAATAGTACATCATTTTCACTATCAAACATGATACACATAAGAAACTAAGGAAGATAAGAAACCTCAAAAACAGAGAGGCTGAAATGTCATTCAGAATACCACATTGTCCAATGGTCTGGTTTCAGCTGCAGTGACTTGAGGGCTTGTCCCTGATGTAGTCAGCTGCCATCCAGGCAGCACAGCTGCTCCCTGGCTGTATTTCTGCTCCATTTTTACTTCCGCTATTTTCCCCTCTTCTTCTCTATTCCAGGGATCTACTGCTTCCAGCATTGCGGAGTTTGGCTTACCATCTAATCTCCATTGATCTCTTCATTTTATCACCACCCTATCATTCATCCATTTATTCAAAACATTTTTGTTTTGTTTTGTTGTTTAAGCACTGGGCATAAAGCACAAAACAAAAACACAGCCCACATTTCCATTGGGAGAAAATAAAAGAAGCAAGTACAAAAAGTAGTGTGCACATGATAAAATTGTTGTGGAAGAAAAGGAAAGTCAGTAAAGGAAGGTGAAGGGACTCAGAGTAGAGGGTTGCAGTTTCAGAAAGGTGACCAGGCAAGACCTTACTGACAAAGTAACATTTGAGCAGAGATGGGGTGGAGATGACAGAGGGAGATTTGAGCAGGGTTCCAAGCAGAAGGAATACAATACAAAGGCCGTGAGGCAGGAGTGAGCCCGGAATGTCCCAAGCCCACACTGGATCCCAGGAGCAGAACAGTGTAACCTTAGAAGGTTGGAGAGGCAGTCGGTTGGTTTCCAACTCAGAGGCAAGGACTGGGGCCACTTGCATTTTCTGTTTTAGAGATGAGAAGCCTTCAAAGTTTTTAAGCCACAGAGTGACAGGATTTAATTTGCATATTTAAAGGATCACTGGATGCTGTAATTGAAAAGACTATGGGATGGAAGGCAAGATTAGAAAATCAGAAGCAATGAAGTAAGTGAGAAGGTAACTCCACACTCTTACAGAATATGGTGAAGGAATGAGAGCTATGTAATTTAAAAATAGAACCAACATAATTTTCCATGGATTTGTTGTGGATTGAGATAAAAAGCAAGAAATGTCTCTAAGAATGCCAGTGCAGAAAACCAGGAGGCTGAAGCTGCATTATCCAAATTTGTCTGGTGATATGGGGAGGGGGTGGTGAACTCAAACTCAGCTTCTCCTATACTCTTATTCAATAACACACTTCTGACATATGATGCGTGACAGGTCAGGGTCGGGGGTTCCCCACTCACCAAGCAAGCAATGCTGCAGCTGCACACACCAGCTGGATACCCTCTAATCTAATTCTGTTCTTATATTGTCCACCAGGAGATAACATCAGATCCCACTGGCTGAGGGCTCAAACACCAAGACCAACTTCCCCAATCCCACCCCTACTTTAGATACCAGTTCCAAGCCCCAGGTTCCCACAACCCCCTCTTTAGGTTCAGTTAATTTGCTAAAGCACCTTATAGAACTTGGGCAAACACATAAGTCTACTATCCTATTATAAAGGATATTTGTACAAAGGATACAGATGAAGAGATGCATGGTTCTGGGAACTGGCACAGAGCTTCTAGGCCTTCTCTGATGCTCTACCTTCCAGAAACCTCCACATGTTCAGATATGAGGAAATTCTGAACACAATCTAGTCATGATTGATTAAGCATTCGCCATTCATGATCAACTTAACCTTCAGCTCTTCTCCCCTTCCTGGAGTTTGGAGAGGGAGGGGTTAGGCTAAAATTTCCAGCCCTCTGAGCACTGCATCAGTTACCCTGCATCAGTTAAGCCCCCACCCTCGAACCACATCTCGAAGTTATCTAGGGACTTTTAAAAATCACTGCATTAACTCAATGCTCAGGTGTTTAAAAGCTCTTGTAAATGACATAAGACTGTCTTCTTTCATTTTTATTGCTCTGAGGGTGCCAAGGAGGTGCCAGCTAACATTTAACTCATTAGCATACAAAAAGACATTACTGGAACTAGGGATATTGCCTAATGCACCTAAGGTCCTCCTATTTCACCACCAGCCCTGGATAAGCAAAATATTCTTTAAAAGGAAAAGAAGAAAGAAAAAAAGAAAAGGAAGGAAGGAAAAACTTCTACTGGAAATTTAGCAAAGCAAATATTCTGATAAAGAAGGGGGCTCAACTGTGTCAAACATCACTAACTATAAAGAACAACATAGGCTTGGATTTGACCACTGAATTAGACTCACTGGTCTTTGGTGTGCTTGATAAGGACAAGTAAAGAGCTTGGCTAAGTAAAATGTGGGTTTGTATTTTGCCTTTTGTGATTCTTGGAACTCTACGTGAACCAATAGTTTGATTATGACTGATGTGACTATGTATTAACTCCATTTTGAGATTTCTCTGACAATGCAAGCCATAACTGAGCTGAGTGGCTGACTGACAATCACCTTGACAATTGGTTGACAACCACATTGGCAAATGGGCATGGATATAAAAATGAGGTAGCTGGTGCCTGGGAACTTTCCCCCTAAAACTGACATCTGGAAGCTAAGATAATACACCTTCTGTGACAATAAATACCAGTGACTTCAGATTGCCATTTGAGGCACATCTTGCTGTGACTCCACTGCTTGGGAACTCATCTGAGTGAACATTTCTTTGACTTCATTGTTAGCAGCTTGATGGCATTCTGGACCAATACAATTGCCACCTTGAAGGGACTGGTCTCCCAGACCATTTGGACAAATGCTTACATGGATGCTTGGTGTTTAGTTTGTTACTACCAGTCTATTTATGATTTTTCTTTTACCCATTTTTGCGTATATTTTCACATATTCCTTTTGCTTATTTTTGCTTATTGTGCTTTTGTGTACAGTGCAATAAACATTTACTCAGAAACTATCTTTGTCTTACTTGTCATTTGATTAAAGAATCAAAGGACCTTCCCCTCTTGGAGGAAACATATCCTTGAGGTTAAATTGTCACCAGGTATTTGGGAACCAGAACACCTTGGCTGGTTTTGTATGACAGGGATACAGAGAAAGGAGTTTTATGCTGGAAGATACAATAGCGTGTTTGTATCCTTGTAGGAACAAGGTGGTTGAGGTAGGGATGGAGAGCAAAGGTATACAAAGGAAAAGGAAGATAGCTGGGAGATATCTACTAGCAAATAAGAGAAGGTACATTCCCTGCTTTCATTGGTGAAGGGGAAATTCACCCATGGTCACCAACAAGAAGGTGTGCAAGAAAGGAGTGGATGTAGGCCAGTAGGTGAATTGCTTGTGGGAATATGTAAAAGAGTTTTTCTGTGTGCTTTTATGCTCTTTGTGAAATGGGAAGCAGCTGAGAATGAGAATGGAGAGGAGGTAGTAGAGGCTGGAGGAAAGTGGAGAAGATATGAAAGAGTTGGGGAAAGTGAACTAGAGAGGCGACAAGGAATGTAGATGGACCACCAGGCAGCTTAAGGGCTCCCCTGAGACCAGCAGTCATAAATTTAAATGAGACCTATCCACATGATTGAATGTTCTCCAGCTATTTTGAGCTAGATGGTGCATGCTAAGCTGGAGTTAGATCCAACCAGGTGATTTTGATGAAAAAAGAGAAGGGAGGCTGGTGAGGGCATATGTAATGGATAGATCATAATGGTGGAGAACAGACTTCACGCTATTCAAATGCTCTTGTTCAGGGCCCTCCTGCAGCCAGTTGACATCACTTCTTCCGAAGCCCAACCTTGGACAGGACTCATGGACACCAGAGCCCCTGAAGCCTAAGCTTCCTTAGTGCCGTGGGAAAGTTGCTTCTGGTTTCTGGAATTGGGGACAGAGGGGAAATGGAGTCAGGAAAGAGGATGGGGTGGTGGCCCCAGAGTCCTTGTGGAGAGGGATGGTGGTCTGAGACAGACCTGGATGGTAGGACTTTGGGTATGGGTATCACCAAATGCAAGCAGGGGATAGAAGAGTGAAGAGAGGTTTATTACTAGAAACAAGTAAGGAGAACCCTGCAGATGATTCTCAAGGGAGTGTCTTTGTGAACAAAGAAAGCGCGAGGCTTTTATTTGGGAAAGGAATACATATTCACATAGGAAAGACCAGTCATTGTATGTGGAGGAGGGCACATTCCTGAGCATGCTCAGTGAGTGATTATCCCAGGTCCAGAAAAAGGGCAGTTGGGAATTCCTCTGGGTGGAGACTTTAATATGATAATCAGCAAAGTTTCTTTTAGGTCACCTAAAAAGAGTGAGTCATAGTGCCTTGCTATTTGGCTGGGTCCTTGTAAGTTCCTTGGAAGGCACTATCTGAAACTAAACGAATAGAAAACAAAAACAACATTGAAGGAATGTTATCATTTAAAGGGGCAGTAGTTCCCCCCACACACAAGCCCAGTGATCACTGAGCTGTGAATAAAGTGGTAGCATAAAGGCAGTGGCTGCCTCTTTATCCCACTGGCGGTAATAGAAAAAAATAAATTGGCCTCTCTAGTGTTCCTCTAATCCTCCTATGCTCCCTGTCCCAAACCCACTGTGAATCAGCCTCCTTATATCAGAGAAAACATTTGGCATTTGGATTTTTAGGATTGGCTAACTTCACTTAGCATTATATTCTCCAACTTCATCCTTTTATCTATGAATGCCATTATTTTATGCTCTTTAATTGCTGAGTAATATTCTATTGTGTATATATACCACATTTTCCTTATCCATTCATCTACTGAAGGGCATCTAGGTTGGTTCCACAGTTTAGCTATTGTGAATTGTGCTGCTATAAACATTGATGTGGCTGTATCCCTATAGTATGCTGTTTTTAAGTCCTTTGGGTATAGACCAAGGAGTGGGATAGCTGATTCTTAGTAACTCTGATTCTATAATTCTTTCAGCCTATCATGAATTTCTATTACTTTCACAGTTTCTTCCTAGTTATCATTGGTTTCTTGTGAGTTAGTATGCTTCTCTGGCTAGATTATTTGTTTCTTAAGAATTGGAACCATATTCCATCATCTTTTCATATCCCTGGAAACTGGAGCACAGAGTGGGAAGTGACTAGGTATTGACGAGCTGACTGGTGTATTGGTAGATTGATATTGGTAGTGCAGATACCCAGAGTAGAAATTACTTTTCATTCCATAATACCCACAATGTATAATAATAAGGCAAAAGGAGCAAAAATGTTAAGAAACAGCTATTTGTAGAATGTGGGAACCAACTACGCTATTTCTGCTTTAAAAAAAAAAAAATTTAAAGACAAACTCTCTTCAAAAAAGAAAAAAAAAAGTCACAACTACTCAGGCAAGAAGAACTGCAAGTTTGAAGCCAGCCTGGGCAACACAGAGAGAACTGATCTCAAAATAAAATAAAAAGAGGTGGGGGTATAATTCAGTGATAGAGTACTTGCACAGCACATGTAAGGCCCTGGGTTCAATCCCAATACCATAAAGAAATAAATAAAAGTTGGTGACAATGAGAATGGCTGACAGTAAGGATGTGGTTAAGGCAGTGTTGTACAAATAGCTGATGGCTATGTTTAATGGTTATGCTGAAAAGCAATGTATAACTAATAACATAGGAAATCTTCAGGAAATGTTGCTTTACCAAAAGATCAAAAGAGAAAAAAACATTTTGTTGATCTCAGTAAACCAACATCTCTCCACCCTCTCCCCTGGAAAAGGCTCCTTTCTGCACTCAATTCCTTTCATTGTCAGGTCAAAACAGCCTTAAGGAGTTTACTGTGCACTGGGTCCCCATCACAATCCTCTGAGATCCCCAGAATTATTTTGTCCCAGTAAGGAACTTGTGAACAACAATATATGTCTTCTTACTTCTTCTAGCTAACTTTCTTCATTATAGTTCCTCATTTGAAACTTATAATTAAAATTGCCCAAATATTAAATAGCATGACAAGAGGCAAAGGGTAGAAGTTTGGGCTGATCCTGTTAGAGTAGGCAGATAGACAGACATGGGCAGCAGGATCAGGGAGAACAGGGCTTCTCTCTACCTTGGGGCAAAGGAGAACACCATCTATAAACTGCCTCCTTCACAGGCAGATGCTACCTTCTTAAAACTGAAGAGAGCCACAAATAACCTGCTTAAAGACCTTTCCAACTCTGAAGCATGTGCAAAACACCAAAGCACTGCCCTTTGACCTTTGGGTGACCCTAGATTTCTTGCAGTGTCATTTGGGAGCCCCCCTGGGGTTTTGTTTTGTTGGTTAGTTGATAGGTTGTACCAGGGATTGAACTCGGGGGCACTTAACCACTGAGCCACATCCCCAGTGCTGTATATTTTTTTGAGACAGGGTCTTGCTAAGTTGCTTAGAGCCTCAATAAGTTGCTGAGGCTGGCTTTGAACTTGCAATCCTCCTGCCTGCAGTCTCCTGAGCCGCTGGGATTACAGGCATGTACCTCCACACCTGACAGGAAACCCCCGTGGGTTTTACTTGAGTGATGCTGGAAATATTTCCAACATGACAGTTAGTGCCCCAACACTAAACCAAGATAGGAACCAATTGTAATTGCCCCAAATGCATAATTCAGGAAGAGGGAGTGCCCCAAGCTAGCCAGAAAAACCCATAACACAGAAGATATGATACTGGCTCCTCTCTTGGGACAGGCCAACTCTACTTTTCTGGAGTATACTTTCAGTTCTCAAAATAAACACTTTATGCTTATTCTATCTGTATCCTTCTGTCTGAAGTCTCTTTGGGGAAGACAAGAACTGAGGAACCCATCACCTGGCAACAACCACACCACCATTCAGTACCAGCATGCAGTGTGTCTTTATTATGCTGATCGGTTTATAAAGTTAGTTCTGGAGCAGAGGGATGGATGGTTGCTGAGTGACAGAGACCAACCACCTAGTGATAGAGACTACATAATACTCCTTCCTTGTGAATCTATTTGATCCTCTTTCCCCTTATTATTAAACAACAAGAAGCCTCTCATAGCCTGGTGTGGTAGTGCATGCCTGTAATCCCAGCAGCTAGGGAGGCTGAGGCAGGAGGATTGTGAGTTCAAAGCCAGCCACAGCAATTTAGAGGGGCCCTAAGCAACTCTGTGAGACCCTGTCTCTAAATAAAATACACAAAAAAGGGCTGGGGATGTGGCTAAGTTGTTGAGTGCCCCTGAGTTCAATCCCCAGTACAAAAAAAAAAAAAAAAAAAAAAAAAAAAGCCTCTCTTTTCATCCTTTCTGTCCCAGTGGTACTTCAAGGTCATCTGTTGCAAAGACAATGAGATTCATCCGGTAACCTAGATTTTCCCAGCCTTCTTTAAGTCAGTCTGCAGTCAGATGGTCAGATGATGGGTTCTGGTCGGTGGACTATGGACATAAGCAGTAGATGATCCTTCTGGGCTAAGGCAATAAAGAACAAATGTTCCATCCACTTTACTTATATTCCTCACCTGAATGACCTGGGAGGCCACAGATTTCCTCACAAAAGGAAATTAGTTGGATCCCTAAGTCACTGCCTGGAAACAAACCCTCTGCAGGGGAGCTCTGGTAGGATTTTGTGTGAAAGAAAAAAAAAAATTTACTGTGTTAAGCACCTAGATCTCCAGTTTGGGTACTGGCTGCCTTAATAATCCTAATGCAGAAACTGGATTATAAAGAGGGGAGCTACCTTCACATAGATTTAAAATACTACATGAGGCTTTGAGTAGCAGGAAGGAAACTGAGAAAGCAGGCGAAAATGACACAATTTCCACATTACTCAGTAGCAAAAACATTTGAGAAAACTACTGCTATGATAACACATGATAGGCAATGTCACCTAAGGAAAATGAGACAATAGTAGTATGAATTTGTTGCATTCATCAGGGCATTTCAAGAAAGAAAATGGCCTGAGGAAAATTTTGCCCAGCATTTTAAAAAATTTTTTATTATTCTAATTTGTTATACATGATCACAGAGTACATTTCATATTACATATAAAGAGCACAATTTTTCAAGTTGCTGGTTTTATATAAAGTATTTTTACAACAATTGTGTCTTCATACATGTATTTAGGGTAATTATGGATAATTCAGTCTGCCATTATTCCTATCCCCTTGCTCCCTCCCCTCCCTCCCCCATCTTTGTTCTATTTAAAGCTCTTTCATTCCTCTCATCCCCTCTCTCTTGCCTTTATAAGTCAGTATCTTCCTATCAAAGAGATCATTCGACCTTTGGTTTTTTGGGATTGGCTAACTTCACTTAGCATTATTTTCTCCAACTCCATCCATTTAAGTGAACAGAGAAAATCCAAAACTCTGGAAACTTAGAGGATTGGAAAACACAAATGTTTCTAGATCTCAAGCATTAGCAGCTGGGATTTAAAGCACATAAAACCTTCCATTTTGGTAAAATGACTAAGGACAAAGAATAGATGGAAGATGTGTGGCCTCCACAATTACTGCAGAGAGTTCCAAGGATGAAATAGAAAGACTGAGCAAGAAGGAGATGCAGACAGACACAAGAAGCAACAGAAGCAATAGCACAAGATAGCCAAGAAATGAACTGACTTTGGTGAAATTTTTAAACTATCCTTTGCGTGTGATTAATACTACAGGGAACTGACTAGAAGTAAATAGATCAGAAGCCTACATAAAGTCTTTAGGGTTTTCGTTGTTGTTTTCAGTGCTGGGGATAATCCAGGGCCTCATTTATAACATATACCCCCAACTCATACTCAAAGGTTTTAATATCTTTATTAAGATATAACCCACACACTGTAACATTCACCCATTTAGTATGTATAATTCAATAGCTTTTAACATATTCTCAAAGTTGTGCAATAATCACTACAATTTTCAGATACTTTCCTCACCCCTCCCTGCAAAGAACGTCTCTACCAATAGAAATGACTCTCCCTATCCCCTCAACTGCTGGCCCCCAACCCCCAACCCCAGGCACTCATTAATCTATGACTATGCTATATATTTGCATATTCTGAAAATTTCATATGCACCCTATGATACAAGATGTGGTCTTTTGTGTCTGCTTTCACATACCATGTTCTCAAGGCATCCCTCGTATGGCATTTATCAGTACTTAATTCCTATTTATGGCTGATAACATTCCATTGTATGGAATTACCACATTATCTTTTCATGAGATCATGGGCATTTGGGTGGTTTCCACTTTGGGGCAAATGTGAATATTGCTGCTATGAACTTTCATGTATAAGTTTTTGTATAGAAATCTCTTTCACTTTTCTACTCAGGGGTAGAATTCTGTTTAACTTCGAAGAACAGCCACAGTTTTCACGAGTTGTATTATGTTTACATTCCCACCAGCCATGTATATTCTCATCAACCCTTATTTTTGTCCATCTTTTTTTATTATAACCTTCCTGATGGGTATAATGTATCTGATTGTGGTTTTAATTTGCATCTGACTGATGATGTTGGGCCTCTATTCATATGCTTATTAGTCATTTATATACTTTCTAAGGAAAAATGTCTATTCAAATCCTTTTCTCATTTTTAAATTGGGTTGTCTTTTCTTTATTAAACTGTGAATTCTTTGTATATTCTGAATTCTAGGTGCTTTTTTAGATATATGATTTACAAATATTTCTCTCATCAGGCTGTCTTTCCACATTCTTGAAAATGTTCTTTAAAACACAAAAATTTAATTTTGATCATATCCAATTTATCTGTTTTTTTCTTTTACTATTAATGCTTCTGCTCTCTTAGCTAAAAAGTCAATTGCAGCTTATGATAACATCCCATGCCATGCATTTCCGACAATACTTAATAGTTATAGAGGCTAGGACAATTTCAGGTATGATTTTTAAAAATCAGAGATGGGGTACAAGATGAACATTCCTCTGAAATGATTGAACTGTCTAATATACTAATGAAAATAGCACACTTTTACACAGACACAAAACTCAGTCTTGAGACACATACTGTTTATATTACTGAACATCAATTAAAGTGTAAGGATCATGAACATTTTCTTGCAATATCCCAGCAGAAAAAGGAAGACACCTACAATGAGGAAAATTTCTTCTGGCACTACTACAGTTTGGACATGATTTGAACGTGTCCCCCAAAAGTTCCATGTTGGAAGCTTGGTTCCCAGTATAACAACATTGAGGGTTGGGAACTTTCAGAGGTGGGGCTTAGTGTAAGGTGATTAGATCATTAGGACATTGTCCTAGGAAGAAATTCATGCTAATCTGGCAACATGAGTTAGTTTTTATTATGAGAGTGGGTTGTCACAAAAGAGTAAGCATAGGCTCTCCCCAATCTCTGACTTCCTGTCACATCATATGATCTCTCTTTTCTCTCTCATACTCACCATGATGCCATCTGTCAGGAGATGCTCACCAACAACCAAATTGATGAGACCATCTGATCTTAGACTCCAAAACTATGAGCTAAATAAACCTCTTTTCTTTGCAAGGTACCTAACCTCAAGTATTTTATTATAGCAAATCTAAAAAGTCAGGCTTGAACTTTTCTAACAAGCAATACTGGAAGACAATGGAAGAAAGTCTATGAAATTTTGTGAGAAAGAAAATATGACTGTAGAATATTATGTGCAGTCAACTTGTCTTTGAAGTTTAAAAGCTACATTGAATTTTTAAAATAGTCTCTGAATTTTAAAAATAGTCTCTGTAATGTCACCTCTGACACCAACACACAATACCATCCTACACGGCTCACTCTTTTCTAATTATCCTATTTGCTACTACAAGTTCCTTGGTAACAAGAATATGTTTTTTTTTTTTTTTTTTTTTTTTTTTTTTTTTTTTTTTTTTGCTCTTCACAGCACTGGGTCGTAGTAGATACACGTGCTGTTCTATATAGCTATGCTCTTGTGACACCTCTGTACCTTTTGGATTTGAGAAAATTGGTTTCTCTAATGTAGTGGTTCACAAACCTCAGTGCACATCAGAAGCACCAGGAGGGTTTGGTAACACAGACTTCTGGACCCATCCCCAGAGTTCCTGATTCAGCAAGTCAGCAATGGACCCAGACATTTTGTACTTCCAACAGTTCTGAGGTGATGCTGATACTCCACACAGGGAACACACTTAGAAAACCTCTGCTTTATTACAGCAGTTTCCAAATTGAACATTGAAATAACTTGGGGGAGATTATTTCCAACATCTAGGTCTTGCCTCCAACACACAATGATTTAATCTGCAGGAGTGTGGGGTAAACACACAAGTGGTTCAAAGTGTATCAAACATTGGAAACTATTGCTCCAGTGCCGAGGCTGGTCTTCCCTGTCTCATTATCATCCTGTGCATGAAGACATGGATATATACAGATTTTTTTTCTTAATTTTTTTTAATATTTATTTATTTACTTTAGTTGTACACAATGCAATGCATTTATGTTTACGTGGTGCTGAGGATCGAACCCGGGCCGCGCACGTGCGAGGTGAGCGCTCTGCCGCTGAGCCACAGCCCCAGCCCCAGATTTTTTTTCTTAAATTTAATGATTTACTTAGACAATGTTTTGGAAGGTTTATTTACTGCCTTAGCTCCACATTATCTATAACAATGATTAATAATGGGTACTCCAAAATGGTTTTGTTTGTTTCCAATACTGGGGATTGAACTCAGTGGCACTCTAACTTTGAGCTACATCCCCAGCCTTTTTTATTTTTTATTTTGAGAGAGGGGCTTGCTAAATTGCCAGGCTGGCCTCAAACCTGTGATCCTCATGCTTCAGCCTTCCGAGTAGCATGGGGCATCATGCCCAGCTTTTTTTTTTTTTTTTTTTTTTTTTTTTTAATGAAAGAATTGGGACAAATCACAAAAGGGAACTATAGTGCTGTGTCTCTGTGGGAATCCCTTCCCACATCCCTCCATAAACCCTGTCTTTATGTGTGAGACAGAATCTCACAACCCCAAATGTGCCTTCCTGCCCCCAAATTAACTTACATGACCTAATCTCAATGCCTCAGTGTTTGGACTTGAGATTTGGTCATGCTCTTTTATTTCAAGTCCCACAGCAGGTGAGAGGTAGAAACAGAACTCAGAAATCCTGTCTCAGGGACTGGGATGATTTAGGAGACCACATCAGATTTATTTTTATAAAATTGTCATCACTGTGAACAATAAGCTGACCTACTTGTTGAATAACAGAGCACTTTTTTGACAAGTTTATCAAGTGGAGCTTTCTCTCCACTGCATCACAGAGATTACTCTTGTCAAGTTCATGGAGGGCCTCCCTCTTGTTAAACCCAGCAGTTATATTTCTACCTCATCTCATTCAACTTCTTAACAGTTTGGACACCAGTTGCTCTCGGAGAAGTTTTTGTTTCTTGACTTCCATCACACTCATTCTGTTTTATTTCTCCCCTAGTGGCTGCCACTTCCAAGATCCATTGCTAGCTCTTTATCTTGGCTCAATCTTCAGATGTTAGAAGGTCCCTGGATTCTTCTGCCAGCTCTTCATCTACACAATCTTCACCAGTGGCTTTATCCAGAGCCCTTGAGGGAGAAATAGGGAGAGGAAGGAGGGGCAGGAAAGGGAGGCCAGCTCTCCCCATTGTGTTATGCACACAGCGTACAAACCCACAGCTAATAATACCCTTCCTTTTAGAGACACTCTCTGAATTACGAACAATTTTACTCATTCAAAATACATAGAGACAAGGAAAACTTCACATTCAGAATCTCCCTGAAATTCACAATGAATTCATTTGGACACAGGACAACTCCATCATTTCTTGGAACTTCCATCTCTCATAGGGAGGCCTTCTGTGGGGGAGGAGGGTCCTTCTCTTTGGTCATCCATGTACAGCTAATTAAAATTGTTACTGGATTTAGGATCAAAGTACCCTGTCCCATTGCATTCCCACATTCTTCCTTCTTCTTTCAATGTCTTCCAAGATCTATTTTAAACTGGAAGTGTTGTGTACTTTTCAAAGACCCTTTGACCTGTTCCCATTAAATCAAAAGGGGGAAGAAGGTCTCAGCCCTTCACCTAACAGCCAATCAGTGTATGACAAAGGTCTGGACAAGTTTCTCTGCTTCCAGTGCCACATTCAAGGAAATGATGTGCTTCCCTGCCTGTTGGTTGACATCATTGCTTTTTAATCTAATCCATAGTAGAGGGTGATTTGGGATTAAATTCTTTGAAGGTAGATGAGAGAGGGTGCAAAGGACAAAAGTCCCAGAGAACTTCTACAAACCTTAGGAGGTGGGTTTCATATGTTCACAGCAGCTGGAAAAGAGCGGAGAGAAATAATATGGACCAGGATATTTTCCAATTCCCACCCCAGTGTGCTTGGCAGCTTACAGACTACCTTGACTTTTCCAAATATTGGGAAGAGAAAGCAGCCAAGGGTTTACGCAAGAACGCAAAGCGCCTGAAGCACTTCAATTTCCGGGTGGTTAAACAAAAGAGGACACACACCAAGAAAAGTCACTTTAAATGAGTGCAGAAGAGTGGGCAAAAGGCAGAGGCATTTAATCAGAGGGGGGGAAATAGAAATGATCTCATTATTTTGGAATAACAGGGTTGCTATTGAGGTGTATTTGCACAAATTCCTTGGTTTTCTCCCACTGATGGAATCATATGGTAAGATCTACAAGTCTTCATTATTATCAGCAAAAATTATGACTGATAATAATCATGAAACACAGTCATCATTCAGGTAAAGCTATTCTTCATGTAAATGTAAATGCTGCTCAGCTTAGGATGAGGTCAGGTCTAGATGACCTATCATAACTGAAAATACCATAAGTGGAAAATGCTTTTAATGCACCTAACCTGGTGAACATCCTACCTGAGCAGCAGCAGAGCTGACTGGAAGCCCTGCTGCTCAGCATTATGAAAAAGGAATGGACCAAATATTGCCAGTCCAGGGAAAGATCCAAACTCAAAATTCCAAGTATGGTTTCTACTGGATGTAAACCACTTCACACCATCATAAAGTCAAAAAACTACTTAAGTCAAATCATCTTGATTGCAGGTGATCTGTGTGGCATGCCTACTTCCTAGATGAAACAATCCTTAGCAGAGGAGAAGGCTGATTTCATACTTAATATACCTGAGATCCAGAGACATGCATCCATTGGCTTCTCCAGAGACACATATTTGCCTCAGGGTATCCTGACCTACAGCAGAGCTGCCCCACAAGGACAAACCCTCCATCAACAATTACTGAAAAACTGCCCACCAAACATGTGAGTCAGAATGGGGGAGACAAAGAAAAAAGTTACAAATTGATTCCAGACTCCCCTTCTTGTAGGCCATCATGGAAAGAGTTACTGGATTTATTAAAAAATTCCTGCTAGGGTGTGACTTCTCCAATCACACTTCCTTTCCCATGGTCTCCTTAGTAACAGGCAGAGGGACAGCCCAGGAAGGGAATGCTGGACAGCCTTGGATGCTACCTGTGCCATGAATGATCATTCACAGAGGAATGTGGGCAACTTCAAAGACACTGTAACAGGCCCACTATCTCTTTCATGTTCTTGGATACCTGGAAATCCTGGGGACCTTTTACTGCTGTATTTGATATAACTACCACTTTCAGTCATGTCTGAGAAATTGTGCTGAACAAAGAAAGATGCCTAAATAGTAAAGACAAGAATTCTTATTTTTACAGAAGAAAGAGCAAATCCATACATTTCAGAGTTCTAGACAACTATTTAATATAAGTACCTGAAACACAATGATGGCATCGTCAATTTGATAGCTTGGTTACACTTTAAAAGGAACAAAAAAAAGACACCCAATCAAAGGAACTCCTTTAATTCTTCATGAAGTCACTAGACATGTATATCAAAGAAACACAGGCCTGTGATTTCTGCAACATGTTGAGTTTCCAGAGAAGTGAGGGCTGAATGAAAGTCTACTTGGACATTTGCAGTTTACAGAGCAACAGTAACAGGAAGGGTATTGACAAGCTAATTGATGTTAACCTAGAGGCAAGGCTCATAAGAACCAGCTGGCGGGGACAGTGCATCTGCTAGGTCACAGTGCCCCAGATGATTTCCAAGCCACAAAGAGCCAAAATCAAACAGATACAATATATTAGAAAGAAAACTGAAATTCCTATTTTTCAATTTCTACAAATTATTACATAGTTTTACCACAGATAACATTGAGCTAGGGAGTTATTTTTGAAAGAAAGTCCTGAGGATGAGTTATAAATACACCGAGAAAGAAAAATGAAGTTGGACTTTGTTTTAGTCAGCTTTGTGTCCTGTAACCAAAATATCTGATGGCAATAATTTAGAGAAGGAAAATTTTATTTGGGGATCACAGTTTCAGACATCTCATTTCATAAGTGGCCAACTCCAGTACTCTGGGCCCAAGGAGAAGCAGCTCATCGTGGCAGAAGCCCAGGGCAGGAGTCCTGTGGAGTTCATGGCAACCAGGAAGCAGAGAGATGGAAGGGCTGCAGGAGAGATGCATTCTTCCAGGACACACACACAGTGGCCACCTCCTCTAGCCTCACCCCACCTGCCTACAGTTACCACAAGTCAGGCCATTCAAACTAGGATGGATTAAATAGGTTACAGTTCTCACAATCCAATCATTTCTCCTCTGAATATTACTACATTGACACAGGAGCTTTGGGGGGGGGCTCCCCTCAAGGTATGTACAATCATGTGTCATTAACCATGGGAATATGCTCTAAAAAGTACATCTTTAGGTGATTCCAACATTCTGCAAACATCACAGAGTGTATTTACACAAGCTAAGACAGCTATGTTGTCAGTAGGTAGTATAATATTATGGGACTACCATCATACCGGCAGTCCATCATTGAACAAGATGCCAATATATGATGCATGGCTATAGCTAAGATGTGTCCCAGGACTCTTACGGATCACTTGACATCTAAGTCAGTCCCCTGTACTATCTATAGTCTCTCTCTCACCCTCTTCATTGTTCATCATGCTTCCCACAAGACAATGTTTCCTTTCCGGTTCTTTTCTTCTGCCCAGTTGGGAGTTGAACTAAACACTACGTAGTTTAACATATCCTCTCAGGCATTTCATCTGCTAAAAACAAAATAACCATACTTGAGTTTGAAGGCCTGGCTCAAATTCTACCTTCTCTGTGACTTTCCTCTTCCTCACTGGTAGAAATGATCTTGCTGGGGGCTGGGGTTGTGGCTCAGCGGTAGAGCGCTCGCCTAGCACATGCATGGCCTGGGTTCGATCCTCAGCACCAAGTACAAATAAATGCATCGTGTACAACTAAAGCAAATAAATAAATATTTTTTAAAAAAAGAAATGGTCTTGCTTTTCTCCAGATAGACTTATGCCATTTGACCCACAGGACTCTTACAGTCCTATCATTTATTGTCTTAGGTGAGAGCTGTTACAGTCCATAGCATCTGCTATAGCTTGGATCCAGAGTGTTCCACTAAAGGTCCATGTGCTACAGCATTGGTCCCCAGCTTCATACCAATGGAAGATGGTGGAAACTTAAAGAGATGGGACATAGTAGGAAATTTTAAGTCATTGGGGGCATGACCACAAAGGGAATTGTGGGACCCCAGTCTCTTTCTCTTTACTTCTTTAGTTCCCAGCCATGAGATGATAGGTTTTGTTCTACAGTGTGCTTCTGCCATGTGTCCTGCCATATTTTGCCACAGACCCAAAGCAACAGGGCCAGTTAATCATGTACTGAAACCCAAAAATTGTGAGTAAAAATAAGTCTTTTTTTTTTTTTTTTAAATAGGTGGGTAACCTTGGGTATTTGTTGAAGTAACAGAAAACTTACATAACATTTTAAACAATTTCTTAGGCAACTGGGAATATAAACTATATCCTTAAACATGGTTTGCATTTGCAATGTAAACATGTTTGTATTAAAAGAAAAAAGGAAGATAGGAAGGAAAAAGAAGGGCAGGAGGAACTGAAGGAGGGAAGGAGAAAAGAACAGTGATCAGAAAGAGAAAAGAACAGTACAACCATCCCAGAGAATGAACTATAGTTAGTCAACTCAAATGTCACACTGTATGTGATACTGGTTTTTAAATTATAATGCTCTATATCAATGTGAGCAGTTAAAGTAATTTTCACACATCTTGAGATAATCAGGTTTCATGTTTGTATACTGACATTTCTCATTCTACACAGATCAGTATCTGAAAATAGAAAAAGACCATTGTTGTCATGGCCCCACCCTCACCGCACATGTACACACACACACAAATGTTGGCAGGTATTGAAGATAATGCAAACAAAGAGAATGCATTCAACCCCAACATCTCAATACACAGTTGTAGGGAAAGTAAGTGCAAAGAAAAATGTGTGTCTAGGCCCAGCAAACTTTATTAAAAGGTCAGAAGGATATATAAGCATTTTTCCCCAAGGCCTACGTAGACAAAGCTAGAAAGGAAAATACATGCATAAAATATAATTACATTTCAAACCAGTAAGGACCTGTTCAAAAATTTTTAAAGAGGTGTCAGCTGTACAACTAAAACTTGTAAGCAAGTCTGACTCAAGAGAAAACAGTACCCAGCTGTGCACCCCAAAATGGGAAGAAGTGGGTTTAGAAAAGAATTAACTCTGCAAGCAGGTTTTTGCATGAACAAAAACTTGTTGGGGAAGTTTAGTTTTTCTAAAATTTTGTTACCTGGGTTACCCACCCCCTAGACATGTTTTTGCCAGTTCTACTGATTTTTCCATACTCCTCAATTTTTGCTAAGACCTCAAATTTGCCAACCTTAGTACTCCTCACAAACTTGACCTTTATGCAAAAAACAGTGAGCTCTCTCAACACACCCCCACCATCTCTCTAGAAATATTATAGATTTACATACACAAAAACAAAGGTTTTTGTTGCTCTTGTTGTTGTTGTTGTTGTTGGGGGGTTTTTTTGTTTGTTTGTTGTTTTTTTAGCTTTCCTTTTTAAAAATGTGAATGAGTTTATCAAATCTTTACGGAGAACAGGTTTTTCAGAGAAAAGAGAGAGTATATGTAATTGCACTAAAAAAGTACTGAGCTCCTGGCCAGGGCACCAGATCAGAGAATGGAGGGGAGAGAAGAGCAAGGAGATGATACCTTCACAGTCAGGGCCCCAGGGACTGAAGTGGGTAAGTTCAGGCCTCAGGGAGGGAGACAGCACAGGCACAAGACCCAGGCTTTTATCCAAAGAGTTCCCAGAGCAGGATTCTGGCTCTGGAACATCATGGCTGTACACAAATCATGGTAGCTGGAGGCAGAGGCTCAGCCTCACACCCGTTTGTAATGGAATGAAGAAGTAAATGTTGAGAGCTTCTCAGATAATCCTTGAACTTGGACATAAATACATCAAAGGTTTGGAAGAGATCATAGTAAGCCGTGAGAACAAAACTCAGATTTGTTTATGACACTACCCCAAAGTAAAGATCTGAAGGGTGCTTTCATTTCCAAATTCAGGGTCATTTGACACAAGGCTGATGGTGAAATGTACCCAAGTATTCGAAGCCAAGATGGTTTTGCTCAACCAGTGAAGGGCGTCAGCCTGTGAAAAGTACATCAGTTAAAAAAAAAAAAAAATCTCATTTAACTTGCTGCAAATCCAGCCCATTAAGTTCCCCTGTAAAGTAGGTTTATAGAGCATATGGAACTCACTGGCTTCTTGGGGGATATTGCAAAGACAGACTCTTGGTGGAGAATATTATGCACTTTCCCCTATTTCCTACCTCAAATTTATTATTTTCTCCTTTAAATTTTTTTTTTTCAGAGCAAAGCACAGATCAGGCCAAAACCTCAATCTTTGTATTTTATTTCAGAACATAGTGTAAGTAGACACTTGAAAATAAATGTCAAAGCCCTTGTTCTCTTTTAACTAATCTATAGAAAGAATTTTAAATAAACTGGCTGAGATGTTTATCAAATTTAAGATGTGCAAAAATCTTTCAAACCCCTGAAAAATCTTTCAAACCCCTGAAAAATCTTACTTTCAAAAAGCATGTTGTTCACATGTTCACAAACAAACAAACAAAGATTTATGCAGTATGTTTTTCTTCAATATCTAGAGGCCTTTTCAGATGAAATATCTTTAAGCAATGATCCTGTTGTTAATCTGAAACAAATTTACAAGGGGTGTGCTATCGAGTGTCTAAATGTCAGGGTAATGTGAAGATGAAAAGTATAGTTATTGTAATTTTCTTCAGACTAAAAATTGAACCAGTTGCTTTAAGTTTAGTTATTTTATCTAAAAAGGTGTCTGAAGGTTGGAGAAAAACTATATTAAGTATATTATTTGAAAATGTAACTAATAAACTATTTGAAACAAGTTTATCCCCTGTTTCCAGACTTTTCAGACAGCTTGTATATTATTTTGGCCCAGATAGCATTTTACATACTAATGAGTTACATATGGGTTGCAGAACTACTGCCCAATATAAACTGAACACATGAATGTACATATTGATCCACAGAGAGAGGCAGATAAGAGCAGGGGACAGGATATAGAATCTCTCTGAACCTTCCAGTTAAAAGAAATAAAAAGAAAAAGAACTAAAATTAGGGACAGACGTCTCCCCAAGGGACTCAGTGTCTAGTAAGCACATAGTTACTTAAGCTCTGAGGTACTCAACAATGCATCGGCTCAGCATTGATGGCTGTCTCCTAGCCAGGTATTGACTTATTGAGTGCCTACCCTCTGTCAGGCACCAGGCAATTATCATGAGGCTTGGGAAGCTCTGGTGTGTTAGGCATGAAGTTTCTAAAAGTCACAATCTGTGAAAAAAACAGCTGAATTTGTAATGCTGACATTCTCTCTATTTTTAGGCACCCTGGGGTTCATTCATATGGCACAGCTGGATGGAGAGACCCTGGTTCCTCTGGGGAGCATGGTTCTTGGGCTCTTGGGAGGGCACATTTTGGGGCAAACCCTGCTGTTTGCAGGCAGGGAACCATCCTTAGGAAGCAGGTAGATGGTACTATTTGGTTGCCTCTGGCCAATAAGCAAGCCCCAAACATAGCTGGGGACACCCCCACACACAAACACAGTCTTAAATTGTAAACTTAACTAGCATAAGCATTGCAGAGTTGCTGAGAGTGAATTTACATCTGATTTTTTTCAAAAACTTAATAAAATAATAATGTATTTTTTGTACTATAAGTGTCTTTTCTTAATTTTTTTACATGACAGTAGAATGTATTTTAACATATTATACATATGTGGAGTACAACTTCCCGTTCTCCTGGTTGTACATGATGTGGAATTACATTGGTTGTATATTCATATAACATAGGAAAGTAATGTCTGATTGATTCTATGATCTTATTTTAATCTCTGATTGGCTAAATTATGCAAATCTGGACTATTATATTTGTTTAGATTGTAAATGAACTGTATTACAATTTGTTAATTTCTAAATATCAGTTCAATCCATTTAAGATGATTTCTACTATACTTCCAAGACATCCTAGTCCAACCAAATATCCCTCCACAACCAGGTATTCAAATTGACATTCCAATATGAGTGCACACACATCTGGAGATATGCTAACTGAAGATCATGTCTAGTCAAAATTGGTCCTTCTAGCCAGGCACGGTGGCGCATGCCTGT
This sequence comes from Tamias sibiricus, assembly GCA_025594165.1. NCBI lineage: Eukaryota > Metazoa > Chordata > Mammalia > Rodentia > Sciuridae > Tamias > Tamias sibiricus. Next base: position 2,375,855 of record CM046666.1, read on the forward strand.
AATCCCAGCACTTGGGAGGCTGAGGCAGGAGGATTGTGAGTTCAAAGCCAGCCTCAGCAATGGCGAGGCACTTAGCAACTCAGTGAGACCCTGTCTCTAATAAAATACAAAAAAGGGCTGGGGATGTGGCCCAGTGGTCGAGTGCCCCTGAGTTCAATCCCTGGTACAAAAAAAAAAAAAAAAAAAAAAAAAAAAAAAAAAAAAAAAAAATTCGTCCTTCTATATTTCCATGGGAACTTATCTCAAGTGTCTTCCCCTGGACTCGAGCTCCGTGCACCCATACCCTGCATCCACATTGCCTCCACGGAGTCAGGCACTCAGTCCTTTTGTCCCTTCCCAATCTAATAAGAATTCTTGTCTCCCTAATGTTATTTTATAAATACCAAAATTGAGGTCTTAGAAAAAGAACCTGGGAACTAAGCGGAACCATGTAAAAGCTCAACATAACAGTGAACACCAACCACCAAATCACGCCAAATATAAAACACAAGCAGTCCTGTGTATTTCTGGTCCCCAAGTTAATGTAAACTATTACTACCAGATTATTTTTCCTAATAAATAATGAATTTGTAAATTTCCTAATCTACTAGTCAGAATGTAGGTTTAGCTATATTGACAAAAATCCAGAAGAATGATAAGCAATTCTATTCTATAAAGTTTCTAGGGCTCAGGTTACTTCTGCATTGATTTCTCCTGTCTACAAAGGGCTGCCACATTCACACAACCCTCTCCCCTATGCCCACATTCAAATAACTTGAAAGGGAGGAAGGGAAGGAGAGGGCAAGAGAAGACCTTGCACATCCTTTCCCTGTAAGCATGTCACTTGTTCAGAGACCCTTAAGCAGGACTCCATCACATGGCCACATTTCTTTTATAAGGGAGGCCAGGAATGAAGTTTGTGTTTTCTTCAGCCAGTTATGTGCCTAGCTAAAAGTTCTGTGCCATGCAAAATGAAAGAATGGTTCTGCTGCACTAAAATATGTCTTTTCTCAAAATTTCACAGTAAGTACCTACCGTCTTATAAGTACAGTACATTAAGGACCAGCTTGCATTTGCACTGATAAAACAGCTAAGCAGATGTACTCTACGACCCACTTCCCATTACCAGCTCGGGCTTTCAGGAGCCCCTGAAGCCACACCCCGGCTCACTGCACCCCCTGCATCTTGTAAAGGCTGGATTTGGATCTGTTCCCTAATCCCTCCATAAACGTCTCCCTTCCTACTACATCCCATCACACTCTTCCTCCTCTGAACTCCTTTGCATTTGTTGCCAGCCCATGATTTACCCATTCAGTTAATTATAGCACATGCTGTTGGCTTCCTTGTGGTCTGCAGAAGATCTCATGAAGCTCAGAAGGGTCAGGGAGTCCATGCTCTCAGTAGGAGCCTTAGCCCATGGGCAGACTAACATATCAGCTTGTTTTCCTTCCAGTTCCTCAGTATTTCCAGTTGCCTGCAGTAGCTTTAGTTGACTTCCTTCCCTCCCCTGAATCACTTCTCTCACTTTCTTCCTACCCATGCTTCCAGTAATCCCCAAACATTTGTGTCAGTGTCTACTTCTGGGCAACCCATGTTAGACAGGGTTCTCCAAAGAACTGATAGGACAAAGAGAGTTTATTAGGAATTGGCTCATGAGATTATGGAAGTTACAAAGTCCATAACCTGCTATCTGCAAGCCAGAGATCCAGGAAAGCCAAAGGTATATTTCTAGTCTGGAGCTGGGGAACCAGGAGAGCTGATGGTGTGATTTCTGGTCCAAGGACAGAAGACCAGCCATATCCCAGCTCAGCAATCAGACAGAAGAGAATAAGCTCTAGCCTTTTTGTCCTATTTGAGTCCTCCACAAATTGTATGATGCCCACCCACCTGGGGGAAGAAAATCTGCTATACTCAGTCTGTCAATTTAAAGGTTAATCATATCCAGAAACACCCTCTCAGAAACATCCAGGGTAATGTTTAGCCAAATAGCTGAGCACCCCATGGTCCAGTAAAGCTGACATATAATGTTTACCATCACCAAACCCAAACTAAGATAATCAGTGCCCATCTGCTCCAAACTCCCTGGGGTTCTGGACAACACAAATACCTTGTATGTCATATCCCCAGTATCTGTACACAGTAGGTGCTCAACAGATTCTGGGGATTCGTCAGAACTGACCACACATCTATTTTTTGCCTTCTGTGTTCTAAAGCCAGTATAGTGGTTTGTTAGTTCCACACCCAAGTTGCTAAGGAAGGAGTGGTTGTTGCAGACTGTAACCTGCAGTGCCTCGACAATGACTTCATGGTGATTAGACACAGAAGTATTTTTTTGCCTATGTTTTAGGAAGCATAGAGCTATTTGTTTTGGTTTCATCACTATCACTTCATTAAGCAGCAGAAGACCTGGGTTATACACTGAATCGATTTTGCACTAAGCTTTATTTACTTTCAGTTAAATGAACATGCTAATTCATTGCTGTAAAATTCACAATGTACATGAAAAACCCTCGTCCACTATTCTCCCAAATGTTATCAATTCAAATTGAGCAGCAAATGGTTCCATTTATAGAGCAACACGAGTGACTATTTGGAACAGCCATGATAGCCCTGGAATATGGTTCTTTTTCCTTCCTCTCTCCTTGCCCTATCTGTCATGGTTCCTCACTCCCCATCCACAGAGAGCAGCTAATAAAAGAGATAAATATTTCCATCAGTCACAGTAATGCAGAAGCTGCATGCTGTTTGGATTTGCACCATATCATTTTTGTTATCTCCCCAGGTCATTCATAAAATTTATAAAATTTTGTAGTTGTGTGTGGGCATATAGGTAGAAAATTTCCAAGCATTTCAAGTTCTATAAAATCCAGAGGAAACTTTGCCAAATCTATTCCCTTCTTGCTCTTTAAACTCATATACATTTAAAGGGATATTCAATACTTTTGTTTTTGACTTGGTTACTCATAGCCCATTAAAGTGTTGTCTTTTAAAAGCTATTTGCTGTTCAAGGAGTCTCAGGAGCCCATTTTACAATCCTTTTTAAATCCTTTTTCTCTGAAACAGGAAGTTGCCTTTTGCCAAGGGTGAACACACTCTAGGTAGAGTGAGGTATCCCTGTACTTACAGATAACCAAGTGTGTTATCCCACCACTTGTGTGTATGAATCTCACAGGGTAAAGATTTGATCAAAGTAACTAGTGGTAAAGCAACATAGTACAAATCAGAAGCCTAAATTGCAGCTGAGAACTGGGTTTTTCTGAGTCTGAAACTATAGGTGACCAAAAAAGACATGTTTTTAAACTATAAATGACTCTCAGCTTTAGGGAGCTCTGTGGCACTGTGCACATGATGTTAGCTTAACAAATCAGCAAGTAGTTATACAGCATGCACCTACCAGTTACCACCTGATTTTCTTACACTTAATATTTCATCTTCTTTTAACTGGCACTTCAGTAAATGAGTGGAGAAGAAGCTATACAACATGTTGAGGTTATACATAATGGAGGAAATACACCTTCCAGGCTAGAGAAAGCAAGTTAAGCTTATCTTCTATCTGTTGACCTAGGTACAATCTTTTCTTTTTCAATATTTATTTTTTAGTTGTAATTGGACACAATACCTTTATTTTATTTATTTATTTTTACGTGGTGCTGAGGATAGAACCCAGGGCGGTGCACGTGCTAGGCGAGCGCTCTGCCACTGAGCCACAACCCCAGCCCTAGGTACAATCTTAAGAAAAATGCATAACTACCCTAGATTAGTTTTGTAGACCTGCCATAACAAGATACCACTAACTGGGTGACCTAAAGCAATGAAAAATGATCTTCCACAGTTCTGGAAGGTAGATGTTCAAAATCACAGTGTCAATTGGGCTTTGCTTCCTCTGAAGTCTCTGAGCGTGGGGGAAAGCCCTCCTTTCCTTATCTAGTTTTAGATGTTTACCAATAATACTTGAATGTTTCTTGGCTTGCAAATGTGTCAGTCCTATCTCTGCTTCTATCATCACATACCCATCTTCTCCCTATATATCTTCTCATAGGAGCCATAGCCATTGAATTTAGGGTCCTTCACTCTACTCCAGAATGACTGCATCTTTACTAATTATAACTGAAATATCCCTTTTCAAAGAAGGCCACATTGCAATATTCTGGACAGAGATGAATTTGGAGGTAAGGGAACTATTTCAACACTGTAACATCCACCTGCTGTCCCCCCACCAATTACATGGTTGTCACCCCCCCCCCCCCCCCCCCCCCCCCCCCCCCCCCCCCCCCCCCCCCCCCCCCCCCCCCCCCCCCCCCCCCCCCCCCCCCCCCCCCCCCCCCCCCCCCCCCCCCCCCCCCCCCCCCCCCCCCCCCCCCCCCCCCCCCCCCCCCCCCCCCCCCCCCCCCCCCCCCCCCCCCCCCCCCCCCCCCCCCCCCCCCCCCCCCCCCCCCCCCCCCCCCCCCCCCCCCCCCCCCCCCCCCCCCCCCCCCCCCCCCCCCCCCCCCCCCCCCCCCCCCCCCCCCCCCCCCCCCCCCCCCCCCCCCCCCCACGCACAAAATAGATTCAATTCACCCAATTCTTGCTCTTGAAAAGTCATTACCCATTCCAGCATCAACTCTAAGTTCAAAATCTCATCTAAATATCATCAGTTCAAAAAATCCACTTTCATCATCTAAATGGATGGTATGAATGATACTCTGGATCTAAGCTGCATTGGGGCAAAATTCTTCTCTATCCATAGATCCAAGGAACAAAATGACAAATTATCTGCTTCCAAAATACAATAGTAGGACAAGTAGACGGTAGGCATTCCCACTCCAAAATGGAGAAACAGAAGAAATAAAGGAGTCACTTGTACCAAGAAAGTTTGAAACTCAGGGAAAATTCCATTAGTTTGGCTATATTTTTGATCAACTTCTGTTGATACTGGGGATCAAACCCAGAGCCATGAATGCAGGACCTTGTGCATGCTAGGTAAGTGCTCCACCACTGAGCTACGCTAAAAACCTTCTATTAGGGTTTTAATTCTATTAAAAACCAGAGGATAAACTTCAAGAGCTCCATTCTCTGTTCTGAGCCTATGACATACCTGTAGGAATTCATACAGCACCACAGTTTAGGCAGACTATCTCCTTCTTGTGGGATCCCAGAAGTCTGATAGCCTTCCCATCTGGAAGTTTCACCCCATCTCTACCCGTTTCCAACCTAAGCTGTCATTGTTTCCACTGATATAATAGTCTCACAAACATTATTGGTCTTTTGTGGATGTCAAGAGGATCCATGACAGTAGATACAAGAGACTGTCAAAGAATAACTCCACCATATTCCTGGCATTTGCTGAGAAGTTTCAGTAGATGGATCTGTGAGTCACAGGATTATTTATTTAATGAAATTATGTTCATTCTCACCCTTGGCCCTTTCTTCAAAGCATTCCTTGGCATCTTTGGCAACATATGCAGGTCGAGAATTTCCCAAATCATCAAATGTTAACAATTCCTTCCTCAACTTATCTCTTTCCTCCCACATTCTACTATAAGCAGAAAGAAAATACCAATACACATGTTCCACACTTTGCTTGGAAATTTCCTCAGTTAAATGTCCAAGTTCATCATTTACAAATTCTGCTTTCCACCCTATAGCAGAACATAATTCAGCCCAAATTCCTGCCATTTTATAACAAGGCTCACCTTTTCTGCAGTATCCAATCACGCGTTTTTCATTTCCTCTAAGCCCTCACCACAAGTATTTTGAATGTCCAAATCTCTAGCAACATGCTAATCATGACAATATATGCACTGAGACAATGTATGTATGCTCTAAGGCAATGGAAATCTTCCCTACTATCTTTTTTACTTCGTACTAATCTTTTTTTTTTTTTTTAAATGAGACAGGGTCTCTCTGGGTTGCTTAGGGCCTCACTAAGTTGCTGAGGCTGGTCTCACAGTTGTGATTCTCTTGCTTCAGCCTCCCAAATTGCTGGGATTATCGGTGCATGCCACCACTCCTGACCTCCATTTGATTTTGAAGCATCACAGCATCAAAGGTAATGAACTAATTTTCCAGAGTCTGAAAACTTAAGGACCCAGAACACAAAGCCTCTTATTAAAGTCACTGAGCTTCTTGGAGTCCTAATTGGGTCTAGAAATGAGACCCCTCCCCTAAGCAATGGAGAGTGTTCTTTTTGCTCATCTCCCTTCCCAGAAAGTGTTTGGAGGAACACTAGTTCCACAATATATTCTGAGGAAAAGGGTTGCATTATGAAATAAGTTTAGCAACACATTGGATTGTTCCAATACTGGTTTCATAGATATTAACAATTGAATAACTTTACTTAAAGTAACTATCTTTACTTGAATACTGTAGTATTTTCCAAACATGTTATCACAGAGCCAAGAGCCACCACTTAACTATTTGGGTAAAGGAGCTAGTTTCAGAATGTGCACAGCAAGAAGGGAAGAGATTTAGTTTAACCTTTCTTTTAAATCTTGCTATTTTAATGGCCAACTCCTCCATAATCAATTTGGTCAATCATGCTGTTTGTACTTACTTACAAGAATGACAGAAACTAGAGACAGAGATAATACAAAACAGCAGGTTGGGAGACAATAATAAAAAAAAATGGCTTTGGAGGGAGTTGACTTATATTAACATATGATAAAGTATGCCAGAATGAACCAGACAATAACCCAAACACTCAACCTTACGAGTGAGTGTAGTAAATGGAAGATGTCTTTTCACAACTTGGCTTCACATACAAATATGCATAGATCCTTTATTATGGAAACTCAAATAGAGCAGTAAAACCTCACTATGAAGCTTTCACTCAGGCAAAACAGAAAAGTGCATCTATCTTTCCCAATTACTCCCTAAAATCTAATCCAGACTTGGTAATATCACTGTTTTGGTGGTGGTAGTAGTTTGTTTTATTTTGCAGTTTTGTGGATAAAACTCAGGGCCTCACACATGCTAAGCAAGTGCTCTTCCACTGAGCTACACCCCAACCCTCTATATTTTCAAAAGGCAAAACCAAGAATGGTACTGCTGAGTTCAAAAAGGGATACAAATAGGAAAAGAAAAAGGCAGACTATCTCTGTTTGCAGAATTAATATTGTCAAATGGCCATACTACCAAAAGCACTATATGGATTTAATGCAATCTACATCAAAATACCGATGACATGATCCTATATTTAGAAGACTCAAAAACTTTACCAGAAGACTCCTCGGGCTGATAAACAAATTCAGCAAAGTAGCAAGATACAAGATCAACATTCATATACTGATAATTTTACTACATTCTTCTGAGAAAGAAATCAGGAAAACCATCTTGTTCACAATAACCTCAAAAAAAATAATATACTTGGGAATAAATCTAACCAAGGATGAAAAACCTCTACAATGAAAGCTATATAACACTGAAGAAAGAAATAGAAGACTTTAGAAGATGGAAAGAATCTCCCATGTTCTTGGATAGGCAGAATTAATATTGTCAAATGGCCATACTACCAAAAGCACTATATGGATTTAATGCAATCTACATCAAAATACCGATGACATTCTTCACAGAACTAGAAAAAACAATTCAGGAATTTATTTGAAAAAGTAAGAGACCCAGAATAGCCAAAGCAAACCTGAGCAAGAATAGCAACAACAGATGCATCAAAATACCTAACCTCAAATTATACTTCAGAGCTATAACAACAGAAACAGCATGGTATTGGTATCAAAATAGACATGAAGACCAGTGAAATGGAAGAGAAGACACAGAGGAAAAATTCAGATAGTTACAGCCATGTGATACTTGACAATGTACCAAAAATATATGTTTTAGAAAAGATAACCTTTTCAACAAATGGTGATGAGAAAACTGGACATCCCCATGTAGACGAATTAAATCAGATCCCTATCACTTACCCTGCACAAAATTTAAATCTAAGAGGACCAAAGATCTAGGAATTAGATTAGAATCTTTGCAAATGCTATAAGAAAACATAGGGTCAACACTTCAACATATTGGTACAGGCATTGACTTCCTTAACAAGATCCCTAAAGCTTTAAAAATAAAACCAAGAATCAATAAATGAGAGCTGAGGTTGTAGCTCAGTGGTAGATCGCTTGCCTAGCATGTGTGAGGCATTGGGTTTGATTCTCAGCACCACATATACATAAAATAAAGGTACACTGACAACTAAAAAATTTGTATATAAAATATATACATATAAATGGGATGACATCAAATTAAAACTCTTCTGCACAGCAAAAGAAATGATTAAGAGCATAAAGGGAGAGCCTAACAATAGAAGAAACATTTTGCCAGCTATTCCTCTGATAGGGAAATAAATGATAAACTGTATCATTAGACAGGACATAGCAGAAAACTATACACTCCATGGGAAGGAAAGTTTATTGAGTAAGCCATTTATAAATGTATAGGCAGAGTTTAAAAATAGCAACAAGGATGTATGATGTATTTCATGGCTAATAACAACAGGGAATTCTTACTAATCTTTTACCTGATGGGGAAGAGAAGGGAGAAATTGCTATAACACAGAGAAGGATATCTATTTAACAGGAGCTGTAACCAGAAATAGGGACTGTGCTTCATTGCTCCTAAACTCTTCTGAGGCCTCCCAGTAGTCCCAAGTAGGCAGAGGAAAAGAAACTATATAGAGAAAACATAGATAGGTGAAATAGAAAACATAAAAACAACAGAGAAAATCAGTGAAAACAGAGGTGGATCAAGAGGCTCATCAAAATGGATAAACTTCTAGCTAGACTGATCAAGAAAAAGGAGACACAAATTTCTGACACCAGAAATGAGAGAGTGGATATTCCTGTAAATTTTACAGACATTGAAATAGTAATAAGGGAATATTACAAAAAAAACCTTTATGCTAATACATTCTACAGTTTTAGATGAATAGACAAGAGAATGTGTTTCCTTGAAAGACTTATAACTCACTCAAGAAGAGGCTTCCTGGCCAGTTTAACACTCTGGTTAAGGTAGCATCCCTCAGGCTCTGCAGGAAGGAGGCAAAGAGGAAGGGAGACTGGAGTAGAAGGTAGCTGAGCAGATTGCACCTCATAAGTCTATCCCCACTTTCCCATTTTCCTGGGCCATTTGGTAAGGCAGTTCCATTGAGTCCACACTTCAGTTAGCCAACCCAGTAGACTCCAAGCCAACATATTAAATTCTAGTAAGTGTACACACTCATGTCACTACATACACCAAATCAAACCTTTTATCTCATTTTTATTGGTCTAACACTCATAGAATACACCCCATAATGCTCCCCAGCCTCCAGCAAATACAAATTTGCAAGAGCCTGTAATTTTGAAGAAGATGGATAGGCCATCTCCTCCAACATTAGATCTTACATACCTCCATCTGGGTTCTGTTGGTATCTGATTCTCATTATGGGCCTGGAGGCAATTAAGATTGGCAGAAGTTTACATCTGAGGAGAATCAACATCTTTTTATGAGCAAATTCCCTTGGTGCATGCACTAAAGGGCATTTAATACAAGGGAAACAAGGTTGCCTGACAGTGAGAGTTCAGGGGTATTTGGAAGGTTAAACTTCTTAGCTTCTTCCATGTCTGCCCAAATGGCCTCCTTCCATGTCTCAGTCTTCCACTCCTTGCCCAACAGTGCCTCTACCTTGGAATAAGAGCCAGGGGCCTGCTTATTCATTGAGCCTGGAACTCTGCAACCCACATGGCCAGCTCCTAGGATATGTACCTCAACCATATCTGCTGTGCAGGATGCAAGGAGTTCCTACTAAGCTTCCAGGCCTTCTGTCTGAGTGTGTTCTGAGCAAAAGTAATACTCATCACAATTTCTCCTATTCTCTGTATAGATTTTCTAAAGCCAACAGAAATGTGCGGCTAAAGTCACAATCCTTATTACTGTATCACTGCTATCACGTCAACCAGGGCCAAAGGCATTTGATCTCATCCTTAGTCCTCCATCCCTAGGGGTAACTGATATTACCACATGTAGCAGCTTACCAGAGGCTCATCCCCTCTTGGCAAAGTTATTTATATATTGATTTAATACATGAGCAACCCAATGCTAAATTCCATTGTGATGGTTTATTTCCTGGAGCTATTCTTTTTTTTTTTTTTTTTTTTTTTTTGTGGTTACCGGGGATTGAACTCAGGGGCACTCGACCACTGGGTCACATCCCCAGCCCTTTTTTGTATTTTTATTTAGAGACAGGGTCTCACTGAGTTGCTAAGTGCCTCGCCATTGCTGAGGCTGGCTTTGAACTCGCGATCCTCCTGCCTCAGCCTCCCAAAGTGCTGGGATTACAGGCGTGCGCCACCACGCCCGGCTTGGAGCTATTCTTGAACCAATTATTATGTCAGTCAGCTGTTTATACTCAAATGGAATAATTGAGGTGATTAATAAAGGAATTATTTTAAAGGATCTGAACAAAAATAAATAAGTAGACAATAGATGATAAATATACAGAAATAGATGACAAATTATAAGGATATGATAAATAGACAGACACAGATAATAAATAGTATGTTAGCTAGCTTGATGATAGGCAGATGACTGATTAATAGTAAATAGATGAAAAAGACACAAATGATAGGTTAATAGGTAGTAAACAGATAGTTGATAGATGACAGATACCTGATTGATGATAAATGGTATATAGATAACAAATGGATGATGGAGATAAAAAGAGAGATGACAGATAAATGATAGATAATAAACAGAAGACAGATGATAGATAGGCAGATAACAGATAAATGGCAAATTACTGATAGGTATATAAAAGGTAATCAACAAATGATAGATCATAGATGAAGCATAGGTAGGCAGGGCACAAATAAATGGTAAATAGATAGCAGGTAAGTGATAGAAAAAGGGAAAATAGATGATATATAGGGAAATGACAGATAATAGATGGGCAGATAACAGATAAATGATAAATAGATGATAGGTAAGTAGGTAGATAAATAGAAGATGAAAGAAAGAAAAAGGAAGAAAGGAAGGAAGAAGGGAAGGAGGGAGGAAGGGAGGGAAGAAAGGGGTTAAGGAAAATCCATTAGGGACAAGGAAGGATCCCATTACAACATTAGGAGAATATGGAGAGAGCTACCTAAAAAAAGTTATGGCCCTGACTGAGGAACCAGCCAAATCTGGCCCCTGGGTAGAGCCAAAGGAAGCAGCAGCCCAACCTCACTCTTCCTGCAGTTCCTCCACAGATGCAGAGGATGTGGGTTACTCTCTAGGGAAGTGGGAAGGGAGGAAAAGAGTGGAGCAAGAACCTGCAGGCCCAAGGAGAAGGTACCCAGTACATAGTCCCACCAAAATCTGCCTTGCCTGATCACCAGACCACGTGGTGACATGGATGGTGACTTCATGGCAGCTTCCCTTTGGCTCCCACTCATTTTCTCCCATCATGAATCCTAAAGCCCTCCAGTGCTCCTACAAGGAGACACCATTGTATTTCCCTTATAAATTAATGAATTGTTAGTGAAGGTGTGCTTGACCTCTCCTGTGTCCTGTATTCTTAATTCTTATAATCATCACTGCTGTCAGTAAACTTACTAACCTGATGAGTCTGTGCAAGTTTATGAGGTCAGTCATGCTAAAGACTTTATGTAAGCTGGGCGCGGTGGCGCATGACTGTAATCCCAGCACTTGGGAGGCTGAGGCAGGAGGATCGCGAGTTCAAAAACCAGCCTCAGCAATGGCGAGGCACTTAGCAACTCAGTGAGACATTGTCTCTAATAAAATACAAAAAAGGGCTGGGGATGTGGCCCAGTGGTCGAGTGCCCCTGAGTTCAATCCCTGGTACAAAAAAAAAAAAAAGACTTCATGTACTAATTGTACAAAGCAGATTTTTCAATGTTGTATGCTTAGAAATATTATTATCTGCACTATAAATGGCTGTATTAACAAGATCATAGAATTTTATTTAGAAAAGAAGAACCTGATGCAAAAGGTTATTAAATAAAATAAAAATAGCCTTTCTTTCACATTTAAAATTTCCAGTATTATGTTCCCTTAAAAAATCTTCCAAAGGAGGGTATATTTTATTGTGAATTATAATAATTTGGTTTTAAAAAGTCATGTCTTGGAAAGTAAAATAGTTTTCCTCCAATGAAACAGAGCAATTGAAAAAAATAATACTCAGTTACTATGAAACACAGAATGATAGAGATTTTTGTAAACTAGAAACAGAGGACAGAAATTTGGAAAAGGGACATGGCTGAAATGAAATGATTGGGAAAAATATTGGTCTTACCCATTGAGAATCCATTCCCTATAGTATTAGGGTCAATTCTGGGTAAAATTGTGACATTAGCAAATAAAATTGATGATTTATTGCTCTCTTTTTCCCATTACAAACAATCCTTTCCTGACTGACAGAAACTGCATTTTCTTCCTCCCACCCCTTTAATCTGTCTCTCTCTCCCTTCCTACTTCTTCCTCCCCAGAACTATCTCAGAATGCCAGCTTATTCTACCCCTCACCATCCTTTATAAATTTAAATTTCAAGAATCAGGACAGTATTCCCACTGACCTGGTGGAGCACACCTCTAATCCCAGCTACTTGAGAGGCTGAGACAGGAGGACTGCAAGTTTAAGACCAGGCTCAGAAACTTAGCAAGATATTATCTCATAAAAATAAAAATAAAAAAAGGACTGGGACTTGTCTGAGTGGTAAAGCCACTAGACTCAATACCAGTACAAAAAAAAAAAAAAAAAAAAAAAAAAAAGCAAAAAAGAGTATCTCAGCATTCAGCAATTCATTGACATGGAAAGTAAAAAGAACTATTAAGTCTCAGAATGCTACAACTTTAGGAATTGTTACCATTTCACAAGTGACAATAACTTTTTAAAACTTTAGATCAAACTGATACAATGGTGGAATTTGGGCAATAGTATGTGACAGTGAGGATGCTCCCATGACTGAGGGTAGGCCACAAGCCCTTTTGTCAACCAGCATCTTTCTAATGCTTATTGGGAGTTCAGCACTCTGCCAAGAGTGGGAAATGCCAGGATGGATAACACAAAATCCAAAAAATTCAGAAAGCTCTCAAGAAGCAACTACAAATGAACCAGATACAAACCATTTCATCAGTAAATTATATCAAAGAATTATGTTTCACCTCTCACAGAACATAGGAAAAAAATTACACCACTTTTATTATTCTGTGAAATACAGATAGTACAACCTGGAAAAATAAACACAAAAAATTTTTAAATATGGCTTTTACACCAGTAGAATGGGTCTCCACAGGAATTACTCAAAATAATGAAAAAGAAACAGAAGTGAAAGTTCAAGTTCCATCTTTTGCAAAATAAGGATATAAATTCCATGTCTAGGCATAATATCTAAGAATGGGCTGCCCAATGCCCACCTTGGAAGGTGTTCCCTAATCTCAGCAATGAAGACAGATGATAAAAATCCTAAATAAATGTAACTGAGTAGTATTTATTGAAAACAAATTCATCACAACTAAGTAGAGTTTATTCTAAAAATAAGAAAATATATTGGGCTGGAGATGTAGCTCAGGGGTAGAGCATGTGCTTAGCATGCACAAGGCCCTGGGTTTAGTCAGCAGCACTGACAAAAAAGAAAAAAAAATTTACTCATTTATATTTTTTTAAGTACCAGGATTGAACCCAGGGACTCTTTGCCACTGAACTATATCCCCAGGCCTTTTTACTTTTTATTTTGAGACAGGTCTCACTAAGTTGCTGAGGGTCTTGCTAAATTACTGAGGTTGGCTTTGAACTTAAGATTCTCCTGCCTCTGTTTCTTGAGTTGCTGAAATTGTAGGTGTACATTGCTACACCCAGCTTATCAATATATCCTATTACCTATTAAAAAATTTTTTTCTTGTCATTTTAATAGATGCAGAAAAAGCTTTCACTAACATTAAATTTTAAGAAATGACATATATAAAATAATTATTTACTACTAAGTTATAGAAGAGATATCTTTTAGTTTGATAAAAAGTTAGTAAAAGTAGAGCAAAAATTATGTATAACAATGAAAATGTACAGTGCGTCACTAAGTTGCTTAGGGCCTTGCTAAATTGCTGAGGCTGCCTTTGAACTTGCAATCCTCCTACCTCAGCCCTCTTGAGCCACTGAAATTGCAGGCATGCACCACCACACTATTTTACTTCTCTTCAGCATTGGACTGAAGGCCTCAATCACATAATATAGTAAGAAAAAAATAATACAGCTATAATCTCAACTACTCAGGACAGTGAGGCAGGAAGACCACAAGATCAAACTGCTATGTTGTCAGCCTAATATGTGTCAAAAAAAGAAAAAAGGAAAAAATTATATCCCAATTAAAATAGCAATAAAAACTAGAACTGACAAGGTTAAAGATTCAATGAAAATTGTGAGATATTTGTTGTTGTTGTTGTTGCTATAACTTGTTTTTTGGTTTTGGTCAGTGATTACTAAACATCAACTGGAAGACCTGAATAAACAGAATGCTAAATTATATTTATGGATGAAAAGACTCAAAATCATAAAGATTAATTGTCTCTTATTTAAAATATAAATTAAAAGCTACTAAAGTACTAATTTTAACCAGATTTTATGGAATTTGATAAGCTGATATTAAAATTAATATGGAAAAATTAAGGACCCAGAAGAGCTAAGAAATTTTTGAAGAATGAGGAAGAGGATATTATTTTAGCAGCTTACAATAGTGATGGAGTTATTGTAACTAATATTGTGTTTAATTGGCATCTGGATAGTCTAATATGCAAAGAAGCAGAATCCAGAAATGGAACTGACTATATGTATAGAAGTGGCATAAGTATATCGCAGTTAACATTTCCTTAGAAAGTACTGTGAGATATGGTGGCATGGATAAGAGTTTGAATGGGGTAGAACTGGCCATGATTGATGGTTGTTAGGGTTGGAAATTAAGTATTCATTGCTGTTTTACCTATCTTACCAAAATTTTTCCACCATCAAAAGGTATTTTTTAAATTATTCTAGAAATACAGTAATATGTGCTTATTTGAGATTAAAAGAATGTACTGGGAAAAAAAAAGTCAATGGTGAACTGAGAAAAGTTTTAATGACAAGTACCTGGACAATAGGTTATCCTATTGAAATATAAGAGAAAATTATATCTTTACTTAATCAACCACACAGACTCCACGTGCACGTGCGTGTGCATGCGCACACACACATGCGCGCGTGCGCACACACAAACACAGATTCTCTGCAGGTTAATTGAAGGCTTAAATGTGAAAAGCAAACTCTGAGAGAAAAATCAAAATGAGCATTTTTCCAACCCTGAAATAGTAAATGATTTCTTCAACATAACACCTCCCAAAAACTTACTATTTATATGTTTTTTTTTTTAAATCAATTCTCAGATTTATTTGTTTGTTTGTTTGGTACTGGGGATTGAACTTCTATGTAATAGAAGTTATAATAAAATATCAGCTTCTTTATATAGAACTATGCTCTTAGCTCTGTCATGTATATTTATTTTCTCTTGTTTGTTAATAAGAGAAAATCTGCTCATGAGGTAATATTTAATTTAGAGGATAAAATTAAAGTGATTGCATTTGTCCACACTCAAAAAGGAGATACAGGGCTGGGATTGTGGCTTAGTGGTAGAGCGCTCTCCTACCATGTGGGCGGCCCGGGTTCCATCCTCAGCACCACATAAAAATAAACGCATTGTGTACAACTAAAACCAAATAAATAAATATTAAAAAAAAAAAAAAAGGAGATACAGTTGAAAGGAAGGCTTTCCGTGTGGTTTGTTGCCAGTAGCATGAAACCTAAATTATGAAGAACTTAAATACATGATGAGAATAATTATTTAATTTTTAATTTTTGATTTAAAAAAATCATGCAATCTGGGTGTGTGGTGGCACATGCCTGTAATCCCAGTGGCTCCGGAGGCTGAGGCAGGAGGATTGCCAAGTTCAAAGCCAGCCTCAGCAACTTAGCGAGGTGCTAAGAAACTCAGTCAGATCCTGTCTCTGAGTAAAATACAAAATAGGGCTGGAGATGTGGCTCAGTGGTTGAATGCCCTTAGTTCAATCCCCGGTACCTTATAAAATAAATAAATAAATAAATAAATAAATAAATAAATAAATAAATAAATAATCATGCATATTTACAGAGTACAGTGTGATGTTTTGATCTATGTATATTTTATAGAAAGATTCAATAAATTTTCATCATTTTACCAATGTCTTTCTTTTTCTTTTAATTTTTTTTTTCAGGGACCAAACTCCCCAATTTATCTTTTTTTTTTTTTTTAGTGTGTGGTGAGAACATGAGAACATTTAATCTGTTCTTTTAGCTATTTTGAAATATACAATATATTATTATTAACTGTGGTCACTGTGGTGTGCAACACATCACTAAAAGTATTCCTCCAGTCCAATTGAAACTTTGTAACCTCTGTAAACTTTGTAACCATTTCCTTTCCCCCACCCACCATGCAAATATTTTAAAAATCACTTTTCATTCCACCACAGTAATAGTACAATATCCATGTAGCTAATCTTGCCATATCTTTTTTTTTTAATATTTATTTATTTACTTTTAGTTGTACACAATGCAATGCATTTATGTTTATGTGGTGCTGAGGATCGAACCCGGGCCGCGCACGTGCAAGGCGAGCACTCTGCCGCTGAGCCACAATCCCAGCCCCTTGCCATATCTTGTTTGATATTTCCTCCCTATGTTAGTCAGATTTCTGTTGCTATGACAAAATACCTGAGATAAACTTAAAGGAGGAAAGGTTTATTTTGGCTCAGAGTTTCAGGGGGTTCAGTCCATGGTTGGTTAACTGCATTGTTTGGGAGCCTGTGGTGAGATAAACCATTACATGGGGAGCACATGATAAAGCAAAGCTGTTCACCCAGCATCCCCTCCAAAGGCATGCCCTCAATGACCTGACTTCCTCCCATTAGCCCCTACTTCTTAAAGGTTCTACCATCTCCCAACAATGCCACAGGTTAGTGACCAAGACTTCAGAACATGAGATTTAGAGGGATCTTAATTCTACATCTAAACTACAACACTCCCCATAATTTATTTGTAACCTGAATGTAAGCAAGCCCCCAACTCAGAATCCTTAGCCAAAATCCTATGCCATCTACACTCAGAATGCTCCCTATCTTCAAAACAGTGCTTCTCCCCCCCACACACAATGTGCAGATAAGAACCGATCATGTTGTGCACCCAGGATATGTGAAAAAATACTAAGTTGCACATTTCCCTAAAGGAATTTAATCCAAGTCCCTCTTTGTTGGCAACTACCTCAACCCTCCACTTCCCATGTAAGACCTATACAAATTCCTTTTACTATATCCACATATTTAGCTACACCCTTGTGGTAGGCAGTTTTCTGACACTGTGACAAAATACCTAAAGGAGGGAAGATTCGTTTTGGTTCATAGTTCAGAGCTGCAGCCCATGGTCTCTTGTCCCCTGTGCTTTTGGAACTGTGGCAAGGCAGGACATATGGCAGAAGCACATGGTGGAGGAAGCTGTTCACCTTGTGTCAGCCAGGAAGCAAAAGAGCAAAAGGAAGGGGTAGGAGTTCCAATATCCCCCTCAGTGACACAGCCCCAATGGCCTAACTTCCTCCCACTAGTCCCCACCTTCCAATTGTGCCACGGGCAGGGGACCAAGCCTTTAACACATGGGCCTTTGGGGGACATTCCAGATCCAAACCATAGCAATGCAGACTTTGCATAGCACACTCAGCAAAACTTAAGTCTCTCCAATGCGCCTTATAATGACAACCTTTGTTTTTTCCTTAAGCAATATCCTGAGCTCCTGTCTCAAGACAAGTGGCCTATCAAAGTGAACCCCCAGTAAAAACAAAGCCTACTTCTGCTTCTAAGAAAACACTTATTCCTGTTTAGTGCATATGCAATTTTACTTATTTCAAGTGGGCTTTTATAAAAATTGTATAATTAAATATTCATTACAACCACAATTATAGAGTCCTGAAGATACAAAAAAAAAAATATTGATCTTTACCTTCACTTGCAGATAGAGAAACTAAGACACTGGAAAAAAAAAAAAAAGAGAGAGAGAGAAATTATATATCTCATAGCAAATGGCACAAACTCTAACCTAGTCTTTCAAGATAACCCAGCTTTCTTCCAACTAAAAAACTCTGCCTCCCAGTAAGGACCAACTTTTCTGTTTGCATAAGACCATTAATCTGTATCTTCTCATCCACAAACCAGAACTTCAACTTATCCTTGAAAATTTAAGCACTTTCTATGAAGACATATATTGTGAATGTATGCATACTTTTTTTTTTTCCTTTAGAAGTAAGATACCTAATTGATGCAAGGTGTTTTTCTAATGAAGATCCATGTTTTGACCTCTGATATATGTCAATGACTGATGTCATATATTTCAAAGCAAAATGGAGTGCAGTATTGTCCGGGTAAACCAGGCATGTAAATGAACCCAGCCATAACATCTTTTTTAAAAAATTGGAAGAAAGGAGGGGCTCCAGCAAGCAGATTAACATACAAAACAACCTAAGTACTTCAATCTGTCGGTGCCTCTCACTGCTGACAAGCACAGGAAGAACTAGGGACTCTTGTAAGTTGGTAGCTTTGGAGCCTTTGTGCCTGTTCATAAAATCACTCATATTAATCTTTCTCAAACTACCAGCATGGAGAAGCTGAAGTGAAGCACGTCACCCAGCTTCACTCTCTGCTCTCCTTTCTCCCAGTGAGTTGTCTATCTCTGCATAAGGCAGCAAACCAAAGCAAGTGAAGGTGTGGCCATTAAATCATTTTCCTATACAATGTGACTGATTCTGTGCCAAGAAAAAAAGCAAAGATGATGGTTGGTGAACTGAATGGCATAACTTTATGCCCAGAAATCTGAATTTACTGTTCTTTTTTTAATACAGAAAACACATTTGAAATATATTTGTCTGGTAGAGGGACAAGATTGGCATTAAGGTAAACAACTGGCAAATTGTTCATAGCAATGCATTTTTTCAGTGGCTTTTCATCCCAAAACTTTAGAAATTAGAGACTGTTCACCAGATGTTGTTAAAAAAAAAAAAAGATTTTTTAAAAACTAATTTAACTACTAAATTGCTAAAAGGTACATGTTGGTAAGTCCTCTCTCAGTTGAAAAATGTCTGTGTCTTGTTAAATGTTTATTGAATAGTGTAATTATATTGCTTTTGCTGTTAAATGATATTGACATTCTCGAATAAGAAAGATTTTTATTCAGGGAAGATGAAATGTGAACATCTGGCAGTAACCTTATGTGTAACATTGAAACAAACAAACAAAAATCTTGACCGGTGTGTTCTTTTTCATTCTTTTTCTCTTTCCCAGTTCTCTGGATGTGACTCACATCAGAACATATCTTAACATGAGGACTTTGTCACTTATCATTGGAACGTTCAAAGTAAATCCTCAGCAAGCTGGTGGCTGCTGACGTTGGGATCAATTTAGCCATGAAACAACTGTTCCTCAAACAATGAGCCAGCTGCTTGACTCATTTCAAATTATTGTGATAGTAAAAAAGGAAAAGAAAGATTTTTAAAATAGTTTATATGACCATTTACTATAACATTACACAAACTTAATATTTTATTTTGAATTCTAAGTTTTGGGGAACTCCAAGACACCACAAATAAAGAAATTAATTCCTAGATAGTCGTATCAGCTTTCTGTACTTTTTCCCCTCTACTCAGAATTTCAGTAAGAAGAACATCTTAATTTTATCTATTACATGATTGAAAGGTCCACAAAGTAGCTGTAATTAGCCCATAGGAAGAGGATCAGTGGAGTGGTTGGCTCACTGTGTTCCCAGTACATTTCTTTCTTCTCTTTCCCATTTCCCATTGTGTAATAAAGAATGACAGAAAGTTGGCTTTCCTACTTGCTAAGAACTCCTTATTAATTTAAAGTCAAGATTTTGATGTATACAGAAAAAAAAAGACATTGCATATAGCCCTGAGTGCTTCACAAAGAATTTCCAAGGCAGATTTTTGTTCTTTTAGGTTTCCCTGTCAAAAATAGATTTAAACATCAGAGTTGGTCAAACATAATCAAATGCAAATGTTTAACACTAGCTATATCTATGCAGCAAAGCAACGGTTGACAAGCCAGTGCCCTTAATCTAAAGCCAGGTCTAAAGGTTTTCACTCATCTTAACTATTCAAAATGGTTATCAAGAATATACCTAGTTGGACAATTTCTCAGCTTCCTGTTTTCTCCATTTACTTAAAAAAGTATTCTCATAAAGCTACAACATAACAGAGTATGACTAAAAGATCTTGTCCCTGTTCTTCTGCTGATCTACACAACTGTTTTTAATAGTGTACTAGGATAGCTCTAGGTAGAAGGAAAAATCCTATGTCTATACTCCCAGAGCAGATTTCCATCAAAATTATCTCTACTACTTACTAAAAGAGCTTTGAATATGGTAGACTTGAAAAGGTAAAGATAATTGATAAGGACATTCAAATTGGGGAAAAGCATATCAACACAAGTTATGGTAATCCCAATCTCCCCCCATCCATAGCTTGACTTTCATAGTTTCAGTTACTCACAGTCTGAAATCTGAAAACACCAAATGGAAAATTCCCAAAATAAATCCTTTCATAAGTTTTATTCCATTCCGAATAGCACAATAAAATCTTGCACCATCGAGAAGCACAGCAGTGAGGTACAGGGTTTTTTTTTTTTTTTTTTTTTTTTTTTTTTTATCTCACAGATCTGAAGAACGAGAACCACAGACACCAGAGGATGGAGTAAAGTGACAGAATTTATTTCTTTTCTTAAAGGGAGAAAGTGCAGCTCCCACAGGGAGAGGTCCCAAATGGGTAGCTGCTGAGTTGCTACTGTCTAAGGGTTTATATGGTATTGCTGGAGGTGACAGTTAAAACTATTGGCTAATGAATTTGGGAGAGGAGAGTTTCTTCATCCAATCATAGTGAGACACTCAGTGATCATGTGCCACCCGCTCTAATCAAGTTGTCGATCATATGCTGTTCATGTGCTTGTTCACATGCTTTGATAACCAGCTGGCTGGCCCATGAGATACTTTGTACATGGAATTATTGTATTCAAGGTCCTGCCCTGCCTGCCTATCAAGTTTCTAGTTCCTTCTCTCACCATTTGTCCACCCAGGACATGATCATCTCTATATTCAGTGTATCTATCCTGTATACACTACCCACCAGTTAGTAGTTTTGTTGGTTATTAGATCAGTTGTCATGGTATCACAGTACTTGTGTTCAAAAACCCTTATTTTACTTAATAGTCCTCCAAAGTGTAAAAATAGTGAAACTGGCAATTTTATTATAGTACTGTGTTAAAATTTTTCCATTTCATTATTAGTTATTATTGTTAATCTCTTTCTGTGCCTAATTTATAACTTAAACTTTACCATAGGTGTGTCTGTATAAGGGGGAAAAGCATGGTTCATATAGGGTTCAATACTATCTGTGCTTTCAGGCATTCACTGGGGGTCTTAAAATATATTCCCTGTAAATAAAGTGGGATTTGTACTTTACAGATGGTGAAAAACATAGGATGATGAAAAATGAGTAGATTAAACAAGTAAGACAGGAGGTTACTTTCAGTCTTGAAGGATATAAGCATATGTAGGTGGATGGTGACAGGTTGAAGGAAAGAACATTCAAGAGAACAACATGTACAATACCTTAAATTAGCATGGTAAGTGATGATTATTGTAAAAAGTTGGCATGGCTGGAGCAGAAATCCTGCACTAAGAGAGATTTGACAAGCAATAAAACTATCAGGTAGGCAGGAGTCAGGAAATCAAGTTCCCCTTCAGCTAGGAGGTTTTAATTTTATCCAAGAGGCAAGGATATTTTTGCAAGTGTGTAATATGATCAGCTTTGTGGTTTAGAAAGATCATTCCTATGACTTTATGGAAAATAGGTAGGAGGGATAGTGATGTAGAAATGAAGATATGAAATGGTTAGGAGAAATCGTAGAAAAGAAACATACACAGGCCTCCTTGATTGGTTGTGTGGAAGGTGATCCATATCACCCTTGTGGTTTGGGTCACTGTCTTCATGAGTTTCAAATGTGGGGAAGAAGATAAGAAGTTTGGCTTGAGATATGAGAAATCCAATACATTGGCATGCATTTTAGGAATGATAACTAGGATAAACATATTTTTAAAAATTATTATTCAGATTAAAAAGTAATACATGTTAATTTTAGAAAATTGATATGCTGGTAGGCTAGATATTCAGATTCAGTAGTTAAATGTCTCGAATGATAACTGCCATCTAGCCCTTAGGCAGAGCATAAATTTTCAACTATTTAGCACACAGTGAACTGCACTTAAAAGTAGAACTGTATGTATGACACAGTTTGACTGTGAACTAAAAATGACCTTAAGAAGTCAAATTATCACAAGAAAAAAAGCTCAATATTAAAAATCTGAATTACATTTAATAGGATCTGTGAACTAACATATCAAGTAGATTAACTCTTCAATTTCATGGAAATACCTTTGCAGCTAGTCCATTAGAAAATGATACTTTGGAAAATCAGGCTCCACAAGAGACATATCCTCAGGTTCATCTATAGTGTAGGCAGGTAACCTATAAACAACTGCCTTGGTAAATTTGTTTTCTATGTATGGAATTCTGTAACCTCAACTAATAATTACTCAAATATGTGAGCCAATCTAAATTTTCTTTGAGAAAACTTTGATTCTGTCTTTGGTCATCTCTATAGCCAACTTTCATAAGGAGGTGGAATAGAACCTCTTTGTGGTAAGATTAAAGGTCAGGCCCTTCCATTCCATCATGCTAAGTAAATGTAAGCCAGACCCATAAAGTCAAGGGACAAATGTTTTCTCGCATATGTGGAAGCTAGACAAAAATAAATTAAAAAAAAAAAAAAAAAAAGAAAAAGGGTGGGGGTTCCAGAAAATAGAAGAGATCAGGAGTAAAGGAAGGGGATTGAGTGGGAGGAGGAGGGACAGGAAAAGAGAGGAACAGTGGAACAAATCTGACCAAACTTTTCTCTGTTCATATATAAAAATCTCACAGTTAATTTAATCTTCATGTATATCCATAATGCACTAATTATAAAAACTATAAATAAATGAAGAAATATTTTTTTAAAAAGTCAGAACCTACCATATTCATAAAAGATTGCAAATTTAGATTCATATGTCCAGTATCTAATGTTCCTGTGAACTTCCCTCTCTTGCCTATGCAGAATACATGCCCTCCAGGCACTTGCCAAAACAGCTTCATCTTTTCTTTTTAAATTACGCACTGCTGTGCATGTTCTTATATATGTATGTACTTGTGTAATCATCACAAAGGTCATGATAGAAAACATTTGAATCACCCAGGAAGGTTTCCCTTGAATATCAACCTGGACACATATACCCTCAACCCCACTTATAAACACAGTCAGAGACCAGCTTTGCCTTTCTTGCAATATAAATATCATCATGCAGAATTTTTCATATCTGGCTTCTTTGGTTCAACATATTGTTTTGAGATTTTTCATGTGGTCATGTGTCAATAATTTATTTTGTTACTGGGTTAATTATTGTGTAAATATACCATAATGTGTTTCTTTACATTACTAATTTGGACATTTGGGCTGATTCCAGTTTGGGGCTATTATTTTTTTAAAAAAAAGCCACTATCAACATTTTAGTACACATCTTTTGGTGAACTCATTTCTTGTGGATATTTATTTCCTAAGATTTGGTGTGTGTGTGTGTGTGTGTGTGTGTGTGTGTGTGTACTTAGCTTTGGGATAAATTACAAAACCATTTTCCAAAATGGCTACATAAATTTATACTTCCAGAAGCAGAAAATTCAGTATTGACTTACATAGAGTTTCTTTCAATACTACTGTGGACAGAATTCATATGATACCAGAGTAATATGAGAACCATCTAATTTCATTCTGCTATATCATTAAGCTCAGATATTGTTTCAAGTTAGAACACCAGAAGAACTTGTCTATTATCTACACTTATCTTTCTCTCTCTCTCTCTCTCTCTCTCTCTCTCTCTCTCTCTCTCTCTCTCACTCTCTCTCTCCTCTCTTTGTTTTTGTGGTCCTAGGGATTAAATCTAGAACCTCATGCATGCTAGGTAGGCACTCTACCCCTGTGCTCTAGCCCCAGCTCCCATAAACTATTTTGGATATTCCAGAGAAATGCCTTATTGAATTACATCAAGAATATGCATAAAAATAAACAAAAGAAGTTTTGAAAACTTCTAATCAATATGACAGACAGATGAAGAATCCCTCAACTTATTCAAGATCAGTGTTGAATTTGATTATTTTAAAAATGTAAACATATAGCCTATCTCAAAAGTAAGAAGGGGGAAATTTGCAGATTCCCTAAATAAAAGAGGAATTAAAGTTGTAGTAGATAAAGGGATTGACATCTAAGTATCCATATTTGATAAATGCCTAAGGTCCAGGGGTTTACACACTCACTGGAGACTCCAGAGTCCAATGTTTTTCTGGATTCACACCAACACCTCCAATTCAACTTGTCCAAAGATAAACTATATATCTTGTGGATTTGCAAACTCAGAAAATTTCATTCATCCAGTTACCCAAACCAGACTCAGGGCTTGGCAAACTTTTTCTGTTGAGAGTTATATAAATATTTGAGGTTTTGCAGGCCAGATAGTCTGTCATAACTATTCAACTCTGTTTGATGCAGTACAAATTCAGCTATCAATAATATATAAATGAACAACCACAGCTGAGTTCCAATAAAACTTTATTCACAAAAGCAGACAAGAGGTTTGCTTACCCCTACTAATTAGGGCAGTTAGTTTCCTACAACTTACTTCATTTCAACCTCTAATCCATCATCTAGTCCTCATTAAAGACCACTATATAATGATCCCTGTTCTCATTTGTTGACTACACAAATCCATTACATTGTGGTGAGTCTTCCATGCAATTGCATATACTTCATCCATTTTCAACTCTTACATAATATTTCATTGTGTTGATATTTTTAAACACCTATTCTTCCATTTTCACATCAATGGCTATTTGGGCTATTTCAATTGCTTGAAAAAGTGCCTGACACATGATAAATCCCACAAAAGGTTTGGTATTATTAGTGGAACATGGTTATGAGTGGATGCTCACCTCTGCTGCACTGCAAGTTGGATGCATTTGGAGATTATGTTCTTTCACTTCCTTAATCCCAGGACCTATCATAATGGCAATGGATGTTGTCAAATAATGAAATGAATGAAAAATTAAAGAAAGAATTGAATAATTTTATGGTTTGGTGTAAAAATTCTAAGCAATTCCAACCAAAATTGCAACAGGTCTTCCAATGAATTTCAAAAGCTATTTATTTATTTATCTGAAATAACAAAAGACCAAGAATAGATAAAATACTTAAAATACTCCTAAAGAAGAAAAGGAAGAAAGTAGAGGAACTTGAACCACTGGACATAAAAATAAACATAAAGCTGATGAAATTAAGAAAATGTAGTATTGACATAGAGATAAAATTTGACAAAACGAATAGAGGAGAATCTGACAGAAATCTGTTCATTTTTGAAGCTCTGATTGTTAATGGAGGTGACATTGCACACCTGTTAACTAGAAAATTAGAAGCTAATCAACAAATGATGGTAGGGCAATTAGCTATCAATAAAGGAGAGGATGAAATTGGATCCCTCATTTCACCACACCATACACAAAATCAATTCCAGGTGAGTTAAAGACATAAACGTGCAAAACAATTATCAAAAAAAATTAAGAATTATAAACATAAAGCACAATATTTGTTAAAATTAAATATTCTTATTAATTAATGACACTCTTTTAAAGGGAAAATATGTCCATAAACTGAAGACATTATAATAGCACAGATAGCTGAAAAATTATCGCATCTATAATATATGAACAGAGTCTAAACATCAAACAGTATAAAAAATAAGCAACCGGACTGGGGATATAGCTCAATTGGTAGAGTGCTTGCCTTGCATGCACAGGCCCTGGGTTCAATCCCCAGCACCACAAAACAAAACAAAACAAACAAAAGGGTGTTCTGTTTGGAAACGCGGGGAAAAGGCTGCGCGCTGCTTAGGTAGGAATGGATACCCAGAAGGACATTCAACCCCCGAAGCAGCAGCCAATGATATATATCTGCGGAGAATTTCACACAGAAAATGAAATAAAATCCAGGGATCCAATCAGATGCAGAGACTGTGGATACAGAATAATGTACAAGAAAAGAACCAAAAGATTGGTGGTTTTTGATGCTTGATGAAACATGGGAATTCAGGGGAGTGTCTTCCATTGTACTTGGATTTGACCCTTTAATGTTTCTCATTATTGTACAGCTTTTCATTTAGCACACTTATCTTATGAATACAACTATATACACATGATTTCATTTTCCAAACCAAATTGTGTTTAGGTATCAATAATTTGTGTAAAGACTCTTTTGTTTAATTAAATGACTTAGTTTAATTTTATTGTATTATGTGATCAGATTCAAATGAAGATTAAAATTGCTTCCCCAAATTGCACTTTTAATCAAAGTCTTGTTAGAACTGCAGTTTTCTAGAGTCCTGTAAAAATCTGATGAAATAAGTTCCTTGGAAACCCCAATTATCTGTTGTGAACTATTGGTAAACTCTCTAGCATTATTTGGTACAAATTAAACTAGTCTACTTGCTCTCAGTATAAAGATATAAAAAATTCAAAACTAGTAGGTAAAATGAGAAATGAATAGATACATAAAGGGATGGCTGAAAACGTGTAAAAATAAGTTGTTTCTTTACATATACAGGGACTTATGCATGCTTACCCTTTTGAAATAAGTTCTGTATAGAAAATTAGTCAAGGTAGAATAGTTACTTGAGTGGAAGACTGAAAGTTTAGAAGGAGCATTACTGGAATATGGGAAAGAGCCTGTGTAAAAGCTATGGGGCAGAATGTGAACTTGTTTTGTTCCCACTTCAAAATGAAGCCTATGTGACTTATACTTCATGAACAATGAGATAGTGGAAAATGATGAGGTTACATTTTTGCCAGTGGATGCCCTCAAGAAAGCATTGTTATAGTTTTCCTATTGCCATCATGTCTAAATCAGAGTCCCCCCAAAGAGCCTGAACATCTGCAGAAGCTATTCATCAAAGGGCTGAGCTTTGAAACAACTGATGAGAGTCTGAGAAGCCATTTTGAGTAATGGGGAACACTAATGGACTGTGGGTAATGAGAGACTCAAACACCAAGTGCTCCAGAAGCACTTGGTTTGTCACTTATGCCATTGTGGATGAAGTGGACACAGCCATGAATACAAGACCACACAAGGTGGATGGAAGAGATGTGGAACCAAAGAGAGCTGTCCCAAGAAAAGATTTTCAACTACCATGGGCCCACTTCACTTGTGAAAAAGATCTTTGTTGGTTGTTGTTGTCCGAAGTGACTGCCGCTTGGAGCAACGAAACCGCGGGAAGAAGTTCAGAGGCAAACTGGAAACAAACAGGCTTTTTATTCTGATAACTTCTCTCTCTGGCTCTAACAACGACTTTAACACGCACCACACACCACCAAAAAACCCACACACCAAATGGCGCTGACCCGATCAGCAATCTCGGCTCAAGTCTCTCAAGATCCCGGGCCAAGTCCCGCAAGATTCCGGGCCAAGTCTCGTGAGACTATGGAAGGCGGCAATGCCCAAACATCTCCATGGCCCATAGTTAACCGCAATCTTAGCCATCTCCCCAAACAGGGCTCCTGCAGTTGGTAGCATTAAAGAAGTCACTGAAGAATGTCACATATGAGATTATTATGAACAGTTTGGGAAAACTGAAGTTACTGAAGTCACGACTGACTGAGGCAGTGGAAAGAAAAGGGGCTTTGATTTTGTAACTTTTGATGACCATGACTCTGTGGATAAGATTGTCATTCAGAAATACCATACTGTGAATGGCCACAACTGACATGATAAAAGCCTGTCACAGCAAAAGATGGCTAGTGCTTCATTTAGCCAAAGAGGTTGAAGTCTTAGAAACTTTGCTGGTGGTTGTGGAGGTGTTTTTGGTGGAAATGACAATTTTGGTCTTAGAGAAAACTTGAGTGGTTGTGGTTTTGGTGATAGTGTGGAAGGCTACAATGGATTTGGTAACAATGGAACCAATTTTGGAGGTGTGGTAGAAGCCCATTTAATTATTTTGGCAGTTACAACAATCAAGTCATCAATTTTGGACCCATTAAGAGTGGAAACTTTGGAGGCAGAAGCTCTGGACACTATGGGGTTAGAGGCCAATACTTTGCCAAATCACAAAACCAAGGTGGCTATGATGGTTCCAGCAACAGCAGGAACTATGCCAGTGGCAGAAGGTTTTACAACTGCCAGGAAACAAAGCTTAGCAGGACAGGATTGCTGAAGAAGTGACAGGGAAGCTACAGCTACAGATTTGTGAACTCATCCAAGCACAATGGTAGGTAGCAGGGCCTAGCTGCTACAAAGAAGAAATGATTTAGACAGTACCCATGTGTATGGTCAAAAAACTTGAGGACTGTATTTGTTTTTGTTGTTGTTGTTGTTGTTTTTTTTTGTACTGGGGATTGAATTCGGTCACTCAACCACTGAGCCACATCCCCAGCCCTTTTTTGTATCTTATTTAGAGGCAGGGTCTCACTGAGTTGCTAAGTGCCTCACCATTGCTGAGGCTGGCTTTGAACTAGAGATCCTCTTGCCTCAGCCTCCCAAATTGCTGGGATTACAGGCATGTGCCACTGTGCCTGGCCTATATTTGTGACTAATTGTATAACAAGTTATCTTAGTTTCTTTTCTGTGGAAAGTGTAATGCAGTCCAACAAAGATTTTAATGTAGAGTTTTTTTTTTCCACCCATGCTGTTGATTGCTAAATGTTAGTCTGATTATGATGCTGTATAAATGTGTCTTAAAAAAAAAAAAAAAGATGAGGTTGCAGAGGTGGGCAGAGGCCAGTTCATTTAGGATGTTGTGATAGGAAGCCACTGGGACAGCAAGCAGAGGAGTGACATGAGACTTAAAAAATTATGCATGCTGTTGTGAGAATGGACTGCATAAGAACAGTTGGCAGCAGAGAAAACTGGGCTGGGGTGGTAGCTGGAGGGGGTGAGATGTAGCTGATTATGGGACATGCTTTGAAGTTGAGTAAATAGAGCACATTGATAGTAAAGACCTCAGTATGGGATTTTGTGTAAGGCTTTGGGTACAAATACCCATACTGCCCTGTGTTAGCTGGTTATGTATGATCTTACCAGGCATGTCTGTCTCCTTGTTTCTTGGATATAATATTTTAATCTCTAAAGATTGTAGTGGTAATTTTCATTTTCTTACCTATTCTATTTCCTTTAAGTTGCTTTCTATTCATCTTGTTTACTCAGTATGCATCCATACATAATTATAACCAGAAGAAAACATTAAGTGTGAGTGAAAAGAAAATTAGAAGGCATGTGAATTTAAATCATTCCTCAAATATTTTTTTTTTAAAAAAGCAACCCAATGGAAAAACAGATACAAATTTAAAAGAGGTATTTCACAGAAGGAGAAACACACATAGTGATACTGCAGCCTCGGTAGTCATGGAAGTACAAATTAATACCATAAGAAGATGCCAAATTTAGCAAGAATGAAGAAATTTGAAAATATAAATGTTGGAGAGAAGTGGACCAATGGGAATTCTTACAGATTACTAGTAGAGGTTAAAAATGGCATAGCCACTTTGGAGAACAACTCAGTATCATCTTATAAAGTTTATCATTTTTCCAATTGTGCCTAATAGCTGTACATCCTGGACAAAATGTTATACATGTGTATCATGAGATGTATACAAAAATGTTCATAGTAGCATCATTTATAGGAGAAAAAAATCCCAGAGTCAGCCCAAGTATCCAATGATAGAAAAATGGATAAATTGATTTTTTTTCTATTTACATACTGGACTATTATAAAACCATCCAACATGAATGGATTAACATGGCACAGAAAACTCTCAGAAATATAATGATGAATGTAAAAAGAAAATCCCAGGTCATTTAAAATTGTAACCTATAACTATCAAGCTAAAATAGTAGACAAATCAGAGAACATTAATTTTAAAGTAAGAAAATGATAAAAAAATAAAATAAAATAAAAGTAGATAGTGCTCATTTATGGCACATAAGTGGTCCACACGGAGAAATATCAGTTATTGGGAACAGTATTGATTTTGGTGTGAGTTTAGGATTTACCATTATGTGTCATGATTTTCATATATGTTACATATATTCTTTTGTACAGATATTATATTAAATTATAACATAACAATTAAAGGATGAATGCAACAATCTTGTTGTATAGAGGTAAGAGATTACTGTCTGTATGAAACAGAACCAAATTTCCTGCTGGACCTTAGGAGGGAAAAGCAATACATTCTCCAACATAACAGGAGCTATATGACTCTTCTGTGAACTGTCTTGGAGTCACCCGATTTCTCCCAGGGAAAGCCAGATTTCAGCTCAAGTGAAGAAGTGGGGAAAATGGTTGAGGAAAAAAATGTTCAGAACATAGAAGAGTTCATTTGACATTAAAAAAGGAACAACAATATTCCAAATTTTACTTAGACAAGTAATTAGTTACTGCAAGCAAAAGCCCAGATCTCTATGTTATAAAACCAAGCATTTCC
Source organism: Tamias sibiricus (assembly GCA_025594165.1). Taxonomy (NCBI): domain Eukaryota; kingdom Metazoa; phylum Chordata; class Mammalia; order Rodentia; family Sciuridae; genus Tamias; species Tamias sibiricus. Next base: position 2,406,507 of record CM046666.1, read on the forward strand.
CCCATTTCCACAAAGTCATGATTAATATGCTCTTCTCTTTAACCTGGTTTCTACATACTGATAAGAGGGTAGATACTTTATTAGGTCATTTCCAATTATAATTTAAAATTCTTAAGCATTTAGCTTGACTGACCTATAGCATATCGAATGAAAAATAATTAAATGCAGTAATTAGTACACTTCTGCCAAAAATTGAAACACAGTGATGGAAATGTGTGCATAGACTCACTTTTCTGGGCTGAACTCTCTTAAAATTCACAAAGAATGTTCTCCAGACTAGGGATACCTAGGTAGATCAATGGTAGAGAGCTTAGCTAGCATGTATATGGCCTTGGGTTTCATACCCAGGACCAAAGGAAAAAAAAAAAAAACAAAACTTTCCTTTAGTTCTCCATCAGTTATGTTTCATATGGGGAAGAAACATTCAAAAACCACAAAGTTACTGGAGTTTTTGTTATTGTTGTTGTTGTTGTTGTTTTTCCGAGTTGCTGGTTTAATATAAAGTATTTTTACAACAATTGTGTTTTCATAGATGTATTTAGGGTAATCATGGATAACTCAGTCTGCCATTATTCCTATCCCCTTGCCCCTTCCTCTCCCTCCCCCCTCTTTGTTCTATTTAAAGCTCTTTCATTCCTCTCATTCCCTCTCTCTTGCCTATAAGTTAGTATCTTCATATCAAAGAGATCATTCCACCTTTGGTTTTCTGGGATTGGCTAACTTCACTTAGCATTATTTTCTCCAACTCCATTCATTTACCTGCAAATGCCATGATTTTATTCTCTTTTAGTGCTGAGTAGTGTTCCGTTGTGTATATATACCAAAGTTTCCCTATCCATTTATCCCCACAATCTAGCTATTGTGAATTGTGCTGCTATAAACATTGATGTGGCTGTGTCTCTGTAGTAAGCTGTTTTTAAGTCCTTTGGGAATAGGCCAAGGAGTGGGATAGCTGGGTCAAATGGTGGCTCCATTCCCAGTTTTCCAAGGAATCTCCATACTACTTTCCAGGTTGGCTTCACCAATTTGCAGTTCCACCAGCAATGTAAGAGTACCTTTTTCCCCACATCCTTGCCAGCATTTATTGTTGTTTGTTTTTTTGATAGCTGCCAATCTTAGAGTTGAAATCTTAGAGTTGTTTAGATTTGCAAATCTTACTCCAGTAAGATGAAATCTTAGCGTTGTTTTGATTTGCATTTCTCTAATCGCTAGAGATGTTGAACATTTTTTCATATATTTGTTGATTGTTTGTATATCATCTTCTGAGAAGTGTCTCTTTAGTTCCTTGGCCCATTTATTGATTAGGTTATTTGTTTTTTTGGGGGGGTGTTAAAGCTTTTAAGAGTTTTATAAATCCTTGAGGTTAGTGTTCTATCTGACGTGCTTGTGGTAAAGATTTGCTCCCATTCTGTAGGTCCTCTATTCACCTCACTGATTGTTTCTTTTGCTGAGAAGAAGCTTTTTAGTTTGAATCCGTCCCATTTATGGATTCTTGTTTTTAGTTCTTGCACTATAGGGGACTTATTGAGGAAGTTGGAGCCTAAACCAACATGATGGAGATTTGGGCCGACTTTTTCTTCTTAGGTGCAAGGTCTCTGGTTTAATTTTTAGGTCCTTGATCCACTTTGAGTTAAGTTTTGTGCATGGTGAGAGAAAGAGATTTAATTTCATTTTATTACATGAGGATTTCCAGTTTTCCCAACACCATTTATTGAAGAGGTTGTCATTTCTCCAGTGAACATTTTTGGCACCTTTGTCTAATATAAGATAACTGTAGGTGTGTGGGTTTGTCTCTTGAGTCTTCTATTCTGTACCATTGGTCAACTGGTCTATTTTGATGCCAATACCATGCTGTTTTTGTTACTCTTGCTTTGTAGTACAATTTAAGGTCTGGAATAGTAATGCCACCCACTTCATTCTTCTTGCTAAGAATCACTTTGGCTATTCTGGGTCTCTTATTTTTCCAGATGAATTTCATGATTGCTTTTTCTATTTCTATGAGGAATGATATCGGGATTTTGATTGGTATTGCATTGAATCTGTATAGTGCTTTTGGGAGAATGGTCATTTTGACAATATTAGTTCTACCTATCCATGAACAAGGTATATCTTTCCATCTTCTAAGATCTTCATGAATTTCTTTCTTTAGTGTGCTGTAGTTTTTATTTTAGAGGTCTTTCACTTCTTTTGTTAAGTTGATTCCCAAATATTTTTTTTTCTTTTTGAGGCTATAGTTAAATGGGGTGGATTTCATAGTTTCTCTTTCTGAGGATTTCTCACTAATGTACAGAAATGCCTTTGAATTATGGGTATTGATTTTATATTCAGCTACATTGCTGAATTCATTTATTATATTTAGAAGATTTCTGGTGGAATTTTTTGGATCTTCTATGTATAGAATCATATCGTCTGCAAATAGTGATAATTTGAGTTCTTTTCCTATTCGTATTCCTTTAATTTCTTTCGTCTGTCTAATTGCTCTGGCTAGTGATTCAAGAACTATGTTAAATAGGAGTGGTGAAAGAGGATATCCCTGTCTTGTTCCAGTTTTTAGAGGGAATGCTTTCAATTTTTCTCCATTTAGGATGATGTTGGCATGGGGCTTAGCATAGATGGCCTTTACAATGTTGAGATATGTTCCTGTTATCCCTATTTTTTCTAGCATTTTGAACATGAAGAGATATTGTATTTTGTCAAATGATTTATCTGCATTTATTGAGATGATTTCTGTCTTTGAGCCTCTTGATGTGATGAATTACATTTATTGATTTCCTTATATTGAACCAATATTCATCCTTATATTCATCCCTGGAATGAAGCCCACTTGATCGTGATGCACTATCTTCTTGATGTATTTTTGTATTCAATTTGCCAGAATTTTATTAAGAATTTTGGCATCTATATTCATTAGAGATATTGGTCTGAAGTTTTCTTTCTTTGATTTGTCTCTGTCTGGTTTTGGAATCAGGGTGATATTGGCCTCATAGAATGAATCTAGGAGTGTTCCCTCTTTTTCTATTTCATGAAATAGTTTGAGAAGTATTGGTGTTAGTTCTTCTTTAAAAGTCTTGTATAACTCAGCTGTGTATCCATCTGGTCCTGGGCTTTTCTTGGTTTGTAAGTTTTTTATGGTATCCTCTATTTCTTTGCTTGAAATTGACCTATTTAAATTGTGTATATCATCTTGATTTAGTTTGGGCATATCAAATGTCTCTAGAAATTTGTTGATGCCTTCATTATTTTCTATTTCATTGGAGTATAAATTTTCAAAATAATTTCTAATTATCTTCTGTATTTCTGTAGTGTCCGTCGTGATATTTCCTTTTTCATCGTAGATATTGGTAATTTGTGTTTTCTCTCTTCTTTTCTTTGTTAACATAGCTAAAGATCTATCAATTTTATTTATTTTTTCAAAGAACCAACTTTTTGTTCTGTCAATTTTTCCAATTGATTTTTTTAGTTTCAATTTCACTAATTTCAGCTCTGATTTTAATTATTTCCTGTCTTCTACTTCTTTTGGGGTTGATTTGTTCTTTTTCTGGGGCTTTGAGATTCAATATTAGTTCATTTATTTGTTGACTTTTTATTTTTTGAAGGAATGAGCTCTATGCAATGAACTTTCCTCTTAGTACTGCCTTTAGGGTGTCCCAGAGATTTCGGTATGTTGTATCAGTGTTCTCATTTACCTCTAAGAATTTCTTAATCTCCTTCTTGATGTCTTCTGCAACCCATTGATCATTCAATAGTATATTATTTAGTCTCCAGGTGTTAGTGTAGCTTTTCTTTCTCTTTTTATCATTGATTTCTAATTTAATTCCATTATGATCTGATAGAATGCAAGGTAGTATCCTTACTTTTTAATATTTGCTTAGAGTTGCTTTATGGCATAATATATGGTCTATTTTTGAGAAGGATCTATGTGCTGCTGAGAAGAAAGTGTATTGTCTCATTGATGGATAATATACTCTATATATGTCAGTTAAGTCTAAATTATTAATTGTATTATTGAGTTCTATAGCTTCTTTGTTTAACTTTTGTTTGGAAGATCTATCCAGTGGTGAAAGAGGTGTGTTAAAGTCACCTAGAATTATTGTGTTGTGGTCTATTTGATTCTTGAACTTGAGAAGAGTTTGATTGATGAATGTAGATGCTCCATTATTTGGGGCATATATATTTATAACAGTTATATCTTGTTGATCTATGATTCCCTTAAGCAGTATGAAATGTCCATCTTTATCTCTTTTGACTAATTTTGGCTTGAAGTCTACTTTATTGGATATGAGGATGGAGACTCCTGCTTGCTTACGTAGACCATGTGAGTGATATATTTTATCCCATCCTTTCACCTTCGGTCTATGGGCGTCTTTTTCTATGAGATGTGTCTCTTGAAGGCAAACAATTGTTGGGTCTGTTTTTTAATCCAATCTATTAGCCTCTGTCTTTTAATTGGTGAGTTTAGGCCATTAACATTCAGGGTTATTATTGAGACATAATTTGTATTACTAGTCATTTTTATTTTTTAATTATTTTTGGTATTTAGTTTGACTTGGTTTTTCCTTTGGTTGGTTTTTCCTTTGGTTGGTTTTTCCCTTTATTGTAGTTCTTCCCTTTGCAGATTTTCAAAGAAAATTTCCTCCTCGTGGAATATTTTACCAACAATGTTCTGTAGAGCAGGCTTTCTTATTGTAATTCTTTTAGCTTTTGTTTATCATGGAAGATTTTTATTTCATCCTCAAATCTAAAGCTTAATTTTGCTGGATATAAAATTCTTGGTTGGCATCCATTATCCTTTAGAGCCTGGTATATGTTGTTCCAGGCTCTCCTGGCTTTGAGGGTCTGGATTGAAAAATCTGCTGAGATGTGAATTGGTTTTCCCTTATAGGTAATCTGACTTTTCTGTCTTGCAACCTTTAAAATTCTATCTTTATTTTGTGTGCTAGACATTTTCATTACAACGTACCTTGGTGTGGACCTGTTGTAATTTTGTGCATTTGGCGTCCTATAGGCCTCTAGTATTTGATTTTCAAATTCATTCTTCCTACTTGGGAAGTTTTCTGATATTATTTCATTGAAGAGTTTGTGCATTCCTTTGGTTTGAATCTCTGCACCTTACTCTATTCCAATAAATCTTATATTTGGCCTTTTGGTGGTATCCTATAGTTCTTGGATATTCTGTTCATGGTTTCTTACCATCTTCACTGTGAGGTCAACTTGATTTTCAAAATTATATATTTTGTCCTCATTGTCTGAGGTCCTATCTTCCAAGTGGTCCAAACTGTTGGTGATGCTTTCTATGGAATTTTTTAAGTGGCTTACGGTTTCTTTCATTTCAAGGATTTCTGTTTTTTTTTTTTTTTTCTCAAACTCTCTCTTTCTTGAAGTAATCTTTTGCTACCTGGATTTGTTCTCTTATCTCTTTGTTGGTGTGATCAATGGTTGCCTGTATTTGATCTCTTATCTCTTTGTTAGAGAGATCAATTTTTGTCTGTATCTGTTCACTTAGGTCGTTTTTTAAATCCCTTATCATTTTAATTATGTATACCAGGAACTCTTTCTCTGACATTTCACCTATTGTGCTTTCTATGGTTTCTATTGTTGTAGTATCTTGGTTGTTTGGGGCATTTTCCTCCCTTGTTTCCTCATGATGTCTATGTGTTTTCCTCTCTTGCAAGGTAAGCCTGAGGTATTACAACTTCTGCCCTTTTGTCTTATAAGTTCCCTCCAGGTTACCCAGAACCTCACTTTTTAGGGAAATATCAATATTAGATCTTTCAATGTACCCAATGCGTGTCCATATATGAGTTAGTTTTATATTTTTATATTTACAGTTTTGTCGCTATAAACATAAATGATGAGATCAGTTATCTTATTCCATATAGTCTCTATTTTTGCATGGTGGTTTACAGTATCTGATGAAAGAAGGGGGGACTTAAAGGTTGGCTTAAATGTTTATGAAGTAAGATGTGAGAAAATAGAGGTATTAGATTATTTGACTAGTGAGAGTACAATCATTAGAATTTGGCTGTTAGTAGAATAAGCAAGAGATAGACAACCCCATGTAAGATTCCCTGTTAGTTCACAACATCATAACTGGTGCACCTTTTTGGTGCATCCTTGTCTCTAGGGACCTTAGTTATGTCTTACCCGGACCTTTTTGTTGTTCCTTGGTAGTAGCGTTGCTAACTCAGTTTTGTGGCAGTGGTAGCCTCAGGCCTATAATTATATTGGTGTTGGGTTGAGGAGCTATGGGATCCCAGTTCGGTGTGTCTCTCTGGGCAGACGCAAGTTGCTTCTCTGATTTGTGGGCCACATCCCATCCCCTCCTGGCCACAGTGTGGTGGAGCAGGCAGTCTGGCTTTCTTCTCCCCACTCTCCTCCTCCTGGGTCTCCTACCAGTCTTGTTGTTTCTTTGGGGATTGGGCAAGTGGGCAGCAGGGCCCTTCCACAGGGTGAAGCCTGCAGTTCCTGGTCCTGGTGATGGCATGAGCCAGCGGCCAGGGGAGCTGGTGGTGCCTACCTCTTGTTCTGTTCACAGCTGGGCTGATCGCAGCTGGGCAGTTCCCAGTTCCCCAGGAAATAGACGGGGCCCTTCCTCTGGCCGGGCTCTGTCTGCAGCAGGGAGCTGCTATTCCCAGCCCCCGAGGAGATGACTGTGTGAGCCAGGGCCCCAGGCTAGCTGGTGGCTGTGCTATTGTTGTTTTTTGAAATGGGATGTCATTATGCTGACCAGGCTAGCCTTGACACTTGGGGTTCAATTATCCTCCTGCCTCAGCATCCCCAAAAGCTGTGACTGTAGGCAGGTGCCATGGCACCCCACTAAAGTTTCCAGAGTGTTAAAAGGAGGTAGAAAATTGACTAATAAATATAGGATTTTTTTCTCACCAGAAACTTTCCTAGACTCTTGATAATTTGTTATAACTGAAAAAGCAAATAATTAAGTACCTTAACTTTGATGCTGTCAGTAACTTGGCACCGGAAAGAAACATGTTACTTTTTAAATTATTTGGTCTAAGTCCCACTTAAATTCTCCTTACTCTCCTTCCCCTTGCAACATTCTAACATGGTTTTAAAAACCTCTTATTTTTCCTTATTACAGAAGGAGAACGTTCAGCTGATGTTGTCCTGAGGCTTGTTTTCTTTTACCCTTGTCACGAAACGATTGGAGTCATGTAGTCTAAGAAAGAGCATGCCGAGAAAGAAGCCAAAGCTGTTGCAAGACTTTCTTTTTAGAACGGGTTATTATTCTTAAAGTGTGTGATTTCCAAATCTAATATAAGATATGGTAAACTAGATGTTCACAGAAACCACTTCTGGTACATCACACATGAAAATGCAGAAGGGGAGGGAAATCCAGTATAATGCATGACTGAGCTGGCAGAAAGCACAAGAATTCCTCAGAAGCCAGAGCAAGAAAGTTCTTATCCATAGAAGGAAGCCGTCCCTGGAGGAAGGGTCTGCCTGCCCATTCCTGGCGCCTGGATCCTGGCTTGGAAGGGACCACCCACTGGGAGAAAGGGGACAAAACAAGGACCTGAATAGACTAGAAGATTAGATGAGAGGATAGAAACATAAACTAGGGAACAGTGGTGGCTTCCAGTCGGGAGGGAATGTGATGATAAAGAAATACGCAGGAGACTCCCATGGTACCCATGCTGTTTTACCATTAAGTTGGGTAGTGGGTAGATGGGGGATTCATTGTATTTTTATTCTGTAAATTATATGTGCATTCTTTCCATACTTTTTTGTTTAATATAGCATAACTTTGCTGAAGTCAAACCCATGTCAAAATCTCAAGGGTAATTTCAATTTAGAAAATAATCTTTGTTGCCCATAAAAAGCACAGCTAATATGTTTAAATATCTCTATATCTAATGTCATTTCGGGAGGACACGCTTTAATGTCATTTTCATAACCATCCACCGCCTCTGCCTCATCATCATTTGGGAAAAAAAAATCAATAGAAAATACCCAACCATGGCTTGTTCAATTAGCCAAAGCTCAATTCTGTCACCGTACTATATTTTACTGTCAATTTCTAACAGATGACCTCTGTAATCATTAGGACCAGTTGGGAATGACTTGCAAGCTTTCAAAAATCAAATTTATACACACAAAGCAAACAATGATCAAAAAAGATTTAATTTTCCAATCTTTGAAAACAATCCCAAAATAGGAAATGCAAACTACTTCGAGCAATGGGTCTTTACTAAAATATGCGTTCAGCTTCCCCAGTAACAACCCTGAAGAGATCAGCATTCAATCAAATGTCAAAAAGTTTGTGGCATGTTCTTAAAGGATTGGATTCAATTTGTATTATATCCAAATGGTACTTTTATTAATGAATAATTCTTTCTGACAACCCATAAACTAGTTACTGAAAATACCAACCACTGAAATATTAAACACTTTCTCATTTTAGTACTTGGAGAAATCAAAATAGATGTTGCCATTTGTGATTTTAATTAGGTTTATTTAAAATGTGATTTGTAGATTTTAGACCTAATAATCCAGGGAATAACTGTAAGCTAAAGAGTTAATATCATTCCCCTTCGGGCTGGGGATGCAGCTCAGGAGAGAGCATGTGTGAAGCCCTTGGTTCTACCCCAGTACTGAAAAACAAACAAACAAAACCAAACAAACAAAAAACACTCCCCTACAATCATATATATATATATATATATATATATTTTTTTTTTTTTTTTTTTTTTTTTTTTTGGTACTGGGTATTGAATCCAGGCTGCTCTACCACTGAGCCACATCCATAGCCCTTTTTTATTTTATTGATTGATTGATTGATTGATTGGCACCAGGGATTGAACTCAGGGGCACTGGACCACTGGGCCACATCCCCAGCCCTTTTTTGTATTTTATTAGAGACAGGGTCTCACTGAGTTGCTAAGTGCCTCGCCATTGCTGAGGCTGGCTTTGAACTTGCGATCCTCCTGCCTCAGCCTCCCAAGTGCTGGGATTACAGGTGTGTGCCACTGCACCTGGCTTATTTTTTATTTTGAGAAAGGGTCTAAGTTACTTAGGGCCTCATTAAATTGCTGAGGCTGACCTTGAACTTTTGAACCTCCTATCTCAGCCTCTCAAGTCACTGGGATTACAGGCATGCTCCTCCTCACCTGGCCCTATGCTCATATTCTTTTTTTTTTAAATATTTTTATTTATTTGCTTTTAGTTGTACACAATGCGTTTATTCAATGCATTTTATTTGTACTTGGTGCTGAGGATTGAACCCAGGTCGCCCACGCGCTAGGCAAGTGCTCTACAGCTGAGCCACAATCCCAGCCCTATGCTCATATTCTTAAGGTAAGAATTTCTATCCTGTTTTATCAACCTCTTGGCAAAACACATCAGTCACATTTCTGCCTCGGGATCTATGGGCCTGTCATTCCTTCTGCCTAGAGCACCTTCAGCCTGATAGCCACATGGTGGAACCCACTCTGCTGTTTAAGATCTTTTCTCAAACTGTACCTTCTTCTGTGAGCCTTCCCCTATTTAACTTTGAAGCCCTCCCCCACATTCTCTGTCACCCATTCTTTCTTTATTTCTACATATTCTTCATCACATCTACATACTGTACTTAAAAAAAATTATTTCCTCCCCCTCCCCCCCAAGTAGAACTTAAGCCCTGTTGGTACAGGGATTTCATCATTTTGTTTATGCTGCGTGTTTATGTCCAACCTCATAGTGTCTACAGGTACTAAACACACTTGAATGAATGAATGAAAGAACACGAACTAAGTTCACCTGTTTCAAATAATCATGAAAAGAACACTTGTGTGAATGAAACTTTGAAAGTAAGTGAAGTTATTCAGTTGTCTCAGTTCTGCCAACATAGGCATTTGGGGACCTCCTTTAGTTTCCCTGCCACACGGCTCAATTAGAGCTGCAGAGTAAGACACACTCATTCAATAGCTTTCTCCCTTTGCCCACGTTTTGGATCCAACAAATACTATAGAAACATCCCTATTTCCAGTAGATCTTGCCAAAAACCACCCGAACAATGTTTCAACACCAGCTCCCTGAATAAGAAACCCAATGCTAGCAAGCAGACAAGCCATTCGTTAGCAACTGCCTTTCTTAGTTTCCTTTCCATGCCCCATTTTTTTTCTCCTCATTTAAATTGCTTGAACCTTCAAGTTCTGTTCACTTCTTCTGATGAGAGATTTAATTATTAGTATTTTGAGTGGTACATGTTCACTACAGGAATGATGAAAGGCAACCGGAATCCTGATTGAGAGGGGCTGGGGCATGCTGTGGCAATGATGACAGTAAGCGGTGAGCACTGAACGATAGCAGTCCCCTGCAACCCAGGTGGGAGACCCCAGCCCACACTGCTGCTACTGATTGACAGACTCCATACCCATGAATCAGTTCAAAATCCCCCCCAAAATCAGATGACTTAATTTGTAGCATTACCTTTCTTTACATGTTTGGTGTCAAAATTTAGTAGAAATTATCAGCTCAGTGGTAGAACAACTGCTCAGCATTCACAAGACCCTGGGTTCCATCTCCAACACAGCAGCAAAATAAATAAATTAATAATAATAATAATTAATTCTCATTAGTGTGGTTTTCTCCCTCTATGTGTTACTTTTGAAGAAATAGTTTTGTGGGAAATTTCTGACTGATAATTATTTTCTTACACTCCAGCTTCAGTCCATAACTCAGTTTCCATGACTAACGTAATAGTAAAAAGAATATAAATAGAATAACCAATGTTTTCTCTTTGAATACATTGGTTTCATAGTAGTGTTCCATCCACTTATTAATCCAACACAATTTGCTGAATTTATGGAAGTTGTGTGAATCTTGCTCATTAGTGAAAGTGTATATAAAATGCCATAATCTCATTTTTAGCTGATTATATGCATGAGAGCATAACATACACAGTATTGTTCAAACTGGAGGCATTCTCATTTCCCTCCTCTGGACATTTTTTTGCTGCTGTTGTTCTAATTGGTTATACATTATAGCAAAATACATTTCGATTCATTGTAAACAGGAGCACAACTTTTCATTTCTGTTTGTTCACAATGGAGAGTCACACCACATGTGCAGTCATACGTGTACCTAGGGTGATGATGTTCATCTCATTCCACCATCATCCCTGCCCCCATGCTCCCTCCACTTCTCTCCCTCCCCTTTGCCCAAAGTTCCTCCATTCTTCCCATGACCCTCCCCCTCCCCATTAGCATCCACGTATCAGAGAAAACATTTGGCCTTTGGTGTTTCTGGCAAATTGGCTTACTTCTCTTAGCATGATATCCTCCAACTCCATCCATTTACCTGCAAATGCCATAATTTTATTCTCTTTTAAGGCTGAGTAATATTCATTGCGTATACGTACCACAGTTTCTTTATCCATTCATCTATTGAAGGACATGTAGGTGGGTTCTACAGTTTAACTATTATGAATTGAGCTGCTATGAACATTGATGTGGCTGTGTCACTATAGTGTGCTGATTTTAAGTCCTTGGGTATAGACCAGGGTGTGGGATAGCTGAGTCAAATGGTGGTTCCAGTCCAAGTTTTCTAAGGAATCTCCCTACTGCTTTCCAGAGTGGTTACACCCATTTTCAGTGCCACCAGCAAAGTACGAGTGTACCCTTTTTTCCACATCCTTGCCAACACTTATCATTGCTTCTATTCTTGATAATTACCCTTCTGACTAGAGTGAGATGAAATCTTAGAGTAGTTTTGATTTGCATTTCTCTAATTACTAGAGAAGTTGAACATTTTTTCTTATATTTGTTGATCGATTGTATATCTTCTGAGAAGTGTCTGTTCAGTTCCTAAGTGCATTTATTGATTGGGTTATTTATTTATTTATTTGGTGTTAAGTGTTTTGAGTTCTTTATGTACCCTGGAGATTAGTGATTATCTGATGTGCCTGTAATAAAGATGAACATCCCACTCTGTCGGCACTCTCTACACGCTATTGTTTCCTTTGCTGAGAAACACCTTTTTTAGTTTGAATCCTTCCCATTTATTAATTCTTGATTTTATTTCTTGTGGCTTAGGAGTCGGGGGGGGTGGTTAAGACAGGACCTAATCCAACATGATTAAGATTTTGGTATATCTCCTCTCAACTTCTGCCATCTTCATCACACCATCTATGTGTGTGTGTGTGTGTGTGTGTGTGTGTTTCTAGGAATTGAACCTGGGGGTGCTCTACCAACTACATCCCTGGCCCTTTTCATTTTTCATTTTGAGGCAGGGTCCTGCTCATTGCACCATCTGAACTTTTATTTCTTAATAGTGCTTTTTAAATTCCCTTAATATTTTTCCTGCTTTTATATTCATTCCAAGCAATAAAATTATTACTTTGAGACATTCATTCAAGTATTTGTTGACTATGTACTTTGTAACATATTTGGGGAAGCTGGAAATACAGCTATTAATAGGATGGACAAAGTCCCTATTTCACAGAAGTTTCATTTTAATGGAGAAGAAAGTCAACAAACAAGTAAATATATGATAGTCTACAAATACAATATCAGCTAAGTGCTACAAGGAAAATTAAAGGAAGGTAAGTGGGGAAAAGGAGATGCAGTGGCCCTCTACAGATGTGATATTTGGAGGGAGACTTGAGTGCAAGCCCAGTAAGTCCTCAGCAGTAAAACTGTGAGGGTGAATGACACTATGTGAGAACAAAACCTCCAAACCCAAGAAATACCAAGACACAGGTTTAGCTGGAAGGAAGTGACGGGAACAGGAGAACTTGAGGCTAAACTTCGGAGTCAAGCTGGGACCAGATAAGGGAGAATCTCACAGGTCCTAGGAAAGAGTTTGGATTTCCTTTTGAGCATCATGGGAAACCACTGGAGAATTTCCAGCAAGGGAGTGGCATGAAGTGTTTTTCATTCATCATCATCACTCAGGCCTCTGTGTGAAGAACTGACTTAAGAGTAGCAATTCTATAAACCATTTAGTAATTTCTGCCATCTTCATGGCAACTAGAGGCAGTGGTAAAGTATGAAGAAGTGGGCAGATAGCTAGTTTTATTTTTTTTCTAATATAAATTAGAATATAAATATATAACTACCAGAAGCAATCTTAAAAGTTCCTTCATGTTCAGTCTGAAAGTATTGCTGAAGAAAATGTGGTACATATGCATCGTGAAATAGTATGTAGTCATAAAAAAGGATGAAATCCTGTCATCTGTGACAACACAGATGGACCTGAAGGACATTATGTCAACTGAAATAAGCCAGGCACAGAAAGACACACTGCATGATCTCACTCAGATATAGAATGTGATAAAATCAAACTCAGAGAAGAACAGAATAGAATACTATTACCAGAGGCTGGGGGAAAGGGTGGGGAGCAAGGAAGGAAAGAAGCTGATCAATGGGTAAAAAGTTGCAGTTAGGAGCAATGAGTTCTTGTGTTCTATTGCAGAACAGAGTGACTATAATTAATAATAATATATATATTTCAAAATAGCTAGAAGAGGAATTTTTGAATGCTCTCACCATAAAGAAATACAGGTGATGGATATGAGTACAAATTCTAATTTGATCATTATACAATGCATAACATTATTATACAAACATAACAGTGTACTTCATAAATATGTACAATTTGATGTGGCAATAAAATTTTTTTAATTAAAAAAGTGTTACACACACAGTGTTTGGACTTCATCCTTGATGAGACACTATTCCAGTGATTTATACTCAGGCTCTAGAGCCAGATGCTTGGGTTTAAATCCAGGTTTAAGACTTTCTGCAAGTTACTTCACCTTTTAAATTTTCTCTTTCTTTGTCTAGATGATAAATATGTTGACTGACAGCTCTCTCAGAGAGCTACTGCAAGTGTTCAGTGGGATCCAGTACCTGGTAGACCAAAAAAAAAAAAAAAAAAAAAGATTATTTATTATATATGTGTAAAACAGTATAATTAATGGAGATACCCAGTGCTTTTTCTGTTTCCTCACAGTAACCATACCAGAGTTGTCTTGATCTTAAAAATGTTTGCTCATTTTTAAAATTTTGCTTTAGTAATTTGTTTTATGCTAGGGATGAAACCCAGGGTCTCACTCATGCTAGGCAAGCACTCATGAACTACTCACCCTTAACCCTGCTTGATCAGTTTTAGTTTCTATTTTTATTATTATTTTTTGGGGGGGCATTTAATAAATACAGTTAGCATAGTGTTGCAAATGTTTTGTTTCCCAAATCATTTCAGTGCTTCAGATACAAAGTTCTGCAAGGGTTTCATACCCCCTTCCACTCTCACAGGTGAAATAACAGCTGGAACTTACCAGAATCGTGCTTGTCAAAGGCTCTGCATGCAGTGGCATAAAACTAACACAGGTGCCCCAGCATGCTGACGAAGAATAAATAGAAGCACATGTTCTGAAAGGTACATAATGCTTTACTTCTTAGAATACGACTTATAAAACGTGGTCAGCTTTGTTCTGCAAATTGGCTGACACCTAACATAGAGGAACTGCAGTTGGTGCCTGCATGACCATGCCACCTGGATTCCCTTATCTCGTTTATTATTATTAACCGTTTCAAAAACACTTCAGAGATTTTAAAGAAAGGGTTAGATTGTAATCTCTGCTCTGAGTGTGGTCCAGCCAGGAGGCCAAATGACTTTTTAAAGGTTCCTTTAGTGACATGGTATGTCTGAACTGATATTTTCTTTTTAAAAACAACTGTCCTTGGGGGTGGAGGGGCATAAAGGACATTAGGGATTATGTTTGAATAAAAAATACTGGAACTTGAGGCAGGAGGATCGCGAGTTCAAAGCCAGCCTCAGCAACGGCGAGGCACTTAGCAACTCAGTGAGACCCTGTCTCTAAATAAAATACAAAAAAGGTCTGGGGATGTGACCCAGTGGTCGAGTGCCCCTGAGTTCAATCCCCGGTACCCACAAAAAAAAAAAAAAAAAAAAAAAAAAAAAAAAAAAATACTGGAACTTACTTTCCTATCCTTCCTTTTTGTTTTTTTCAAGGAAGAAATCCTCTTGGAATGTGGAAAAGAAATGAGTTTGAAGATACTAAATCCAAATAATGCCATACTGATCTCTCTTAGCCACAAGTCAATAGAATAGCAAAAGCCCCAATAATGTTAAACTTGTGGTTACGAGACAGGATCCCTGACTTGCTCTGCTGAGTGAGACAGATGGGTGGTCTGGAAGATGATCATCCTGTAAAAACAAGGGCACAGACGCGCGCGCACACACACACACACACAACTTCTCAGAGGAGGCCTTCCAAGGAATCTGCAGCTTCCTCCAATTCTTCCAACTCTAATTTAGGAGTCCTCTACGTTTCCAAACTTTCACTCCATGATACCAAGCATTAGGCTTCCCTAGACTTTTCCTCACTTGATACTTCCTTAACCACTAACTACCATCTGAAAACAACCTCCCATGCTTCATACTTCATTTTTCTGCAATGCTTAGAACAAGGATGGCCTCTGCTCACTCATCCTCCAATTTGAAGGCAAAGGGATAAATTTTTTTTTTTTTTTTTTTTTTTTTTTTTTTTTTTTTTGTGGTACCAGGGATTGAACTCAGGGGCACACTCACCCACTGGGCCATATCCCCAGCCCTTTTTTGTATTTTATTTGGAGACAGGGTCTCACTGAGTTGCTAAGTGCCTCACCATTGCTGAGGCTGGCTTTGAACTCGTGATCCTCCTGCCTCAGCCTCCCAAAGTGCTGGGATTACAGGTGTGCGCCACCACGCCCGGCAAAGGGATAAATTTTGAAGAGCATGGAGCCCCAGCTTATCAAGGCACACCATTGGATAACCAAGGTTACCAAAAAAACCTTTCATTTCAGCCTGAGAGTGCTTACTGAGTTCGCAAAGTGCTTACTTAGTTTAACAACATGTAGCTCTGCAGAGACAGGCCAAAGTTAATATGGACTTATGATAGAACAGTGCAGTCTAGCAGTATTCAAGCATGTTCCCATATGTCTGAATGACATGTGGATTTAGTAATGTTTTGGGGAGTTGGAAAAAAAATCTAGGTTTCTCTATCTAGTGTATTTCTTCATCTGAACTCTTGTGCTAACTGAATCATTCCACATTTTTAAAAATGTAATAAGTCACCAATTTATGGAAAATTTTACAGCCAAAACATAGAAATAGCACAGTCAGAATATTTTATGAAAGAGCTCATATTTGGGCTCTTTATATGTGTAGTAAATTAAGATTGATTTGCATGAAATTTTGCAGACACCCAGATGATAATATATTTTTTAAAAAATAGGAAACAGACTTGGTTTGAACTCTGTAGCTGTTACATTACATTGTCCCCTTTGTCTGTACTCCTGTTCCTAATTTAACACCTATAAATTGCCATGGAAATTGTACATAAAATGTACATTTCATATTGCAAAGGTAGGGAGTTCAATTGTGCAAGAGTCAAAGTTTTATTAGAAATTCTTCAGCTCACAGCTTTCCCCAGCCTTGAAAATGAGGACAATCCATTTTTGTATCTTGTAGCATTTACAGTCAGTCAACAAAGGTGGTCAGGAGAGCTCCCAGAGGCATTGCTAGATCATAAACCAGAGTGAAGAGATGGAGCAAATTGAGCTTGGACTTAATAGTCTTTCGATTCACTTTTTTAAATTAATTTCTTGTGCTTCTGAATTTTCCATGTTTCCGTTGAACAAATGGAAAACCCAGAGTGGCCCCCTGCTGGCTGCAATGATTCTGAGCACTGGAGTTTGGGCTGGGCCTGGCCCTGGAGGGTGCAGCCGGCTGGGCATCTCTATAGTAATGAGCTGGGCTCTTCTAGGCTTGTGCTTTCATGACCCCTTCTATTAACTTTCATCTTTCCACCAATAGGACTGGTCAGTTCACTCCTAAAAGGATTTGAAAACTAAGGTGCCAGGCAGAGAAATTCTTTCCCAGGTGCACTTATGTGTAAATCTTTTTGAAATGTTTCAGAAACTGGTCTTTTCCAGCAGGAGTGGTAAGTCATACTTTGAAATCATTCTTGCTAATTTCATCTTTTCTGGCTGATGTGCTTTTGATCTTTTCTATCCACCCCCCAACATTTCTCTCTCTCTCTCTCTCTCTCTCTCTCTCTCTCTCTCTCTCTCATCTCTCCTTCATTTGTTTCAGGAACAAGAGTATGGAAACTGTTTCCTATGAAGTACAAAGGCATGGTCAGGAGGCTTGTTCTGGTGTTGCTTGCCAGACAGAATAATAACGCGGAAGCCCAGAACTCAGGACAACCATCCACCAGGCAGCTTCTGTCCACCTGCTCTTGAATCCTGTCTCAGGCTCTGTGACTCAAGGAACAAACAGCACATGAGAACACTGCTGCCAGACTCCAGGATACACTGCCCTCTTGTTAATAAATACAAGCAGTTAACTGAGACTTTAAATGGGTACCATGGTGAGAGAGCATTTCCTAAGCATGTGTGCCACGTGTGATAAGCCATTTTCATCAGCAGACCCAAAACTTCAGCTTTGCTCCTCTCCAAAACCTTTGATCTCACTCCAGTTCAGCATCATGACCATGATGTCCTGTATCTATTAGCATATAGCAAGTTAATGAGAAATACAGCACAATTTACAAGTATTTTGAAAGCTGCTCAGTGCCATGAGAATATTGTTGTTGCTATGTGAAGTTCTTATAGCAAAAATCTCAGTTATCTTTTCTATCAAATACATTTGGAATCTATTGCAGTTAGAATCTGGATTTTCTTAAAACTCCATTTGTGATGCTTGCATGCATTTCTTAAATTTCCTTTGCTATGAAAGCACTTACGTTTTCTTTTCTTCCAAGCGCCTCAGGCAGTCAACAGGTGTGTTGTGACATCAACAAGCAGGTGGGCATCAAAGTCTGAGGAGAGGTGTGTTTTTGTGAGGCTCCAGATGGTTGATTTCTGGATGAACCTCCACCTGCCAAAATGAGAATTTCCCATTCTTTATTTCTTAATTTTAAAACTCACTACTTAAATACCAAAACTTTAAGCCTAACCATTATGTTAAGATGGCTTTTCAAAATACATTAAAGAAAGAAGAAATTCCAACTAATTTTTATCTTTTTCCCCATTTTTCTACCCTATGAATCTTTAGTTCAAAGTTCTTTTCTTCTAGGAATGTGCTGCATCTGTTCGCACTTTCCCGGAACCAGCCCTCATGGATCAATTCCACTCTGTTTTAGCAGCCATGGGCTAGTCAAAAGGTATCACTGGCTCATACTTTTCACCTGGAAGTTCTTCAGTGACTAAGCAGTGATTTATATGTCCATATGTGCGGTAGTCAAGACAGAAAGAAAAACTGTCAAAGGGATCCTGGTTGATCCTCCTTTTTCAAATTCAGAAGTACTCACATCCAAGAGGGGCACAGTGGTGTGCACCTGTAATGCCAGCTATGGGTGAGAAGCTAAGGGAGGAGGATCTCAAGTTTGAGGGCAGCCTGTTCAATTTAGCAAGACCCTGTTTCAAAATTGAATTTAACAACAACAACAACAAAAAAAAAAAAACATCTGGGGATGTAGCCCACTGGTAAAGTGCCCCTGGGTTCAATCCCCAATACAGAAGATGATGATGATGATTGATGATGATGATGATTTTTAAGTAAAAATAAATAAAAAGTCCTGGGAGTATAGCTAAGTCAATGGTAGAACACTTGACAATCTCCAATACTGAAAAAAAAAAAAAAAAAAAAAAAAAAGGTACTTATGTCTACCCTATTCTTCTGAGTTCCCCCCACCTATTGATTACTTAGCTTTGCTAGGGAGCTCAAGGTGCAGTCTGACTTGTGTAGTGCCTTTATTGTTGGCAACAAGCTGAACCCACAAACAGCTTAACAAAGAGTCTGAGAGCCAGGGGCATAGCTCAGTGTTAGAGCATGTACTTTGCATGCATAAGGTCCTGGGTTCAATCCCCAGCACCACCCAAAAAAACAAATTTGAACACAATGTTAGGGTACTAACAGTTGAACACTCCCTAGGGTCTTTGTACTCATTTTTATCATGCCATCCATTAACTGATGCTAATTCTCAACTAACAATCACCCAGTCTTCCAGGGTAGGTTCTGGTGATTCAGTATATTTCTGGCATGATTTCAGGAAGAGAAATCCCAGAGGATCATAATAGCTATCTACTTATAAATTATAATTTTCCCCTATGTGGAAGAAAATATTCAAGACTTATATAATTCACATACTTAGAAATGAAAACAACTTATTTTTTGCCCTACTTTCTCAAATTGCTTGGAGGTGAAAAAATGTTAAACGGATAATATCTTTCAACACTGAATTGATTTCTCAGCTTAATTTAAGCATAGAAATTATGTGCCAGATGGCATAATCAACATGTTCTGTTGAAAGATTGCAATTTTATTCTTACAAGAAAAAACAAAATAAGCGTTTTTCCACGTGGTCCACTCAGCAGGAAAGAAAGTTTATATATGCTCACTCCAACAATGCCATCTTTGAGGAGGAAAATGACAATAACTTTGAATGTATTAACTAAACTGTTTTGAAAGCCTAAATGGTACTTCCATTCCACCATATGGTTTGCAAAGGACCCATGGTGAATAACAGGAAAGAGAAATATGGAAATGAAATAGTCATGAAGATAGTAAAATTTATCTTTGCAAAGTTGGATATTTAAAGATTTTTCTGAAGTGCACTTTATTTTCAAGCATGAAATAACTGTATTTTATTCAATATCCTGATGCATGTTGCCATAAAATCTGAATATGCCCTAGGTTACCTGCTCCCAGGGAGGTCATTAAAAGCTTTTGCCTGTCTTGGGGGAGATGGAAACTGCCTGTTTTCACAACTCATTCTATTTTTATGTGACATTTCTATTCCCTGCACTTCCATAAAGCATTTTGCCAAGGAACTCAGTCACGAGCTAAAGAGAAAAACACTATGTTTATAAGAAAGAAGAGTCCAAACAGTTAACCGGTACAAGTCTTTGAGTCTAATGAAGAGAAGAAAAAGGAAAAGGAGAGCCAGGGAAGAGAGGGGGGAAAAAAAAAGGGAGGGCAGAAGAGAAGAAGGAGCACAACCAAATAATTTGGGAAGGCAAGTGCACATGAAATAATTAATTAGTGACCTTGTTTATGAAAAAATGCAGAGTGCCTCACCTATGATAGATAAACTATAGAGAAAAAAAGATGGAGATATTTTGGGTTACTCTAGAATAAATATTTTCAATGATTATTAAAATATATACTTGGAAGGGAGTATTCAATAAAGTAATAACATCTCAATCTAAAAAATATTTTAAACAAAAACATGAGCAATAATAATGTTACTGCGGAAAGCACTTTTTTCAACTTTTTAAAAACTCTCCTCTTAAAAACTTTAAAAACATCTGCATTTTCATTCTCAGGAATTTCTGGCATGAAAACTCAACCTGCTTTGCAGTCTTATATCAAAATATATTTTTAACCTCCTCAGATATAAATTACATTGTTGAAGATACATATACTTATATCAAATAAATTTCAGAAAAACAATGTTACATATAATTTTATTAAGAACTCTAAGGCTTATTTCTGTAGTACTAAATGTTCTCTCCATTATTTTTCTCAAATTTAAATACACTTTGTTATAAATTTTACCCAGGATTACATTATATAATCATCTTCAATGAGATGTACTGGGTGTCAAACAGGTCACAGTTTATATGTAGTTCAAAAGGACAAATTATATTCATTCACACATTAATTATATACTCTGTCCTTATGGTGTTGTAAGAAGTACAATAGCATGTCTGGGTTCAAATATGAATTTTCTAGGTGTTCTGAGTGTTGTACGTCTATTCTGATACAAGTGAAACAGTATGGATTAAGAGAGTTTATTTATTTTTTTAAAAAATTTTTATTTATAGTAGTATGTATTACAGTTCATACTATACATATATAGCATCTTTTTACATAAAACAGTTTGTATACAAAGTATATTTGCAGCATTCAAGTCTTCAATCATGCATTTAGAATAATGATATCCATCTCATTCAACCACTTTTTTCCCCCTTCCCCCCTTGCTCCCTCTCTTCCCCTCCCTTCCCTTTGACCATTATAGTGTTCCTCTAATCCTCCTATGTACCCCGACCCATCAATACTGTGAACCGGCTATTAAAGTGACACAGCTACCTCAATGTTTATAGCAGCACAATTCACAATAGCTAGGTTGTGGAACCAACCTAGATGTCCCTTGGTAGATGAATGGATAAAGAAAATGTGGTATATACACACAATGGAATTTTACTCAGCAATAAAAGAGAATAAAATAATGACATTCGCAAGTAAATAGATGAAGTTGGAGAATATAATGCTAAGTAAAATCAGTCAATCTCAAAAATCCAAATACCGAATGTTTCCTCTGATATAAGGAAGAGAGTTTATTTTTATAAGCCAATCCCCCAAAACCAAAGGCAGAATGTTCTCGCTCATATTCAGATGCTAACACACAATAAGGGGAAGAGGGGAAGAAATAATAGAAGTTCATTGGATTAGACAAAGGGGAATGAAGGGAAGGGATAAGGGATGAGAATAGGAGAAACAGTAGAATGAACCGGACATAACGTGTGTAACTCCATATCATGTACAACCACAAGAATGGGAAGTTATACTCCATATATGTATAATATGTCAAAATATACTATACTGTCATGTATAACTAAAAAGAACAAATAAAAATTTTAAAAGAAAATGTATTTTTAAATAGTTTGCCTTTTCATTTTTATTCTAAAATAAGGCAACTGAAGATAAGTAGCCCAAATTAGTGCAAAACCAGCACGTAGGAAGAAAAATGAACTGAAAAGCCATACTTCAGTGAATTTAAGCATGAAAATGAAAAACTTTCAAAGAGGTTAATAGAGATGGTAAAGTATAGTACCAGACAGAATCAAGAGAGAAGAAAGTCTTAGAGTGACCAAAAGCATCATTGTCAGATGCAGAATGGACATCCAATAAATAAGAATTCAAAACTGTCCATGAGGTCTGGCCAATCAGAAGTTATTGATCAGAAGTTTCAGTGGGGAAATTTGTGAATGTGCAGAAAGTAAAGCAATAGCAACTAAATAATCTTTTTTTGGAACTTAAAACAACTGTTTTCCATTTTTTCCCCATAGAAGGAAAAAATAATGTCTTGTGTACTATGCTATGCTTCAAGCATTACTACACATCTTGAAACTTTGTGTGAATTTTTCACTCCACTCATTTCACATTTGAATGATACAGAGTGTCCTGTGTCCTCATCTTGATTTTTCTCCACCTTTACAGAGCCTGAAAGAAGAATGAAGTGTGGGCAGTTTGTTTGAGAGGGAGGAAGCAGCAGGCAGAATGAAAAGGGAAGAGGGAAAGTCACACAGAGGGAATCATTGAGCTGGCTGCCACTGCAGGAAACTGCAGCTGAGTCTCCCTGGGAACCTTTGAAGAACCAAGCAGAATGCACTAGGGAGAATTGTACCTTGGAAGGAATGAAAGGCAGGAAATGTGTGTGTGTTGACTCCTGTGATGAGAGATACTCCCAGGAGCATTAACTCTCTCAGCACCTCCAAGATGTCTAACTGCTGGCTGAGGAGAAACCTCTGCTTTGGAGAAATGACCATGAGAGAGGACCTGGGATGCATGCACAGAGACCATCTACCATGGCACAGCAGAGGTGACATGATGCAGGGCTCAAATAGCATACTGGTTCCACCATAGATCTTCAGTGTTGGTAATTCTGAAACCACTGATCCAGGAATGGAAGTGCCTTGCTGACTGTGTGCTTTCTTTCTCACGTCCCCTAGCACAGGGCACATACAACTGTTTAGAGTCATCAATTTAGTAACTGTGTGTGTAAGGTTCTTTCAAGAGATGATCAAACAGGTTGAAAAAGTCTAGATCTTATGTAGAAGCTGATTCAGTCCAGACACAGTTTCAGGAGCCCAGGCTGAATGAAGGAGTGGGCCAGGTAGACTTTACTTGGGGAAAGGTGAGGTGGCCTTTGAGAGACCAGCATATGGCCTTAGGGACTGACCGTCAGTTTTTCTATTTGTCCCTGCTTGTTTTTCAAAGTCAGGACCAAAAAAGAACAGAGAAATTAACACCTACCTTGAAGATACCATTGAAAAAATATTTTTCTTGTTAAATAGCATAGTTTATAATTCACACTTTAAGTACTGTCATAGTATTAATAGCGCAAGGAATCAATGAAAAGTGACTGTATACTTGATTCTAAACAAACAAGTTGTCTGTCTCCATACCATCCTCTCTCAACACCCAGAGGTTCCATTAAATGGACATGCATTACATGTTTTACTTGGCTCAAAGCTCAATGCTGCCTCTAACTAGGCCTCTTTTTCCATAAGCAGGCTAGCCAAAAAAGTGAACCAGACCAGGGCCCTTCCAGTCTGAATTGAACTCTGCCATATCATTAGGCCTGTCCTTTTCTTCTCTCTGATGGAACTCATAATGTTCTAAATCTGTGGGTCTCCAAACTTGATTCCCAGGCCAAAAACATCAGCATCACCTTCAAATTTGTTGTAAGTACAAATTCTCCTCTATTCCCCAGACTTACTGAGTCAGAGACTATGTGAGTAGTGCCCAGCAATCTGTGTTTTATCAAGCCCTTCAGCAGATTCTGATATAAGCTAAAGTTTTAGACTCCCTGCTCTCAACAAAAGATTTAGTCATTCTATAAAGACAAGGTGCAGTAGTCCTCCCTTATCCAGAGTTTCACTTTCCGAGGCTTTTGCTACCTGTGGTCAATCTCAGTCCAAAATTACTAAATGAAAACTTCCAGAAATAACAATTCATAAGTTTTAAATTCCATGTCCTTCTGAGTAGTGTGATAAAATCTTGCATTGTCTCACTCTATCCATTCTGGGACATGAATCTTCTTTTTGTCCAAAATATCTATATTGTATATACTACCCTCCCACTAGACACCTAGCAGCCATCCCAGTTATCAGACAGATGGTTGTGGGTATTTCTATGCTTATATTCAAGTAACTCTTATTTTACTTAATGATGACCACAAAGTGCCAGGAGCAGAGTGTTATTGTTTGGATCACAAATGTTCCCCCAAAATCTCATGTGTTGAAAGCATGTTTCCTGATACAGCAAGGTTCAGAGGTGGGGATTTTAGGCTATGATCAGATCATTAGGGTGTCTGACATCATCAGCAATTTACCTATTGATAGCTGGTTGGACTACAGGGAGGTGGGACCTAATTGGAGGAGGTCACTGGGGGTGAGCCCTTTTCCCCAGTGACTCTCTCTCTCTCTCTTCCTCCCGCCCTCCCCGCCCGTCCCAGCTGCCATTAGCTAAGCAGCTTTCTTTTGCCATGACCTTCCGCCATGATGTTCTGCCTTGGAGCCAGCTGACCATAGACTGAACCCTCTGAAACCATGAACCTAAATAAATCTTTCCTCCTCCAAGTTATTCATGTCAGTATTTAGGCCACAGTGATGAGAAGTTGACTAACACAAAGTAATGATGCTGGCAGAGATGCTAAAGAGAAAAGGAAAGTACTTCCTCGAAGTGAAAAAGTGAAAGCTCTTGACTTAATAAGAGGAAAAATCATATGCTTAGTTGCTAAAATCCACAGTAAGTTATTTTTATTAATCTCTTACCGTGATTAATTTATAAATTAAAGTTTTTCATATGTATGCATATATATATGTATATATATATATATGTATATATATATATATATGAAAAAAACATAGTATATGTAGGGTTGGGTTCTATCCATAGTTTCAGACATCCACTGAGAGTCTTCAAACATATTCCCAGCAGATAAATTTTGCAGGGAGCGGGAGGAGGTATTTACTAGAGAACAGGAGTAGACACAGAACACACAGGAAAAGCCAAATTCTCATTCTCATGATCTTACTCTCTTTTGAAGGTATTTGTGAAAAATATTTGAGTATACACCAACATTCAATAAAATTGACAAAAACTGACCTAGGATTTTTCAGAGAAACCAAGAATATTTCAGGCATCAGATGGTAGTAATTTAAGATCTGGATTTAAAATATGGAGCCCATTGTGGCTCCAAAAATCCCACAGGACAGTGGCTAAAATTCTAATTGTCAAGTTCAGTTCTGTGGTTCTGAAGTGACCTGTGGTTTCACATGAAAAACACCCGCAGCTGTAGAGGAAGCCACAACGGTCTGGAAACTGCAGGCAGAGGTAAACAGAACCACCATATAGTCTACAAATGATCACAAGGAACCACAGAAAAGCATCAAAAGGAAGAAAAATGCATTCTTTGGCTGGGAACTTATTGAATGTTTAAAATCAGAGAACAGGCTGGTAAGAAAAGGAAGTTGATCACCTTGGCTTTATTTCTACAAAGAAATGGCAGTTAGACAATATATTCATTTCCCATACAGCTGGTTAATTACAGTCAGAATATAACAGAGGGGTTTATTTCAGAATGTCATTATTTCACTTTGTGTTTTGATTTAATTTTTTAACCTCTACAGATTTCAGGAATTTATGTATTTGCAAAGTTGAAAAATATTCAACTTTTTTTTTAGTATGCAAGAGAAATATTCATATAAGAAGAAAACTTCAACTCTTCAACTTTAACTTTTGATCACTGCTATTAAATCTGCTACCTAGAAGATGAGTAGCTACCAGTATGCAATAATTATTATGAAGCCAAATCTGTTTAAATTTCATTTAAACTTTCCCTCCCAAGGATCCTCCCCTGGAGATTATATTCATGTAAAGACTTTTGTGAGCTCCCTCTTGTGGTGGATGCTTGGAGCTCCAGAGCAATGGGGATCTTCAAAGTCAGCCACAGAATTCAATGCTAATTTTCAAACCCCTAACTTGGTTTATTGTTATTACTCTCATTCCCCTAAAAGTACCCTTTTCTTTCCCTTCTTTTCTCTTTTTTCTTTCTTTTTCTCTTGACATAAGATCTTGCGCTGCTGCCCAGACTGGCCTCAAATTCCCAGAGTCAGTTAGATTATCCTGACTCAGCCTCCTAAGTAGTAGTTGGTGGGCACCATCACACCCAGCCCCTTTATTCTCAATCTGCTAGAAATATAGCAAAGGGTTGTCACTTTGTGGTAAATTTCTAGTACAATACATGAATAGTTATTAAATTCTTTAAACTATTATTTAAATTTTAAATGATCATGGCAGTACTTACATTCTGTTATTTATACATGTCACTACCCAAGACAAAAAATATTTAATATCCATAGCATGTACAGTCAAACTCCAGCCCTTTCATTGTGAATTGTCTATTCTACAAAAATTAATAGACTGTCCGTAGACTTAGAAGCATACATAAATGGGCTAAAATATATTAAACTTACAAGAGAAATATTCAAACTGGGAGAAAAGTTCCGTTCTCTAACTTTTTATTTCTTATCTAGCTTTTTATTTCTTCCATGCCTGATCTCATCCAGCCACCTAAGAACTTAGCTCCTTCAATGGCCCCGTCTCCTGCCTACTCAGCCTGAACATGCCATTGCCAACAGCATATGAGCAAGCATAATTCTGACCTATCATGAATAGCTCCTTCCTTTTCCCTCTTCCTCTAATCTTCTTCCTGATGAACTTTTCTACCCCTGGCTCTACATTATCTCTTGAACTTGCTCTGGTACAAGCAGTTCTCACCCCTACAACTCGGCTAAAATGGCTCTTATCAAAAGCACTGATGATTTTTCATCAGGCCAAATCCAGTGCTTCCTCTCTGCCCTCTTCTTAATTCTTAAGTGGTATTTATTTTTACATTTTGCCAGCCCTTTTTTTCCATAATATCTTATTAAAAACCACAAATGTTAGCTCTAGATTTGTTCCTCCAGCCCAACTGCTCTTTCTAGTTCCCAGTTTATGGTACACTGTCCTCCTTGACCCTCTACTCCTCTCTTTTACCCACAGACATCCCATCCACTAGCTTGTCTTGACAGTTTTGCCACCAAATATTCTAAGCCTTAAGGCTCATTATGAGTTCTACTGCTAGCGCCCCCTAGCGCACTTTGCGGGAACTCCAACCGGAATCCCTCACGTGACTTCCTGTGCCTCCCCGTGGCTTGTCATCTTCAGTTCCTTCAGCTGCTGGGAAGACATTTTAAAACAGAGATAACATCTTATCATCTCCAAGTTTACAACCCTCCCCAGGCTGGCCAGTCTAACTAGAATGGCCAACAAGATGCTACTACCTCACTAGCTTTTGCCAGTATTACATGTCTAAATCTCCTCTCCTCTGCTTTTACAAGAGCCGTTTCCTGTACTTGAGATGTCATTCCCCAGCATTGTTATCTCCCTTTTGTCCTTCATATGACAGATGTCTACTTCTCTGACCACTAACAGAAGTTACCACCACCCCACTACTCCTTTTCATAGCACCTTGCCTTATCTTACATCATCTTATTATGATGATTGTTATTACAGATGCCTTCTTTACTCTGCATATTCATTTTAAGTACACTATGATTACTGAGGAGGGCAGGTGCCTTCTATTACTCAAAGACCATAATCTATAGATTGGTTTTAGGGTACAGAATTCCTCAACTTCCTAAGTACACCAACAAGTTGCTTTGGCCAATGTATGCACATGTAGGTGAATATGTCTGTCAGCATGGCTAGCATTAAGAAGCATAACTATTACCCTGATTCCCATTTCTTCCTGAAGTGGGAAGGAACTGAGGACCTCATGAACCTTATGGCAGTGCCAATGTGAAAATTAAGGGTGTGCAGAGCTTGAATTTGCACACACCCAGATGAAAGACAAGGGGGGCTGGAGCCCATGTCTAGTGACTGACTTTTCAATGAACTCTCCACCCTTCTTTACCTCCCCATTCTCCGTGGCTCACTACACCACACAGCCTCTGATCTCACCACAACTCTGAGCCCCTTCCTCCAACTTGCCATTTGCCTCCACTTTCCTTGTTCTGTGGCCAAGCCTCCAAACACACTTACGTGACTTCTCAGTGGATTGGAACACAGAATGATTGATTACATCCCTTTCTCAAAGCACCATTTCCCTTGGAAAACAGACTCCTACTTCCCTCTGATGCCTCTGTCTCCTTCTTTAATTCCCCTTTCTGACTCTCTTTTCTCCAACTTCTCAATGTTCACGATCTCTTTCATGCTTTGAAGATCAAATCTGTATCTCTAGCTCTGAATCTCCCTGAGTCCTCCAGATGCCTATGTCCAGCTCAACGCTCTGCTTAGGAGTCTAACAAGTATCTTAAACTTAACAGTTCCAAAGTAGTTTCCTGACACTTTCCCCTAAAATTACTCCTCCTCCACTCTTCACCACCTCAGGAAATTGGACCAAATTTACCAACTTGCTAAATTCACTATTACATATATGCTTAATGGAGGCCAGATTCTATTCTAAGGGTAGATGACATCATGGTAGGAACATGGGTGACAGGGAAAGACTGGAAGCCAGAGCAAGACTCAGGGCCCAAGCTCACTCTTGTGTAAACTCCATGAGAACTACCTTAATCTCTTCTGGGTGCAGCTCCCCCAGTGACCTAACCAACAAATTTCCACTAAACCCCACCTATTAAAGGTCTCACTACCTCCTAACATTGTCACAATGGGGACCAAGCTTCCAACACAAACTTTGGGGGGACACACTCAAACCATATCTAAATCCTAGTACATATATGCACACATCTAATTCTCACAATACCCCAGTTGAAAGAGATCATATTATTGCCGGGCATGATGGCACATGCCTGTAGTTCCAGCAACGCAGGAGACTGAAGTTAGAGAGTCACTTGAGTTCACAAGTTCAGAACTAGCCTAGGCAACATGGCAAGACCCCATTTCAACAACAACAATGACAAAAAGTCGAAAGAGAAATGAATGAGATTCTATTATCATCTTTACTGCTGAGCACAGACAAGTTAGATAAGTTATCCAAATTTACATAGCTGATGAGTAGCAAAGACAGGATTTGAATTCCATCCAAACTCCTCACCACACAGTCTCTGAGGCTGAATGTAGTCCATAAGCCCCCAAATCTTTGCTATTAAGCACTGTATCAAACTATTTTGATTAATCTTTTTTTCCTCATCTTGCCCACATTCATTCATCAGCAAGTCCCCTCAGCTCTGCTTACAAAGTAGGACTCAAATGAGCCACTGAGTCTTTACTGCATCCACTCATTTGAGCCATCACCATTGTATGCCTAGGCTATCACAGAAGCCTCCCAATCATTCTCACCATCTTGGACTCTTGCAAACCTATAATAAAGTCTTTATAAACATGAATCATATGATGCCCACCACCTTCAGTGGCTCCCAGTCATTCTCAGAATTCCATCCAAACTCCTCACCACACAGTCTCTGAGGCCTAGCATGATCCACTCCCTGCATTCCTCATCAACCTCAACTCCCACCACTCTTGGCAACTCTCCTTGGCAAGTGCCATGTTGATTGCTTTGCTCTTCCTTGATCATGGTCATTTATGCCTTAGGCCCCTCTTCCTTTCTGCTTAGATCTCTCCCCACACCTTACCCTTGAAATTCTGATGGCTCACTCATTTCATTTGGATCTCTCTCACATGTTACCTCCTTAAGAGTTTTCCCAGACCACTCCATGTAAAATAGGTCTCTTTACCCCTCCTGTCAATCATCATCTACTTACCTTGTTTTTAATTTTCAAGATTGCAATCAGCATTGGATATTATGTTAAATATGTGCTGATTAATTATTGCTATCTCTATAGGTTATATGTACCATGTGAGGGGGGAAGAACTTTGCCTTGTTCATGAGTTTATCACTAGCCTAGAACTTGGTCAAATGCCTAATTAGAATTCAATAAATATTTATTGCATACATGAATGAATGAATGAATGAATGAGGTTTTAGCATTCAAGTTTTCTTTCTTTCTTTTCTCCTTCTTCTTCTTCTCTTCTGCTTCTTCCTTTTTTTTTTTTTTTTTTTTTCTGGTGCTGGAGATTGACTCTGGGGCCTTGCGCATGCAGGAAAATGCTCTACCACTGAGTTTCTTCTCCAGTCCTTTTTGTTTTTCTTTTAATACAGGTTTCATTAAATTGCCAAGGCTGACCGCAAACTTGAGATCCTTCTGCTTCAGCCTCCTGAGTAGCTGAAATTACAGGCGTGCACCACTACACCTGGCAAGGTTGTAGTTTTCTATGTTGGGCCTCCCTTTGCCTTGGTTTCTCTGGAAGGTTTCTTGTGAACACTGACAAAGGAACATTCTAAAGTTACATGCTCACAAGTTCTCCCCACTCCCTGACTCCCACCATTCCAGGTTAGACTATGGAAGCCATATGTCTGGCTCCTGGCCTTGTTCACTCCTAAATTACCTGCCCCTCCCAGGCAGGTGCATGCTTCTTTTCTGTGGTGATAATCCAGTACTGATAATAATTTCCATGGCTATTTTACAACTAGGGTAAAGAGAATTCATGCAGAAGATGTTGCCTTTCAAAATTACAAGAGGATAAACTATTAAAAAGCACACACAAGACAGGGCTTTAGCCAAAACCAGAGAGCCACAAGGTAACAATAGTCCAAGGAGCGCTTTTCCATAGTCCTGTGTTTTATGTCACCTCCTTTTAACCATAAAAAGCACACTCTGAAAGAGGCCACGTTCATGAGCCAGTCAGGGCATATAACCATTACCGTGAACATGCACCCTTTACCTCGGATGTTGGTGGTCATCTCTCATTGAAGGGCTCAGGGCGTGCGGTTCAGTTTCATAAGCAATCCTGGGTCTGGGTAAACATGCTTGACTGATTAATGATAACAGCTCTTAAAACACCACAGACGTTTCCAGCGCCCAGAAATGTTTATTTTTTATACTAAATTAAATTCATTTTCCCTCTCATTCCCTCTAAGGAGAATGGTGACAAATTTAAATTCAGACTGGACTGCTATATTGAAGATGGCCATGTGCCACAACCTCTAAATAGGCTATGGTTTGGGTGTGTAATTCATCAGGAGGATGGTGGGAGGGAGGAGATCTAAGGCTGGGAAGGAAAAATGAAAGCTCTCGATGGGTGCTGTGCTACTGCACAATTAGCACTGAGCCCTCTGCCTTGCACATGGAAAAAATGATAAATATTCTGTATTTGCCAAATACAGTAATAATTGAAAGCAGGAATAATTTATCATATAATGGTGCATGCTAAATACTTATTTATGATGAGAAAAGAGAAGGAAACAAATACTTAAGGAGCATTTGCTTTGTGCCAAGCACCATAATGTTGAGAAGTTGAAACCATTATGTCCATTAGGCTCATTAGAAAACTGAAGCTCAGAGTGGTTAATTTGCCCAAGGCGATGTGGTACAGAACCAGAATCTAAGCAGCAGCCTCTTGGATTCCAAAACCTATTTTCCTTCTGTTTATGGGTATCTATACTGCCTCCAATGACAAGAGCAATGAGACACCAATAGGATGTATGTTTATTTTGTTTATGTAAATTATTCTGACCATATTTTTTCTCATAAATTATTTATCTCTTAACAAAACACATAGTCACAGCATCTTTTTTTTAAAATATTAATTTATTTGCTTTAGTTGTACACAATGCGTTTACATGGTGCTGAGGATCGAACCCGGGCCAAGCACTACCTCTGAGCTACAACCCCAGCCCTAGTCACAGCATCTTAATGGTGTGAGTTTCTTCCATCCTGTAGTGACCCCAATAATTCCCACTAGCTGTACATTGCCCAGTAGTGAGATTCTTTCAGAAGAGTATGTCCTTCCAATGCACAGCTGTCCCTGGTGTTGAAGGATAATAGGTCCATGCCTCAGAAGCACACACAGAGCCCAGAAGGAAGAAAAAAATCAGGTTGTTGTGAATATTTTGTAAATGTGGCACTGGAATAAGAAATGGTTTGTAAATTAATTTCAAAGGTCAATTACATGTTGTTTTATTTTCCAATTTTAATCATCATTGAATTTGGAAAGGTATACATGGTTACACATAAAATAGGAAGACATCTGGGCACAGTGGCTCACTCCTATAATCCAGTGACTTGGGAGGCTGAAGCAGGAGGATCACAGGGTCAAGGCCAGTCTCAGCAACTTGGTGAGCCCTAAACAACTTAACAAGACCCTGTCTCAAAATTAAAAATAAAAAGTGCTAGAGATGTAGCTTAGTGGTAAAGTGACCTGTGATTCAATCCCCAGTGCCCCTAAAGGAAGAAAGAAAGAAAGAAATAGGAAGACATGTAGCATAGCTATGCACTATAACCTAAAAGAGACACAGTTGGGCAAATCTTGACTATTGTGGGGGTTTTTTTTCTGCATGTTAAAGACAGGCATATAATTTCTTCACTTTTAAAAAGTAGGCATAATTTACATATGAAGAAGACAGATGATATTTATCAATTTATTCTTTAATAGGTATTTACTGTATGCTTATTTGTGTCAGGAATTGTGCCAGGTGGCAGGATAACAGCTCAGCAAACACACACTCCCTGCCTTTAACTAGCTCAGTGTTCAGGATACAGGAAACAGTTATATGCAGAGAAATCATCCTAATGCACAATTAGTACCAAAGCATTCAGCAAAATGCTATAAGACATCAAAGATCAGGCAGACACTTGTGTGGTGATTCAAAGCAAACTGCTTTCCCCTGAAAAACAAAAGTGAAATACTTGTCCTAATCTAGTAAATATGATTGTATGGTTAACAATTAAATTGCTTGGGGTCAAGCTTCATTCTTCACATGTTCCTGTAAGAAGTAATAAAAACTGAACTAAAAACTTTGTGAAACATTAGGCTTTTTTTTTTTTTTTTTTTTTTTTTTTTTTTTTTTTTTACAATGCTGGGGACTGAACACAGAGCCCAGTTCTTGCTAAGCAAGCTGCATTACACCCTGTGACCACATTCTAGGCCCTCCTATGTCAGTGCATCTGATCCCAATGAACCTTTATTGCAAATTAGCCATTTCCTGCTATCTCAGAATGTCAAATTCCTAGTCATTCTTCAAAGAAAAGCCACCTCCAAGAAGACTTTCTTGGATCCCAGAATTTGCTCTGGGCCTACTTGACTGATTTCTCATAAACTTAGCACTTTCTAACCTATGGCATGGCTTTTCCCCCCTAATTTTTGCCACTAGGGACACATGACTCAGGTTGAGGCCATCTGGTATTATGAAAGAGAGAAAGCACATCTTCTTCCTATTTTTTTTTTCCCCCCTGGAGAATCTTTCCCTTGAAGGCAGCTAAGCTGGTACTGCCAAAATCCTGTCAAATGAAAGCAACTCCAGGTGTGTGTGAACCTGGCTATATAGATAGGGGAATCCATGGCCTTCCAGGTAGGGTTTTTGTAGTCCTGGATCTGGATTCCAAAGAGACCATGCCATTTCATAGAGACCTAGAGGACAGTAGGTAGGTACTTCTCCTTCATGAATCCCCTTTTTTGGTCTTAGTATAAAAATTTGGATTACTCTAGCTCAGAGGGTTTGATCCCACCCCACCCCATCTCACCCCACACACAAAATTGGGTCTTGATGTCCATAATGACCTGATTAAGAGTAGAGCATACAGAATGGAATGAGTAACCCACTCTGTTTTGGCAGCACTGTGTTCTGCTGCAATAACAAATAACTATGAAATCCCAGGGGCAGAGATTTCTCTGTCAATCCTGTTATGTCCATTGTGGCTGTGACTTCATTCCATGTATTCATTATCCCAGGTTTTGGCTGAAGAAGCATCCATTATCCAGAACAATGTGTTGTCCTAAAAGAGGAGAAACGATGGCCAATGGCATTTGTTCCTCTCTCAAAACAAGTCCATGCAAGGCTGACATCAGTAGATGAGGGTATACAATTCCCTCAAGGAAGAAGCCTTTAGGAGAGGCAGTGAATATTTCAACAACAATTTCATCTACCATAACATGTGAGAACAATTTGGATATTGAACCACTCCAGAAAGTGCACCGGATAGAGCAGCAGATTTCTAATGAGTTTTAGTGGAAATGTGATTATGTCAATTGGCTTATTCTCAGCCTTAACTTTCTCATCTAAAAAATCAGAAGTTTGGTCTACAGGGTGTTAAGGTCCACTCCAGTTCTGATGTGAAGCCCAGAGTTTACATTATGGCTATTTATTTTTGAAATCTTATCCAAAGGACAAGTGCCAGCAACATTTCTATATTTCTCAGAGACATCACCCAGTATGCTGCTGGACACATTTGTTGAATAAGTCAAACCTTATGAATAACTTACACTTCAATGTAAACTCGTTAGATAATTTCCTGGAAGCAGGTTCTATGGATGGAACATGTTAGCTAAAACTGAGAGCCATGGATGTGGTGAGGAAGGGAGAAGAAAGAGGACAAGTGAAACAAGCCCTCCAGGTGTGTGGAAAAGACAGTTTGTGAAGCCAAGTTAGGCACTGCTCCACCCCTGGGTGATTTTTCTCAGGGCAAGCTCCGTGAAAGACAGCATATATTATGACAGTATCCAATTCTTGATTTCCTTGTGGCTGAAAATTACATAACTTACTAAATCTTAAAGCATGTATATTTCAAAATTATTGCAAATGGAAAGAGGTTTTTTTCCCCTCCCTGCTCCTTATTTTGTATAGGAAAACTTGGTGAAGAACACATTCCCAAACCTTAAGAATTCAATGAAAGGAAATGCCAGTCTTGTACAAAAATGAAATTCCTGATTTTACTGTGAAAAAGGAAATGATAGCCTTTCTGACCTAACAAAATAGTTGATTTGCCAAGAAAATGCTGTCAACTTGAAGAAACTAGCTAAGAAGAAATACACAATGAGTGCTTTTTGTTTCAACTTACTCTATCTTTGTGCAGGGATCAGGCTTTAAAAAGAAATTATTCTGTGTTTACCACAAATACCCAGCATCATTATCTAAATAATTACAAAGCACAATTTGAATTTCATACTTAATCTTCAGCTGAAGTGATAGATTTTTATCTTCTCCTTACCCATACCATTTTTTTCCTGCCCACATACAGTAATTGCAGCTCACAGAGATTACTTTTGTGTTTTCTCTCTTAACCACAGTAGTCCATAGTAGCTACTCAATTATTTTACTCCTTGGTTGTTAAGAATAAACAGAATATATACATTTGCTTTTTGTTTATCAATGCAGTGCGAAGGAAATTAAAAAATTGAAACTCGTTTTATAGATTTAAAACAATTAGACCCACAACACAGATAAAATTCATCCAGAATAACAGGGGCCATCTGTTTTATAAACGAGAACAACACCATGCTGCTGAAATGCCAACCCTTTCTCCCCCTCCTCTCTTAACCAACTGCAACAATTGAGTTGGAAAATTCTAAAAGCTGTAGTAAAGATAGGAGAAGTGAAACAGAAAGCAAGTCGAAGAACGAGAAAGCAGGAGTCTGAAGAATCCTTTGTTTTTATCTTTCCCTTCTTGGCTTCCAAGTATTACCTTCAAACTAGTGTTTTGAACTTTTCAGAGAAAAACAATCAAGGAAAGGAGTTTCTAAACACTAACATTTTTACCTCCCTGTGGAATTGATAATCTTCCATCTTTTACTGACTCTGGGAAGAATGGCATTCATCCTAGGGCTGGAAGACACATCCTGTACCTCTTTACCTCAAAGTCAGTGGCTTCACCAGACTGGCTATGGCTTGTTCAGCATGCAAGCCATCACCACGGAGTAGGAGACCCTTAGGCCTGACACTCTAAATCAAAAGATCTTATAACTTTCACCAACTGACCAGAATATTGCTGCTTCAGGTGCCTAACATGCCACATGCAAGGGATACTGGAAATGTTTATTAAGCTTATGGTCATAAGATAGGAAACTCCACTAGAACATTCAAGTGTCGGTTCACCATGAAGGTTCCCAATGTTGAAGCTTAGCAGTCTCCCGGGTCAGAATGGAAGACCGGGGACTGATTCAGGAAGCCAGCACCAGCCTATTAGTATGCAGTTTTCCTTGGAGACGGGCCATCTTCACACTGCGCCTGCCATCCCCTCCCAGCCTTCCTGTCCCTGCTCCCCATCCACAACCCGGCCTAGGGCGCCTTGGACGGATCTCTTGCCATTTCCTGCATTCTGCAGGCGCACTAATTGAAAATTTGGGTGGCCTTGCTTATTTATTTTCCTGGAATGCAGTGGGTTATATTTTCATGGCATTTTCTCAGCAGTGCAGCGTTTCAATTTCAAACTACAACAATGAGAAGAAAAGCCAGTCCCCGTCAGCATGCAGAAACACAGCAGAAGACAGTACCGCACTTTGACTTTGTAGTCCTGCTTCTGTAAATTGTAACTAAATATAAGCCATCAGAGATGCCCGCTTTTTTCATGAAACAAAAAAGACAAGTTTACTTTCTCGTGGAAAAGGAGAAAACACAGTGATCTGCTTAGATACCATGAAAAGCAAAGGATAAATAGGAGGTACCACTGAAAATTATTTGGTACAACTCAACAATTGATTGTCTCATGTCTAAATCTTCATAAAATGGATTAGCTCTAATTTTCTAATTTTCATTAAAAAAAAAAAAATCAACTTGTTTTACCATACTGTCACTCTCACTGGGGGCACCTACACATTACAGAACGCACATGCTGCGAAAGCATTTTTCTGTAGGAATATGAAAGCTAACGGTGAATTTTTAATTTTCTCAAGATGCTAAACCATGCTGTTCTAATAATCTACCCCTGCAGTAAATTTTCTATTGCCTAACATTCAAAGAGGGCTCCATTTCAATGGATTTGTATAAAAAAACACAATTTTGGCAAAAATTAAATTTATATACAAGGCTTAGAGAATTTACACTTTAAAACAGACTTTTGATTTCATTCTGGATAGGTGAATCTGATTTCTAAACTAAAAAGAAAAATAGTGAATTTTTAACAAGTGATACCTCATGTGTAAAATATTTTAAAAGAAAAATTCAGAGTGGTTGAAAATATGTATATGTGTTTAATAGATTGTTACCATAGGTTATTACTTTAATTCTATTTTCTGAAAGCATGCCAATCGAGAGGCAAATTCATTTCCATTTTCTGTCTTTAAAATGGGACTGGATCTAAGTCCTTTTCTTAATCTTGAGAGCTACCTTCCCTTATTTATTTTATACACATTTCTGCCACTGGTGAAGTTGATGAACATGCTAAGCATACATCAATGTAACTCAAAATGGAAAGTAAGACCTTTCTGTGGAGCAAAAGATTTTTGCCATGTATATATGAGCTAAAAGTAAGATTTTGAAAAACATTGGTCCTATTTTTGTTTGACAGTGGATTTTGAGAAATACAAAAACCTCATCTAGCTACAAACATTTAATGGTATTAAGCGAATTTTTTCTTACAAGTTGGAGATAGCTTTAAATTATTAAAAAATCAAATCATATCTTTACATAAAAAATAAGTAATTATGTAAAACTACCTGACTTCTTGAGTGAAAAAATTTATTAATGCCTTATTATAATTCATGAATAGGACTTCTTTTCCATATACATATTCTTTCTTTCTATCTTTTTTTTTTTTTTTTTTTTTTTTTTTTTTGTGGTGCAGGGGGTTGAACCTAGAGCATTGTGTACGCTAAACACGAGTGCTCTACTACTGAGCTATATCCCCTATCCACTGTATCTCCTCTTAAAACTAAAGGAATAATGAGGAGGAAAATCTTCTCAGGTTATGCAAACATAGCGGAAGTACTTAATTTGAATATACATATGTGAGCTGAATAATAATTATAGCTTTTCACATGAAACTGATTATATATTTGAGCCTTTCTATGTAAGATATGTTGTGCATATAATAATACTAATGTTTTATGTTTACATAGATTTTCATGGACTATACAAGTATTTTCAACATACATAATTGAGTTTCCTAATTCTCTGAGGTTAACTTGTTTTAAAAATGTATTAAACTCAATGAGAAAAAATGTAAAGGAAAATCAGCCTATTTTTTTAAAGTATATGTATTGTAATAGAATCATGTATGAAACAAAAAATATATTGTAGTTTAAATAAAGGAGATACTTAACTTTAAATGGCTGTGATGAATATTTAAGCTAATGTAGAATGAAAACTCTTAGAAAACAAGCTCAAAAACATTCATTCACTTGATAAATTCAAAAGTATTTTATTTAGCAGTTTTACTTTCATTTGGCCTTTTAAAAATAAAATGTTAAAAGTAAATCACACTTTTCACTATTCACATCCATATGATTTCCCCCCCTAGTAATGAACTGGCCTCTCACTACATCTGTCTTATTATATCAAATTAGATCTAAAGGAAATCATTTGCACCTAGGTATAGACCATATGGTTGCCAGGACTTTTGTAGGTAAGTCTGAACAGAGACGGAGAAAGGTGTGTTTTCCGATTTGTACAGTCTCCAAAATAAAAATTGTAAATTTTAAGTATTTCCCACAATCATTTCCACTTCCCTAAGATTAACGATAAGTTTTAGCATGGCTGAGAATCCCCCCCTGGTGTCAAATAGCAAATCTAAAATGTTTTTCAAAGAAATGTATTTTACAGAATAAACAAGAGCAAACTTCTTGTGATTTACCCTTCCCTGGGTTTAGCCAAGAGCTGCCATTTCATTTCAACAGAGAGGGATCACTTCAGAGTATATTTTACGATATACACAGACATAAATTGCAGCGGAATTTAGGAATTGCTTAAAAGAAATTAATTCCTAAAATTTCAAAACTATGTCTAATAAAAATGCAAAGTCTGGAGGATTTATATTACAGAGGACAAGCCATCATCTGCAGAGCACACTGAGAAGGGAACGAGGTTGCCAAATAGTATGCACAAAACAAAACAAAACACGAAAGCCCAAGTATGAACTATCTTCCCACCTTTGCTTTCTCTTGAAATTTAATGACTTGGACAGAAAAGTGGGGTATATGTATAATGTTGGATAATGGAATTAGTGGATCTATGTATCAGCTTTCTACATCTGACACTCAACTGTAAACAACCGACAACTCACCTGATTTGGAATAGTTTATCCAAGACGCAAGGCAAAATAAACCAGTTTCCTGATTTCTTTTCTCGAGAAAGTAAGTTAGTTCTTCTGAACAGTTCCTTATAATGGAGGCAAAAAGAGGTAATGTAACTAAGAGTGCAAGGAATCTAACAGACCTCCAGGCCTACAGATCGGTCAGTGCAGACTGTCAACTCACTTCAAGAAGGGAGAGAAGACGCCTTGTGGCTAGGAAGCCCAAACTCACCCAAACACAATTCTCCAGTTACATACTCTTTGAATAAGCTGAAGAGCTGTTGAAAGCTTAGTACCAGTGAACAATCTTCTTATGATGAGTGGTTCAGCCGCAAAAGAGAAATGTGTTAATCAGAGAATTTAAAAAAGATTAGAACACCACTGTCAGCATTCTTTTTACAGGGAAATCTGCTGAAGACCTCAATTTACAGAAAAGATCAAAGCAATGTTGGAAAATAAATATTCAAAACATGATTGATGAGACAGGAGGATTCAAGGTGAGCTAAAACGAAGGTAAGACAAAATAGAGTCTAAACATCCAGAGATTTGAAGCCCCCACAGCCACTTCTGCCACAGTTCCTGAGCCCCTGCTTACTCTCACCCCATTGCAGCTCTTCTTGGTAGCTGCTACCTACAAATTGAGCTTAAATTTTCAATCTTAATTAGATGCATGTGTGTATGGGTCTGGATGTGTGTGCACATGTATACGCACGTGTATATGTATATGGGTATGTGTAATTTTGTGATTGTGTGCATGTGGGTTCACCTGTGTATGTGTGCATTGGAATGTGTATGTGGGGCGTTTGCTTATTTGTAGATATATGTGTGCACATATACATGTGTGCAAGGGTGTGTGGCTGTGTGTATGCATGTTTGCATCTGTGTACGCGGGCAAACTTGTATGTATGTGGGGTATGCACATGTGCATTGATATGTGCATCTGTGTATGTTACTGTGTAAAAAGAAAGGACTTGGGCTGGGGTTGTGGTTCAGTGGTAGAGTACTTGCCTTGTACCTGTGAGGTTCTGGGTTCAATCCTCAGCACCACATAAAAATAAATAAATAAATAAAGATATTGTGTCCGTTTACAACTAAAAACAATTAAGAAAAAAAAAAAAGAAGAAAGAACATAATGTTTTCTTAGTACAATTGTTTTGTTCACAAAAAAAAAAAAAAAGGGAAAGAAAGAAAGAAATGAAGGAAGGATGAGAAGAGGAAAGGAGAAGGAGAAGGAGTAAGGCAGGGAGGGAGGAAATTTCCGTCAGTTTACTGACTCCATTTTCTTCTCTGTCCACTTCTACTTTTTTTGGGGGGGGAGGAGGGAGTTGTCTGGAGGGGAGACCAGTTAGCCAATAGTTCCAACTTGCCTGTTGTCAGCCAATTTGGGTTTTGTAACAACTTTTTCCCCCTTAATATGACCATCAGGAAATAAAAGGCACAGGAATAATACTCAATCCCTATAAAGTAAATATGAATTGTTTTTATGCAAAGAAACAAGAAGTTGATGTTTCCTACCCTCATCCATAGACTGAAATGTTTGTTTCAATCTGTGGAATGTTCCAGTGGCCACCATCCACTGACTGCTACTGGACTATAGTGTTCCTGGACTGGCCAGTTGGAGATCTCTGTGTACATGACGTTTACCATGGCCTGAAATAAACTTGGGGGGTAACAATGACTAAAACTTAGATAGAGATTTTAACTCCTAGGACTTCATATATTTGTTTACTTGAGAGAAGGCTTTTATTTCTAAGTGTTTCTCAAAAATTAAAGATGATGGTTAATTGTTAATATTAATAGCAATCAATTATTAATATTAATACAATGCTAGTAGTAGTAGTACAGATACTCCGAGAAGACAATGAATCAGCTTATTATTGATCAGAGTTACAAAATTTTTTACATTTAGTTATTTCACATTTAAATAAACTGTTAAGACTTGGTGGAAGAATACTCATTAAATCCTGCATATTTACTTCACAAAATGCTTCTACAATGAGAAATATTCTAATTTCTACTTAAAAATGTAAGCATTCTTAGATTTATAAAAGTTAATTTGAGTCAGGCATGGAGGTGCACACCTGTAATCCCAGCAACTCAGGAGGCTGGGGCAAGAGTATTACAAGATTGAGGGCAGCCTCAGGAAATTAGTGAGACTCTCAGAAACATACCAAGTTCCTGTCTCAAAATAAAAAGGGCTGGAGATGTTAGCTCAGCTGTAAAGTGCCACTGGGTTCAATCCCCAGTACAGAAAAAAAAAATTAATTTGATGTTGCTATTATGCTAAGAAAACATGAACTCTTACTGGATAAAGTAGAAAACTCAATTTCATGAAAGAACTACTTGCATTCTATAATTATATTTTGTAAGAAAGATCAGTATTTAGGTTAAATTATTTAGCTTCATTAAACGTTATGAAATTTATAACACCTATGATAATTTACAACTATTTAATATGTAGTTATTAGATTCCTAATCAGGATGTGTATACAGTTTTAAAACACATTTAGATAATTTGTTATTGTAATTTTTCAAAAACAGTCATAACATGTATTTAATAGTATATTATCTTCATGTGAAGTCACAAAGACCCACCCTGTATATTTCATTAGAGATCTCAAAAATGCATATGAAAATGCACACATACAGTGACATAAAACTTCCAATATAAATTCACATTAAAAATTAAAAGGTTAATAGACTATGGGACAATTAACATTTTAATGTAAGGAGTTTATTCATGTTTACGTTGTAAAAAGACTAGTTGTGACGGTAGCCTTGTGCCTGGGACAATTTCCACCCTCAAATACTGCTTATGTAATCATGGTTACACATAAACCTAACCAGGAGAATAGTCTTTTATTTAGTTCCACTCAAAATTTGCTGATTTAAACATGTTAGAGTATGCTTGAAAAACAAGCAGATTCTTCAGAGTTTTAGTGGTTATTTTCTTATTTGTTAAACATTTTTCTCCAGCAGATTTTCTTAGGCAACTGATTTGTATTAGCCCTAATCAAAAACACTGACAAAACAAGACTGGGACACACACTAAATAAATAAAAATTTAAAAATCAAATGAAATTTTTCATTTATTCTTCTCACCTCCCATTACCCAAGATACATTTTTCTTCTGGAAAATTAACAATT
The DNA here is from genome assembly GCA_025594165.1 of Tamias sibiricus. Classification (NCBI taxonomy): domain Eukaryota; kingdom Metazoa; phylum Chordata; class Mammalia; order Rodentia; family Sciuridae; genus Tamias; species Tamias sibiricus. Next base: position 2,448,518 of record CM046666.1, read on the forward strand.
AACATTGCAATTACTACTGCTACCACAACTAATACTGTTATTACCATTATACCTTTACATTAATGGTAGATTAGCTTAATTTATAGATGGCAAGAGATAATATATAGAAAAAAGAAAAATGCTTTGCATATAAGAGACATCGTGTCAATATTGTGGAACTGAAAAAAAAAAAAGTTCAACTTGCATTGCTGTACACGTACAGAAGATCTCTCTGAATTAGTGACTAGAGAGTTTGTGCAGAAAATAAACCTATTTTATAAGTGCTTTCTAGAATTGTACTGCTTCTAGAATCAGCTAAACACAGATTTCTAAGACATCTCTAAAGAAAAGAATTATTGTGTTGTTATAATTCAAGAAAGGAAAGCAATGTGAAAATTCTGTAAATATAGAAGATCAACTAAATATGCAAAGGCTTCCTTCCCTGTTTGATGTGGGAAGCTGACTCGTCTCACTCTACATAAGCATTTTAAATTATTTGAGAATTAATTTATATTTTATTTCTCTTAAAGCATGCCAAGACTCATTTTGGGAGCAAGGGAGCGTATAGCAGTGCATTTCATTCTCTTTTTCCTTTGAGTAGTATTCTACTTGACATTATAGAGTTTCTGGCCTGAAATTATATTTACTAGAAAAATTGCTGCCAAACCTAGAGTCAGTAGTTACTAGCATATTTATGTAAAGTAAGAGCTTAGAAAGCTGGATGGTGTTTAATATTTTTTTTTCCTGGATATTAATCAACATTGTGCCTTGTCACACCATGGCTAGTCATTTTTCCATTAGGCAGTGGAAGAGGATTGGCATTTCAAAGCAAGCCAGGATTATAATCAAGAAAGAATAGCCCATATATTCTAGTTCAAAACTGATTTTCCTAAGGAATGAAAACTTTCTTTCTGAACATGTTTTAGCAAATACATGCTTGCAAATAGGAGGTTGTTCAATAGCAGTAGCAATTATATTTAAACGTATCCCAAACACAAAAGATGTGAAGAAACAAATAATAATCACTAACGTTTTCTTTCACAAAATGATGCCTGTGAAAAGACTGAATGGTTGGTCATCAAGGGTATATTACTTTCTAGGATATAATTTTAATTGTATAGTTGGACAGATATTCTCCATTAGTTCTTAAATAAAAGTTTGTTAGGAATCCCTATATATCTACCGAGTCCTGAAAAGCTATTGTTTATTAGAAGGAAATCATATATATGTGCTTAAATATACCATTCATGTCTGTGCATTCATTTGAGCTTCACATATGTTAGTGAAATAAATATGCATCTTATTAAATAGATGTAAAACATAACAATAATGCAAATTGACACAGACTCAAACACCCTGGATCTGAAAAATGTGGCCAAGCTTAGAGGGAATTACTTAATGGAAAAGTAGGAATTCAATAAAAATGCAAAATTGAAAAATGCAACCCACATTTTTAACATTATATTGTTTTCCTCTTTATTACTTTACTTCACAGGTAACCCTACCATGGTTGGGCATTCTACAACTGTATCCTAGCCGGGGAGGGGGGGGGAAGGCAAAGAATTACTTCACAGGGCAAGGGGGTTGTGGGGAAGGTGTGGAAATGATTTAGGACAGAGGAGCAAACAGTTATGGAAACAGAAAAGGATCAATACTCTGCTTCAAGGTCAGAAAGAGCAACTACAAAATTCAGTCTCAAATAGATTGTCTTATAGGTAATAAATTTAAAGGACAAAATATCTGGGAGGGGAAAAATCCTTTCATTGAGTAGTAGAACAATTAGTGTGATCTATTACCACTGGCATATAGAGTTATTTGGAAAAACTCCACTAATGTCACCTATATGTCCTATTGTGTATAGATAGCCAGAAAAAGTCACCAGAAGAGAGGGCCTTGCAGCTCAGTCAAACTTCCTGCAGAATAGCTCTTTATTGAAAAATGTACTTCTATCTGACCACCTTGTTTTAAAATAACTGGAACTCTCAAGAGATGGAATAATTAGGGTCAATATGCAGGATCCAGAGTGCAGGTTTAGATTTCCAAAGTAATTTTTCTTTGAACTGATAGTCTATGATCAACACTTTATTTTTCAGGAGCTAAGAATATTTTCATTTCTTTATTTTTGGTATTTCACTGTTAAACATTTTTAGTAGTTTTTCACTAGGAGTGAAGAAATAAATTACTTTTCAAACCAATTGGTCATGTATCTCTGTTACAAGGGTTCAGTCAAGGAGAACAAACATTCAGACTCTTGGCTAAAGTATGATGTGGAAATTATCTTTGGCTTTTAATTTTGTACATGCTCCTAATTCTCTAGTATCACAGAAAGTATAAAGATGAACTGACAAGAGGCAATTTCCTGCAGGTACAGGACAAGTACTTAAGGACCTAGACATCCTAAGTGGCCAGGACACAAATGTGGTGCACAAGTGGCACCAGTGTCATACACAGTGACACCTGTCATCACCTTTAAAAACTTTTGGAAACTATGGTCAGTCCCTGAGAGGAGAACACCTCCAAGCTAATTTGGGGGAATCCTACTGAACACAAAGGGTGAAAGACCTGTAGTTAAGTAATTTAAAATATTTTGAAAGGACTCAGATAAAATTTGTGTCATATTAGAATTTAAAACAAGTGAGATCTGAAGACAGACTGGCAAATAGTATACAAGGTAACACTCCAGGACTATGCAAAACCTTGTTAAAGGAGTGTTGGCACCAATACAATCTTGTACACAATGTTCCCTGCCATCCTGAAACTGTAGCTGATACTTCTGCTCCCAATGGGATGATAGGCCTTGACCACTGAGTTGCAAAGTGGAAGCCAGCCGACTCTGCCCTAGACTTGTCTTTATGGGTGCTATCATATCCATGAAATAAACTGGGAATATGAAGTCATTTTCTATGACTGCTGACATTACTGACAAAATGCCAATTGGTCTTGTTGCCATTGAACAAGCTATAGAGGAACTTCAAGTGGAAAATTCCAAAAGATAAAACAAAATTAATTTAAAATGAAATGATATCTTATGTTCAGTTAGAAATTCTTCATTTAGAACATGAAGAGGTCTTAATTCCTATTCACAGAAAAGCACAGAATTAGGTTATTTCTATCCTCTGCAATGTAAAATAGGGCTGGCAGGGACAAGAGAATAGTTCATTTGAGCAACCCTTGTAGGTTGCTCAAATGAACTTTTTTCACATTCTGACCTGGTTTCTTTTCTCTAGGTTATGTGGCTCTCATATCTTTCTGGCAGTGAGTGTCTTTCCTCAATTTCTCCTTTCCCTTCTGGACCACCTACGGACATAACCTACTTCCAGAGACCCCCAGATATAAACACAGGTGTTAAACACATCTGCATTATTGCACTGGCTGGCAGCAATGGCCATATGGTGGGAGTAACACTATTGTAACACCATACGCCTTCGTAGAGCCAGCTTTATTTACAATTTTTTAAATTAAAATATGCAAATTGCAAGTAAATATCAAAAACCACAGAGCTGTATTCTGCTGTTTGATCTTGAGGACTCTACATATACAGAGCTCTGAAGCCAACAAGAAATGTAGGTGGTTAAGTCCACATAAACTAGGAGCACACAATAGCTAAGACAAAGTAAAAACAAAACCAGACAAGCAGCTTCCTTAACTAAAAAGGACAATCCAGGGATGGCTAAATCAGAGCTTGTAATTGTTCCAGTCTTGTAGGATTTCAAATCATTCTTGTAATTTTAAAACACAAAGGATGACAACGCTGGTGGTATTTGATGAAACATCTCAGGCATCTATATATTATCAAGACTTATATGTCAAGTATTGCTTACTTTTTGTCCTTTAAGTGGCCATTCAGCATATTTTGAAGTAGGCAGTTAGAAATAGGACTGTTCCCTAAGTTTGCAGATATAATAATGTAGCCTGACTTTAATTTTTTTATTATTGAGTATATATTATGTGTGAGGCATTAGTGAACAATGTAAAGTCCCTTCCCTCATATTTATACTCTAGTGGGAGAAGGCAAACAAAGAGATAATAATCTATTTACAAATATGACTAATGTTATTATGGGATGGTCAGCCCAGTCTATCTCATAACAGTTAAGGCTCTGTAATATCTACAACAATGAATAAGGCAGTAATCTGCTAGCAAGGAGCATAGAATTTATGGGTTAACAAATGAACAAGTTTCAATTTTTGGTAAAAGGGATCATTCTGATAGAGCAAGCTGCAACTATAATTACAGGAGTTGTATTCTAATTATGGTCCATTTCAAACTGATATGCCATGCAGTACAGAACACTTAAGGTGTTGATTTAATGTAAAATGAATACATAAATAAAGTATCTAAATAACAGAGCATTGAGTTTTTCATGGTGTTTCCTAAGACTGTTTCCAAAGGGATTTCATGCTTCAAAGTTATTCTTTCTCTCTAGGTCCAATGAAATCTGACACAGAATTGAAAACACAAAGCTATACAATCATAGTTAATTGCCCCAACAGCTACTATTGCAATTTTAGTTTTAATGATTTTATTTTCTGACAGCTTCTGCATATACTGCACTCATGTTTTCCGGTTGGCTTCAGAATTAGGACCAGAAACTTAAGAAAAAAGAAAGAAAACAGCACTAATATTAACAAAAGAGACTCTTTCCTCTTTTGAGGGTTTTGGTTTTTTTCCCCCAGGAATTTATTATTATTATTATTATTATTATTCAGGAAAAATTTGTGAGTTCTCAAGACCTATACATCCTGACTTAATGGCAGGATTGCCTAACCTGAGAAATGACATGTTACTGAGACCCAGAGGGTTTGGTTTCACTGTGGAGGGGGTGCTTCTGACAGCATATTGTAGACAATATGCTACACACTCAGAGAGAGCCTGCTGGTGTGTTTACACGCCAGCTCCTAGCAGCTGTTGGTTGAAGCTTGCTTCTGGGTGAATGAATCCTCCAGTGCTCCCAGCTGCTCTGTTCCAGAGAGAAAGCTCTCAGGCACAAAAAAAGGTGCAGGTGTTCCAAGAAAGCAGCTTTCGGTTGAGGGAATATGAATGAGGCACCGACAGCCTCTACTACTGTCTACCAGTGTGCTGCGTCCTGTTTCTGATTTCTCATGGTGGTATATAATCACAATTTATTGGGGGTGAAAAAGACCTTAGCAGGTTTGACCTTAGGGTCCACTGTAGCAGTTGAGGGCCCAGATATCTCTACTATTTCTCCTTGAATGCCTATGTAGATTCTCCTCATCTGCAACTAGCATTTCTGAGGTCAGGTTGCTTGCTCCATGAAATGACCCAGACCTCTCTGCCTGTGTGGTCTGGTTAACTTGCCTTTGTCTGGCTATGACGGCTGCATCCCCTTCTCCCTTGGTCTTTCCTGTTTTAGTTAGTGGAACTACCATTCCCCAGGTATGCAGATTAGTATCTTCCAGTTATTTCTCTCTCACAGCCCTTGCAAGACCTGTCATTTCTACAGTCAACACATTCCCAGCTTGATCACTATGCTCTACCTGCCTCATTGTCTCCTAGAGTTGACCATTGTCCTTTCTTGCCTAGATTGCTGCAGTCACTCCCAAGTGATGCTGCTTTTCCTCTCACCACTCCATGATTATCTTTAGCCAGGGAACAAAGGGGGAAGTGATTGCACTAGCTTTATGCCTGCACAGCACCTGGTCCAAGTGTTCACTCAACACTCGGATTCCAGTCACCTCTGTAATTTCCATGGTATTATGATGTTTGTATGTCATCTTGTCTCTTAAGGCTTCAGCAGGATCCATAGAATTCTGACCCTCTGAGGCCCACTGACTTAGTGGATCCTCCTGACTTGTGAGGCATATGGACCTGCAGCAGTTCTTTGACCGGTGCATTGGTATAATCCAGTGTAGTCCCTTTATGTACCCCTTGACTCTTGCAGTGCTCTCAGTGCAACTTTTCGACCCTGTGTTACTACTGTGTGCAGGGCCCATCATTATGAATTGCGCGTCCATAAGTGGTCCGTCATCCCACAGCCTCTTTGAGAATAGAGGAAATGAAAGGCAAGGAAATGAAAGGTACACACGACTCGCTCTTTGAGGTTACGCAAGGCACGCTCCTGTCCAGACAAAATGCCAGTTCGCGTGCAAGCTGGCAGCTGGGTCCCCTTGGAAAGCAAGGTACACCAGCTTTCAATTCTCACTGTGTCCACCGCCGCAACCCGGCCCTTCCTGTCCAGGAGGGGGTCAGCCTATCGAAGACTCGGCGCTCGACTACTGGGCGGATCGATGTGCTCTGCGCTCGCGGCGGGCGGAAGTGTGGCGCCGGCTGTTGGGCGGCAGCAGCCTGGAGCTACTGGTGAAAACTGCTCGGACCCCTGTCGTTGAGGCTGTATTTGGCGGCGACAGACCGACGGAGGTATGTGTGGGCCTAAGAGGTCCTGGCGGAGGGCGCACCGCGGATCGCGATACGAGGCCGAGTGGAATTCGCGGCCGGCCGGCGTTGGTCTGGGCCTTGGCTGCGAAGGGCTGGGGGCCGCGCGGCCCGGGCCCACCCGCGCAGGGCACCTGCAGGCTGGCCCCGCGCCACCCGACGCCTGGGCTCCCCAGCACTGACCCCTGCCGGCCTGGGTGCCTCGGGGCCCACTTGCCCCATTGTGCCCCTGTGTAGTTGTCACTGGCAGGTCTGAGTGTACTGGTGAAAAGTGAACGCGAGGCACGTCTTACCTGTTTGCTTAAGTATGCATCCACTTGGTGCTCTTGCCACTGTCTCGGCGTTTGCACCGATTTGATCCTCACAGGGGGTGGGTAGGTGATGTTAGCTTATCCCATTTTACGGACGGGGAAACGGCGACTCTGGTTAAATAACAAGCCTGAGTTCGTATAGTTTCTCCAGTGATGTAACTATTGTTGAGACGCACAGCCTCCTGGAAGCCTGATGATGTGTGACGTAGTATCTCAAGATTTAATTCCAAGAAACTGTTCTTGAGAGAATTTTTTAAAAATGAAATTGTTATTTTTAATTCGCTGAAGAGGTATGAGAAGTTTTGTTCAAGTTTGATATATTTGTGAAACTGTTAGTCTACTCACATGTAAAAACAAGTCAGCCACACCTTAATTAAAACATTTGGGTATCCTGTATTGAAAAGCTAGTGCAGAGAGTATGTGGATCCATCTCCTAATGCTTAATAATATTTTGTTTATAAATGTTGGTGTATGCTGGCCCAGTCTATGTGTAACAGACTCCCTTAATGACAAAGAATTGAAAGCCAAAGTCTTCCCAAGGATGATCTGTGTGTGAAAAGTTGGTGAATCACGGGTTGAGAGAGAGAAGATGATGTATGCTTAGTATTTACATGTTTTTTTCTGTTTAAGTAGAAACATTAATTTTATGCAGGGGAGCAGAGGATCCTCCAGTATAACAAGGAACAACTCTTGGAAGTTTCAGGAAATTTTTTTGGTCAAAATTTTAGTTTCTAGTACTACATATCATTTTGAACTATTACCTTTCTAAAAGGTGATTATTAACCTGTTCAATTTCTTTTCATTCCACAAATATTCGGGAGCTCATTATTTGCAAATCTTAAGATTTCTGTTAACAAAAAATAAAATTAGTACTCATAATATATACAGGTAGTCTTCTAGTAAAGGACTTGGAACAGTTTCTCAGTGTCAGGTAGCAGTACAGTCAGGCCATATAGTAAGTACTAATTACAAAGTTGTCTCTTGATTACTTTTTCACCTGTTCTTCTGCTTACCCATCTTTTTTCCTTTTGAGGCAGGGTCTCACTGTGTTGCTCATACTTGTCTGGAACCTGGGGGCTCAAGTGATCCTCCTGCCTCAGCCTCCTGAGTGTTGGGAGTACAGGTGGGCACCATGCCAGGCTTCAGTTTACTTATCTTAATCTAGTCAGGGTTACTAGTATACCACCTGTCGCATAGTAGGTTGTTTTATTTGTTTGTGTTGGATACCAGGTGCTTAACCACTGAACGACATCCCCAACCCTTTTTATTTTGACACAGGTTTCACTAAGTTGCTGTGGGCCTCACTAACTTGCTGAGGATGACTTTTAATTTGCAGTTCTCCTGCCTTAGCCTCTGAGTTGCTGGAACCACTGTTCTTAAATGTTTATTGAATGGATGAGTTTTTGACTGGTATTGAGTAAGGGAGATTTTGAAATTGACTGGAATAGGAAATAACATTGATCATTCTGCCAAGCAGTATGTTAAAATGTTGAATGATCTTAGACCCTGGGGAATGTGTTCTTGGACCCCCTGGGCTGCTCCTGAAATGCTTTAGAGGATGTTTATGTTAATTAAAAGAATAATTATTGAAGCAAATATACAAACTTGAATTAATTGTAGAGAAATTATGGATCTTGAAGCTGTATACATACCCATAGGCATTCTTGGATCTCAGTTTGAAAATTACAGCGTGAAAGGTTTAGGAGTTAAAGCAGCCATTCACTGGTTCTTGGGTTACAGCTGGCCTGGTTGGTAACACTAGCTGTGTGCCTTAGTCTCTTTGGGCCTTGGATTCCTCTGTGTATGTGTGTGTGTGTGTGTGTGTGTGTGTGTGTGTGTTTGTATGTGTGTATTCAGAGACTATATAAAACTAGATCTTCTATTTTTAAAAAAATTAAATATCTTCATTTTATTAATTTATTTTTATGTGGTGCTGAGGATTGAACCCAGTGCCTCACATGTGCCAGGCAAGCTACAACTCCAGCCCATAGATCTTCTCTCTTACCTTGACTCCTTCCTGCTTTGAAGATTTCCACCTCAGTGAATCCTATAACCACGTAGCACTTGTCTTATTCCTGTATTGTGTTAGGAGCTATAACTATTGATGAACTATGCTCTTGATGGATAGGGATTAATTTCAGTTATTTTTGTCCCTCCCAGTCTCAGCATATGTATGATACATACATTTAAAATAAAAATATTAGCCTGGATTTAGAATGGGCATTTTTGACCTCTCAATTAAATAACAGCACAGAACTAAACTGAGTGTAAGTGCAGCAGGAGCCCAGAGGAGGGAAGGATCCCCTAGGTGCTGAGGAGCTAAGAGCATGATGGGGGAAGGTGTGTGAATATATGGGCTCTACACTAGGAGCAGAGGCCCAAAGGCTGCCAAGTGAGTAAATTTTGGGTTATGAAATGCCTTGAAGGTCAAGGCAGAAGTGTTTGGAACTGATTTGTTAGGCACTGGTTTTATCTTGAAAATTATCTTAGGCCAGCTCAAAAGCTTCCTCATCATTCTTTAATATTGATGGTAATGTTTGAGAATGGAGTGGACCATTCAGATTGCTTTATTTTTGTTTTTGGATTTAGCAATTCCTTTTTAATATTTTCCACTCATAGTAAATTTTGGTGCTAATAATGAAAAGAACAGTGGACTTGAGAAGCCTGGATTTTCATTTATGAGAATGTCAGCTATCCAGGCTGGATTGAGAGAGTACCTACAATGGTGCCTGGCACATAGTACTCACTCAGGGTAAGTGCACAGTGTTGAAGGACTCTCCATTTTCTACTGCTAGAAGTATTTGCTTTGGCATGGCTGTATGGCTATAAGCCTGGATGATTTTTTTTTTTTTTTTTTTTTTGTGCTGGAGATTGAACCCAGAGGTTTTTAACCACTGAGCAACATCCCCAGCCTTTTTTATATTTTATTTAGAAACATGACCTTGCTGAGTTGCTTAGGGCCTTACTGAGTTGCTGAGACTAGCTTTGAATTCATGATCCTCCTTCCTCAGCCTCCTGAGCTGCTGGGATTATAGGCATGCGCCATTGCAACCTGGTATGGATGAATTTTTAAAGGCCTTTTCCAGTTTTAAAATTTTGTTATTTTGGAGGGTAATGTAACTTTAATTATTATAATTTTCCTGAAAAATAAAATAAGACAAAAAGCCAAGATTATATGTCTTCAGTTTAATTTGAATGAAAGCCCTATGTAACATGATTTATGTCTGTGTACATGAAGATCTCAGCAGGAATCAGAATTCATGCCAGAATGTTTAAATGAGGAAGCTTTAATAAAGGGACTACTCACAGAGGTGTGGGAAGGGTTAGGAAAAGAAGTGAAGCTCAAAGAGAAACCAACAACTGGAAGGGACAAAAGGAGAAAGGAGAGCCCACTGAGAGCTAGAGATGTGGAGGTGGGTATGGCTATTGACTGGATGTGGTGCTGGGGGAAGGGGGGAGCATTACTGAAATGTACCAGCCTTGAAAATGGTCCCCTTCAGAAATCCAAAGCCCAAACCTCCCACTCTTTGCTTATAATCTTATCTTTTTATCTCTCATGCTCTCATCTCTTTTGTACTTCACCTTTTTAGGAGGTTCTCTGATCTTAAGTTACTTTCATTGCCAGCATGCTTTGTTGTATGATTGTCCTTGTATAGCAGTTGTCTGGCAAGTTCTCAGCCTGGATAATCTCAGCTTTTTACGTTCTGTAATGTTTGGGTCTTGGTTGTTAGAACCAGCTGGGGAAAATCATTGTATCTGGATTTGTGCCCCTATCAAGCCTTGGTCCCCAGTTTCAAGTGAGCCATCAAGGAATCTTCTAGAGTTGTCCTCATCAGCACCTGTTTCCAATCTCCATAGAATTTAATTTTAGCACTTTTGTACACTTTTCAAACCTTTCATCCATTCACATCATCTACTCCTTTAACACATGTTCTTGCCACCTGTTTCAGAAATAATAATGGAGCTGTCAGAGTAGAATCCCATGGTCTTTCTGCCAAAAACATTTCTTCTTTAGTTACAGGGAAAGAAACTGTATTTACTCAAAGACCATGTCCCTATACCTGGACTCTGGATCTTTATTTGCTCTTGCCTTTGTGAGGACTTCAATTAGCTCTTCAGTCTTGCTAAAGGCTCCTTCCTTTTGGCCTTTACACAGGCTTAGAGATAGCAACAATAAAGGAAACCAGAAAAACAACCACAATAAAACAGTGGAATCTTCTCTTGATTTCACATTCCCCTGTTAAAATTTCCTTCTTCCCTTCCCAGTCAAGTTTTTTGAAATAACTTCTTCTCACCTATCCCACTGTCGTCTGGTTTTGTACCCATGATTCTGCTGAAGGTCATGGATGACCTCCTGGTTACAAAATTTTGTTCCTGTTGGTTCCCCAGTATAATGCCTGGGTCATAGCAAGTGCTTAATAAGTATTTGTTTTGACTGAACAAATCTGAGGGCATTTCCTTTCCATAGTCCTAATTTTTATTTGTATCTCTATTTTTCTGAGGTCTATAGGAGCCCAACACTGTCACCTTTTGAGGTTCAGGGTGACTGTTCTCAGTGTACATACCAAATCTTCTCAATGAACTAAGCAAAGGTAGAAATGAATTTTATTTGGTAATGTCTCTTCAGTCTTGTCCAGGTGATTTATCTTTCTGGGGTAGGGGAGAACCCACCTGGATTTTGTTTTTCCCCTGAAAAAGCACATTTTCTAAAATATCAGGAATTAATGTTTTGTTTGCTTATGTAGATCTAATAAAAGAGGAGTGTTAGGGGAATTGGGTACAATTGGCAATATGTATATATTTTGAATGAATAATGCTATGCTTTTTTTTTTTAAACTACCCTTCATTCCTTCTTCTAAAAGTAGTGTGTATTTGGGATTTGTGTGTGTGTGTGTGTGTGTGTGTGTTGGGGGAGGTGGATGTGTGGAGGGGGATAGATTTCCACTGGCCTATTTCATTTTGGATATGTCATCATCAATGTCCCGTGGCATTAGTTAGAGGACCAGTCATCTACAGAGACCTCAACTTCTGGCTGTGCAGTGTAACGAAGGCCAATGCCCTCTAGGAAGAGGCTTAACTGCTGAGGCTGAGGACCTGAGAAACTCTTCTGATTTGGATGGAATCCATGCTTGTTTTATGAGAATAGCTGACTAATCCAGTATTTAATAGAGTTATCTGGGGGCACTGAGGGCCCATTTTTTTCAGCCTTATCATGGAAGGTTTTTAATTTCATCTTCAAATCTGAAGCTTAATTTTGGTGGACATAAAATTCTTGGTTGGCATCCATTTTCTTTCAGAGTTTGGTATGTAGTTCTAGGACCTCCTAGCTTTGAGGGTCTAGGTTGAGAAATTAGCTGAGATATGAATTGTTTTCCCCCATATGTAATCTGATACTTTTATTTCATATGTTGGCATTTTCATTATAATGTGCCTTGGTGTGAGTCTGTTGTAATTTTGTACATTTGGGGTCCTGTAAGCCTCTTGTATTTGATTTCATATTTTGTTCTTTAGGTTTGTTATTGTTTTCTGTTACTATTTCATTGAAAAGATTGTGCATTCCTTTGGTTTGTATCTCTGTATCTTCAACTATCCTGATAAATCTTAAATTTGGTCTTTTCATGTTATCCCATAGTTCTTGGAAGATTTATTTGTGGTTTCTTAACATCTTTTCTCTGTGGTCAACTCTTGTTTTCAAGATTATATATTTTGTCTTCATTGCCTAAGGTTCAGTCTTCCAAGTGGTCTAGTCTGTTGGTAATGCTTTCTCTTCAGTTTTTAATTTGGTTTATTGTTTCCTTCATTTTGAGGATTTCTGCTTTTCTTTCTTTCTTTCTTTCTTTTCTTTTCTTTTTTTTTTTTTTTTTTTTTTTTGGTAAGAATCTCTGTTTCTTTATTGAAGGGATCTTTCACTTCCTGTATTTTCTCTCTGATTTCATTCCTTAGATCATCCTTTACTTCACAGATCAGTTTAACTATGTACATTCTGAACTCGTTCTCTGACATTTCTTCCGCTGTGTTATTGACGGAATCTGTTACTGGAGTATCTTGGTTTGTTTGGGGTGATTTGTTCCTTGTTTTTTTTTCAGGTTGTTTGTGTGTCTACCCATCTAACAGTATGGATCTGAGGCAGTAGACTATTATAGTGTCCCTGAATGTTTCCAGTACCTCACTTGTGGAAGAAACTGCCTGTCTGCTTTTGTGGTTTCATGCCATGGAGCAGCCAGGAAAGCAACCTCCTCTATTCTGCCATCTGAAAAGCTCAGGCTTATCCTATATTCTATCTTGTCTCCAATGCTGCTTCTTGGTCACCTCAGGCACATTCTCTTTCCCTTAATCTGTACCTCTAAACATTGTTGGAGGTCAGATTTTTTTCCCCTCATCCATAAATAAATATATTAATTAATACAATAGCTACAGTGGATAAAATAGACAAATAATTATTAGGTTCCATTTAATATATTATTTAAATTACTAGATTTCCCCCAAGGGATTAAAATATAAACACCTGTGCTTTCAAAAAACTTTTTTGTAAAGAAAGAAAAGAGGTCTAAAGAGAGGGCCAGGAAAGCAGGATGCATTATCTCTTGTCAGTTCACCCTTTTTCTGCAAAGGTCCCTTCTGAGATCATGAATGAGTCCTCTTAGTGAGGATCTTTTATGAGATACTGTTTGGACCCTCTGGATTCTTCCAGGTTCATTCATGATTGTTTTTGTTAACCATGATTTTTGCATTGGAACAGGAAGAAAAAGGATTACTTTAGAAAACTGGACCACAGAGTTCATGACCTTGATTGTGAAACTTGCCCCATCCTATAAAATTTGTGGCGATGCTGATATAACTTGACTCTACTCAGGAAGAGTAGAGTCTTGAGTTTACAGAGTGCTAAAGAAAGGAAAAGCATTCCTTTGAACCCTTTTCTCAAGATTTCTGGGAGATTCCTTTGAGTCTTGCTCAGCCTAGTGGCGACAAGTCTATTCTACAGGAGATTGGGTGTGCCTCAATGAAGACATGCGTTCCACAGTTCTGTTCTGTCATGGGTGTCCTGAGAGCCTAACTGAGGGAGTCTATAATTTTGTGTTAAAAGTCAATAGGCAGCTCTGTAACCAGATCTTTCTGGGATTGTCTGCCACCAAAATAGCTTTGGAAAGGGTAAGGCTACTTAGTGCTTCTTAAACCTGGTTATGCACACAGGTGGCTAGAGTGGAGCTAGGGTCTGAGATTCTACTCACATTTCTGATTTGTTCCTGTTGATGCTGATATTGCTAGTATGAGTAGCATGTTGGGGGATAGGGTAGAGTAGATGGACTTTTGGAAATTTTTTGAGTGTCTTTTGGGGGAAATATTCCCATCTTTGTGGCTTAATCTGTTAAGAAAACAGGGCTTTAACATCATGAGACTTTTCTTGGCCTATTTAGCAAAGATTCCCCAATTCTTAAGTGAATCAGAACTTGTATTTTCCCTGTAGCTGAGCGTTTTCTTTTTTTCAGATTTCACCTCTGTTACTTATATCAGCAGAACTCTTCTTTACTAAATAGTAAAAATTATTGCTTTTATGGTTCTGAAACTCTTTGTTGGTTGTGGTTTCATTTTCTGACTTTTTTCTTAATATTATTGCCACAATTAATTTGTATATTTTTAGTTTGAAGTTTTGTAAAGAAAGAACAATTTGCTGTCTTTAATTCTACCAGTAAATACTTTGGAAAATTAAGATTATGCCACAATGCAATATGGGAAAATTATAAAATTAAATTTTAAGGTTTCTATTGCAGAAACATTTTCAGTTCATCTCCCTGTGCTTGAAGAGGATGGATGGCTTGAAACTAAGATAAATCTATGAAGAAAATGCAGATATTTAGTTATACATTATAAATTTTAAGAAAATGTCACCTTTCGTCTTTCTTTAATGAAATGCTTTAATAATGGTAATTTTCTCTTTTGACCTGTGATGGATAGGAGGTTAATTGATGTTAAATGGATGCTTTGTTAATCCTTCATCAGCTACTAAATTGGTACAGGGGAACAGGTCAAGACTACACAAGGCCATGACCAGCTTGTTTTCTCAGAGGTTTATGGATTCCACCCCTCCCCCGCTCCTCCAAACCACACACCATTCCAGCTGTATGTAGAGGAGACTCTCCTTTGTCCCCTCCCCCTCCTCTTCCCCTCTTCTCCCCTCCATCCCCTTATCCCTTCCTTCCTCTCCCCCTCTCTCCCTCCCTCTCTAGCTCTCTGCTTCTGCCGAGTGACAGCTTGTAGATGTTGCGTGCGAGGCAGTTCAGCTGGCGCTGTGTGGTCTGAGTGTGTGGTCTCCAGCTCAGCCGAGAGGCTGCTAACAGGGTGGATGAGAGAGAGCAATACTGTTTACTTTAATTTATTTCGGATGCCGGAATTGTGCCCAGGGTTTCTCCTAAGCTTGATTCCACAGCTAGCAGCTTCAATCCCTCACAGCTGTGGTGCAGTCTGAACTCTAGGCTGGCCTCTCCCGACAGGCACTTTCCATAGCATCTGCCTGTTTAATCCCTCGTGGCTCAGAAATGTTAATGGCACTGCTGAGTGCTGTGATTATTTTGCTTTCACTATGTCAAGATATATGGCCTTGAAGAAATTTCTTTTGAGATAGAACTAGACAAATAAAACACAAATTGTAAGATAAGTGACAAAGTTTTGATGTATTTTTAGAAATTATGAAAGCTATTATACAGAATTTGGATCAAATTAATCCAACTGTGCTCATGTAAAAGAATCTTGGAATTAGATGACATCTGTCATGTTTAACAATTTTAATGAAATTAACCAATTTAAGCTGACAGCTGATTCCTTGACCTTTTTGGAAAATCCACATTGATTTTGGCATGCCCGTTTACTGTAGTTATTATATTTGTCAGCAGTGGTATTAGCTTATTTCATCATAAAGATTTGGCAAGTTGAGACAAATGAACTTTTTTTTTTCTTTTTTTATTTATAATAGTAGTATGTATTACAATTCATAATGCACATATATAGCATCTTTTTACATACAACTGTTTGTATACAAAATATATAAGTACCATTTTAAACTTTGTTTTTGTGTCATAATATACATTTAGAATTTAGGACAGAATTTTTTTTCTAATTCTTTCATTATGAATAGCTTAGTAATATTTTCTTGATTTTGTTCCTTTCTCATTCCTGAACATTTTTGTTGAGATTGTCAAGTATTTTGTTATTTGAATAAACATCTTTAGACTTTTAATATCAGTTGGGATTTGGCACTGTTTAGCTTCTTTACTTCTTTTTCTTCCAGGGTAGTCTTGCTGGAGTTATGTTATTGATGCCTTGTCCAGAGAGTGCTAGAAAGTCAGGGCCACTAACATCTTGATCTTCCAAAGGAGTCACTATATGTAGCTTATTACTTCTGCTGCCTTTATTGTTTTGTTTTATTATCTTTAGTCCTAAATTTCAAAACATGAACTCAGTTTCCATTAGTGAGAGGATAAGCCGTCTTTGTCCTTGCCTTTCTTCAGTATTGGCTGAGGTTTTCCTTTGGTTTATCTGATCAGGAATTTAGTAGTGTTGAATACTTAATTTTTTTTTAATGCTATCATCTCATATTTCTTTTTGTGTTCTTTTATTGGGGGGTTTGTATTTGTGGTGGTAACAATGTTAATATAATGCTCACAAGAATTTTGATACACAGTATATCCACATTTATGCAGCTATCATCTCTATTTTATAAATTCCAGAACATTTCATTACTCCCAAAGAAAACCCTGACTTCATTATCAGTCCTTTTCTACTCATCCTCCCTCTGAACAACCCTGATCTACTTTCTGTGTCTATGGTTTTATTTATTCTGAACTTTCATGTATGTGGAATCATAAAATATGTGCCTTTTATGTCAGTTATAGCAAAATGAAGTCATTACTCTATGATGTTTGTGTAAGAAGTAAAGATTCTCTTTCTATAAAGAGAAACTATTGATAAATGATGGTTATAGTTAAATAATCATAAATATAAATGATTTATTGTATACGCATTTTATATTGTATTTGTATTTATTGTACTTGCATTTTAGAAACTTGGAAGTGTGAAATGCTCTATGTTTGATAGAAATGACGTGTGTGATCTGTTAGTCACCAAGCACTTTAGGGGTAGCATAGTTGGTACTTGTTCCTAACCTTTTTTTTTTTTTTTTTTTAATTAGTTATACATGACAGTAGAATGCATTTATGCACTGTGATATATCATACATAGATGGGATATAATTTCTCATTTTTCAAAGTGTACATGTTGTAGAATCATATTGGTCATGTAGTTATGCATATACATACAGTAATAATGTCTGTTTCATTCCACTATCTTTCCCATCCCAAGTTGACCAATGTCAGTGCTAATTGGTTGCATAAAATTTGATGTAGAACTAAACTAATAAAATCTGATTGCACTGAATCCTTCTATTTCTACCTTGCCCATTACTGGGTTGAATTCTCTACGAATGAACAATAAGCCTGAAAAGGATCAGGCTTTTGCTATATGGGAACTAAACTGTCCTCCAGGGCAACTGATTCTCATGGAAATGTAGAAAAACTGTAGAACCATAGCAGTTGGGCAGCATTGCAAATGATACTATTTCCAAGTGTATTTCTGTTGAAGAGAAGTTTATCTTCCAATCTAAGAAAAAAAATAAAAACACCATCTGAACCTTTCATTATTTAGAACTGAAAATTTAGAATCTTTTTATATGCTCTTAGCACTGACTTTTCCTCTTTTATGTTTGGATGTTTAAATTTATAAAGCAAGCTAAACAGTTTTGGCTTAGTTCTTATAGGAATGAAGAATGTTTAAAAATAAATCTATACAAAGATTTGTGAAGGGGTAACATTAATTTTAGTTTAAACATTTAAAATTTTTCTTTGGTAAAAAGATACACATACTGCCTCAAAGATCTAGACCTACCAATTGGAATTTCTGATTTTTAGGTATTTTTGTACAGAAGTATTAATAGATTATATCAATCTTTTCACCTTTTGGACCTTACCACTAAAGGTCACATTTGAGCTTGAACCGTTTTCACCCAAATGTGGCCCATAGAAAAGGGATTATTCTGCTCAGATTTTTGTGGTGAATTTGGATTCATTTAATTCTTTTCTGTGGCATGTTCTGTATTGAGAATCAAGAGAAGCTGTCATGGGATCTTTTAGAATGTAATTAGGGGACTCCCAGTTTCTGTGATAGTTTTTTTTTAATATCTTTATTTACCTATCTATCTATTTATTTATGTGGTGCTGAGGATTGAACCCAGTGCCTCATGCATGTGAGGCAAGCACTCAACCACTGAGCTACAACCCCAACCCCTCTGTGATAGTTTTTTTTTTTTTTTTTTAATTTATTTGTTTTAGTTGTACACAATGCCTTTTGTTTTTATGTGGTGCTGAGGATGAACTTGGGCCACATATGTGCTAGGTGAGTGCTCTACCACTGAGCCACAACCCCAGCCCCCTCTGTGATAATTTTGATGACAACTATTATGGCACACATTTATTGATTTAAGAAACTGTAAGCCGGGCGCGGTGGCACATGCCTGTAATCCCAGCACTTTGGGAGGCTGAGGCAGGAGGATCGTGAGTTCAAAGCCAGCCTCAGCAATGGCGAGGCATTTAGCAACTCAGTGAAACCTTGTCTCTAATAAAATACAAAAAAGGGCTGGGGATGTGGCCCAGTGGTCGAGTGCCCCTGAGTTCAATCCCCGGTACCAAAAAAAAAAAAAAAAAGAAACTGTAGGTGACATAGTACAGAATCAAGGAATAACATCTGTCCTGAAGGAAAAGAAATCTAGCTGACATCCCTTTGGAAGGCCACATCTCATGGTTTCTCATAGCTGGACTTTCACATGGCCTTTGAGGTCTGTACTGCTGCAATTGAGAAACCTAAAGAAGAGTCAAATCAGAGAGTTGATGTGTTCTGAGGTCTGTGTAGCTCAAGCACTGTTTTACTGAGTGTCTGGCACTGTGCTAGATGTTAGAGAAGCATACATAGGATGACAGTCTTAGCCATACCCACTAAGGATGACTTTGTCAGGGAGCTTGGCACAATAATTCTTTTTATCTACTCAGCCACCTGTTTCTTTAATGTAGGGATATTGTAGTTGTTATAATTCCTTTCTTAGATAATTAACTTGCAGGAGAAAGGAACAAGTCCAAAAACAAACAAACAAACAAAAAAACTGTAATGAGGCAGAAATGCCAAGAGGAGTCATCACGTGGTCAGTATTCCTAAGGAAGCCAGCTATTTACTGCCTTACATCCCCTTCCAGATGGGCTGCTCCACATGGTGCTCTGGGATTAGACTTTGCAGTCTATAACCTATCTACATTTCTAAAAATTATATTAATTTCTAAAAATTCTAAAATTTATATTCATGCTATTGACACAGGGAAAATAGTACTTTCAAAAATTTATCTAAACATGTTTTCCCTGAGGCCTCTACCCTTTTCCAGTCTTATTGTCTCAATGTTAGCCCCTTCTCCAGTCTTATTGTCTCAGTGTTAGCCCCTTCTTAATGTTATGCATCCTTCTCATCCTTTCTCTGTATTCATCAGGCATATGTATTTATGTAAAGGTAGCTTTTGTTCTGTTAGTCTTTAAAAAAATTTTTTTAAATAGCATTGGTTGTATCCTGTTTCTAACACATCAACTAATTTTTGAGACAATATGGAAAAAATGAACTTGGGCTGACTACGGAGTCCTTTGTAGAGATACAAACTAAAATATTTGTGGAAGAAATGGTGTTTGGAGTTTGCTTTAAAGTACTTTTTCAAAAATATGAAAGGAGTTGAGGAGATGGGGGTGGTTGAAATAGGAGACATAATGTTAAAAGCTGGTTGATGGAAACATGGAAGTTCACTATGCTAATCTTTCTTCTTGTATGTTTATGATTTCCATAATAGAAAGTTAAAAAAAAAAAAAAATCACTAGGAAAATCAGACTAGCACAGAGCTAGAGCCTGACTTTGAATTGCAACTCTACCACTTATTAACTGTGAATTTGTTTGCTTGTTTTTGTTTTGTTTTGCTTTATTTTTTGCATGGTGTCTTGCTGTATTGTCTGAGCTGGCTCTGAACTCCTGGGCTCAAGCCATCTTGCTGCCTTAGCCTCCTCAGTAGCTAAATTAGAGGTGCATGCCATCTGACTACCAGTTTTTTTTGTTTGTTTTGTTTTTTAGTTGTAGATGGACATAATAACTTTACTGATTTTTTTTTTTTAATGTGGTGCTGAGGATTGAACCCAGTGCTGCACATGTGCTAAGCAAGTGCTCTACAACCCCAGCCCCAAACTATTTAATCTTTGAAAAGTGATTAATAAAATCACTTAACAATTTAGATCTCCTTCCAGGAGCTTTCTACCTATTTCTCTGTGTCTCTCTTGTCTTTCTCTCCTCCCTCTCTTTACCTATATTATCCAAATATCTAAATTTGTCTTTTTTTCCCCTAAGTTGTTATAAGTGATAGATAGGTTACCCTCCCCCCAGAGTTCTCCACATCCTGAGAGAAGCAACCTTGTTTGATGTTTCTTCCCGGACAGGATGTGTGTCCCCCCCCCCCCCCCCCCCCCAGGATGTTTCTTCCCTGGGCAGGATGTTTCTTTTTCCCCGGGCAAGAGCCAATAGGCTTAAAGGTCACCCTGTTCTATGGGCAAAGAGCCAATGGCGTTGGGGTTGCTCTGGTGCACCGCCCACCAGAAATCCCTATATAAGGCCCTGTCCGAGAGACTCAGATCAGACAGAGAGAGACACATGGACACACAACATCGGCTCCTCACTGAGAGGAGGAAGACAGATACATCGGCTCATCGCTGCAGAGAGGAGGAAGCCACTGCAACAGCTCCAGACCTATCGCCTCCAGCCGATGGCAGCTGCTCCAGCCGACAGCTCCAGACCGACCACCTTCAGCCCGACGGCTGCTCACAGCTGACAGCTCCAGCCTCCAGCCAGACAGCAGTTGCTTTAGCTGACAGCTCCAGAGATCCTAACCGGTGCGACCAGGCACCCACCTTCTGTCCAGAGCTTGCACACTCCCCTTCTACCTGACTCCCCTCTCCCACCTCTTTGACCTTCGACCAGAGCACCTCTTCTCTGGTTTTTGCTACCAGCCATGAAGGCTGTTGAATAAATCTTTAGGCTGCACGGCTGTCCCCGGTGTGATGTTTTGCCCTTCAATAAGTATTTTCTGGTCTTGCATATGTTTTTAACAACATTTCACTTACTGCATTAGTATTTCCTTGATTGGACTAACTCATTTTCTAATTGTTTGAGATGCTTTCCCCTACTTGTGATAGAAATTTTCTATACCTATGGGGGTTATTTATGCCTGATAATCACCATGGCTTGGGTTATTTGAATCATTGTTCACCTTTCAGGAATGCATTTCAAGTCAAAACAGAAGTATATCTAAGGCTTTGACACATTTTGTTAAATTCTTATTTTTCTGTGTTAGAATGATTTGTAACATAGGAACACTACATAGATTCAGCAGACATGATTGCCTTAAATATCTTGTGTTAATAGGACAATATGAATCTCAGTTTTTGTTTGTTTCTCTGATGTTGATTTGAAAGAAATCAAAGTTTGCGTATTGCTTGCATCTCCTTGATTGTGAATTGTCTACTCTGCCTTCTCTGTTTCTTTTCTTTTAGAGCCTTATATTTTATTGAACTTTGTGAGGTGTCTATGTATAGAGCTATTCATATTTTGTCATTTTGAATATTTTCTCAAACTTCCTATTTGCTTTTCAATTGTGGTTGTCTCTCTTTTATTAACCTAAGGAAGATGTGCTTTTCTATATGGCTGAGAAATCAGTGTGTTCACTGTTGTTTTTCTTCCATCAAGTCTATAGATAGTCCTCCTACTCTGAAAGCTATAATATACATTTACTTTATGTTTGTCTAGGTGTTTTGGTTTAATTAAGATTATATTTGACTTTCAAATAATCTGAAATTCTTTGATTCTCTGGATATTTGGAGTAATGTGTGTTAGTCAGCTTTCCGTTGCTGTGACAAAATACATGAGGGAAAAAATGAAAGAAGCAAAGATTTATTTTGGTCCATAGTTTCAGAAATTTTAGTCCATGGTTACATGGCCCCATTGTTGAAGGCTTGTGGTGAGGCAGAACATCATGGTGGGGAGGATGTGGTAGAGCAAAGCTGCTCACTTTATGGTGGCCAGGAAGCAGAGCTAGGGGTGGGGGTAGGAAGGTGAAGGTGCTGGGAACAAAATAAACCCTTCAAAGGCATACCCCCAGGAGCTTATTTCCTCTAACTAGGTCCACCTCTTAAAGATTTCATCACTTACCAGTAGCACCACCCGCTGGGAACCAAGCCTTCAACATACTATCCTTTGGGGGACATTCCAGCTCCAAACTATATTAGTAAGCAAGAAAACTATGCTTTTGACCATAACTGAAACATTTTTGGGGACTGATGTTAATATACAGAAAATAAGATGCAAGAAAATAAAGCATTTGTTTAGAATGAAGTTATGCTTAATTTTGGCTATTGGAATTTTCCCATCATATGATGAAGTGCCTTCCTGTAGCTTTAAGGTAGTTTACCCATTTGTTGCAGAGCCCATATACCAGATTCTTGGGAGATAATGGTGATTTCTTATGGTTGCTATGTTGTTTCCAGCCTGTTCTGTTCTGCTTCTTAATCAAGTTATGTGGCAAGATTCCCATGTTTATTCTTGCCTAAAATATTTTCTGTCACAAGCCAGATTAAAACCATCCTCCTATAACATTTCTTATCTAGTCTTGCAGAATGAAAGTACATTTAATGATTTATCTAGTCCCTGAATGTACTTATAGTTGGCTTTTGATACATGAATAATACCAGTACTATATGATCTCAGTATATTTCTCAAGTTAGTTGTGATTCCTATTTTCAGATGAAAAAACTGATAGAGATTAAAGGACCCTGACTATGTTGTATTAGATAGGATTTGAATTGATGTCTTCTGACTCCAAATTAAGTGTCTTTTGTATCTCTTCATAGCTGAATAAGTTGGTTTGTGTGGCCAAAGTGTGGTGTTGGTGATACTAGTGTTCTTTACCCCATGTAAGTCATCTGACTTTGCACTGATTAGAAAACTTGGTAGTGTCCTTAATGCCAGTTAGTATTTCTCACTTATGCTTTATGGTCACACTGAAGAGCTGATCAGGGAGGTAACCATTTCTGAAAAACTTCCTTTGTGGTGCCTGCCTTCCTTTTTTTTTTTTTTTTCTCCTCCAATCCTGGGAATTGAACTCAGGCTTCAAGCATGCCAGTGTCAGGCAAATACTTTACACACGAACGACAACATGAAGGGAGGCTGTGTGTGTGTGTGTGTGTGTGTGTGTGTTTATAAACTCAGTTGCTGAAGCCAAATTGCCAGGTGAGAATCCTGCTCTGCCAGTTGCTAGTAATGTGGTATTAGGCAAGGTATTTAATGGGCCATTCTCATAGAGGAATTGTGAGGATTAAAAGTTATCACAAGGGGACGGACAAGGTGGCGCACTCCTGTAATCCCAGTGGCTCGGGAGGCTGAGACAGGAGGATTGCAAGTTCAAAGCCAGCCTCAGCAAAAAGCTAGGTGCTAAATAACTCAATGAGACCCTGTCTCTAAGCCACATCCCCAGTCCTGTTTTTTGTAAAACAGGACTGGGGATGTGGCTTAGTGGCTGAGTGCCCCTGAGTTCAATCCCTGGTACCCCACAAAACGGGTGTCACATGGGGAGATGATAGAAACAAGCCTGGACATAATAATGATTCAGTAAGTAAAATTGCTATTGTTATTATTTATTGATGTTTGCTTAATGTCAAAGATTGGTTATCTGTTGATTATTGGCCACTTGTATCCTTTACTTAATATTTGTATTGTTTGTTTTTTATCAATTGTCAAAAATGTTTCTCTTTCTTTGGCTTGGTGCTGGGGATTGAACCCAGGGTCTTGCATATGTTAAATGTTCAACCACTGAACTATACCCCCAGCCAGAAAAATGTTGTAAATAAAGGCATGAGCCCTGTTTATTTCTAAATACATACCTCAAATACTAACTCTGCAATACACATGAAAACTTTAGCCTCTGAATAAGGAATTAAGATCACCAAAAAGTGTAATGTGGGGATTTGCAGAATCACCATGAAAACAGGTCCTTTGTGCAGAGTTCCGAATTTCAGAAGTAATGGGTAATGTGGTGCTAGTTTCTCTTCTTGTACTCTGGAAAAATGAGGGGTCAGGTGTGCTGGATCCTCCTGTCTGTCTTCTATTATTAATCTGCCTTGGATAAATGACTATTTTGGTTTAAACTAGGATGGATTGATTAGGTTATAGCTCTCACAGTCCGGTCATTTCATATTCTTGTGACAAAAAAACTGTTGCCTATGCAAATATCAAAAAGAAGTTAACATATATTCCATCTATAGTGGTACAGAGGAACATTCCCATCCTGAAAGGGAGAAATGGGGCAATAGGAGGAAGGGAGGAGCCAAAAGCAATACTGAAACCCAGCTGGCAAACAGGTCCTGTAACTCTGCATACTGCATCTAGGACACATGGCTGTGAAGTGTTACTTCCAAAGGGTTTGGGAAGCCCCGTCCATTTGACCTTGCTGGTTGCAGCCCATGTAGCCTCTCTTTTAGCCTGACACGCTCCATAGCCAACAGTTTTCCTTGGCAGACTGTCCACATTACTGGTACCCCCTTAATTCTTGGGATCTTCATTCCAGCTTAGGCTTCTTCTTCAACATATTCATGTGTTGCTCTCCCAGGGGCAGCCCGAAGAGACTCTTAATGCTGCTACACTTTGCCTGGCCTCTTAGGCTTTCATTTGAAATCTTGGTGGAAGCCTTCGTGACCCCTTAACTTGAGCATCCTACATTCCTGCAGAACTAGCACCACCTGGATAATGCCAAGGTCTGCTGCCAGCTCGCACAGTATCTGGGATCCCTGGAATCAAAGCTGCAAATGGCCTCAGAGTGCCTGTGTTGCTCAGTATGGTGGAACAACTTCTTAGGCTCCCTTGTGCTAGCAGGGCACCCTGTGATCTCTTCTCTGAGGAACTTTCTCTTCTATAACCCTAAGCCTGTAGTGGGTGTGTCCTATAAATACCTGAAATGCCCTGCATTCTCTCTGTGCAAAATACTTAGCATCTTTTTAGGGATTGTTATCTCTTGAGCAAGCACACATTCCTTGACCTCAGCTTTACATGCACTTTTCTGGCCAAACTGCAAGTTTAAAAAATCTTAGCCCTGCTTTTTGCCTCTAGTTCTCACAATAATCCTGGTTAAAAGCTTCAGCAGTATCCACGCCACTGATGGAAAGCTGTTCTGCCTTGGTATTTCCTCTTCCAGATTAATTAGTGTATCACTTTTAGAGTCAGCCCCACACAAAATCTGAGGACATGGGCAAAATGTAGATCAATTGTTTGCCAGAATACAATACATGTGGGCTCTAGTCTCATTTCCCTCTGAAACCTCATAAACACGGTCTATTCCTGTTGGCATTCTGGTGTTCACCCATAAGCTCTGCTCAATATTCTAAAGCTTTTCTAACCTGCATTTCCAAACCTTTCAAAATTCCTCCTGCTAACCAGTTCCAAAGGCTTCCGAGACAGTGTAGTCAGGTTAGTCACATAAATGACCCCACTCTCAGTACCAATTTATAATTAGTGTTTTTATCTTGGTAACCAAAATACCCAACAAAAACAGTTTTAAATCAGGAAGTGGGGCTCACAGTTTTTAGAGATATCAGTTCATAGAGGTCCTACTCCATTCCTCTGAGCCCAGGGTGAGACAGCATATTATGGAGGATGGGCCCACCAGAGGAAAGCTGCCCAGCTCATGGTGGGATCAGAAAAGCAGAGGGCCTGGAAGGAGCCATAGGGAAGATGTACCTTTCTTTCCAGGGCATGCCCTTAGTGACCCACCTTCTCCAACCATATTCTACCTGCCTATAGTTACCCCAGCCCATTTAAACTAGGATTAGGCTTATATTATAGCTCTCACAGTTCATTCATTTCACATTCTTACATTGCTACCAAAACTTCCAGAGAAACAATGCTAGTACTGTGGCCAGATCCCCCTAGAACACTTAAGGACTTAAGAATTTTTAAATATATATTTTGCTTTTTTCCTGCTTCCTCCCACATCCTCAACCTTGAGACTCTTTATTTAGTGGAATTGACCTGCAGTGACTCCAGAAATGGCTGAACATTGAAGTCTATTTTAAATGTTTTTCTCACTCAAGATAGCTGGCATTCTCCCTTAAATCTGTATTTCTTAATGTATTCTAATAAATGTCTCTCCCTGGAGATAATCCACATTCTCCCTTTGAATGTTTATCTGCTTTCTTAAATAAATCGGTGGCTCTCACTGGGTGTGTGCTGAATTTTTTTCTTTTCTTTGTCATGTATGCCTATGACCTCAACCCTTCTGGGTTGAGGCCCTCCTCTTTGGGAACTCCTTCAGTGACATTCCTATGGCCAAGGTAAATAAATAGGATGTAATAATTAAGGATGATCATGGTGGTGAGGCTGTGAGTTTAAGAGGGAGTGGAGTCTTTCTGGGCGTATGTTGAAATCTGGGCCCTGCTCTTTACTCTTGCCAATGGTTGTGTAGTTCCCCCAGAAGAGGTAGTCTTATCCTAAGTACCTAGATTTCTGGGCACATTCTAATCACTGGAGCACTGATTCCTAACTAAAGGTGACTCCCCTTCCTTCAGAATGAGGTTATTTGGAGTTGACTGGCGATAGTTGTCATCACAGTTGGAGGGGAGCTGCTAGCACTTAGTGGGGTCAAGGGTAGGTATGTTGTTCAGCATTTTGCAATGCACAGTTAGGATAGTTTGCATCACAAAGAATGGTCCTATCCAAACTCTGTGTTTTGGGCAGCTTTTTCTCCACTGTGACCAAAAGACCTGACAAGAACAATTTTAGTAGGAAAAGTTTATCATGGTTTCAGAGGTCTCAATCCATAGACGGTTGATTTCCTTGCTCTGGGCCTGAGTTGAGGCAGAAAGGGTATGATGAAGGAAAGCAGCTCAGGACATGACAATTAGGAAACAGAGAGCTCTTCTCTCCAAGGACAAAATATATATCCCAAAGGCACACCCCCAGTGACCCACCTTCTCCAGCCATATCCTACCTGCCTATAGGTACAATGCTAGCTGGCATTCTCCCTTAAATCTGTATTTCTTAATGTATTCTAATAAATGTCTCTCCCTGGAGATAATCCACATTCTCCCTTTGAATGTTTATCTGCTTTCTTAAATAAATCGGGTGGCTCTCACTGGTGTGTGCTGAATTTCTTTCTTTTCTTTGTTTTTTTTTTTTTTTTTTTGTCATGTATGCCTATGACCTCAACCCTTCTGGGTTGAGGCCCTCCTCTTTGGGAACTCCTTCAGTGACATTCCTATGGCCAAGGTAAATAAATAGGATGTAATAATTAAGGATGATCATGGTGGTGAGGCTGTGAGTTTAAGAGGGAGTGGAGTCTTTCTGGGCGTATGTTGAAATCTGGGCCCTGCTCTTTACTCTTGCCAATGGTTGGTGTAGTTGCCCCCAGAAGAGGTAGTCTTATCCTAAGTACCTAGATTTCTGGGCACATTCTAATCACTGGAGCACTGATTCCTAACTAAAGGTGACTCCCCTTCCTTCAGAATGAGGTTATTTGGAGTTGACTGGCGATAGTTGTCATCACAGTTGGAGGGGAGCTGCTAGCACTTAGTGGGGTCAAGGGTAGGTATGTTGTTCAGCATTTTGCAATGCACAGTTAGGATAGTTTGCATCACAAAGAATGGTTCTATCCAAACTCTGTGTTTTGGGCAGCTTTTTCTCCACTGTGACCAAAAGACCTGACAAGAACAATTTTAGTAGGAAAAGTTTATCATGGTTTCAGAGGTCTCAATCCATAGACGGTTGATTTCCTTGCTCTGGGCCTGAGTTGAGGCAGAAGGGTATGATGAAGGAAAGCAGCTCAGGACATGACAATTAGGAAACAGAGAGCTCTTCTCTCCAAGGACAAAATATATATCCCAAAGGCACACCCCCAGTGACCCACCTTCTCCAGCCATATCCTACCTGCCTATAGGTACTGCTCAGTTAATCCCTGTCAGTGGATTAATGCACTGATTAAGTTAAGCTCTCATAACTATGATTTCACCTCTAAAGTTTCTTGCATTGTCTCACATGAACTTTTGGGGAAAAACTAAATATCTACACTATAACACTGTGACTCGTGCCATGATGGAGAACCCCAGCCATGGAAGAGGATAACAAGAAGCTTGGGATTCTTCCTGACTTGAGCGAGTCTTAAATGAAGCTAGGAGCTTCTGGGTACCTCGTGACTCCTCCATATGACTCCTGTTTTTTGTAAGAATGCTCAAGAACTGAATCAAACAAGTTAAAACAGGAGGGTTGATGAAAACAGTGATCATCTAGAAGCAGTGCAGCAGTTTAAAAGCAGCAAATAAGAAGGAAAAGCCAATAGATGTATTAGAGGCTGGCACTCTGATCAAATAAGAATCTGATATCAAGTCAGATATTAGTCTGATATCAAGTGACTATAAAAAGCATGTCCATAAAACTGTAGTCTGAAGCAGTAACCCAGAAACATACACAGAACAGTCATTAATGATCATGATAATTGCCATGAGTGAATTTTTTAAAGATAAACTGTGTTCCATATATTGCTGGGAAGGCAAGTATAGATTAGAAAGGTCCCTGGCTCTATAAAACATTATAAGGCATACTAAAAGACTAAAAACACAGTTTGAAGAAATAGAGCAAGCATTAGAACCACATGCAAATATGGCAGGGATGTGAGAATTAGCAATCTAGGAATTTCAAACCACTATGATTATATGGAAAAATATAAAGGGCTCTAATGGAAAAATCAGATAACATACAACAGATAAGTAACATAATTAGACGGGTGGAAACTTTTAAGAAAGAATTAAAATAGTAGGAATAAAATCACAGAAATGAAGAATGCTTTTTTGATGGTCATTAAATTTGAAGAAGAAATAAAGACTTTCCTGAAGAAAATGGAGGGTATTTGTCGCCAACAAATTTGCCTTACTTGCAAAAAAAAAAAAAAAAAGTTAAAATGTTAAAAGTTTAGAGGAAAAGGAAATGGTATGGTCAGAAACTCATTCCACATAAAGAGTGTTAGAGAAGGAATAAGAGACAGGATTTCTCAGTTCTTTTTTTTCCCTTGAGGTACTGGCATTATTGCCCACTATCCAGAACCCCATCATCAGTGCTGAATAAGAAAGGCACAGAGCATAATGGATTTTTGGCTGCAAAAAAAAATTAGAAGTTTTTTTTTTTTTTTTCCTGGACTCACACTGCAGTGGGATACCACAGTGGGCATAGTGAGTTCTGTGGCTTAGTCAAGGAAGAAATCTATCCCGAAGACTGGGCAAAATTGTAAATAAACAATGAAAATATGATGAATGCTATCTTCTCCTCTGCTTTAAGAAGTTAGTAATGTATCTTGTTGTTTCTTATGCAAGAAAATATCTCGTAGTATCGTGATACCAGTTTTCAAATTATTTTGAAAATAATCCTTCAAAATTAAAGAAAAAGGAATTATATCAATTGTAAACATTATGAGCTCTTGAAAAACTAAAAATTATTGTATTTTCAAACTAAAAAACGAGAAGGCTACTGAAGTATCATAGGTTTAATTTACTTTATTGATAAATATTAAAGCCCACATAAACAAGAAGCCCTTTGGGGTTTCCTTCCTTCCTTTTTAAAATTTTTTTATTTTTAAACCAAAAGGAGTCTGATGCTCTTTGAAACTAAATGAGCACAGCACATGGCAGCGCAAAATGACTTATAAATGGGCTGAGAAGCAAAAAAGAGAAGAAGATACCAGGGTCTCATAATCCCCCTTTGAGATTATGTCCTCAGTGACCTAAGATTCTTTTAAAGGTCCACAGCACCTCCCAGTAGCACCACCCTGGGGACCTAGACTTTAACACAATAGACTTTGGGGGACACTTGACATTTAAACTGTAGAAGATGCTAGCCTGAATATAAAAATTGAAGACTTTTTGGCATTAGTAGTCTGTTTACTTATGCAAACAAGCTCAATACCTCTTATGGCAGCCTTCTTTATGCTACCTCAGAATTATTCGAGGTTCAAGAGTATAATGGCCCTATGGTAGATGTGGAGAGCCTAGGAGTTATTAATGGATAGAACATTGCAGAAGCAAGTATAAGAGGATTATACCACATTACTTTTTATGTGTCTGTGAAATTCCTAATCTTTAACACTAGTGAGAGATGCACTTTATTTATTTGGTAGTGGAGTTTGAACCCAGGGTGCTTTATCACTGAGATACATCCCTAATGCTTTTTTAGTTTTTGAGATATGGTCTCACTAAGTTGCCAGGGCTGTCTGTCCTTGAACTTGCACTTTCCTGCTTCAGCCTCCTGAGTTGCTAGGATTATAGGTATGCTCTATCATGCCCAGTTTGAGAGATGCACTCTAGGGGAAATCCTGAGGGACCTGTGGGCAAATATGGGCCATAAAGAGGAACTAAAACTTTACATCAAGGCACTCTCTGACTACCATGACTTCCAACCTGACTGAGTTGATGGTGTGCATCGGCTATGAATGGAATGAGATTCAGGACTCATTGGTGGGCCAGGAATAAGATGAAGCCAGGTGTTAGCTCTGGGACTGTGATACCCCAGCTGGAGTGGCCCACCACACCATGAAGCACCTCTCTTCTGCTGATCTTCAAAAGTCCTTCTTTACATTCAAGGTAGAGCCTACAGTCTCTGTAGCCCCAAGCAACAAGCCCGCCATTCTTACCTTCATTTTGTTCTATAATAGCAATTATAATTAGCATAGGAGTTAGGGCAGGATGTTAATACACTTAAAATGCAGAATGAACCCATTTTATTTTACCCATGACATTACTGTATATAAAATGAATTGCTAATACCCATTGTTGCTGATGGGAAGTTATGTTGATAGAGCTTTCTACAGGCCAGTTTGGTGTAGTCAAATTTTAAATGTATATCTTTTAACCAGTAATTTTCTTTGAATTTAATGCAAGGAAATAGTTGGGTAAATAGACAAAAATATTTTGTACAAAAATGTTTATTGTTTTGTGTTATTGTAGGAAAAAAGTTGAAAATCATCTAAATGTCAGTTGTAGAATAAGTGATCATATAATGAAAAACCAAGTAGCCATGAAAATGATATGAATTTTTTGTGTTTAACAACATGGAAAGATGTCCATTATATATTTTATGTGTAAAAATCAGGTTGTAAAGTGTGTGTCTGGTATGCTACAATTTTTTTGTAAGAAACACAACTCTGCATATGTGTCCTGATTGAAGACAGTACCTGTGTATAAGCCAAAAAGATCAAAAAGTGCCTAGTTATGAGTGATGCTTTTAATTGTCCTCGTATTGTATAGAATTTTCATTAAGTTTCTGCAATGGAACACTATCCTTTTTATAACCAGAGTGGGAACGGTAAAGTTTTTTCTAACAGAGGTAGCAGAGGACAGGTGAGAATGAGCAGGGAGGCCCCCTTTGGTGGCCTTAGACCAAAGGGGCCTGTAGGCAGGCGGAACCCAGTGCATGCTCTGCCAGGGGCAGGAGGGAGGGAGTTCAAGTGGGTGCACCTCAGTACCGGAAAAACGTGCAGCCTTAGGCGTCTCTGGAATGTGCAGCGGCTGCCGTCATCGTGGCGCCATGAAGTTTCGTGCCAAGATCACCAACAAGGGCTTTTATAGAGCTTTTCATCCAGGTCAGTGGCACCGTAGCGAAGCTGGCAAAGGTCTGTGTGCTCCGTGTGTGCCAAGACAAACTGTGCTTCGGCCCCACAGGCCCCAGGGCCACCCGAGAGGCCAGGCTGTGGTGCGAAGTGACACGGGGAGTTTTCTTCTACCAGTTTAACATGGAAGGTGTTTCAGAAGAGCTTAATGAGATTTATCTAGAGCTGACATCAGAGCATCTGTCCAGAGCTGTGAGAAGTGCAGGAAATGCCGCTTCCCTGAAAATCCAGCTGACCAACAAGCGTCGCCCCTGCCTCACAGTAGCGGTAGAGTTGGCCTCTCGCACTGGTCACACCCATGTGATGGTCCATGATCTACCTGTGAGGGTGCTTCCCAGAAGATGGTGGAAAGAGTACCCAGAGCCCAGTATTCAAGTCTCTGATGTGAGTGTTTATCTGCCAGCTTTGAAGACCCTGAAGAGCATTGTGGAAAGGATGGCCAATATGGGCGATAACGTGCTGGTGGAAGCAAATCTAAATGGTAAAATGAACTTGAGTATAGAAACTGATGTAGTATCTATTAAAAGTTATTTTAAAAATCTTGGAAATCCTCCAAAGTCTGCTCTTAGTGTGACCCAAGACAGAGACCCGGAGAGTATGGTGCAAGTTCGGGTAGAGAATAGGAAACTTCTGCAGTTTTTTGAGGGACAGCAGATAAATCCCACAATGGCCTTATGCAATATTTTGAGCAATACTCTTCTTCATCTTGTTTTGGTTCATGAAGATGTCTCTCTTCAGTATTTCATTCCTGCCTTATAAAAAATTCAACCAGCCTGGATTAAAAACAAAAAACAAAATTCAGGATCTCTTCATAACTGAACAGACCTTGAGTTAATCCGATTGAGTTTGTACCCTCAATGGATTATGAAGGTGTATGTTTCATTGAGACCTTCCTTTGCAAAATTGATATTAAAGAAAATCATTTGTGAAATAGTTGGAAAGGGGATTATAACAAAATAAATGAAAATACCTCTGAATCCTAAAACAATATTGTCATTATTATAAAATATTAATTGGAAGGATGGGAATTTTCTCCTTTTAAAGTAAATATAAACATTTTCTGAAACACTTTGCTTAATCCAGAAAGGTCAGTATATTTGAAAAATAAGGGTATTCATCCAGCATTTGTGTATATCACATTCTTTGTAAGAAACTGTTTTGTCAAAGGAAATAATTTGTGTATGGTTGGCCCTTAGTAACTGTGGGGGTCCACTTATATGCAGATTTGTGTGTGTGTGTAGATTTGCAACAATTTGAAAAATTCACACACATATATATAAAAGAGAGGAAGAAAATGTCACAAATAAATAAAATATATGTAGATAAGTCTTTTATCTTTTAGTACCATAAAATACTCACAAATCTATTAGTTAAAATGAATGAAAACTTACACACACAGATACCATACATGGTAGCATTTATAGTTGATAGAAATACAAAGCTGCAGTATTATAACTGCATAAAATCAACTCTTATACATTCGTACTGTAAATTTTATGTTAACCTCCTTTTTCTCTTGGGAAGCTCAAAGTTATACACAGATTTTGAAGGGGATGGCACTAATAACCCCACATTGGTTAAATAGTCAACTGTACGTGATTTTGGATTTATGATCTATATAGTTTGAATTGCTTTTTATTAGGTTTATTTTTCATATGTATTATATTCACATAATGAATCAAGGAAATACTTAAGTTTATGTGAACCAAGACATTGCTTATGTAACTTTTGGATAAACCAAGTTTCCATTTTCTCCCCCATAGTAATGAATTCCACTTAGGAAATAATTCTTCATCCTTCATTATTTTGGGAAAAAGGAGAAGAGATTATAAAAGGCTGGTATATTGATGAGCAATCTCACATAATAGGTCATATTCTTTTATATTAAATTTTAGTTTAATTTTTTAATGGCTTGTTCAGTAAGATCTTGTATACCTTGGAAGTCTTTATTTTTGCATATGCAGTAAAATTCCTGACTATATTTTAATCAGTAATGAATATTTTCCCATTAATTTTGGTGGTAAGACAGTTAAGTTTGTTAATTTGTTTTGCTGATTCCATCTGTGTTCTTATGGAAGGAACACAAACATTGGACCATAGGCAAGTCACTTGAGCCCGTTAATGTCTAAGCGGTGAAAAAAAATGGTTAAAAAGCCATTTAAAAAAATCCTCTTCTCTCATCAGAATTTTCATAGACTTTAAACATAAAAGTAAAAAACAAATATTTTAACTTAGAAAATTCTAAGATCTGAAGGTTTTCTTCTGTTCTATACCATAAACAGGACTTGTATTTATTTGTGGCGTCTCTTCTTTCTTTTCTTGTTTTAGAGTTCGAGCTTTAGTTGTCTTTTTTTATTTGACTGTTTCATCCTCTTCTCCCCTCTGTTTTTGTCACTTAGACTGTCAGTCTCTCTGTTTCTTCCTTTTTATGTATTTAATGAAACTGAGGGAAATGAGAAATCTTATGGTTTGTGAAGTTTAATCTGGTGAATTATTATAGTTTAGTAATTCATAAACAGAAAGTGTCTGTCAAAAGTTTTATAGCCTAGTTTCTGCAGTGTTACTTTTGAAAAACGGAAGGATAAGATTTTTCTCTAATTGAGTTATTTACTAAAGCTAGAGATAAGATGGTGTTATAGAAATAGCAATAGGCCATCTAAATATCTCTTGAAAGTTCACATCATTCTAATGATAATCAAAAAATTTTTATAAAAAAATAAAAAATTTAAAATGAATAACATGTTCTTATAGATTTTTAGTTTAATTGTGAAAAGCTAAGAAGGGCTCATTTCCACATTTATACATTAGTTATTGAGTTTAAATGCTTATTTCTATAAGACTCTAATAGAAACAGAAAATGAAAGGTGCCTTAAAGATTATATCATCCGATTACCTTATTTGTAGTTGAGAAAACAGTTTCACAGAACATCAAAGTGACCAGGGCATTTAACTATTAATGTCAGGACCCATTTTAGAAACCAGTCTCCAAACTCTTCATAGATCTTAAGGTTTTGAGCTTATTCTATCAAGCCTTAATTCAGATACTTACAGTTTGGAAATACTTATATTAAGATGAATCTATAATACTTTGTGAATGTACCACTTATCTAAGATGCAATATTACATTGAAACAATCTCAAATGTTTTTGAAGAGCATTGCCATATTGCTTTTGTATGATGATATTTTTGTTTTTTCAGAGAGGAATGAAATTATTTGCCACAAAATGACACTTCTAGGTGGGTGCAGTGGTGCATGCATGTAATCTCAGTGGCTTGGGAAGCTGAGGCAGGAGGATTACAAGTTCAAAGCCAGCCTCAGCAACTTAGTGAGGCCTTAAGCAATTTAGGGAGACCCTATCTCAAAAAAATAAAATGGGTGAGGGATGGAGCTCAGTGGTTAAGAACCTCTGGGTTCAATCCCTGGTACCAAAGGGGGAAAAAAGAAGATACTTATATGGAAAACAAGTCTCATGTTTAAAAAAAAAAAAAAAAAAAAAAAAAAAAGTCAAGGCATCAGGTTTATAAATTATTTCAGTTTCTCTCATTTGTATCTTTCAGGGAGACACTACTACTGAGAAGCAAGGAAACACTGTGCCTTTTATATTTCATTCTTCTCTACAGAAAATAAATCATTGACGAATGTATTAAAGTGCTTCTTTATATCCCAAAATGGACATCTCAATTTAATTTTTATTGTCCTATTAGATATCGTTTGCTAAAAGTGAATAGGTTACCATTATCAAAAGAAATCAGATGTCTATTAATACTGGTTAATTCCTATAAGGATGCTCCTAGTTCTCTTTATTCCTATTCAGGTCAGGCAGTTGAAAAATACTTGGTAAATTAATATGATCTTTTATGAGAGCAATAAGAAATTATTTTAATAAAAATATTACATTTAATAAAAACATTACCTCAAGTGTAGTATACTTTTCACTGGAAGTGTGTTGAGAAATCTCTATAATTAATTCCACAAATAAAAGTGCATACTATAGTAGGTAGTGGATACAACAGTATAAATAAGCAGATATTCTTGTATTTCTAAATTAAATAGCATACTGGTCTTCTTTTGTCCTTGGTTAAGGAAATAGATGGTAAGAAAATGCTTTATTATTTTTGCATATGAACAGGTGTAATGCTTGCTGGATTTTTGCCTGCCTCTTAGTTTTTGTATGTGTGGTATAGACCTGTACTCTTCAAAGTAAATCACACTTTTTGATTAATCATTTTCAGACATTATTATTATCATCATCATCATCATTATTATTTTCCCAGGTATTACTTTGTTTTATTTGGACAAACTTTGAGGGAAAAGTAGTTAAGAATATGACCCTAGATAAATGACTGCAAATAGATTTGGAAAATTGGGAGTGAATTAGAAATGTTCTGTGTTATTTTTAGTTTTGCCTTGAGACCAGTGGTATTCTAATTTCACATCAGAATGAGCCAGAGCCCCACATTACTGAGAAACAACCAAGGTTCTTAGAATCTCCACTGTCACATACACAAAGGACCTCATGGTACAAGTAGTATAAAAGAGTGATATTAGACTCTTTGAATCAGGAAACTAAGGATATGGTCTGTTTTAAAGCTAATAAGATGTGTGACTTTGTAAAGGTCATTTGACATCTCTGAGTTACAGTTTCTTCAGTTGACAAGACTAGATATTAATTGGATCAAGTCTCTTTTGGCTCTTATTGTGTGAATACTAGCCTATACTTTTCTGGTAATCAATACTGCCATTTTCAAGGATTGTTGTTAGTCTGATATTTCTAGTAATCCTCTTTTCTATAATATTAATGTCTCTGGTAATTACTTATTTTTATTAAGTTGTCATACTACTATTTCTCTGGAAACAAGGGAAACAGAGTATTTCTAATAAAAAATTTGGTTCTTTATGTGAACTAGACCAGATACTGAAAGTAATCTACTGAAGCCACATACTTATCCAATTTGTGTTGTACAATTGAGGTCACAATTTAATTTAAATCGCCACTCATTGAGGGCCTAATTTTCCATGCCATTTGAAGAAAGCATTTTCCTTTGTCCAGAGTTGGTTTGTAGGTATTAGTCAATGAAGCAGGTTAATTATCCAACCTTTTCCTAATATTTCCCTATAGTGTTATAGTATCTTTGGGGCAACATAATTTCTGTTTGTTTTAATGGTTGTTAGAACTTTGTGGCCAAATGTCTTTTCAGTTCTATGAATTTTTTTAATTTTTTATTTTAAAAACTTTTTGTATTGGGGATTGAACTCAGGGGCACTCAACCATTGAGCCACATCCCTAGCCCTATTTTGTAGTTTATTTAGAGACAGGGTCTCAATGAGTTGCTCAATGCCTCGCTTTTTGCTTTGAACTCTCCATCCTCCTTTCTCGGCCTTCCAAGCCACTGGGATTATAGGAATGTGCCATTGTGCCCAGTGAATTTTTTTAATATGTTACCTGAATTTCACATTTATCAATTTATAATAGTTCTCAGGCATGTACTCTTTCCACTCTTGTCTGCATTTAGAAGCATGTTTAAAGGGTTAACAATAACATGTCTCCTTAAAGGAATATTTATTTCTAAAGCTTTATGTAAGCTTAACTATTAAATCATCTAGTGTGTCTATTATGTAAAATTAGTTTATTGAGCCAGGTGCAGTGGTGCATGCCTGTGATCCCAGCGGCTCAGGAGGCCAAGGCAGGAGGATTGGGAGTTCAAAGTCAGCCTCAGCAAAAGCAAAGCACTAAACAGCTCACTGAAACCCTGTCTCTAAATAAAATACAAAATAGGGCTGGGGATGTAATGTAGCTCAGTGGCCGAATGCCCCTGAGTTCGATCCCTGGTGCACCCCCCCCCAAATTTTTGTTTATTGATAGCTTGTGCAGTGTGCTGTTATCAAATGTAAAAATAAATACTTGTCTTATGATTTTTGATTAATAATCGGCTTTCTGTATTGATTAGTAGACTATTAATGATGTATATTTATGCTTCAAAGGAATACCACATAATTATTTTTGTTAACTTTTTATTTTGCTATAACTTAAGAATTAAAGAAAACTTTTAGGAATATTAAAAGTAACTCCTGTAAACTTTCATATTGATAAATAATAACCAATGAAAACCCTTTAATCAGACCCATTGTTATGGTTTAGATATGTAGTGTCCCCTTAAAGCTCATGTGTGAGACAATGCAAGAATTTTCAGAGATGAAATGATTAGATTATAAGAGGTTTATCCACTGATATGGATTAACTGGGCAGTACCTGTTGACAGGTAGGTTGTGGCTGGAGGAAGTAGATCACTGGGGCTGTGCCTTTGGGGGTTAGATTTTGTCTCTGGTGAGTGCAGCTTTCTGCTTAATGGTTGCCATGTTCTGAGCTGCTTTCCTCTACTATACACATCCTCCCTGATGTTCTGCCTCACCTCAGACCCAGAGTCATGGAGTTGACAGACCGTGGACTGAACCTCTGAAGCCATGATCCAAAATAAACCTTTTCTCCTCTACATTGTTCTTGTTGGGTTTTTTGGTCACAGCAATTCAAAAGCTGACTAAAATACCCATCAATTGTTTACTTTTTGTCCCATTTTCTTTATTCCATCTATTTCTCTCTCTAGTTTTTTCTGAAGCACTTGAAAATGAGGTGCGAACATCACTTCTTCACTGTGAATACTTTAATATGTACTTATTAAGAACAGAGCAGGACTGGGGATGTGGCTTAGTGTCAGAGCATGTGCCTAGCATGTGTGAGACCCTAGGTTTGATCACTAGCTCTGCAAAAATAATTAAATACATTTTAAAAAAAGAACAAGAGTACATATTACCAAATACAGTTATTAAACTGTTAATATATTATAATCTGTTGTAATCAATTTTTTTGATGCTCAGATAATCTCATATTTGGACAGTAGGAGGAGGTCTTTCAATCTGACTCCTATACTCTTTTGACATGTCTTCATTATTCCTTGAGTACTTCTTTACTGGATCAAGAAAATATTTCATGCTTGTATATATCCTGCCTTACCCTGGGATCAGCCATTTCTCCATGGTTCCTTTTAATGAACGATGGTGATCAAAAGGTAGATATACTTCATTACTCTTGTATTATTACTGCTTGTGTCTCTCAGTGTGGAGTTGGAAATAAGGCCTCTCCCTCATCTACCAAATCTATTGGTTTATAGTAGGGGAAGGCGAGATCTACTCACCCCCAACCCCCAACCACTCCTTATTATGTGGGCTCTTTGGTTGGATTAACCAAATTAATACAATAATTTATTAGCAAGAGAAAAGCACACAAGTTTTATTAATTTTACATGTATAAGAGAGTGAAGTCAAAATAAATGACTAACACATGCATTTCAGACACAGAACAATAAATTTGTGAAGAAATGATAGGACAAATGAATATCTGGACTAGGGTAGTAAATTCTGGGGATGTTACTAAGAGGTATATGGGGGCTAGGGTAGAAGTGAGTGGAAGATAAGTGTTACTTTGAAGAGTTTTGAAGAGTTTTTTTTTTTTTTTTTTTTTTTTAATTATTCAGCCATAAAGAAAAATGAAACTATGGCCTTTGCAGGAAAATGGATGGAATTAGAGACCATCATGTTAAGTGAAATAAGTCAAACTCAGAAGGTTAAGGGTTCTATGTTTCTCTCATATGCAGAAACTAGAGAGGAAAAAGGAAAACAAAAATAGGGGTGTATCTCCCACGTGTCAACGGAATATCAGTAGAGGAAAAGGACCTAGGGGTGAAAGTTAGAGAGGGCAGGTTGAAATGATGGAGGGTGATATTGGCCAAATTATACTGTTATATTGTGTGCATATATGAATATGTAACAATAAATCCCATCAATATGTATAACAACAATGTACCAATAATAAATGGTTACTAAATAATAAATAAAACAAAAATATTTATTTTTAAGTTGTAGTTGGATACAATACCTTTATTTATTTATTTATTTTTATGTGGTGTTGAGGATCTAACCCAGGTTGTTGCATGTGCTAGATGAGCATTGTACTGCTGAGCCACACCCCAGCCCAAAGAGATTTTTTTTTTTTTTTTTTTTTTTAAATCAGAGGCATCCCTTCTTTGTTATGGGTCTCAGGAGGAAAGCATTTCACCATTTAGTATGATTTTTCCCAAGTTCAGTCTCCTCCCACCCTTGTTTTTATTGGATTGAGGAGATCCCATCCAATCCTAGATGAAGATTGTGTGTGTTTTTGTGTGTGTGTGTGTGTGTGTATGTGTGTACACGTACAAGAGGTGCTCAACCACTGAGCTACATCCCCAACCCTTTTTTATTTTATTTCTTATTTTGAGACAGGGTCTCACTAAGTTGTTAGGGCCTTGCTAAGTTGCAGAGGCTGGCTTTGAAATAGCTGCTGGGATTACAGACAGGCACGTGCCACTGCACCCAGTGAAGACACGTGCCACTGCACCCAGTGAAGAGTTTTAATCACGAATAGGTTTTTTTCAAAGGCTTCTTCTACCTCTGTTTAGATAAACATATAATCTTTTTGTTTTTAATGTGGTGACTTACAATGATTCATTTCTGAAAGTTGAAATTGTCCTTTAATGGCTGGGAAAAACCTGTTTTCTGAAATAATTTACATAGGTTTATTATTATTTCTTCCTTAAATGTTGTTTGGAATTCATCAGTGAAACCATCTGTTTTTTTTTTTTTTTGTAAGACAGTTTTGATGATGAATTCAATTTGTTTAGTAAATGTGAAGTTACCAAGATTTTCTGTTTCATTTTGTTTGGTTCTGATGACTTGTCTTCTCAAGGAATTCTTTAGTTCATCTAAAAAATTGTTGTGAAATTCATTGGTATAAAAGTTGTTCATAATATTCCTTTATTTTTTTCTTTAAATGTCTTTTATATCTTAGTTATCCCCGCTTTCATTCTGACTCTGGTGATTATCTTGTTTTTTTTAAAAAGTTTTGTTAGAGCTTATCGATTGTGTTAATTTTTGGTGATTAACTTTGGACTTTAAATTTTTCTCTCTTCCTTTTATTTTCTATTTTATTGATTTCCACTATATTACTTTCCTCTTTCTGCTTCCTTTTTCTGCTGTCCCCCACCCCCTTACTTCAGTTTTATTTCTAGTTTCTTTAAAGAAGTTCTTAAACCACTTTTTTTGTGTGTGTGTCCCACAAATTTTGACATATTTTTGGTATTCAGTTCAAAATAATTTTTAAATTTTCATCTTGAGTTCTTCTTTGACCATTATTTAGAAATATGAGGTTTAATTTATAAATGCATACTTTTTTATATGTTGTATTGCTTTTTTAATTAATTTATTTATTTTAATTAGGTATATATGACAACAGAATGCATTTTGATTCATTGTACACAATTGCAGCACAACTTTACTTTTCTATGGTTGTACATGATGTAGTGTCACACAGTATGTGCAATCATACATGTACCTAGCGTAATGATGGCCATCTCGTTCCAACATCTTTCTTGCCCCCATGCACCCTCCCTCCCCTCCCTCTCCTTTGCCTAATCAAAGTTCCTCCATTTTTCCCATGCCTCCCCCCTCCCTGTTATGGATCAGCATCCACTTACTTATCAGAGAGAACATTTGGCTTTTGGTTTTTTTGGGATTGGCTTACTTTGCTTAGTATGATATTCTCCAACTCCATCCATTTACCTGCAAATGCCATAATTTTATTCTCTTTTAATGCTGAGTAATATTCCATTGTGTGTGTGTGTATGTGTATGTGTGTATGTGTATATATGTATATGTATGTGTATATATGTATACACACACACACACATATATATATATATATGTATATATATATATATATCACAGTTTCTTTAGCCATTCATCTATTGAAGGGCATCTAGGTTGCTTCCACAGTTTAGCTATTGTGAATTGAGCTGCTATAAACACTGATGTGACTGCGTCACTATAGTATGCTGATTTTTTAAGTCCTTTAGGTATAGAACGAGGAGTGGGATAGCTGGGTCAAATAAATGGTGGTTCCAGTCCAAGTTTTCTAAATAATCTCCATACTGCTTTCCAGATTGGTTGCACCAATTTGCAATCCCACCCCAAGTCCTCGCCAACATTTATTGTTGTCTGTATTCTTGGTAACTGCTATTCTGACTGCTGTGAGATGAAATTTTAGAGTAGTTTTTGATTTGCATTTCTCTAATTAGTAGAGATATTGAACATTTTTTCATATATGTGTTGGTCGAATGTATATCTTCTTCTGAGACATGTCTGTTCAGCTCCTTAGCCCATTTTATTGATTGGGGTGTTTGATTTTTGGTGTTAAGTTTTTTGAGTTCTTTATATATCCTGGAGATTAGTGCTCTATCTGACGTGTGTGTGGCAAACATTTGCTCCCAAAATGTAGACTCTCTGTTTACCTCATTGATTGTTTCTTTTGCTGAGAAGAAGCTTTTTAGTTTGAGCCCATCCCATCTATTAATTCTTGATTTTATTTCTTGCACTTTAGGAGTCTTGTTAAGGAAGTTGGGGCCTAATCCGACATGATGAAGATTTGGGCCTACTCTTTTCCTCTTTTAGGTGCAGGGTCTCTGGATTAATTCCTAGGGCCTTGATCCACTTTGAGTTAAGTTTTGTGCATGGTGGGAGATAGGGGTTTATTTTCATTTTGTTGAATATGGATTTCCAGTTCTTCAAGCAGCATTTGTTGAAGAGGCTATCTTTTCTCCATTGTGTGTTTTTGGCTCCTTTGTCTAATATAAGATATAACTGTATTTATGTGGGTTTGTCTCTGTGTCTTCTATTCTGTACTGTTGCTCTACATGTCTACTTTGGTGCCAATACCATGCCATTTTGTTACTATAGCTCTATAGTATAGTTTAAGGTATTGTGATGCCTCCTGCTTCACTCTTGTTGCTAAGGATTGCTTTGGCTATTATGGGTCTCTTATTTTTCCAAATAAATTTCATGATCGCCTTTTCTATTTCTATAAGGATGACGTTGGGATTTTAATTGGAATCACATTGAATCTGTATAATGCTTTGGGTAGTATGGCCATTTTGACAGTATCTGCCTATCCAGGAACATGGGAGAGCTTTCCATCTTCTAAGGTCGTCTTCAGTTTCTTTCTTCAGTGTTCCGTAGTTTTCCTTGTGGAGGTCTTTTACCTCTTTTGTTAACTTGATTCCCAACTACTTTTTTTTTTTTTTTTTTTTTTTTTGAGGTAGTTTTCCTAATTTCTCTTTCACAGGATTCTGATGTATAGAAATGCATTTGATTTATGGGTATTGATTTTATATCCTGCTACTTTGCTGGATCCATTTATTAATTCTAGAA
This sequence comes from Tamias sibiricus, assembly GCA_025594165.1. NCBI lineage: Eukaryota > Metazoa > Chordata > Mammalia > Rodentia > Sciuridae > Tamias > Tamias sibiricus. The sequence goes on from CM046666.1 coordinate 2,491,302, forward strand.
GTTTTCTGGTGGAGTTTTTCTGATCCTCTAAGTATAGACGCATGTTGTCAGCACATACTGATAGTTTGAATTCTTTTTCCTATTCATATCCCTTTAACTTGTTTCGTCTGTCTAATTGCTCTGGCTAGCGTTTCAAGAACTATGTTGAATAGAAGTGGTGAAAAAAGAGGGCATCCCTGTCTTGTTCCAGTTTTTAGAGTGCATGCTTCCAATTTTTCTCCATTTAGAATGATGTTGGCCTCGGGTTCAGCATAGATAGCTTTTACAATGTTGAGGTAGGTTCCTACTATCCCTAGTTTTTCTAGTGTTTTGAATGTGAAAGGGTGTTGTATTTTGTCAAATGCTTTCTCTGTGTCAATTTATATAATTATATGATTCTTATCTTTAAATCTATTGATGTGATGAATTATGTTTATTGATTTCCTTATGTTGAACCAAACTTGCACCCCTGGGATGAACCCCACCTGATCATGGTATATACAATTTTTTAAATATGGTTTTATATGTAACTTGCCAGAATTTTATTGAGAAAATTTGCATCTATGTTCATCAGGGATATTGGTCTGAAAATTTTTCTTATGTGTCTCTGCTTGGTTTTAGTATCAGGATGATACTAGCTTCATAGAATGAGTTTGGAAGGGTTCCTTCCTTTTCTATTTCATGGAATAATTTGAGGAGTATTGGTATTAATTCTTCTTTGTAGGTTTTATAGAACTCAGCTGTGAATCCTTCTGGTCCTGGACTTTTCTTGGTTGGTAGGCTTTTGATGGCATCCTGTATTTTCTTGCTTAAAATTGATCTGTTTAAATTGTGTATGTCCCCTTGACTCAGTTTGGGTTGATTATATGCCTCTAGGAATTTGTCAGTGTCTTCAAGATTTTCTATTTTACTAGAGTATAAATTTTCAAAATAGTTTCCTATTGTATTCTGTATTTCAGTAGTGTCTGTCGTGAAATTTCCTTTTTCATCAAAAATTTTAGTAATTAGTTTTCTCCCTCCTTCTTTTCATTAGAATGCCTAAGGGTTTGTCTATTTTATTTATTTTTTCAGAGAACCAGCTTTTTGTTTTGTCAATTTTTTTGAATTGTTTCTTTAGTTTCAATTTCATTGATTTCTGCCTTGATTTTAATTATTTCCTGTCTCCTACTACTTTTTTAACATTTTTAAAAAATATTTATTTATTTGCTTTAGTTGTACACAATGCGTTTATTTTTATGTGGTGCTGAGGATCAAACCCGGGCTGTGCACGTACTAGGTGAGTGCTCTACTGCTGAGTCACAACCCCAGCCCATCTTCTACTACTTTTGGTGTTGGTTTGTTCTTCTTTTCTTAGGGCTTTGAGTTGTAATGTCAGGTGTTTATTTGTTGAATTTTCCTTTTTTTAATGAATGAACTCCATGCAATGAACTTTCGTCTTAGCACTACCTTCATAGTGTCCCAGAGATTTTTATAAGTTGTATTGGTGTTCTCATTTACCTCTAAGAATTTTTTTTTATCTCCTCCCTGATGTCTTCTGTTATCCACGAGTCATTCAATAGTGTGTTGTTTAGTCTCCAGGTGTTGGAGTAGCTTCTTTTTAATTTTGTCATTGATTTCTAATTTTATTCCATTATGATCTGATAGAATGCAGGGTAGTATCTGTATTTTTTTAAATTATTTATTCTAATTTGTTGTGCATGCTTGCAGAGTACAATTCCTTTCATATTACATATAAAGCTTGCTCTGTGTTATAACATTTGGTTTGTTTTTGAGAAGGATCCATGTGCTACTGAGAAGAAAGTGTATTTGGATGGAATATTCTGTAAATGTCTGCTAAGTTCAAATTATTGATTGTATTATTGAGTTCTATAGTTTCTTTGTTTAGTTTTTGTTTGGAAGATCTATCCAGTGGTGAGAGAGGTATATTAAAGTCACCCAGTATTATTGTGTTGTGGTCTGTTTGGTTCTTGTATTTGAGAAGGGTTTGTTTGACATATATAGATGTCCCATTGTTTGAGGCATAGATATTTATGATTGTTATGTCTTGTTTATGTATGAATCTCTTAAGCAGTATGAAACGTCCTTTTTTTTATTCCTTTTCACTATAGCTTTGGTTTAAAGTCTACTTTATCCAATATGAGGATGGAAACCCCTGCTTATTTACGTGGTCTATGTGAGTTGTATGTTTTTTCCCACCCTTTCACCTGCAGTTTGTGGATGTCTTCCTGTGAGATGAGTCTCTTGAAGGCAACATATAGTTGGGTCTTTTTTAAAAATCCAATCTGTCAGTCTGTGTCTTTTAATTGATGAGTTTAGGCCATTCACATTCAGGGTTAGTATTGAAATATGATTTGTATTCCTGGACATTTTTGTTTATTTTTGGTTTTTAACTTGACTTGATTTCTCCTTTGATTGGCCTTTCCTTTAGTGTAGTTCCTCCCTTTGCTGATTTTCACTTTTGTTTTTCATTTCCTTCTGGAATATTTTGCTGATGATGCTCTATAGTAAGGGCTTTCTCACTGTAAATTCTTTTAACCTTTGTTTATCATGAAAGATTTTTATTTCATCATCAAATCTGAAGCTTAATTTTGCTGGATATGAGATTCTTGGTTGGCATCCATTTTCTTTCAGAGCTTGGTATATGTTGTTCCATGATCTCCTGGCTTTGAGGGTCTGGGTTGAAAAATCTGCTGAGATACGAATTGGTCTCCTCCTATATGTGATCTGATACCTCTCTCTTGTGGCCTTTAAGATTCTATCTCATTCTGTATGCTAGGCATTTTCATTATAATGTGCCTTGGTGTAGATCTGTTGTAATTTTGTACATTTGGTGTCCTGTAAGCCAATTGTGTTTGAATTTCCAATTCATTCTTCATGTTTGGGAAATTTTCTGAAATTATCTCATTGAAGAGATTGTGCATTCCTTTGGTTTGAATCTCTGTGCTTTCCTGTATCCCAATAACTCTTAGATTGGTCTTTTGATGCTATACCATAATTCTTGGATGTTCTGTTCATGGTTTCTTACCATCTTCACTGTGTGGTCAATTTTATTTTTCAGATTGTATACTTTGTCTTCATTAGCTGACATTCTGTCTTCCAAATGATCTAGTCTGCTGGTGATGCTTTCTATTGAGTTTTTTATTTGGTTTATTGTTTCCTTCATTTCAGGGATTTCTGATTTTTTTTTTTTTTTTTTTTTTTTTTCAGAATCTCTTTCTTGAAGTAATCTTTTGCTATTTGCTCAATTAGGTCATTCCTTAATTCACAGATCATTTTAATTGTGTATATTCTGAAGTCCTTTGACATTTCATCAACTGCACTGTCCATGGATTCTGTTATTGTAGTATACTGGTTTGTTTGGGGTATTTTTTTCCTTTGTTTTTCATGTTGTCTATGTGTTTTCCTTTCTTGCAGTGAGGATCTGAGGTATTATAGTTTCTACCCTATAATCTTATAGTATCCATGCAGATTATCTGTACCTCACCTTGGTGTTGGGCTTCCAGACCCTGCCAGTGACCCCGATGGATGCTACTGCAATTATAGGTGGTGGCAGCAATAGCAGAAGTAACTTGAGATAGCAGTGGGGCCATCCCAAGATGGATGCAACCTCTTTCAGAGATGGGGCTGAAAGGGTGGGCCTTACAATGGCTTTGGGCTGCCTGTTCTGAGATGCTGCTGCTTCTAGACCCTGCCTGTTGTTGCAAGGTGGAGGCTACTGGATGGGGAGGGCTATGGTGATGGCTGCAGTGTCCCAAGATGAAGGTGGGTTAGGCCTAGGCTCCCACAGGCTCCTGCAGGTCTGTGGGGGCAGTCCTGGGCTGGGGCCTGAGCACTGGTGTAGGTCTGCCCATCAGCAGGTCTAACTGGTCTTACCCTGGGCCTGAGCTTCCACGCAGGTCGGCAGAGATGGTCCTGGGCTGGGGCCTGAGCTCCAGCGTGGGTCTTCTGGTCAGCTGGGCAGACCGGGGGCCTATCTTAGGCTTGGACTTCCCTGCAGGTTGGAGGCGGACCTGGGCTGGGGCCTGAACTTTGGCGTGAGTCTGCTGGTCGGTGGGGGTGGTGTCTTTTTTTGGGGGGCTGCTGGGGATTGAACTCAGGGCATTAGATCACTGCCACATCCCCAGCCCAATTTTGAATTTCATTTAGAGACAGGTTCTCACTGAGTTGCTTAGCACCTCACTTTTGCTGAGGCTGGCTTTGAACTCTCAATCCTCCTGCCTCAGCCTCCTGAGCTGCTGGGATTACAGGTGTGTGCCACTGCACATGTGAGGATATTCTCTAGGTTTTCTCTCTTTTTTTTCTAGGCTCTTGAAAGGCAATTTCATAGTTGGCAGGTAGGTCAAATGATATATATGATTCATATATATTTATAAATAGCCTTACTATTTCTTATTTAATCTATATTGAAAGGGATTATTAGTACCTCTTATTTTGGATTTGTCCCTTTTCCTTATTAACCTTCTTTTCTTTTTTTTAAAAGTGCTACTGGAGATTGCTTCAACCCAGGGTCTCTTGTATGCCAGGCAAGTGCTCTATCGCTGAGCTACAGCCTTTTCTTCAAAATTTTGTTTTGAGAATGGGTTTTACCAAGTTGACCAGCTGGCCTGGAAGTTGATATCCTCCTATGTCAGCCTCATGAGTCCCTAGGATTAAAAGTGTGCACCATGGTACCTGATTTCTTATCAGCTTTTGTTTCATGCATTTGGAAGCTCTTTTGTTAGATACATATTTTTGCTGTTTGGATTATTGTATCTTTCATCATTGTAAGATCTCCTTCCAAATTACCATGTGGTGTCACTTGCCCTTCAGATTGAAGAACTTTCTTTAGCATTTCTTGTCATATAGATTTGTTCATGGTGGGCTTTCTTTAATTTGAAAATGCCTTTTAAACCTTTATTTCTGACATGTGTTTCTTCTTTAGTGTTTTAAAAACTCTATCTATATCCTATAGATATAGATGTATATTGATAGATCTGTTTCTATAACTATATTTTTGATCTATATTCATATTCACTGACTGTTTCTTTAGATATCTCCTATCTACAGTTCAACCCAATCAGTGTATTTTTATTTCAGATAGCATACCTTTCAATAATAGAATTTCCATTTTCTTTTTATAACTTCAATTACTGTTTGGAATACCCATCTGTTTATTCATTATGATTATATGTTTTCTTATTAACATTGATTACAGACTCTTACAAGTTCTTGTCTACTAGTAAAAAAAGTACTATTTGGCTCATCTGGGTGTCTGTTTCCATTATCTGCTTCTTAAAAATTTTGCAACATTGGGGATTAAACCCAGGATGTCACACATGCTAGGCAAGTATCCTACCACAACCCAACCCTTTTTATTTTATTTTGAGACAGGGTCTTGCTAAATTGCCAAGGCTGGCTTTGAACTTGTGATCCTTTTGCCTCAGCTCTGAGTAGCTAGAATTACAGGCATGTAACACTGTGCCTGTCCTATTGTCTGCTATTTAAGAGAGAAAAAATAACCAAGAGTTCTCTACTGTCACATAGCCACTGATTTAAGACAGTATGTCCAAAAGCAGGTGTTTGTGAAGGTTCCCCCAGCACACCAACTGAGTAGTCCTCTAGGGGACACTAGCTGCACCCTACTTCAAATGAAAATCCCCCCCAATCCCCCCACCCCCGATTATGACCTATCCACCAGTTGTCTCAAATGTGGTTCCCTTTTTCCTTGGATTCAGTTCATTGGTATCATAGAACTCAATTACTTCACTAGCATTTATCTGTTTATTATAAAAGGATATTACAAAGAATACAGATGAACAGCCAGATGGAAGAGATGCATAGGTGAGATATGTGAGAAGAGGTATGGAACTTCCATGCCATTTCTAGGCTCACCATCCTCCTGGAACCTTCATTCCTTCATATGTTCAGCTCTCCAGGAGCTCTCTGAATCCAATCCCGTTTTATTTTTTTGGTACTGGGGATTGAACCCTGGAACTTGGAAATGCTAGGCATGTGTTCAACCACTCAATTATATCCCTATCCCTTTTTTAAAAAATTATTTTGAGACAGGATGTTGCTAAAATTGCTCAGACTGGCCTGGAACTTGTGATCCTTCTGTCTCAGCCACCCAACTAGCTGGGATGAGCCAGCATGCTTTGGGGTTTTTATGGAGGCTTCCTTACCTAGGCGTAATTGGTTAAGTTACTGACCATTGTCAACTTAACCCTTCAGCCTCTCTGCCTGGGTTGGAGGTTGGGGAGTTGGGACTTTCATGCCTGTGCTAGAAAGTTACCCAGCCCCCATCCTGAAGCTATCTGGGGCAGTATTGTAACCTTTATATTCATCTTGAAACTTACCTGGGAATATTTTCACTTCTTTTTTTTTTTTTTTTTTTTGTGGTACCGGGGATTGAACTCAGGGGCACTCGACCACTGGGTCACATCCCCAGCCCTTTTTTGTATTTTATTTAGAGACAGGGTCTCACTGAGTTGCTAAGTGCCTCGCCATTGCTGAGGCTGGCTTTGAACTCTCGATCCTCCTGCCTCAGCCTCCCAAAGTGCTGGGATTACAGGCGTGCGCCACCGCGCCCGGCTACTTCTTTTTTTAAAAACAGCTTTATTCAGGTACTATACAATTCATTCATTTAAAGTGTACAGTTCAGTTCTTTTTAGTAAACAAAGTTGTACACCCATCACCACAATACATTTTAGAACTTTATCACCACATCAAGAAATCCCAAAGCCATAAGCACTTACTCCCCATTTCCTCCCACCTCTACTCCTTTTTTTTTAAACCCCTTATCAACCACTAATCTTTTTGTCTGTGGATTTGCCATTCCATATATTTTTATGTCAATGGAATCATAAAATATGTCGTCTTTTACAACTGGTTTCTTTTAATTTGCACAATATTTTCAAGGTTCATGTGTTTTATAGCATGTATCAGTAATTTCATTTCCTTTTTTAATGCCAAATAATATTCCATTGTATGAATGTTCCACATTTATATATCCTCTTATCAAGCAATGGACTGTTGGGTTGATTCTACTTTTTGACTATTATTAATACTGCTAAGAACATTAAAATACAAGTTTTAGTGTGGATATACATATTTATTTTTCTCTTGGATATATACCTAGGAGTAGAATTGGTGAGATTATAGTAAATCTATGTTTAGCCTTTTAAGAAACTGCCAGCTGTTCTCCAAAGTGGTTTTGTATTTTACATTCCTACCAGTAATACATAAGCTTCCAATTTTTCCATATCCTTGCCAATTCATTATTACTTAGCTATTTATTCTAGTTTTGATTTGCATTTCCCCAATTGCTAATTATATTAGACATCTTTTCTTGTGCTTTTTGGCCATTTCTATGTCTCCTGCAGAGAAATGTCTGATTTTAGAAGTGGGGAAAGGATCAAACAAACATTTCTCCACAGGAGACATAAAATAACTATATTAAGTTTTCCTATCCATGCCTTTTCATTTATTAGGTCTTTAGTTTCTTTCAACAATGATTTGTATCTCTTCTGTAAAATTTAATCCTAAATATTTTATTCGTTTTAATGTTACAATATTTGTATGTTTTACTCATGACTTTTTAAAAAATATATATCTCACTTCTAATGTTTTTCCTATTTCCTCTCTCCCCTCTCTTATCCTGAGATCCTCTATACTGTATTTTTACTTCTGTTCCTTATTCTGTTTTATTTCCAGCATTCATTTGATAGCATGAAATGTTCAGAAAAATTTAACTTCTTTCAAGTAATTGGAAATATCTTTGTTATTCATGAGCTCCTCAGATTATACTTGTATTTGTACCAGTAAGATTTGATTCTGTCCATGCCAGAATGACCATGTGATTAGAAGGCTGGGATTTTGAGCAAAGTAAAAGCACCTGAGTGACTTCCTTTGGAGAAAGGGCTTAGAATAAAGTTCAATTATCATGCCCATTTCTTTAGCTCAAACAAAACAACAGCAAAAGAAAGAGGGCCCAGAACGACATTATCAGTCATCCAAAAAAACTTTCTTGACATAGAGCATGCTTATTTTATGTCAGGAACTCTATGAACAGGCACTGGAAATATAGAATCGATTAAACATTATGTGTTGTCAAAAAGACACAAACATATCATCTCAAATTTAACCTAGTGACTATTATAATTATGTAGCAATACAATGGAAGGGGTCTAGAAGGGACTCTCTTACAGAAGGTAACATTTAAGCTGGACTCAAAATATTGTTTAAGGGTTTAACAAACTTGGAGAGATTTTCTGTTTGGATAGAGGGCAAATGAAATCATGAATTTAAAAATACTTGGCAAATTCATGAAGTGAATGGGCTTATGTGGTGAGTGAAGTAGTTGAGGATGAAATAGGAAAAGTAGAAGAGATTTCTGAAGCATTTTGTGGGCATTGGAAAAAATAGAACAGTGGGTATCATAGAAGGTGTTTTTTTTTTTTTTTTTAAGAGAGGGATAAATTGATATATATATTTCGGAAAACTAACTCTAGTGTTTGCTGAGAGTGGATTGCAGTAGTAACCAGTTAGAAGTCAGGACCTGTATTCAGGGCGAGAATATGAAGGTCTTAATTGGAAGAACAGAAATAGAATTTAGAAGAATGGTTGGTTTTTTTAAAACAAAATTTTATTTTTAGTTGTAGATGGACACAATACCTTTATTTTATTTATTACTTTTTATGTGGTGTTGAAGATAGAATCTAGTGCCTCACACATGATAGGTGATTGATCTATCACTGAACCACAACCCTAGCCCCGAATGGTTGGCTTTTGATTCTGACAGAAATTTTTTTTTTTTTTACTTGGGGGGGGCTGCTATGGGGAAGGACAGGACTTTAGAGAACCTGGAATTGTCTCCTTGGTTTTTTTGGATGACTGATAATGTCTTTCTGGGCCCTCTTTCTTTTGCTGTTGTTTTGTTTGAGCTAAAGAAATGGGCATGATAATTGAACTTTATCCTAAGCCCTTTCTCCAGAGGAAGTCAGTCAGGTGCTTTACTTTGCTCAGAATCTCAGCCTTCTAATCACATGGTCATTCTGGCATGGACAGAATCAAATCTTACTGATACAAATACAAGTATAGTCCAAGGATTTAAAATCTCCCTCCTAGAAATAGGGACAAAGGCCAAATACCTGATTATATAACGTAATCCAAACTCATTTAGCTCTCTTCTGGCATTCATCTCCTCATTTCTATTTTTTTTTTTTTTTTTTTTTTTTTGTGGGTGTGGGTGTGTGTAATCTGCCACTTCTTGATTGTTAATTTTAGACATTAGCTATCAGTCTCCCATTATAGTAGATAAAATATGATCACTTCCTTTCCCTGTTCACTACCCTTTCTTGTTCCCCAAACACACATCTGCTGATTGTGGCCTTATTACAACTTTGGTTAAACCAATGGTCAGTTCCTTCAATACTAGGACTCTATAAACCTTGTTTCCTTTGAGTTTTTTGAAGGTTTAAAGAGCATTTATTTTTGTATTGTTTCCTTTTTATGATATCAAAAAATTTTCTCTCAGCAGATATTAATTTTTGATCAAATTTTATAATACTTCTGTAGCTTTCACACCCTGCCACCCTTTCTGTTACCTGCTGTATTAGTTTTACTAGGGCTGCCTTACCAATGGACCATAGGCTAGCTAGAGCTAGCATAAATAAATGTATTTTCTCACATTTCTGAAGGCTAGAAATTCAGTAAGGTATGGGAAGGGTTGTGACTCCTGAGGCCTCATTCCTTGACTTGTAGATGGCCATCTTCTCCCACTGTCCTCACATGGTCTTCGCTCTGTGCATATCTGTGTGTTAATTCCATTTTCTTATAAGATACCAGTCAAATTGGATGAGTGTCCACCCTAATGACCTCTTTCACCTTTATTACCTCTTTAAAGGACCTATCTCCAAATTAGTCATATTCTGAGATATAGTGTGGAGTTAGGATTTCAACATAATGAATTTTGGTGATGGGTGGGGGATGACAGTTTAGCCCATATAATAGTTGCAGTGTCTTGTTTCTTCTAGATCTTGTTTTTGTTTGTCTGTTTTCCATCTCCACTTTAAATATATTTCTTGACTCTCTATCTTGTCTTTGGTTGTCCTTTTATATTTTAGAATGAGACTGTTGACAGCTGATTTGATTTAGTTTTGTATATGGGCAGAGGTTGCCCATAAGCAGCTTTTCACTTAGGAGTATGAGGGCGAGAGGTCCTTTCTTATATGGCAGGATCTTTGGGTCTTTTTTCCCTAGGGCTCTCTTTTCTGGACAGGGTGGAGCTGGGTGTGGAGGGCTCACATACTAGTGGTAGTCCTGAGGAGTCCTTCAGGTTGCTGCACAAATTCATACTAATTCCTGGTTTTAGCTTATGCCACCCCTCACACACTCTTCATGTGCTGCTGGTCCCTCAGCCCTGGTCTTCTTACTTGTTTTGTTTAGAAACTAAACTTCTAATCCTCTGTCTGATTGTGCAAGATGAAGACAAGGGCCATAATGTCTGACTTCATAGTCTATAACAGTACACATTAACAAGGGAGTTCTCATTGATTATTCTATCTAATCTTTACAATATGTTTATGAAATGGATTCAATTATTAGCTTCATTTTGCTCACAAACTCCCAAAGGTTTAGAACAGAATTAGTAAATTAGGATTGGAATAGACTATTTGATCCCACAAACTGCACTTTTACCAACTCTGGCTATATTTAGCAAATTTGTGCTTCTGTCTATATATCTACACTATAGGTTTTGTAAAAATGTCAATATATAAATTTGAGCACATTATAAAGGAGGTGTTCTACTGCATATAACATAAAATAAAGTTAAATTCAATACACTTATTGGAATATAAACGTATTTTAATTTTTATAATAATTAATCAGAATATCTTCCTTAAACAACTTTGAGAATAGAATAGTAGAACACAGAACAATTTCTACTATATATATTTGAAATTCAGGGGCACAAAACTAAATAGTGACATTCAGATTCTGTCTGCTTTATGTTTAAAATGCTTAGAACTAAGGACTTAATTTTCTGATATATATCTTGCTGTACTAACTAGATTCCTTAGAAACCTTAATGTTCATTAGATATGAACTGATAGGCTAAAAATATTCAAAACTACATGTTTTTATACTGCTTTTTATATTTTAGTACTGAATGTGTAGGATTCTTACATTTTTAAAAAAAATATTTATTTATTTACTTTAGTTGTACACAATGCAATGCATTTATGTTTACGTGGTGCTGAGGATCGAACCCGGGCCACCCACATGCGAGGCGAGCGCTCTGCCGCTAAGCCCCAGCCCCGGATTCTTACATTTTAGTCAGTGCATATTTCAGTTGACACAATCATTTTTTCTTTTAACAGATTACTTCTATAACTGAGTCACCAATTAGTTGTACAAAGCATAATGTCTCGATCTCGACAACCACCTCTGGTGACAGGCATCTCTCCAAATGAAGGAATACCATGGACAAAGGTCACCATTAGAGGAGAAAACCTGGGGACTGGCCCCACTGACCTTATAGGTAAGGGCAAGGATTTTGTGCTATTCTGTGTGGTAGGTGGATTTTTATGTTGTACTATTAAAGCAGGATATGTAATTTTAAAATACTGAAGGTGACAGGAAAACATCATTTGATCTCTGTGGAATGATCTAAATAAAAATCAAAGAATATTTGGTTGTCTGGTTTTTCTATGAATATCATTATTTTATTAAAGCTTATGTGTAGTGGCTTTCAAGTCCTTCAGAGAAGTTTTCCACAGCTGAGATTTTCCTTGTTGCTTTGACTTTATCTCTTGTGCTTATGTGGAACCCCCCCTTTTCAGCCCCAAGCCTCTTTTCAGTTTAACCACTTCTTTTTACTTCTGTAAAATGCCTAGATAATAGAAGCCAAACTGCTATAACTTCATTTTGTTATCAGCTGCCTCAAACTGTTGCAAGTCTCCTGTCATGAGGCAAGAATAAGCCAGGTATGATAAGCCAGCCCTTGCAACATAAGATAAGGCAATAGCTGGGCCCTGCTATGAACAGTCAGCACATTCCATACATAGCTCTGGAGATAGCCTCCACCAATGAAAACCTCCTTAGTCACACATGGGCTCCCCTGGCCAATGAGGTGAACCCCCTCCCTCTCCTTGCTTCTACTCCCATAAAAGACTCAGTCTCTCCTCAATTCAGGGCTCTCAATACAGATCCACTGTGTTGGTGAGGTCTGAGAGTCCAAGCTTAAACCCGAATAAAGGCTCTTTGTTTTTGCATGCTCTCTGGATTCCTTGGTAGTCTTTGGGGTCCGTGCTCTGGGCATAACACTTAGATTGCTAAAGAATGGATACAAACCATCGTTTTTTAAAAAAATATAAATGGGTATCAGCAGTAGCCAGGGTAGAGAGCAAATTTTATGGTCAGTTAACATTTGTTTGTCTGTGAATTCCAGATGAGGGTATAGAGATGCATTCAGAATGAAGAAGGAAAGGACCCCAGTATGTGCTACTGAATGTACATACTGACTTGCCACATAAAATTATTCTAGACTTAAGCATTCTCTGGACTACTTCTTAACCAATGAGGGACCTACTGATAAAGTCCTGGAGATTGAGTTGGAACTTAACTTTCCTGTATTGTAACTTCTGGTTAATGGATTGGTTTTTGGTCATCTGGAAAACCCTATGAAAAGAGAGTGAATCAGAGCTCAGCACTGTAAAATAATAACTGAGTTTTATACTTCCCAGCTAATTCCTTTTGCTAGTGTTATTTAAATACATTACATCTCATTTTATATTGTTTTCTCTAGCTGTAGTATTTGATTCTTTATTGAAGATCACTTCAAATTTTTCTTACAAAGATAGTCTAATCCTATGGGTTTTTTTTTTTGGACCTAGCTCAATCCAGATATTTCTTTGCTCAAGTAGAAAAAATCCTCAGAATGCATGGAAATATACCATATAGATGGTGGTTATGTCTAAAATTTTTACTGGCACTTCTTTTGTTAATGCCAAAACATGATACTAGCCTATGTAAATTTTAATCTTGCTTTAGCTTCGGGCAATGCTATTCTTATTTGACCAAGTGTATATTACGTTCATAAACCTTGCTAGTTCAGCTTTCAACCTGCTTCATGTATTGCCAAGAAACCATTTTTTCAAAAAGCAAACTTAACCTGCTAAATTTAAGTGTTTTAAACTCAGATGATTTCTACATTAGCCAAGTAAAACATTATAAAAGTACTTTACTTGGAATTCTACAAGTTTCTTTTTTTAAAATGTTATTTTATTTCATGAAGCAGATTTTTTAGCTTTTGTAGGTTAGCAAAAATATGCTTAAGAAATGAAGCTTGTAGATCTTGTGATCATTTTTCATTACATGATATTGAGAATGATCTGTTGGAATCTATGTTTAAATTCTTTGCTTATTATTCATCTTTGGAGTAAAAATACAAATCAGATATTAAATCAGAGGAACCTTGAAAACAGCTATGAACAAGTGAGTAAGCTATTATTCTAGGGATAGTTTTGTGCCACCTTGTCCTTCATGGTTGCTCATGTGAATGGTTTTTTGATAGGATATCTGGAATGTGCTAGAATATCTGAAATCTGCTGCTTTCTTCAGTTTTAATCATGAGATAGTTCTCTAGCAGGGAACTTATATCCGGAATGACCTTTTTAAAAAAATAAAGATACTATTTATGTTTTTGCATTATGCTCTGACATTTATTGTTATTTTCTTTTCTGAAAAGTTACTATTTAAGATCATATGAATCTTTTTGATATTATAAAATTTAAAAATATTAAGTATTGACTTGAATTGATATTGAGAAATTATAGCAAAATATTCACCACATTTGTAAGTACATTATAAATGAAAATATTTCCTGCTCATTTTCAAAAATATATAGACTGATTTACACATGTATAAAATTACTAGAGCAAATGTTCTTTCTGTTTATCTTGGGAAGTCAGTTTTGGAGAAGTTTTCAATCTTTTGAATCATTTAAAATTTTCATAACAAGAATTTATTATCAGGTGTGGTGGGGTGGTGCACACCTATAATCCCAGTGGCTTGAGATAGGAGGATCATGAGTTCAAAGCCAGCCTCAGCAACAGTGAAGTACTAAGCAACTCAGTGAGACCCTGTCTCTAAATAAAATACAAAATAGGGTTGGGGATGTGGCTCAGTGGTTGAGTGCCCCTGAGTTCAATCCCTGGTACCAAAAAAAACAACAACAACAACAACAAAAAAACTGATTATCAGGAATATATCAAGGATATTCCCATTTAAAAAAAAAAAAACCTTTGAATTATGACTGCATTAAAAAAATATCTTCAGAAAATTTAGTCCTAAAGGAACCCTTGAATGTCATTATTAGGAAAACAACTTTCTCTAAATATGAATAAATAATGCAATAAATATTTCAGGGGAATACCCAAAATTCATTATTTCAAACAATATAAATGTCTTAAAAATGTATCTTTTAAAATTTCTTTAAGGTTAATATAAACTTCTTTGCTAAATAGTCATTTAAGTTTAAGAATAGATGACTTGAATCTCTCCCTTCATTTTTAAAACCAAATTGACCATTGGTTGATGTGTTCTTCATATCTGAGGAGGGGGGACCCAAAAATAAACAGCAATTACAAATTTGCCTGATTAGCAATATAAAAAGTTAAATAATGAGGAAAAAAGTGTGAAATTGCTGCATTTGTGCCACATACATTCTGGTTTATTTTTTCCATAAATATTTATTACCTATTTCTCACATTGTGGAAATGAAAAATGTAAAGAAAGAAAGTTAGAAGACTGACTAGCCAGGATTGGTGTTCTGCATAGGGGACATGCCTTACTCACTATAGTCTTTCAATAGACAGTATTGTTTGGTTATTGCTAAATCTTTAATTTATATCCTGTCAGTGAGGAAGGTGATGGATATGAGTTGACATTTTGCAGATGTTGGTTTATTGGAAGAGTAATGTAGTTAGAGTTTTAATAGGAAAATACTAAGACAGCATAAACTACCAGTATAGGAACTGATAGGCAGGTATAAGAAATGATGTAGTAATAAAGTAATGCCTGAAACATTTCACTAGGTTTATCATACTCTAGGCTATCTTTAAAGTAAATAAAATATTCACATTAGTTTATTCTGTAACACCAGGTATAATTGAACATTAGAAAAAGCCCTTACTGATTCTTTTCAGGAAGATGGATAAATATAAAATGTTTTAGGGAATGATCTACAAATTTATTGATATGCTTGAAAAGCATATATCAATAATTAAACTTCTAGTACTAGCAATAATTTTCCTTTTAACATTTCTGAAAATAATTTAAAATTCTCAAGGTCTAAGTAGTCTAGAATTCCTAGACATAATTATGGTCCATTATTTATTATTTCCTTTGATATTGCAAGAAACTTAAATATAGTTTAAAGGAAGCCTTAACTATTAGAGAAAAGACAGATTGGAAAAAAATCAGTGTATATAGCAGCAAACTTACAAATAATATCAGTTATGTTTAATAATAAAAATAACTATTAAACAAGGAAAGGCTATTTATATATATTTTTTCATGTCAGACATGTTTAAGGTCTTATCATTGTTCTGTTTATTCCTTTATTTTCAGGATTGACAATTTGTGGACATAATTGTCTTTTGACAGCAGAATGGATGTCTGCGAGTAAAATAGTATGTCGAGTGGGACAAGCCAAAAACGACAAAGGGGACATTATTGTCACAACCAAGACGGGTGGCAAAGGAACCTCAACAGTTTCTTTCAAGCTATTAAAACCTGAAAAAATAGGTAAAACTCTTAGTGATTTTATTCCAAAGAAGAAAATAAAAATTAGTTTCTCTTTTAAAATTTAAATGATAGATTAGTTTAAAATTTACCTACTTTCATATCTCATCAACTTCAATTCAGTATATGTTAATTTTGACAGGAATGGGATCTTGGCAAAAAGTATAATTTTTGGTAAAAATTGCCCATTTGCTGAGCTAAAAGTCAATAAAACCTAAGACAGATGCTCATAAGAGAATTATTGTTCTAAGTTACTAACAAAATCTGTTCATTTTATGTTTTGACATACCAGTTTTGGTTCTTAGATTGTGAATACAATGATACTGTTTTTAAACTGTTAAGATTCGAGGTGAAATTGCTTCTGACTTGGCCAAATAAGCAATAGTATTTTCTAAATAATATTTCCTTTCCTTTCATTTTCCCTACCTTACAGTCCCGGAAGAAATATTGTCTGACTTGGATCAGTTTTTTAGTCCTCCAAACTAATAATAATTATTCTTCTTTATATCACATAGCACTTCACATAATCCTTTTTAACACACTTATCTCTTGCTTTCACACATTAACGGTGGTTAAGAACTTAGTCTAAGGAGACAGACTTGAATTCTAACATGGGCTATTATTACCATTAGCTACTAGCTGACTTCAGTGCCTAGTTTCTTTGTGGGTAAAAGTATAATTATAATATTACCTACCTCATAGGATTGGGTAAGTTATAATATAAATGTTAAGTGCTTAGTATAGTTCCTTACACAGAAAATTAGTAATGTTAAATGATTGTTCTCATAATTCTTTATGTGCAAAACCATCTCCCCCACTAAAATAAGAGTGATATCATATTCCTCTTTGTAACACTGTTAATGTCTTGCATTAATACACAGATATTTATATAAAGTAACAACATCATAGGCATAATTAAAACCATGCAGTAGTTCCCTCTGTAGAAAAGTAAATAATTTTGCAAATTATTTTTGTTTTCTATCTTAAATGATAAAACCTTTCTTCAGTATTATCCTCCACAAATCCTTTTTTTTAATAAATAAAATTTCTTTTTAAGAATTTAAATACATTTTCAAAGTTGGATTTGTACATATTTACATATGTACATAAATATAGTTCTATTTTTATGTACTTATTTAACATCTTTAAAGGACCTGTGAAATTAAAGCAGGAACCTGTTTCACAGTTTTTTTTGAGGAACTTAATTTTTTTTAAAAAAAATTGTTATATATGACAGCAGAATGCATTACAATTCATATTACACATATAGCACAATTTTTCATATTTCTGGTTGTACACAAGTAGAGTCATACCATTTGTGTCTTCATATATGTACTTAGGGTAATGATGTCCATCTAAATTCAGCATCATTTTATAGCATGTTTATATAGCAGATTTAAAATACGTAGTTGAAAATACTAATAATTCTAGAATGCCCAGCCCAGGACTTAGCACATAGGAGGTGTAATGGTCTATTGACCTGTGCTCCAGAGTGACTGGATTTGAGCATAATCTCAGACAGAGACCCCATTGTGTCCTGGCAGAACTGTGGGTGCTGAATTAGTAGGTTCACAAAGAGTCATGCAGTGACAGATTGCCTGGTATTCAAACAGCCTTTTCCAGAAAAGCCTCCCCAGCCTCCCTGCAGGGGTGGATGCAGCTTGCTCTGTGTGTCTGGCTCTTTGCTTCTACTTTGTTAAGCCCAGGATCCTTGAAGTGATAACTGGTAAGTCCTGTGCTGAGACCAGTGATTGAAGAGCTTAGTCACATAAAGGAAAATGGTATATTCAGAGGTATATTTTGTTCACAAGGTCTGTGTCCAGTTAGTTTTCCCATAATAACCTAGTCATTTTCATTACACAAGCCATGTGTTCTTTGGATATATTTGATTGATTTAATTTTTGGATATTTTGTTACATTTAGCTAATTGGTTTTAACACAATATAGAAAACCTACTTTTTTTTTTTTTTTTTTTTTTTGTCATTTAGAACAATTGCCACATTGGTAATAGTAAAAAGAATGAAAAATAGCTTGGAGCCCAGCATGGTGGTGCATACCTGTAACCCCAGTAGTTCTGGAGGCTGAGGCAGGAGGATTGCAAGTTCAAAGCCAGCCTCAGCAACTTAGCGAACTCCTGAGCAATTTAGTGAGATCTGTCTCAAAATTTAAAAATATAATAATAATAATTAAAAGGGCTTGGAATATGACTTAGTGATTAAGTATCCCTGGATTCAATCCCTGATACAAAAAAAAAAAGCATGGAATATATTGTTTTTGCATAACTATTAAAGAGAACATGTCCGTGTTTATAAAGGAAAAAAAATATGAAGTTGATAAGAATCATTTAAGAAACATTTTGGATTTCATCTTCAGTGAAATATTCTTAGGTACTTGTAGAACTCAGAAGAAACTCAAAATATCAAATATAACATCGTGTGTGTGTGTGTGTGTGTGTGTGTGTGTGTGGTAATTTTTCAAATTATCATAAGCAAGAAGCTTTTCATTGTATTAATGCTTAATTTGAATGTTTTCTGTATAGGTATTTTTCAGCCCTTTTCCAGAAGTTTATATAATTCCAAAATAGTGTCTTGAATAAAAACAATAATAAATAGCAATGTATAAATAATTGTAGCATTTGTTATTTGTAAAATGTTTGTTTTTGCAGAACATTTTTCTCAGAGACTTAATTTTAATTTGTATTCTCTGTTGAAAAATATACAATGAAACCATAAACCAAAGTGTTATTTTTGCCTTTTTATAAGTTCTTAGTATTTTTAATTAATCCACTAACCATTAAAAAGAATCCAAGCTATAGGGCTTTTAAATCTTTTTAAATTAGGCAATTGGTGTTAGGTCTTTAAAAAGTAAAGCAATAAAGCAAAACCTAGAAAATACCTGGGGGAGTTTTTATTTTATTAAGGTTGTGTTCCTCATGTTCTTAGGCATTTTGGATCAGTCTGCCGTGTGGGTTGATGAAATGAATTATTATGATATGCGAACTGACAGGAATAAAGGAATTCCTCCCTTGTCCCTCCGTCCTGCAAATCCTCTTGGCATTGAAATTGAAAAGTGAGTATCATCTTGCCTTTGGTTTTCTTTATTCTTCATTTGCTGAAAGTTTTATATATTTAAAGAGAGTCAAATTCTAGAAATGTCCGGAAGCACAATTGAAGAAAGCTCAATTATTTGGAGACAAGTGCTATTTTCTGAAATTTTGTCAGCTTTGCTAGGGTAAATGTTGTAGTTAGTTTGAACTTTTGACAAAACTACCTACCTCTTTATTTTTTTTTGAATTTTCATTTTGTGCAAACAAAAGTCTTGATATTTTAATAGCATACCTTTTTTGTGTGTGTGTGTGATACTAGGGATTGAACCCAGGGCCTTGCACATTATAGGCAAGATGTCTAGCCTAGTTCTACCTAACTAACAAGCTACCTAGGCAAGCTCTACCACGGAACTATATCCCCAACTCCTAACTAATATTTTTAATGATGTGAGCATTAATAAATTATCTGGAGTTTGTAAGTTTAAATATTTACATGGTATTTGAAGTGAAGATAGAATTTGTAATCTGATTTGTTTACTTGATGTTTCTAGAAATTTTAGAATAATTAGATCCAAAGTGTTTTTTTTTTAAATTGTTAATTGTAGGTGGACACAATACCTTATTTTATTTTATTTATTTTAATGTGCTGAGGATCGAACCCAGTGCCTCACATATGTTAGGCAAGTGTTATACCACTGAGCCACAACCCCAGCCCCCAAAGTGGTTTCTTACTTCAGTTGTAATCCCTACCATAAGTCTTACTTAATCTAGACTTACTTAAATTCAGTCATCAGAACTGTGCCAGATAAATGATCTTTTTCATGATGTTTTATAACCAATTCTGGAATTTTGTTTTCTTAATCCCTAGTACAGTGTTTTAGTGTTGCTTCATAAACACTCAGGGAAAGCAACAAGTTTGTTCTATAAATACTTTAGCCATTAGGTTTTTCTAAGATTGGGGAAGATTCTCCACTAATCTGTAAATAGTCAACCTTCAAGTCTACATTAGAATATCATTAGTAGTTAAACAACAAGCTGCTTTTTCACTATTGGGTTTGTCCTGTGAGAGGGAGGCAGGGCATATCATGTGTTTATCTTGGGGACATATCATGTGTTGAAAAACCATGGGTCTTGGGCAGCTTTTAGTGAACTTAGACTTCCCCTAGGTAACATCTTTGAAGCACTTGGGCAGTATGGGTCATTCTATAGCTGATTTAAGGATTTTAGTGCCCTATAAATTAATATTTAAAGATCTAGACAGTCTAGAGAAGAATGATAAGAGTCTAAGAGCCTTCCCCCCCCCCCTTTTTTGCTAGGGGTGTACTTGAGCACACCTGCTTCAACAATTCTGAAAGCCAGGCAAGTTCTTTCCAAAACTGCTGCAGAAGTGTAGAACAGAAGGGCCCTTCCGGTTGCTCTTGCTTGACCAAAAGGCAGCTTTGTAATGTGGCCCAAAGGAATGCAGAGGCATTGCACACTATTTTACAGGAGGTTCAGCCAATGAGCAAAGTTAGGGTTCAGTTGGATGTTCACTCTCATAAAATTAATGTCTTCCTGTTTTATTTTGGCATATAGACTTCCCTTATTTGTTCCATTGTCCTCTTACCATTTGACTATGTCCATCTCTAATGACACTCTTTCTTAATATGTTTTAAGATAATCCTTTGGCAAGATTGGTGATGGCAGTGAGGAATTATGACACTACAAATGATGAGCTTGCTTAAAATTTTCTTTTCTTTTTTCTCTGAGAGGTAGTCTAATTTGGTCTGGAGCCAAACTTCCTTGACTTGAAACTGAGCTCCACCACTTACTAGCAGGAATAACTTTGAGGAAGTTATTCAGCTTCTCTTTGCCTCGGTTTCCTCAGGTGCACAATGGTGTAGCTGTTTCTTAGGACTGTTGTGAAGCTTCAGTAAATAAATGCAGGTAAACATGTAGAACATAGCCCGTGCCTGGTGAATGTCAGTTCATTATTACTGTGATTCTTTGCTCTTCTTAGACATACATTTTCATTGCTTAGGAAAAGAGGGGTTCCAACTCTGTTGCTCAGGCTGGCCTCCAGTTCTTGGGCTCCAGCAATCCTTCTGCCTCAGTCTCCCAAGTAGGCCACTGCCCAGCCCAAGAACCTCTCTTTAATGATTTAAGATTATAGGATAATAAATTATGTTAAAATTTTAAATAATCTCATGTATAATAGTTAAGTGGGGGTAATATTAAATTTTTATTTTAAGGTATTACTCAAGTTTCAGTAACATTTGCCTTAGTCATTAGATAATGTAAAATATCGAATAATTTTTGAAAAATGTAAAATCTCGACTCACATAAAATGAATAGTGAGCTTTTATTTAAATCATTAATTAGTGGGAGAATCAATAAAATGCAAAAAAACAGTTCAAAGGAATGTTCTGGGAGAAATATAATAGGCAGTGAGAGATAATAAAAGGTATAAAATGAGCTACTTCTACTGGTAACCAGTTATATCCTCACCTTCCCTGTTTGTGTGGATGGAATCCCTCCTGTCACTGTCAGAGCTCCACTCCCTCTGTGTTTCTAACAGAGATGCAAATTTGTTAGTTACAGAGAAAGTTTCAGCCCCCCATAGCATCAGAGAGAGTGTTAGGAAGGCGCTCCTGAGCCTGGATGAAAGGACATCTGGTAATCTTTTTGTCTAAAAATCTTTTGCCAATTTTTTTTTTCCTGCCAAAAGAGAGAATAGAGGTGCCAGGAAACAAGAAAATGAAAGTAGGAAAGTAGAAAAAGTATAGAAACCAAGAGGAGAGAAATGTTTTTGGTCAGAAAAATGCTTTCCAGGCTTTCTTTTTTTTTTTCCTTCTCTTTTTAAAGAAAGTGCCAAGAGAGCTACATTTGGTTTATTGAACTCTTGCCTCAGAGAGAGAAATCTTTTTTACTTTTTGGTAGTGCTGTGAATCAAACCCAGGGCCTTGCCCATGCTAAGTGTATACTCTACCACTGAGCTATAACCACAGCCTAGATAGAGAAATCTTGTTTTAGAGGAAAAAAAAAAAAAAAACAAAGAAAGAAAAGTAAGGGAAAGATAGATTGTAAAATGCTGGTATAATGCTGATATGGGTTTTATTTTCCTAACTCACTTAATATGTTTTAGATAAAAGCTTTGGTCTCTGTAGAGAAGAATGTTGCATTCAGATCAGAATCCTTACTCTCTTTTATTTCTCTTTATTAATTTCATTTAGGAGTTTCTTTTATAATTAAAGGGCTGAAGACAGCCTATTTTCCTTAAACATCGTTGAATAAGAAACAACAGGGTTTTAATATTATTTGCTGGTTGAAAGGTATTGATTTAGAAGGTTTGAAGAATTATAAATGCTTATTATAAAATACTCAACTGTGATCCTGATGAATTGTCAGAGTAAAGTGGAGAGGCAGCCTTTGGAAGATGAATCAGCTCCTAGTAATTGCAATGTGAATGTTTATGGAAATTCTCTACAGCTGACAGCCCAGTGTACAAAGTGGAACAATGAGGAGTCCTGTGGTGCTGTGGTTGGTTCATCTGAATATGAAAAAGCAAAGTGAGAGTAATACAATATAGTTTCCTTGTTGCTTTTTGGTGTGAGTTAGAGTTTTAATAAATATTTTATTGGCTGACCCAGCATGCATGCTGTGGTCTTTCAGGCCACAAGTTTTAACAACTGGCATTTATTGGCCGCCTTTGACTGTTAAAGTCCTTCATATTCCTAAAATTTTAACTGATGTTTTTGCACACATGGTGCCACGATACTTATAAAAGTGTTACTAATTGCTCAAAAAACTAACTTCACTTTGAATTGAGACTAGGATTTGCTTGTAAAAGGTTCATATTTTTGATTTATTATGGTTATTGTCACAGATATATAATGTTCTCTGCATGGCTTCAATTGTAATGGAGACAAACTATTTAAACTGAAAAAAGAAAGTAAAATCAGGTTCATATTAAGTAAAAATCTTCAATAAGTTTTGTTTCTTAAAAGCAATACTCATTTGTCCAAGAGAATAATTTGTAAGTAATGTTTTGGAGATAGTACACCTATGGGAATAAGAGTAGAAAAACGGAATTTTGCCTCGATTTTATATAACCTCTTTTTTGTGTGAATTACTACCTGGGAAGGGCTGTCTACTCAGTTGATGTACCATTAATATCTGTTTTTATATATACACTGGTTTTATAGGCAATGTATATCTCATTTTCTTCTAATCAGTTTAGCTTTCCAACAGAAAAGAAACGTGACTATTTTTCCTACTACATTTAGAAAGCTATATTTAAAGAAACAAAAGGTGATGGCAAGATAAATCTTATTAGAAGTGTAGAAGAGAAGAGCCTTGGATAAATTTACCTTTCAGAATTTTGTAAAAGTAGATTTGTGGGTTGCGATATAGTACCTAAGTCCAGAAACTATCAGATTAAAGAAAGAAAAAGAAACAACCAAAGCAAACTTATGATCTTTAATATAACTGAATGTTAACAGTGTTGCTAAAAATTTAAAGCTAAAAAATTAAGCATAGCATTTATACATTCAAAGAACCACATAAGCCCACTTTTACTGTTAGCCTCCTACTCCCCTGTCTTCCATCTGCCATAAAGGAAATGTATTCTCTTCAATGCAAACAGAATGCCAAAACTGCAGCCAGTCTTCGATGTATGTGGGTGGCTAGAATGTTCTCATAACAAATGTCATTGCTTTGCATGCTACAGTGGTTATCACTGAAGACTATTCTTAAGCACATTCCTGTTAATTTTATGTGTTTTTCATCAATACACATGCTTGGGCTAACCATATTTAGAAGGTTTAAATCTGAGTTTACACTGCCATCTAATGGAAAACATTTTTTAAGGGTAGCAAGAGTTGTCCACCACTGAAACTGTGTTTTGATTCCTTAATGAAAATATTTCATGGGTTTTCATAGTGGAGTATATATGTTGCTTTTAATCTCTAACTCTAATAGTTTGAAAGTACAAGAATATATCTTTTTTTTTTTGTAAGTATTTATTTATTTACTTTAGTTGTACACAATGCAATGCATTTATGTTTATGTGGTGCTGAAGATCGAACCCGGGCAGCACACGTGCAAGGCGAGCGCTCTGCCGCTGAGCCACAACCCCAGCCCCAAGAATATATCTTGCTTTTACTTTTCATTGCTTAGGAAAAGAGGGGTTCCAACTCTGTTGCTCAGGCTGGCCTCGAGTTCTTGGGCTCCAGCGATCCTTCTGCCTCAGTCTCCCAAGTGGGCCACCGCCCAGCCCAAGAACCTGACTTACTGAACTGTCATTTCGTTTGGAAAGCTAGTATCCAAAATCCAGTTATTCTGAACACAGATTTCAGTTTTAACTGTGCTTCATTAACAATGTTGACATAGTGCTTCTTCCTTTCTTTCCTATTGCTGTTATTAAATAATGAATATTTTCTTTGTTTTTGATTGTAACTCTCCCTTCTATTCTTTCCTGATTATTTATCGTCATAGATTTATAGTTATGGTTTTATTTCCTTCTTAAGATTATCTGATTTCTTTGACAGTAAAAGCACTAGAGTCAAATCTTGATTATTGACATGTAATCTCTCTGAGGATATTTACTTATCTGTAATGTGAGAATGTTTGACTCACTTGTGATGAGAATTAAATGTAATGATACTTATAAAAATAATGTGTAAAATATAAAAGATAAAAGTAACAGCAAATAACATTTTTGAGCATTTGTTGTATGCCAGAGACTGCTAAGCCTTCCACAAGCATTATCTACTTTAATCCTTAAAACATTCCTAAGAGGGAGGTGTTATGATCCTTATGAATAAATGGAACGTAAGCTAAATAACTTTCCCACGGTTATGCAGACGGATGGAGCAAACTTGGAGATTGAATGCAGAGCCTATCCTCTTAGCCACTCTCATCACTGCTGCCTCCTATTGTAAATACTGGGTGGAGTTGTCTGTACATTTGCTTTGTTGATTCTTGGCATTGTCATTTCTCTCTCCTTTGTTTTTTTTTTTTTTTTTTGTTGTTGTTTTTTGGGGGGGGTCACCTATTTCACATATTTTAGGTATATACATAAAATATGAGTACATTTAAGCAGATGACAGATTCCAAGATTAGTTGAGGCAGTGACTCAGTCATGTTACTGAGATTTGAGAAACCTGGGTTTGCTGTTCTGCTGCCCTTAGGGTAAAAGTAATTTCCTTCATAATTGCTAAATGGCTTTAGCAATTCCTAGTGTTGAAACACATTGATATCCAGAGGCTGAAAGACACTATATCTTCTGGGTTCTCTCCTCCTCCTCCTTAAAAAAAAAAAAAAAAAAAAAAAAAAAAAATATATATATATATATATATATATATATATATATATATATATATATATAGTATATGGACACAATGCCTTTATTTTATTTTATGTGGTGCTTGGATCAAACTCAGTGCCTCACACAACATGCTAGGCAAGCACTCCACCACTGAGCCCAACTCCAGCCCCTGGGTTCTCCTTAAAAGCGTGGAGATGTTTCCCAAAAAGGCTCTATTTGATCTTTCTTCAGACAGCACTTGTCAAAACAGTGTCACTCAATAAAGAATAAGGGGAAAGTGACAGACAGGGTTGGCTTGGGATAGTTGATCTCACCCATTAAAGGTAAAGTGCCAGGTTGTATGAGATTCTTCTTGTGGAAAGGGCCCAGAGTGATTGTCAGGTCACTGCCCAACAATGTCTACTAAAAACATATCTGCATTTCTATGCATGATTAGTCCTGGATTTAATTGTATGATTTGGACAAAATTATTTGACATCTCTGTGTTAGAATTTCACTGTCTTGAATACAATTTGTCTTATTCCTATGTGTCCAATTTCTGATTTAGGTCTCAGCACTTCTTTCAACGTTAATAGTTGTAGTTAAGTTTGGTAAAAGAGTTTTAAGGTCTTCAGAAAGAAATCACTGGAGAATAATTCAGTCTGAGGGGTGATTATGAGAGTTTGGGCATTTGGACCAAGAGGTCCAGTACTTTCAAATTCTGCCCGTCTCATTTTGAGCCTGAAGGAGCTATATGTATGTGTGTGTGGCGGGATAAGATACTTGTAGGTGGGCCAGGTGCTGTGATGCATGCCTGTAATTCCAGCAACTTGGGAGACTAAGGTAGGAGGACTGCAAGTTTGAGACTAGCCTAGGAAATTTAGCAAGACTTTGTCTCAAAAATAAAAACGACTGGGGACATAGATCAATAGTAGTGCACCCCTAGGTCCAGTCCCCAGTACCACAAAAACAACAAACAAACTAACAAAAAACCAATAAACAATAACAAGGAAAAAACAACCAAACAACAAAAAACTTGAAACAAAAACACCGAGTTGATGCTTCAGATCACAGCATAAAGCTTTCTGGTGGGAGTACAGGGCCTCCCAATATTCAACTTAATGCCAAAGCTCAGTTTCAGGATCTGCTATTCCCTTTCCTCCCACACTTGCCCTTCCAGTGGCCATGGCATAAACATGATGACAGATGAGGGTGTTGAACCTGTGGGGGCCTCGGCATGCCCAAGGGTATCTCTTTACTGCCAGTCAATGTGACCAGGCCCATTCTTGCTCTCTCTGAGGGCAAGGTAGATGGGGAGGGACTCCTCTGGGGTAGGAGAGTTTCTTAATAGCTCTTGTCTTAGAGTTCTCACTAGACATTAGAACTTTCTCTTTCACTATAACAGATTTTGTTTGTAAGAATGACAATTTAGTGTACTTTAAGTAAAATGTTACTAAATCCAGCGAGTTTTAAATATTGAGTATAGAATGGAAGATCTGGAGAACTATAGATTTACATTTTTCAGTACCAGCAATTTAAGCATTTTATTATTTAGGACATAAACTTTTTTGTATGCCATATTCCTCCCATTAAAAAAATTTATTTTTATGCTAACTATATTGAGCAGGGTTTAAGTGTCAGACTTATGAGGAGTGTAGAATCTTAGCCATGTTACCATGGCATACAACTGCTCTAGTTTTGAGTTTTGTGTCTGTATTTTATACTTTTTTGCTTTACTTGATATCATTCTGTTACATGTCCTTTCTTGAAGTCATTTTATTTTTTCATTTGTAGTGCTAGGGATCAGACTCAGGGCCTTGTGCATATTAGGCAAACACTCTACCACTGAGCAGTACGCCCAGCCTCATTGATATAATTTCTTGACACAAACAATCCCTCTTTACCTAGTACTTTGATGATGGGCAGGGAAACACCCAACCAAACTAAAGTTCTTCAGGGCCTGAGTGAGGGATACAAATGCTTAGTTTGACTTCTCCGTGTCCCATTTTGCTTCTTTTTTTCTCAGCTCTGTCCTTAATATGTGAGTTAGATGAGGCTTTCTTATAGTTGAATAATTCATAGCCACTATTATAATTAGGGATTTAGTTAATACTAGACAATTCTGTAGGGCTTTTTGTTAGGATTATTTAGCTTTCTGAGTCAATGAATACATTGAATAAAATATCTGTACAAAGAAGGAAGGTTGACCAAATGTGGTCTGCATGCCACCATAGGCCTCTCTCCTTATACTGGTGACAGATCATGTTTAGATAAAGCCAATTAATCCTTCATACAGTAGTCTAAAGAGAATCTCCCTATCAGTTAAGGTAGGACTACTGAGTAAAGGCCCTGAAGCCCAGGGCCTATCAGAAGGAAGGGTTTCTGGATTAGTTAGCTGGAGCTTAGCATGTTGTGGCTTAGCCTAAGTCTCTACTCAGTCATTATGTTCCCCCAAAGTTCTAAATTACAGGCATGGTATACAAATAAATAAAATGAGATTCTTGAGTTCCAGAAGTGACAGGATTTTCTTACCAGAATCAGCATGAAGAATCCACACCAAAATAAACTTGTAAACATGCAGAGTACCCACCTCTCTGTCGGGGACCACTGACTAGACAAAATGACCAGCAAGCTAATGAATGTTACATACACAACTTCAAAAAGGTTCTGATGGTAGATCTTTGTACTTTTGAAGCTATTAGTAAGGAAAAGTACAAGATTAAATTTAGTCTCAGTTTCTAAACTGATGTGAGCCCTTCTAAAATCTCACTGGTCTTCTTTGGTTACCACAGTTTTAGCAGGGCTTTCTTTCCCCTCTAATAAAAATAAGAATGATTCTTCATAGGAAGAAGGTTAGTTTAACAGGATGTAGAGTGAGATCCTTACACATGGTCCATTCTAGAAGAAGGTGGTATGGTATCTCACTAGGCAAATTTGCAAAGGAAATCCTCGAGACCTGTTTCTGCCACTTTGGTCTTTTGGGGAGCATGATAGCAGAGTCCTGGCAGGGAGGACTTGTGGTAGGTTTCCTTGGGAAGAGCTGTGCTAGGCTCTGAAGGGGTAGAATGAGGACGTGTGACCCTCTCCAATTAAGCCTGTTGAGTGGGTCTTCCTTTGGACCCCCTGGTGACAGCACTTGCTGAAGCTATAGAATACAAAGCCCATGTAGACAGTAGAGGTGGATTTTTTGGGAGATTTGTTCCCTGTGACCAAAATAACACTGCACAGAAGAGAATGGGCTCTAAGAAGTTGTGCCTAGTGGTCAGGCACCTAAATGTTGTGGGGTTCCAGCAGGGAGATATGTACAATAAGGTGTGTAAAAGATAGCAGGACAACTTGAGACTGAGGAAAGGCAGTAGGAAGCAAATGGATCTGAGAGTTATGGCTAGAGGGTGGGGGTAATTCCTTTACTGAATAAACTTTGAAGATTCTGGGGTATAAAATAGCGTCAGAGACACGTATCAGTTAGATGGGACAGCAAATCAAAGGAACAATGTAAAAATGAACATGGTGTGTGCAGGAGAGTATAATCCCTTAAAGGTTACTGAAGGGTTTGAGGATTTGAATGACAGAAATAACTCCCAAGATATAAGCAGGTTCAGCTCAAGAAGAAGTCCGTGGAGCATGGACTTCATCCTCCGGATAGGGAGGTGGGACAGAAGCAAAGCCTGTCTGTGAGGTTGTGAGCCTGCAGGGGTGGGTAGAGTCTGACTAGGGTATGTTTGCCCTCTGACACATCTGGTGTCTTAGCATGGAGCCTGACCTATAATAGATATTTAATTAGTGTTTGAATGAATATGTAAATGAATTGATCCAGAAGTCAATCTTGTAGGCATGATAGGGAAATTCAGATAATGTATAGCCTGTTGTTATTACAAGATTTTTCTTAAGGTTATTCTAGACATGGACATGGAATTCAACCTTATGTTTTAAGGACTCTTTCAAATCTTATATTCTTCAGTTGATGTAATTTCTGTATTTCAGCTATTTTCCTATCTTTTATACACAGGGGTACATGATTTCTACATAGAGAATCAGCTGTGATAGAGGAAATTTATAAAGTTTTAAAGATGTTCTTGATAATATTACATACAATTGTGATTGTTTATATTCATATTTATTATATAGGTAGACACTTAATGATTCTTTTCACATTTTGGTAGCAGTACCAGTTGTAATATATTTTAAATCTTTTTATCCTTAGAAGTAAATTTCCTCAGAAGGACTTAGAAATGCTGTTCCATGGAATGAGTGCTGATTTTACAAGTGAGAATTTTTCAGCTGCCTGGTACCTTATAGAGAACCACTCAACCACCAGGTTAGTGGATGTCAGACTGAACTCTTGAGAGCTTCTGCTCAGATGCTAATGATGGGAATTTGAGTACCATAACTTGAGTGTTAGTTTTGGCTCTGCATATGGTAACAGTTTTAGGTATATAAGTTCTTTGACTTGGGTAAGTCCATAAACATCTCAGGATATCAACTTCCTTATTTGTAAAATGAGATTATTAGAGGTCTCTTATTCTTTACTCTAATTTTGTATTTCTACATGTTTCATTATTTGTGTGACTCATTAAAATTTTGTAGAGTTTTTAGTTGGGGACCTAAACTGATGTAAGTGCATGTGATATATTGCCCTACTCAAATTTTGACAAAGTTTAAGTTCTGGTGTGAAATACAGAACACACTGCTTTTTGTGACCATATAGCAAAGGAAGACGAGTTAGATTATAATTATGTAAATACTTGGCTTAAAATGAACCAAAAATTAGTTGTATACACAAGTTACAGTGTTCCCTTTTGTAGGCTAATTGCTTTATCAATTCTCTAGAAGAGATTTATAACTTCTTTACATGACTGATTTAAAACATGTTTAGTGAAAACATATAGATGAATGAATGGTTTATTGCTTAAAATTTATATTCTTGGCAAGTCAACTTGTTAAAATATACCTTAATATAAATTTTTCTTTCACTTATTAGGATGAAAACCATTACTAGAAAACATGAGGAAAAGTTAGTATTTTAACACATAAGTATTTTTATACAAAAGTTAGTATTTTAATACATTTGGCTTGATAAATTTTTAAAGCAAATACCTAATATAATTCTTCCATTGTAGAAAATGATTCTAATTTTATATTATGGCCATGTTTTTTCTATTATAACCGAGAATTCGTCTGTTTTCTGTATAGAACCATCATGGTATTCAAGAATATTTTCAAAATTTTATAGCTAGATTTTTGTAGCTCAAATGGAAATCAAATCTCTGAAATACAGAGGCCTACCTTTTTGTTCCCTCTTCTTGAGATGATGTTATTTAAATTGTGAATTAACCCACAGGTTTTATGTAACTTTATTATTAAGACTGTGTATTGACATGGTAAGATTACCATTATGCTCAATGTTCTAAAGTACTTGAATGAATGTAGTAGTCCCACCTTGGAAGTATTTGTCTTTCTGTCAGGTAGAAGATACTCAAAACCCTTTTTTTATCTGGTAAATCATGTATATAAGTATATAGTTATAAAAATATCTACATGTGTATTTACTTCTTAGGGATAGGATATATTTCAGATTACCATTTGAAAGCTACAAAACTCTTAATAGTTGTTGTAATTTAAGCATCACTATAAATGAAAGGTTTAGATAAGAATTTGAAAGCTTTTTGTTTTCGTATAGTCGCATATTAATCTGTATGCTTCTTAACATAGGTTTCAGCATTCCTAGTATTTATTCTTAATGAATGATCTTTTTTCTTTTTTGCTTGTTACAAGCCTGAAACATTTGTTTTCTTAATTTCATTACAGCTTTGAACAGCTCAAAACAGCAGTCACCACCCTCAAAAGGCAGGCCAATAAGAAGAGCGAGGGCAGTCTGGCATATGTGAAAGGGGGTCTCAGTACATTCTTTGAAGCACAGGATGCCCTCTCAGGTAAGGCGATCCATCTGTTGGGAGCTTCCACCATGGAAACCTGACACTGTGCTTGCAGAGTGTTTACAGGGTGCGACATTCAGTCTGTATTTATAAAAGTAGAGATCTAAAATGTACCATAAATATTTGTTGCAGACTAGGCTGGAATCTCTTTGAAGGCCTGGTACTTTAAATATTTGTCTCTGAGCCTTTGTTGACCCATCTTACATGTGTGAAATGGGAGACTCCTTTACCTCTCTATGATGCCTAATCTTTGGGGCTGATAAGAAATTAAATCCCAATGGGTAAAATTCTAGAATTCTTAAAGTCCTTTTGCAACCATCAATATCTTACACATGTGCCAAATTCTACAAATATGATGGAACCATTGTGTGTTCAATTTGGAAAGGACTTATGGTAATGCATTGGTTTTTTTAAGCCATCATACCACCAGTCCCCAATGATCATACACAAAGTTAGCTGTCCACTATCTGCCATCATCTTCATATGTGAGGGAAATTGTATTAAGGAGAAATATAGCTTTAGACATTTCAACGTAAATGTAGGGCAGGTTCTTTTTAACTACCTTTATTCAATAAAAATTATTGTTTATCTGGTGAAATGTAATGTATACTAATAAGTTAACCCGAATCTTTTTAAAAGTGAAGGTACCTATATCTAGGTACCTAAGTATCAGTAACTCTAATTATGTATTACAAGACTGTACCTTCTTCAACAAAGATAAAATTTTAAAATTGATTTGTTATCAAATTAATTTTATTGTTCTTAAAACTCCCTCCTCATTAAATATGTATTTGATGCAGTCCCTTTCTTGCAGGTAGATGTTAGGATTTCAAAGGGCTAAAATGTGAATGCCTACAAGTAAGTAGGGCAATGAGGTACACTTCTTGGATATATATTGTGCCCTATTTCTCAATGTTTTACCTTTCTTTCTTTGTGCCTGTTACTGCTTTTTCTTAGTTATCAGTTTTATGTTATCAAGTAAATGTGGTCATTCATATGCTTAGTTGCTACTTAAATGATTTGCATAAATTATTGTAATTAATATAATTTCACTTAGCAAAGATAAATGTTTTACTTTCTTCTGCTCTTGAAAAACATTTATATACATACATATTTCCTTATGGTTTTTCTTTTTATAAATGGTTTCATTCTTGATAGATTTCAAGAAGTTTTATTTGGTGCATTAAATTTATGTAGTCTGATTTATTAGAAATTTGACTTAGAAATATGTTAGCAACTTAAAATTCAGCAAAGATAGTGCTGACCAACTACTAATAAGCAAATGATTTTATGGTATATAGAAAATAATTACAATAATAAATATAAAAACTTTAGATACATTCAGGTGCATCTAGCTTTTTTACTTTTTGATGTAAAAAAATATTTTATAGAAAATATTTAAACATATTAAATAGTAAGAACTACTTTCATTGTAAAGATAATAACATTTTGATGTTTTCCTTTGGGGCTTTTTTTTTTCTTAGCTTAAACAAGTGTATATGACAAAATTGGGTGTTGTTTGTAAAGTTGTATATACTAGAAATCTTTTTTGTTCTTTAGAGAAAACCTGCCACGCCTCTGTGTGACTCTTTACTATAACATTTAATTTATTTGTAGCTTTTCGTTAGTTTTTCCAATGCAAGTTTTAAGTGAAATTGATCTGTAGTTTTTAAAAAATGCTTTCTTGGTCAGATTTTAGTGTTATGTTATATAGAATCATATGGATATGTACATGTTGATGTATCTGTATTGGGCTAAGTATGAACATGCAGAACTACTTATTTGAAATTCGAGAGTTGATACATAAAATTGCTCAGGTTATTTGTTTTGCTTTGCTACAATGAAAATTTTCAAAAGTGCTAAAAGTAGAGATGATAATATAATCAACCCCTAATATACTTATCACCTAGTTTTACAGTTATGAATTTTTTCCCATACGCGCTTTATCAGTGTTTTTGAGGTTGGTTTGTTTGCATTTGTTGATGGTTTTTAAAGCAAATCTCAAGCAGTGTGATGTTTCTCTGCTATAAGCCTTAGTATGAATTCCCCCATATAAGGACATTTATGTACATAACCACAATATCATTAAAACAGCTAACAAAATTAGTAAAGTCTTGAATATTAACTCAGTCTCAGTTCATATTTAGATGTCTCTAATTACCCCAAACTTCCTTTTTATAGTTAATTTTTTCAAATCAAGATATGAATAAAATTTAGTCATTACATTTGATTTTAAATTTCCTAAGCCTCTTTTAAACTGCAATAGTACCATCACCTTTCCTGCCTTATTAATTTTTTTTCCCATGCCATTAAAGATACAGGTGATTTTTCCTTTAGGATACCACATACTAGATTGGACCCG
The DNA here is from genome assembly GCA_025594165.1 of Tamias sibiricus. Classification (NCBI taxonomy): domain Eukaryota; kingdom Metazoa; phylum Chordata; class Mammalia; order Rodentia; family Sciuridae; genus Tamias; species Tamias sibiricus. Next base: position 2,524,697 of record CM046666.1, read on the forward strand.
AGTACTTCCCTGTGTTGTCATTTAACTCTGTTGCATTGTTTGGACATTAGATAAGATTCAATTTCAACATTTTTGGCCATGGATAGTACTGTGTGCTTCCTATTCCATCATACCAGGAATTCTTTAGTGTTTGTTCTGTCTGTGGGCACCTCAGTGAGTCAGTAGCTTTGGTGGGAGTGGGGGTGGGGGGGACATTAGGCACCAGCTATTGATTACTTTTTAAATTTTTGGTGGTGTTGGTGATTGAACCCATGGCCTTGTGCATGGCAAGTACTCTACCACTGAGCTACACCCCAGTCCTGAGATACACACACACACACACACACACACACACACACACACACTTTAAAATACATATATATATTTTTTTAATTAAAATTTTTTTTTCTCCTTTCTGTGTTTTGTTTATTTTGGTTTAATTTTCCCCAGAAATTCTCAGTTTCAGGAAAACATGTTTTTCAGCGTTGTATTATAATTTGTAAATCATTTGAAATTCATGTTATAGGCCCTTTTCATAATCTGTTCAGTTCATTTGTGTATTCTACTTTTATAAAATATGAATTATTCAGTCAGTGGTACCTATTTTGTGTTTTTAAAATTTGTAATTTTAATTTTTCTCATTAGATGTCATAGTTTGTAGAAGATTTTTTGTTTTTGTTTTTAAAGCTAGTTTCTAAGAAAGGATATATTTCTTAATCTGTGTCAATTTTCTGCTAAAGAGAAGATGGGCTGGGAATGTAACTGAGTGGTAGAGTGCTTGCCTAAGCATGAGGCTCTGGTTTTATTCCAGTACTAAAAAAAACAAAAACAGAAACCAAAAAGAAGTCCGGGCATATGTTACCAATGCCTGGTTAATTGTTATTTAAAGGTTGGCTATTTATAATAAACGTAACAGACAAATCTCCCTCTTTTTAAATTTTGATCATCAGTTTTTCTTTGTATTTCCTTTGTAATCTTTTTTTTTTTTTTTGGGGGGGGGGGGGCAGTGCATGCAAGGCAAGCACTCTACCAACTGAGCTATGTCCCCAGCCCCTCCTTTGTAACTTTTGATAGCTTGTGCTCTCTTGATACTAATACTACAGTAGTACAATAACAACATCAAAGAGAAGGACAGTGCCCAGGGTCACCTTCAGTTTGATAATATACTAAAAGAACTCCACAGGACTCACTAAAAGCTGATGCACTCACATTTTTGGTTTATTATTAGGAAAAGAGACAGATCATAGTTAGCCAAAGGAAGTCACATGGGGCAGGATCTAGGAAGTTTTATGTGGGGGTGCTTTCACTTTTTGTCTCTTATTGGACTCATGGACAACACTGACTTTCTTAGGTATAATGTGTGAAAAAGACATGGAGTACAGCCAGTCAGGAAGCTATTTCCTGTCTACATTGAGTCTTTATCACACAGATAGGATCAGTGACCATTATGGCTGATCTCAGTCTCCAGGCTCCTGAAAGGTCAAGGTGATGCTGAGTGATTTAAAGCCCTCACCATAAATCACATTGTTAGATTATCTGCTAAGACCCAAGTATTCTAGGTAAACAGACATTTTTATCAGGTAGACTATTCCAGGAACTTCATGATTACTTCCTAGTAACTGAGGGAAAAAGGCCAGTTTTTTTTTTTTTTTTTTTTTAGGAGGTGACAAGATTAAATTCTTTGCTGAAAATGTTAGCATTTTTTATTTTTATTTTTTTAGTTGTAGATGGACACAATACCTTTATTTATGTGGTGCTGAGGATTGAACCCAGGGCCTCACACATGTGAGATTATGAACCCTCTACCGCTGAGCTATAGCCCCAGCCCCTGAACATGTTAGCATTTTATATCCTTCCTTTGGAAAGCATTTGCTTGAAATTTTATTTATTTATTTATTTATTTATTTATTTATTTATTTATTTATTTATTTATTTATTTAAAGCAGTGCTAGGCATGGAACCCAGGACCTTGTGCATCAAAGTACTCCACCATTGCGTGGCATCCTAGACCTATCCATAGTAGTCTTTGTAAACTTTCAGAAGTTTGGTTTGGGAACATGTCTTCTGAGCAACATAAGGCAGGGTTTTTATTTTTTAAATGGTATTCTGAGAGCTTTTGCCTTTTAATAAAATTTAAGCCATTTATCATAACTGAACATTTTATCCTGTGGTCATGTTCTTTATTGCTTTTTATTCTTCATTTTTTATCTTTTCTATATAAATTGTATTGTTTACAGATTGGGAAAATGTTTTTAAATTCTGTTATAGAATTGTCTTTTGATTTCTAGCCGGCGCGGTGGCGCACGCCTATAATCCCAACACTTTGAGAGGCTGAGGCAGGAGGATCGCGAGTTCAAAGCCAGCCTCAGCAATGGTGAGGCACTTAGCAACTCAGTGAGACCCTGTCTCTAAATAAAATACAAAAAAGGACTGGGGATGTCACCCAGTGGTCGAGTGCCCCTGAGTTCAATCCCCAGTACCGCAAAAAAAAAAAAAAAAAAAAAAAGAATTGTCTTTTGATTTCTATTGTATGTGACAACAGTTAGCATAACTTTATTTCCTGCTTTAATATAAGTTGAAGTTATAGACCCAGTTACTTATTTTAGTTTTCTTTTTCATTTCAGTGTTGTTTAGATTTATTTTTGTCTTTTGCTTTTAATTTTACCACAATTATATATAATTTACTGTATACATGTAAATTAAATTGCTCTTAATATTTATCATCAGTCCTTTTATATTTCATCTTTTCTATCTTTGAAATTTTTATTTTGAGCAGTGGGGTATATATTTTGTTCTATATCTTTTGAATTCTTGAATGTCTGGTAATGTCTCTTGTCTTTATACATTAACAACATGTGTGCTATATAAGAATTATTTTGTGAACGTTTTGATCTGTTGACTTTTAGTATTAGAAGAAATCCTTAGCCAACACAATTCTTTAATGTGTAGGTAAATTTTTTGTTTTTATTTCAGTTATTAGCTTAGAAGATATATTTGTTTAGCCTTTAAGAGGAAAAGAAGGAAGGAAGAAAAAGAACATTCTATTGTTACTGTTTATTGATGTACCAAGATGATCTAGGCAGGTATGGTTTTCTAGGACCTAAAATTCTAAATGAGTCATTTCTATTAGTCTTCTAGATAGTAGTTGAAATTATTATTATTGTTTTCTTTAGTATAACTGAGGAAGAAATTATAGATAACTTAATTTAAATGTAATTTATATATGATTTAGCCACTCTGTGTTAGTCAGTTTTCCACCACTATAACAAAATACCTGAGATAATTAACATTTAAGGAAAAATGTTTATTTTAGATCTAATTTCTGGATGTTCCAGTCCAAGAAGAGGAGTGGGGCATGGCTTTGGGCCTCTAATAAAACAGCGTATGATAGTGGGAATGTATGGTGGAGCAAACCGCTCACCTCAGAACCCAAAGAAGGAAAGGAAAGTACCAGGGTCCCACAGTCCCCTTCATGGATACACCCCTAATGACCCAAGAACCTGCTACAAAGATCCTTTCAAAGATCCACATCACCTTCCAGTAGTGCAACCCTGAGCAGCAAGCCTTTAACACAGAAATTTGTGTTAAAATTCAGTAGAATAAGTAAAAGCTAAATCTTTGAGAGACTGTTCATGAATTTAAATTTATAATGCATATTTTTTAGCCCTTTCTCATCTCCTCTTTAGTAAGTATAATGCTCTCAGAGCCTGGCATACTAGCCAAATTAGGCAATAACCTGTCTTTATAAGGACCAGGAGCTAAATTTAGCTTCTCCCAGGATTGTTAAGGAAAAAAAGAAAAGAAAGGAAATAAAAAGAAAAAAAGACAGTGATGATGAATTCATGATAGAAATTTGCTATCAGTATATATAGAACTGTGCCTCACACCTGGATTCTTATAGATATTGCCCATATACACGTCATTTGTACTGCTTCATTTAATACTGGCATTTATATAAATGTAAGGACAGATATTTTGAAAAAATTATTCTTTAAATTACAAGTTTCACACCCATACTTTATTCAAGTTAAATAAAATGATTAACTAATTTCAGTGAATCTGTAGGCAATCTTTGTATAACCCTGATTTTTCTTTGAATAGTACTTTTATACCTACCATTTTTTTTGTTTCCCAAATAAAAACTTATGATATTCAACTGTCTCACATATTTAAGTTTTAATAGATTAGAAACAATAGCAAACCTGTGATCATGTACCAACTTGCTTATTGAGTTATTTTATTTAAAAATGTTTTCTGAGAAAATAAAAGGTCAAGTGAACCAGACATTGGGTTACTTGGTTTAATTTTCTGGAAAATCGGATTGCCTTTATCAGATCCTAGTGTCTCTCAGTCCTCATGCTTGGCTGACAGCTTGACAGTGGCTCTGCTGTGGTGGAGATGGGTGGGAGGAAGTTGCTTTGTCAGCAAAAGGGCTGTAAACTGAGCTGTAGAACCAGGGTCACCTCATCTTGACCTGCTGATCAGTAATGGGTTATGTCAGCATCAGAAAATGTGACTGCATGATTTTCTTTAATGCTAATTTTGACTTAGAAAATAACATTCAAAGCAGGGCTAAGATGTAATGTCTTTATTGCCCAGGACAAACCACATGCAGTGCCTCCTTAGTATGTGCCAAATAGTCTTTTACAACCAGGATTGTCAGAAAACCACAGCGGCTTTGCTCACATAGGGCATGGAAGTCTTTCTAGTTTAACTCTTTAATACTTAGGTATATAGTTTGTCTCCTCTTCTTAAAGATAGGGAAGGAAGTTCTGTCCATTTTGACTTCACAAGTCAAACTGAAATATAAGCTTTGACATATGGAAACATTTTGTGACACTTTTACCACACAATCCAAATTTGAAACATTAGAGACATTACTTTCTATTCACTTCTGAATCCAACAAGACAATTAAAAAACAGTGGCTAATTGTTTTACTAAATGTATTTCTTTTACTATGGATATACTTCAGCAGAGGAGCAGTCTGTTTATTTTAGAATTCAAACAAAGTTTGAGGTGGCTTTATAAGGAAAATGTATTAAGAAGAATAAGATTGGGATTAAAAAGTAAGAGAAGCAGAGACAAGGCAGGACGGATCACAAGTACAAAGCCAGCCTCAGCAACTTAGTGAGGCCCTAAGCAACTTAGGGAGACCCTGTCTCAAAAATAAAAAGGTCTGGGTATATGGCTCAGTGGTTAAGCACCCCTGGGTTCAATCCCAGTACCTAGCCACCCCTCCACCAAAAAAAAAAAAGGAGAGAAAGGACATAGATGTTATCAAGCATTGATAATGTGTTCATAGTCCATTTGGGCACTGAATTTGACTCAGACTTTTCTGACAATTAGAGGAAATACGTAGAATTGTATAGGGCTCATAAATGAAATACAACACAAACAAATTTGCATATGCAGACTATTTTGTTTGTGTTTTTTTTTTTTTTTTTTTTTTGTTTTTTTGGTAAAGCAGAACCTGAAAATTTTCTTTTAAGGAAGAGTTTTAAATTCACTGTTATTTGAATATCAGAAAATAGCTAATATTTAAGTGTTGTTCATTTTAGTGTACTAGTTGAAAAACAGTGGAATTAGATGTCTTGTATTTGGGTTTCACTATAGCAAATTATGTAAAAGAGTAGAAATCCTACATGTTTTAGCAGCTATTATTTTGAGGAGTTGAGACTTTTGTATTTGAACTGAATGCCATTCCCAAGTAACATAGTAAGTTTATTGTTTTCGTTTTACAAACATGAAAACAGAAGCTTAGACAATCTAATTGCCTGTTCAGGCTGGGGAGTGTAGGGTAAGGTTTTAAGCACTGGGATTAGACTATCTGAGTGAGTTCACATTTTATGAGTTTGGCTTTGTGACCTTGGTCAAGTTGTTTAATTTCATGAATCTGTGGTTTTTCCTATCTGTTAAGTAGAAATGATGTTAGAACATACGTCATTGGCTTCTTACAATATGAAAAACAGGTTAGAAATTTATACTGATTAGCTTACAATCAAGATGTTTTCATGCATGTGCTTTTTTGTAAAAATATATAAAACCAGCAACTTGAGAAATTGTGCTCTTTATATGTAATATGAAATGAAATGTACTCTGTAAACATGTATAACAAATTAGAATAAAAAATGGGAAAAAAATGAAAATTTAAAAAATTTAAAAAAGACTCAATGTTTGCTGTGCTGTTCTACTATTTTTTGTTATATCACAATTTTGAATATGAGATTACATTTGTTTTGAAATATTTCTTAGTTCTTCACCTATGTAAGCCTGATTTACTATGTTTAAAACCTCATTTCTTCAATAGTTAATAGCTAAATTATGTTATAAAGTGATTTCCTGATAGTCATTATCACAGAGAGACATAAATCAATAAAAGGAAACAAAACTCCCATATAATTTATACATCCAGAGTTGACATGCTTGGTAGATGTTGCTAGAAACTTCTTTGGAACCTATAGGTGGATTTATTGTGAATAGATCATAAAAAATACATATTTTGCCATGTCATATCCCAAGGCTGAAATTAACATCTTTTTGTGGTTGTTAAACTTCAAATAGTAGCATTTCTGTTTTGCAAATGGTGAAACAGAAATAAAAAACGACTTTCCCATGGCCAAATATCAAAGATATTAATATAAAACCCAGGATGCCTAAGGTCTCACTTTTCTTTTTTCATTCAACTATTTTTACCACTCAGTTTTGAAGATCAGATGATTGAGTATGTGTATTATGTACTATTTTAATAATGTTAAACTATGAATAACTTAGATGGTGTCTGCTGGGTACTTTACAAAGTATTGCATGTTTGTGCTCCTTCCCAGCAGTGAAAATAATATGACCATTTTTAAAACCTGTTTAAAAATGTCATCTTGATATAATATCTTTCTACTCATTAAAATGGCCTACATTTTAACTAGATTTTTTTCTTCTTCTTCTAGCCATCCATCAAAAATTAGAGGCCGATGGAACGGAAAAAGTAGAAGGATCCATGACGCAGAAACTGGAGAATGTTCTGAACAGTAAGTTTTGTCCTACGACCTGAAACTATTTATGGGCCGTATAACAAGCTTTAATATAGTTCGTGGACCTGATTTCACAGGACAAGGTGGTAAGTTGCATTTCAGTATTTATTTCTAAATAGTAGTGATTTAATAAACATAAAGGGGAATAGAAACATTGAAAACAAATATCCTGTTTTTGTTTTTATTGTATTTATGAGAAATCATAATTTGAAAACAAGCCCTTTTACTTCTTAAGAAATAAAATTTGCTACCTTAAAACAGACTATAGTGAAAAGCACTGAGGCAGTAGCTAGGATTGTCATTGACCAAAAATCTGAAAATGCATCATCAAGCATCTGCCAGATTTAACACAGGTAACCTCAGCTACAAGAACAACAGGTGCTTAAGGTATTGCTTGTTTACACCTTGCATTTCTTCAAAAGGAATTTGGGCAGCTCTCTGTTTAAGAGTGAGTCTAACTCTTGAGATATTTTGTAAGAACTGTAGATCCAGGAAAAAATGGTATATGCAAAAATTTGTATCCTGTCCACCTCCTCTTTTCTCCTTTTTATGACATCCTGGGCTCCAGCTACTTATTCTAATTATTTAGAAGAAGCTCATCAGATGAATTAATCCTTGTTATATTATTAGTGGCTTGAAATTTTTCTGTCCTGTTTCACACATGTAGTTAACATTTGATATGAAGTGATAAATTGCACAGAAATCTTCTTGTTTTTAAATATAGTATAGCATATGATTTCCTTATAAAGAAGGGTTAAAATAATTAAAAAACCTTACTTTGGATCTTTAAAGATTCTATGACTACAGGACTGTGATATGAAGCTAATTTTGTACTTTTGGATTAATTTATTCTCATGAGCAGAATTTATAGATCTCATGAGCAGAATTTGTAGATCCTTTATGTAAATATCTATTCACAAACCTGGGGAATTCTTAATAAAAAAGCATTTTTTGGGGGGGAAAAAAAAAAAAAAGGTTCGCTGGGTATAGTGGTTCATGCCTGTAAACCCAGCTAATCAAGAGCCTAAGGCAGGAAGATTGCAAGTCTGAGGCTGGCTTTTGGAATTTAATAAGACCCTGACTCAAAATAAAAAGGGATACTATGTACCTTGGTGGTAAAAGTGCCCCTGGGTATAGTCCTTAGTATTTCCAGGAGTTGGAAATGGGGGTTAATTTAGTGTCAGCTTTCCTTGTTGGTAGAATCTGAATACTTGGATTTCATTCTAAATTTGTGAATTTGACAGCACTTAAAAATCTTCTCCTCTGATTATTATTGCTATTATTGTTGTTGTTTTTTTGTCCTAAGATTTTGCCACTGAGAATCAAGTCACCAACTTTGTTAAAATATATTTTGAATTCTATCCAAATAAATAATGCAGTCAGACATTTTAAGGTTTTAGAAGGATATTTTATACCCAGGGATATTATTTGGCCTATAGAAGTTGTCATCAAACCAAGATACCTATACAAAAACAAAACAAAACAAAACAAAAAAAAAAAAAGAGATCACTCCACTAACTTTTAAAAGGTGACTTATAGGTATAGCTGACACTAACTACAGCAATGTGTCTGTAGAAGAGGTACTTATTAAAGTTTGACTATACTAAGGTCCGTTTTATTTGTTAGGCTTAGCAATGCACGGTAACATAATTTTCTTACTTTAAAGTATAGTTTGGAAACAAATTTTCCCTTGGGAATTGTAGTATAGAAGTTGTAAGGGAAATTGTTTCATTCTATTCTTTAATAGAATGAAACCTTTTCTAAAAATGTGTCACATAATTCTACTGAAGTTTGCTCTTTTGGGATAAAGTTAGGCTTGACTGACATAAATAGTCACTTCTTTATAAGACCCTCAGGGTTTTTTAAAAGAAAAAATATTCCTTAAAATATAGTTCTTTATAATAATTCCCTTTTTCCCAGAAACATTCTTTATCAAAGTGATGTTGATGTTTTCTATCTTAATATAAGGTTTGCTAATTCATGTCAGCATAACAAATGTTTAATTTCACATTAGCTGTGTAAAGTCCTGGGCTAAGCCTCCTTAGGAGATGAAGCCCGAAGAGGTGTGGCTCCAGAGTTCCAAGAGTGTCTTTGGTGCAGAGGGGAATATTCTAGATATCCAAGGATACAAGTGCTGTAGAAGCAATGGAAATGTAGAGAACTGAGATAAAGAAAAATAATTATAGGAGTACTATTGAGCATTTAATTTCTTTTGAAAAGGACAGAAGAAATAAATGAAGAAGGAATAAATGACTATGACTATTCTTTAGTTTGCTTAAATTATTGCTAATGCTTTTATCTTACATATAAGAATATGCTAACTTAAATGGAACTTTCTTTTTCAAAAATTAAATGCCTGTTTTTCAATGGTAACAACTTTTTTTTTTTTTTAGTTGTGGATGGACACAATACCTTTATTTTGTTTATTAATTTCTACGTGGTGCTGAGGATTGAATCCAGTGCTTCACATGTGCGAGACAAGCGCTCTACCGCTGAGCCACAACCCCGGCCCCAATATTGACAACTTTTATTGGAATTGTTTTTGGTTTTCATTGACATATGCTTTTTAAAAAATATTTATTTATTTGCTTTAGTTGTACACAATGCGTTTATTTTTACATGGTGCTGAGGATCGAACCCGGGGCCACGCACATGCTAGGCTCTACTACTGAGCCACAACCCCAGCCCAGACATATGCTTTTCATATTTGCCTGAACTTAATAAAATTTTTTTTCTTAATATCAAGCCACTGATGAATTTTTTTTGTTTACATCAAATTCATTTATCTGCTGGGCATTGTGGTGTGTGCTGTAATCCCAGTGACTTGGGTGACTGAGCAACTTAGTAAGACCCTGTCTGAAAATAAATAATGAAAAGGAATGGGGAGGTAGCTCTGGGTTTAGTCCCCAATACCGGGGGGGGGGGGGGGGGGGGGGGGGGGGGGTCACTTATCTAACTGTGTTTTTACCTCTTCCAAAAGTATAAAATATATAAAATAGTACTGTCCGATAGAACTTCTGCAATGATGAAACACAGTTATTGAAAACTTCCGATGTGGCTTGAATAACTGAGGAATTGATTTTTTTTCTCCCCAAACTCAGGGGATGAACCCAGGACCTTGTTAAATGCAAGGTGTACACTGTACCACTGAACTTTTAATTTTTATTGAATTTTAATTAATTTAGCTGTGTTAGATTTCCCCGTCACTATGACAAAATATCTGAGAAAATCAACTTAAAAGGAGGAAAGCTTTATTTTGGCTCATGGTTTCAGAGGTTTCAATCCATGGTCAATTGTCTCCATTGTTTTGGGGCCTGTGGTTAGGCAGGGGGTGCTTGGTGTAGCAAAGCTACTCACCTCATGATAGCTGTAAAGAGAAAGGAAGGGTCCAGGGTCCCCATATCCCCTCAGGGGCACACTTCTAATTACCTAACTTCCTCTCACTAGGCCTAAAGGTTCTACCATCTCCCAGTAGCACCATAGGCAAGTGACCAAATCTTTAGAATATGGGTTTTTAGGGACCATTCAAGATCCAAACTATAGCACTAATTAAGTCTTGTACTGGGGATTGAACCCAGGGGACTCTACCACTGAACTTCACTCCCAGACCTTTTAATTTTGTGTGTGTGAGTCAGGGTCTCACAAACTTGCCAAGGCTGGACTCAGTCTCCTGAGTCTTGGGATTACATGTGTGTAACACCACACCCAGTAGCCTCAGGTGGCTAGTAGCTGCTGGATTAGACAGTGCAGATACAGATAGTACAGTGTAAGTATTTGTAATGGTTATGGTAATATTAGCTGTTTTAGTTAGCTTTCCTCACTGTGACCAAATCACCTGGCAACAACACTTAGAGTAGGAAAAGTTTATTTGGCTCACAGTTTCAGAGGTCTTAGTCCTTAGACATTGTTCTAAGCTCCATAAGGGCCCAGTGGAAGAAAGCCACTTAGCTCATGGTGGGGTCAAGAAGCAGAAAGAAGGAAGGAGAGGGGAGAGGGACAACAGAAAAGATGAACACTTCTAGGGCACATCTCCAGCCATCCCTGTAGTCTTGACTTGTTTTATTTTACTTTATTTTATTTTTTGTGATACTGATACTTGAACCCAGGACACTCTATGTACATCCCCATTCATTTTTTTAAAAATAATTTTTAATGTGTACAACTCACATACAACTGTTTGTATACAAAGTATATTCATACAATTCAGGTCTTCAATCATGCATTTAGGAAAATGATATCCGTCTCATTTAACCACCTTTTTTTTTTTTCCTTTTCTCCCCCTCCCTCCCCCCTTGCTCCCCCCCTTACCCTCCCTTCCCTTTGACCATTCTAGTGTTCCTCTAGTCCTCCTATGTACCCCCCATCCAACAATACTATGAACTAGCCTCCTTATATCAGAGAAAACATTTTTTCTTTTTGAGATAGGGTGTTGCTAAGTAGCAGAAGCTAGCTTCAAATTTATAATTCTCCTGTTTAATTCTCTTGAGTTGCTGGCTAGGAACTATGTATTAATGTACAAGTTTGGAGCCAGATTTATGAATATAATTGCTTGGTTTTGGTGTGCCTAAGTCTCAGTTAAATAAACACCCAACACCCAACAACACAGTTCAGGTTTTGGTTACTACAGTGTATTCACTGTAACTGTGTGATCGGTCCATAAGATGAAAATGTATCAAACAACAAAATGTGATGATACTGTAAATGAAATTCAAATCTAATGTAAATGGAGTTATGAAAGATGGTGGCAGTGGGAATGGCCCTGCTGCTGTTCAATATTGGAGATGTGCCTTTGGAGAGACTCAATGAAGGTGATCTTACCACTATAACTAAGAGAAGTACTTGTGAAGAAAAGGAAATGCCCCAAGGGAAGTGATGCTAAAAGCACCCTCAGAGGTAGATATTGCACAAGATTAAAAGTACAAAGGATAAAATGCTGGAGGCTGATTTACACTTGGAAAGAAGGTAATTTGTCAAAGTAAAAAAAAGCAAAAACTCTTTTAAGTTCTAAAAAGAAATAAAACACTTTATTTTTCATTTTTTCTAATATTTTAAACTGGGTACTAATGAGAAATTAGTTTTATAATTTTTATATTTCCTATTCATTTTAATCTGTGTTATGTAAGTTTTAATGTTTAAACAAACATTTTTAGATGTCATAGAAAATTGTACAGATGCTCTTTGACTTAAGATCATGTCCTCTTAAGCTCATCATTAAGTTAAATGCGGAGGGCCCTGGGTTCTTTCCCCAGCACTGGGGTGTGTGTGTTGGGGGTATGTACAGTGGAGTGGAAAGAATATCAGGTTGGTCATGTGCACTTTAAAAGGAAGCAGGAAGTAGCCAGACAATCAGAGGTTGATGAGTGGGAAACTCAGCAGAGATGGTTACAGATCCCGGAAGGGTTAGCAGCATGAGAGAGAAGATGGTGACTTCAGAAAGGAGATGGGATTCAGGATCTATAATGGCTAGTGAGAGAGATGGGGCTTGCTCAACACAATCTCTGTATGCCTTAGTGTGGAATTTATCTTTATCCTGAAGACTAATGGTGAGTCATTCAAGGAATTTAATAAGGGAATGATGTGATGAGATTTTTAAAAGAGCAATTTGCCATCTGTAGAGGGAGTGGTTTAGAGGGAGCTGCATTGGAGGCAGAAAGAGAGTCCCGATACAGTGCATAGCAGTAATGTAAGGGTGACCTTAAGAGGACTCCCAACCAAAACCGGTGGGTAAGGTAGAGCCAACAGCAGTGGAGAAACATTAAAGAGAATAGGATAGCAGTATTTGATCATTGGTTTGAGGTAGGAAGTAAGAAAAAGGAAGTGGTCAGTGATTGACTTGTTTTCTGGCCTTCTGGAGCAAGGAGGAGCAGGTTTGGGGCATGAGAAGGGAAGTAGAGAGGGAAAAAAATCAGTTCAATTTATAACATAAATTTATAACATAAAAGTCTCAGATCCTAAGGGTCATATCAGTGAGTATCTTTGTAGCTCTTACCACCATGTAATGGGGCAAGTAGAAGAAATTATGTCAGTTGCCTCTACTTTAAAATGGGGTGAAAACAGCGCCTGTCTTAGAGGAACATACAAGTTTAATGTAAAGTACATGTAAACTTACGAATAGCACATAGCATAGAGCAAGTGCTCAGTGATTAGCTGTCATTATTGTATGTCTAGTGAAAATATTTTTAAAGATTAGTCTTAAGTTCACAAACACATTTTGAGATGAAGATTTGTGAGTCACCAGTATAGAGATGGTGGTTAAAGTAATATGATTGAATGATTTAATTGAAGAACTTTGTGTAAAATTAAAATAACCAGGTCATGTTGTTAGGAAATTAAAGAATATCTGTAAGAGTCAAGTTTGTAAAAAAGAAACTGATGTCTACTTAGTGTTTGGGTGGTAAATATTTAACAAGTGGCATTCAAAAAAGAAAAAGAAAACCAACCTCAATTTTAGCATTTTCCCAACTTGACTTAAAAGAGGTTTGGAGAGATGTGAGCAGTTGACTCTTGAGAGTGTATGAAACTCATCGCCAGGGTTCTAGTTGTGTGTCCTTTTTTTAGAGCTGTAGTGGCTGTTACATGGTGTTGTAAACACGCATTAAATATTGTTTGCAGTGCTGTTTGGTTAATATCATTATGTTAGGCAGGCAGCTGCTATCTAGTGAGTTTCCCGAATCTGTTAAAATGAGATACCTAAGCAGATTATTAGGTCTCTCTCTGTACTCCTAATTTTGCTATAAATGTGAACATACGTTTTAGGGTTACCTTTATCTTCCCGAGTATTTTAAAGTTTCATTTTCTAGTCTCATTTGGTTTGCTTATTCCTGCAATAAATTGTGCTGCGGTGGGGGCACTCCTACCATCCTGCCCCAACCCCTGTAAGTCCCAAGAAAGGGAAAGCACAGATTAAAAATCACTTCTAAGATCTACTATCTCAAGTGTCTGTACCAAGAAAGGGACTATAAGGTCACTTTGAAATAAGAGAAAGTATAATGTTTACTTTAAATAAACATGCTTGAAATTATAAGACACCTTGGAATTACAGGACTTGATTTTCTATATGACAGGAGTTCCTGGGACAATTAAATATTTTTTTTTTTGTGTGTGTGTGTGTATTATGGATAGATCAGTCAGTAGGTCTGAGTATGAGGTTAGTATGCAGTGGGAAAGTTACTTTTCTTTCCATGTTACCCTGTGGAAAATTTTTACTGTTCCAAGTACCCAACCATAATAGGGCATTTGGTATGTTGTTGCAATAGCATTGCTGTTAATTCTTGGGAATTATGTGTAACTGAGTTAGTGATGGTCACTGTACAAGTTAGCTGGTGTCAACATCATCCCTGGGTGAGGAGAAAGATCTTTTCTGGTCTAGGATCAAAGCTTGTTCTTTGACTTGTAAGGCCAAAGTCATGGTCCTCATGACCATCAGATTCTGTTAAGATTTGTTCTGTGGTCACATACTGGACACTTAAATCCCTGCCAGCTGCCTTAAAATTAGGTATTCTTGATGTGAGAACGTGGAGTGAAGTATGTGGGTCAGCATACATGGGGGATATTTACTGGATGTCTGTGGATGCCCTACTAATGGTCTTATCTGTAACAACAGCCCACAGATGAAGAGTGCCCCTTTTGTGTAGTAGTTTTGTTTTCTTATTAGTAGCCCTAGGGAAGAAAGGCATACAATGCATTTTGTGACCTGCTGGTGATTTTTATCTGCTGTACAAATCTTGGTTTCACTGTTCTCCTTTATTTTGTTACTGAATGTATCATTTGGTTATCAGAGTCATGAACTACTGTTTTATTGTGAATGCAGTAAAATTCACAGCAGAATAATATTTATTGAAAAGTTGTCTATATAATTTCTTAGCATCACACAAATTAAAATCCTCCATATGTAAATGCATACATTTCCATATAAATTATATAGTTTACAGTTTCTGCCTATAAACTTTTCTGTATACGATATTTTTATTTTGTTTAATTATACGTAGCTTTTCTTCACATTCTTGTTTTCATACTTTTTGGGGATTAAAATTAATTATTTGTTGGTAATATTTTGTTACTTTAAAAATAACTTGAGAAAAATCCAATTTTGAATTCTTTACCCTGTTTGCTCCAAATGCTTTCACTTCCATTGAACAGAAAAAAAAAGCTTAATTACTAATATCTAAGCCCCACATATAAGTAAGTAACCTTTTAAAAAAGATTAATTTCTACTTGCATATCTATTCATTTATGAAGCCTCGACTCATGTTTATATTTTTAAAATGATAAGCAAATACTTTAGAATAATTTTCCTTGAAGAAAGAAAGTTTTAACCCTAATCAGATTTCAGATATTCATTTAGCTTCTATTATGTGGTTTGGTGGCAAGAAGAAAATGTATTTTTCTTCATCTTATAGTAGAAATTTAGGAGTCTACATTAAATAGCATGTGGTAAAAACAGCTATCTTGACCAAACAAAGTTTTTATATCAGGCCTTTAAAATCTCAACAGAATTTAAACATTATTTAGATAAAACAATCATGTTACAAAGACGACTTTTAACACGATCAGGCCACCCACAGTGTGGACCAGAGGATATGGCATGCAAGCCACCCAGTGAGACTGAGGTAATTTTTTCATCTTTGCTTAAAGTATAGTCACTAGACCAGATAATGTAGAAACTTTACAAGCAGCGATCAAACAGCCAAAAACAGTTTATCCTTTCTCTCCCCTTTCCCTGTGGCTAATTAAAAATAATTCATAAGTTGCAAAATTTAAACTATTTTTTGTACTTACAAATTTTTCTTTAGATAAAGCAGTTCTTTCATTACAGTGACCCATATAATTCCATGTCTTTTAGGGGGGAAAAAAAACCCTTGTGAAATGTTCATGTATAACTTTATAAGAATTAGCTGATTTAAGAAATATTAATGATACTATGTTAAAGTTTGTCATTTTAAATTGTATGTATAATTTTCTGTGCCTGCTACTAAAGAGATAAATTCTAACAAGAAATTGGATTAGTTTTAAAATTACTTCTTTGGAACAACTTTTCTGAAAGCGATTTTTCTTATTTTGTTTTTCGCCCCATATGTAGATACTGAATTCATAGAATTTCACTAGTGTGCACATATATCTACACACATCTGTATGTTTGTTTTACTCTTTTTGTCTGAAGTAATGATATAACCTAAGGGCCTATAATTGCAATAACATTTAAAAGAGTAACTAAAATAAATATAGGTTCATGTGGGAGAATTTATTTGGGCATAGCAAGTATAGTTGTTTTTAATTGGGTACCATTTTTAACATATGAAAAGACTTAGCAGGCAAAATGGAAATTTTATTTTAGCAAACCATAAAAGATCTCCAATATAGCTAACTTTAAAAAAATAGTCTCTTGCATTTAACTGTAAATTTACAATAGCTGTCTCAGACTTTGTTTCTAGTGATCAGTTACACATTTTCTGATTCAAATTAGTTTTTATTTAAGTTTCTTTTTCTCCTTTAAAAATAGGAGCAAGTAATACTGCGGACACATTATTTCAAGAAGTGTTAGGTCGAAAGGACAAGGCAGATTCCACTAGAAATGCACTCAATGTACTTCAGCGATTTAAATTTCTCTTCAATCTTCCTCTGAATATTGAAAGGAATATTCAAAAGGTAGAGAAAATATTTATGTACTAACAGTTATAAATGTCATAAATTGTAAAGGTTTGTTAATACATTTTTAATACTAACCTAATATCTTCATTATGCTTTATTGATGGTCTCCAAATTTTTTTTTATTTTTAAGGGTGACTATGATGTGGTTATTAACGATTATGAAAAGGCCAAGTCACTCTTTGGGAAAACGGAGGTGCAAGTTTTCAAGAAATGTAAGATTTGTTTATTACTTCTACATCTTCTACTTTCCTTTTACAGGAAGAATGAGGAATGTGTTCTACAAAGAATGCTACATGTATTTTAGATTTCGTTTACACGGTGTTCTCTTTAAAATGTAAAACAATTACTTCAAAAATAACATTATGGATTTTCTTCCTGAGATACAGTGGAAATGAGCACTCGTGATGATGGGTTATTCTTGGACATTCTTTGCTACTAGTCACGGTGCTCTTAAAACTCTTTCTTATCAGAAAGAAGCAATGACAGGTATTTTATAGACATATAGAAACCTGCATTTCAATTTTTTTCTTTTTGGAGAGAACAATCTATAGATGAATTCTAATTCTTTTTTAGAGCAAACCCAACACCTTTTGAAATTATTTCTAATACTGGGTTTATAGAAAGTAAGAAAAGCTTAAAATGTCCTATGTTTAAACTCCTATAAATTAGAAATATTATAGGGTTTACTAAAATATGAAATCTGTAAGGATTCAGAAATCATAATTTTATTTATTTACTATGGTAAAATTTATATTTACTGAAATGCACAGACCTTACAAGTTATAGGCCATTTATTTCTAACAAATACACATGCCCATGTACACACTTAGATGGTGTTTTGATCACTTCCAAAGCTCCCTGTACTTCTCAGTCAAAAGGAACCATTTGCTTTCTGAAATTTGATTTTAAATTTTAATTCTGCAAATCTTGTGTATTCTTTTTAAAAATAGATTATGCTGAAGTAGAAAAACGAATAGAAGCTTTACGAGAATTACTTCTGGATAAATTGCTTGAGACACCATCAACCTTACATGACCAAAAACGCTACATAAGGTAAAACTTTTACAAGAATTCTGAGGAATCACCTTTATTTGTTTTGGTATTGGTGTGTTGTGTAGCCCTTAAAGCTAATTTAGGGGAAATTAGTAGACTGCTGATGAAATGGTGAAAGAGAATCCAAATAGCAGAAATTTAGGGGGTTTTTGGTATAGGACATCAAAATTCTTTCTAATACTACTGAATTGGGAGTAGTTACATAGTATTTACTTTTTAAAGCTAGAAAATCCTGGCAGTTTGGCAAAGGAAAAGTAGCCCTATTGCTTAGTCACCTCTTCCTCTTGTGGGTTACCTAACCTTGTGGGATGGTGTGTTGCCACATCCTGTGAATACATACCATAGTTCATGAAGTAGGGACTCTCTGTATGGTTTAAAGAGAATAATACTGTCTTATGCTGTGTAAGAAATTATTCGTGCCACAGGAGTGTGCCATGGCTCAATAGTGAAGAAAGTTCTGGAAGGTTTTGCCCTTGAGTATCTGATTTACAAGCCTTTAATGATCAATAAGAGAAATAACGTTACTAAATAGAAATGCTTTTTTAAAAATAGCAATAATATTAAAAGAGATGGACATCATAGGATATGAAGAGTCTTCAGGAAGAAGCAGTATCTCATGATGGAAACTAGCTGTTCATTATAGTTAACTGTAGGCATTTATGCATTTGGCTGTGATTATCATGTGATCATTGAAAATAATCTCCAGGAATAGGAAAAGGATCTCTTCTAAAAGCTCCTGTGTGTGCAGTTGTGGAGGGGCCAAGAGTCTATACTCAGACCTTGTCCTGATGATGAGGGAGACTATGGGAGCATGAGCCACTGTCACTGGTACACACTAGCGCTGTCCAGTTGGAAGGTGAGGAGAGGCTTGGGAATAGGATAGAGGGAGCAATAAAGTCGATTGCTACCACTACAGAACATGTACCCTGTGCTGGGCACTGTCTGTATTGGGTGCATTCTGTGTTTCCTCTCTAACCAAAGGGTGCTTGCATTGTGCCTGTTACACAGGTGAAGAAACCAAAGCTTGCCCAGCACAGTAGGATTACTTGTTGGTCTGGTTTCAAAGCCTATGCTGGTTTTTCTCCATGCTGTCTCCCTAAGGAAAGAATGTATACAGCAGACTTTCCTGGCTCATAGAACTGTAGAAATTTAAAGCTGGAAATAAACTACATGTTAGTTATCCAATTGCTTTATTTTCTACATATAAAAAAATATTTTTGGTAAAGTGGAGTGTGTCGTCCAGGACACCTGGATGAGCAGCAGGTGCTCTGATTTTTCCTTGCTCTGTTACCCTCTGCTACTTTACTAGTTGTTCTCTATAGATTGACCTAGATGTTCATATGTTATGTTAAATTTACATGAAGTAATATGTCAAACTTTACTGAGCATGCAATTTCTTTACATATAAATTACTGTCTATATGGATAATAGATGGGTAGTTCATATGACCAAGTTTTTATTCCTGAACATCATTTAAAAGATGGTAGTATCAGAAGAGATGCTTTTAGATGGCCTATTTTATTGCTTCCCTCCCCCTATCATTTTAAAGGAAAAACAACAAAGATGTCAACAATAGTTGAGTTGTTTTAATCATTATTTTATTTCTGATGCTTTGAGAAGACAGTAAACAATTTGGTTACTTTTTTCTAATTAAAATTTTAGCCATTAATAAGTAGAAAATAAGATCAGAACCAGGTCAAGTATCTGTTGGGCTTTTAAAACTAAGGTGATAGGTACAGTGAGCACAAGGTGGGAATGGAAACAGCTTTATCATCAACAAAAATAGCAAAATGTTAGTATTACATGGTCCATTGTATGCATAGTAGAAGTGAAAATCAGATTACTGCTGTGGTATCTTACTTTTTATTCATTATTTTATCAAATGAAAGCCTTCCTGATTATTTTTACTTCTCATTCTGTCTTGATCTGGTAGGGAACTTGTTAACTTTAGCAAGAACTGAGCTCCATTTACTCCTTTCCATCTAAGTGTGACCCTGTTTCTGGTAATTTGTAAAAATCAGATTATAGAATTTAAAATTTTAACTCTTAAATGTGAAAATATTAAGCCTGTGTTCATCATCTTTGGAATGTTCTCCCTCAAAAGCCTTCGTAAAAAGTTTTCTTTAGTGTGTAGTTTTAAACATCATAATTCTAAACAAAGATCTTTGTAATGAAACTATTAGTTTTAAACTTCATACTGAAAGAAAAGAAGAAGCTTAGGCAAGGGGATGGAATAAGCTGAACTGAACTGAACTGAACTATTCTCTAGAATTTCTGAGAGAACAATTGTATCTTTTAAATAAAATGCTTCTAAACTCCTTTAATACTTATTAATGAGATGATAGAGAGGATTATCATTAAATTTTGCAAAGACATGGTCAACTTCTAAGGAGACTTATAATTTTAAAAGTTACTGTAACCTTACAAACTTGTTGATTTCTCTTGCTGTATTGCTGGAGAAATAGCCCTAATGATGGGCCTTCTACATTTCTGTTCAATAGTTTGAAAAATAGATGGAAGCCATTTCTCTAAAAGGATATTGCTACTAGCATCAAATCTGAGGGTTATGTGAGTAAAAGTGTTAGAAGCGAGTTTTGTAGAAATATTTGGAGGCATAACAAGCTTACTTAGGAAGCTTGTTGAAATCAGTTACTCCCAGCAAGAAAGAAGCATGTGTTCTTTGGGAAGAATAGACACAATATATTATTTGTTATATTTATATTCCAGATAATAAAATAGGAAAGCCTTGTGTGAGAGGAAGAATCAGATTAGTTTTTGAAAGCTTTGGAATGAATTCCCTATGCTAAGCTAAATTTAATTTGTGAGAGATTAATTTGTTAGGAGATTATTCTCAGATAATGAGCTTTAGGGATGTCTTCCCAGCCCCTAGGTGATGTCTTAATATGAGTAAAGTTCTTCCTTTTGATTGACTTGTGTCTATCTCAACTCCGACACATGTCCTGTTTGCAACCTACCCACAGCCTGTCAAGTACAGTGTGATCCATGCTATGAAGTGGCCCTTCTGCATATGATCAAATGCCTAGACCTCCTCAGAAACAGGAATCCATTAGCTAGTGAAGGTTGGGGTTGATGTGGATAGTTTCTAAATGTGATGTCATGTTTCTTCTCAACATCTTCTTTGCTAACTTATTACAAATTGGTTTGTTTCTCTTCTAATTAGCTGCTAATTGAGATGTTTGAGTAATGAGTACCGGCTACTGAAAAAATTGGGAGGAAGCATCCTGTGTGATTGAGATTTGCTGGAGGTCACAGCTTGTAACTATTAATGAACATTTATCACTGACCAAAAATCTTTAACCACAAGACAAAGGATAGCCTATCATTTAAGAATAATTTTAAGACAATAAATTCATTTGAACATGCTTTTTTATGTAATTGGATTTAACTTGTTATATGCATACATTTTGTGAAGTATGAGTGCTGTATCTTGAATACTATTTGACAGAAAATTTTTAACTGAAATATACTTAAGAGTGTCTATATGGATTTTTGTGTATTTTATACACAGACATTAAACATTTTAAAGACTATTTTAAAATAAGAAACTATCTATATATATTATATGTTCTAGAGAATACTTTCTTAGTGATTAATTAGTTTGTTACCAAATCTTTTCATGTATAGAAAGCAGTGTTTTGTTAGCTTAGTAAGCAGTGTTATGCTGCCATCTAGTGGCTGCATTTCATAGCGGAAAGAAATTTAAAAAACCAACAACAACAAAAAACAGTTGGAGCTCTTTACACTTTACCCAGTGTTCTCTGCTTACTCCCACTGTGTTTCATGTAGTGACTTCAAACTGAGTAGGAACACTCTGAGAACTAAATGTAGATGTAAAGGAAAATTCTCTACATGTCAATAGGATCACTTGGTCTTTCAAGTTTTCTTTGTCTTTTTAGTTACCTTTATACAAAGAGCCAATTAAAAATTACAGTTTTGTTATTATTATTGCATGAAAAGAAATTTGATCTTATTTGCAAATTACATATTAAAGACTAATATTGACAAATGCTTTACTCATTGATTAAAATTTTAGTTTTTCTTTCAAAAAAGGTAGTCATTTTAAAATATGCTTGATTTTCATTTTGCCCTCACTTATAACAGAAAAGGCCTTGGGCTTGCTTTTTTCAGATATTTGTCTGACCTTCATGCACCTGGTGACCCTGCCTGGCAATGCATTGGAGCCCAGCACAAGTGGATCCTTCAGCTCATGCACAACTGCAAGGAAGGCTACGTGAAAGATCTGAAAGGCAAGGGTTTCTTTTCTGATTTGTAAGCTATTCCTTTTTGTCACTTTAATATTCTTTGGGAATGCTTAATGATTAAGGGAATAATTACCTAC
Source organism: Tamias sibiricus (assembly GCA_025594165.1). Taxonomy (NCBI): domain Eukaryota; kingdom Metazoa; phylum Chordata; class Mammalia; order Rodentia; family Sciuridae; genus Tamias; species Tamias sibiricus. Next base: position 2,546,763 of record CM046666.1, read on the forward strand.
TTTTCTTGGTATCTGTACCTGTCCTGTTGTTGTTGCTGTTTTCAACCCCTCCCCACTTTTTAGCATTGTACTTAAGAGTTGGTGACAGAATAGGGAAGGGTGAAAACTCTTTTAGTATGTTTGCTTTTGTGACCAATTAATAGGATTGACTACGGTTTGTTGAAAGGATCATTTAAAATTTCATTGGAGGCAGCATGATGCTCTAGAAATGACAATAATTCTTGACAAATGTTAGTCTCACTTATTGCTTCATCAGATAGATGCTGATCTATACTGCATACCAGACAAATTCCAAGTACTGAATAGATAGTGATGAATAAGAACCAAGCAAGCTGTGCCTCATTGATTTCACCAATAGAGGAAGGAACAGGCATTAAACCTATAACAAAAACATTGAGACAAATGATAAAATGGAAAACAAAAGGCATTCTGAGGGGGGAGTAACTGAGGAAAATGCTTTAGATGGCTGGTTTGGGAAGGTGTCTCTGGAATGCTTTATATTAGTTAAGATTTGGAAGTGTCTTATCAGGCAGACTCCATCTAGTCTGAGAAAGGAAACCACTTGAGCAAAGGCCTTCAGGTGAGTTTGAAGAGAGAAGTTCAACCTGCATGAAACTGTTTTCATGCAGGTTTATTGACTTATTTGTATAATCCTGGCATTCAACAAATATTAAATATATTGAATGCCTACTATGCTCCAGATACTGTGAGTGGTCAGTATAACTGACAAGGGCCTGATTCATACAGGTTTACAACATCGTGGAGGAGACATTCTGGTTGGCTATTAGGATACTGTGCACTATGCCATATTTTAAGATTGGGGAAGTGTTTATTGCTGTCCTAGCACTTAGGAACAGAACATCATCCAGGGTTTTGAGGTCAGGGAAATGGTATTCTGAGATCTGAAAGAAATGAGTTGACTCTGAGGTCTAAATGTGTTGGCAATTTCAAATCGAAGAAAGAATTAAAGACCATTCCAGGAAAAGTACCAGGTTTTGAGCAAGGTAAAGCCATTGAATTTTGTATGCCTGGAGCTAAGAATGTGATTAAAATTGGAGGAACTGAGATTGGAGTTAGAATGTACCAGATAATGGACTTTGTTAGCTGCTTTGAGTGGTTTGGCAGTAGGGAAGATATTGAAAGACTTCAAGAGGGGAAAGACATGATTAAACTTATTTTAAAAGAGATGATGACTCTGGCTTTCATGTACAGAATCAATGAGAGGGAATAAGACCCAAGCAGGGAAGTTGGTTAGAAGCTAGTGTGATAATTCTGGCATCTGACCTAGCATAGAGGTGGTGAAAATGTGAAGTGTAGAAAGTAGATATATAGGACTAGGTGCTGGAAGAAGGAGGAGGAGGAGGAGGGGATAAAGGATGACTCTCAAGACATCTGATTGTGGTAACTTACTAGTATGATGGTACCATTGAGTTAGGGAACTTAGAGGAAAAAAGTGATTTTTCCCTCCTTTCATTTGGATTTAGGTGGATTTGGAATTGTTTGACTTGCAAGTAGAGATATCCAGAAGGTATTTGTACTTAAGGAGCCAGAGATTTGGATATGGTTGCACATGGATGGTTCTTAGAAATTGATGCACTCATTCAAAAAGATAAAAAAGAAGAAAACCAATAATGGAATCCCAAGGAGCTAGTAGAAGAGAAACCTGGACAGGAGATGATAACCCAGGGCAAAATGGAAAAAGGAAGTCATAGAGCCGCAAAATCAAAAGGAGGTTTTTAAGTTGAAGTGGAAGGTAAGAGATCCTCTAGATTGAACACCAAGGCTGCTGGTGGTGACCTTGGCAAGTGTATTGTCAGTGGTCTGAGCTCCTGAGTAGATGACATAAAATGAGGAGGAGTAGGGTCCCAGAAGAGTTAGGTGAAATGACATGAGAACAGTCCTGGCCCAGAAAGATGATGACAAGAGTTGTTGCCTGTATTTATTTAGAGCATAATTTTGTCATGAATTATTTGGCTTGGATTTGAGTACTTTTCAGTTTTGATTCTTGTTCTTTTTTATGCTTGATATTTCAGAAAGCACAAATATCTCTCTGTTGATGCCATGTCAAAATTTCTATTAGTATCATTAATTAATTTACATATGTAGCAAGAGAAAATGACAGCAAATCAGACACAGAGACCTTAGACTTTGGGAATACTTAAGACTGTCTTAACATACTAATTTCTCTGTTGATTTAACTAGTACTTTTTTAGTCTACTCATTTAGTAGGCTTTCAACCTTGATTCCACATCAGAATTCCTAGATGTCCAAAATCCAACACCCATCAATTCCATACCAATCGTATTAGATTCTGGAGGTGAGACCAGGTGGCAGTATTTTTCAAGCTTCCAGGTGAGTCAGCTACAGCCAGGGTTGATCATTAGTGCACTCACTGGTTGTTGTGCTAGGGGCTGGAAGTGCTGTGGTAAGAAGTTTTCTTAGATCTTGGACCTGGTAGGATAGAAGAACAAATCAAATCATATACGTATGTGTTTAATTATAATTGTAAAAAGGGTTATGAAGTGTAGAGTGCAGAATTTTATGAAATTGTATTACAGGAATAAACAGACTGGCTGGGGCAAAGTACAAAGAAGTATCCTAGAGAAGGTGATATACCTCAGTTGAACCCAAATGATGACTGTCCACTATCTAGATTGGTTTGGGGAAGTATTACAGATCCCCCCTACATCTCAGTAAATCCTCCATCAAAGTTGATAATAAATATGGCAGCTATGTTCACAGGATCCACACAGGATATGTAGTCTAACAAAAAAATTTCCTATTTATGCATATAGGAAACATTCCGAACACATAATATGGTATGAAAATATTTGAATTTCTGGGATATGTCTGTTATTTATAAAAGACAACATATAGACTTTTTGAAATTAGAAAAATCCCAGGAAATTTCATATATGTTATTGTTACACATATACCTGAAATTATTTTCCTGAGTTGGTCTTTTGCCTTGAAAGTAAAGCAAAATAACTTCTAGCACTTTGATTTTATTCTATAAATTTCATGACAATACAGGGTAGATTTCCCAAATTAATTAGTCAAATTTTTGTTATATTTTAATTTAATTTTCTTCAGCTATACATGCTCAACTGTGCCTTTTTTCATTATTAGTGAATGTTACTAATAGAAATAATTTAGGTAATCCCAAAGTTTTGTTATATTTTAATTTAATTGTCTATTGATGTTCATGACATGCTCAACTGTACCCTTTCTCATTATCAGTAAATGCTACCAATAGAAATTATTCAGATAATCCTAACATATAAGAACCTTTTAATTGGAAGAGTAGTGTGGTCTTTTGTGTTCAGGTCAGAAGTAGTTTATTCTTTCATTTTGGAGAATCTCAAATTCTCCTTGTATGTGTTTTGCATGGTGCTGAAAACTGGGTTCAGGTCCTTGCACATGCTAGGCAAGTGCTGTACCCACTTGACCCATAACCCTACCCTCCCAAACATACTTAAAAGCAAAAAAGACAATAGAATAATTTTCCATGAACCTACCATAACTTCAACAGTTATGAGCTCTCCCATTCTGTATTATGTTGAAGTGGTTTACATCATTTCACCCATAACTAATTCAATATACTTTACAGAGATAAGGAGTCTTTTAAAAATTGTCATCATACTTAAAATATCAATAATTTATTATTATCAAATATTCATTTAATTTTTAAACTCAAACAGTTTAATTTCACCTATCATTTTTTGTAATTTTTAATTTGTTCTTCTTAGTTATATATGACAGTAGAATGTATTTTGACATATCACACATACATGGAGTATAACTTCCCATTCTTGTGGTTGTACCTGATGTGGAGTTACACGGGTCATGTATTCATATATCAACATAGGAAAGTTATGTCCAATTCATCTTTCCCATTCTTAACCCCCCATCCTTCCCCATTTCCCCCTGTCAAATCCGGTGAACCTCCACTCCTCCCTCCCCGCTGCCTATTGTGAGTCAGCATCCATATATCAGAGAGAACATTTGGCCTTTGTTTTTTGGGAATTAGCTTATTTCACCTAGCATGATAGCCTCCAGTTTTATTCATTTACCAGCAAATGCAATAATTTCATTCTTCTTTATGGCTGGGTAATATTCCATTGTGTATATGTACCATATTTTGTTTATCCATTTGTCTATTGAAGGGCACCTAGGATAGTTCCATAGCTTAGCTATTGTGAATTGAGCTGCTGTGCATATTGATGTAGCCATGTCACTGTAGTATGCTGATTTTAAGTCCTTTGGGTATATGCCGAGGAGTAGGATAACTGGATCAAATGGTGGTTCCATTCCTACTTTTCTGAGGAATCTCCATACTGCTTTCAAGAGTTCACCAATTAGCACAAGCAACGTATGAGTATACCTTTTGCCTCATGTCCTTGTTAACATTTATTGTTACTTATATACTTGATAACTGCCATTCCAACTGGAGTGTGATGAAATCTCCATGAAGTTTTAATTTGTAATTCTCTAAATTGCTAGTGATGTTGAACAATTTTTCATATATATATTTTCATCCCTGTCCCCATAAATCTTTCAGCTCTGATGGGAAGATAGTAGGCCTTCCCAAATATATCTTCAGTATTTCCCAGGATGACTTCTAGGTCACTGGATACTTTCTCATTCACCTCCATTTTCTCAACATGTTGACTCTTGGAGCATTTATTTATACTGAATATATAATTTCAGAGGTTACTAATTACGTATACATAAAATTTCTTCAATATGGTTTATCTAGATATAAGAAAAATAACATCAAAAGTAACAGAAATTAGAAATAGATCATCTATTTTGGAGAGTTACAGGCATAGTAGCTCTTTATGACTTACCAAATATCAGTTTGCATTACCTGCCAGAAAAATGCCAATTTGCTTTGACATGAGTTCAGAATCCTGTATGACAAAATATTTCCTCCAACAATGTAACACAGAGAAGTGTTGTGTCTTTTGGCCTGGAGAAGGGAGTACAGTCTGGTAGAATGGGGAGAATCTGCATACTTGCTAGTTCTGCCCTCACTGAAGATACAGAGAATTTGGGTCTGTCACCTGGCTTCTCTGGGATACCTTCTTCACACATGAAAGGGATCTATAGTCATCTATTGAACCAGACAATTTCCCCAGTTTCTTCTGGTGGAAAGTCCAAGTGATATTTTGTGGATCTTTCTCCATATTACCTTACATTTACATTATATATAATTAGGATAACCACAAAATATCTATTAAAATAACTACACAACAGTTAAAGATTATATGAAAGAAAAATTGTGTTTATTCCCAGAAAATTTATAATTAAGGCTAACATTTATGTAAACACAACCATACATACAGCATACATAATTACATTACCTGTACAAATGTAGGTTAAGTGTGTATTAAAGAGATAACATGTGTCCAATGATATATACATATATTAATGATGACAAACAAAAGCATCTAAGTGCAGACTGGCCAAAGCCAAAACATACTTTAACAATGACTGATTCCTCTTTCATTCTAGGAAACAGTTTACCTACATCTATGGCATTCATCATTTGGCTTGGCACAAGTGTCAGTCAAAAAGTGATGGTATCAATGTACTTGAAAAGATAGAGCTAAACAAAAAAACCCAAATAATCCAGTCAACAAACATATATATCTTGATCTGATCCTCACTGCTTAGTGACAGAGTATTTACTTATTTGTTTGCTTGGCAGTTGCTGATTTCTTTGAACTGACTATAGCTGTGCACTGAAGTCTCAAACATTTTGAAAAGGTGATTCATATTCTGCCAGGAATTGCTTAGAAATGTCCCCAAAAAGACAGTGCCTGCATTACATCTAGTACTTTGTTGTAAAGCTATGTTGGTGTTATTAGGTTATTCTCAGGAATATATTTTGAAAATGAGAACCTGCTGCCTTCTAAATCTAAAGAAAGTATTTTTAAGTTCTATCATAATAACTGTACTTGGACTATTAACACTGAAGAAAAGAAATGGTTGTAATTGCTTAAGTAAACCTATAGGTAGAACAATGGTCAAAAACTGAGACAATTTTGTGAAATAAAACCCAATTTTAAATGCATTAATTTAAGTGTTTCCAGCAGGAAAAGAATTCGTGGTATTTTTTTTAAGTAAAGCTGGTCTTTATGCATGAATCTAAGAAATTCTAATTAACATATAAATATTTTTTAAAAAGTCTTTGCATGTGGGTTGGGGAGAAATGTTAATTGTATTTAGTCTTGTGGTCTTCAGAGAAAATTTCATGAGCAAAGATGATGATAGATTTTCAGAGACCGCAGCCCTACGTACAAAGCTGTCTTTTTGTAAGAAAGACTCTCTTGCAGATGAAGCATTTGGCATCAGAGGTGGCCGTAAGGTGGATATTCCTATGAGTACTGCATTAGACCCTTCTCCGGATTCCAGTTTTTATAATAATAATATACACTGACCCTAGCAGATGGTGCTCTTCAGGTTACAGTCTGGGAAAGCAGAGCAGGAGGTTGTCCCTGCACCTTCAACCCACCTGGCCGTCATCCCCAGATATCCCTCTCTCCTCTTCTGGGGCCTGACAACTGTAACCCAAATGTGATCTTCTGATTTTTTTACTAGAGGAAAAGATTGGGGGGGTGGGGGGGAAGAAAAGAAAACAAGAAAAAAGATAAAACTAAGGAGAACATTTAAAAAACCCAGTTTGAAAGCTTAAATGTTGATGGAAGAGTTTGACTGCTGTGTTTTTTCCAGCCTGAACAGAGTAACTTTCTGGTCCCCTGCATTCAAAGCAGCCCTGTGCCCCATTGTACACCTTAAACTTAACCACCTTATAAGAAGTGTCAATTGTCTCTTGAAATTCCTGTGAAATAGGTCCAAAATTAGAGTAAGTCTTTAGGTTTCCTGCCAGGAAAAGCCCTTTGGTTAACCCCCTACTGGCATTCTCAAACAGGATTTTTAAAGGTGGCCTTCAAAGGTGTTTTTTTCTTTGTTCTGAAAGTGAGTTTGAGTTTAACTCTTCAAATATAGGCTATGTCTTAGTAACTTGAGGAAAAAGTCATCAGCCTTCTCATAGAGTAATTCCCTTCTTTCATAAATATGCTTATTTAAGACTTTCCAAAAGGCATCTTAGAATTGGGTCCCAATAGAGGGGATATTTAGAATAGGAGCCATAGCTTAAGTAAGCAGTGAATTCTTAAAAATAACCGCACAACAGAAGGAAATAGATTTATACAAGGCTCCGTTTCTCTTTGATTTCAAACATTCAACAGATTGTTAAATTCTTGCTGAAAGAAATAAAAATGTTTACGTTTTTTCAAGGATCTTAAGATATAGAAAAACCATATTTTCAACTGAAGCTCATAAAATGTATGCATAAGTTATATTATTGTAACTTGCCTACAATTTTGTGAATTTACACGGTAATTCTAAACTGTATTTTTTCTTGATATTTAAAAAATAAAGCTGTGATATATGTACATTATATATATTATCTACATATACTTTTTTTGGTATATTCTTTTTTTTTAAAATGATCATTTTAGTTTTTATGTTTTTGGTAATGGTCATTTTCTTTTTTTTTTTCCTTTTTTATTCTAAGTTGTTATATATGACAGCAGAATGTATTACAATTCATATTACACTTACAGAGCACATTTTTACATATCTCTGTGCACATTTTTTAATTAGTGGGGTTAATATATATAATTCTGGTATTGCCCTAATGAGGGTTAGGGAGACTTTCTATATGCTGGATTAAACTGCAACCTCCATTAGGAAACTATCAGTAGTTTCATAGAATTTTCTGTGGAACTATAAAAGTATTTCCATAGTCAAAAAGACAAGTCAAAGGGTGTTGTTATATTAATTCATTTAATATAATTTTTTAAAGCTGATATAATGAGGTTGTAGACTAGGAAGTTTCTGTTATGTATTTTAATTTCTGGAGATTTTAAAAGTAGTTTCTCTCCTGAATGTTTATTACTGAATGAACCTGGAATGATAAACTTCAGTTTACAACAACAACAAAAAAGGAAAGGCAGAATTATAGTAAGTACAGATGTGGGATATTAGTTTGATTTCCATTTGCTACTTTTTATAACTAAGTTCTATACAACATTGAGGACTTCTGAGTTGTACTGACATCTGATTCACCTATATACTTGCTCTTTAGCATGTTGTGATGACAGGCTTTTAAAAATTGGCTTCAGGATATGAAAGCTTAGTGGGATTTTATTTACCTGCTTTAAGATTTAGAAGCCATACAGGGAGAAAGTAGATTCAGGATAGGGAATTAAATAAAGGAGAAGTACCAGCTTATGAGTGCAGTCAAATGGCCTTTTTTCTTTTTTTTTTTTTTTTTTTTTTTTTAAGGCAAAGCAAGAGTCTGAGTTTCCTGCCTTGTTTTTTTTTTTTTTTCCCCCAAAGAGAGAGAAAGAGAAGAAAAAAAGTTGATACTTAATATACCATGAATTAGATTTGAATTGCATACCATCAGAAATTGTCACTCTTATAGTAAGTAGTACAAGTCTGCATAAATGGTTTTAATTGCCAAAATGCAGATCAGCAGTTTTTTTAACATAATGATTATAGATTATTTAAAAATCTAATTTGAAAAGACAGTTTTATTTTCCAATTTCAAATTATGACTAATAATACTAATAATTTAGGTACTTTTTCCTCCCTAAAGTCAATAACCTAGGACTTAAGAATTTGATTTACTTTTGGAATAGCATTTTGGATCCTGTATGGTGAAATAACAGCTGTTGAATATCATAGGAGAGAATTGGATTACAATCTCTTGTATATTCTGCTTCATAATAGATTCTATTCACCTTACAATGAGCAATCTCATTTTTTAGATCAGACAGGCCAAAAAGCAATGTCAAAGGACCTTTTCAGTGGGTTATCCTAGCAGCTGGTTCTTTTCTACAGCCTTGGCTTACTGTACATCTGGAGGAAGACTTTTTTGCAGCTGGCAGCCATTTCATGCCCAACCCAGTCCTCTCTTCTTAGTGGAAAGAAAAGTTTGACAATGAATGTCAAGTATACACTGAATTCACACTTAGTAATTTTAAAATATTGATCATTACAAGTATTTTAATTCTGTATTCTTTCATTTTTATAACAGTTCTTTTACTTACGTATTCTAGATACATTTTCTCTATGTAATCTATATATAACTGCTAAAAAGCATAGGAACTTAATACAAGCATTAACAATTTTGTTTGGTTACTCACCCAATTTACTTATTACAAATATAAGGTTCTTGCTTAACTAACCAGTTAGCTAATAAAGGCTTCTTGAAAATTGACACAGTTTTGCTTTTAAAGTACATTTACTTTTTTGTACTGTTGTTTTGAGTGGTGTTGAAATATACATCAGAAATGTGGCCTAGGACCTGCTAAGGACTATCCAAAATGAAGTAGTTAACAGGGGTGTATTAACTATGACTCTCTTGGTTTAATGTGGATTAAATGATTTTTTTTTAATTGAGAAAATGTTCCTGTTAAAGCTTTCAATACAGAGAGAATCAGAAGATCAAAAAGAGCATTTTTATCTGTTGACACAGGTCTAATTTGTAAGGAATTTGTAATTCTGCCTTGATACACCCACCCCCACCCCAGCTTTGGCATTGAAATTCTTCTGTGTGGTGTGCTTGAAAGGAATCCCATCCTGCCTCTGTCTGTGGAGGCTTCTGGCCTGTGTGTTTGGTCAACAAGCAACAGTGGGTGGTCAGGCTGCAGCACAGGACAAGGGCCCGCTGTGCACAGGAAAATGTGTTCAAAGGTGTTTAAGGGTGGTGAGGAAGTCAACCGCCCTTCTGAGATTCCCGGGCTATAGATCAGTCTATTGTAGACTGTGAGAAAACTTGCTATGCAGGCATAAAGGATGAGAAAATATAGTAAACTTATTCACCTGGCTCCACATCTGCAGGCTTGCCTTTAAAATGTCTCTTCTGCACTTCATGTTGTATAGACCCCTGTTAAACAAATATTGACAGTTATTTGCATTTAAAATAGGAAAAACCTTGCACAGCTTGAGCTGAAAGGATTTAAGCAATATGTGATAAGGTTTCCTGAAGTCTTACGGAATGCTAGGTGTAATAAGCATTTTCTGTAGTCTTCTTAAAGTCCTCATCAGTTTTTTTTTTTTTTTTAACTGATTGTTGTAGGATTCAGAGTTTTAGTATAAATCCTTGAGTTTGTGAGCTTTGTGGGAGATCTTTCCTCATCTATAGATGAGAATAAAGCTGAAGTATTTTTAACCTAGTAGAAATGTCATAGTTGCTGGAGAAAAGAAAGCAAATGTTTCAACTTGGTCTTTTCTTGGTGTTTCAGGACCTCACACTTACTGGTAAATATTGTAATATAGGGAAGTGACTAGTACTGTTGTGAAGAAAGTAACTCCTGCAACTTTTAAACAAGTTTTCCAATTTTTTTTTTTTCTCTTGTTAAAGCCAAATTTCTGTTCTGTGTTTATACAGTATTCAAAAATATTTTAAATATTTTTCTAATTTTATGCTTGTTTATAATTTGTCAAATATGTCCCATACTCACAACTCACAATTAGAAAAATACTTCCTTTGACCACCCCCCCTCCTTACTGGATATTGAACCCAGGGTCTTAACCCTGTGAAGCAAGCACTCTACCACTGGGCTTAAGAATTCCTTTTGAGAATGTTGCTGTCGTATGTCATGGAAACTTATTTAACTGGAAAAATTAGGTTGACTCTTGACTGTCATTAATTACCAAATATAGTTTTGTGTGTGTGTGTGTGTGTGTGTGTGTTAATCTTAATTATTTGAAGGATTTTTTTTTCTTTCAACTATTTGTAGATGAGGTGTTATCATTTATATTGGTAAAATTGTAACCATTGTAATGCTAGTTTGTGGAAAAGATAGAGCCAGATCCTAAGAACACTTTTAGAATTTTGTTTATACTATTGCTCTTATAAATAATACATAGTAGAATTTCTAGAAATGCTTTATAATGATTTCTCATGCCATAGGGTTTTGTGCCTACTTGAAATTATTTCAGAGTAGTCTTGACCCTGTAGTTATCTCTCAGATAATTTTGACAGACTGCAATAAATAATTTTTTATCTTAAATTTATTCATGTGAGAATACTTATTGGTTACTGTGCTTAGTGTCTTTAAAATTAGCCAAGCTCTGAAATCCATAAAATAATATCACAAAGTTCTAATAAAGTTTTTATTGTCTTTAATATTTGTGTGATATAATTTCCTTTTAAGGCATAATTTTCACACTTGCTTTATGTGTAGAGGCAAATTTTTTATACTTTTAGATAACATCAGTGATCAGTTTCTTTTTTTTTTTTTTTCCGCTTTCACATAACTTTTATTACAGTCTGCTGTTATAATTGTTCTGTTTTATTATTGTTTTTGTTAATCTCTTATATCATACCTCAGTTACCAGTTAAGCTTTATCATAGGTATGTATGTATAGGATAAAACATAGGATATATAGGGTCTGGGCCATGCCTGGTTTCAAGCCCAGGCCAGCTAGACACACCCGACAGAAATACGCCAGGGTGCCCGCTGCACCCCACCTCCTGGGCGAGCCAGGCTGTGGGGAAACTGAAATCCACTCTCTGGACAAAGTCTAATGGGAAGAGGCTGCTCTGTGCTACTGGGCCATAAAACAAGCTTAAAAGCAGTACCAACAGCAATCCTGAAAATCACTTAAATAAGAATAATTGCCCGTTTAGTCACACCTGAGTGCATCCGAGGCCCAGGCAAAGGCATGTGGTCCCAACAGAGACACAAGGGAAGCTGCCCTACTCGGCAAGATCCCTGCTGTCCAGGGCCCTGGGGCGGGGTTGGGGGGTAGAAGCACAGGAGACCAGGAGTAGGGCCAGCCCCAACTGCCCCTCATTCCCAGGGGACCCCGGGCCATCAGGGGCAGCTGACCAAGCCAGCCCACTGGGCACACATCCGGCATGACAGCATCGACTCCCTCAAGCAATCATTTATGGGATGTCTGTGGCTGGGGCGTAGGAGGGAGAGGACAGAGGTGACTGACAGGGCCCTGCCACACGGGCGTCCCAGGGGGCACAGAAACAGATAAGGAGCAAAAGCACCAGAACTCTGGTTATGTACCAATGAAAGGGCATCAGACAGAGTCCTAGCAAGGCCCAGTGGACGGGCAGGAGGGTCTGCATCCCGGGGCAAACGCGTGAAAATGCCCAAGTCAACTAAACGTCTACCCTGGCACTGCACGCGTCATACAGGCACAGGTGCCTGGCTACAAAGCCACACTGTGCCCTGAAGAAGCTTTCCAGAAAGCCAGTGGGGCCAGTGAGCAAGGTGACCAGTAGGAGCAGTGAGCAGACGGTGTAGAGGCCTCCCCGATCACCAAAGCACTGTGGCAAGGGTCATGCAAGGACAGGCCTGGCTGCACCGCCCTGATCACAGCCTGCCAGGAATTTATCCCACCCAGTGAAGACCCAGGCCTTGAACCAACTGTACCAATGACCTGCTAAAGACACACACACCCAGGGCCCACCCTGGGGACAGCTTAGGGGCTTGCATTTATTATTATATTGGTCTCATGAGGTTCTGGGGCTCAGCTGACCACAGCAACCTCTGGTCTGGTCCCACCCTCCAGTGTACCAGGGAGAAGGCCACATCCGGGAGGCCAGGTACCACGCAGGTCAGCGCAGCGATGCAGGCAGGCATGCCCATCTGATTGCCAGTCCCAGCTCCTGTCGCTGGTATCAAGTGAGATGGCACCAGAAATCTGGGCTTGCCACCAGATATCTGGCCTCAGTGAGTCAGTGGACAAGGATGGCCAGTGAAGGGAAGCCTTTGGAGTCAGGCAGAGCCTGCGGGCCCAGGAAAGAACCAGCAATATAACAGAGCACCTACTGCGCTCGAACCTCACATGGAACCGCTTTTCCAAGCACATTTCAGGTTCCAATATCTCACAACACTATGAAATAGGTAGTAGCACTGTTTTGTCCATTTTGCAGGTGAGGAGACCCAGGCACGGATTTGCCCGAGGTTAGCAGGCTGGGACTTAACCAAGCAGTCTGGCTCCGCAGTCTGACCTGTTCTCACTGCTACCCAGCTCTGCCTGGAGTGAGAGAGGCTGTAAAAAAGCAGCTCCTATCCACGCAGCACCCTGTGTTGGGCATAGTAAGCCCAGTATTAATCTCCTCTGATCTCTGCATTTGCGTGGCATGCAAAAGGCCTTGGGTTCCACACCTCCTTGGGCAGCGACGGCCGCCGCGGCCACCGCGAGAGGACAGGCCTTTTTACCCGGGTCTGGGAAGCCGCTGCCCTCCAGGATCCCACTTTTGGCTTCTTTCTTCTCGGCAGCCGTGGCGGGGGGCAGACGTCTCCATCTCAGCCGCTCATAGTCCCGGGTGGCGACCCGAGGAGACAAAAGTTTGCCTCTAGCACGCAGGTGGCCTCTTGGGCGCCGGGCAGCGGTTGCAGGCCCCCATCCCAACTTGGCTGGCGCGGAGACCGGCCGCGGGCTGCCTTGTGCCGGCAGTGATCAGTTTCTTAAAGAGTAGAAATAATGAGCAGAATAAACCTTTTTTTTCCATCTTTGTTCTTAATGGTGATTTAAAATTTCATATTCAAACTTTGAATGACAGGATCAGAATTTTATTGCTGAAGAAGTTCTTACAAAATGCATGGTTTAAGCACTAATTTTGGTAGGTATGTTTTGCAGCATAGGCCTGTGCTATAGAATCCCATACCACCTACATAGCCATGAGACTTCTTCATAGACTTAATCCCTGCCCTGCTGTCTTATATAGGGAACAGTTAGTATTGGTCCAAATGAGGGCATAACATAAACATTTTCATTGAGGGTAGAAATAATAACTTCCTATTTGACAAAATCTTCTTAAAAGTTTCTATCTGATGGGATGTAGTTCAGTGGTAGAGCACTTACCTAATATGCATGAGGCCCTAGATTCAATCCCCAGCACTGAAGAAAAAAAAAGTTTTGTTTTTCCATTCAGAAAAAAATAATAGTGAAATTTACTGCGAAGAAAACAAATTACCCTTCAAAATTCATATTAATGGGGGCTGGGGTTGTGGCTCAGCGGCAGAGCGCTCGCCTCGCACGTGTGCGGCCTGGGTTCGATCCTCAGCACCACGTAAACATAAATGCATTCTATTGTGTACAACTAAAGTAAATAAATAAAAATATTAAAAAAAATTCATATTAATGAAGTATTAGTTTGAAAAGGAAAGTCGAACACAGCTTTACAAAAACTTCAGTCTCTGTCACCTACACAGTTTTATTGCAAGCAAGCACTCTAATGAAAAATTGAAGTAGTGTGAATATAGTTGAGCACAAATGCTCAGCTAACTGTCAATGGGAAGAAAATTTGGGTTTTCAGGAAAAATATACAAAATAACATTATTTTTAGTTGCATATGATACTCTCACATACAACTGTATGCTTTATATTGTCTCTACATTTCTCTTATACACATTGCTATTATATTGTAAGGTAAAACAATCAAGATAAAATAGGCTAACTTCTTGTGAAATATTTGATTAAAAAATTTTTTTTTTGGTATCTGGGCTTGAATTCAGAGGCACTTACCCACTGAGCCATGTTCTGCCCCTTTTTATTTTTTTTTTTATTTTGAGACAAGTTCTAAGTTGCCTAGGATGGCCTCAAACCTGCAATCCGATCCTCCTGCCTCAGCCTCCAGAGCTATTGGTATTATAGGCATGCACCACTATGCCAGGCTCTTATGAAATATTTTAAAGCCTTTGCTGATTTTATATTTTACAAAAATTATGTTTTTTTCCATCTTGTTCTTTTATAGCAATGCTTATTTATTGTCAAAATCATTTGATATTTGTAATAATTTTGTGAGGTAAAATATCAAGTCATACAATTTAAAAGAAGTGTCATAATCCTCAAGTTTTCTTTTTTGAATGCTTGATAGTAAATAATTTATAACAAATCATTTAAAATGCTTGCATCAATTTTTCTGCAAAGCAAAATTCTTTTTAATCCCTGTATAATAATGCATTAAAAGTTGTCCCCTTTCTCCTTTTTAGCAGAGAAAAAGAGCCAAATGTTAGGGAGAGAAATGGCACTTCTAGGTCAGTGCCTACTACTTGGTTTGCAAGGCTTATGCATTTAGGTACAATGGTGCAGGGCTACCTTCTGGTCACTCAGCACAAATAGGTCTCACAGTTGTGTTCCAGATTCCGATTTGTCTTATGGGGGCATGCGCTGCTGTTATACTTGCTGGTGATGCTAGGCTATCAATTAAGAAATTAGTTTATGTTTAATGTTCTTTCTGTGATATCACAGAAAACTGATGATGTGGTTTGTATTAGAACAAAAGCATATTCTTAACACAGTTTCTGTTATTAAAGGAAAAGATGAATCAATTTTCTAACAGTTTCAAAATTCAAGATTTTCTTAAACTACGTAAATAATACAATATCAAACCATTTAAATTAAAGTTGTCAAGGTATCAGTAATGGGGGGAAAACATTATCTGAGGAGCTAATTAAGCAGTGATAATTGTATTATTTGTAGACTGTTATGTAGCATATTTTTCAGGAAACTAGGAAGCACTTCTTTGTCATAAATTTATAGTCCTGAAACCTGCAAAAGTAACATTTTAAATTAAAACATTCTCTTATACTTTTTAAAACACATTTTAAAATACAAATGAAAAATGTATATACATGTAATGTGATGCTAAGTTTGAGACCCCTCTTTTGAGTTTCCTTTTAAAGTGTGTCAGAAAATTAATATTTTGATATTAATTTACTGAGTTCTGCTATTAATGATAGTGATAACTATATAAACTTCAAAGTAAAATGTCATAAATTATTAAAATCTCAAACTTCCTATTTAATATAGAAAAAAAAACAATTACAAAAATGTTGTTTCTTTATTTTTTTAAACTCTGCATCACATGCCTTTTTTTGTTATTGTTTTAACATTTTGAATTATATGAGCTTTGTGTTAAATGTAATATTTCCAAATTAGGAATATACTTAACACAGCAGTCCAAACATAGTCTTCAGAAACTTATATCCCACTAAAAAATCTGTCCATATGACTTAATTTATATTCCTATAGAATCTTCCAGGTAGCATTTAGCTGGTACTGTATCATGTGCAGTGATGATAGCAAGTGCTTGTGAAGTCAGGGTTTCTCTGATTACCCAATCACTCTGCTCCATCACTCCTTTAGATTCTCTGCATAGCACTCATACTAGGTTTTTGTGATTTATTTACTGGTCTATATTTTGACTCCACCTTCCTAAGGTAAAGTCCTTGAGAGCCGGGCCTTATCTGTTGTTTATCACCTTTTCCCAGGGCCTTTGATTCCTGGCACACAGGACAAGCTCAATAAATAACTTGTTGAATGTAGTTGGATAGCTAGCATTGGTGGCATAAAATCACCTTGTTCTCTTATTAAAATAAGGAAGCCGGGCGCGGTGGCGCACGCCTGTAATCCCAGCACTTTGGGAGGCTGAGGCAGGAGGATCGCGAGTTCAAAGCCAGCCTCAGCAATGGCGAGGCACTTAGCAACTCAGTGAGACCCTGTCTCTAATAAGAACACAAAAAAGGGCTGGGGATGTGGCCCAGTGGTCAAGTGCCCCTGAGTTCAATCCCCAGTACCAAAAAAAAAAAAAAAAAAAAGGAAATCACCTTACTAAAATGATAAGTTGTTTTTGTTTATAAATGTGTTATATCTTTAGCACCGGACCTGAACACAAATTCATAAGTTTCTAAAGCTCTTTTAAGCTATATAAAACAGGGAATACAGTTTTCAGTGAGCAATTTGAAATCCACCCCTCATTATACATCGAGGGTGTTATTTGTAGAAGGTAAATGACTATTGGAATATGGAGATATAATATTTAGTTCTTATCCCTGAGAACACAGTGGTCTGGTTTGGGACAAGGCAATAATACATAACTGTTAATGAACAGAAGGGAGAATGTGAAGTTGCTAAATTGTGTACATTCTGATTGACTGCTGTCAGAGGGCAAAGATAGATAACCCTTTTAGTTGTTACAGTTAGAGGCTGTGCAGTAGCTGTAATTTAAGATGAATCTTTAAGGATGAATCAGCATCCTTAAATCAAAGAAATCATTCGGCATTTTTTTGGGGGGATTGGCTAATTTCACTTAGCATTATATTCTCCAGTTCCATCATTTACCTGCAAATGCCATGATTTTATTCTCTTTTAATGCTGAATAATATTCCATTATATATATATATATATACATTTACATACATATATATATACACACATATATATATACATATCACATTTTCTTTATACATTCATCTACTGAAGGGCATCTAGGTTTAAGGATGCTGATTCATAATATGCTGCAAGGGGGGATGGGGGATGGGAGGATTAGATGAACTCTAGATAGGGCAAAGGAGAAAAGGGGAGGGAGGCAAGGGAGGGGGCATATGGGTAGGAAAGACAGTGGAATGCGATGGTCATCTTTATCCTAAGTAGATGTATGAAAACACGAATAATGTGACTCTACTTTGTATACAACCAGAGATATGAAAAATTGTGCTCTAAATTTGTAATATGAATTGTAATATATTCTGTTCTTATATATAACAAAAATTTTAAAAAAGGACAAGGATAAGAGGAAACATGAGTGAGGCCTTTCAAGTAGAGAGGATAGTAAATTAGGCAAGAAAATGTAAGGTGCTTTTTTTTGTTTGTTTGTTTGTTTGTTTTCAGTGCTGGGGATCAAACCAAGGGCCTCATGCATGGTAGGGCAAGTACCCACAAGTGCTCCAACACTGAGCAACATCCCTAGCTCCTAAAGTGTTTTTTTTGTTTTGTTTTGTTTTGGTCCTGTGCATAGTAAATACTTTGTAAATGCTCATTGAATTCCATTTATTTTGGAGATCTTTGAATTCTCCACTAAAGAGCTTAAAGTGGTGTTTATAGGGTCCTCTACAGAGCAACAAAGCAAATTTTACCACTTAAAACCAATATTCTTATAAACTCTCTTAGTAATATGTGGTGCCATTCCTGTAATTCTTGAGATCCATTTTAGAAAAATTGTTTCCTGAGTCTCAGGATAATTTGGAATGGAAAAAACTGGTATAACCTTTATCCTGAGGGTTTCAGGAAGATTTTGGGAAGAGAATCAAGAAAACAGTATTTTTGTGTGAAATTTATCTAGGAAAAGAAAGAAAATTTTTTGACAATAGCAGAATGTTCAGCTTCTGGAATATTAACATTGTGAGGTAAAAAGAATCCAAATTAGATGGCCTGCATCAGGAATAGAAATGGAATCAAATTCCACATCCCAAAGAAAGAAAGGATGAGATTTGGGAATTTAAATAGAAATTGTAAAGAAGTCAGAGAAGATTCATGCTGTAAAAATGAGTCAGGTCTCCATGACTTCTTTTCCAAGTGTCAACAAGTTGTTTTGCAAAAAAATTATTTCTCCTAATTTTGATGGTCACAGCCTTACCTGCCAGTATTCATGCTTGCTATCTAAAATGAGTTCTACCACATGGTTTCATAATAATGGATTGAATCTTCCAAATTTGTCATAGTGGAAATGATTTTTAAAGCTATTTAGAGAAAATATTTTTTTTATTTTACTTAGTAAATGCTTTCTTTATAGAGTAGAACAGTTGAGCAAGAAATAGCCTCAGAGAATTAGTGCATTAAATCAATGAAGTAAGAATATATAGAATAAATTGGAATACCACCTTTCTCTTCTAGGTAACCCTGGCCTGCACAGTCCCATGTTGGATCTTGATAATGATGTGCGACCTTCTGTGTTGGGCCACCTCAGTCAGACAGCATCACTGAAGAGGGGCAGCAGCTTTCAGTCTGGTCGAGATGACAGTAGGTTTCAACCCTCCTCTCCCTCCCCAATACACACACACATACTTGGTCTTTCAAATATGTACTCATGTGACTTCAAACTTTCTTCCTTTTCTTGGAAAATTCCATGATTTAGTGATGTTACTGGTATGAAATATTATCAACTCTCATCTCTTGAGCTTATTAAGTAACTATGCAGTAATTAAATACAATTGCTAAGGCTCTTTTTTCCCCTTTCCTTGTGGTTCATTCAGTGCTTTATTATAGATAGAGTCAATTTCAACTTTTCTGACCTTTTTTTTTTTTTTTTTTTTAAATCCCTTTTGGTGGTGCTGTGGATTGAACCCAGGGCCTTGTGCATGCTCAGCAGGTATTTTACCACTGAGCTACATCCCAGCCTAACTTTTCTGATTGTTTTAGTTAATGTTCAACCTAAAAATGTCAGGTACTATATTTTTCATCTGTTCAAGCTCTATTTTTTTTTCTTTGTTTGTTTTTGTTTTTTTTTTTGCTATAAATTGAACACAGGGCTAAACATATGCTCTACCACTAAGTTATACCCCCAGCTAATCTTTTTAATGTCTTCCCTTTCTTTGTTATTTTCATGTTTTCCCTGGAGTATTTGAAGATAGTTATATCCTTAAGATATTATAATATGAATATTATAGATGTTATAATATTGCATATTATAAATATTATATGAAGATATCTGCTAGTATCTACTAATTTTATCATCTGTATCATTTCTGGATCTGTTACTGTCAACTAATTTTTCTTCTGACTTCCAGTTATGGTTCCCATTCCCTTGCTTTTGTTTTTTTCTAATGATTTTTATTATTGTTGCTGTTTGTCACACACTGAATGTTCAGTGGTGAGTGTCTGGGTTTTGTTGTCTTCTTGTAAAGAATGCTAGCCAGGCAGTTAAGATCAGTTCAGTTCTATTATGGCATGCATGATGTCTGGAAATTGTTGAGTTTATAATTTCCTGATCAGTCTTTGTGAAGTGTCACTCCAAATATGCACGACCTAGTCCTCAGCAAAAAACTTAAGAAAATCCCTATACAGATCTGAAGCTTTTTTTTTTTTTTTTTTTTAATATGTAGCCCCTTTCTTTTCTGAACTCTTACCTGCAATTTCTAGTTACTCCAGCCTCCTTAAACTTTGTTCTATAACTCAGAAAGGCCACTGAGCTTTATTTTGATTCCTCCTTCTTTGCCTCTGTCTTTCCAGAAACTGTCTGCAGGCAGGAAGCCTGGGTGATGATGGGCTTACTACATGTGTCTGAAAACAGTTATTTCTTAGGGGTTTGCCACTGCCAACCCTGGTCTAGTTATTTATGGTTGGAGGTTAAGTCCAATTCTTGTTACTCCAGCATGGCTAGAAGTGGAAGTCAAAGAAGTCAAGTTTAATTTTCTTTAAAGTTATCACTTGAAGATGTAACATTATGAAGAATTGCTTATAATAAACCATGGGTATGAATACGTTTGAATAAGTTCTTTCTCAACTTTGTGATCAAAGCAAGATTCATGAATCTACATATTTTGTGATTTCTTTTGGGGGAAAAAAATGGATGTTTCTGCCGTATATCCTTAGTTCCTTTCTTTCATTCTTAGGCAATTACTCTTGATGTTATTCTGTCAGTCATATATCATGTGACTTTTAACTAAGACTTGTTGGAAAAGAAAATCCAAATTATTATTCAGTTATAGTGATTAGAATTTGGATGAAGTAGACTTAGAAGGGATGGGGGGAGAAAGGAGTCTATTACATATACATGTACATAAGAAGAATTTACAGGTAATAAAAAGGTGAAATAAAACACAATACTGACTTGTCCTCTGTCACTGGGCAGGAGGCCGCAGGAACTGTGCTATTGTGTTTATATGCACAGGGCACATATATAGGCAGTGAGCCAGAACAAACTATACAAAGAGTTGGCACAGGTTCAGTGGGTTCTGCCTTCGATGCTTTCACTTTAATTCCCCCAGCAAATAAGCCCTACAAAGAATATGTGAGATAAAGGTGCAGATGAGTTTCTCACAGTGATGGGTGGGGTAGCGGTGGTGGTTGGTAAAAATAATGATGGAGTTGGCTGCATATGGAGGAATCGGGTATTTGGAAACATTGTTCCTGGGAAAGATACAATATTTATTTGTTATCATCTATTGAAAATCTTTCAGTGCTTCAACTTTTATATTTTTCTCCTGTTTTTTACCTTATTATTAGACTCAGAACACAGCTGGCCCTGGCATGCTGCCTGCCTTTGGAAAATAGTTTATAATTGACTTTTTGGGAAAAAGAATCTGTAACAGCTCTATCAACAAATGAAAGCTACTTCTTAACTCCTTAGACTTGCCTCACATTGCTATTGTGATATACTAAATTGTTCTATTAGATTATGAAGCTCTGTGAAAGCAGAACTTGTTCAGCATTAGTGGTGAACAATTCAGACAGATCTTGAGTATAGCCATGTGATGAGCACACCATGGATCATCAATAAATATTGGCCAAGTGAAAGTTTACAGTGTGCTCTTGACTAAAGAATCATGCCTTTCATACATGTGAAAAATGAGTTTAGAACTTGCTTGCAAAGACAAAGGACTGATAGACAAAGGACTGATGTGCCTAAGAAAAAAAGAGGCCCTAAAAGCAGCAGAAAGGAAGTTTCAGTGGTTTGGAAGCATATGAATAGGTACTCAACCTCATTCATAATAATAGTAATAAAAGTCAGTGTAATACTGTAGTGAAATACCAATTTGGCACAAACCCCAAGCTTTTATTGTTTTGTTTTGGGTTTTGTGTGTTTGGTTTGTTGGTGAGGTTATAATGAAGCTTTTATACTTTCATGTGTTTCAAATAACTCCTTTAGAATGCAATTCAATAATATTTCTCAAAATTACAACTGCGCGTACTCTTTGACCCAACAGTTTTTTTTTGTGTGTGTGGTGCTGGGGATTGAACCTGTGGCCTTGTGCATGCGAGGCAAGCACTCTACCAACTGAGATATATCACCAGCCCGACCCAACAGTTCTTATGATGTTGTTTATTCTGTAGAGGAACATGTGCTAAATGATGTAGGCATGCCGTTATTGGTTAAAGCATTAGTTTAACTGCAAGACTTTAAACAATCTTTTCTATTAGAAGATATTTTGCTAATTAGAATACTTCCAATAATAAATACTGCATCCTCTGTATCTAAGGGAAGAAAGAAGAGGAACATGTTTATTATGAATGGGGAAGTTGGAATCATTGTTAAATGAAAAAAGCCATGCATCAAATGAGTGTATTTAGTATACTTTTTATTTTTGTAAAAAAAAAACCTTAAAAGTGACAGTTGGGAGGCAGGGAGTACATATTTATGTTTGTACATACAAAAAGCTTTGAGCAAAGAATCACAAGATACTTTGCAGCGGTTTCTTAAAGCTGGACCACAGGCTGGACAAATGGGTGGGGCCAGGCAGTGTACTTTCCACTGTTTTATTTCCTAGCCATATATTACCAAGTTAGAAAGTTATTAGACATTTTAAGACAAATACAGTTTATACCTCCCTCCCTGAAATACCAACAAGAATAGCACTTTTTGCCTAGGGGTATTTTGAAAGAAAGTTAGTGGTTGGTCATGGAGTTAATGGAAAATCCTTGTTGGAAGCTGACTTGTCTTTGATGTTGCTAAATAACAGATCATAACTCCCCTCCACCCTCCAGCATTTCTGATAATCACTGTGAAGTGGCACTGGGTGGAGGGCTTTGTGGGATCTTGCAGCAGCTCCCAAGTGAGCAGCTAGGAAGTAGGGTAGGAGTAGGGAAGACAGGAAGGAGTCCTGAGCCAAGTAGCCAAACAGTAATTGCAGGAGCCCTGTTTGGGGAGATGGCTTAAATTGCGGTTGACTATGGGCCATGGAGATTTGGGCATTGCTGCCTTCCGTAGTCTCACGGGACTTGGCCTGGGATCTCGCGGGACTTGGCCCGGGATCTCTAGGGACTTGAGCAGAGATTGCTGATCGGATCTGTGCCATTTTGGTGGTGTGTGTGGCGCATGTTAGTCGTTGTTAGAGCCAGAGAAAAAAGTTATCAGAATAAAAAGCTGTTTGTTTCCAGTTCGCCTCTGAACTTCTTCCCGCGGCTTCTTTGCTCCGAGCGGCCATCGCTTCAGGCGACAACAAGTAATCCCTGGGATAAAGAACGGGGGAGCCTGAAAATAGTTACAGGTGCCTAAATTTCTACATTTGTTTTTATTCCCAATAATTTATTCCTCCCCAGAGAAATCTAAGGCTTTATTTCTCAGTTACTACTATAACTGCATTGAAAAATGTAGAACCAGAGAGGTCTCAGTATTTTTTTTTTTCTAAATTTCTGTGTTATGGGAATAGTTGTTCATTCAGTGATTATACTTGAATATGCTCCTTTATGACAACTGGATTCTTGACAGAATTTTCACCATCTAGGGTGTATAATGACATTTCTAAAAAGTTGTAATTAGCCTTTGGTTTCATTATTGATGGCAGAGCAAGCTCCTATGTTGGCTTTTCTTTGCTGGTTGTTGACCATGACTTTTTAAAGAAAACTACACTATGCTGAGGATAAAGTTGAACAGCCAAAGTACCCTTCTCTTTCAGCCCTCCCAGCTGATGGTGTACTGGCCTGACTTGTCATCCTGGCCCCTGCCTGGCCTGGCTGGGATGCTTTAGAGGGTGCTCCTTATTACCAGACCAAAACAAGAAAAGTGGGGCACCTTGGTGACTGTTGTGCTTTGGAGTGTGATGTGAATTAAGAAATATTGCTGTGGGGCTGGGACTGGGGCTTGGTGGTGGAGTGCTTGCCTGGCACACGTGGGGCACTGGGTTCAATCTTCAGTACCACATAAAAATAAATGGGGGTATTGTGTCCACCTACAACTAAAAAAAATACATATTAAAAAAAAAAAAAAAGAAATATTGCTATATCACTAAACTGAAGTTCTACAGCCAAAGTGGGCTAACACAAGTTTCTACCCATATTTAGGCTATTTCTCCTATATTTCATTTTTAGGCGTGGGTATAGATAGAAAACCATATCTTCAAATACATTATTTTACTGATTTACAAGAGTATTCATAGTATTTTATTCTTCTTTCCCTTAGCATGGAGATATAAAACTCCCTACAGAGCGGCATTTGTTGAAAAATTGACCAAGCTTGTTTTAAGTCAGCTGCCTAACTTCTGGAAACTCTGGATTTCCTATGTTAATGGAAGCCTTTTCAGTGAGGTATGTAAAGGAAATTGACTATAGGTGGAGCTAAGTCATTGTGAATTTCTGTTCTTAAATATTTATTTTAGATTTTGAAACCTTAGAAGCTTGACCCCTATAACTATCGTTTTATATCTTAAGATTTAAACACTGATACTTGGTGGCCACATGACCTTGATCAAATTACTTGATTGTTTCTGGACTTGGTTTCTTCATCTGTAAAAAGCAAATAGTAAGTATATTCATCTCAACAAGTGGTTATAAGGGTTAAATGAGGAAAGCAACTAAATTAAGAAGAACATGAAGTATTTTGAAGGATTCAGACTCAAGTATGTCAGTCAGGATAAATTGTGAATTAAATTATTTTGTCTGGTAGACTGAACAAATAATTAAGCAAAAGTAAAATGTTTGTAGCTTGTATACAGGTCTGAAATAATCCATATCACTAGAATTTCCTAATGAGAATGAATTTAAAAATCATGTCATATAGCCCCATTGTTTCAGCCTACTTGAGTTCTTATGAGCCTTTACATTTTAATGAGTCACACATTTACTTAGTATCTTAATTACAATGTACAGATGTCTCTGACTTATGATGGTTCAACTTTACAATGGTGTGAAAGTGATAAACATCAATAGAAACATCACTTTGAATTTCATGTGTTGCCCAAGCTAGGGACATATGGTGTAATTATCTCTTGTGATGCTGGGTGGCAGCAGTGAGCAGGAAAACAGCCCACAATCCACAGTACACTATGTTGCTGAGTTATGGTATCTATATATTATATGCGTTAAATGCACTTTTAACTTAGGATATTTCTAATTTATGATGGGTTTATCAGTACATAATGCCACTGTGAGTTGAGAAGCATCTCACAATGGTAGTATGGAAAGTATGAATATAAAGTAATGACTTTTGTGTGTTACACTTGGAAATCATACTTATCACTTTATGACCTCACATCAGATACTTCACAAAAGGCCTCCATTTCTTTGAATATAGACTCTTAACATCCTTTGCCTCTAGTTGCTACCCGGTCCCACCTGTAAGATTAAGAAGATGGTCTGTTTCTTGATTACAACCCTCCTCCCTCAAGATGGCACATTTCTGATGTTTTAGATCCTTCCTCCTCAGTGAGAAGTAGTTAGATATCTAGATGCTCTAGGGTTCTGTAGAATCTCTTTGACCAAGAGCATAAATTCACTCAGGTGTTAAATAGAATTGTCCTCTGGAGGGTTTTCTTTTTCCCTTTGCATATTAAAACTCCTTGCCCATGATCTCTTCTCTTTTCTGCCTAGATCTTTATTTATAGGATTGGCTTGTTATCTAATCTATAAAATTTACTTCTTGTATGACAGCCAGAAATGGTAGTGCATGAAAACCCAAATCTTTAGTGCTGAAAAACCAATCTCATAAGCATGACTTACTATTGTAATTTTTTATTTCTTCAACATTAGCAGTGTAATAATTACTGTATATGTACAATTTTAAATATTAAAGCAATAATTGACAACTTTTTTGCTTTATTTTGTATCACTTGGTTATGCAAAAACTCTGTTGAAGAGTGAACTCTACCAGAGGGAATCCTATAAAATAAAGTAGGGCTTGGCTGCTCTTTATAAATATAATGTTGCTTATTGCTGGCTTGGGAAGAGAATGCTTTAACTTTAGTTTTACAGGTCAGCTGAGAAAAGTTTTCTGAGTGCTCTGCTTTCATGTGTTTCACAAGATGATTTGTATTTCCATGGATCTCAGCTGAATGAGTGTGGGCAACTTGCTGTGCTGGGAACAGGCTTTGGGCCCTTTACCCTCTGCCACAGTGGAGAAGAGCTACACCGCTGGCACCACACCTTCCTCTTCACAATCTGCTCCATCTCTAAACCAGTTCACTGTGTGGACAGGAAAGGTTGTTCAAAGATTTTCTCACAACACTAGTGTTACAAACAGAAATATCCAGTGTGTAGCACTTACTGGCCATGACCTTCACTTCTCTATGCCTACTTCCATAGAGCTGGTTTGAGCATTCATTGAGTTAAAGTAAGTAAGGTGCTTATAACAGTGTTTGGCTGTTATAAGAAAAATAAGAGTTTGTTCTTACTATTTGGAATAAAATTTATGCCAGGGTTGGGAATGTGACTCAGTGGTAGAGCACTTGCACATGGTGTGTATGGTCCCTGAATGTGACTCCCAGTAAAAAAAAGAGAGAAAAAAAAAAAGAGAGAGAGAGAGAGAGAAAATTAGAGTGCTAAACTATTAGAGTAGAATTGAATGATGTCAAAGTAGATTAACTCGCCTGAAGAATTAGTCCCTTAGGAAATGGATTGTAATCTATATTATTTGTTTCTAGCCAAGTGTTTTTTCCTCTCATTTGGATCAGTTCCCCAACACAGTTAGTAGCTTGCTTTATTTTGACTCTTTTTAGAGTCATCGGATATTTTAGTGAAAGGGAATATATTTTCCTTCCCTGCAGGTTCTACCTACTTAAGGTAAAAATATGAGATATTTAACTGTACCTGAAAAATAAATGACCTACTTCAGATTTCATGGACAACATTTTTGTCCACATGAAAAGATGATTTTAATTGTTCTACTGAATTGAATATGCCTATATTTCTGTTTATTTATGTTCATAAATGTTCATTTTCTAAGTTTATAGTAATGATTATTAGTTAAGTATAATTTGCTCTACAGATTGAAGCATGTTTTTAAACTCTTTACCATCTGTTGAGAAGCTCAAAAGGTAACAAAGGGAAGTAGCAAGGAGTGGAAGAGTTGAAAAGTGTGTCCACCCTGTCAGTCTATGAGTAAAATCTAGAAACTTAATATTGAGAAGAATTTTGAGGTTTTTTTTTTTTAATTTCTTTTTTTAGTTGTAGATGGACACAATATTTTTATGTTGTTTATTTCTTTATGTAGAGCCGAGGATTGAACCCAGTGCCTCACACATGCTAGGCGAGTGCTCTACCACTGAGCTGTGACCCCAGTCCCTGAATTTTGAGGTTTTTGATAGTTGATATTTAACCCATTTTGTCCCATTGTTTCAGATATAGAACACCTATAAAAACTTAAATTAAGCAACAAGTATACCACTTGTGGTAACTTTGAAATGATTATTATGTTCTCAGAATTGACAACTTAGGTCTTAATGGGTTAATTTCATACCAGAGAGCTTTATAGTATTTGAACACAATTTACCTAAAATTTCATATTTTGTTAGTTTATAGAACTATCTTCTTATATTAAGAGTCCATCCGTTAAAGATTTAGATGAAGTTTCCAACAGTTTAAAGAAATAGTCAGTTCTTCAAAACCAGTTAGCCCATGTGAAGTAACATAATGTGAATCAAAACAGTGAAATCTAGCCGTTGGTCTTACCACAAAGTAGTTTTGGTCTGTGTGTGCAGGAAAGAGTTAAGGTTTTTAGTTAACGAAATGGTTAATAATAGATTAAGATCTCACCTTTAGATGTTTTAAATGTAGTGTATGTTTGAATGAAAATTTTTAAAGTATCTAAATATTTATTACTTATTGGGAATTGCTGTCTTAAAAAGTTGTATAACTCATGCAAATTAAAATGTACTATAGATTCCAAAGCTAGATTTTCTTTTAAACTAGGGCAAACCTAAGGAAATTCCTTGTGTTGGAAATGTTCAACTCCTCATCAGATTAAAACAGTATATAACTGTTGTTTCATTAGCAATTGCATGCATTAGACCTAACTCCTCTTTCTCTTCTACTTCGCATGTATTTGGAGATAAGTCCCTGAATTTTACAAAATTATTGTCCAGTAGATGTCATCATCCATTTTTACAAGCACCTGTCTTGTGAACAAAATTATCACAAAACATAACCTTAATGTGACATATTTGTTAGGTGGGGGGATGACGGGACACCAACAAGTGCCCTACCGTGGAACCATGCCCCTAGCCCTTGACGTGATACTTCTTAACTACAGATTTTCACTCTTTTTCTTTCATTTAAAGGGATTTACAAACAACTGACTTTGAAATAATCTTCCCATTGAACAGCCCCCTTATGTACAAAGTTCAGGTATTGTGGAGAATACAATTAGAGAAGACTGCCTCTGACAGTCTTATGCTGGCATGTCCCTTCTTTCCTCTACAGCATATCAGAGTAGGAATGTATGAATCAGGGTTCTCCAGAGAAACAGATCAAATTGAACATTTATAGGTATGCATAACCCCCCCACCCTCTCTCTCCTTCTCTCTCTCTCTCTCTCTCTCTCTCTCTCTCTCTCTCACACACACACACACACACACACACACACACGGAAAATTGGCTCATGATTGTGGAAACTGACAAGTCAGAGGTGTACAGGGTGAAGCAGTAAGCTGGAGACCCAGGAGAACTGATATGCAAGTTCCAGTGTGAATGCCATCAAGCTTGAGATCCAAAAAAAAGCAAATGTTTCAGTTCAAGTATCAAGGGGGCGGGGGAGATGAATACCCCAAATTAAATACATTCAGGTAGGAAGAGTTCCCTCTTACTCAGAAATAGTGAAACAGCCTTTTTGTTGTATTTAGACCTTCAACTGATCAGATAAGGCCCACCACATAGGAGGGGGTCACTTGCTTTACTCAGTCTCCTGATTTAAGTGTTAACTTCATCCAGGAACACAGAATAATATTTGAACAAATGCCTGGGCACCCAATGGCCTATTCAAGTTGACACATAAAATTAATGATTGTAAGATTCTTAAATCTTCAGCATATCAGGATTCCAGTATCATTGTATGCCTCCTGACATGCTGGTAGGAGCTGGGATCCTCAGCAGCGTCTGATTTCAATACGGACAATAGTACTCCCAGTCCCCACATAAAACTTTCAGACCTCACTTATACCTTTTGTTGACAACTTAAATCTCCAGGAAGAACTGAGTGTGTTGAGCTCTTCAGGAGCACATCATAGTATTTATGCCTAGCAGATCTCCTTCCAAGGGTAAGTCTGTCACCTTGAGACCTAGGACTTCAGGTTTTTCAAAAAGGCTGGCAGAGCATCCCAGTATTTAGGGCAGTCATGCTTTTTGAAGTATGTTCAGGAACATAACCTAACCCTTGGTGATAATTCCTTCATCAGATATTTATGGAATACACTGGAAACCCTCTGTGTGCCAGGTACTGACACACACACGGGCACAGGTAGCTACCAATATTACAGACATACATTTGTGTACATACATGTGACATACAATATACACATACATACATGCACACATTATATGAATACACATGTGTATAGCTGCAACATGCATATACAGGCAAATATGCATGCAATATATATGCAGACATAAATTCTAAAATAGACATATATAGTATAAATAAAACAATGACAAGGGTAAGCCTGACCCTTTTCCCTCTTGGAGAGGTAGGACCAAAATATATTTTTTAAAAAGTCATGCTGAGTCCTGCAAAAGGTTTTAAAAGAAACAAAAATAAGCAAAAAAGCTTTGTCTTTTACCCTAAGATAAAAATTC
This sequence comes from Tamias sibiricus, assembly GCA_025594165.1. NCBI lineage: Eukaryota > Metazoa > Chordata > Mammalia > Rodentia > Sciuridae > Tamias > Tamias sibiricus. Next base: position 2,576,313 of record CM046666.1, read on the forward strand.
TATTAGTGGAATGGAATGGAGGTAAGGTCTCTCTGGATGTCTAAGCTGATACTTGGCATATGAAAAGGAAACAACACAGAAGGGATTAGCGTGCACTATATAATGAATGGCACATATGTCACATGGAATCTGAAAAAATGGGAAGAAAGCCCCAGACTGTCCCTAGCAGGCATGCACACATCAGGAGGAGCTGACTAGGCTGGCCTCCTGTGTTAAAATGCCAATTTGGTTGCCTATTCTAAATAAATTGTCAGAGAACACAAGTGGGGAAGCCGTGAAGGTGGTACAGGCAGGCAAGAGTGTTGGTTTTAGATGAAGGTTTTATTATCAGAGATGGAGAGAAATTGGTAGGTGTGATTTGTATTTTGGAGGTAGTGTTGATTGGTCTTGCTGGTGGATCAAGATGAGAGAGATGAGGGGAGGTTTTCAGATACAGCTGTGCAATAGGCTCCCAAGTGAACACGTTTGCCATCTACAGAGCCTGAAAGATTTAAGGAAGAATGTACTTGGGAGGAAACATACCAGGTTTCTAAGATAGTGGACTCAAGAAGAGATAGCAAGTAGGCAATTTGAGATTCAAATATGGGTCCCAGAGAAGACATTTGCACTGGAGATACCACTTGGAAGGATAGAAATGGTATTTGAAATTGTGGGAACAAATTAATGGGAAAATAAAGAAAGAAAAGAGGAGAAAAAGTGTCTACAACATTCAGAGAACAGCACTAGCCCCTTAGTGAGCAGAACATCAATTTCAAATTTTTCTACACTGAGGCTTTGTATTACCAGCAGTGTGATTTGGCTGGGGAAGGGAGTGCAGTACTGGGAATCAAAATCAAGCCTCACATGTGTTTTGTAACCCAGCAGTGGAGTTTTGACTGGACAAAAACAGAAAGCAAGCTAGCAGATTCTTAGAGCCATTTGGACTTGCCTAAGTGGACATGACTCAAGACAGGTGGCACTCTTGACAGGTCACCTTCCTTACCACAGTGCCCAGGGTGGTCAGGCTTCATATATATATATATATATGTGTGTGTATAATTATATAATTATATATATAATTTGTGGTCTCACCTGTCCACCTTAAAGTACAGCTGTTGCTCAACTGGATGACTCTAGCATTCTGCTGGCTAGCTGTACTTCTACAATGGCCCCCTTTTTGTCTTGTCCTCATTTGAGTCCTAATCACATTACTTTCATACTTAATACACTTTACTTACATTTCATTCATCTTAAAAATAAAGGAAAACATCCATTCTGCTGTACTAAGAATTCCAAGCATCAGTGAACCTAGGAGTTAGCTTTTTTGAATGGTTATTGAGGTGAATTTTGAGTTTAGTGTTTTTATTTATACCTTTAATCCTTTCAAAGCAAGAGTGAGTTCCTTCTAAGAAAAAATGACAACTCCATAGTTTAATAATATAAAATATAAAATAAGTGTAAATTAGAGTTTGAAGGATACATATTTATGTTTCTGCTGACCACCACTTTTTATCAGTCATGTCAGACATTTATGTTGGAAACAACCAACAATCTAATCCTTTGTTAACTCATTCATACCAATAATGTTAATTATATAAACAAACTATACATTGTATCTTTAGTTTATATAATATGTGTATATTATGTTGTATATATAAATAAGCAGTACTTGCATTTTGAAGTTAATATGAAATCAATAACATAATCATTGATAATGTGACTGTTCTTAACTTGAAAGGTCTCTTGACATGTCTTTACCGTTTAACCAATAATATGTAAGGGTTCTAATTTTAAAGAATAACTTTTACATTATATCAATGAAATGTCAAAATCTTCTTTTACATGGTATAATTTTGTTGTTGTCTTTTTATTTGGAATGTTTCCTCAGCTTGCCCTTCTAGTATTTAGTTGTTAGAAATTTGTTAATAAAATGCCAACTGAAATCCAGTTGAACAGATCTCTCTTTTAATCAATATGAAGTCTTCTACACATTACTTTAAGGAAAAAATGATTTATGTCAGTAAACAGAAAAAGAATTATTCTAGAATAGTAGAATGTATTCTTTCCTAAATTACACTGTAAAACCCCTGAGAGAAGAGCAGTGATTTATAATTTTTTTTAAATAAAATGAAATAATGCTTATATTTAAAAGTATTTGCCAAGGAAACAGAATGGATATCCTATGATTATTGTACCTTAATTTAGAGTTTACTCTTCATTTTACTTCTATACTATCTAATGAGAAATTGTTAAAAATGTTATCATGGATATAGTACATCATAGTTTTTAACTAAATGGAATTATTGAAATACCATATGAAATTCACCTACAAAGTTGGTAGTTTCAACTTAATTTTTTTTTTTTTTTTTGGCACCGGGGATTGAACTCGGGGGCACTCGACCACTGGGCCACATCCCCAGCCCTTTTTTGTATTTTATTAGAGACAGGGTCTCACTGAGTTGCTAAGTGCCTTGCCATTGCTGAGGCTGGCTTTGAACTCATGATCCTCCTGCCTCAGCCTCCCAAGTGCTGGGATTACAGGCATGCGCCACCGCGCCCGGCCTCAACTTAATTTTCAGATTTATTTATGGGAATTGTACCTAAAGGTTTTAGAAAGGTATGTAACTTCTTGTTGGCATAAGAAAGGTTTTCTAATTCTTCATTTATCCAACCAAATCAAGTTATATCTCATGTTCTGTGTACAACTTTAAAACATTTATTCTTATAAATTGTTCCTAAAAGACAACTAATATATTTTATTTTGCTTTAAAATTTTTAAGACTGCCGAGAAGTCAGGCCAAATTGAAAGATCAAAGAATGTAAGGCAAAGGCAAAATGATTTCAAGGTAGGTTAAGGATAAGTATGCAGACTACAGGGTATGAAAGTATTTGTTGTTGATTGGACTGATGACATTTAAATACATTTTTGCTTGTCCATTCCTAGAAAATGATTCAGGAAGTAATGCATTCTCTTGTGAAGCTGATTCGTGGAGCTTTGCTCCCACTCAGCATCCGAGAGGGAGAAATGAGGCAGTACGGAGGCTGGGAGGTGAAGTCTGAGCTCTCTGGGCACTGGCTTGCTCATGTCATCCAGACCATAAGGTAAGTATAGACACATGCTGATCAAAAGGGGTAAACACACACAAACACACCTTGTTTTTTGTGGGGTTTTTTTGGTGGGGTTGGGAGGGGATAGACTTCAGTATGGAATATGATGTTTTAATATAGTCAGCAAGGAAGAAATTTTCTTTTTCTCTGTCTTGTTGCCTCTACTATTTCTCACTATTTATCATCTAGCAATGAAACTCTTAAACATTTCTGGTTTTAATGTTGGATGAGAAAACCATACTGTATGTGCATCTTTTCTGTTGCTTAATTCAGTATTACTGTTTTACCATGGTCTTGATCTTATCCTCCTTTTTTTTTTCATCCTAATGGTATAGCTTGTAAGCTCTATGAGGCACAGGTACAGATGATGAAAGCAATAGGAAGGAATTGCTTCAAGATCCCTTCTGCTCACTTTTCTTTTGTTTATTTCCTAGGCTTACTTATGAATCATTGACTGCCCTTGAAATTCCTAATGACATGTTACAGACTATTCAGGATCTCATTTTGGATCTCCGTGTACGTTGTGTAATGGTCACATTACAACACACAGCAGAAGGTGTGTTAATAAAAATTGATAACACTTACTTGGACAATAGTTATCTGAATATGCCCCCTCTTTCAGCTGCCAAATACTTGAAAATAAATGAAGAGTACTTTTATGGAAATTTGAATACATTCATCTCATTTTTAGCTGTTCACCAGAAGTTTTTCCATTTTGGTATCTTTTCCAATCAATTTAGTTGAGATAAAAGACATCCAAAAATTGAGACAGATATCCTTGAAAAAAGTTCAGAATATAAGCGCATCCTTAGGGCAAATGTTAAATAGAAAATGTAATATATAAAATATGGATTTGGTTTCAAAACTATATGTATATTTAAATTTTTTAATTTAGAGAAAAAAATGTAAAATATGAGGAAAAGCTATTAGCAATGGTATTATGAATACTAGAAATTATAGATGCTTTTTTGATTTTCTCAGGATTTTCTCCATAGAATCATAAAAAGCAGTAAGGTTAGTCTTTATAAAGCAGCCTTTTAGGTATTAAATGTTTTTGAAAACAATATAGAACATTGTTAGAAACAACACAAACCATTACTATCTGCCACTGGGCTTTTTTTTTTTTTTTTTTAATTTGAAGTTGTATATGACAATAGAATGCATTACAATTCATAATACACACATAGAGCACATCTCTGGTTGTATACAAAGTATATTCATGCCATTCGTGTCTTCATACATGCACTTAGGGTAATGATATCCATCTCATTCTACCATTTTTTTTCTTTTTTCTTTTTCCTTTATATCCCCTTGCCTCCTCCTTCCCCCTCCCTCCCTATTGACCTTTCTAGTGTTCCTCTAATCCTCCTATACTCCCCATCCCAACCCCACTGTGAATCAGCCTCCTTTTTAAGTGGGCTTTTTAAGTGGGGAAGTCATATCACTTTAGACTTGGTAGTTACTACATTGTGCAGCTGAACATTCCCCTCTTAATTCATCACCTCACCTTTTCTCCCCAGGATCCTGTGCCAGCCTGCAATGTTGAAGGTTTGAGCAGTTTGCATTCCTTTAGCCAAGTGAGAATCATACTGCCATTGTCAAGCATGTCTAACATTCAAACGAATACAAAGTATTCATCAGAAGTTTTGGAAAAAAATATTGTAGGGCTTATTTTGTGCTTGTCTGTCCAGTTTAGAGTACTGAATCCTCATCTCAAGTGATCACTAAGCCTAGCATAGAATTTTCCAAATTGGGCTATGTAATAAAATTTTTTTATTTACATTAGTATTTTGTTAGAAAAATCCAGTAAACAATACATATTTAGATTTTGAAGTCCACAAAAATTAAATTCTATCCCTCCTTTCATCAGGTTTTTACAAATCTATATAAAACAATTACAACCATACCCTTTGTAGATTTTTATCTCTATAAATATCAGTGAGATAATTATAATAAAAAAGATTGTATGCTTGTTTTCCTTGTAGAAATAAAGAGATTAGCTGAAAAGGAGGACTGGATTGTTGATAATGAAGGATTGACTTCCCTAGTAAGTTTAAATTCTTTTTCATTATTAGTCATTATTGTTTATTATATTTAAAAATAAATCATTTACTATATTTATTAGGAGTATGTGCTGTCTGCATTGCAACTCTAAGTAGTTTTCTGAAAATAGAAAAATAATCTTTTTATATCATTTTTGCTTAATGCTAATCACATTTATTTAACAATTAGTGAAAACAGTGGTTTTCTATTAGAGTGGCTCCTTTTCATCCTATATCACTATTTTTGTTTGCATTAGTTTTTTAAAAACAGATTATCCTTAATTCCATATTACTCAACAACTTCAAATTTTCAGAAAAGCTGAACAGGAGAAATGCTCTTTCAGGGGCCCCTAAGCTTTGTTTAACAAAACAAAACAACAAGCACAAATCTTTGCAGATAAGTTCACAGGATAGGCAGCAACTACAACCATGGTCTGTTCTTTTAAGATAGGTTTTAGGGTTTCAAAATACTTATGAATATAGTTTTTATAATTTATTGTGTTTTCACACTTGACTTATGAATCCTTTTAATAATCCTGTATGTGGGTGTGTCAGTAAGATTGACATTTGCCAATGAAACATCCTAGCAGTTTATATAAGACAAGAAATTTTCTTTATCTCACACATTGGCCAGATAATTCTAGTGTCCAATACCCAGAGGCCCTCTGCCTTTCTTCTCTGTTGTTTGTACTGGCTTCTGCTCAGGATGACCTCATGATAACTCACAGCCTCACTAGGAAAATGTTAAGAAAAATGTCCAACACTCTTCTAGGAGCCATGGCTGACAGCTGTCCTCACATGTAGCTGGCAGAACACATTTATGTGTCCTCATCCTCAGCATCAGAGGCAGGGAAGTGAAGCTTTTCAGCAGAATTTGTGGCTGCTCCCAATTTTAGTCTTACCTTAGTGAGAAAAAGGGAGAAAATAAATTGTGGAAAGAAGACTTCCAGTTTCTGTCTTAGATAAGGAAACAAGAATAAAATGATTTTGACCAGCTCAGATTTATAAACCAGTGAGGAGCCAGGCTGTTGAGGGACAAAGCTCCCACATAATATTTCTTCTTTTCCTTGAATTTCTGAACATCTTATTAACAACCTTCCTTTGGGAATTGGGAGATTTGGGGCTTGTTGTATTTCTCCAAAATTGAAGGCTCTACATTAAGGTGATATAAATATATGCAAGTATTCCTTACATTAGATAACAACATAGTTTAGAAAAGAAATGCATAACTTCCATTTGTTTTACTAAATCATGCTTGAAATGAGTTAGAAAAGCTTATTGTTTTTAATAAATTGAATATAATTCTATTTTCAAGGATCTCTAGAATAAAAATATCTTAATTGTATTTACTCTATTTGTCACTGTTATTTGTATTTAAATAAAAACTATTCTGTATCTTTTTCCCCCTCACACTAAATTCTAAGAAAAAGATGTGTAGCAATTAGTATGGCAGCCACTTGAGATCCTGAAAGATAGAATGTAAAATATTTTAACTTTTTATATTGATTACATTTTGAAATGATGATATTTGTATATTTTGAATTAAATAAACTATATTAAAATTATTTCGTTTAAATTTTTTAAATGTGCCTACTGGAAAATCTAAAATTACATCTTGACCATGTCCTTGTGGCTCACATTATACTTATGTTGGACAGCACTTGTATGGAGGAAAACATACTGTATTCTATTTAGAATCAGAACTTATCCTAAAGAAGCCAAATAACCTAACTGACCCCTGTGCTTTAATTAGGACAGGAATAGAATAATTCTTCACAGTGTTTTGAGTTAAAATTAAATGAGATACCACGGACTGAAGCTTTTTGTAAAGTGTAAAGTTTTAGACAAATATAAAGAATCTTTATTTGTTAATTTAACACTGGGGCCTCCATGGCAATTCCTTAAGTTTACATTATTCCTTACTATATTATAAAATCTGTTTTATACAACCCTGTCCTAATTATCATAGCAAGCTTGAGGGACAGGTCCAAGAGATCATTGAACCATCATCCACTGAATAACTTGCCCCAAATGAAATAGGTGTGAGCAAATTAAACATCAAGTCACCTTAATTTCTGGTTTGTGATACCTGTCCAAAATTAGTTTTCTGCAAAGAAAAAAAGGGGGGAAGGTTATATGTTCAGTTTGAGAAAATTTAAGTCTCAGTTGCCATGGTTCTGTTTCATTAAAAATAAAAAAACGCTGACGTAAATTTGATCCTCAGCCATAAAATAGCTATTGGGTTTAGGTCCTTCTTCAAGTTAATACTTCTAGCATATGTGGTCAGATGGGTGTGTGCTTCACTGACAGCCACTGTAACCTAGGATGGTTGGTTTATTTGATTATTGTAATCATCTTTTGTAAAAATGACCTGGGATAGTTGCTACAGAAATGTGTTTATAGTCTGTCTTTAGTTTGACTACCCTAGTGCAATTATAACCATATAATAGCTAATTCTTTGTTCATCTGATACACACAAGCCATGTAAGTATGTGTAGGGTAGATCTAAACCCCAGTAGGCCCTTCTCGTGAATGACCCATGAGAAAGAACACATTGGGAGTCAGCCCAGACATTTTCTGGTCAAATTGTCTTTGAAGAAATAAGCTAACAGAATGGATTTGATAATGCTGACCAAGGTTTTAGCCATTCATCATGGATCTCTCAAGAGAAAAAGTAAGTCAACACTTAGAGCACAAGTCTAGATTCCAACTTAAAGTAGTTTAACCTTATGTATGTATGTATGTAAAATTCTTAGACTTTGAACAATGACTTAGTTCTTGCAAAGCTTGTCACATACCTCTAATTTACATTTTCTTAACATTTCCATACTACCAATCCCATTTGTTTCTTTTCCTGTGAGTGTTATAGGGAAACATTCCTTATCACCTTAATGAAATGAATATTGAGTTTTGCCACCTATGACTGATATTTCTGCCGAAGTATTATCTTTAATTAGAACTTCCCTTCAGTGCTCCTTAACAGCTCACTTGAAAGCATCCTGTTTTCTTCTCATGTTGAAAATGTTTTCTGCCTTTTTTCAATTTGGATAATTCTGAGAATTTTCTTCTTTCAGAGGAACTGGAATGATTTGTGATAACTTCTTGTAGAGTAGTCAACTATGTTTGATGATTCACTGACAATACACAGAGATAGCACTATTTTATTCTTTTTAGAAAAAAGAAAATGCAATCATTTAGACTTCATTTACTCCTAATTTAACTGCAACTGCTCACTGAGCTTTCTGTTACTCCCTGTCCACTTATTGTGTTAATATAAATGTAAAAATTTTAAAATGTGTAGTTTAAATCTTAACAAAAGAAATCTAAGTGAACACACATGAATGTCAGTATTTAACTGTCCATAGTTGAATTTTTCATTTTGTTTTCAATATTATGATTATCATCATTAATAAGTTTTAACAGCTTAAATTTTCATGCCTTTTGAGGCAGGAGGTCAAAGTTTTAAGGTCAGTTCATCTAACAAACTTTTTTTTTTCATATTGCTGGGGGTTAAACCCCAAGTCTTATACATGCTAGGCACTAATAAACATTTTGACTCTTTAAATGCTTTCTGTGCAGTCATCCTATATGTCCCTTGATTTCTACTTAATTCTTTTAAATATTCTTTATGGTGCCCTCTGGTGGTTTCAGAGAGCAATAATCATTAAAGCCAAGGCACTATTTTAGCTTTCATTAAGTCAGAGCTACTTTTTGTAAGAAAATAAACTTGTCTATTAAAAATATGTTTACATTTATTACTTCCTTCCTTCTGTTAGTTTTTTTCCCCAAACACTTTTTTAAAAAATCAGTGCAAAAAAAAAAAAATCAGTGCATATTTTGAGGAAATGTTCATGCCAGACTTTTTGTACAGAGCTGGTTGGTTAAGCCTTGATCCTGCCCTGGCTCAGTGCCCCTTGAATAAATCCTAGCCCTTTCTGAGGTGCCTGTGTTCACACTCAGAGGTTATAACCTGCTGTCCTTCAATGCTGGCAGTTTCTTACACCCACCCCTGCCCACGTGCATACTGTCTTCCTCCAAAAAACTTACTACTTTCCTCCCCTCTTGAGCTTCAGGTCTCAGCCTCAGTGTTCTTGCCACCTCAGGAGGGCCTTCTTTATCCTATTTAGGGAAGACCCCCCTCCAACACCATTTTTATCTGAGTTCTACTTGTTTTATTCATGATGCTTATTTTGTTATACAGTTGAAAATTTACATTTTCATACTTTTTTTAAAAACCGTTTTGACTGTGACTTTCATGATGGTATGTCCTGGCTAAAATAAGTATTTCATGAGAATTCTGTCTTACTTACTCTTGTGTCACTATCATCCAGAGTGAAACATCAGACACACTTAGCAGCCTAAGGTATTAGAATTCATTCAAGCTTATTGGTTGCCATTGGTTGGACATATTTTCGAGTTTCATTTTTTCACTTAATGTATATATGACTGCAATTATTTATTTCACTTACAGATCTTGTGCATCCTCCAGATTTTGTTGAACAGTGCCAGAGACATGACATTGAGGAAACAGTTCATCCCAGAATGTACCTGGGACTTAGTGTTTCAAATATAAACTCAAACTGGGTACACTGGCACACACCTGTAATCCCAGCAACCCAAGAGCTTGAGGCAGGGGGATCACACATTGCAGGTCAGCCTCAACAACTTAGCAAGGCCCTAAGCAACTTAGAGAGCCTGTCTGAAAATAAAGGACTGGGGTGTAGCTCAGTGGTAAAATGACCCTGGGTTCAATCCCTAATGCCAGGAAAAAAAAAAAAAAGGAACATATATACTCATTATATTTGGTCCTTATTGCATCATTTGTCTCTCAGAAGAGTAAAATTTTGAAGAAACATTTTAGTGATATTTGAGTTCTCTTTTAGTAGAATGAATTGTACTTTAGTTTTAAGATTGACCTACTTAAAAATATTAAGTGCAAAAAGCACATGCCAAATCTAAAACTTGGTGACAAAACAATTATTGGTCAGATTATTTGTATCTCTTTTCCTTTCTAAAATCCTGGAAAATTTTAGAGTTTCAGGCCATATTCACTTACTTAAGTTGTCTTCATAGCCTGTGCGTTTTTAAAAATTTAAGATGGGTATTTTTTTTCTTTCAGCCATGTCAGTTTGAACAGTGCATTGTGCACTCCCTGCAGTCCCTGAAGGTTGTTCTTGAGTGCAAGCCTGGGGAAGCCAGTGTAAGTTTCTGCTCAATTCCACCTCCATTTCAGAATTTCTTGAGGAATCCTTCCTCAGTAATCACAGTTTTAAATTTCTGAGTCATTGCCATGCAAGAACTTCTTTCCCTTATTGCTTCTGTATTTTTTTTTTTTTTTTAGCTTAACTATAGGACATGTTGATTTCTAATTCTAAGGTGGGATGATAAGAGTTAAAATATGAGTACAGGGGCAGCACTTTGTGTATGAAGTGAATGACTGACCTGGGTATTGTAAGCCAGCCTGGGACCAGAACTACTCTAGGTAGGAAATTGCCTGTGGACCAACTCTTCAGAGCAAGGATGTCCACACATATAGCAGTTTTAACTGTTCGTATCCAACTCCACAAATAGTTTTATTTTCTTAGAAAAGTTCAAAAATTTTAATTATAATTCTTCCTCACAGGTCTTTCAGCAACCTAAAACACAGGAGGAGGTTTGCCAGTTAAGCATCAATATCATGCAGGTAATATTTAACAGCAGTGACACCCAAAGCCTTGGATAATGCATGCATTTAGTAGTTAGCTCCTTCTATTTATATAATATGTATAATATGTTAAATTGGGATTCATATTTGAATCTTATCTGTGTATGTAATAGTTTAGAGCAAGTAGGGTAACAAAATAATATTAATCTAGGATTAATTCCTGCTTGTTTTAATAATACCTGTATATTTAGCTTACATTAACCTTTCCATTTTTGTGTTCTCATGATAATTTATTAGTATTTCCATTAGATCACTCCATTAAAGTAAATTAAATGATAATTACTTGTTTACATTTTATCTAGAGTATAAAGTTTTTTGCTTGGGATCAGTTTTTTCTCTGTAGGCATATTGTATAAACAAAGTTGAAAATGTTAGTGAATGAACAAGGGAAAGAAAAATGGTCCTTTTTTTCTAAAATATACTTAAGAACTTAATTGATCAAAACATAGGTGCTTTTATTTTCTATCACTTAGTGGCATATATTGAAGCAACATACCTGTCACACACAAACTTACATGTACACACATACAGATATACTTAATATACCCCCACAACATATCGCTGATGGTATAGATAGTTCTCTTTCATGTAAAATAATTTTCATGTCACTAAAACTTATCTTTGACTTAGGTTTTTATATACTGTCTGGAACAATTGAGCACCAAGCCTGATGCTGATATAGATACTACACAGTAAGTAAAAGTGAAATTTATTTTCTTTTATGCACTTAAGAGAATTAAAAACATAGGCTGAAGTTACATATTTGGTTTTATATTCTGGGATTTCCAGTAAAAGAGGTAAATTGTTTATATTAAAGTCATAGTTTTATATGACTTATTTTTTTCCATAAATTTTTTATCTTATGAATTCATCATAACCTTATTACAAACATATTGAACAAATTTAAAACATAATTAGCTTACTAATTGTCCAAAAGAACAGGTTTTTATAAATAATAAAATGGTGGGAAATTGTATAGTTCCTAGTTGATTACTTTTATAGTCCTGGTGTTAGGATGCTGTACTAGATCTCTTGTTAGAAGTTGAGCATTTGGGTAGAGTTGAACCTGGGTCAGGCTTAGTTATTTGAGCTCCAGAGAATACTTCCTGAGTTGATATTTACAAATTCATGGGGTAGTTTTTCAGAGTGTGGCTATATTGGACAGTAGTGTAAAATGCTGAATTTGTTTTTTTAACACCTAGTTTTTCTGAATGACACTTGACACATGTAACTTCTGTGCGTCTAAAATATTTGCTCTGATAAAAATTTTGGGAAATAAAAAACAAACCTCTTAAATCTTTAATTGGAAGTTTGAGAATTTTTACACATTTGTTTATTTCCTAGTACTGGTCTTTGCTTTCCAGTATATAAAACGTTCACCTCTTTGAAGACCAAATAAGTTTTTAATTCTTCTAGATTTTCTGATTTGATTTTATATATTTAGTTTATTACATTGCCAAAAATGTGTATAGCTAATCAGAACTTTGATATTATTGATTAAATAATAAGTCTTTCCTTGTTGTTCTGTTAGAATTTGTTTCATATATCATTGTATTAGATATACAGGTGCATTGTATTTCTGAGCTTCATCTTCAGTTGATTCGTCAAATATATATATATGTGTGTATATATCTATTAATTATCTTTGGTTTGTGTTTTAATGTTTTTCAGACTGGCATTCTTTTGTTATCTCTATTTTGAAATATTAGTTGATATTTTCATTGCTTTAGTCTTCCGTATTTTTAAATAGTCAGATTTAAAGAAAAGGAATGGGTGTGTTTATGATATGCCCTTCCCTCTGGAGAGTTTTGTTTCTAGTTGTTCGTGTGTTATCAATTAATTTCCTAATTCAGCTCACCTTTAAGTCAATTACTAGGAAAGCAAGGTTTAAAAAGCCCCCTGGAAATTCTGATAGAAACACTTTGAGTAAAATTACATGACATTTTTTTCCTTTGATGGTTTGTTTTAAATTTATGCTAGTTTTGAGAAAGTCCAAAAGCAGTTTTTTTTTTTTTAATGGCCCATGTTAATTGATAGCCCACTGTGCCTTCCTTGAGCTATTAATTTTAAAACATATTTCAAGAAACTTACAGAAAGTTATTTGATTTCTTTGCACCAAAACCTTTTTTAAAAAGATTTTTTTAAAACTTTTTTTAAAATGTGCATTATAGTTATACCAAAACCTATTTTAAAGTGAAATTTACATATAGTTTGTTACATTTTTCAATTTCAGTACTTTAATTATAACTTTTCTTTAATTCAGTCTTTCTGTAGACGTTTCTTCTCCTGATTTGTTTGGAAGTATTCATGAAGACTTCAGTTTGACTTCTGTAAGTAAGTTAACAAAAAGAAAGTAAGACATGCCATTTAAATTATTTAATGACTAGTCCATACATCAATCTGAATTACTTGAGTATTACTGCATCATTGCTGTAGCATGTAGTATGGGACAGTGCTCTATACATAGGAGCTGTGTTGTGTTATGTGAAGATTTTAGTAAAGTATAATTAATATGTACTCCATATTGAAAGCTTTTTAGCTGTAGTTGCACTTAAACTCCTGTACACTTGCTGCATCTGTGCAGGTTCTTGAGTATTAAAAGATGCTCTACTAGTTCTCTGGTCCTTTAAAGTTGCCTTGAATCCTTTGGGAAAGAGGCACAGGATAAGGGCATTTCCCTCATGTCTATTGCCTCTTCAGCCAGAGAAGCATCTACTTTTCTCTCTTTTGTTTCTGTGAGGTCCCCATTTTATTTGAATGCAGGTTTCATGGCAAAAATAAAACCAGATCACTATGTATCTGTGCATGTGCACACGCATATGCATATGCACACATACTTACATTTTTAATGTATACATGTATTTAGGGATGATTCACATATATACATTTATCATGTAGGTAAACTTAGATGTTGAATCCAGACTCAGGCTAGCTACCTTAAAGAAATAACTTCCTCTGATTTGTGATGATATATTGAGAGAGAGAGAGAGAGAGAGAGTGAGTGAGTGAGTGTGTGTGTGTAGGAAAAAGAACATCTGAATTTCCTACCCTGTTATTAGTTATTTCCACAGTAACTTTAAGTATGTATTCCTAAATAACAATGAGTTTGGCATATTAGGAAAAGTATTGTTTAGTCAAAGTAGTTAAATATATTATTCTAGGTTTGCTCATTTTGGATGACTAGGTAGAGAATATTAACCATTCACTGAAATAAACGACTTCTAAAAGAAAGCTTGAACACTCAGTTTGGGAGCAGATTTGTCCAATGAGTGACAGTCAGAGATAACTTCTGGGTGATTCGATATACTTGTCTGGATCCTAGAGAGATTGTGAATGAGCCATATGTACACAATAGAAGGCCTATGAATAGATGAAAATACTAAGAAAAATACTGGTGTTCTGTCTAGCAGAACTTGTGCTTAGAGTCTCCCCAGACATGGTGGCACGGGAGTTCCTGCAAGGTACTATCCTAAACCATCCTGAAATGGTGCCTGTTGGGATTTCAAACTGCAGGGCGATCAGTCCAAAGCATTTACTAGAATGCTTACATATGGGAGAAGCTATAGTATCTCCTCTCAGTGGACAGTGGACAAGAAGAAGAAATATCCACAAAAGTGGCCTGTGTTATAGAATTGAGGTTTAAAGAATCTGACTGAGGGTGGGCTGGTTTCCACATGCTAAATGGCACAGCTCATCTTTGGGTGCCCTTCAGCAACAGCCCAAGCAGCTTCCTCAATGCCAGAGATAAGGCCCAGCTCAGGTTGAAGCCTGCATGCAGAGCTGATTGTCCTGGAAGAGAGTGACAGGAGAAGGCCACATACTAAGTCTTTTCCTGTGAGACTACAAAGAAAGAATGCTAGAGAGGGTCAGCACTGAAGGAAAGATCTTTGAAATTGATAGACCTTCCATCCATCTGGCCAACTGTACTTTTCCCTCCTTCTTTCAAAATAAGCTTAATTTTTACATGGTAACTTTTCTAGTGTTTGAAAACTGCTTTCCCTTCTTTGATTGATGCCTTGTATCCATTAAGGTATTTTTCAGCTGACATGTGGGCAACCCCAGAGATGGGGTTGCTGCTCTGAGCCTAAGCCTATACCTCTTCAGAGGTGGAGCATGAGAACAAGCACAGGCTCCCTGTGACCTTCCTCCTGTGAAGAATCAAAGTTGCCCCTCAGGCCACAGTGTCCTCTCGGCTCACACTGAGAGGCTACCCCACTCCTGTGTTTTATACTTGCTATTGCTGATATCAGCTTGTCCTGTTTTATTCACCAAAAATTGTCCATTTGTTACCAAATTCAGTTCTGGGTTTTCCCCATTGGAAGATACCTTTTTAATTTGGCCCATCTTTTCAGATGATTTCTATCTTAGGTCTTATGTTATCTAAATAGTAGGCAGTTATGTTAAGAAAGACATCTAGATTTTGAGTCCAGGAACACGGGTTCACATCTTAGCCTTACTCACTGTATAACCCAGGGATATTATTGAGGACATCCAGGCCTGGTCCTGTCCTGGATAACTGAGAAGAAAGTAATACGTCAGACCATATTTTTTAATCTGCAAGTGCTGCATTAGATCAGTTTGTTTCTTTCAAATATGTGTCTCTATCTAAGGTACTAATAATAAGCTTTTGATTCACCATGCAACTCTTAAGGATTTGATTATGGTGTTCATTTGTTCTTCCCACTTTTATTTCATCTGATTGGTTAGATTTGAGGGAAAAATACACTTACTAAGAGTGAGACTTGAACTCACCCAAGAAGTTTTTCTGTTTTTGAAGAGGAACTATGTATATTACAATGGGCAAAATCAAGCAAAAAAGAATTCACTACCAGTGTAGAGAAGACTCAATAGGCTGAGTCTGCTGGGTATGGAGCTTTTTGACTGTTGAGGGGAAAAAGTAATAAACTGAGAAACCAGTTGAGGTTTCTGAGGAGCACAGCATATTTGGAATGACTGATGAAATGTCCAGTTTACTTATGCCCATGTGCTTTAAAAGGACTGCATAATGGCAGAACCAGGCTTGGGAAAAAGAGGGAGATGGTCTTGCCATTCCTGGCTTCATTTGTACAAGTTCTAGCACTCACCCATTGCTTTCTTTCTGGTATCTTTTCTGCCATTTATTCACTAAATATGGAAAAGAGTTTTATACATAATATCACCCTGTTAACCTTGTTACATGTTCCACTTCCTATCCACAAATTGATTCATTTGTTTGAAGTTACATTAATTAAATTATTTGGGCTTTTATTTGTATTTATTGATGATCAAAAGGACAATGAGTAGGCTATACTCTGCCAGAAATAAAAATGAGAACATTTTAAATAAAGAAACTTAGATATAGCTGGGTGTGGTGGCATATGCCTATAATCCCAGTGACTTGGGAGGCTGGCGCAGGAGGATTGCAAGTTCATGGCCAGCCTTAGCAAATCAGTGAGGCCCTAAGCAACTTAGCGAGATCCTGTCTCAAAATTTAAAAAGTTAACAAAAAAAAAAAAAAAGAGCTGGAGATGTGGCTTAGTAGTTAAGTACCCTTGGGTTCAGTTCCTGGTTGCCACCCCACCCACCACCCCTCCCCAAAAAGAAGAAAGAAAGAAAGAATTTAGAAGGTCTGTGGATACTTGATTGAACTAAGTGAAATTATTGGAAAATGCAAGGTTTCCTTGGCAATTGAGTTCAAAGGCTTCAGTTCATCTTTGGTCCATGTACCTCAAAGATCAGCAACCTGTTTGTATCCACCTTTTCTGTACTGAACTACATTATTGCAAGTTATTCTTTTTCAGTACAGAAAGAATAAGCCAAGTATGGTTGAGAACTTTTCCTAGACAGTGGCTTTACCTTGGTTTTAATCAAGGATCTTGAGTGAAGGCCCCAGATGAGTCACAGCTGTTCCAGAGAATGCTTTCACACCAGCAGGAGTATAAGACCCCCTCGCCTCAGTGACCACAGTAACAGCCTCAAGGGCCATTCCCAGAATTTATCTACAAACATAGTTCTTCTGAACTGTGGGATATTATATTCATAAGTTTTGGGGTCTGATCATTTTTATAAGAAATTACTTAAGTGGGACAGGACTCTGGAGAATGTACCAGCAAATGGAGCTCTACTCCTTCCCCTTGACTGACCTGGCCACTTCCTGTGGAAGAATCGCTTGACCTTAGTGACCCTCACTCCCTATTAGAAGGAGGTTATACCAGCACACACAAAAAGTTCTTAAAAGCCTGAGGATTTTGAAGGAGCCCATCAAGCAGATAATATGGTAGCATTATTCTCTTTCAAGTTATAGAAAGTTTATAAACAAATTTTCTGATAATTTCTACATTTTAAAATATCCATTTGTATAACATTTTTTGTGTACATAAAATTGGTAAAATAAACATTATTTGATTCTTTTATGTTTTTTATTTTTGGGGTGGTGGTTGGGATTGAATCCAGGGCCTTGCCCATGCTAGAAAAGCACCTACGCCTGAGCACACCTCCAATCCCTTGTTTGACTCTTTCGTGTGTTATGTAATCATAAGCAATTAGTGGAATTGTAGAATTATATGATGTTTCTGCCTATGTTAATATTAGGAAATGAAGGAGCCCTAATTAGGAAGGGCTGTTGCAGCTAGCTGGAAGCCATAAGTTCCACCTGATATGTATGTGACGCACCTGTAGGCACCCGCAAACCTGAAGGTATATAACCGGGTGAAAGCGGTCCGAGTTAGGAGAACGGAGAATTCAGTCAGCAGGGCAGTCACTCGGTCGGTCAGAAGAATCAGAGCGGCCAGAACGTAGGCAGAGCGGTTACAGAAGAGAACTGGTCAGAGTTAGGCCGAGACTCCTGAGGAAGACAGAAGACAGAAGAAAGAAGAAGGAAGAAAGAAGAGAGAAGAAAGAAGCTCTAATCTTTCTCTAAGCTAAGCTCTAGCTCTAAGCTAAGCTCTAGCTCTATCTTTCTTTCTAAGACTCTACTCTAACTCTAAGCTAAGAAGACAAGAAGAAAAGCTCGCTTTAATCTTTCTCTCTAAAAATCTTTCTTTCCCTCTCTAAGCTCTAAGAAAGTAGAAGTAAAAGTAGTAAAAGCTTAACTCTGCCTCCGAGAATTTTCCTCCCGTGGCGGCGCCGTGGCTGGCCGTGACAGGCAGATTACAAATGGTGGTCCGTCCGGGGCTCGGCAGGCAGAGAAGAAAAGCTAAGAAATAAGGAGAGCAACGAAAAAGCATAGCCTCAGACTCAGTTGAGACCAGCAAAAAGAGTAGTAAACAAGAGAGCATAGCCTCTGACTCAGTTGAGGCCAGTTAAGAATTAAGCTGAAGCAGAGTAGCCAGCGAAAAGCCGAAGCGAGCCGGCCAAAAGCCGAAGCAGAGTAGCCGGCCAAAAGCCATAAAAAATATAGAGAAAAAGCCTTGAGCTTTAGTATAAAGAAAAAAGCTATGAGCTTAAAAGAAAATAGAGAATTAAATAGCATGGTAAAAACCATGCAGAAAAAAGCCATTGAGCTTTGGCAAGAAAGCCATAAAGAAAAATAAAGAAGAGAAAAAAAAAAAAAAAAAAAAGTCAAAGCCGCTTATACAATTGTGCTTAACTAAGTGCGTTAGCTGCTCCTCAGCAGTAGGCTTCCTTAAAGCCGCAGCACCTTCTCAAAAAAGGGCTCAAATATCCACCCTTTTAAAAACAAAAGGTGAAAAGCTAGGTAGGGACAAGAAAATAAAATAGAGAAAATAAAATAGAGAAAATAGAGAAAATAGAATTAAAGCACCTTTTTAAACTAAAGGGAAGGAATATGAAGGAGCCCTAATTAGGAAGGGCTGTTGCAGCTAGCTGGAAGCCATAAGTTCCACCTGATATGTATGTGACGCACCTGTAGGCACCCGCAAACCTGAAGGTATATAACCGGGTGAAAGCGGTCCGAGTTAGGAGAACGGAGAATTCAGTCAGCAGGGCAGTCACTCGGTCGGTCAGAAGAATCAGAGCGGCCAGAACGTAGGCAGAGCGGTTACAGAAGAGAACTGGTCAGAGTTAGGCCGAGACTCCTGAGGAAGACAGAAGACAGAAGAAAGAAGAAGGAAGAAAGAAGAGAGAAGAAAGAAGCTCTAATCTTTCTCTAAGCTAAGCTCTAGCTCTAAGCTAAGCTCTAGCTCTATCTTTCTTTCTAAGACTCTACTCTAACTCTAAGCTAAGAAGACAAGAAGAAAAGCTCGCTTTAATCTTTCTCTCTAAAAATCTTTCTTTCCCTCTCTAAGCTCTAAGAAAGTAGAAGTAAAAGTAGTAAAAGCTCTACTCTGCCTCCGAGAGTTTTTCCCGGGTTTCGGTACCAGGCAGCTTACAAGGAAAGAAACAGTCAAGAAAAGGAAAGCATGGAATATAGAGGTTAAAGAGCAAGAGATTATAATTAAACTTAAGAAATGGTAAGGTTTACCTGTTATGCTTGCCTCGTGTTACTATAAATGTATTTTTAAAGATTTGTTCTGCTTCTAGGAGCAGCGACTTTTGATTGTCCTGAGTAATTGCTGCCATCTAGAACGTCATACTTTCTTAAATATAGCAGAACATTTTGAAAAGCACAATTTCCAGGGAATAGAAAAAATAACACAGGTAAGTGAGTTAAAGTTAAGTGGACAAATTGATTTTTTCTGAACTTTGTTTACAAGCTGTTTTCTTGTCCTTTTTTTTTTTTTTTTTTTTTTTTTTTTTGCTTCCCTGTGCTTTTTCCTTTTCCTTGCCTTCCGCACAGCCACTTCCTTCTGCTCTCACACTATCTTTGAATGATTCCCTTCCTTCTCATACCTCCCCTTGAACTGTTCATTTAATGCCAGCTGCTTTCTGTAGAGCCAAGTTTGCAAGGTTAGAGATGGTTCACTCCCCACCTAAGCTCTTCAAAAGTGAGGGAAGAAAGTAAGGAGAGAAAGGCATCAAATGTCAGATTTGACTCCTTTTAGGGTAGAGCTTTTAGACATGACCAAGAGCAAACACGCTGAGCCTGCAGATGAACCTCTTCCTGCTGATCCACACCTCTCTTTCCTCTCTTCCTTTCCATGTGACCACAATGATGCTTTTGCTGTACTTCCTAAGCATGTGTGCACACACAAGCTCATAGCAGCTGCAGGATGCTTAACATCTTACATGAAAAATACATTATCCTCACTCTCTAATCATTGGATATAGAAAGGTTGGGCAAAAATAAGTCCTATACAAATCATTTGAGTGGGTTTTTTAAAAAATCTATATTTTTATCTCTTGTTTATATTTTTTTCAAGTAACCATAAAAGGAAAAAATGAAATAACCTTGTTATTAAAGTTTGGTTGGTTCCTGGGCAAAGGTTTATCAGATTTCTAGGTAAAACGATGCTAGAACCACTTTTTAATGTCAGTACACTTTTCTAAATGCAAAGAATAAGAAAGATAATGATCTTGTTAATCATATAATCAAAGTGTACTCTTAGTGGATTACATACTTTTTATAAATGCTGGTTCCAGTTCATGAACTAGATTGGGATTTTTTTTTTTTCTTCAAAGAATTAAAATGTCAGAGTGGGCGGCTCTGTCTTCTTTTCCTGCCTTTTCGTAAAGATTAATCATCCTGATGAGAAATGTTGTAACTTAAGGCTTTAGGGCCAAATGTCTAGTTTGTTTCCAGAAATTTTTGTGTAAAGAGTTGCAATGTACTGTCTTACAATAAAAAATTACTATGTGTAGAATGTGGACACTCTGTTTTTATACATTAGTAACATGACTATTTTATTGGAGAGATTTTGTTATTTTAAAAATATATGAAATGATTAAGAATTGCATATAAGAGAAGCAATAAGTTTGATTTTTCTCCAGGTTTTTGTGAAGCAATAAGTAGAAACTTTCTCTTGCTTTATATCATTAAGGTGCAGAAAGAAATTGACATAAAAATGGTTTTAAAAAATATCCTTCCTAGTCTTTGTCCAGATCATTTTGAAAAACAAGACAGTATTAAGGATCTGGGATTGTATCATATATAGGCTTAATTCCCACTCAGAACTTGAATTTGGATTTTTAACAAATTGATCATCTTGAATATTTACAATTATTCAGTTGTGGTTGTAACAGACAGTACCCAAGATTTATATTATAGCATTTCTCCTGATTCTGTTTGTTATGTGTTGAACCCATTATTTTCATGATGCCCACCAAGTAAATTATTGCTTACATTCAAGGAAAAATGTTGCTAACTTCCATCATTTTCCATATGGTTCTCTTTCCAAATGATAGATGACTCTAGAAGTGTCTTAGAAAACTCAGAGGGTACAAAGGGTCATAGTTTTCCATTCTCTCTGTTTCTGCTCTTAGAGATAATGATTCATTAGAGGGCTTTTCATGTGGTGTCACTGGCCATTAGACCTTCTCTCAAACCTCTTCCTGGTGTGATCTGGTAGTTGGCCAGAGTTTCTTCCAGGTGTATTTCCTCCTACCTTCTTCTCTTCATCTTTTTTTTTTTTCCCCAATGCTAGATGTACTAGTCAGCATTTTTGCTGCTGTGACTAAAAGACCTGACAAGAACAATTTTTGAGGAGGAAAAGTTTATTTGGGGGGGGGGGGGCTTGTGGTTTCAGAGATCTCAGTCCACAGGCAGCCGGCTCCATTCCTCAGGGCTTGAAGTTGGGCAGAACGTCACAGCTGAAGAGTGTGGCAGAGGGAAGCAGCTCAAATGATGATGATAGGCAGCAGAGAAAGACTAAGCTCAACTCACCAAATATATACCCCAAAGGCATGCCCCCTATGACCCACCTCTTCCAGCCATACCCTACCCACCCTCAGCTATCACTCAGTTAATCCCATCAGGGGATTAATTCACTGATTGGGTTAAAGCTTTCATGACCTAATCATTTTCATATGGATTATCTTGCATATGAGCTTTTGGGGGATACCTCACATACTAACTGTAACACTAGGGATTGAATTGAGGGCCTCAAGCATGCTAGGTAGGCATTCTTCCATTGAGCTATATACCTCAGCCTCCTTTCTAGTTTCTTATTGGTACTTCATTCAGCCAGTAGTAGACTGAAAACAATCAGTTTTTAAATTCCCTTCATCTTGCTTCTCACATTCAAAAGTAGAGTTGAATTAATCATAGAATAATATACAAATAGCCATGCTTTTTAGGATTTTAACATTTGAAACTGAAATGATTTCATATCATATGTATATTGTTACTCTATACAAATAGTCTTAAGAAGTAAATGAATAAACAAGCAAATAAATAATGGATGGTATTATTAGCCCCATATTCTTCATAGGGAATGATGTTCAGAGAGGCCAAAGACTTGACCTGAAAGTAGCAGAGGAACCAGGACTCAAAATTAAAGTTTTCT
This sequence comes from Tamias sibiricus, assembly GCA_025594165.1. Classification (NCBI taxonomy): domain Eukaryota; kingdom Metazoa; phylum Chordata; class Mammalia; order Rodentia; family Sciuridae; genus Tamias; species Tamias sibiricus. Next base: position 2,598,467 of record CM046666.1, read on the forward strand.
TGGTGCTCTATATGTGTATTATCAATTGTAATGCATGCTACTGTTATATATACAACAACTTTGAATAAATTTTTAAAAAATTAAAGTTTTCTCATTCCAAATCCGAAGTGTTTTCTGCTCTACATCTTAAAAAATGAAATTATTCTCATGACCCCCCCCAAAAAAAAAAGAAAAGAAAATGAAGCTTATTGATTCATTGAATGGTAATTCATATAGTCAGAGTATCTAAATCATCTTGCCCTACAAGGGAACCTCACCCTACAAGGTACCTCCATGTTGAACCTTTAGGGGTCTTTGTGCTATTTAGATCCCAGACAGCAAATACCACATACCTAGAAATGTTTTTTCTAGTAATACTTTGTTTTTCTACTGTTCCTTTTTTCTTTTTCTTTTTTTTAATATTTATTTTTTAGTTGTAGGCGGACACAATAAAAGTAGAACCCAACCATTGTTTTGTTTTGGTACCAGGGATTGAACTCAGGGGCACTCCACTCTTGTGGTTGCAGGGCCCTCAGCAGGGGTGAGGTGGTAGTGTCAGTTGACTGGGGACATGTAGATACTGGAGACCAGGTTCTGTGATGCAGATCTAATTTTATTGAGGAAGTACAGAGCTTATATAGGAAGAATATGCCAATCAAGGAATGAGCAGATACACTCAACCCAATAGGGTGAAAAGTCATTTGACATCATGCCATGCAACAGGTTCCTTACAAGAATGAGGAATTTGGGACTCTACAGGGTGGGGCAACCTAGGAGGCGGGCAGGCCATCCTGAGGTATTCCTCAGAACATGTAAGACCAGAGTGTTCTCATGGTCAAGCCTGTTCCAGCGCTCCCAAGAACACCGCCATTTCCTGAGTCTCCATACTCAAATACTGGGCCACACCCCCAGCCCCTTTTTGTATTTTATTTAGAGACAGGGTCTCACTGAGTTGCTAAGTGCCTCGCCATTGCTGAGGCTGACTTTGAACTCGCAATCCTCCTGCCTCAGCCTCCCAAGTGCTGGGATTACAGGAGTGCACCACCACGCATGGCTGTTTTTTTGTTTTTTTTTTGTTGTTTTTCTTTTTTGGGGGGTGGGGGGGCTGGGAGTACTGAGGATTGAATGAACTCAGGGGCACTTGCCCACTGAGCCATATCCCCAGCCCTATTTTGTATTTTATTTAGAGACAGAGTCTCACTGAATTGCTTAGTGAGGCCTGCTTTGAAATTATGATCCTCCTGCCTCAGCCTCCAAAGCTGCTGGGATTATAGGCATGCACCACTGCATCTGGCCAACCATTGTTTTTAAATAGAAGAAAAATTGGGCTGAGCTTGTATCTCAGACGTAGAGCGTTCACCTGGCAAACATGGGGCACTGGGTTCAATCCTCAGTACCACATAAAAATAAAGGTATTGTGTCCACCTACAACTAAAAAATAAATATTTAAAAAAAGAAAAAAATAAGAAATTTAATCAAATAAAAATATAAGACTCATGTTTGATGCACTAACCAAAGGTAAGTGGTACTATTTTAGTATTTATAGTAATCAATATTTTATATTTACTATACATCTATATGTTATAAAATTACAAATAACATTTTTTCTGGATTCATTTATATTGAACACATTTTTCTATTGAATATTCTGTTGTGAACACTTGCATTTTTATTAACTATTTTTGCAAAATATGAATTTTAGGACTTTATAATATAGGTTAATGTGAAAATACCATCTTATTTTTTAACCTCTCTCTTAGTAGGAAACTTAAAAGTTATTTTCCATTTTTACTGTTGTTACTAAGAAAGAATGATACTCTTTGATCACATGTCTAATTACTTCCTCACAATACATCCCTAGAAGTAGACATAGCTCTTAAGACTTTTGGCAGGTATCACCAGATTGCTTTCAGGGAGTTGATCTTATCACATTTTTCCTCTCATTTCTTATTACAATTTTTATTTGGAGAGGTAAAATGACTCTTTCATTATATTTTAATTAGCATGGCTTTTCCGTTTGGGGGATTCATACTTTTTTTTTTTTTTTTTTTTTTTTTTGTACCAGGGATTGAACTCAGGGGCACTCGACCACTGGGCCACATCCCCAGTCCTTTTTTTTTTTTTTTTCTTCCATTTTTTTTTTATTAGAGACAGGGTCTCACTGAGTTTCTAAGTGCCTCACCATTGCTGAGGCTGGCTTTGAACTCGCGATCCTCCTGCCTCAGCCTCCCAAAGTACTGGGATTACAGGCGTGCGCCACCGCGCCCGGCCATACTTTTTGATCTGTGTATTGACTGTTTATATTCTAGAAGAACAAGTTTTGAAGGCAGTTAGAGAGTTAAGGAAATACAGAGTTTTGTACTCTTAACTGTGCAAACCAAATCTGCCATAAGTCAAATTCTTTGAGACTTCTGAGAAGGGAAAACCAGAGTAGTATGGTTAATAAAATTTAGCATGTAGTTTTTTTGTGGTAGTTCTAATAATATAATTCCAGGGAATTTTAAAAAATCATGTGAAATGTTATTTTAACCTTGTTCCAGTCTTCAAAAAACAAACATCTAATTTAGAGTTTATATAATCATATTTTTTCCTGACTTGGGAATGTGGACATTAAACAAGTCTGGCATTAAATTCATTATTGAATTTTTATTTTAACCCCCTCAATAGTACAGCTTGTTTTTTTGTTTTGTTTTGTTTTTTGTTTTTTGTTTTTAAATATGTGCAGGGAATTTGAATTCATTTGAGTTAGTGAGAATGATTATGTCACTCTCCCAGTAATATTTTTGTTTGCTGTGCTTGTAATTTGTTCCTTCTTCATGCTGGGCATGGTTTCCTCAGTTGATTTCATCTACCCCACAGCTTTAAGTATCACTAATGACTATGATTTCCAAATTCTTTATCTTTAACCTATGTGATACTCCTACACTTCAGATCCATTTCCCACCAGATTTCTCCACTAGAAGTTTCCATTGATTCATTCCAGAATCAGCATGCCCAAACCAGACATCTTCTTTCATCCTTTATACCATCTTCTTTCTCTTTTGTATTTCCTATGTTAGTAAACATTGAGTCTGCAAACCAGAATTTGGAAATTATACTCTCTTGTTTCTATTTGTTTATTAATTTAAATTGACATAAAAATTGCATATATTTGTGGGGTACAATGTGATCTTTTTATGTATGTATGCATTAACATACTCATCACCTTACCAACTTACTGTGCTTTTGTGGTGAAAACATTAAAATTCTATTCTTTGAGAAATTTTGAAATATACATTATAATTAACTGGTCACCATACTGGGAGTACTTCACTAACACCTATTCATGCAATCTGACTAGAACTTTGTGCTTTTTGATCTCTCCTTCCCATCCTTTTCCCTCTCCCTTTCTCTACAGACTCTTGAGTTACCTTTCTACTACTTTTTAATGAGATAAATTTTTTAAAAAATATGTGTTATGGTTTGGATATGAGGTTTTCCCCAAAAGTTCCTGTGTTGATGCAGCATTATTTAGAAGTGAAATGCTTGGATTGTGAGAAGTGTAACTGAATTAGTTCATCTATTTGAATGGACTGACTGGGTGGTAACTGTAAGCAGGTGGGGTGAGGCTGGAGGAGATGGGTCACCAGAGGCATGCTCTGGAAGGATGCGTCTTCCCTGTGGCCTCTTTCCCTTTCTCTCTCTGCTTCCTGGCCACCATAAGCAAATTAGTGCTTCTCTGCCATGCCCTTCTACCATAGTATTCTGCCTCATGCTTGCCAAACAATGGAGTCGGCTATCTCTGGACTGGGATCTCTGAAATCTTGAGCCCAAAATAAACTTTCCCTCTTCTCAGCTGTTCTGGTCAGGTTTTTTGGTCACAATGACAAAAAGCTAGCTAACATAATATTCTATGTATAAATCAGGTCAGTGTTTGTCTTTCTGTGCTTGGCTTACTTCATTTAATGTAATCTCTGTCCTCCATGTTGTTGCAAATGACAGGATTTCATTTTTTTAAGAATATGCAATATTCCATTGTGTGTATTAATTACATTTTCTTTATCCATTCATCTGTTGTGTGGGAATTATTTCTGACTCCATCCCTCATAACAGTTTATGCTCAGTTTTATTTTTTTCTTAGCTCTACCTCTGAACATCTTCTGAATTTTTTTACACTTCTTTCATTTGCTATTCCTGTTCAACCTCAGCCCTTGACCATCATTTGACCACTCTAGGGGTGTAGGAACCTCCCTAGCAAATGCTTGGTCTAATATGTAAATTCTTTTACTCTCTGTCCTCCACCAGTGTCCAGGATGAGCTTTCAGAAACAGATTTGATTGTATTATTCTTCCTCCTTCCCACATTTCAGAGTTCTTTATTGTCTGAACTCCTCAGGCTAAGTGTTAGTGGGGTTTTAATCTTTCTGTCATGGCTTTCATCTTACCCACTCCAGTACCTATCATCTAACCCAGCTGCCTACTCATCTTTCCTGCTCATTCAACAAATATTCATTCAGCATGAGTTTCCCATGCTCTTTCGGAAGAACATTTACCTGTGGCTTGTGTTCTGCTGTCTGTCTGGATTGCCTTTTCCTCAGTCTCAACTTGACAAAAATCTTGATCATCCTTCTAAGCCATCTGAGAAGCACATGTCTCATCCTATATAAAAACTTTTATGGCCTTACCTTATCCATTATCCCAGAGTTTAAAGTGGATCAGACCCTTTTCTTTCTAACTACTATGCTTCATTCAGACCACTGAATAATATTTAACATTTTGCATTATGATTGGCTCAGTGTCCATTAAATCTCCTTCCTATTGAATATGTTGAACCTCCTCATTCTGTTCTCCACATCTATTTTTTTCCCATTCCTTCCCTCATTCTTTGCTAATTAGGGATAATTTCTGCAGCTTTCTCTCATTCTTTGTATCTCTATTTATTTAATCTTTCTGAAATTTGCTGTCCATTAAGTTTTTTTATTTCAGCGATTTTTTACTTCTAGAAACTCATTTTGTTTTTTGTTACTGAGGGAAAATGATTAACTTACTTTGGAGTGGTATAACTTCAAACATCAGTTGAGAAGGTATTGGCAGTTAAATCCTCTCCACTGCCCTTCAGATTGCCCTTTACTGAGGCCAAATCAAACAGTCTATCATCAAGTATCAGATTATCGTATTCAGGAGCAGATTGGAATAAATAAGTGAAGTCTGTGCAGTAGTAAATGGGTGGTTAACTAGATTATAAAGCATTCATAGACAGTGAAGACACTGTTCAAGTTGTGAGTGTGATAAGATTGCCAAGACAACAAGTTAGAACTATAGCAGGAGGCCGAGAAGTGGGAAAGGATGGCCCTCCCTAGCAAGTGCTAGGAACATCTCCTGGCCTGTATCCTGCTTCATCTACATATTTCTTTTTTCTATTAATAATCCCACCTTTTGCTAAAAATTAAGAATTTATTGTTAAACATTAATTATTTACTTGGCTTTTGTCCCCAGTTGTGTTTTAATAATATAAAAGAATGTGAGTTTGCATTACTCTTTACGAACATTTGTAAAGTTCTAAAAATAAAATGTCAATTTGACTGAACCAAGTTATCCATATTCACTTGGCTAGGTATGCTGATGGAGTTTTAGTGAGTTTATTTCTATACATTTAGCCAAGTTTAGTGCAATTTTTCTGTCTTCTTTAAAGTGAAATATATTTTTTTTTTCTTATTAAAAACAGATTTACCTGTAATCCCAGAGGCTCAGGAGACTGAGGCAGGAGGATTGCGAGTTTGAAGCCATCCTCAGCAAAAGTGAGGTGCTAAGCTAAAATACGAAACAGGGCTGGGTATATGGCTCAGTGGTCGAGCACCCCTGAATTCAATAACCAGTACCAAAAAAACCACCATTTTTATCAAAACATTTTAAAACATAAATTTAAGTTGAAACATTTAAGTTGAAACATTAAAATATATCAAGAAAATGATTTTACTCTTTAACCATTTTGATTAAAGACAACTTCTAAAAATTTTTTATAAATATGATGTGACCTCTACTCAGACGTGTTTTGTTTTGAGTTTCCTATTGCGAACCTTGGCTGGGACATGGGCCAGACTGCATGAGATAAGAATGTTGCTCCATATTGCTGCTGAGGAAGAGAGAACAATATTTTATCATAAGTAATAATTTGCCCTTATATCAGAAATGCAGCCAGGCATAGTGGCGCATGCCTGTAATCCCAGCACTTTGGGAGGCTGAGGCAGGAGGATTGCGAGTTCAAAGCCAGCCTCAGCAGTGTCGAGGCACTTAGCAACTCAGTGAGACCCTGTCTCTAATAAAATACAAAAAAAAAAAAAAAAAAAAAAAAATACTGGGGATGTGACCCAGTGTCGAGTGCCCCTGAGTTTAATCCCCAGTACCACAAAAAAAAAAAAAAAAAAAAAAAGTAAAAAGAAATGCAGCCTCTTAACATGAGCTTTACTTCTGTAAGTTATTACCATTAGTTTTTAAAGTACTGTAAAAGATGGTCCCCAGTTCTAGGATGTAGGAATTCAGCAAGTCTATTTATGAACACACAACTGTTGAATTATCACTTTTTGTTAGGAAGACACCTTATTTTTAATTAAAGATACCTGGTCCAAACAGGACACTGCTCTCTGGCCTCTATTTCTCTGTGTAGCCTTTCTCAGCTACAGGACCAGTGGCCCTTTTATACTTCCTCTCTGGCCCACAGGTATATTGCTTTATAAATGTTTTCCTTTCCTTCTTCCCTATTACACTCCGATTTCCTTAGTCCTGGGATGGTTCTTTTTATTTAACATTCATTCCACACTCAGGCATTGGTCTGATGGTGGATGAAAGTCATTCTTGCCTATTGAGCCAAAATCAAATTAACATCTGTGTTTAGCAGCCAGCATGAATGGGGTGTTAATGGAAAAGGGTCAGTTGTAGAAATAGTAATAGCTGATAGCATTTATTATGCACTTCCATTGTGCTATGCAAGTTTCGTGACTTACCTGTTTAAATTCTCACAACAGTATTCTTGATCTGAGTCATGTCTCATCACACATTATAATACCACTCTACTCTGTTTGTTACATTGCCTTATATCTATTTGTTCATCATTTATTTTCAACCTTTCTTTTTCTCTCTTTTAAGAAATTGAGGAATAATTTACATATAGTAAAATGGCAAATCTTAGGGTATGGATTGATGACTTTCTATATATGTTCACATCCACCTAGATGAAGATATAAAACATTCTTTTGGATTCCCTTCCAGTCACTATTCTCATGGCTATTCTGACTTCTGTCAGTAGAGTAGCTTTGCCTTTTTGAAACATCATGTGTATCTGGCCTTTTTGCTTCAACTTAGTACCTTCTTGAGATTCATTCAAATTCTGTATCTGTCAGTGATTTTTTTTTTTTTTTTTTTAGCTGAGTATTGATAACCAAATTTTGTTTGGTTGTTCTCATAGACATTGGGTTATTTCCAGTTTTCAGCTTTTACAAATAAATGTTGCTATGAATATCATTGTAAAAGTCTTTTTGTGGACATTCGTACTCACTTTTATTGGACATATGCTTTGAAGTGTAATTGCTGGTGATGGAACAAGGTAGTTAGAAACTGGGTAGTTTTCCAGATTGGGTGTCATGCTTTACACTCAGCCAGTGTAAAACAAACAAGTGTTCCCATGGTTCCATGTTCTTACCAGCATGTATTATTTTTATCAATCTTGTTGCTATAAATGTCTTTTTCTGACAAATGTGGCGTTAAATACCTTTTCTTAAATATTCAGATATTCACATTCAGGTAGTCTTCTCTTTTAAAGACAATAACTATTCAGCTTATTTTATAATTGGGCTATTTATCTTATTAGTGATTTTTAGATGTCTCTATTAACGTCTTTTGTCACATGTATTTTTTTCTCTCAACCCATATCATGGATAGCTATTTTGTTTCTGTGTTATCTTTTGAGTAGAAATATTTGATATTTGTGAGGCTCACTTTATCAATTTTTAATTTTTTCATATTTTTTCAAAATCCTGAACAAAATCCTGAAGCTTTTTAATGTTAGCTTTTATGTTTAGGTCTATTTTATTAAGGTTTTCTGTACTAAATGAAGTCAAGGTTCATATTGTTTTCCATGTAGATATCATTATTGTTTCAGCATAATTTGTTAAGAAGTCTTTATTTCTTCACTGAATTTTATTGATGCCTTCATCAGAAACATGAAAGATTAGATATGATTGGCTCTATGTCTAGGCTTCTTTTTCTGTTCCACTGATCTGCTCTGCCATCCTTATGCCAATATTGCATTATTATTTTTATTATGTCTTTATGATATGACTTGAAATCATGTAATGTGAGTTGTTGAGAGCCATCTGTAGGCATTGCAGCCTAATGAATAGGAGAATCTGGTGTCTGGGAACTTCCAGTAGACATTTCCTCTGGCTAATTGCCCAAACACATTGTGAGCCCTATTCAAGCTCTGCCAAAGTTCCCACACAGCACCAGAGATGGTATAACCTGTTATAGCCACACAGCCTCTCTGAGATGGGTATGACCTGCCAAGATGCCAATCTACCTGCTGACTGTAAGACACTGTGAAGTAAGACTCAACCCCTGAAACCTTATCCCTGCCTTTGATGTACCCCCTTAAATACACCACCAGAGCTATTTTCTAAGTGTCTAGCTCCAGCTCCTCCTGTGTGGACTGGACCTATCAGGTACTCCATCCTTTAAAACTAATTCTGACTTTGTCTTCTGTTCTTCACTAATTATTTCTGACTTTAAATTCTTAAGAGGCTTATCACCCCAAGCAGGCAAGAGTTCCCTGGTGAGGTGCTGGCCACCCTGTGATATTGAAATCATGTAATGTGAGTTCTCCAACTTCGTCCTTCTTTTCAAATTCCATTGTCTACTCTAAGCCTTTTCCAAATCATTTGTCTGTGAATTCTTACCAAAATAGGTCTTTTTAGGAGTTCATTGAATTTGGGAGAGATTGACAGTATCAATTCTTTTTTACTTGTTCAGATTATCTTTATTTTAGTAGCATTTTATAGTTTTCAATAGGAATTTTGCATATCTTTTTTAAAATTCATTCCACATATTTTTGATGCTAATGTAAATCTTTTAGTATGTGATAACTTTACTGTTTAATATATAGAAGTACAATTGATTTTGTTACTAACTTTGCTTCCTTAATAAAGTTATTTATTTCATTAATTATTTTGTCAGCTTGTTTAGATTTTTAAGGTATGTCAATTTGTCTTCTGTGAATAGATTGTTCTACTTTTACTTTTTAGATGTTTTTTTCTTCCTATATCACATGGGTTAGGACTGCTAGTCTGACCTAAAAAATAAATGGTGAAAGAGGACATCACTGTCTTATTCCTTATCTGATGGGATAAACATTCTATATTTGTGCTATTTTTGCATGTGCCCCTTGTAAGACTGATTTTCTTTCTATTCCTAGTTTATTGAGGATTTTTATCATGAAACTATGTTAAATTTTACAAAGCACTTTTTCTTTGCATATTGAAATAATACCACTCTGTGTCTTTTTATTTGTTAGTAGATTACACTTACCAATAGTTTGTTAGGATTTTTATGTCTTTGTTCATGAGGGCAATTGGCACTTTTATTTTGTTTTTTTAATTTATTTTTCTTTCCTTCCTTTTCTCCTCCTCCTCCTCCTCCTCCTGCTCCTTCTTCTAATTCTTCTTTTTTATACTATACTTATCAGTTTTTTTGCCTTTTTTTATTTGTTCTAATTAGTTATATCAGTTTTTGATACCAGGGTTATACCAGCCTCATTAAACAAAATAGGAAATGCTCTCAGCCTCTCTGAAAAAGATTGTGTAATATAATTTCTTCCTTAAATGCTTGGTAAAATTCACCAGCAAAGTTATCTAGGCCTGAGATTTTCATTGTGTGAATTTTCATTATATAAAGCTATTTTAAAATAATGGACTCAATTATTTTAATAAATATAGAACAGCTTGTGCCAGTTTTTGAAAGTTTTGTTTTTCAGGAGTTTGTCAGTTTCCTCAGTGTTTTCAAGACTTATTGGCATAAAAATACAATGACTTTTTTCTACCCTTTTAATATAGAGTCTGTAGCAGTGGCCCTTTTTTTTTTTTTTTTTTTTTTTTGGTACCGGGGATTGAACTCAGGGGCACTGGACCACTGGGTCACATCCCCAGCCCTTTTTTGTATTTTATTTAGAGACAGGGTCTCACTGAGTTGCTAAGTACCTCGCCATTGCTGAGGCTGGCTTTGAACTCGCAATCCTCCTGCCTCAACCTCCCAAAGTGCTGGGATTACAGGCGTGCGCCACCCTGCCCGGCAGTGGCCCGTTTTTCATTTATGTTATTAGTAATTTATAATTTTTCTTTATTTCTTGATCAGTCTTGCTTAGGAATTTAATCAATTTTATTATTCTCTTCAGAGAACATGTGTTTGGCATTAATGTTTTGGCGCTAATATTTATCTTCTTAAAAAATTTAATTGATTTCTGCTGTTATCTTTTCCTTCTGCTTTGTTTGGGCTTAATATCTCTTTTCATAGCTTCTTGAAGTAGAAGATTAAAACATTAATTATAAGGCTTTGTCCTTTTTAAGTCTATCTTTTTAAACACTTAGGGATATAAATTTCTTTCTGCCAATGCTTTGTTTCCACATAGGTTTTTTTTTTTTTTTTTTTTTTTTTTTTGGTACTGGGGAATAAACTCGGGGGAACTCGACCTCTGAGCCACATCCCCAGCCCTATTTTGTATTTTATAGAGACAGGGTCTCACTGAGTTGCTTAGCACCTCACCATTGCTGAGGCTGGCTTAGAACCTGCGATGTTCCTGTCTCAGCCTCCCTAGCCACTGGCATTACAGGCGTGCACCACCATGCCTGGCTCCACATATATTTTGATATATTGTTAGATTCTCTTCAGTAGTTCTCTTTTGGATGCTTCCATGTTTCCTCCTCTTTTTTTTTAGGGGCTGCTCGGGATTGAACTCAAGGCTCACGCATGCTAAATACACACTCTACAACTGTGCTACACGTTGACCCTTTTAAAATAATTCTTATTTAGCACTTGTATTTCACGGTCCCAAAGTGCTCTAATAATCTATTTAGGTTTATGTTATAGATATTAGAGGGGGAAAAAAAAGAGGTGAAGGAGGGTAGAAGGAAGGTCAGATTTTATTGCCTGCCTGTGTTTTCCTCAATTGTTCATTTTCCTTGAAAATTGTTCATTTTCTCAAGTATGTAGGTGATATACTCTTTGAATCTATGTGTACCCAAAAATATGTTTCTTGGACTTGGTGGAGGGAAAGATGTCTTGGCTAAATATAGGGCTGTTTGGTTGCATCCTTTTATTCCTGAAGATATTGCAGTGGTTTCAGGTTCCATTGTTGCATGTCAGAAATCTTAGGTCACTCTGATTCTTTCTTCTTTGTCAACAAATTATTTTTTTATCTGGAAGCTTGAAAGATATTCTATTTCTTTTTTAATTTAGAAACTTGGACCCTTTATAGTATCTGCCTAGATGTGTGAAGTGTTTTCATCAGTTCAGCAAGCCTATTCAATCTGCAGACTCTGGTTGAGATCCAGTTAGATATTCTTTTGGGGGTTGTTTAATTATTACCTTTTCTCTAATTGCTTACATATCTCTACTTGAATTTCTATTTTTTGCTGCCTTGGGATCTATCTTCCAAATCTCTTCTTTTATACTTATAATATTTATCATCCATCTACGTGTTTTTTCTGTACTTCTTGCACTTCATTTCAGTCTCAGTAGTGGCCAATCTATTCATTTGTCAGCTTTGCAAGTTATGTGTCTTATCTCTATAAAATATTGTTTTGTGATGTACTTTAATCACCTTAAGCATTATTATTCTTCTGTTCAGATTATCACTTGTGTCTTTCACAGCTGGAATGCCACTTGTTGATGGGTGTTCTTTTAGGCTGACCCTTCATATGTATTTTTTTTTTTTCATTGTTAGCTTATAGAATCTCAGGTCTAGTATTGGAGAGAAGCTTATGTCCCTCAAACCAATAACATGGAAGCACACTAGCCACCATCTACTACAGAGAACCTGGGGCAGACGTGCACTCTTTCCCAACTTCTTGGCCTCTTGAGTACTATTGAGACCAGGCACACTCATGTGGGGCTGATGTCAACATCCTCATCCTTGTTCTAGTCCCATTACCATCAGGGGACCACATGGTGAATCACATGGGCTGAGCTTTGTCTAGGATTGGTCTCTCTGTAGTCCTCACACCAGTGGCTTCAGTGTCTTATTTGCCCTTGAGGGAGGGATCCCTGTACTCTGGAGTTACCATAGGTCCTAACTGATGCCTCCTCTCCATCAAGCCACTCCCAAGCCAAAGCAAGCAGAGCTGTAACTAGGGAAGGAAACTTCATATTAATTAATTCATTTAGAAGTATTATTAATAGAAACAAAACCTGTTCTGACCCAGGTTTTTAGAGAGTCAGAACAGGTTTCGTTTCTATTAATAATACTTCTAAATGAATTAATCAATATGAAGTAGCAGTTATATTATCTTACATGGTTCCTTATTTATTTACTTATATTTGTGCTGGGCATTGAATCCAGGGTGCTTTACTCCTGAGCTGCTTTGCCAGCCCTTTTTATTTTTTATTTTGAGATAGGGCTTCCAAGTTGCTGAGACTGGTCTCAAACTTGTGATCCTCCTGTCTTGGCCTCCCAAGTCACTACAATTATAGATGTTCCCTTTTTTTTTTTTAAGTTTATTGGCTGTTAACAGTATTTTTAATCCTTTTTTATTTGCTTATGCAAAATTTTGAAAGCTTAGTAAAGTATTCTTAGAGATGATCTATAGTTCATAGATGGGATTATTTCTTATCCTGTGAAATAGCTAAGAGTAACCTTTATTATTGGAATAAAAATAAAAATCTTAAAACTGGTAAGTGCTTTTAAAATATGCGGAAGTATTTATTATTTACATTGTTTTACGTTTTCTTTTATCTTCGGATAGGCAGCTCTTATTTTTTATTCTGTGTTTCTAGGTTAGCATGGCCTCATTGAAAGAACTAGACCAAAGACTCTTTGAAAATTACATTGAGCTGAAAGCAGATCCCATTGTTGGCTCCTTGGAACCTGGAATTTATGCAGGGTATTTTGACTGGAAAGACTGCCTGCCTCCAACAGGTAAGTAAACACCGTCAGTAACTGGAATTCCCTAAAAGTAATCGGAGTGCATCTTGGCTGATAGTAGCTATGGATGTGCTTTTGTCAAATAATATATGCTTAGAATGCTTTTCTCTTTATTCAAATTTTTCTCATTCTTACTGAGGGTGAGAGATGAGTTTTATTTTAACTTATTAGCTCGAGCCCATTTTTTGGATAGTTTGGAATTTAGTACACTTTTATTTGCTGTACTGGGGATTGAACTCAGACTCATGCATGCTAGGCAAGTGCTCTACCACTGAGCTACACCCCAGTCCATGTTTTTTATTATTAATACTCAATGGGGGCTGGGGTTGTGGCTCAGTGGTGGAGTGCTTGCCTAGCATGTGTGAGGCACTGGTTTTGATTCTCAGCACCACATATAAATAAATAAAACAAAGGTCCATCAGCAGCTAAATAAATAAAATAAAATAAAAATACTCTGTAATTCTTGAGAAAATTAATTATACCGTATAATCATTGATCATTCTAATAATACCTACTTGTTCTCTATCATACTTCTTTTTTGATAGATATAATAGAGTGACTATGGGTGACAGATTCATGCAGTGACCTTGTGACCATCATCAGAAAGGTTATTTAAGAAAACTGATCAGGGGCTGGGACTGTGTCTCAGTGGTAGAGTGTTCACCTGGCACACGTGAGGCACTGGGTTTAATCCTCAGGACCACATAAAAATAAAATAAAGGCATTGTGTCCACCTACAATTAAAAAGAAAAACATGAAAAAAGAAAAAGAAAACTGTTCGGTTCTGTTTAAGACCTCATTATTGATGCTGAAAAGGTGAAGGATAGAAGGAAAATGTGTAGGGCTTAAGATTATTCTAGTAACTCAGCAAAGAAAATTTAGCTACACAAGGATGACTGACACATGCCACTATTATCTTTGTGATATTATTTGAAAGTTGCTTAAATCACTTTATCTTAAAAATCACTATCGCTTTTTAAATCAAATATTGATCAAATAGTTGTTTCCTTTTACAAAATGATGTGGGATACATAAAACCAAGTTACCTATTAACCTTCTTTTATAGAAGTGGTCTTATAGAAATGTCATGCTTGTATTAGACATGGGTTCTTTTTGGATATACATACATAGATATAGTGAATTATCAACAAGTTTGGCTTAATCTTTGTTCTTTTAATTAATCAGTGCATTTGTCTTTTGTTTTCTTATTGTGTAATGCTTTCATCAGATGCTGATAAAATGTGTTCACATATATTGATACCAAAAACAATCATAAATAATATTTTATGTGACCACAGTTACTTAATTTTTCTGAAATTTTGGTCATTGTTTTCCTGTGAGGCCTTATTCCTTCATCTTGCTGTATTGATCTTTTCCCTGTTAAACTCCATTACTTTTCTATGTTCATACTTTGTGTGCCCCAGTTCTTCCTCAAACTATTTCTTTTTTTAAAGTCCAAATCAGATCCAGTTAGAATCTTGTTTATATTTTTTGCAGTATTTTCCCATCATACGCTAAACTCCATGAAGCTTTGATATGTGGGCTTCTGCCCCTGTACCTTAGCACCTTACCCTACAACCTCTGTCCAGCTGCCTCTACCTCTACTTTTTGAAAACCTTATCCTTCTAAAATGTAAATTGGATCCTTTCCGTCCCCTAATTTAAACTCTTCAAGTGACTGTTGCTCTTCAGGCTAACCCCATACTTCTTAAGCAGTGCCAAGGCCCTGCCTGTACTTAGCTATGCTTGCCCTATATCCTTCTTCTTTCCATGTACCTCCTGCAGGCAGCAAGCATCAAAGCCCTGTCTACTCCCTTCCCTCTATCCTGCTTACTTTAGCCCTTCCCTGATTTCCTAGGTGATGCCTCCTCCTGGAAGCTCTGCCTGACCCCCTTCCACATGTCCTTAGGTGAAGTTGGCATGCCTCTATCCTTGTGCTTCTGGAGCAGTTTCTTATTCTTGAGTGCTATACATGTGGGAAGTGTTTATTATTATCTCTTCCTTACTGGATAGCCTTAGTGCAGTTTTCACATCTGAGCCCCCAGTGTTTAGCACAGGTCTGACACACAAGATATTCAGTGCATGTGTGTTGAGTGAATGAAGTCTTTCTACATGAGTGGGTTACTCCTCAATTTATCTTCCAATTGTTTTCTATATGGTTTTGTAGTGATTTTTCTAAAAGTTTTCTTCAGTACTAAAGTAAATCATACAGTGTTCTTGTTTCCATGATTATGCTTATTCACTTTTTGATAAATTATACCCAAGAGATTTTCATACTTACTGAAATGAATTGAAATGAGTGTTATAAATGCTCATTTTCTTGTCTTTTATTAATTCTCATGACAGCTGTATGTACTCCCTAAATTTTGGGCAGTTGCATTTCAAAATTAAAATGCAGCGATCAAGTATATCTAACACATCAGCAATTCTATGTGGCATCACTATGTAAAAGTCATATATTGTTCAGTGATAGTGTAAACAAGTTTTGTTAAAATTCATATTTCTTTCAATGAGTAATCTATACTAGACATTAAAGGTCAGCACCAAAACAGTTCTTAACATTATTTTGTGTGTGTCTGAGATGATTAATTTACTTGCAATGTTTCTGTGGGGATAGGAACACTTATGACACAATTAGTTCATCCATTACTGCAAAAATTGGAATTGATGATCTTACCTGTCTTCATCAAAAGCTCTAATTGTGTTGGAGAAACAGGACTTGCTGCTAATGCAGAGAAAGTCTGTCTTTTCTTGGCTGGCCCTTTCTCATACTTGCCATTTCTCTTAGAAAACTTCAACAGCAATGCACAGTTCCTCTTGGGGTAGAACATAGGTCTTCTTTCTCATCTTAAAGAGGCATCTTTGGGAAGGAGACTTCCATGAAGTTTTGTACTTCCTGAAGGGCTTTGTTGGGCCATGCGGGTTCTGTGACAGCACTTCAGTGCAGATTTATAAGAGGCAAATAGTGTATGAGTGGCAATATCAGGCTAAGAGGGATCTTAGATACCATTTGTGTCTAGTTGGATAACAAGACATTTGATTTCAAAGTCCTCCATAGTAATGTATTTTTAAAATTAATTTATTTATTATTCTAAGTTGTTAGAAATGACAGAAGGATGTATTACATTTCATATTATAGAGCACATATTTACATATCTCTGGTTGTATACAAAGTATATTCACACCATTCGTGACTTCATACATGCACTTAGAGTAATGATATCCATCTCATTCTACCATCTTTTTTTTTTCTTCTTCTTCGCCCTTTTGCCCTTTCCCTTCCCCTACCTCCCCATTGGCCATTCTAGTGTTCCTCTAATCCTCCTAAGATCCCCGTCCCACCCCCACTGTGAATCAGCCTCCTTATATCAGAGAAACGTTTGGCTTTTGGGGATTGGCTAACTTAACTTAGCATTATATTCTCTAACTTCATCCATTTACCTGAGAATGCCATGATTTTATTCTCTTTTATTTCTGAGTAATACTCCATTATATATATATATGTACACCACATTTTCTTTATCCATTCATCTACTGAAGGGCATCTAGGTTGGTTCCACAACCTACCTATTGTGAATTGTGCTGCTATAAACATTGATGTGGCTGTGTTACTGTAGTATGTTGTTTTTAAGTCCTTTGGGTATAGACTGAGGAGTGGGATAGCTGGGTCATAGGGTGGTTCCATTCCCAGTTTTCCAAGGAATCTCCATACTGCTTTCCATATTGGCTGCACCATTTTGCAGTCCCACCAGCAATGTATGAGGGTGCCTTTTATTCCACATCCTGGCCAACATTTATTGTTGTTTGTGTTCTTAATAGCTGCCATTCTGACTGGTGTGTGATGAAATCTTAAGAGTGGTTTTGATTTGCATTTCTCTAATTGCCAGAGATATGGAACTTTTTTTATGTATTTGTTGATTGATTGTATATCTTCTTCTGAGAAGTGTCTGTTCAGTTCCTTGGCCCATTTATTGATTGGGTTATTTATTTTTTTTTTGGTGTTAAGATTTTTGAGTTCTTTATATATTATATTCTAGAGATTATTGCTCTATCTGATGTGCATGCGGTAAAAATTTGATCCCAATTAGTAGGCTCTCTGTTCACCTCACTGATTGTTTCTTTCGCTGAGAAGAAGCATTTTAATTTGAATCTATCCCATTTATTGATTCTTGATATTAATTCTTGTTCTACAAGAGTCTTATTAAGGAACTTGGGGCCTAATCCAACATGTTGGAGATTAGAGCTTACTTTTTCTTCTATTAGGCGTAGTGTCTCTGGTCTAACTCCTACATCATTGATCCACTTTGAGTTGAACTTTGTGCATGGTGAGAGATAGAGGTTTAATTTTATTTTGTTGCATATGGATTTCCAGTTTTCCCATCACCATTTGTTGAAGAGGCTATCTTTTCTCCAATGTACATTTTTGGCACCTTTGTCTAATATAAGATAACTGAAATTATATGCATTAGTTTCTGTGTCCTCTATTCTGTACCATTGGTCTACCAGTCTATTTTGGTGCCAATACCATGCTGATTTTGTTACTATTGCTGTGTAGTATAATTTAAGGTCTAGTATAGCGATGCCACCTGCTTCACTCTTCTTGCTAAGGATTGCTTTAGCTATTCTGGGTCTCTTATTTTTCCAGATGAATTTCATGACTGCTTTTTCTATTTCTGTGAGGAATGTCATTGATATTTTGATTAGAATTGCATTAAATCTGTATAGTGCTTTTGGTAGTATGGTCATTTTGACAATGTTAGTTCTGCGAATCCAAGAGCAAGGTAGATCTTTCCATCTTCTAAGGTCTTCCATAATTTCTTTCTTTAGTGTTCTGTAGTTTTCATTATAGAGGTCTTTCATTTCTTTGGTTAAGTTGATTCCCAAGTATTTTATTTTTTGTGGGGGTAGTTTTCCTCATTTCCCTTTCAGAGGATTTGTCACTGATAATATAGAAATGCCTTAGATTTATGGGTGTTGATTTTGTATCCTGCTACTTTGCTGAATTCGTTTATGAGTTATAGAGGTTTTCTGGTGGAAATTTTTGGGTCTTCTAGGTATAAAATCGTCATCAGCGAATAATGATAATTTGAGTTCTACTTTACCTATCTGTCTCTCTTTAATTTCTTTCATCTGTTTTATTGCTCTAGCCAGCGTTTCAATTACTATGTTAAATAGAAATGGTGAAAGAGGGCATCCCTGTCTTGTTCCAGTTTTTAGAGGGAATGCTTTCAATTTTTCTCCATTTAGAATAATGTTGGCCTGGGGCTTAGCATAGATAGCTTTTATGATGTTGAGATATGTTCCTGTTATCCCTAGTTCCTCTAGTGTTTTGAACATGAAGGAGTGCTATATTTTGTTGAATGCTTTTTCTGCATCTATTGAGATAATCTTTAAGTCTATTGATGTGATGAATTACATTTATTGATTTTCGTATGTTGAACCATCCTTGCATCCCCGGAATGATCATGGTGTGTTATATTTTTGATATGTTTTTGTATCTGTTTTGCCAGAATTTTATTGACATTTTTGCATCTATGTTCATTAAAGATATTGGTCTGAAGTTTCCTTTTTTGATTTGTCTTTGCCTGGTTTTGGAATCAGGGTGATATTGACCTCATAGAATGAGTTTGGAAGTGCTCCCTCTTATTTCTATTTCCTGAAAGAAATTGAAGAGTATTGATATCAATTCTTCTTTAAAGGTCTTGTAGATCTCGGCTGTGTATCCATCTGGTCCTGGGCTTTTCTTGGTTGGTAGGCTTCTGATGGCATCTTCTATTTCATTGCTTGAAATTGGCCTGTTTAAATTGTGTATATCATCCTGCTTTAATTTGGGCAGATCATACGACTCTAGAAATTTGTTGATGCCTTTTGTGTTTTGTATTTTGTTGGAGTACAAGTTTTCAAATTAATTTCAAATTATTTCCTGTATTTCCATAGTGTTTGTTGTTATATTTCCTTTTTCATCGCATGTTAGTAATTTGAGTTTTCTCTCTCCTTCTCTTTGTTAGCCTACTAAGGGTCTGTCAATTTTGTTTATTTTTTTAAAGAAGCAACTTTTTGTTTTGTCAATTTTTTCAATTGTTTCTTTTGTTTCAATATCATGATTTCAGCTCTAATTTTAATTATTCCCTGTCTTCTACTGGTTTTGGTGTTGGATTGTTCTTCTTTTGCTAGAGCTTTGAGATGTAATTTTAAGTCATTTATTTGTTGACTTTTTCTTCTTTTGAGGAATGAACTCAATACAATGAACTTTCCTCTTAGAACTGCCTTCATAGTGTCCCAGAGATTTCGATATGTTGTGTCTGTGTTCTCATTCACCTCTAAAAAATTTTTTAACCTCCTCTTCAATGTCATCTGCAACCCATTGTTCATTCAGTAGCATATTATTTAGTCTCCAGGTGTTGGAGTAGCTTTTATTTCTTATTTTATCATTGATTTCTAATTTCATTCCATTATGGTCTGATAGAATGCAAGATAGTATCTCTATTTTTTTATATTTGCTAAGAGTTGTTTTGTATATGGTCTATTTTAGAGAAGGATCCATGTGCTGCTGAGAAGAAAGTGTATTCGCTTGTTGAAGGATGAAATATTCTATATAAGTCAGTTAAGTCTAAGTTGTTTATTGTATTTTTGAGTTCTATAATTTTCTTTGTTCAGCTTTTGTTTGGAAGATCTATCCAGTGGTGAAAGGGGTGTGTTAAAGTCACCCAGAATTATTGTGTTGTGGTCAGTTTAACTCTTGAACTTGAGAAGAGTTTGATGAACATTGTTTGGGGCATATATATTTATAATTATTAAGTCTTGTTGGTACATGGTTCCCTTGAGCAGTATGTAGTGTCCTTCTTTATCCCTTTGATTGACTTTAGCTTGAAGTCTACTTTATTTGATATGAGGATGGAAACCCCTGCTTGTTTCCTCAGTCCATGTGAGTGGTAGGATTTCTCCCAACCTTTCACCCTCAGCCTGTGGATGTCTTTTCCTATGAGATGAGTCTCTTAGAGGCAGCATATTATTGGTTCTGTTTTTTTTGATCCAATCTGCTAGTCTATGTGTTTTGATTGGTGAGCTTAGGCCAGTAACATTCAGAGTTATTATTTAGACATGATTTGTATTCCCAGCCATTTTTGTTTATTTTTGGTATTTAACTTGATATGGTTTCTCCTCAGCGGGACTGACCTGAGGCTGTCCGCACTGGGGTGAAGGTCAGCGGGACTCTGTAATGTATTTATTTCAGATACCCAAGGTCCATTATCCACTTTGAGTTATGTTTTTGCATGGTGAGAGAAAGAGATTTAATTTCATTTTATTACATGAGGATTTCCAGTTTTCCCAACACCATTTGTTGAAGAGGCTGTCTTTTTTCCAATGAACGTTTTTGGTACTTTTGTCTAATATAAGATAACTGTAGGTGTGTGGGTTAGTCTCTGTGTCTTCTATTCTGTACCATTGGTCAACTGGTCTATTTTGGTGCCAATACCATGCTGTTTTTGTTACAGTTGCTTTGCAATACAATTTAAGCTGTCTTCATATTTTTCAACCATGTGAAGTCTAAAAATGTAATAGTTTATATATAGTTTTTTTTCTCTATACAAAATTAAGATTCTGCTGGATGAATGACAAATGCCATGGCATTTTTGTTTTTTAAACCCAGCTCAGTTTTTTAAGAAAGACCAATTGTTTTATAAGCAAATGGAACACGGCACCCTAATGTCAGCAATTTTTATAGTCTCTCTCATTTCAAAAACACCTAAGAAGTTGTCCATGTTTGTTTCACTTTTATAAACTGCATTTAGTTCTGCTCTTTGTGTAGTTTTGACTTAATGAGTACAACTGAACCTCAGTTTTGCATAGTCATCTAGTGATTTTTAGTTTGTTTTAAGTTGACTTGAGCCTTGTAAAGTGAACAGCCAAAAGTTTGACTATTAATCTTCTAAAATAATTTCAATTCACAACTTTAATATTATCTTTAGAGTTTTCGTCTCTTCATAACCTGAATTTTAAAATCATGTAAGTAACTGATTATATGTTGCTATAGTTAGCATTAAATTTAGTTTCCAATACCCTTATTTAATGATTAAAAAGAAATCCAGTTGATTAATTTCATGATTCAAGAAGAAATATCCGTTAAAGCCATACGTGTGCTTTTTTAACATGGTGGTTGGATATTTAAGTTGTTGTCACCTCTTTATTTGTTATGTCAGTAGAGATCATTCTGGCTAGTCACATAACTGACTGTTCTTAAGATTTTAATTATTCTGTTATCCACAATTATCAAGAGCTATGAGGATCTGCATTCTATAAATTTTAAATTGATAGTATCGTTGAATTATATTTTTATATACACACAGGAATTCACATCTTTATATTTAAAATCTTTCTTTAAAATTTTCTCTTAAATACTGGTTTTAGCTTTCATTTCTCTCCAAAAGGCGTATAAATTTAATTTATATTCATTCATTAACATCATTAAGAAACGAATTTAAACTTAATTATTTTATGTAGGTAAAGTACCTAACTGAATTTTTAAATCAAGTGCTTTCATATTATAATAATTGAAATTATAATAATGGGATAGGGAAGATGTTTTATATAATTTGTGACATGAATACTTCTGAACATTCTAAAAATAATATCATAGTTGACTGCTTATATAAATGCTGCATATAAGCCAGAGCAGAATAATTTCCCACACATTAGTAATATGTCAGATCACAGTCCCTGTGCTACCCAGTTTCGTTAGTGAGCAAGAGTTATTAGATGTCTGTTGTCAAAGCAGTGTGCTAGGCAGCATATCTTAGTGAGGCAGAGAGAGTGTAAATCTAATATGAAGACGAAGGCAAATGTATATTTCTTATGTGTATGTTTTATCCAAAACAATTTTTAGTTTTGAGATTTCTGCTTTTCAGAACTATCTTGCAAATATTTTTAATAAATTCTATAAGAGACATTGTATAATTAGGTTATTGCCTGCATCCACTGACCAAATAATTTAAAGCTTGGGTCTGGTTTATGATTTCTAGAGAATAAGAAAGATGCTAGACAAATGGAGATAAGAAAAAATTGGATGTTTTTCAAAAATAGTTAAACTTTTAGACAATGTCAAAGCGTGGTATTGTTCTCTGAGAAAATTGATCATGAAAATGTTTGTGGGTCCCTATAAAATAATGTTATATTTGTGATATGTTTATTTGAATCATATACATGCTTACATTTGGCCCACTATATCTGCAGATTCTGCCTTTGTGGATTCAACCAATCACAAATCAAAAGTACTGTATTTGAAAATATTATTGCATCTTACTGAACCCAAACACACTTGTCTCCTTATTATTGTGTAAACAATATAGCCTAACATAGCATTTACCTTGTAGTAGGTAATATGAATAATCTAGAGATGATTTCAAGTATATGGAAGGAAATTTATACAGATACCATAACACTTTACATGAAGGACTTGAACATCTGTGGATGTTCAAGAAGGTTTTACACAGATACCATACCACTTTAGATGAAGGACTTGAACATCTGTGGATTTGGTATTCAGTCTCCATTAGGGGAATGTTCTGGAATCAGTTCCTCAGGAGTACAGAGAGATGACTGTGTGGGTATTTTTCTACCCACAGAGAGAGTGAGAGAGAGACACATACACATTGTCCATGTATTGGTAGAAAATGCTGGTCAAGGAAAAATGCATTCATTATTCTCATATTTTTATTAAAAAAGACAACATATCAAGTTCATATTTTGTCATACAAATGTATCATGATGAGGGAGGGAAGTAGAATCATAGAAAACTTTAATGTTCTATTTTAAATTTAGTGTTTGGGGAATATTTGTGAGGAGCATACATTCTTATTTTTAAAAAGAAATTTTATCCATGGAGGCAGCATATTCATGAAGAAAAGGTACACATAACAGTAATTCATTTTCTTCATAGACACAAACTTGGTTTGATATGAAAGTGACAGACTCATGAATCTAGGTTTCATCAAGTCATGCAACCATTTTTCCCGATATTCTTTTGAAAGTATATGCTACTTAAAGCCAGAATGTCTTCCTGTCAGTTTAGAGGGAAACCTGGGGTCCCTGCAGGTGTATTTTCTTTCTTTCTTTTCTTTTTTAACAATGTTTAACATTTTGTTAACCATTTGAAAATGGAGGAATAAAAAACTAGCACTGTTACTACATTATACTTACAAAGTTTCTACAATGCTTTTGTATATCTTGTGATAGAAGCATACTCAGATTAATGACAAAATTTAGCATGCTTTATTAGTGTTACTTCAGAACCAAAAAATATAAGCTTCAGAGAAATTTTGGTTCCAGCAATAGTGGAAAACTTATCAGATATCTCCTTTCATAATTAAATTGTAAACTCTGTACAGAATGTAGAAATCTGGCTGTTTGAATCACGGAAGAACCATCAAAAACAGAAACTGGAAGGGTGCTTCAGTGAAATTTTAGAAACCAAAGCAAGTCTTTCCACAGCTTCCCGTTAGGGCTCTCTCTAGGTTACAGCACTGGTGGCTAGCACTCCAGCAGAAAAGCCACAGATAAGTAAGACAGGGAATGCAGCTGATGAAAGTAACATTAGATGGAAACTCAAATCTAAAGAAATAATTGACACATGGGTAAATGTAAAAAGCAAACTTTGTTTTTTTCACTAATTAAAAAAATCATTGATGCAAGAAAAAGCAAAATTCACTAAAGTGAATTCACAATCAAAAAGTTTTCTACACTTTTACTGATAAATTCTGTGAAACATTTAAGGAATAAATAGTAATAGTTTTATGCAAATTTTAGCAGAAAATGTTGGCAGAAGAAACATATTCAATCTCATTTTATGAGATCTGCATAATCCCAAACTGAAATCTGACAAGAGCAGTACAAGGAAAGAAAATTATACACCAATCTACCTCATGAACATTGAAACAAATATTTTTAACAATTATTTTTAGCAATTCAAATAAAGTGACATTATACATATAATGGAGTACTAATACATTAGGACCAAGCAGGGCTTATTTCACATATGCAAGGCTTGTGCAACATTTGAAAATTAATCACTATATTAATAGCCTGAGAAAGAAAAGCCATATAACCTTTGCCTCTCAGTAGAGGCAAAGAAAATATTTCAAAAAGCCCAACATTAATTCATAAAAATGTCTCCTCCAACTAGACATAGAAGGAAACTTCCTAAACCTGATAAAAGGATCTACAAAAATCTTGTGGCTAATATAAGATAATGAAACATGAAATACTTCCCACTAGGATCAGAAAGGAAACAGAGGTGTCCACTGTATTTCTGTTCAGTATTATCCTGGAGGTCCTAGTTATTGTCATAATGCAGGAAAAAACATAAGATTGGTGGGAGTGGGTGAAGGTTGTGTTAGTGAGCTTTTTGTCATGGTGACCAAAATACCTGACAAGAACCATTTAGAGGAAGAAAAGTTGTTTTGACTCACTATTTCAGAGTTTCAGTTCATGATCAGTCAGCTAACTCCCTCACTCTGCCCAAAGTGAAATGAACATCATGTCAGATGGGTATAGTAGAGGAGTGCTGCTCTGTTCATGGCAGCTGGGAAACACAGAGAGGGGAAGGGGCCTCAGGAACCCTTCCAAGGCATCCCCCGCCCCAGTGACCCACCGCCTCTAGGCATGCCCCACCTGTCTGCAGTTACCATCCAGTTACACCATTCTAACTCAGATGGACTGATTAGGTTTTAGCCCTCATAATCTAACCATTTTGCCTCTGAATACCCCTGCATTAACACAAGCTTTTATGGGATACCTCATATCCAAACCATAACAAAGGTGAAAGTATTTTTATTCCAAGACAATGTCATTGTGTAAATAGAATATTCTAAGGAATCTATAAAATTATTGTAATTAATAAGTGAATTTATCGGATCTCAGGATTTAGAACCATATTTAACATACATCAGTATTCAGCAAAAAATTGAAAGTAAAATTTTAATAATTCTATTTATGGTATCATTAAAACGCATAAAGAATAAGGAATAAATCAAACAAAATAAAATCATTTAGGACTTCTTCACTGGAAATGGAAAATTACTGCTGAATGTAATTCCATTAAGTAAAATGAAAATAAATGAGGACATATGCTATGTTTTTGTATTGGAAATCTTAAGAAGTCAGATCTCTCAAATTGATCTGTAGATCTGTGCATTACCAACCCAATTCTCAGCATCTTTTTTTTTTTTTTTTTTTTGGTAGAAATTAATAGGTGGTTCTAAAACTTACTTGAAAAAGTGAGGGTTTTGAATAACCCAGGGATTCTTAATAAGTGACAGGAAGTTAATGTGCTCACACTACTTGATGTAAAGACTTGGTAGAACTACAGAAATGAAACTTTAGCATTAACGCAAGGACAAATAGAACAGTGGTCAGTTAATTATGACAGTTAATTTTGACAAGGCACTAAAACATGTCCATGGCAAAAGGAAATGTTAATAGATGTTTTGTAACAGATGAATAAAAACAGCTTTTTACCAAAAACAAAAAAAAGAGAGAGAGAGAAACACACACACACACACACACACAAATGGCCAGTAACAATGAAGGGTACACAGCAGGGAAAGGCAAAGAAAATCAGTGAAATACCACTTCAGACCCATGAGAATAGCTAAAATTAGAGACTGGCAATAGTAATGTTGGAAAGGATATGGAGCAACTGGAACTCTAGTATATTGATAGTGTGTTCATCAGCCTCCCATTACTGTGATAAGATAACTGAGAAAAAATCAACTAAAAGCAGAAAAGGCTTATCTTGACTCCAGGTTTCAAAGGTTTCAGTCAATGGTTGACTGGCTCCATTATTTCTGGGCCTGTGATGAGGTAATACATCATGGCAGAAGACATGTTATAGTAAAGCTTTTTACCCTATGGTGACCAGGATTGTGGGGAGAGGGGCAAGGAGAAAATGCACCTTCAAAGGTCTGCTCCCAGTGACCTTTTTCCTCCAACTAGGCTCCATCTCCTAAAGGTTGTACCATCTCTTAATAGGGCCACAGGCTGACCACCAGGCCTTTTACACAAAGTCAATGTCTACCCAAACCATGACATTCCACCTCTGGCCTCCAAAGTCTCATGTCCATCTCATAATGCAAAATACATTTAATCATCTCCAAGAGTTTTCAAAATCTCAACATTGTTCAAAAGTTCAATTCAGAGTCTCCTCTGAGATTCAAGGAAACTCTTAGCTGTAAAGATCAAAAGACAAATTATATACTTCAAACATACAATGGAACAATTCCTTTTAAAAATGGGAATAATAGGAAAATAACAAGGAAGGATTGGGTGAAACTAAGACTAAGACCAAAACCCAAACCTAGCAGGGCAAATATTAAATTCTGTAGCTCCATGATCAGCATCCAGGGCACATGGCATGATATGAGCTACAAAGGGCTTGGATAGCTTTTCCCCTATGGCCTTGTCAGCTATAGCCCACGTGGTCACTCTCTTGGGCTTGTAGTGGGATTATCACCCAATAAAACAGAGCACTGAGGCATTCAGCAGGAAACAGCTTTTATTAGTGTCAACACTTACCCAATGGATTAATATCCAAAGGCTGATCCTGGAATGCAGCAAGGTGTTCCCTTATATGCCTCTTGCAAGTTCTTTGTCTCCCATATAAGGCAATACACATTCTGATTGAGTATTCTTATGCTGTAGAGTTGCAATTGAAGTTACAATGGCTTCTCTCATAACTGAGTTATGACAGAGTCACAACAGATTTGGGTCAGGGTTGGTGTGCACACTGAATGCCACGTTGCCTTTTCTTTGTTCTGGGAGAGACCTTACCACAGGCTAGCTCTCATTGCCTATAGATTGCTTGGCAGATGTTCCACATTCTTGGCATCTCTAACTTCCTGGGTCTCCATAGGAGCTTTGGGCTTCACTCTCATAGTTTCACATATCATGCTTTCAGGGGTTGCCTATAGGGACTTTGACCCTGCCATATACTGCCTGGCCTCCCAGTCTTTCCTTTGAAATCTCAGTGAAGCCTACATAATCCTAAAACTCTTGCATTCTGAATACCTGCAAAACCAGCACAACATGGATTATGTTAAATTATGCCACCAGCTCAGGCAGCAGCAGGGACTGCTTGGACCATGGCTTCAGTGACATCTGAGTGCCTGGATAGCTGAACATGGTGAAATCAATACTGGGGCAACAACTTCTGAGTTGTTATGGGAACTATTTTGGGAGCAGTGTGCCCAAGGGCTTCTTCTCAAATGAATGGTTTACACTTTTAACCACCTTTTAGTCTGGGAGGGATGGAGTCTTGCTTATTTCTTAGTTGTCCTCAAGGCATCTTTTCCATGTCCAAGTGAAAAGTGACTTGCTTCTTTTTAATATTACAATATAACAATCACACCCTCCTTGCCTAAAAGTCCACACTCACTTCTTTTCTGGTCAAACTGCAAGTTTTTCAGAACTTTCTTCTCTACTTTTTGCTCCTGATTCTCACTGTAAATCTGACTAGAGCAACCAGCAAGCCTTCAGGCTTTCAAGCTGTGCTGCTTTTAAATTTCCTCTGTCAAATCACTTAGTCTATCATCTTTAAATTCACCCTCACTCAGTCTTAGGGCATGGACAAAATGTAGACAAGTTCTTTGCCAGAATGTAACATGAATGACTTCTGGTTCAGTTCCCAGTAGAATCCTCATTTCCATCTAAACTCTCATGAGCCCAGCCTTTACTATATATGCATTCGCATCGGCATTCTTTCATTCTCTTCTGAGCTCCCACCAAAATTGCCCATGAAGCTTTGCTTACATCATTCTAAGCTTTTTCTAGCCCACTTCTCCAGATGTTTCTGACTTCCTCCCACAAACCAATTACAAAGGCTTCCAGATATCATGGTCAGGTATAACCACAGCAACAGCCCCACTCTTTAGTACCAATGTGTTAGAATTCTGTTGCTATGGCAAAATACCTGAGAAAATCAACTTAAAATAGGAAAGGTTTATTTTGTCTCTCAGTTTCAGAGATTTTAGTCCATGGTTGGCCGGCTCCATTATTTCTGGGCTTATGGTGAGATAGAACATTATGGCAGAAGGATGGGTACAACAAAACTGCTCACCTGATGGTGGCCAGGAACAGAGCAGGGACAGGGACAAAATATATCCTTCAAAGGCCCATGCACTCCTAGTGACCTGCTTCCTCCAACTAGGCCCCATTTCCTAAAGGTTGCACCACCTGCTAATAGTGCCACAGACTGATGCCCAAGCCTTTGATTTATGCCTCCCCTCAAAGGGAGACTTAAGCAAATAAACCCAAATACAAGAATACATACTGTAGAATTACATCTAAGTGAAGTTCAAGGACAGGCTGACTAATCCATGATGGTTTGAGGTGGGTGGTAGTAATAGACTGAATGATGGCAGGAGGGAACTATTAGGGGTGATTGAAATGGTCTGTATCTACCAGGCACAGTGGTGCACACTTATAATCCTAGTGGCTTGGGAGGCTGAAGCAGGAGGATTGCAAGCAAAGCCAGCCTCAGCAAAAGCAAGGTGCTAAACAACTCAGTGAGACCCTGTCTCTAAATAAAATATGAAATAGGGATGGGGATGTGACTCAGTGGTCGAATGCCCCTGTGTTCAATCCCTGTATCCCTCCCCCAACAAAACAAAACAAACAAACAAAAAAAGAAATGGTCTATATCTTGTTTGGATAGTAATTAGAAAGTTGCACACTTGTATCAAATCCCATTGGATTGTGCACTAAAGATCTTTGCTTTCACTGTATGTGAATTTTACTTCAAAAGAGTTCATTGAGTAGAAAAATATTTAGAGTCATACAAGAAAAATTGAATTATGAGGAAGAAAGCATACAAAAAAGACAAAGGCATAATTAGAAACATAAAGACAAAAAATACATCACATATGTAAATTATGTAGGAACAGTTATGGTGTGGGCAAGGTTAAACAACTGGAGGGAGGAGAAGGCACAGCTTAATATGGGCCAGTATAGGAATGCTGAAAGTTGTAGGTTGTTTGCAGGTCTACTGTCCAAGTGCTCTGTGATGATTCTGCTTTAAAGTATCCAGTGAAATGAGAGTTGGTATGGTATCCAAAGATAGAAGGTGCAAATTCCTGTGTTCTGAAACTATCACATCTAGTCTTAAAGCCATACGAGAAAATGGTTGTCAGAACAGACTATATTCTAGAGAAAGGATAAAAGATGGATTTAATAGCTATCTTCTGATATCTATATTTTTAAAAAGAGAAAGTAGTTCTATATAGCTCACATAGCAGTTATCATTAGAATTTTCAAAATATGGTCATCCTTATTTTTATATATATATATATATATATATATATATATATATTATATATATATATATCATCAGCATTGTTCACATCAATGCTGAGTGACCAGCCACCAGATACAATGTTATCAGGGGCTGTTACTTGATCCAAATGGCCTCCAAAGACTTGCCTCCAAAGACTCCTGATTTAACTGCCTGTTCTAATTGAGGGATAGGATTTGGGATACGTCCCAAGAATTCAGATGGTTGGGCATTCAAAGCTTCTAGACATTAAAGACTGAATACAAAACAAAAGAAAAATAAAACTAACTAAAGTTAGATGCTTTAAGGGAAGTTGTTAAGGTAGTGGTGGCAGTATGGCCTAATGGGGACTAGATGATGCAGGTGGGACTTTTATCATTCTGCTAAAGAGATTAGTTATGAAGCTATAGAGGAAATCATGGAGTGAGGTGAGTAGACTGTGAACTTGGGTGGAATCAAGAAAAAAATAAATGAGATTTTCTTTATGATAAAATATGCTTTATAACAGTTTACACAATATATATGGGAAGATGTATTTACAACTTGGGGAAAACAATCTGACAAGCATTTTCATATTTCATTAAGCAGTAGATCTGGGTTTGTATTTTTTTTTTCTTTTTGCTAGAAGAAATAATTCAAAGCTAAGTTTGTAAAACTGCTTTCTAGAGTAGGAACTTATCTTTTAAATGTGGTTAGAAATTAAAGGAAAAACATCAATTATTTCAATTCACTAACTTCAGTGTGCATCACACTTTGTCTTAGGAACATCACTTGTTAAGCTAAGAAAGCAGATTATCACTTTAGAATCACTTTATCTGGACCTCAACTGTCTGTGAGTGGCCTCATTAGGCCCACTCTAGTAGTCACAGATGGCTCTACTGGCCATGAACAAGGCTGCAGCCATGCTAATTTCTTTACAAGATGACCTTTCTACATAATTATAGTCGTTGCTGAGTCTAATGGTTCTTCCCATTGAATGTCTGAATAAGGATTATAATAAATTGTTCTTTCCACTGAGCATATGTTACTTTTACTTTTTATCAATAAAACAAATTTATAACCAAAGGTATCCCCTCTGCTTGACATAATGAAACTTGAAGTTCTCTTCCTCCAGCTTCCTTTTTTGCCCTGGTTAAAGTATTTAAGTAACTTTCACTGCAATGTCTTAGTTCTGATCAGTTTTGCACCCCTAACATACATACCTAACACTATGTTCCAATAATAACACTTTATTCAGAATATAAATTTAGTGGGAAATAGACATCGTTTTCATTCTAAAGAGTATCGTTTTCATTCTAAAGAGTACTTTTTTCAGTGCCAGGGATTGAAACCAGGACCTCGCACATGCAAGGCAGGTGTTTTACTACTGATCCATACCACAGCCCCTAAATTCCATTTTTAAAAGGAATTTGGAAAACAACATTTCAATCATAAAATCAGTGAGATCACCAGTACAAATTTAAGGACCTAATTATACTTTGCACACTGGCCAAAGAAAACTACACATTCATGCCCTGTTTAAACTTAATTCACACATATGGAAATATACATATTTGGAACATTAAGACTAGAATAAAATGAAATAAGTATGTTAATTGGTATATTCAAAGTTTTTAAAAAGTCTTTTCCTCATGGTAGATTAAAAATACATTTGCTTTTATTTATTTATTTTCATCTTTAAGACAGGATTGCTAAATTGCTGAGGATCTCCCTAAATTGCTGAAGCTGGCCTTGAACTTGTGATCCTCCTGCCTCAGCCTTGAGTCACTGAGATTATAGTCATGTGCCACCATGCCCAGCTTGATTTCCAAGTTTAAAGTGTCAATAGAGGAGCTGATAGTTCTGCGAAGGAGATGACAGCATTTTGATTCTCAAATGAATTAGTAAGCATTCATGAAATGTCTCCTTCAGCATTCATGAAAATCATGGGTGTGCCTCTTAATGTTCTCCACACTCTGAAATATCCTTAAAATAAGCCTTTGCTAGAGAAGACTCCTGAAACTACTTCTTATTAGTATCTTTATCTGTGGTGAGTGCTTCTTTTTTTGTTGTTTGTTTGGCTGGTTGGTTATTGATTTTGATGGTGGTGGTGGCAGGTGTGTAGGGGGGAGCAGATGTTTTGGTGAAATATAGCATTAGGTGGCAAAAATGCTAAATACCAAAGTAGATCTCTTCTGTTATGCTTTTTATATCCATTTATCTTTAAAATTCATATCTACTTGGACCATTTAGGGTGATCCTTCCCAAAATTAAAATGAAAATCCAGTGAGTTTTGTGGGGGAAAATGTGTGAAAAGTTCTTTATTATTGTGTTTATTTTGTTGTTGTTGTTGTTTATACTTTACTGTCTTGTTTTATAATATCATCATTTCTTTGCAATTACCTAGTAAAAATATATTTACTCTCTGAAGACTACCTAATTTGGCTATTAGTATGGTTTTATTTCCTTAATATTTTTCTCTTCATACTAAATTTTGTAATTTTAAATGTATTTAAAATTTTACTCTGTGTACAGAGTAAGTCAGACTTGCAAGTAAGACTTATAAGCAAGTAAGACATTGCAGTGAAAGTTACTTAAATGCTTTAACTAGGGCAGAGAAAGAAGCTAGAAGAAAGCTTAAAGTTTCATTATGTCAAGCAGAGGGGGGGATAACTTTGGTTATAAATTTGTTTTATTGATAAAAAAGTAAAAGTTAGCAAGTAAAATTGCTTACACTTATTCTGTACATAGAACTCAGGTAGTGTCTATGCTGTTTGCCCATATCATTAAATTTTTACCTCTATTTAAACATTAATCTTATCAGCTGTTAAACTTTAACAACTCGTAAGGAAAATCTTTTTCTGAAATTTTCTGGAGAGTTTACTAAAATGCATTTTAAGTACTAGCACAGGGAGGGTTGTTGCAATATTGCTTTCTGGCTTATTCTTCATCTTAGTTCCTCTGTACTGCTATAAGAAAATAGCACCAATTGGGTAATTTATAAAAAACAGAAATTTACTTCTCAGTTCTGGAGGCTGGGAAGTCCAAGATCAGGTGACAGCAGATTCAATGCCTAGTGAGGGCTGTTCTCTGCTTCCAAGATGGCACCTTGTTGCTACGGTGGATAAATCCTGTATCTTCACATGGTAGAAGGGATAAAGGGTTTCATTTGCCCACTCAAGCCCTTTTGTAAGGCACTAATACATTTCATTTCCAAATGATGTTACTAAGAGTTGATAATAGTTATAATTAATGCTATACTATGTTAATTGTGATTAATGATAATAATTAATGATAATGAGATGATGATTCTAATATTTACTTCAGTATATCTAGAGAGTCAGTTCTAGGTGTGCAGGCAAAAGACATGAGCTGATCCCAGGAAATATAAAACTTCTGGTGTTCTAATAATATACAAAGAAAGAATTATTTCAGTATTAATTCCTATTTCAAATAAAACACCTCAGCCAACAGTTCAGGAATCAGCTATAAGGAAGATTTATAAAACTATAACTTTGAAGTGTTTTTCTCTCCATAAGCAAGTCCTGGTTTTCTAGAGGATGGAATCCAGTGATCAGTACTGCCCTCCTTTCCACTTGTGTGCATGGTCTTTACCATATCATGTGCTCCTTAGCCCCTGGAGGCTAACTAAACTTGCTCTCACACCCCAACTCTGTGATCCCTTGAGGCTCATTCTTCTCTCTCCTTTGACCAGGCTTTTGACATCTTCTTGACAGCCTTTTTCTTATCAAAATTGAAAGTCACTCATTCCAAAATGTTTTATGAATCAGAGAATTGTATAAGGGCTACTTCACAGAGATGAATCATGAATCTAGTTCTAAATGCCACTTCTTTTGTTTGTATTCTTTCTCTTTTCCTCTGGTATGCAATTGGATTTTAAAAGATGGGGCTCTATTAAAGATATCTAATTTCAAAAAAAAAAAAGAGAAAAGAAAGAAAGAAAGTCACTCAAGTCTCTTAAAAATATAACAGGCAAACCTTGTTTCACCCCCTCTAGCTGCACTTGGACATTGCATTTTACCCTCGTAGTCAACACTTTGAAGAGAACTCCTTCAGATTCCACCCTCTTCCTCTCCCTCCTCCTTTGGGTGCTTGCTGACCTGCTTTCCCCACCATCACTGCCCTGATCCC
This sequence comes from Tamias sibiricus, assembly GCA_025594165.1. Taxonomy (NCBI): domain Eukaryota; kingdom Metazoa; phylum Chordata; class Mammalia; order Rodentia; family Sciuridae; genus Tamias; species Tamias sibiricus. The sequence continues at coordinate 2,632,058 of CM046666.1, forward strand.
TGGACACGCTTCCCTCAACCTCCAGGGCTGACATGTTCTACTTTCTTCTCACCCCAAGTTCTAGGCACCTTCCTTGCCCTTTGCTCATCCCACACTCAGTGAGCTCCAGTTTCTTGTATCCTGCTGCCTCTGACACACCATAAATCTTCACCACATCTCCATTTCTCATTCCAAAAAGCACTCCTCTCCAACCCACTGCCCAGTCTGTTTCCTCTGTGTTCTTCATCATGGTGCCTTTGCCTTAGGTGCCCCACTTGCCACAGTTACAAAAACAACACACACACCATCCATTTAAAAGGACTTAGAATATTGTAAAATACATGTAACACCATTATAAACATCATATTCTTGGTGCTATCTGTTGGGACACTTTTAAAAATCTGTCCTCTTCCTGAATGTGGAATCTGTGTTAGCATTTGGTGAAAGCAGTCATCTCCTTGTTACTCTTTTACCCCTCACAGTGTCCCCTGCTCTGGGTAGTTGAGTGCTGTATGAATTCTCCTTTTGATCAGAACGGACACCAACTGAGTAGTGGACTTCATCTGTGAAGAAATGTCCAAGTCAATAATCCCTTCCCTTTACCGAACTCCAAAGGAAAAGCTTTTATAACTCCTTGGAGGGGGTCATTTGAAACCTATTTAATTTCATTTGAAACCTATTGTGAGGTAGATTATAATGGTCTTGTATTTGTTGATGAACAAAGAGCAATTTTACATAATTCTAAAGGAGGATAATCCTAGTTGGTCATCTGTTTTAAAAATCAGTTTTGTCATATAGCCTCATATTTTTTCAGACATTGTCTCCTTTTTTTATGAGTAATTTAACATATTAGAGCCAGTGCTATAAAACCATTTGAACAGTGCTTTGGACATTTGGTTATAATTTCTTTGTCTGCCAGACATTTTTCAATAAAGCTAAATGTTGGCTCTAATAGTCTTAAATGTGAAATCTATTAACCTTGAGATGGACTGTGGCCTACATATTTTATTCATTGCATGTCTTATCTGCTGAAGTATTTATTTTATTATGTATTAAATTGATAGTGGTAAACTATGTTTTTGGCATCAGGATAAACTAACATACTATTGTGCAAACAATCTTAAGTCATTTTTCAAACTTTTTATTAGAGAAATTTTTAGACGCAAAGTAAAACAAAACGGTATAGCAAATCTTGATTTACTTATTGGCTTCAATAATTATAAGCCCTGCCCAATCTTTTTTTTTTAATATTTATTTTTTAGTTGTAGTTATACACAATACCTTTATTTTACTTATTTAGTTTTATGTGGTGCTGAAGATAGAACCCACAGCCTCGCATGTGCTAGGTGAGTGCGCTACCACTGAGCCACAACCCCAGCCCCTGCCCAATCTTTTTTTTTTCAAATCTGTACCACCTCACTCCCCACTACTTCCAGGATCTAGTAATTTGAAGGAAGTCTCAGCTATTACATCATTTTACCCATGCACAAATCAGAGGCAGATTAATTTTTTTAAGAAACATAAGCAGTCATAATACTCTTATACTGGGGAAAAAAATGAAAAATGATTCCTTAATTTTAGCACATGCCCATTGTCGAATTTTTCTAATTTTTAATTTTATTTTTTAAATTTATTCTAATTTATTATACTTAACAGCAGAATGCATTCCAATTTATAATACACATATAGACAATTTTTTATGTCTCTGGTTGTACACAAAGTAGAGTCACACCATTCCGTTGTTGAAATTCTTATAGAGGCTTGTTAGACAGTTTGCTCAAGTTAGGATTCACTCTAGTTATATATGTTTTCCTTTATTCATCCATCTCTTAAGTGGTTTTTAATTTTTTTTCTTTTTAGTTTATTAACTCTCGGGGGTCCCCTCTTGAGTTTGTTAAGTAAATTAGGTCCTTTGTTATTTAGGTTTTCTCACTGTTTTTTAGATTGGTTCCTCAGATGTCATTTAACATGTTTTTCCATCTTTGTTGTTTTCTATAAATTTGTGGTTAGTAAAGATGCTTTATCAATATTAGGTTTAGTGAGTTTACTTCCATCAAGTCTACATAGTATGTTTGGTCTGTTTGTAGTGTTAAGATGAAAATTGGATTCAAATGTTATCAACTTGATTTACCCTTTAGAAGTTGGCCATAAACTTTTCATCTAATAGTTTTGGCACCACTGGTAATTTTTGCCATGATGTATTTCATATTAGAGCATTACTGACTAATGATTCTTTCCTGGAACACTAAATAAGTTTAAAAAATTATTTTCATCATTTGTATACTTACTCTGAAGTATATATAGTTCATACTGGAAGTTCAGGGAAAATGTTTGATTCTTTGTTTGGCACTTTTCAGAATGAGTTGGTTCCTTAGCATTTCTCAAAGGTCTCAACAAAATATTTGTTTATTTTTTTAAATTATTTTTATAAACTCATGATATGAACAGATGTGCTTCAATTCATTTTAGTTATTTTTTAATAATCAAATTGTGCCTCCCTTGGCCCAGGGAGTCCCTTAGAGTGGACTTTGTTATAGGTCAGCCTTGCCCTGTATCCTTGTGCTCTGGTGTATAGAGCCCTATACATTGTAGCTTCTTTGTCCCAGTGGAATCAATCATTGAAAAGAAGGAGAGAATATGAAAATCTTCCTCTCTCTTGACTCAGTTTTACTCTTTGCACACTGTGTCTCGGCCTTTCCTGTTGACCCTGTGGCTTTTGTAATCTCTCTCACTCTCAGTAAATCTTATCCAAAAGTCTGTTCTAAAATTGGATGAGCCACATTAGCAATAGTGACATTACCTGACGTTTCTATATTTCTTCAATACTATCAGTTCTGTTTGGAAGTCAACACCCATTGAGCCATTCCAGAACATCTCTGTTCCTTCCAGATAGATGATGAAGGATTGTATCCCTGACTTCTGACAGGGTCTCTTCCAGTCTATAAGGCATTGGATAAAGTGTGCATGTGTGTTGTGTAATTATTTTATATTTGTGTTATGAATCTGTGAAACTTAAGTTTCTAAGGTGCTATGGAAATCATTAGGGATTTCCCCCCTTCACTTTACCTGATTTTGCTCATCTGTTCATAGATCTAAGAGACTTTTCTAAAACTAATTTTCATACTACAGTTTTGTGCATAGTGGTAAACACCAAGGTAATAAAATAACGAATATTTGTGTTTATGCCACTGTTTTGGCATTCTTTTCTCTATCCCAGGTATTTTTATTATTTTTAGTGAACTTGGTTATATTTAGCATCAGTGTGAACCCTAAAGTATTTGTCTTAAGAGTTCTGTCTGAAAACCTTTGAAGGGCATTGGGCCTACCATTGTTTGATCTCATTGACTCAGGCCCTCCCTGAGGAGCCTGTGGAAGTCTCTGCTGCCCCCATATCTGATGAACAGAGACAGTATAACTCAGGCAGCCATGCCACATGGCTCTTTGTGTAAGGGGGATGTCTAGTGAGATTACTGTATACACTCAATGTTGGAGAAAATTGAAAGTTTACAGTGAACATTGAGATTTGGATCATAATTTTCATGTAAGTTTAGCATTGAAATTACCTATCTCTATTCTGATATCTCCTCTAAACAAAAACCTTGGTTCATGTGTAGAAGTTTTTATTCTCCTAACCTGTTGTGCTGGACAGCCGCCTAGCCCACATAAGTGCCAACAGTAGCTTCAGGGCTGATAGGTAGCCAGTTAGACTCTTTAAATATGCTAGACAGAATGGGGCACCACAATCTACAGTTACCCCAACTGTTGGACTAATTTTAATACTTCTGCACTTTGCATTATAGGTGAGATTTAATGAAAAACTTGAGGATTGACTTAGTGTTTGGATGGGTGGGGTGCACTGGAATAGTATTGTGATATAGACAATTCCAGACCGTTACTTTGAACTGGAAAACTAACAATTGCTATGCTTTCCGAGTTACTTATAACATACATCACAACAGAAAGCTGAGGTTCAGATGATTTCCAAATGTTATATTTGGACTTTCTTACAAATTTTAAGTCATTATCAAATATGCCTTGGTAATTTAGTTCCCGTTTGCAGAATCTAAGGGGCAGACAATTTGACTAAAAGAAATCCTAGAAGCCACTTTCTGTTCAGCACATATACTAACGTGTGTGTGTGTGTGTGTGTGTGTGTGTGTGTGTGTTCTCATTTTTTTATTGAAAATAGTTAGTTAAATCACAATCATTCTTACTAGATGTTTCCTTCCTTGGGCCGTGGTGCCCCATCCCTCCCAGCACACCTGGAGTCCAACTGGCTACATATCAGCTCTAAAGCTGCTGTTGTCACTTTGGTAGACCAGGCAGCCCTCTGGAGAACCTCACATCCACCTGTGATACACAGCAAGAGAGATAACAGGAATGATAAGGAAATATTAGGACAAAAGACTATGTGGAAATGATAGAAAGATGCAAAGAGATTTTCTTTTTCTCATTCACTTCTAATCTCTACATTCCCTAACCTACCTTCCTAGTATTGGTTTGTTGTTTTTTAAACTTTTTTTTTTTTTTTTTTTTTTTAGTTATTTCTGGGTATAGGGCAAGGTGGAAGCAAACAATAACTCCTAGTTGCTAACTTTGGGCAAGTGAAAAGTAATTCTAAAAGCTGGGCTAAAAAATGTATAATTCAAGTATCCTCTCCTTTATACATTATAAAGTTACAAATTTGTTTCCTGTGTGTGATTTTTTTAAAAGACAAGGATAGTAGTTACATCAAAAAGCAATGCCATTCAAATGTTTTTATTGGGTAGAACGGAAAGAAAAGTTTTAAGAAGGGTTGGTTTAGAGTGAAGCCTCCTATGTTTATCACTCTTTTTTTAAGGTGTTTTTGATTTTTTAAACATAGGCAGATCTGATCATTGGCTCCCTTTAAAACATCTTCAAGGGTTCATTTCCCTCACTTGATCCCCACATCCCTTTCTACCCTTCCCACCCACCACTCCTCTGCGAGGAGTTTCCTGTGTGCCTAACCCAGGTCTCTTCCTGGTTTTCTGTCCAATGTGGGCTCCTCCCTGGCTGTCCTTCATCCCAGGAATTTTTTCTCCAGGGGTGAGTTTCCTGAGAGCCCTTGAGGGACCTATAGTCCCTAGTAAACCATCAGATGAATACTAGGAGCTCAAATCCTGTGCTCAGGAAGTGAAGAAGGCACAGAGATTTACTCATTTTTATAAATATTGAGCCATATGATAGAATTTGTTAAGAATGCTAAACCACGGAGCATTTTTCAGAATGCCAGCACCATCTGTCTCTTCTAACGTCAAAGATAGGCATTCAATAAATATTTTTTGGACTCCAACTTTCTTAACTTCCTTCTCTGAATAAGCAGCAAAAGTCAACACCCGAATACTTCAAGTACAGCTTAATAGTTGACCTTTTGATTTCTATTTATTCTGAACATCAGTGTGGAAAACTTCTGAGTATTTTAAAAATAATGTCTTTAGCATTTCTTAGGAGTCCACAATAAAAGGGAAACATACAGGCATGAATGGGGATGAGAGATGTAACATGCCCCTTTTTATAGTTGAGAAAAGTGAGGTCCAGATGAAATGTTATCTAAGACCACGGAGGAGCATTCAGCTAGAAGTCTTTCTCTCTCTGCTTTCTAATCACTTTCAAAAATATGTCATTTACCCACAAGCTAATTAACATGCCTACCTATATAAGCAGTTTGTCTGTATAAACGGTCCAAAATAGTATAGCTGGAATAAAAACTCGGTTTGTGACTAGTTTTTTTTTTTTTTTTTTTTTAAGTATTGGGAACAAGAGACATCAGTGAACCAGTTTGTTTCTATCTGAGCAAATTAAAGACAATGCTAAAAAAAAATCTTTATATGGTACAAGATATTTACTTGGGATATGAATTATTTTTTGGATCAATTTACTTCAATTTTCTGATAATATCTCATACTAATAATCAAAATGTTTGAATGACAACCAAAGTAAATTCATAAATATGATATACTTGAAAACCCATTTTTCTTTTTTGAAATTGCTGTCATTTCTGGCTGCAAATGGTGTGACAACCCATGATTAGAGTAACAAGGGCTTTAAGAATTATATGTAGAATGCATATCACTTTTAGCAAGTTTGTGTATTGAAGAGCTTTAATAATAGGTTTTATGCAATCACAGAAAGCCACCTTCACAGACTTTAAATATGATGGATATGAAAGAAGTTAATATTCTTGCACTCTGCGGTTGGATTGTATTAGTGAAAAGAAAAGTTGGTGTGTATACTTGGTCTTTTTTTTTACCATCTCTTTTTTGGTTCGTACTGTAGCTTGCTTTTTTATATTCTGCTGGGGCCTGCAGTCCTTCCTGCTGTATTCCCCACTAGAAATAGCTATATGCACTAAAGATCAGCATGCATGTTTGCAGTGACCCAGTTCCATTCTAGTAGCTTTCCTAAGAGAATTGGTATTTATGCCCACTAAAAGACATGAACATAGCAGCCCCATTTGAAATAGCTAAAAATTGGAAACAAATTTTGTGACAGATCAAGTGTATGGTATAGTAAAATTTCAAACAGGAATGAGAATGGCCCAGCTCCTCCACATGCAACAACTTGATTGTTCCCACAGACATATTGCAAGGAAGAAGCCAGCTACAAAAAAAAAACAAACAAACAAAAAAAAAAAAAACATACTCTGCTTCTTATACCAGTTTTCAGTGTTTCATTTGTATAAAAACAAGCACAACTGATCTTGGGAGATAGAGGTTAAATGGTGTTTACCTCTTGGATAGGGAAGGAGGACATCAGAGTTTGCTGGAAATAAATAACTGTATCTTGATCTGTGTGTATGTTTTGTGTACATATACAAAGGAGGCACTCATATCTGTAAACTTAAAGACCCTGACAGCTGAGTGATCAGGGTTTAAAATTCATCCCATTATGTATCTTTTCCAAATATATCTGCATTTCTTTGTGTAGTTTCTCAGCTATGAAAACTGTTAAATCCAATTATCAAAATAAAATGAACTTAGAATCAGACCTTCAAATAATTTTAATTTCAATTCTAAAAGACTTTTTTATACTGGTAAATGTAAAAATTACTATAAATAATTGTAGATTTTATTACTGTTCACCAAAGCCCCCTTCTTTTTCTCTGAGGGAAAGGGTTTTTCTGCCCTACCCACTGAAGTCAGAGCTAGGCCTGTGGAGTAGCCAGATGATCTCCAGCCAGAGCCTAGAGGACTAGCTAGCTCAGAGTTCCTCTCACATTTTCCCCTACTTCTGTAGTCACAGAAGGTATGATGTGATGGAGCCTCCATAAGCCTAGACCCAAGTGATCTCAGTAATCAAGACCCCTGTGACCTATGAATTCTATTTTCTTGTCATCACATGAGCAAAAAGTACATTGGCTGTTACTTTAAGTGGCTGATATTTTGGGATATTCTTCAATTTTAGCATAACCTGGCTTAACTAGACAAATAAAATAATTTTTATTTCCTCTTTATTTCTTTATTTTCTAATTTATTTTCTTATTCATAATGTGTAAAATATATAATTGATATTTATGCATGTGTTTTATACATTTGTTATGTTACATGTATTTTACAATATACAGACAGTATTAACATTTTACTAACATGATATTTATAAAGTAAAGATTATATATTTATCTCATAACTATTGGCTTTTCACATTTTTATCCGCCTTCAATTTGATTATGACTCAAGCTCATTTTTAATTTCAAGGTCCTTCTTTTGGTTTTTGTGCCTGAAACTTATAATGATTGGATTTTCTTTCTTAAATTGAGTTTGAAGCCATAAATTGAGAATAGGGACAATACCTGATTACTTCTTTCCTGTGCTCCACAGTAATAATTCTAGTCATAGAAATGCGCTGCCTGCTTAGTAGTAGCAGTGGAACCACTCAGCATTTTTGAACCATCCACACTGGTGTCAGTAAATAGTAGAAGCGCTTCCCGTTGTTCACAGAGGCCACACAGCTAAATAATCTGCTTCACAGCCCTGCTTTTCATGAGCATTAATTACTTTCAGTTTAATTGAAATCATTCTTATTTTTTAAAAGACTCCTTAAGAGTTTGAAAATTAAACATTTACCCCAAACCTATTTATAAATCATCAAACCCAGAAGTCATACTTCACAGAAGTCAAATATATCCATTTGCATTTATAGAATGAATTCTGTTTTCTTGTCACTTTCACTTTTCCAATTGAAGTTGCCCTCTAATAGAAAAAACGTTTTTACCAAAAGATTAAATTGAAACAAATTAGTTTAATTGGTCAGTTTTAGTTAAATTGGTTAATTTTCTACCTTTAAGTCTGAAATTCATTGTATCAAGTTTATGAATGAGGAAACTGATATTCTAGGTTACTTGTATAAAGTATTCTGTAAATTTTATATCATTCAGGGGATTATGTTTGCCTTACCTTTATTTAAATCTTAAGAGCTGTTCTTGAAGTTTATCAATGCTAAACTCAGGAATGTAAATTCTTATTACAGATGGAAAAAATAAGCCATGAAATCATTTCATTGCTATTTTCACTGCTGGTGATATTTTCCTTTTTCAAAAGGATTGAGGTCTCCTATTCAGATTGATCATATTGATTAACAGGAGATCATATCCATTAAAGAAAAAGAAAAAAATCCTTGAATAGAAAGTAGAACACTGTAGAAGCTAAATTTATTTGTATACTACATATAAAAGTATCCTGTCCTCAGATATGCATTTAAAAAATCTATTATATGGCAAACACTATCAATTTGGAAATTAGTACATTAAAACATGGAGACTTAGGAATTAAAATCCCTTCTCTTTTCCAGCAAAAGCTAATTTTGTTACAAAATATTTAGGTCTTTCTATCTGTTCTGCCAATATTAATATGGTTTCTGGTTACTTTTTTTTTTTTTTTTTTAATATGCAGGCTTCACAGTACAATTGAATAGATAATTTACTTGAAAAAGAAATACCCAAAAGTACTTTCATGTATTGTTTCAGTTTGACAATAAAAAAGTACATTGTGGGATATTTATAGTATTTTTCAATCTATTTTTATCAGTAGACTAGGAGTGATAACTGATTTAGGGCACAGGGCTTAAAAACAGGAAATGTGGTTTATAAGGTAGGCAGTATCTCCAGAGTTTCCAGGGTTGATTTCTTATAGCATTGACTGAAGAGTGTCATGTTTCAAAACAACATTAGGCAGAGTACCTTGAACTCAGTCTGCATTTAAAGGAGTCCTCTGTTCAATTGTGACAGGAAGTGCTTCATGGAAAAGTTTGCATTCTTGGTATAGATTCAAATGGTATATAGCAGTTGTTTTCTGTAATTACAGTGTTCTTCCTCTCCAGTTCTTTTATACACTCTTCATCCAGTCAAATTAAGTGTATGTTTTGTGTAATTTTTTTTAATAAGTTCTCCTTGACCTTTGATTTTGTTTAAAATTGTATTTTTATTGTTTTAATGAAAGTTTTTTTCAAATAGCTGTTTAAGAACGTTTTCAATGGACTGTTGTGGGTGAGGAGAAGCATGTATTAGGGGTACTATTAATTATAGCAACCAGAGAATCCAAGTTAAAACAGAAAAGAAGTATGATTTTCTGTGGCCTCTCGAATGTCAGCTTGGCAGAATCTATCAAAAGTGAAATCTTTGGACTCAGCAGTTCCACTTCCAGGAAAATGTCTTACATAAATATGCTAGTTAGAATGCATGAGTCTGTGTTCACAGCGATATTTCTTATGGTAATAACAGTAGGAGAATGTTTAATTATGATATATTCATACTATAAAATACTAGGTAGCCATTGAAAATTATCAGGTAGATACATGTACATGAAAGAACAAATAACCCAATTTAAAATGGGCCAAAGACCTCGACAAAGAATCTACCTAGGGCCAATCAGCCTATGAAAAAGATGGCTCAACACTTTATGTCATTAGAGAAATGCAAATTAAAACAATAGCGAGATACCACTACATACCCATTGGAATGACCAAAGGCTAGAACCCTGGACAACACCAAATGCTGGTAAGGATGGAAAGTACCAGGAACCCTCGTTCACTGCCAGTGGGAACACAACATGATACAGCTACTTTGGGAAGGCAGTTGGATAGTTTCTTACAAAACTAAAACATACTCTTAAGATCCAGCAGTGACATTATTTAATATTTACCCAAAGGAGCTGAAAGCTTATGTTCACACAAAAGCCTACTGGCTAATGTTTATAGCAGTGTTATTCGTAATTGCCAAAATTTGCAAGCAACCGAGATGTCCTTCAATAGGTAAATGGATAAATAAACTGGTACATCCAAATAATAGGGTATCATTCAGCACCAAAGGAGATGAACTGTCAAGCTCTGAAAAGACATGAAAGAACCTTAAATGCATATTATTAAGTGACAGGAACCAATCTTAAAAGGCTGCACATACTGTATGATTCTAACTATATGGCATTCCAGAAAAGGCAGAACTGTGAAGAAAGTACAAGACTAGTGGTTGCCAAGATTAGTGGAGAGAGAGATGAATAAGCAAAGTGAGCACAGAGGATTTTTAGGGTAGTGAAAATATTCTCCATATACTTATAGTGGTGGATACATGTCACTATTTTGTCTAATCTTATAGAATGTAGAACACTCAGAGTGAACCCTAATATAAACAGTGAACTTCAAATGATTGTGATGTATCATTGTCTATCCAATTATTTTATCCAATTCAGTACATCTGGATGATGATAACAGGATGGCTGTGCTTGTGTGGGTGCAGAGGGTACATGGGTATTACTATACGTTCTGCTCAGTTTTGCTGAGAACATAACTGCTCTGAAAAATAAATATTTTTAAAAGAATATTTGTGATGTATTGTGGAGTGACCTAATCAGGTTTCAAGAAGAGAATGTGTAAGTGTAATCTCATTGTTTTAGAAAGACATTATATTCATCAGAAAAGATTTAAAGAATATACACCAAACTATCAATTGTGATTATTCCTGGGGAGAAGGATGAAGGAAGAGTTTATTGAACTTTTATTCATTATTATGTAAACTTATATTTCAGTGGCTTTTAATTTCTTTTCAATGGGCAGTTTTTAAATTTTCAAACTAAAAACTGAAGAACAAAGACTTGATCAACCCAAAATGTTCAGTATTCTATTCTTTAATGTGGACATTTCTCTATAGTAGTCTACCTAGCGATTTGTCCAAATTATTTATAGTAAGAATCAAATCTGTATGACACTTTTTTGAATTATTTTTTTATTCTAAGATGTTATAAATGACAGCAGAATGCATTACATTTCATATTACACATATAGAGCACTTTTTTACAAATCTCTGGTTGTATGCAAAGTACATTCACACCATTTGTGACTTCATACATGCACTTAGGGTAATGATATCCATCTCATTCTACCATCTTTTTTTTTTTTTTTTTTTTTTTTTTTTTTGGTACTGGGGATTGAACTCGGGCACTTGACCACTGAGCCACATCCCAAGCCCTTCTTTGTATTTTATTAGAGACAGGGTCTCACTGAGTTGCTAAGTGCCTCGCCATTGCTGAGGCTGACTTTGATCCTCCTGCCTCAGCCTCCCAAGTGCTGGGATTACAGGCGTGCCCTACCTCGCCCGGCCATATGATACTTTTTAATTTATATATTTATATAGAATTTTCCCATGCATTAAGGAAAACCTGAAGCTCAGTGAATTAACTGATTTTCCAGCTGAGGTTTAAAACCAAATCATTCTAATACACAGCTGTACGTTATCTATTAAAAGTTATTGCTAGGGATTATTTCCATGAATCTGACATAAAAGGAAGATTAACATTTTTTCAACAACTAATGGGACTTTTTTTTTTTTTAGCAGAAATAGTGTTGAGAAGTCTTATTAAACAGAAGCCCTGTCTTTGGCAATGCAGGTTTTACCATTTGCCTGAACAATTTTATATTTTGTACTTGCTTACTTGTGCTATTTTGAGATGGTTTAAGGCTCCTTTTTCCTATGTGCAAGTTATTTATTGTATTAAATCTGGGCATGTTCCTAGTCTAGTGTAAGCCCTATGAGAGGAGGTTTAGGTCACTGTCATATCTCTAGCACCTGGAATAGAGTCTGGCATGAAATAGTAATAGGTGCACAATAAATATTTTTAATAGTTATCCTGTTCCAAAATCAAGTGACCTCCCTACTTCATTGAAAGAACAAACACAAATATACCAAGCAAGAAGGCTTTCTATTTTGATGTGTGAAAAAAGCTTTTAGTTGTTGGGTATGGTACATTGGCTGACTTACAGGAAGCCCACCATGCAAGAAGTAGCCTACAAGTCCTAGCACAGAGTAGAAATAAGCTTTGTTTTCTCCATGGGGAATTTCCACAATGGGCTACCAAATTAATTGCTAAGTGATAGTCTGGGTTGATACTGTGTGGGTGGGGACACTTTTTTTTTGTCAAATATCATGACACATTCTAATTTCATATTCAGAGTAGAGAAGATATATATTGTAAATGCTTAGAAGCTGTTTCTCATTCCCTCACTTAAATAACATGGAAAGTTGTGGGGGTTTATCTAAGGGTACCTTTTTAAAAACAGTACTTATTACTACATCATAATAATGTAACATTTGTTCATAACTCCAAGAAGCAAGACAGTTTCCTTTTTTTCTGTGCATACTGTCCACACTGATGGTTCCTTCCTAATAGTATCTGTACCATATGTTAAACTAAAACCCAGGTTTGTTAACAAATGTTCACATACTATGTTCTGTTATAATACATAGACATCTTCCTAAGTATCTAGCATGTAGTGAGCATTCAGCAAATACTTTAATGGTTTATTATTTGAAACAAGTGATTAGCTTAAGAATACAGCTGGGAAAATAAAGCATATTTGAAAAGCAAATAGATTTAATCTCAGCTACATTGTATTCTGCTATATTTTCTTTAGTCAAATTGTATTTTCCAAATGGATCCTGACTGTTGATCACAGAGAGACTTTCTTCATGTTCCTATATCTTAAGAAAAGTAAGAGATGCTTTACCAGAGAACACCACTTTCACACATAAACAGGACCAGTCACTTACCTTTTTAGTGAATAACTCAAGTATCATTTGACTGTAGACATTATAGAATTTTACACATAATCAAGTTTCTTCTCTAACATATTTATTCACTCATCATTCATTTGTCAATTTATTTAGATGGTTTAGTTTTCAGAACTTAGTAGTGAGCAAGGCAGACATGGCCTTTGCCTCCCTTTATTTCTTCATTCATGAATATTTTCCAAATACCTACTGTGTGCCAGCCATTGTGACAGGTTCTGAGGATACAAAGATAAGAAAAAGTGTGTGTGATCTCTGTGCTTGTGGATTTAATATCTAGAGGAGATAGATATTAATTAAGTAGTCTCACAAATAAACGTGAAACTGCTTCAGTGGGAGGAAGGGACACAGTGTTCTGAGAGGATGTTCCAGGTAGGTGATCCATGTGCATATGGAAATGCAGGGTGGGAAGTGCAGGCTGGAGTCAATCATAGTACCTCCCATTTGCCAACTTCCCAGCATTTGGCAAGTGAGTCCTTGGCCTCTTAAAAATATTATTCCATTTTATTGGTAGAGTGTTTGCCTTGCATGCATGAAGGCCCTGGGTTCAATCCCCAGCACCACCAAAAAAAAAAAAAAAAAAAAAAAAAAAAATCCATTTTATAAATGTTATCTTTGTTTTATAAAAGAGAAAGTTAATAATCAGATTAGAAACTTGACCCAAGGTGACTGTAGTAAGTAAGTAGCATGTGCATTTGAGATCATGGTCTAAGTCTTCCTGTGTCCACCTGGTCCTCTTCTTTCTGGTCATGACTCAGATGTTACCACAGGACTATTATTAGTATATGATATTCCACCATTCTTTTCAAAGCCAGTACAAAGTATCCTAAAAGAGTTCTACTAAAATTCTAACTTCTAGAGAACTTTGTGTGAAACCAGCACAATGAGAGTACTGTCAGAGACAAATCTTTCTAATTAATCATGGCACAATCACATTTGATGCTGTGTCTGGGTTGTTTGCTGCTATCATGCCTTATGTACAAATTTAACTGCTAAGGAATTTCTGTGCCACTCAATAGAACTTCACCTACAAGTAGATGAGGGCCATAATGGATTATATTGTGCAAATGTATAGACCATGAGATTCAAAAAGAAAAATCAGTGTATTTTTTCTAGTCAACTATTAATGTCTTTATTTTGAAAAATTAGCCCCTGAAATATGTGTACTGCTTGTCATGACAAAGTGCTCCTCCCCACTGAACTCTAAGCTCCTTTAGGGCTAGGGGATGGGGGATGACTCTGTTTTGCTTACATTGGGATACCACCACCTGGAGGTAACTAATATTGAAGAATGAGATATAATCTATATATTTCACAGAGTTGGCAGTTGTCTGGCAAGTAAATTGAGTTCTCTGAGTTCATATAAATAGTAAGTAATAGTAGTAAGTAGTAAGGCAGAATTTAGATCCCAAGTGTCCTTTCTGTCACTTACCTCTATGAACTTACTGATAACATTACAATTACAAACATTACAATTAAAATAAGTGCAGTTGAAAGGGAAACAATGTATACCATCCAAATTAACCACAATATTGTCCCTCTGACACAATCTTAGTCCTTTTGAAGATAGTGCCATCACCAAAAATCATATTCTAGTTCTATCTCCAGATATGAAAACCAGGGTCCTTTGAAATTCACTCTACATTTCATTCTGCCTCCCACTTAGGCCTTGGACATTTGTTGTAATAGATGCATATACAGCTTCCTGGCAGCATCTGCATCTTTCTCAGGTGACATCTTCCACAACATTTCTTTCTTTTCTTCTTCCAGTCCTCTCATTGAAGGAAGAAACCATGGAGTCAGTTAGTGCCCATGAGACCACAGCTGAGACCCACCCTCACGTTCCCAAGCTTTAGTGTGGTCTCAGTCACCTCTCAGTGTTTGGATCCCCATTCTTTCACTATGGCTCCTGGAGGCCCTTTGGCTTCTAGAGGTGGGGAATTGATTTGAGGATCCCCTAGCGATAACAGCATTTACAAATGCTCAAGTCACTTATATAAGATTGTCTAGTATGTGCATAGAACCTACACACATCCTCCATATACTTTAAATCATCTTTAGATTCCTTATATTACCTAATACAGAATACATGCTATGCAGATAGTTGCTGTACTATATTGTTTAGGAATAATGACAAATAAAAAGTGTGTACACAATCATTATAAATGCTTTTTTTGTTGTTGTTGTTGTTGTTGTTTTTTTTTTTCAATCCACTGATGATTGAATTTGTAGATGCAGAACCTGTTGGAAAAAAGGCCCAACTGTATTTTTCTTTGTCCAATTGGAAAAGTACATTGCCACACTATTACCAGCCATGTTTGCCACCAGGTGGAGTACCACATAGAGCAAGTGAGCTAGCGGACCAACAGCACTTGGGTACAGGTCTTTGAAAGAACTGACATCCTTCTACTGTCAGATTTTGAGCTTTTTAAAACAGAAAAGTCAATGGGCAATTAAAACCAAGAAGTTTACCAGAGGTTAGTATTTTAAGATTGTGTTTTTAAGATTGTGGATCCCTGAGTGTGTGCAGGGAAGGTGAAAGAGTAGAGTGTGTGGCACAGCTGGTTAGGCTGCTTGCTACCCTGTGGTGGTTGGAAAGTAGAAAGAAAGGAATCAAAATTCTTAGCTTAGAAGAGTACAGAGATCTTATGAGTTTTCCAAACACAGATACTGCCTGGTTTCTAGCCCTTTGCCCAGACTTTCTCTACCCTTACTCCAGTACTGTTCTTTAACTAATTAAGAACTTCACAAAAAGCCAGATGCGGTGGTGCATGCCTGTAATCCCAGCGCTTGGGAGGCTGAGGCAGGAGGATTGCGAGTTCAAAGCCAGCCTCAGCAATGGCGAGGCACTTAGCAACTCAGTGAGACCCTGTCTCTAATAAAATACAAAAAAATAGGCTGGGGATGTGGCCAGTGGTCGAGTGCTCCTGAGTTCAATCCCTGGTACCAAACAAAAATTCACAAAATAAAGACAGCAAGTGAACATCTTTCAAATCATTTTAAATCAGAGTATAAAGAATTTTTTTACAGTGTCAAGCACATTCATATAACCATCTTGCATATATTCGCTATATGCAGTATAAACACACAAACACCAGTAAATTGGGGCCAAACTTGTAATAACTAAGTACATTGGGATCCTCTGTATGAAGGACCTAATGCTTCTGATGTGCGCTTAATGTTGTCTATTATGTAGTGAGTCTCGGTATTACATTAAATGAATAAATGAAAACTTCCAGTAACTATTTTAGAATGAACAATAGGCAATAAAAAATAGTTCTGTGTTTAACACAATGGGTAGTTGGTGGTGTTTTTTGTTGTTGTTTGTTTTTTGGAGAGAGGCAATCGTTTATGTTTTAATATTGTTGTAACTCCAGCATATGCATTGCCTGAGGGGACATAAATGATGCTTTATGAAGCTCTGCATCAAGCTGGTGTGCCCTTTTTTAGAGGTCTTCTGTTTCATACTATCTGTCTGACCCTTTCTGGCCTGCCTTGAAGTCTTGAGTAGGAGCCCTGTTTGTGTCCATCTTGGAACCATACATTTCCCCTTCACTTTTTTGCTCATCACCACTTACCCTTGAAGCAGTTGTTACTTCATATGGGGGGGGGGGGCAGTATTTTCTCTTTTTTGTCCTGTCCATAATGAAAAAAAATCTCCAAGAAATCTAAAGTTCTTACTTATCCAAGGTGCTTACTTATCCATGTGGTCAACCTAGAAACTTGATCATTTTTCAAATTTTCTATCAGAAATATGGTTCTTTAGGTTAAGAGTATCCTTTGCTTTTATTCTTACAGTTCACAGCTAAGTCGTTAGAATTGTATTGACTATTTTTTTTTTTTTTGTCTCTTTTAAGGGGTATTTTATTAGTAATGCTTAGTCTAATGGTTATTACCAGGAAATGTTTCTCCTATTAAGGTCAGAGTGGGAGTTGAGTTCATAGCATATGATGTCACAGAACATGTGACATTTTCTTGCTTGATTCTGAATTTAATTTTTGGCTTTTTAGTCACCACTGGGCTCCATTAGTCTTTTACATTTAAGAATTTTAAGAATTAAAAATTATCTTCATGTTTTTAGGCACCAATGCTAGAACACCAAGAACCCATCCTCCTGACATTCGTTCTTATAGTGGCAGTTAAAAGACAGTAGATGTAAGACAGTGATCACAGACCCTGGAGCCAGAACAGGCTTCAATACACCCTGCACTAATTCTGGGAGAGAGCAGGTGTCAGAGTAGGCCTGACCCACTGGTTGCCCTCAGTGCGGCAGGGGACAGTCCAAGGGAACTCTCTGTGGTGTGGCTTTCCTGACAAGAAGAATGCTGCTGTGGACTCCCAAGTTTGTTTATTTCCCCCTTCACTTACAATAGGCTCCTTAGGTCTTCTGTTCTACCTCCCACATGGAACTTCTTCCCTTGTAATTATCCTTTTTTTCTCAGAAAGAATCAGTTTCTGGATTACATGTAATTACTCTTCACTCTGCTTTCTCCTATCAACATCTGAACCTTCATATCATAGGTTCATATGAAACTTTCTATTCATATGAAATTGGCTCCTCAAAAGAAACACAGTGCACTTATTTTTACACCATAGTATGTGACAAAATCAAAAGCCAGATATATATTCGTAATCTACAAATGCTAATTTAAAAAATTGATTATAGTTCATAGTCTCTGTCTCAACTTTCTTAAATATTCAGAAGTGTGTATGACATTCTGAGAGATTATCCTTAATGTCATTACTAGTAACATTCATGATTTTGCATATAGAACATTTTTTTTTGTTCTGTAGTGGAAGTATTCTCAGGGTATGTAGTTAATTCTGGAAGTCATTCTAAAATATTCTATCTAAATAAAAGTGGTTGTTTTGGAGTTACAATAAAATAGCATTTTGTTTTTATGTACTTTCTTGAATAATAATAATGATCATGAAAGCTGTTAAGGAGCTGTGTGTATGTATACCTGTTCCATACATTATCTCCTTGAATCCTCATTACAGGATGACAAGAGAGGATGCACTTACTATACTCATTTGATAGATGAGAAAATTGAAGCTCACAGTCTTCTCACCAAAAGCTGTTAGGTGTTTCAGCGCTATTAGGTGTTGAAACTAGGGTTTGATTCAAAATAGTGTGATCTTAGACTCTGTACTCATAAATCTTGTGTGTACTACTATTGAGTGAAGTAGTGCTCTTTGATACTGTCTTTATTTTGTCCAATCATAAACTTGCTTTACAGAATCAGAGTCAGTGTGGTTTTGTGAGAAGTTTCTCCTCAAAGTGATTCGATTCCTTAAGATCAGAATAGTCAGTCTGCATAAAATTTGACTTTTACCTTTGGAAGTTAAATGCTATGATATTTAACATACATTTTATGAGCCTCAATAAAATCTTTTCTGTCCTTGGCATTATTATTCATATATTTGTGAAGAAATAGAAGGAGAGTTTTTAAAAATTTTATTTTGAGGCCAAGTTACCAATAGTTGATAGAAAGTATATAGGCATACAGTGATAGAAATGAAAAACAGTGGAAGAAAACTTCTAGTTTAACTTTTTTTTTTTTTTTTTTTTTTAATAACCTGTTTGAAAATAGTCCTTTCACCATTTGGTTCTCAAAAGGAAATTGATAGTTTGGTGTTACTTTCTGTTTCTCCTTAGAACACTGTAAAGCGGCTTGCTGCACTGTGCACACTAGTGCCAGCAGGGGAGAGGGCTGGCTTGTGTTCCCACTTAATGCCTTTTCCCCTCCCCCTTCTCGATTTCAGGTGTCAGAAACTATTTAAAAGAAGCGTTAGTGAATATAATTGCTGTGCATGCAGAGGTAAGCTATCATTAGATGTTCTAAGAAATGTGGATGACTAGAAAAAAAAATGAAAAGAAAGAGAGGGAAATTTGATGATTTTAGTGGTGATCTCTTTTCTTCCCCTTCAGAAGGTATCTTGGGTATAAATAAAATAAAGCTCAGCTGTGTGTGTGTGTGTGTGTGTGTGTGTGTGTGTGTGTGTGTGTGAGAGAGAGTCTTTTCTACAATTATGTATGTATTCTCTGATAACTGAGACTAAATTCAGTAATATTTGGAGGGTACAGAAAAAAATAGAATGGAAAAGATATTTTTTCTTTATAAAGAATGTTAAATTCCTTATCTTGGAAGTTAAATTATTCTCTTGATAGTCAGAACACAAATAAGCTTTGATGTTTCATTCATATTGCAATATGGGGTCACACAGTGCTGGGGATTCCAGAAAAGTAGAAGTTTGTTAGAAAGACAGGCTCCCAGGGGAGTCTGACGTTAGAATGAAATAGATGCTCTTGATAGCATAGGTACTTGGAGATGTTGCTGCTTCTGATTCACATAGAAGCTTGCCCTCCCTTGAAGTGTTATCATTTGAAGCTTCATGTTAACATCTTTAGTTGGGGAAGACAGCCCTTCTGAGGATATTGAGCTATCAACATTGGTACCACAGCTGCCACTATTGTCACCACTGTGATGACTGGTTCTCTTTAAGTAGTTTCATACTCCATTAATCACTGCTTCGCCAGCACTTTCAGGGTGGCTGTGGCTCACGGACTGATGGGAAACCAGATAAAATGGGACAGAGCAAAGAGGTTACCAGCAGATAATTGCCACCATTGCTCAAGAGCTTCCTTAGCTGTATGCATCCAAATAGGTGTTTCTAGATTTATGTTTGCCTCCTCCATCCAGAGGAGGACACACACACACACACACACACACACACACACACACACAAACACACACATATCTTGGCCATGAAGGTAAATTAAAAACAAAACAAAACAAAAAACCATGGCTAATTAAGTAAAACAGCCATCACAGAAAACAAAGGTAATATTACCTGGTTCTTGAATTTGGCTCTAAGTTTGAAGCAGTAGAGCAAAACTAGTAATATTGTATATTATATTTTTTATTTCTTAGTAAAAGGGGATCATATAACTTTCTCTATAAAGTTTTTTATATGATATATCACAGGCAGAAATTTATCACATAGATCTAATAATAAGCAACAACATTTAATTGAGATTTTATGAAAACTATGAGAAAGCTCTTATTAGCTTTCATTAAATTAAAACATAAATTAAATCATCAGGTAGAAACATTTTGGTGGCAGTTGAGCAGAGGAATTGCAAAATACATAGGGAACTGTGAAAGATCATGCTGATTTCTTTTTTCTTTTTTGGTACCGGGGATTGAACCCAGGGGTGCTTAACCTTAGTCCTTTTTTCTGTTTTATTTAGAAAGTTGAGTTGTGAGTGCCTCACTAATCTGTTGAGGCTGCCTTTGAACTCTCAATCCTCCTGCCTCAGCCCCACAAGTTGCTGGGATTACAGGTGTGCACCACTGCACCTGGAGATCATGCTGGTTTCTAACGAGGCAGCTTTTGCTTATTTATTTATTTATTTATTTATTTATTTATTTATTTATTTATTTTTATTTATTTATACATACATACATACTAGGGATTGAACTCGGGGCACTCAATCACTGAGCTACATCCCCAGCCCTATTTTGTACTTTATTTAGAGACAGTGTCTCACTGAGTTGTTTAGTGCCTCGCTTTTACTGAGGCTTTCTCTGAACCCAAGATCCTTCTGCCTCAGGCTTCTGAGCTGCTGGGATTACAGGTGTGCAGCACCTTGCCTGGTGAGGCAGCTTTTCTTAATGTCCATTGTCAGTAACTATGACATTATTTATAAATATTAGGCATTCAGGTCCTATTTAAGTTTAACCCAATGACCGAAAGTAGAATTTAATTAATAATATTTATTATTGCCAAAATTTTCTTAAACCTTCAAGTCATGTTAGGAGTTGACCCAAAGGTTTAATTAATCCTATTGGCTCAATCTGGAAAAAAAAAAAAAAAGGAAACGCTAAAAAGAATATGTAATTTACTTTAATTTTTAAATCAGGAAAGGAAAATGCTTCATTAAATTTCCTAGTAATTCTCAGTTAAAAGTGTCAAACTTTACAGAAAAAATGTTTGAAAATAACGTTGTGTGTCAAATGAAAAGAAATAATATATTTAGTACAACATATAATAAAACTGGGGATCTTGTCAATACATAGTAGTGGACCCAGCAAGTAGAGGTGTTTGTCATGTTCTAAGGAAAGTTTGACCCAGAGTTGTTTTTTTTTTTTTTTTTTTTTTTCTTTCTGTTTTGTTTAGTTTGAGAGGTCTCACTCTAGATACCCAGGCTGCTCTCAGTCTCCTGGATCCTGCCTTAGCCTCCTAAGTAGCTGGAATTACAGATACATACCACCATATTGGGCTCAGTGTTTTTTCAAATTATGGCAAAATATTTATCCAGAGTGTATTTTTTCTAATTTCTTTTTTAGAAATTGTTTTTTTGTGAAAGTAGGAAGAGGAAGAAATCTTCAAATCAAATTTTAGTTTATCAACATCAATAGTAACTTTCAAAAATTTAACTGCCTATATTGCATTTTTTAAATGGGATTATTAAAAATATGACTTAGAGCTCTGCTCAGTGGCACATACAGGTAATCCCAGCCACTCAGGACACTGAGGCAGGAAAATTACAAGATTGATGCCAGCCTGGGCAATTTAATGAGACCCTGTCTCCAAATAAAAAAGAAAAGAGCTGGAGATGTAGCTTAGTGGGAAGAGCTTCCCTGGGTTCAATTCCTGCTACCAAAATAATAGATAAATAAATTTACTTTAAAATTACTTTTGTTGTTTTGCATGTTGCTTTGATTTTAACAAATTCAGGCCAGGAAAAGTCCCAGAGTACATCATTTTTTCTTATTTTAAACTCCCATCAGGTGTTTACTATTTCCAAAGAATTGGTTCCTCGGGTACTGTCCAAGGTGGTAGAAGCAGTTTCTGAAGAGCTAAGTCGACTGATGCAGTGTGTTTCATCCTTCAGCAAAAATGGAGCACTACAGGTACCAAAAATCCAATTCCATGTTGAAATTTTATTTTTATTTAAAATATGTAAATGTATTTTAACTCATTCAGCCCATGACATATAGATAGGTAGGTTTTTAGTGTCTCTGTTGATTGCAGATATATCTCATGCATGAGCCATACCCATGAATCCTTATAAATTCCAGAGTTTCTGTTTCAGTCATTAGAGCAAAACCTTAAAGACTGTTAAGTTTAAAAATTATCTGAATGCAAATTACTTCAAATTTTTGTGATATTTTTTACTTTGTAGGTGTCTTTATTGTATTCAATTTCATAGAAAATTTGTAGCAACTTATCTATAAATCTTTCAAAGCATTCAATGTCATGTACATAGAAAGCACAAATAGCTATCTCATATTCCATTGGTTGATAACCTAGTTGTTTAAATTTTATAATTACAACAAATACAACTGCTGTAAACAAATCACTTGATTCTTGGTGTGCATGTAAGCCAACTCAAGGAGATCAGATGTATAGGTGTATGGGAGAGAAAATCCCTACCTATGAACTTTTTGTGTACCTGGAGCATTGGGAGGGTGTTGTAGAAATACAGTGGCAGAGTATTTCTATCTAGAGACCTGTTGCCGTTTCTGTCTTCAGTGAAAGTTTTGTCCCCAAGAAAGACAGGATTACAATTTTTTTGTAACAGATTGAGTTCTAACAGTATATTCTTGGCTATCAAAACTACTCCTGTAGCTTTGGGGTTTTGAGTTGGTGAATATTCATGATGTCTGGAAAAGCACAGTACACACAATGATCTCAATCACACAAAATTGGGTGTTGTGTATGTGTACACAGGACCTGGAAGGACACGTCCTACTACGCCACTTGTGACTTTAAGATAACTTCGATCTTTGCTTTTGTTTTTGTTTCCTGTAATACATATGCTAACTTTTTTTCTTTTTCTTTATTTATTTGTAATAGTAGTATGTATTACAATTCATAATGCACATATATAGCATCTTTTTACATACAACTGTTTGTATACAAAGTATATAAGTACCATTCAGATCTTCAATCATGCATTTAGGATAATGATATCCATCATTATCCATCATTCAACCACCAAATTTTTTTTTCTTTTTTGTTTCCCCCCTCTCTCCCCCCTTGCTCCCTCCCTTCCCCTCCCTTTCCTTTGACCATTCTAGTGTTCCTCTAATCCTCCTATGTACCCCCATCCAACAACACTGTGAACCAACCTCCTTATATCAGAGAAAATATTCGGTATTTGGATTTTTGAGATTGACTAATTTCACTTAGGATTATATTCTCCAACTTCATCCATTTACCTGCAAATGCCATTATTTTATTCTCTTTTATTGCTGACTAAAATTCCATTTTGTATATATACCACATTTTCTTTATCCAATCATCTACTGAGGGACATCTAGGTTGGTTCCTCAACCTACCTATTGTGAATTGTGCTGCTATAAACATTGAAGTGGCTGTGTCACTGTAATATGCTGTTTTTAAGTCCTTTGGGAATAGACCCAGGAGTGGGATAGCTGGGTCATAGGGTGGTTCCATTCCCAGTTTTCCAAGAAATCTCCATACTGCTTTCCATAGTGGTTGCACCATTTTGCAGTCCCACCAGCAATGTATGAGTGTGCCTTTTTCCCCACATCCTCTCCAACGTTAACTTTTAAAAATAAAAGCAACCCAGCCACCAGCTCTCCTGGCCACTGGCTCACGCAGTCATCACCTCCGGGGCTGGGAATAGCAGCTCACTGCTGCAGACAGGGCCCGACCAGAGTAAGGGCCCTGTCCATTCCCTGGGGAACTGCAACCTGCCCAGCTGTGAACCTAACAAGAGATAGGCACCCTCCAGAAGGAGCAACCCAGCCACCAGCTTGCCTGGCCAATGACTCACACAGTCATCACCTCCGGGGCTGGGAATAGCATCTCCCCCATGCAGACTGGGCCCGACCAGAGGAAGGGCCCCATCCATTCTTTGGGGAATTGCGACCTGCCCAGCTGCGACCGGAACAAGCAGTAGGCACCCACCAGAAGGAGCAACCCAGCCACCAGCTTGCCTGGCTGCCGGCTCCACCATCACCAGGACCAGGAACTGCAGGCTTCACCCCGTGGAAGGGCCTTGCTGCCCACTTGCCGAACCCCCAAAGAAACAACTAGACTGGGAGGAGACCCAGGAGGAGGAGAGTGGGGAGAAGAAAGCCAGACTGCCTGCTCCACCACACTGTGGCCAGGAAGGGATCTGGAGAGAGAGGCTTGCTCTAAGCTCACAAATTGGAGAGGTAACTCGTGTCTGCCCAGAGAGACACACCGAACTGGGATCCCATAGCTACTGAACCCAACACTAATATAATTATAGGCCTGAGGCTGCCACTGCCACAAAACTGAGTTAGCGACGCTACTACCAAGGAACAACAAAAAGGTTCGGGTAAGACATAACTAAGGTCCCTATAGACAAGGATGCACCAAAAAGGTGCAACCAGTTATGAAGTTATGAACTAACAGGAAATCTTACATGGGGTTGTCTGTCTCTTGCTTATTCTACTAATAGCCAAATTCTAATGATTATACTCTCACTAGTCAAATAATCTAATACCTTTATTTTCTCACATCTTACTTCATAAACATTTAAGCCAACCTCTAAGTCCCCCCTTCTTTCATCAGATACTGTAAACCACCATGCAAAAATAGAGACTATATGGAATAAGATAACTGATCTCATCATTTATGTTTATAGCGACAAAACTGTAAATATAAAAATAGAAACTGATATATGGAGACGCATTGGGTACATTGAAAGATCTAATATTGATATTTCCCTAAAAAGTGAGGTTCTGGGTAACCTGGAGGGACCTTATAAGACAAAAGGGCAGAAGTTGTAATACCTCAGGCTTACCTTGCAGAGAGAGGAAAACACATAGACATCATGAGGAAACAAGGGAGGAAAATGCCCCAAACAACCAAGATACTACAACAATAGAAACCATAGAAAGCACAGTAGGTGAAATGTCAGAGAAAGAGTTCCTGGTATACATAATTAAAATGATAAGGGATTTAAAAAACGACCTAAGTGAACAGATACAGACAAAAATTGATCTCTCTAACAAGAGATAAGAGATCAAATACAGGCAACCATTGATCACACCAACAAAGAGATAAGAGAACAAATCCAGGTAGCAAAAGATTACTTCAAGAAAGAGAGAGTTTGAGAAAAAAAAAAAAAAAAAAAACAGAAATCCTTGAAATGAAAGAAACCGTAAGCCACTTAAAAAAATTCCATAGAAAGCATTACCAACAGATTGGACCACTTGGAAGATAGGACCTCAGGCAATGAGGACAAAATATATAATCTTGAAAATCAAGTTGACCTCACAGTGAAGATGGTAAGAAACCATGAACAGAATATCCAAGAACTATGGGATACCATCAAAAAGCCAAATATAAGATTTATTGGAATAGAGGAAGGTACGCAGATTCAAACCAAAGGAATGCACAATCTCTTCAATGAAATAATATCAGAAAATTTTCCAAGCAGGAAGAATGAATTTGAAAATCAAATACTAGAGGCCTATAGGACGCCAAGTGTACAAAATTACAACAGGTCCACACCAAGGCACATTGTAATGAAAATGCTTAGCATACAAAATAAAGATAGACTTTTAAAGGCTGCAAGACAGAAAAGTCAGATTACCTGTAAGGGAAAACCAATTCACATCTCAGCAGATTTTTCAATCCAGACCCTCAAAGCCAGGAGAGCCTGGAACAACATATACCAGGCTCTAAAGGATAAGGGATGCCAACCAAGAATTTTATATCCAGCAAAATTAAGCTTTAGATTTGAGGATGAAATAAAAACCTTTCATGATGAACAAAAGCTAAAAGAATTTACAACAAGAAAGCCTGCTCTACAGAACATTCTTGGTAAAATATTCCATGAGGAGGAAATGAAAAACAATAATGAAAATCTGCAAAGGGAAGAACTACAGTAAAGGGAAAAAACAACCAAAGGAAAAACCAAGTCAAACTAAATACCAAAAATAATAAAAAAAAAAATAAAAATGACTGGTAATACAAATTATGTCTCAACAATAACCCTGAATGTTAATGGCCTAAACTCACCAATTAAAAGAGATAGGCTAATAGATTGGATTAAAAAACAGACCAAACAATATGTTGCTTTCAAGAGACATCTCATAGGAAAAGATGCCCATAGACTGAAGGTGAAAGGATGGGATAAAATATATCACTCACATGGTCTACATAAACAAGCAGGGGTCTCCATCCTCATATCCAATAAAGTAGACTTCAAGCCAAAGTTAGTCAAAAGAGATAAAGATGGACATTTCATACTGCTTAAGGGAATCATAGATCAACAAGATATAACTGTTATAAATATATATGTCCCAAATAATGGAGCATCTACATTCATCAGTCAAACTCTTCTCAAGTTCAAGAATCAAATAGACCACAACACAATAATTCTAGGTGACTTTAACACACCTCTTTCACCACTGGATAGATCTTCCAAACAAAAGTTAAACAAAGAAACTATAGAACTCAATAATATAATTAATAATTTAGACTTAACTGACATATATACAGCATATCACCCATCAATGAGCCAATACACTTTCTTCTCAGCAGCACATGGATCCTTCTCAAAAATAGACCATATATTATGCCATAAAGCAACTCTAAGCAAATATAAAAAAGTAGGGATACTACCTTGAATACTAACAGATCATAATGGAATGAAATTAGAAATCAATGATAAAAAAAAAAAGAAAAACTACACTAACACTTGGAGACTAAATAATATGCTATTGAGTGATCAATGGGTTGCAGAAGACATCAAGAAGGAGATTAAGAAATTTTTAGAGGTAAATGAGAACAACGATAGAACATATCAAAATCTCTGGGACACCCTAAAGGCAGTACTAAGAGGAAAGTTCATTGCATGGACCTCATTCCTTCAAAAAAGAAAAAGTCAACAAATAAATGAACTAACATTACATCTCAAAGCCCTAGAAAAAGAAGAACAAATCAACCCCAAAAAAGAAGAAGACAGGAAATAAGTAAAATCAGAGCTGAAATTAATGAAATTGAAACTAAAAAAAAAAAAAATTGAAAAAATTGACAGAACAAAAAGTTGGTTTTTAAAAAATAAATAAATAAAATTGATAGACCTTTAGCTATGCTAACAAAGAAGAGAGAAAACACACATTACCAATATCTAGGATGAAAATCACAAAAAACAGAAATACAAAAAAATCACAACAGACACTACAGAAATACAGAAGATAATTAGAAATTATTTTGAAAATTTATACTCCAATAAAATAGAAAATAATGAAGGCATCAACAAATTTCTAGAGACATATGATACGCCCAAAATAAATCAAGATGATATACACATGGGGCTGAAGTTGTAGCTCAGTGGTAGAGTGCTCACCTAGCATACGTGAGGCACTGGGTTCAATCCTCAGCACCACGTAAAAGTGAAATAAAGATATTGTGTGTCCACCTACAACTAAAAAATAAATATTAAAAAAAAAAGATGATATACACAATTTAAATAGGTCAATTTCAAGCAAAGAAATAGAGGATGCCATAAAAAACTTACCAACTAAGAAAAGCCCAGGACCAGATGGATACACAGCTGAGTTCTACAAGACCTTTAAAGAAAAACTAACACCAATGCTTCTCAAACTATTTCATGAAATAGAAAAAGAGGGAACACTCCCAGACTCATTCTATGAGGCCAATATCACCCTGATTCCAAAACCAGACAGAGACAAAGAAAGAAAACTTCAGACCAATATCTCTAATGAATATAGATGCAAAAATTCTCAATAAAATTCTGGCAAATCAAATTTAAAAAAAACACACATCAAGAAGATAGTGCATCATGATCAAGTGGGCTTCAATGTAAGGAAATCAATAAATGTAATTCATCACATCAACAGGCTCAAAGGTAAAATCATATGATCATGTCAATAGACGCAGAGAAAGCATTTGGCAAAATACAACATCACTTCATGTTCAAAATGCTAGAAAAAAAATAACAGAACATATCAAACGTAAAGGGAACATACCCCAGGCCAACATCATCCTAAATGGAGAAAAATTGAAAGCATTCCCTCTAAAAACTGGAACAAGACAGGGATGCCCTCTTTCACCACTCCTATTTAACAGTTCTTGAAGCACTAGCCAGAGCAATTAGATAGACAAAAGAAATTAAAGGGATATGGATAGGAAAAGAAGAACTCAAATTATCACTATTTGCAGATGATATGATACTATACATAGAAGATTCAAAAAATTCCACCAGAAATCTTCTAAATCTAATAAATGAATTCAGCAACGCAGCTGGATATAAAATCAATACCCATAAATCAAAGGCATTTCTGTATATCAGCGACAAATCCTCAGAAAGAGAAACTAGGAAATCCACCCCATTTACTATAGCCTCAAAAAATATATATATATATTTGGGAATCAACTTAACAAAAGAAGTGAAAGACCTCTACAATGAAAACTACAGTACACTAAAGAAAGAAATTAATGAAGATCTTAGAAGATGGAAAGATATACCTTGTTCATGAATAGGTAGAACTAATATTGTCAAAATGACCATTCTCCCAAAAGCACTATACAGATTCAATGCAATACCAATCAAAATCCCAATATCATTCCTGATAGAAATAGAAAATGCAATCATGAAATTCATCTGGAAAAATAAGAGACCCAGAATAGCCAAAGCAATTCTTAGCAAGAAGAATGAAGCGGGTGGCATTACTATTCCAGACCTTAAATTGTACTACAAAGCAATAGTAACAAAAACAGCATGGTATTGGCATCAAAATAGACCAGTTGACCAATGGTACAGAATAGAAGACTCAGAGATGAACCCACACACCTATAGTTATCTTATATTAGACAAAGGTGCCAAAAATGTTCACTGGAGAAAAGACAGCCTCTTCAACAAATGGTGTTGGGAAAACTGGAAATCCTCATGTAATAAAATGAAATTAAATCTCTTTCTCTCACCATGCACAAAACTTAACTCAAAGTGGATCAAGGACCTAGGAATTAAACCAGGGACCTTGCACCTAATAGAAGAAAAAGCCCAAATCTTCATCATGTTGTTTTAGGCTCCAACTTCCTCAATAAGTCCCCTATAGCGCAAGAACTAAAAACAAGAATCAATAAATGGGATGGATTCAAAACTTAAAAACTTCTTCTCAGCAAAAGAAACAATCAGTGAAGTGAATAGAGGACCTACAGTATGGGAGCAAATCTTTACCACTAGCACATTAGATAGAACACTAACCTCAAGGATTTATAAAGCTCTTAAAAAGCCTTAACACCACAAAAACAAATAACCCAATCAATAAATGGGCCAAGGAGCTAAATGGACACTTCTCAAAAGATGAACAAATATATGAAAAAATGTTCAACATCTCTAGCGATTAGAGAAATGCAAATCAAAACAACTCTTAAGATTTCATCTTACTCCAGTCATATTGGCAGCTATCAAAAAAACAACAATAAATGCTGGCGAGGATGTGGGGTAAAAGGCACACTCTTACATTGCTGGTGGAACTGCAAATTGGTGAAGCCAATCTAGAAAGTAGTATGGAGATTCCTGGGAAAACTGGGAATGGAGCCACCATTTGACCCAGCTATCCCACTCCTTGACCTATTCCCAAAGGACTTAAAAACAGCTTACTACAGGGACACAGCCACATCAATGTTTATAGCAGCACAATTCGCAATAGCTAGATTGTGGAACCAACCCCAATGACCATCAGCAGATGAATGGATAGGGAAACTTTGGTATATATACACAATGGAACACTACTCAGCACTAAAAGAGAATAAAATCATGGCATTTGTAGGTAAATGGATGGAGTTGGAGAAAATAATGCTAAGTTAGCCAATCCCAAAAAACCAAAGGTCAAGTGATCTATTTGATATGAAGATAACTAACTTATAAAGGCAAGAGAGGGAATGAGAGGAATGAAAGAGCTTTAAATAGAACAAAGAGCGGGGAGGGAGGGTGGGGGCAAGGGGATAGGAATAATAGCAGACTGAGTTATCCATGATTACCCTAAATACATGTATGAAGACACAATTGTTGTAAAAATACTTTATATTAAACCAGCAACTCGAAAAATTGTGTTCTTTATATGTAATATGGAATGAAATGTACTCTGCAAATGTGTATAACAAATTAGAATAATAAAAAATTTAAAAAATAAAATAAAAGCAATTTTAAAAACCTGGGGGGTGCCGGGAAAGCAGTGTCAGACTAGATTTGTGTCTCAGTGGTTGGGGCCCTGGATTCCATCCTCAGCACCACATACACACACACCAAAAACAAAAACAAAACAATGATAGTTCTGTTACAAATGGCTGAGGAAGCTTTCATCAGGCCAACCCTCCAAAGATAATGCTGTAAATGTGAATAAGATCTAAAAATATTATTTTTAATTTACAAACAATAACAACAATAAAATACCTGAAGACACAAGGTACAACTGTGTCAGTGTTGACCAGATTTTGGAGGAAATGGAATATGAGTGAATTTCCCATATTTTATGGATTTTACCCTGCCCAGGGGTACCAAAAGCTCTAGTCCAAAATCTACTATTTTTCTGGTACAAAGAATAGGTTTTGGGACAGCCCCAACAACAGGGAAGTATCCCAGAGAGAAAGAAAGTAAGTGCCACAGATTCTATATACACAATTCCTAAATCTCTGTTGAACCTTTTAAATATATATACATGGCTAAACTCTAATCTAACCAGCCCAGCTAAGACTAGAAAACCTGAAGTAAGAATGGAACTGCTACCCAAGAGCCAAGAGCACTCAATTTGAATCCAGATAAGTTAATTGCATGCTAAAACAAACCTCCCAAAAATGAAATCTTTAGAGGCATATTGAAATTTTGGAATGGGACAATGAAGTGAATGAATTTTTAAAAATCTACAAGATGGGAATAGCACAAACAAAATTATTGGAAAAAAAATAAACAGACTCCAGGGATTCCTGGGACAGTGTCAAAGGTTTAGTTAGCATGCATGTAACTAGGTATCCAAAATAGTAAAGAGTCAGCACTGAAAAGATGACCAGGAAAATGAAAGTTCACATTGCAGAAAGACACCAATAGACATCCACCAAGATGAAGAAAATTAAAGACTGACATTCCCAAATGTTGGCAAAAATGTGGAGGAACTGGGACTGTCACACATTGCTGGGAATATAAAGTACTACAACTTTGAGGAGAGCTCTTGCAATTGGAGAGGGACTTGAGGAGGGACTTTTAAAAGTAAACATATGTATACCCTATGACCCAGCTATTCCAACCTAGTTAGGACTAGAATAAAAATATATTTGTATCAAAAAAAAAAAAAAAAAGCATGTAAAGAATGCTCATAGCAGTTTGTTTCATAATAGCCCCAAACAGGAAACTGCCCAGGTGTCCATGGTGTCCATCAATAGAATAAACAAACTGCAGTATGTTCATACACCCAAATGTTCTTCAGCATTTTTCTCTTTAAGAGAAAAAAAAAAAAAAAACTATTGATGAATCTCAGGAACATTTTGCTGAATGCAGTATTTCAAGTAAATGTTAATAGTAGAGCCTATGAGTACACAGGTAGTCACTATCAAATTCTTTAGTAGTCGGTACATTTGAAAATTTTCATAATAAAATTTTTTTGGGGAAAGGAATAGACAACACTTGCTAATTTGGTTAGAAGGAAATGTCTTACAAAAACCTATGCTGCATGTCCATTTGCCACCAATTTTCTCTAAAAATTGGATTTATCAACCCTTTGATATTATAGTGTAAGTTGAAAGGTCATGGTTATTATAATGGTTCCATTATGAAAGAGCATTAGTAGGTAAATTTTGTACAATTGAAGGAAGATACAGTAACTACTATGGCCCTTAGCAGTTTTAGAATTATAACAAAAATTTGCCCTCTCTGTAAATTACCTCTGCAATTCATTTATTCAATGGCTAAATCCCAAAGAGATCCAGCAGGCAAAGGTTGGGGAGAGATATTAGCATCGATGGAGAGCTTTTTTGAGGTGTACAAGTCAGGAGACTACTGGCTACTATAACTGTTCTACTCTCTGACATTATGAATCCCTCTTAGGGCCTGGGCAGGCATTTTGTATTTTGAAAAAGTGTAAGTAAGTCTAAACTCCCACCTTCACCCCTTCCTGGTAAGAATGACTGTTAGACCTCTTTGGAGCAGGTATCTTGGAGAGGGACTACAGGGTGATTTCTAAGTCACTTACAGATGGGCCAATGTTCAGAACCTTCCCCAGAGCAAGAAGAGAGTGACAGTTTGGCTGATCTTTAGTGTCGCATTTTCTGTCTTACAATTGTATATGTATTATCTAAGGAGCTATAGCTTTTATAATTGGCATAATTCATAGGTTAATTGAAATACCCTATCACCTTGATCAAATGAAATTTCTACCTGAACATTAGTTTTACATCAATTTTATCTGTCTCCTAAGATATTCAGCTAAGCATTGTACCACTTTTTTTCTCTTTAATATTTTCCTCTAGGTCTGTTTGTAATTTTGTTGTTGTTGTTGTTGTTGGTTGCCTATACTAGAATTTAAACAGAGACAAAAATTATCATATGCTTTCTAGTTTTTCAAGCTTTCTAGATTTTCAAGCACTGCAAAATGAAGCCAAACAATTGCTTTCCAAACAAAAAAAAAAGTGACTGAATAAAATGGATCTTATATAAATGAGCTATGCCTTTTGCTATCCTTTTACATTTCTTACACTCCTGAGAATAGGGTCTTTTGTTGTTGCTGCTGTTGTTTTCTAATGCTCCTCCAACCCCCATTATCAGGACAGAGAAGTTAGAAAATGCAGTGAAGTATGTGGGTCTCATCAAAGCACAGTTCTGGAGCTCCAGGGAACCCTGGCTTATGTGTACTTGCATGGAAGTGAACACTAGGTTATCTTTTCTTTTGTTTGTTTTATGTAGATATATTCATGTTCTATGCAGTTTTTCTACAATATAAAAAGAATACACAATTCAGGGATTTTTAGTGTATCCAAAGAATAGCCTAATCATAACCATAACATTCATCACCCCCCAAAAAAAGCCCCAGACCCATTAGCAGTCACTCCCACCATTTTCTTGTAA
This sequence comes from Tamias sibiricus, assembly GCA_025594165.1. Taxonomy (NCBI): domain Eukaryota; kingdom Metazoa; phylum Chordata; class Mammalia; order Rodentia; family Sciuridae; genus Tamias; species Tamias sibiricus. The sequence continues at coordinate 2,665,210 of CM046666.1, forward strand.
GTCTCCTTCCCCACCACAGACAGCCACCAACTCTCCATCTGTATGATTTGTCTGTTCTGAACTTTTCATATATGAAATGTATGCATTGTCTCACACATGAGCTTTTGGGGGATGCCTCATATCTAAACCATAACAACTCCTATTTTCTCTTAGGAATTTTATAGTTTTCTCTCCTACATTTGAGTATATAATTTATTTTGAGTTGATTTTTATACTAAAGAAGAAATTCAGCCTTATTCTTTTGCATGTGAATATCCAGTTGTCCCAGCATTATTTGTCACTATTTGTCTTCTTTCTCCACTGAATGATCTCGGTGCCATGTTGAAACCAATTGATCATAAGTGTAATGGTTTATTCAGTCTATCAGTTCTGTTTTTTCATCTTCATTCCTGTCATGTGCTGATACCACACTGACTAGATTACTGAAGCTCAGTAGTAAGTTTGAAATCAGAAAGTGTGAGTTCTCCAAATGTATTACTGTTTTTCAGGATTGTTTTGACTGTTTTGTGTCCCATATACTTCCATGTGAATTTTAGGATCAATTTGTTAATTTCCATTTTTAAGAAAGCACAGCTGATTTAAATAGGGATTACACTAAATCTGTAGAGCACAGTTTAGCTTTTGAGAGGAGACCATGTGTGTGGAAGGGCATGGGCTGAGGAAGCAAGCCTTCCCCCACTGTGGGGGAGGGGCCCCTCAGGGCCACTGTTTCAGAGTTTCCTTCCTGTCACCATCAGACTAGTAGGCAAATTACAAGTCAGATAGTAAATACCGATTGCTGGAAAATCATTGCATAGTTTGTACTTTTCATGTGAGGTATCAAGCTTTCTGTCTGCACAAAATCATGCTTGAATCAAGTTAATTTATTTTTGCTTAAAAAAAAAAGATCTTGTTGTAGACAATTTCTTTATACAATTTTTAGAAAGTCTTTTTGCAACTAACAGTCACCATGCCCATCCTGTCCTGTGGGTAGTAGACTGGAGAAACTGTTTCCCTCAGTACTTATGTGTATTTGACAATTAACACAGCTTCCTATTGTCTCTGTGTCCTTCCCTCATCTTTAGGCAAGACTTGAAATCTGTGCTTTGAGGGATACTGTGGCTGTTTACCTGACACCTGAAAGCAAGTAAGATGTCAAGTGTTCTCATGTCTGCTTTTTAAAAGGTTGTTTTACTAGTGTATTATGTGCTTTGTAAAGATGGCTGATTAAAACTCATAAACTTGTGATGAAGATTATATTTCATCAATTTTTTAGCTAAACAGTATAACCCTACAATAAGCCAAGTATTCTCAAGGTCACTTCTTTGTAGCACAAAATAAAGGAAAGGGGTTGAATATAATTGTATCTTACTATCAAAAATAATATGGCAGAGAATTACATCTCATAAAAGAAGAGAATAAGAATTGAGGTTTATTCTATTTATAGCAGATTAGAAGGACAGCTAAAATGTTGTAAATAGCAGCATAAGAGGAAGCCTTGTGGTTTCTCTACAAAATTTTGTAGTGGAAATTTTATGATAATTTTTAGCTGTTTTGAATGAAAGTCAGGATTTCCTACCATTGAAATATCAGTAGATGAAGTGAAACAGAGCTACTGTTTGCCTTTACAAAACTATTTACCACATTTGTAATATTACCTAGGAAATGCTGTATTACTGTGCCTGAGAAGCCAAGTAGTATGCAAATCAAATATTTAAGGACACTGTAATATACTTACTCATTCATTTCCAGTGTTGATAAGATGGCTTATGCCATCATTCTTACTGATATCATTATACCTGAAAAAATTTTAAAATTTTTTTCTTAACAAATGAAGTTAGCTTCTCATTCTTGATTATCATGGCTTACTAGAATTTATTTCTAGAAGACTGCCATGTATGTGTATAACTACATCTTTTCCCAAACATCATTTTTCTGCACCAATACCAATATTGGTATATATATATTCTATATATATCTTCTATATAGAAGATAGAAAGCACCCAGTCCACATCTGCTTGGTATGAGTGCTTGTTTCTCCCCCATGAACTAAACTTTATAGAGCCTAAGTCCCTCATCTAGAAAAAGAAGATAATACAGGTTGGGTGTCCTTTATCCAGAATGCTTGGATTTAGAATTATTTTTTATTTGTAATATTTTCATATATCCATAATGAGGTATCTTAGGACTGAGACCCAAGTCTAAACACGATTATTCATTTATTTCATATATGCCTTAAACACATAGCCTGAAAGTAATTCTATACAATATTCCTAATATTTTTTGTGCTTGGTATGGAATTTTCCACTTGTGGCATCATGTTGGTGCTCAAAATGTTTCAAATTCTAGAGCATGTTGAATTTCAGATTTTTGGATTGGGGAAGCTCACTGTGCATCCCTACGTAAAGTTTTGAGGAGAAGATTAAATAATAAAATATATCAAATTACCTTCTAAACTGTTGGTGCCCCTACAAGTAATAGGTAGTGTAACCTTTATCATTATTATCCATCGTTATTAGTGATAATGAAGAAAATAGTATTGCATTTCTCTCAATTTTTTGAAAGAGGTTTATAAGAAACAAGATGATGGTGGAGATAATGGCAGTGCCTTCCCACCATCCCAGGAAAGAGGAGAACCAATTAACTATTGGGAAGGCTACTGAGTGTACCAATAAGGACCCCTACTAGTCCCCACTCCCATCTCAGGTACAACCAAAGATTCCCAGCGCCCATTTTTATGACTTTGTTGGAACTTTTCCTTCTCTTTGCATGTTTCTGTAGCACCTACCCCTAGTTTTAAGAAACATTGCTCAAAAATGTATTTCCTGGTAGATTGATGAGGATGTTTTTATAATACAAAATCATAGACCACCTTAAAATAGTAACAATTACATTTATTTCCTCACTTTGACTAGTCACTAGAGATTTGAAAAACCTAAGGACTGTTCCTTAGTGAACAGTACATGTTAGTACCAAATATTTTCCCCTAGCATGTTTTTCATTTGGTTCAGTGATTTTTCTGATACTTTCTACTTGGAAAAGTTAAGCATATCAAGCTGGGTGCATTTGGCCCATGCCTGTAATCCTAGAGTCTTGGGAGGCTGAGACAGGAAGATCACAAGTTCAAAGGCAGCCTCAGCAACTTAAGGAGACCCTGTCTCAAAATAAGAAATAAAAAGGACTAGGGATGTGACTCAGTGGTAAAGTGTCCCTGAGTTCAATTCCCTGGGTACCAAGAAAAAGCCTACCAAATAGGTGGGTTTTAAATGTATTCCTTTTACCCTTTTCATGTAAAGAAATGATGTTGCCTTTTTAAAGTATATAGACATCTTTCCATTTTCCTAGAGATTTTAAATATAATAGCTAAATCCTGTGAAGACCATGTTTAGTTATTATAATATATTGACTATAAATCAGGCCCTATACATGGCAATCTGTAAACATCCTTACTTATGTAATATTTTACAAGCTTATTCCCATTTCTTTGTAGTTCCTTCCTCTTCTACCTGTTACTTTATCTGTAATTCAGTTTTGTTTTGAAAAAAAGAAAAAAGATCTTTTCTTAAAAAAAAAAAAAAAAAAAAAAAAAACACATGTCCACACTAAGCCCACATCTCCCATGAATAGCCTCCTTTTGTTCAGATGATGTTTCATTTCCCAGTTGAGTCTTTCTGACCCTGCTCCTGTGAAGCCTCTGTCTAGTAACCATGGCCTCACTTTTACTTTTACTTTTTCTGTTGTTTTTCACTTTTACTTTTTCTCATATTTCCACTTGCTTCACTAGCTTATATTGGTTTCTTTATATTTAAGATATGCTTAAGAATTTTTAAGTGATCCTCTTAATTGATTCCCTCAGAACCCTGAATTGTTTGGGCTTAAGTGTTATCCTTTTGTTCCAGGTCTAGTTTTAAACAGGCCCTGGAAGCCCTGCCTCAGCTTGCAAGTGGAGCAGATAAGAAGTAAGTTCTCTGTGCTGTCCTCAGAGGATAGTTAGGTATATTGAACAAGGTTTTGTTATCTAAGGATCCTTTAAAAATGATGATGATGATGTGGATTTAAGGAGGAGCAGTATTTAATAGCTGCACCAAGTTACCTGTATCTTGCTTGTCTTCCAAGTGGCAGAATAAGGTAAGACTTTTCTTTTAGGTTTAAGATAATTTAGAAATTAAGTCTTTTCTAGTTTTAAGTGACTGAAAATGTCCACAGAAAACTCATTTGACTATATTATTGGCTTATGTATCTAAGAATATAATAAAGAGGGCAGAGTAGTAATATGAAGAACTCAGTGATTTTTTTTCTTTGTGATTAGCTTAGTAATGTATACTTTATTCTCTACAAAATAAGAATTGTGAAGAAAGAGTAGATTTATACATATGGCATCATAAAATTGTATATATTTCGTTACTACCACAGTAATGATCTCAACCTGTATTTAAACTTTACTACTCATATAACAAGAAATTCTGACATGAGAGAAAATCTAGGCCAGGGAACTGTCTAATTTAGCATCAACTGAAGCATCAGGAACCCTGTAGCTCTTTGCTTCTTCATCAGATGAAGCTGAAGTTCATCCACCTTTGCATATGATCCATCAGGGTGCAGTGGGAAGCACATGGAGCGGGGCTCCCTAGCACAGGGGAATGTCCTGGGACTCAGCACAGAGAGAATATCAGGAACTGACCAATAGGAGGCACTGTCACATGGGATTGAGAGTTGACAGGGCTTGGGAGAAGGGGGAACAGACCAGCTCCTCAGTTTATGTGATCCCAGCGCAATCCCTTGTGTGTTTCTCACACTGGCAGATAGATGAACAAACAGCACCCACACCAACAGCCCTTGCTTCCATTTTCCTACTCTCTTCTTCTCTCACTGACTTTTGACTTCTAACTGAATTTATTCCAAACCTTGTTTATTTCTTTAAAATAAATATGATAAAAGATTAAAACAGTCACTGCTATTTTAAATAAGTGGAGCATGGCTCAGAAGCCTCGTGCATTTGAGTCTGGAGCAACAGACACTCTGACATAATCCCAGATTAGGACTATATTTAAATGTACTATGGAGATAATGTTCTAATATTGAGCATTGTTCAACCATGAAACAATCTCCTGATCTCAGTACCATGAAATCCAGGCCGTGGTTGCTTCATCTGTACCTGATGAGCTCTAAGGTTCCTTCTAGCTTTAAAATTATGTGAATATATCAGACCAAGTAGGGAAACAATTGAGAATCAAGTAACAGAATGATATTCCCAGAGGAACTGGAGTTAACCCTGTTTCCCCTGGTGTTTAACTTGCTACTTTTATTCACCACACTCCAATATTTGTTAAAGATAAAATGGAAGATTAGAGGGACAGAAAATAACAAAAAGAAGTCAGTGTTGCTGGGGTGTGAGATTAGAAGTAAAGGTTGACTACAAAGGAGCAGCATAAAAATTTTAGGGTGATGGAACTGTTCTGTCTCCTGATTATGGGGGTTGGTATGTGTGTGTCAGCATTCATAGAACTGTATAACAAAAAATGAATTTTAATATTTTTCAAAATGTTTAAGTCGAATTTTTAAAAATAGGCCCAAATATTACTCTGTTTTAGGGAGAAATCTAATCTAGGAGAATGGGACAGAAAGGACATTTTTAAATATAAACAAAATGTGTATATTAATATATTCTTTAAACCAGTTTCCTTGATTGACTTGTTTCTGTTATTAAGAATCAATAGATAATGATTTTTTCAGCTTCCTTCTAAAAACAGCAAGCAGAAGGCAAAGCTGGGCAAGCTGGCTCCCTGCATGTTTGCTTAGGTTGCTAAGCCACCCTCACTGTCAGGCTGTGAAATAGTGTCTCCTCCCTGCAGGTTACTGGAAGAGCTGCTGAACAAGTTCAAGAGCAGTATGCACTTGCAGCTTACCTGTTTCCAAGCTGCTTCTTCAACCATGATGAAAACATAAATACATGCAAAAGAAGGGCAGTCCAGAAAGATAACAAGTAATAAGACTATGCACTTTCCCAAGTGCCCTAAAGGTATTTGGTGTTTAAGAGCACTGGGTTTGCAATTCCTCTATTACCCCCACCTCCACCTTGGAAGCTTAGGAAGATGTTAATGTATGTTTTATTCAACCAAAATGATGTTATATGGAAAGCCCAAGCAGTAATTTGTTGTTGTTGTTGTGTTGTTAATAAGGTCCTATATGACTGTTTGGCATACTTTATTTTTTTTCCTCCCTCAGCTAAATGTTGGTGAGTGTTATGGGAGGAGCAGCTTTTATGTTTTGAGATGGCACATGGTGTGTCTGAAAGCATTTCTCTATCATTTACTAGACTTTTAATGTCAGCAGTTTATAAGATCCATGAAAGATTGATAAGAAATTTGGAAACATATATTTAGACATTTTGGGGACTTTATCCTAAACTGCACAACTGTACTTAAAACCTTATTTCATACAAAAGACACTATATCTCCTAATTCAAGTGAGTTTGGGGAAATTTATGGTCTTGCATTAAAAAATTATGTAATTGAGATAGCTTATTTGTGGTTCATGAATTAACTTTGCATTTTCTTGTCTAGTTTTTATTTTTCACAGTACTAAATATTCAGCACCTTTTGCATTTTTGTTGTTGTGCTCACTCATTCTTTTTTATTTGATGTGTGCAATGCGTGTCACTTAGCATGAGTATGTTGCTGGTCCCTGAGGATGGAATGTGATGGAATGTGGATGCCAGACTCTGTGCCAAACTCACAGGCACTATCAGGACAGCACCATCTTCAGTGTCACCTAAAGAACAAGCCAAGTACATGGGGATAGCTGGCACTCCTGCCTGTTACTTTCTACTCTAGTGATTTACTTTCTCTACCACTTCTTAGCCTTTGAAAAATCTTGCTCCTGGAGCTGAAAGGATGCTACTCTGGCATAGTCTGTGTTTTCTGAAGATTCAAGACACCCCTAGGTCAGCAGGCAGTGATTCACTACTGACTGGGCTTACCAGAATAGTCTCAGGTCACTCTGACATCTTTCAAAGTAGCTTCTCTCACCTAACTCCATTTTACCCTCTGTTTCAAAAAACTGTTTCCAATTGTGGTTTACTTGTCAGGGTCTTCAAAATTTTCTATGGGTGATATAGAGTCCTCTTTTTCAATTGCTAAAATAAATGTCTTTGTTAATACAAGTAATTTTAGAACACAGTATAGCAATATACAAGATTATTTGAAATAAGTAAATGTTGTGTTTATTAATTTGGTGTTTGTGGGGGGCACTCACAATAACTGGATGTTAAAAGTTTAATCTTACAAATGTGGCTTGATAAAGCCATGTAGAAGTATGCAGAATGTTGTCTCTCCTGAGTGTGTTAACCATTGTATCTAGCATGACTATTAACTAAATTACAAAACTGCAATCCTGAATGTTTGTGTTATTTTAAATATCTAGTACAGTATGTTCAGCTAATAAAGAATCTATCTTCACTCTGAGATGTACTTTAATTGACATTTTTTTACCCAAGTATCTATTTCAACATTTTCATTAGTTATGAAAATGCTTATATATCTAATTTTAATTCAAAAATAAACAGTTAAATGCTGGTCTACCCTATGTTTGTCAAGTCATTGTCAGCAAGCATTTATCAGGTGTCCCACTAAATCTTTTGTTGGGAACTTGCCATGTGCTTGCTATTGTACTACATTATCTTGTTTAATCCTCATAACAGCCTATGATAACCATAGGCTGGGTCACCTCCTTTTAAACATAGAGAGGTTGGTGACTTCTCGAGACTACAGACTGGTAAGTGGCAGGACCTATGTTCACCCTCATGCCCTCTGGCTCCCTAACTTCATTACTGCCTTACTACTACCCCAGTTCTTCCTCCCAGCTGAACATGCTTTCTGCCATCTTTCTACTTAGGACACAGTTCAAGGGAAGCACATAAGTCCAATAGGCTAATAAACTTCAGCAACATAGGAATAAGTTATGGCTCAGAGAATGAAGGGTAGTAGCATAAAAAACCCATACTCAGATGAGGGAGTTCAAGGAAGACTATTCCAAGTAGTTGGGGGAACTTCTTGGAAGAAAGGGGGATTTCAAGAGCTACTTGTGTTACAGAAGATGAGTTTAGTGGTTAAGTGGAGATGGAGGAACATGACATAAGTTAGAAGAAAGTTGAAAGATAAAACAGACCCTATAACAAACTTCATAAAGAGACAGCTGAGAAAAAAATGGAGGTGTCCAAGGTGCTTTCATCTGCAGGTAGCATTTTTATTTTAACAGATCCACGTCTATGTGGATCAGTGTGGCTTCATGTGAGTTAGCTAAGTAGGCCTCATTTTAAATGCTAAGGGACTATTAGAAATAATTTGGTTTTACTAAGACTTTCTATATCAGTGTACCATGAAAGTGGCATATTCTAGAAATGATTTGGGCATTGCAAAACAAGCATAATTGCTGTAGGCACAGCTTACTGACTCATTCCCCCTTCTCTGTCATCCTTGCATGAATTTTTCTTTAAGAATGAATAAAAAGAGTTATATTTTAATTCTGGTTTGAGTGCCAAGGTAGTGGTATATGTTTCTCTTATGAATATATGCTGTCTAGTCATTGTTTAAGAGTGTTATAATTGGTTTTCTGAAAAGTTACATATTCCAAATAGTTTTTAAATCAAGTTAGGTTTCCAAAATAATTAGAATAATTATATTAAAATAATTAGGTTTCACATGTGTATGCTTAACACAATTATTATACTGAAATTATGAATACTGAAACTTGCATACATTTTTGTCATTAAACATTTATCTATCAGTACTATTATAAAAATATTCATATGGATTTGTTAACTGGTCTGAAAACCTAAAGAAGATCTTGAATAGTTGTCAGTGTACCTCAATTAGAGAAGCAGTTGTAATGATTTTCACTTTGCTTTAAATGCTGGTATATGCTTAAAATATATATTATATGCCATTCTGCCTTTTGTGTGCTGATCTTTTCTCATTTCTCTAACCCACATTTGAGTTTTATCATATATATCACTCTGGAAAGCCTTTTTGTACTGGTCAGCTTATACATAAATAACAAATATATTATGGCTGGGCACAGTGGCACACACCTGTAATCCCAGCAGCTTGGGAAGCTAAGGCAGGAGGATGAAGAGTTCAAAGCCAGCCTTAGCAAAATGAGGGGCTAAGCAACTCAGTGATTGAGTGCCACTGAGTACAATCCCCAGTACACCCCCCCCCCCAGCAAAAAAACATCTTATGGAAGGACTTGGGTCTTTGGGTTACATGTACTTACGTTGGCCAGCAAAATCCAAAGAAAGTTAAAATGTCCTTCTGCTTATAAACTCCTGGACAAGGTGAGCACTGGAGCCAGTGTGTCTCCCTGTGTTTTAACAGTGGCTGGTGTCCCACTGATTGTGTTATTGTGATCACTGTTGATACTGTCATGATTTTGGCATTATTATTTTCTCACATTTTTAAACCACCATTCCTGTCCCACCTGCCCATAAACCAAGAACCAAGACCAATCAGCAAAAATTGGATGTCAAAAGTAGAGTACTGAGAAATTGTCAATAAACTTGGCATTAAGAAAATTGTAAATGACTAGACTGAGAGTAATAAAGCAGTCTAGAAAAAGGTACTGCTGTGCAGTAGTTCTCTTACCTCACAATAGAAGCTGTTAAGAGAACTGCCTCTTCCTTGAGTGTCAAAGAGTATCCTGGCCTTAAGGACCAAGGTGAAACTTCTGTGTTAGGGTCTTTCCTCAGCTTCTCTAATGTTACTTCTCTCCTGGGTTCCTGATCACTTCCTGCTGCCCCTGCCTCTTTGTCTGTTGTACTGTTACAGATGTTTTTGCCCAACCCTTGGCTGAGTCTCATCCCAGCTCCTGGAACCAGTCTGTGCCTAGGTGAGTACAAACAGCAGAATGTCATAGGGTTGGGTTCTGTACAGCCACATTTCCCATCCCCTTCTGTCATGGACTGCTGTGCACTGTACCACATCCAGTAATCACTCGTATGGGACGTGGGTCCCAACCCAGCAACTGGTAATAAAAAACTCCTTAGGAAATAGTTGTTGAATGTTATTGATGAAACTATGTTAGCAGATGTGTCAGAGAATCTTCATGTTTTTAAATTAAATATCTAAAGAATCAAAATGATTTCACAGAGCTGGTTGTGGACAGTCCCTTTAACCCTCTTACCACTTAGCTGACTCTCTAAAGCTATCCATTTTTAGTTCTCCTAACTCATCTGAGTCTTCTCGTATTTGCCTCAGTGTCACTCCTTAACAGGTTTATAATGCTACTTCTTAATTCTTAAGTTTTGGGCTCTATGATCTTTCTACAAGAGAACATGAAAATTTAGCTCTCTTCTTTCTCATTGCCTCTAACACACACACACACACACACACATACACATGCACACACACACTTCTCTGAACCTTACTCCCAATGTGTTTATTTTAGTTGGTTCCATGTTCAATGTCCAAATTATCATGCCTGTATATATGCTGTTCATTGCTAAACCAATATAGACTATGATATGTTCTCTGTAGCTTTTTGTATTTTCTATGTATTCCATGTTGTTTTCCTTCATCCCCAAACTCCTTTCATCCAAAATGTGCAATTGTTTGTGTGATATATTTACACACATAAGTATTTCACCAAGTTTATCTTCATGAACAACTTCCCTCACAGCTTTCTAGCCTATCAAAGTCTAACTAGACTGGTTGCTGCCTGGACTGGCCCTTACATTTGGGTCCTCCTTTGAAAGTTATCAACTTGGAATTATCTTCTGCTTCTCTTCTGTATTAGATCCACCACTTCTGTATCTCATGTCTTCCTCTTTCTTGGTTTGCTCCCACACTTGGTTGGACCCAGCCTCTGGTAACTTCCTGAGAAAAGAGTATAAGAGGCAAATTTCTTTGAGACTTTGAACATCTAAAGAAAATCTTTATTGGTTGCTTAGTTAGATAATAGAATTCTATGTTGGAAGTCATTTTCCCTCAGAATTCAAAAGCCTTGTACCATTACTCTCCAATCTCTCTGCCTGTATCTCTCTTTGCTATAGAATCTTATCCTTCTCCTAGTTTCCTGGAAGTTTATAATGTTGTTATGGGTATGATGCTCTTTTATTCCTAGTGATAATCTAATGCTTTTAGATTCTAGGAAATTTTCTTGAATTAGTTTTTTGAATCCCCTTGACCCATTCCATGTCAAGATTTTTGAAAATCTTTCCTTCTTGTTTTCTGTTTGTCTTTATTCTACTTTCTGAGAAATTTTTTCACATTTACCATTTAGTCTTTCTATTTTTTAATTTCTGCTGTTTTTTTAAGCTCACAAAAAGGTTCCCATTTGTAGAGTCTTATTATTTCTCTGGGAATAATAATAATCTATTAGTTTTTCTTTCTGTTTGCATGGTTGTCAGTTTGCTTTGTTCTTATACATTAGAGTAAATACCTAAACTTTTATATTTCCAGTGAATTTTGGTTATATGTTCACATTTAACTCAAAGCTGATCAGGATTGTGAGCCCCGTGCAGTGGATGGCACTTATCAACTGAGTGCTTCAGTTAGAGTGGAATAGGCCTTTTCACTAAGGAATCCCCAATACTATTATCTTTAGGTCATTTTTCTAAATGCAGGTAATTTCTCTAGGGTTGATCAGATTCCCAGAGAAGGTGCTTCCAACCTCATTCCTAGAAGTTATAAGCAGTTATCAGCACCCTGGGAGGCAAGTGGCAGAAAAATGGGTTGGCGGTCAGTTTGGGTAGAGAGTATCCCTGCTTTCAACTGGATCTGACATTCTTTAACCTTCTACATTCGGCTTCCCATGAGAACAAAGCTCTAACTTCTATGGTGGCAGGAAGGTCAAGGGCAGTACCCAGTTGTGTGGGGAAGAAGAAGAAGCCTGGAACAGTTAGCTGTTTCTGAAATGCCTTCAGACTCACTTTTTGTTTTTTTTTTTCCTTCCAGTGCTGACAACAGAACGCAGGCCCTTCTGCATCCCTAATCATTTGGTTTTAACCCTGAATTTATCCCCACTTCCAGAGGTTCCTATACCACAAAATTTTGAGTCTTCTGGGAATTTTGCAGTAAGAACTTCAAATTTTGCATCTTTGTTTTTCATACTGCCTATTTGGTGTCTAATTTGTCTAGATCTTATGAATCAATTTCTACTCACTCATCTATTTGACAGCTTTCAGACTCTTCTAGCCATTGTTTCTTATTCTCTTTTGCTTTATGGATTATACCTTTTAAATATATTTAACTGTGTTAATTCTCTGTGTGTGTTTAAATGTTACACAGTGTATACACTGTGTATAGACATATGTTAAGGATATATTACTGTATATGTTACACACACACCTACCTTGTACTGTCATTTTTGTAGAGTTTTGGTAGAGCAAAGGTTAATGTGTGGTTTTAATCTGCCATCCATAACTGAAAGTTCAGATTAACTTTTTGTTTGTATGTTTTACTTGTTCATAACACCGTGAATGTTTATGTGTACATGGTCTTCAGATTTGTCCTAAGATACAATCATTTACTGTAATATTTAGAAATCAGAAAGAGTATTAGTGGAGGTAGACCATTTATTTTTATGAGCTCATTCCATATCTGCAGTTGCCAAAGTTGTCAGGTCGAGCATGCAGGAAATAATCTTTCATACCACAATTAGAAGCTAGGCTTAAAATATATGAATAAAGTATTCCTACCAAAAGTCAAACCTCAGTGTTCAGATCTACTTAACAGTTTATAGGAAGGAAGTACAGGAGTAGAAAGACATATAGGTGTACATTAAACAAAGTCAATATTTCAGGAAACTCTAAAACAAACCACCACATTTTTTTAAGAAAGAAAATGAAGGGAAATGAAAAAGAGAATGAAAGAGGGAGAAGCCAGAGAATATCTTATATGACAAGATAATTAAGAGATATATCAACCAATGGCATTATATGGGTGTATTATATGGATCCTGAATTAAACCAAGAAATTATTTTTTAACAATCAAAAATATGAAACACTTTATCAATACTTAAACATTAGTAATAGGAATTGTTAAAATTTTAAATGTCATAATGGTATGTGATTTTTATTTTTAAGATAATTATGTTTTAACTCTTCGTGACATACATGTCATTCAAGGTGTCATTGTAAAGCTGCAATAATAAAGACAGTGTATCACTGCAAAAAAAACCCAAAAAACAAAAAAAGACAAAATCAATGCAACAGAATAGAAAGCCCATAAATAGAGCCACACAACTATTGTCAAATGATCTTTGGCAAAGAAGCAAAAAGACAATGGGGAAAAGTTAGTCTTTTCAACAAGTAGTGCTAGAACAACTGGGCATCCACATGCATAAAAGTGAATCTAGATGTAGACTTTTCACCTTGTGGATTGTAGTTGTAAATATAATGTGAAAAACTATAAAACTCCTAGGAAGATGCTTCAGAAGAAAATCTAGATGGCTTTGGTTGGAGTGTGCAGGAGCCCTGTTTGGGGAGATGGCTATCGATTGCGGTTGACTTCAGGCCATGGAATTTTGGACATTGCCGCCTTCCATAGTCTCACGAGACTTGGCCCAGGATCTCGAGAGACTTGGGCGGAGCGCGGAGCGGGTCAGGGCCATTTTTGGTTGTTGGCTTTGCTGGTGTGTGGTACGTGTTAGAGTTGTTAGAGCCAGAGACAGAAACTGACAGAATAAAGATCCTGTTTGTTTCCAGTCTGCCTCTGAACTTATTCCCACGGCTTTGCTGCTCCAAGCGGCCATCGCTTCAGGCGGCGACAGGAGTGATGACTTTTGACTTATATAACAGCTATTTTATAGTTGGCAAAACTTGAAACCAGTATGTCCTTCAATAGGTAAAGAGATAAATGAATAACATGTAGACAATGGAATGTTATTCAGTACTAAAACAAAGTATGTATCAGGCTTTAAAAAGACATGGAAGAACTTTAAATGCATATTACTGAGTGACAAGCCAATATGAAGAGGCTACAGGCTGCATGATTTCAACTATATGTCATTTTGGGAGAAGACAAACTATTAAGACAGTAAGAAAATCAGTGGCTTCATGGAGTTAGAGTGGAGGGAGAGGTGAAGAGGCAGAGCACAGAATTTTTTAGGCAGTAAAACTATTCTGCATGATACCACAGTGGTAGAGATATGTCATCAAACATCTGTCCAACCCATAGAATGTACAACACCAAGGGGGAACCCTGTACACTTTGAGTGTGGATGCTAATAAGGTGTGAATGGAGGTTCATCTTTTGTAACAATTATGCATATGGCAGGGAATGTTGATTAGAGGGTCTGTGCATGTGTAGAGACAGACTGTGAATGGGAATTCTGGATTTTTATTTATTTATTTTTAATTGCTTATTCATTTTTATTTTTTTATTCTAAGTTGTTATAAATGACAGCAGAATGCATACAAAGTATATTCACACCATTTGTGTCTTCACACATGCACTTAAGGTAATGATATCCATCTCATTCTACCATCTTTTTTTTTCTTCTTTTTCACCCTTTTGCCCCTTCCCTTTCTCTCCCTTCCCATTGACCTTTCTAGTGTTCCTCTAATCCTCCTATGCTCCCCATCCCAACCCCACTGTGAATCAGCCTCCTTATATCAGAGAAAACATTCGGCATTTCGTATTTGAGATTGGCTAACTTCACTTAGCATTATATTCTCCAACTTCATCCATTTACCTGTGAATGCCATTATTTTATTCTCTTTTATTGCTGAGTAATATTTCCTCTCTCTCTCTCTCTGTGTGTGTGTGTGTGTGTGTGTGTGTGTGTGTGTGTGTGTATACCACATTTTCTTTATCCATTCATCTACTGAAGGGCATCTCGGTTGGTTCCACAGTTTAGCTATTGTGAATTGTGCTGCAATAAACATTGATGTGGCTGTGTCCCTGTAGTATGCTGCTTATAAGTCCTTTGGATATAGACCAAGGAGTGGGATAGCTAGGTTATAAGGTGGCGAAAATTCTAAATAGAAAAATTGTGCAAAGGTTGTCACTGAGTAGCCCACCTCACTTATAGTCAATTAAACAAGTGCCTATAGTAATGTCAAATTATTTCTTTATTAGAAAGAGATGAATGGAGAGTCAGTGGGCTTCACACATGGGCAAGAGATGTAAGGATTTGGTAAGCAGCAGCTGTGTTTGTCTTCATCTCTTGCTGGAACTGAACAGATGTGGGCTGAGGAGAGTCTGTTAAGGACAAGTGCTCTTAGACCACTTCATGAGAAATCATAGCTGTGGTCTTGTGATACTAAATAAGGGTGGGAGATGGTTACTGCTATAACAGCAGGTGTGTATCCTAGCAGAGGAAACATCTATTCCCTTCCGTGTTATCACTGATAATTGTTCAAGTAAATACCAGAAAAAGGATAGCCCTTTAAAAGAGGTAATTTTTACATAGAAAATAAAGTTAATTATTGACAGTAGGAGCATTAGTATTTTTAAAGATAATTACTGTAGTCAGAGTAAAGCTTAGTATTTCAAAAGGAACTGAGTTCTGCTTCTCTCTGCTGGGGGTAAAATTCTGTCAGACTACACTCTGCAGATAACAACCATAAATTCTGGCATATACATAAAGCAGCTGACTGAAGGCCCTGAGCAGGAACAGAGCAGGCATAGTCCACAACGCAGTGACCAGGGTATGTGAGTGATATCTCATTTTTTTGTAGCTTTTAACCTAGAACCAAATATAGCTGGCATAGTGCTAAGGGTGGTGGGGGCACCAGTGGAAAAAACTGCCATCCTTTTGCCCTCAGAAACCAAAAGATGTGATTCCAAGAAATTGTGGTTACTAGAGAAGGGGGGTGGGGGTTCAGAAAAGAAAGAATGAGAGAAGAAATCCCTAAACTCTGCCTAAATTGTTGGACTGAGTCCTGAACAATGCCTGCACAAAACAGAACAGTTCAGCTAAAGACCATAATTTTATCTGAGATTAAAAGTTCCACTCAGGAAACTGAATTTGCAGTTTAAATTTAAGCAAGATTATTGCCTACTATTCTAAAGAAAATAGGATCCTAATTATCCGTGACTTATTATTCTTAATATCAAGGGTAAAATCCAAAATCATCAGTATTATTTATGCAATTTATAACACTGATTAATTCGCATTGTTTTAATGCTCAAAGGAATATATACTATGAACAAAGACAACTGACAAAAATAGTGTTCTTTATCAAGCAAGGGTGAATATATTCAGGTAGGTAGACTACAAACCAGAGGTTAGAAATTCCAAGCTTGATTTTTGTTTGCTTGCTTCTGAGGCCCTTGGAAAATCTTTATCGTTGCAAGTTTGTTTTCTCCGTATGGGTGGTCTGCATTATTTTTAAGTTTCAGACAGGGGCGGTGGTGGAGCACACCTGTAATTCCAGTGGCTTGGGAGGCTGAAGCAGGAGGATCACAAGTTCAAAGCATCCTCAGCAACTTGATGAGGCCCTAAATGACTTAGAAAGACCCTGTTTCAAAATATAAAAAATGGCTGGGAATATGGCTCAGTGGTTGAGCTCCCTGGTTTCAATCCCTGATACAAAAAAAAGTTGAGTCAGACACAGCAAAGCCAAATTGTTTTCTACCACAAAACAAGTTCTGATAAGACTGCTTTAAAAAAAAAAAAAAAAAAATCCTTGATTTACCTCTTGTTAAAATAGGTTTCTTTTTAAAAATCACTTGGATTGTTAAAATGACAGTTTACAGTATGGTTTTAACACCCAGAAGGAAGCACCTCATGAAAATCCTAGGCTTTGAAATGAATAAATAAATCACTATTCCTTCTAAATAGTATCAAATTATGCCTTCACATTTTGCTGTCCCCAGCAGCTAGCAAGGGGACTTCCCTTGGGCCTGTTGACCATCCTGGCTAAGGACTACCTCTTGAAGCTCAGCAGGCACCTGGATCTAAGTAAATACTCTCCTGTCCATTAATTAAATGAGGAGGTTGGGGTAGAACAGTGTTTGATAAAAGTATTACCTGAAGGAGGGAGCAGTTGGAATTGAAACATCTCTGATTTGCTGATATTTCACACTTCTGGAACACGGAATGTTAACATACTATTTTTTGGCAAAAATATCAAGTGATGCTCAAAACTTGAATTTAATCACAAACACTAAGCAAGCACAATTGAGGGACAGTCTACAAAATACCTGACTAGTACTCTTCAGAACTGTCAAGGCCACAGAAAACAAAGACTTGAGGGAGGAACTGTCCTGGAGACAAGGAGAAGTGGATCAGGGACATGACAGTTCAGTGTGATGTGTGGCACTGGGGGTGGATCTTGAATCAGCAAAAGGACATCAGTGAGATGGTGAAGTTGGAATAAAATTTGCAGATCAATTCATAACATACCAATGAAATTTCCTAATTTTGATCATTATGCTGTGGCTATGTAAGATTTATATTTGGAGAAGCTTGGGGAAAAGAGAAGAATATGGAAATTCTTTTAACTTTATTGAGAAGCTTTTAGGTCAAATTAAAAGGGAAAAGTTGTGTTTTGGTTTGAAAAAAAAATAGATATAGGATAGAAAACTTTGAAATCAGTGTGTGTTGGTTAATTAAAAGAAAAACTAAAACTATAGAAGTAGTTAATATGAGATGTAGTAGAACAAAAACAGGAGAGTAAATAAAAAATGCAAGTTCAGAGGATAAAAAATGTTTTAAAGTAAATTGGCACAATGAATTAATGTTTTCAGATCAAACAGATCTTCAGATAAGATGTCACTTCCCAGGGGGAAAAAAAATCCATTTATATGGGGTTTTTTTGTTCTTGTTATTTCTGGGTCCTGACATAACAACTCAGAAAGATTGAAAGCAAAACAATGCCAGCCCCTGATCCTCCACAACACACACACAAAATAGTAAGCCAGGAAGATATTCATGAAAAGAAAGCTAAGGGTCCAGAATTAACAACATGCAAGACAACTGAAGGCAAAAAGCATTTAGGAATAAAGGCTACCATATAATAATAAAAGTAATAATCTAGCCGGGCGCGGTGGCGCACGCCTGTAATCCCAGCACTTTGGGAGGCTGAGGCAGGAGGATCGCGAGTTCAAAGCTAGCCTCAGCAATGGCGAGGCACTTAGCAACTCAGTGAGACCCTGTCTCTAATAAAATCCCAAAAAAGGGCTGGGGATGTGGCCCAGTGGTCAAGTGCCCCTGAGTTCAATCCCTGGTACCAAAAAAAAAAAAAAAAAAAAAAAAAAGTAATAATCTTCCAGAAAGATAAAGTTATTCCAAATGGAGATACAATTAATAATATAGTCTGCAGAATAGAATTTTTAAATTGTTGGAATTTATACTCCATAATCATACTCCATAATCATACTTGTAGTTTTTAATATACTTTTCTTAGAATTGATAGATTAAGCCAGCAAAATAGTTATCAAATTGAAAGAAAATTTGAAAGACGCAATTAGCAAGCTTATTCTGGCAGAAATGTATAGAACCCTTCAAGCTTTAACTAGGGAATTGACTACTACTAGCCACAAAGCAAGTCTCAAGAAGAACTGTTATCAAGTTCTCTGACCTCAATAAAATTATACTAGAAATCAGTAACAAGAAAATAACTTTTAAAACCCTGCATATGTTTGAAAATTTTTAAATAGATTTCTGAATAACACACCAGCCAAAAAAGAAACCATCACAAAAATGAGAAAAATCGAGAGCTGAATAATAATGAAAATTTTCACATTGAAATGTGGGATGAAGCTAAACACTTGAAGAGAAATGTGAGCTTTTTATTGCCTTTCTGAAAAAGAAGAGAGGTTGAACATGAGCAAGGCATCAAAATCAAAAGTTTAAAAATTTTTTTTAAGTGTGAGCCCAAAGAAAATAAAGGGAAACACAAATGAGAAGGATTAAAAAACAGACAGACAAAAACACAGCAGAGATGATCAAGCCATCAAGTTTTTTGGAAGAAAAAAAAAAAAAAAAGAATGGGGACAAACCTGGGAAGATGGATCAAAGGTAGGGGGTAAAAGACATAGATTATATAGTTGGAATAGAGAGGGAAACATGACATATACCCACTTGCTTTTTAAAAATAAGCTATTTCTGCCAGGTGTGGTGGTATACACCTATAATTCCAGTGATTCAGAAGGCAGAGACGGGGTCCTAGTTGCTAGTCTAAGCAACTCAGCAAAACCCTGTCTCAAAAAGTAAAAAGGGATGGGGATGCAGCTCAGTGGTAGAGCTCCCTGGGTTCAGTCTCCAGTACCACAAAGGGGGGAAAATATATATATATATACACATATATATTTTTATCATATATATATATATATATATTATCATATATGTATATATGATAAAACAGTTCCTGGACACAGCAAGTTGAAGACCTGGACCTTGGTTTGATGATGGGCGGGAAGTGCAGGTATGCACTCTCTCCACCATGTCTTAGAAGTCTTGATCCTAACCAAACAGGAAACAGCTACTCAGCACAGTGAACCCTGCCCCCACTCGACTTCAGTCCTCCCAGTCACCATACAGAGCTTAACACAGATCCTCATCAAAAAAGATTCTTTTGAGAATGAGAAAACTACCATGTAGGATATTTTTAACAGTTTATCATCCTGTGTTTGACAGTACCAAGTCACAACATGAAATCCTATTATGTATAAGCTGATGGGTGAGATATTATCCACAATGACATTTTGAATGACAAATGGGTTTTGAAAATTAGGTTCCTAATCAGAACTTTCAAAAAATGCTACCGTGCTTAAGAATAGAACTGCTTCCTTCCCACCGGTCCCTGACACACAAATTATGGGTGTTCCCAACTGCATCCTGGCCCTTAAATTCACAGTCTTACCAGCCTCTCACAGGATAACTCCTCCACAAACCTACACTGATGAAAAGGATTTGGGCAAAAGAAGTGCCTCGGTTACTTGCTTTTGCTCTGCTTTTCAAAGTGAAGGGAAATAATCCAGAAGTTTCATATAGGGAAATGGTTTTCAAACTTCCTACTGCACTGGAATCACCCACTGTACTCATAGGAGGGGCCCAGTTCTTCCCTGACTTCAGGTGTCACAGCTGAGGACTTTAGCATCTGTACTTTCCAACTTCTATAACCTGTCACCTGGGGTCTCCCTCAATACCTAGGTGACACTGAGTACTTCCAGTCTGTCAGACATTTTTCCAAGTTTACATGTGTTAGCATTCTCACAACAACCTTTACAGATCTCTACTGTCATCCCCATTTTCTACATGAGAAAAATGAAGTATGTAGAGGGTCAACCTTTCTGAGGCCACATAACCAATGGGGAACAGAGCTAGGATTTGAAGAGCTATGCTCCAGGGTCTATTTACTTCACCTCCATCTGCACTGCCTTTAAATGACACTAGGCTTGTGACAGCACATACTCAGGCCTAATGGACTCCCCAGGCAGGAGTGAAAGGCAGCCCTGGGTTAGTAGAGACTCCTGGGTTATGAAGATGAACGACATTTGCTATGCTTAAGGAGTACAGAGGCTCACTAGAGAGAGGTAAAGACCTGTGCTCCCACAAGCTCCGTCAAGAGGCTGTCCAAGCACCAGTGAACAAAAGTTCTTGACCTGGTTATGTGCCTTTGGCAAGACCATTGTCACAAAATCAGAGGGAAGCAATGTAACTGCAGAAAGCGGGCTGACAAAAGTTTGGGATAAGGTTATTTTCACCAACTTCCCAATATTTGTTTGGGCTTGAAGAAATAGAGACCCCTGTGATGGTGAGGACAGGAAGAAACCACAGACCATAGAAATCAAAGATGTTAGCTAAAGCCACATAGGGCTAAGTGGGATCATATCAAATGAGAAAAAAAAAAAAGAGTCCAGGACAAATCCCCAAGGTAGCCTGGGCTGGAGAACCAGATCAAAAAAAAAAAAAAAAAAAAAAAGATTACAGAAAGATGGCACACAGAGGCTCTGGGGCAAATGCAAAAGGAAAACATTACATCACAGTTTACTATTTAGAAAACATGTTAAAACTTAGCCATTTAATAGATCAATATCTAGATTTTTAGGGGAAAATCCTACAAACCAATTTTTCCACTAGATGCTACTTTACCTTGAATTAATATATCTGTTATTAATGGGAGAGATACTGTTGCATTTATTGAAACAGTAGGGATGTGATGTCTATTTGCTGTTACATAATAAGCTGATATTTCAGTTGTGCAAATCCTAAATACAGATATCATCATGCACCACTATCTTCAGAGAGCAGCTCCTGCCCACATGTCTGTACAGGTGGACCTGTATTTACCCCTCACTTCTGATCCTGACATTACCTCTCCTAGGTGTAGCACACGGTGCTTTTTAAGGAGCTTTCATGTACAAGATTGAGGATTCCCTCTGAAGTGAGATGTATTAATATTTTTACATCTGGATTTTACCACAGAGAAAACTGAAGCCAGGAGAATTCTAGTGCTTTACCTATGACCACAAACTGGCTTATGAAGGGGATAAGCGAAAACCAAGACCCAAGGGCACTATCTTCCTAGTAGAGCCTTTCCTTGGCAGGGATGAGGTATAACCTCGGGAGACCAGGTGAAGCTTCTGCCACCCTTTTCTAGTCTTAACTTGTGATCACCTTCTTGCTCCAGAGCACTAAGTAGATGCCCTCAGCCTCTGGCCTGGAAACTTGAGGACTTTTCCCTGAAGAGATGGAGGGATGTTTGCTGGGAGACTGATTGTAAATTCACATCAGAACCTACACATCCAAATGAATTCTACTCTCAGTATAATTTATTTCGATATAACACATTGGTAAACCAACCATACAGGGATATTAGGGAAATAATCATATTTAAGAAAGCTTAAATATGGCTTGGGTGTTGATGATATTAGAAGCCAGTTTGGGTAGATGTGATAATAGTATTAGACCTATATGAGAAAATGCCCTATTGTCAATGTGCCCATAGTGATGTGCATAGGCTTGAAGTGTCCGGGCTCTGTTTCAACAACAGTTATAGCAGCATGTAGTATGTAGAAAATGGCACATCCTTGGTACCATCGGGTGGCTCTGCTACCTGAATGTCAAAATCATGTTTTTGTTTTCGTTTGTTTGAATTTTTAGAAATACCCTAAAAATTGATTTGTGAGCCTTAGAGAAACTTGAGTCAGACTACTTCTAGTTTCACCTCTAAACATTACTACCTGGCTGGGTCTAACTACACATCCCAGTGTTAGCTCTGAATGACTATATTATACCACACATTTATCACCTTAAAGAGCTTCCATCGGGCTGGGGTTGTGGCTCTCAGCGGCAGAGTGCTCGCCTCGCACAGAAGTGCGCGGCCCGGGTTCAATCCTCAGCACCACATAAACATAAATGCATTGTATTGTGTACAACTAAAGTAAATAAATATTTAGGACGTCTATGTGTAACCCAACATTTTTAAAAAAAAAAAAAAAGAGCTTCCATCATTGCATGATCATATTTAGAACAAAACAAAGAAAGACTGAGGGTAATTACTGCATTAAAGATAGATTAAAGAAAAGGTAAAGGCACTTTAGAGAAATAATTTGTTAGCTGGAAAAGCTGAGAGTCACTATCCCTGAGACAACTCAACGTGAAAGGAGCTTGGGGCCCATAAGTCATTGCCTCTTTGAGATTTTTTACATGAAATCCTGGTGTTTGACGGACCTTTTTCTGATCACTTTTTTTCTCCCTATGCAAGGATCTTAAATTGTTTTATTAAATTCCATGGTCAAGATGGAAACCAGATGACTTCAAACAAACTTGGGCGGGAAGAACTTCAGAAGCAAATAAATTTTATAGACAGCCAGTGATTTTCCTCCAGTTCTCCCACTGCCCAGAGCTTACTGTGTTGGACCAAGGATGGATGCCTGGTAACAGAGACACATGGGGGCCAAGGGTAGACAATACAGCAAAGTGTCTCTTTGAAAAGGAAATTGGGGAGATGAAGGCTTAGCTTGTGCTTGACAGTGAGCAAGATGTGGAGAGGGCATGCCTGAAGGAAACAGGTGAATGAGGAATCCCAGAGAACACCACCAAAACCTCTAGTAACTCGGAAGTTACTAACCAAAGCATCCACCAGGCCCTGCTGACAGAGGTATAAAGGGGCAATTGTCCCTCTCCTTTCCCCTCCTTTGGGATGTTTTTTTTAATAGGGGAATAAGACATTTACTACTATATGATATTGGCTTTCCTTTATTCACTTTTCAAGAAAATACTGTATGCTAAAGTTTCCTTTTTAAAAGCCGTCCTAGTGTCCCCATTGACCAAGATGGAAGCAGCTTCTGCACTATGCATATGTGAAACCAACCTGGGAATCTAGAGACCAACCTCGGTGCTCTCTATTTGTATGAGGATTCTTTTTTTAAAAAATTACAGTTCAATAAAAATCATCTGACTTTGTATGCAGTACTTTCTCCAGTTAAATCCTCTGGAGGGGGACGTCACCCCTGGCTGACTATCAGCCATTAAGATTGTTGACATCCAGTTGACATGCATGACGGGCCTGGCCTATACTCTCCTCCTTGGCACTAGGATCATCCACCCCATCCCTGATGGAGGACAGTGGGGATCAAGCCAAGCAATGTGCTGTTTGGAACTCAAGGAGATAAGTCTAAAACTATTCTTATGAGCCCCAGATTTCTCCCTGTATCCCTGGCAGATCCTTAAGAGAAGTCTCTCCCCAGGCTCCCTTATGACTTTGAGAGCTGGAATCACCCATGCACCCTTCATGGAGGCCAGATAGAGAGACCTGCCTCCACTTCATTTCAGGAAACCTCAACATTGTTTCATTTGTAAGAAAATCCCATAAATACTTTCATTCAGAAAAAAGTGTTTATAAAAATAGACAATACCTTTGATAATGCTCCTCAGAAATGAAACTTAAGTAATTTTGAATATTTTAAGAACATGAAGATACTCATTTAAGGAACACATGCAAAAAACAATAAGCCACTTAAAACTTGTCAGGCATGCACACTTCCTAAGCAAGTTCAGGAGTTTATAAATCTCTCAGCACCTCTGAGCATGTGGCCTTAGAACAAAGCAAAAGAGTTAAAATTCCACATTCCCAAATCAGGACTGTCCTAACTCTTCTTGGCTCAAAACAGAATTTCTGCTTCTTTTTGGCTTGATATGCTTTGGGTGACCTTGATATAAACTCAGGTTCTCTGGTGCACTAACCCAACACTTTTTTTTTTTTTAAATTGGTTCTTCTTAGTTATACATGACAGTAGAATCCATTTTGATAAAATTATACAAGCATGGGATATATTTTAATTCTAACTAGGATCCCATTCTTGTAAGTGGGAGAATATCATGCTAATTGAAATAAGCCAATCCCAACCTGACACTCTCAATCAGTGCCACAAAGGGCAGTCATCTTATTTCTGTCTTCTTAGATGTGAGTTTTACCATGTGAAGATCTGAATTAAAATATGCAGCAAAACATGGACTTGGAAGTCAGAAGCTAGGCTGCCCTCCCTCACCTATGACCCAAAGAAGTGACTCCCAGTGTCCCTGAGCCCAAGTTCGGTCTCTGAGCTGGGTGCAGTTGAGCCAGGTCATCACGGAGGCTCCTCACAGCTTTAGGAGTAAACTGTGGTAAGTCATACTTACATTCTGGACACCCTTTAGTCATTTTGTGAAAAAGTTTGTAAACTGTAAAGTGTCCCACAACCATTATCTCTCTCTCTATCAGATAGTTGGTCTCTTCCCACAATAACCCACAATAGAATTGGTCTGCACTTTCACCTTAGCTGGGGGTAAGAGAGGGAGGGAGAAGAGGTGACGGGTGGGTACTCCCTGCACTGCCCCATCTCACTTGCCTCTTTGCAAACTTAAGACCCTTTGTTTGCTTCCTCCATTCCACTTAGCTGCACCAGTAACTTCAAAAGGGAATAGCAGTGGGTCAGGCTGGCAGCTGCCATGACACTTGGCTCCCTGCAAATGGCACAACAATTGCTTTCATTAAAATATCATCCAGATCTGAATAAAATCTGTATTTAGCAGTATTAATTTCATAGTTTATATAACCATGGAATATTTATGTAAAGTATCCCATATTTATGTAAAATGTTAACTTTGGGGGAAACCAGATGAAGCATATATGGCCACTCTGTATGATCTTTGTGGTTTTTCTATAAGTCTAAAATGATTTCAAAATAAGTGGTTGGAAAAAATTCAGGATCAGTTTTTAAATCTGTTAAAAATACAAGTATGCCAAAGCAGCTCTTCCACTAGAGGGCTTAGAGTGGGTGATTCTTTTGTCAGAAGCAGTCCTGAATGGGAAGAGAAGTGGTTTGGAAAAGTGGTCAGAACTTAGTATTTGCTCACACGGTTTCCACTTTGCTCTAGGAACTTTGCTGAAGAGATCATGTCCCTCCCGAGCTTGTCACTGTCAACTCTGACTAAACCAACCCAGAAGTGGGCCTTGTTGTCAGTTCTTTGATAATGTCCAAACAGAACTGGGATCCAGATTCCCCAGGTTCTGTGACAGGTACCATGTACACACAACATTGTGCCTGGTGAGAATTTACCAGAGGGAATGCCTTCAAATCCTTTCAGCAAAGGGATTCACTTCTACTCCTTTCTTCGTTCATTTTACAACAATTCTACATATAGTCAGAAATAAAGGGCTTCTCCAGAGTCAAGCAAGGTGGCTGCACGTTTCTGGTGACTTCCTAACTGCTGGGGCAGGTCTGAGTGCTCATTCTGATTCCTTCCCACCATCCCCTAACCACAGGCACTTCCCTGTGACTCAGAGAACCGTTTGTCCCTCACTGAACTCAGTGTCCTCAAGAGGCAAGTGAATGTTTGTGAAATCAAATTACCCTCTTTCCCTTCTTTTTTGCAGATGCTTTGTCTCTGCTGCCAACCAACAGGTCTGCGAGAGCCACGCTCTTCAACTGTAAATCCATTCCTCTCCTCTCCTCTTCATTTTCCTTTTGCCATCAAGGACACCATCCTTTAAAGATTTCACACTCTTACCTTGAATATTCTTTAATTCTTCTACCACCTTCTTTATTCTTCTCCCCTAGCCAGTCACACTCCTATTTTTTTCTTTTCTCCAACAGGGTTTCCTGGGTTCAACCATTCATTACCATCTCCCTAATCTGACCCAGGAAAGTCTAACTGTTCCGTTAGCATGCAAACTGTGGCAACTTGATGCTATGAACATTTATTTCAAGCTCCCTTGAAAGTCCAATGTGGTGTTCCTGGTCAGGGGACTCCCCCAGGAGGCTCTCCTTGGAAGGATGACTCCTCCCTATATGGACCTCTGCCACCATGTGGTCTTTGGAGAACTTTCCATTCAGTCCTGGTATGCAAAATGGGAAATACAAAGGCTAGCATGGGAGGAGGGGCTTCTTTGAGCCAGGCTGGGACAATATTAGGGACATCCCCCTGGTAAAATTTTGACCTAGGGCACAAGCTTGTCTGTAAACACACACTACTGTCAACAGAGACTGGGGAATCTGTCTGGATACCATAAAAACAGGATATGGTACACTCACTCACTCCTCACAATGGAGCTCAGCCCCATGCCCTGCCTTCTGCATGCACAAAAGGCCAGCAAATGGAGTTGAGCCCTGTGCCCTGGAGAAAAAAAGAAAGCACATTTGATGAATGCATACATTCCTGCATGAGTGAACCAACTCATGCAGTTTGTGAATACAAACAGAAACTCTCTTCTGTCTTCTCCATAAATTGCCAGGCTCACTTTAGCTTCTTCCTTGAAAGGATACTAGACAGGGAGACCTCCATGCATTGCTTCTTCCTTTTCTACCCCAATTCCTGCCATTTGAATATCCTTGAAGACCTGCCAAACCACACAATATGTAAATTCCTGAATCCTATCAACACCAAATCTACCCACCCTCTTTTTCAGTCACCAGATCTAAACCAACTCTGTGAGCTGGACATTTTCCATTGGTCCCTCTGGGCTTCCCTACCCTGCTTGCAGCCTTGGCAAACCAACCTGTAATGGCTGATATAATAGGCTTCTAGGTTCTCTGGCTTTTGGGTGGGTGCAAACAGTGGGAAGCCCTAACAGGAAATGGGGAAAAAAAAAAAAAAAAAAAAAAAAAAAAAAAAAAAAACAGGACAGGAAAGTAACAGAAGTGACCATCTAGAGATAACCAATGTTAACATTTTACAGTATAGACTCTTCTGTGCATACATATTAAATGGATTATGTTAAGGAATTAATAGTGCATAACCTTTATAAATCACTTTAAAAATATGGCCATCTTGTCAAAAAATAAAAACATATGTTCATTTTAATGGCTGCACTGGGTTTCAAAACATGCAATTGCCTGCCTACATTTGGAAATGTTGGGGTGTTGCCAATTTTTCCTCAGTAAAGAACAATCCTATGTTTAATGAACTTCTTAGCGTTTTGTATTTTTATTCTAATTGTCTTAGAATTAACTGTCAGGAGTGCCCTCACATATATCCTTTCTGACCAGTTGTTTCCTGGGATTTGGAATATTTTCCTAAAAACAAGGAAGAAAGAAGTGAGAGATGTGATGTGGTTGTAGCTTTTGGCTTCCTTCACTTTGTGAGAGGTGACTGTCTGATAGTCTGGGCACTAAGACCAAAGGCAGGCTGTAGAGAAGGGTCTTCGTGTTATTCTGTGGTTTGTGCAGAGCCAAACATTACATAGAGGTCTGAGTGGGCACCTCTCCAACCTGCACCATGTGCCTCGTAATCATAATCACTTTTTTCTAAATTCTGGCACCAGAACCTATGATGTATCTATATTGTTGATCTTGTGAGACTTTATCGGCATTTTGATAAAGGTTAGGCAAGGCCCCTGACATCTTGAATGTGAAGTCATTGGGTTTGTACTTCCTGAGATCCCTCTGTGCCCTTGGCTTCTGTGAAACCACACCCTCCTGTTTCTTTCTGAACCCTTCCTCTCCACGATTCAGTTTCCTTCCTGGGCTTTTCCTCCTCCATGTGGCCCATAGATGCCAGAAATTCCCAGGTTTTACCCTGCCTGCTCTACGTACTCACAGTGTGGGAAGCCACCTGAGCCAAGACCCCGTTCACCCTTCTCTCCTCCCAGACTTCAAATTCTTGTGCCCAGGTACCCAGTAAACACCATCCAGGGTAGAGGGTGGGGGTCTCAAAGTTGTTAGGTTTTGAGTAGAGTGCACCTGTACCCATCAGGCTCTAGGGACATGTTTGATGACACGCATATGTTCAGCACCATATGTAATCCAGAAGCTGCTTGTTCTCATTCTTTTCTCTCACTCCTCCCATCTGGCCAACCACCTCACCACTAGGTTCATCTTGAAGGAGTTTGTCAAATTGACTAGTACTTCATCATGCTACCATATCCATGTAGGCCCTGGTCATCTCTACAATCTCCCCTACCACTCTTTTCCTATCCAAATACAGCGTCCTCTGCAACCACATGATCTCTACTTCTATACATGCAGGTATTTATATTCTCTGCTACATTCCTACCAAGACTTTGAAATGTATCTTATTGCATACAGAATAAAACATACAAAGTCCTCCAAGATTTGGTCCCAGGCTACAATTTCTGCTTATGTCTTACCACATATCATAATTGATACCTGAATTTCTTGTTACTTTCAAGATGCACACCTCCAAGTCTTTGCTCATGCTTATTGCCAGGAACGTCCTTCCTCCCTCCACATACCTGTGAATTAGTCTTATGTATCATAGACTTTTTAACTTAGGTTGAAGTAAAATGTATGACAACAGTTGGCACCAAGGAGGGAGCTGTAATGCTAAGTATGTAAGTAGGACAGCATCAATTGAAGATGTATACAATAGTCCTTACATAGTAACAAAGAAAGAACTTTTTAAGATATGTAACTAATGTGTATCTTAAACTTGTATGTCAATAATGAAGATAAAATAATGAGGCTTGTTAGTGAAATTATAAAAATAACCCAAAAGAAAGTAAGGAAAAGAGGAAAAAATAACAAAGATCAAAGGGGACAAATAGAAAAAAAATGGCAAGATGTTTTAAGATAGTTTTGAGCATACATTGGAGAAAACTTGGCCTCTTCAACAAATGGTGAAAACTGGAAATCCATATGCAACAAAATGAAACTAAACCCCTGTCTCTCACCATGCACAAAACTCAACTCAAAGTGGATCAAGGACCTAGGAATTAGACCAGAGACCCTAAACCTAATAGAAGAAATCTTCATCATGTCGGATTAGGCCCTGACTTCCTTAACAAGACTCCTAAAGCACAAGAAATAAAATCAAGAATCAATAAATGGGATGGATTAAAACTAAAAGCTTCTTCTCAGCAAAAGAAACAATCAATGAGGTAAACAGAAAGCCTACATTTGGGAGCAAATTTTTTACCAAATGTATATCAGATAGAGCACTAATCTCCAGGATATATAAATAACTCAAAGAGCTTAACACAAAAAAAAAAAAAAAAAAAAAACCCAATCAGTAAATGGGCACTAAACAGACACTTCACAAAAGAAGAAATACAATCAATCAACAAATACATGAAAAAATGTTCAACTTCGCTAGTAATTAGAGAAATACAAATTAAAACTACACTAAGATTTATCTCACTCCAGTCAGAATGGCAGTTACCAAAACTACAAGCAACAATAAGTGTTGGCAAGGATGTGGGGGTAAAGGCACACTCAAACATTGCTGTTGAGACTGCAAATTGATGCAACCAATCTGGAAA
Organism: Tamias sibiricus; assembly: GCA_025594165.1. Taxonomy (NCBI): domain Eukaryota; kingdom Metazoa; phylum Chordata; class Mammalia; order Rodentia; family Sciuridae; genus Tamias; species Tamias sibiricus. The sequence goes on from CM046666.1 coordinate 2,694,843, forward strand.
GCAGTATGAAGATTCCTTAGAAAACTTGGAATGAAACCATCATTTGACCCGGCTATCCCACTCCTCGTTCTATACCCAAAGGACTTAAAAACAGCATTCTACAGTAACGCAGCCACTTCAATGTTTATAGTAGTACAAGTCACAATTGCTAAACTGTGGAAGCAACCTAGATGCCTTTCAATAGATGAACAGATAAAGAAACTGACATATACACACAATGGAATATTACTCAGCATTAAAAGCGAATAAAATTATGGCATTTTCAGGTAAATAGATGGAGTTGGAGAATATCATGCTAAGCAAAATAAGCCAATCTCAAAAAAACCAGAAACCAAATGTTTTCTCTGATAAGTGGATGCTAATCCATATGGGGTTGGTGGTGCATGGGATAAGTGGAGGAACTTTGGATGGGGCAAAGGGGAGGGGTGGAGGGGGCAAAGTGGTAGGAAAGATGGTGGAATGAGACAGACATCATTACCCTAGGTACATGTATGATTGCATGAATGGTGTGACTCTACTTCATGCACAACCAGAGAAGTGAAAAATTCTGCTCCATTTGTGTACAATGAATTGAACAGCTTTCTATTGTCATGTATAACTGATTAGAATTAATAAATGAATGAAGGAAGGAAGACACACACATGCAAGAGATTGTCAAGTTGAACTTCACAAGGTAAGATACACCTATCTTCTTTGTATAAGAAATTTACTTTAAAGATATGTAAAGTAAAAAAACAGAAGATACAAATACTAACAAAAAGACAGAGTGGCCATGTTAATCTCAGATGAAGTAAATTTAAGAACAAGGACAATTACCAAGGATGAAAAGGAGCATCACATAAAGACAAAGGGATCTACTCAAGAAAGCATAGTAATCACACATACACATCCAGCAAAAAAAGTTCAACTTACGTAAAACAAGCACGATGAAACTGAGAGGAGTAAACCAATCCACAATCCTAGTTGGATCCTCCAGCATTTCTTCTTAATAAGTGATGGAACAGACAAAACCTATGTAGAACACTCACATAACACTACCAACACACTTCACGTACTTGACATTTATAGGACACTTCAACAGACAGCAAAATGTACATTATCTACAAATGCACGTGGAACATCCACCCAAATAGATCATAAAACATAAGCTGATCCATTAAATAAATCTCACCAAACATAAAAGGTTTGAACCCGTACAAAGTATGTTCTCTGTGCTCAATAGAATTAAACTAGAAATAACAAATACAAAGATATCTGGAAAATGCCCAAATATTTGGAAATTAAATAACACCCTTCTAACTATCCCCATGGGACAAAAAGAAATCACAAGATTACTTAGATATTATCTTGACATAAAAAATATATCAAAAATTGTGTGACACATCTACGGCCATGCTGAAAGAATGAAGAGCTATGAAAGCTTTTATAAGAAAACAGTGAGGGCTGGGGTTGTGGCTCAGCGGTAGAGCGCTCCTAGCACATGCGTGGCCCAGGTTCGATGCTCAGCACCATGTAAAAATAAAGGCATGTGTACACCTAAAACAAATAAATAAATATTTTTTTAAAAAAGAAAACTGGAAGTCTCAGCTCAGTAGCTTCCACCCTGAGCAGATAAGATGAACAAATCAAATCCAGAGTAAGCGCAAGTTAATAATAATTAAGAGAACATAAATGAATGAAAACAAGAAAAGCATTAAACCAAAATCTAATTCTTCAAAAGAATTGATGAAATTGATAAAACCTAGCCAGAGTGATATGAAGAAAAAGACAAATGATTGATCAACGCTGAGAGGAGAATATTGCTCCTGATTCTATAGATATTAAAAGGATAATGAGGGCATATTATGAACAACTTTATGCCAACAAATGTTTCCATATTTTTTATTGGGATGTTATAGTTGTACATAATGGTGGCATTTGTGTTACATATTTGTACATACACACAATGTAACAATATAATTTGGCCACTATTATTCTCCAGTATTTCCCCTTTCTCTCCACTCCTCCTTCCCGCTAGTCTCTCTCTTCTGTTCTACTGGTCTCCCTTTGGTTTTCATGAGACCTCTCCACCCCACCTTTCTTCTCCCTTTTCCTCTCTAGCTTCCACATATAAGGGAAAATATATGACTGTTGACCTTCTGAGTTTGGCTTATTTCATTTAACATAATGGTTTCCAGTTCCATCCATTTTCTTGCAAATGACTTAAATTCATTTTTCTTTATGTATGACAACAAATTTGATACCATGTATGAAATGGGTAAACTTCCTGAAAGACAAACTACCTAAGCCCAATCAAGAAGAATTAGATAAACTAAACAGTTAAAACTGTTTAAAAATCCTTCCATAATGAAACCTCCAGGTCTGGTAAAGTCTAAACATTTTAAAGAATAATGAAATTATTTTAGACTATATAACTTAATGTAGTCTGGGTCTGGAACATGGCCCAGAGGCCCATGTGTTGAAGACTTAGTGCCCGGGGTGGCACTATTGGGAGGTGGTGGAACCTTTAAGACATGGAGCCTTGTGGGAGGTCATAGGTCACTGGGGCATGCCCATGAAGGGGATCCCTGGTTCCTTCCTCTCTCTTTCACTTCCCACCCATGAAGGGAGTGAGCAGCTTTGTTCCACCACATACGTGTACCTGCCATGATACGTAGCCTTGCCACAGTCCCAAAGCAGTGGAGCCAAATGGTTACAGTTTCCAAAACTGTGAGCCCAAATAAATCTTTTCTCTTTACAAGGTCATTATCTCAGGTATTTGTGACAGTGACAGAGAGCTAACAGAACTCTTTTAAAAAACAGGAGAGAATACTTTGCAGTTTATTTTCTGATTCCTGCATCATCCTGATACTAAAACCAGAAAGAGACATTATAAGAAAAGAAAATGACTGACCAATATCCCTCATGAGCATTAACAGTGAACTCAATGCAATATGAGCAAACTGAATCTAGGAATATATAAAAAGGATAAAATATGACCAAACATGGTTTGTCTGTAAGTGAACACTTGGTTCAACACTTGAAAATGAATTGATGTAATCCATCTGAAGAGATAAAAGAAATATTGCACAATCATATCTATAGGTGCTGGACAATATATTGGCTTTGGAGTCTTACCTCAGCTCAAATTCTGTCTTACTGCTTACCAGTGGATAGATATCACCAGATGACTAGCTTTGCTGAGAAAACTCTCTTTCCTCGTGTAGTGACCAGGCAGAGTTAGGCTGACCTTCCATGTTGCAGTGAGGATCCATGGAGGTGCTGGTACAATGACCTTGAGGGCTTGAGGAGCAATCCCCCCACACCACAGAACCCCTGAGGCCACACTGGGCTGTGTTCCTGGTAGAACAGGGTGAGTCTGTTTCAGAAACGAGACAGGGCTCATGTGGACTGCTGCTCATGGACTCTGTGTAAAGGGCAGCCACTGTGTATCTGACCCTTGCCAGAGACAGCTGCGTCACCAGTTTCAAAATCCTATTGGAGGCTGCGCTTAATTCAGCAAGCCATGGGGAGCCCTGGGAGGTTTCTGAGGAGATCCTTGACGTCCACAGAAGTGTTGAGAGTTTTTACTGGAAATCTGGATTGTGCATGTATCAGTTGCAACACTGAGGGGACTGGGGAGATGAAGATGCTGAGCTCACCAATGAGTGCTGCCCGGGGAAACACACCTGTGGATTCCAGATATCCCAGCTCTGACCAGAATCATGCATGTCCTTTAACCATAGCTGACTTGGGCCTGCTGCTCTCTGTTTTCTTGCATGGGCCTGTTTGATGGTCAGAAGGAAGGGGATCCCTCAGAATTGTCCTTATCTTTGGACAGCCATGTGAAGGGATAAGAAAGGCACACACAAGTCACCTATTGGGGTGTTCCAAGGCCAGTGCCATTGACAACATTGCTACCCCTTCCACTAAAGATTTTGCTTCCTCACACAATGGCTGTTTGTTTTGGGAATCGTTTGTCCTAGCCCTTCCTCTTTGAGGGTGTAAGGGGAAAAAGCTTGGGTCACCCGCCAAGTGTTCATCAGTGGCTGGAGCACAGATCTTCTGGGACATTGACTAGACCATTTATGCATTTGTTGAAGCTGAGCTAGTGACCATGACCTGAGAAATGCAGGGAGTCTCTGGGAACAGGCCCAAAGATGGAGACTTTGGGTAGCTCTAACTTGATAGTAGGCCTCTGAAAATAGTGACTAAATTGGATTAATGAAACAACACTTATCAAACACATTATGTGATGCCTGGTACAAAACAAATCTTCAGTAAGCTGTAATTGGTTGGTTTTTTTTTTTTTTTGTTTGTTTGTTTGTTTGTTTTGTTTGTTTGTTTCTCATAATAGGGAAAAAAATGGCCATAGGCCAATTTATAATAACACCTAGCACACACAATATATCAGGTTCTGTTTAAACTGCTTTGCATGTATGAATTAATTAATCCTCATGGAAACTCCACGACACAGGTAGGTACTACAGTAATCTCTCAAGATGTGGCCTCGCTGTGTTGCCCAGAGTGACCTTGAACTCCTGGGCTTAAGGTGATCCTCCTAACTCAGCCTTCTGAGTAGCTGGGATTGTAGGTGTGTGTCACTGTGCCTGGCAGATAATCTCCATTTTACAGTTAAGGAAATTGATGCATGAAGAATCTAACTGTCCAGGATTCCATGGAAGGGACCTAGTGGGTGCAGTGTACACCTCTGCACCACTGACACTATGTCCCACGGTTTGGGGCTGCCATTTGCTCACAGCTTGGCAGTCACTTGAGTGCATGTCATCATTCTTGGTCTCATTCACACTCCCTTGAGGCTGGTTACCCCAAAACTGCCCATAACTGACTGTGGAACCAGCAGAGATTTTTCTAGGCTGAGCTTAAAACTTCCAAGACTGTTTGCCAAAAGCAAATTAAAAACCCCAGTCCTTGATATGTTGGCTGGAAGCTGGTTCCAAGTGACCACTGACATCAAGAACCCAGGGTACAGTCATGCTCAACTTTTATGCTTTTCCTTTTAAAATTGTCTCCTCAAGATCTGAAGATGGCTACTGAAAGCACAGGGAAAGTCCAGGGGCAGGAGAAAGAAGGGCACATTTGTATTGTGCTCTAATTTTTCCACCTTTATAAGAGTGTGAGGCCCCTCCTGTAACCTAATCTGCAGTGTCAATGCCCTGTCCTGCTGAGAGGACTGAGATGGCCATGACTCTTAGATGCTCCCCTGAGAGTGTGGGTTCTTGGAGGGGGTGAACAAAATCCTGGTCCTGTGAGCAAAGAGGAAAGTGTAGGTGTGGCCCAGTGCACCTCAGTCCCTCTGTACTAGTGGCTGTCTGCACCCAGATTCCTCCTGTCCTCCAGGGACATCTGCTCCAGCTGTGTCCACACTGTCTCTCATCCATGCATTGACAAATGTCTCCTCTCTGCTTCATGGTTCTCATCAACATGCAAACAGGTTGTACTATTCCTGGCTTAAGAAAATTCTCCCTCTCTCCCAAGTGTCCCACAGACACTGCTGCATTTCTCCCACTCCTTTGTAGGGATACTCCTTGAATCACCATACTCATCATCCGTTCACTCATCTTCTCTTTAACTCAGACATTCTTCTCTCCATCTCCACCAGAGCAACTCCTGCCATGGCCAAAGCCAAGGCTGATTCTCAGTTTGCATCACCCAGAGCAGCACTCACTCTGTTTTATGCCACCCATATGGGTTTCCTGGTCACCTTTTCCCACTGGTTTCTCCTTTTCCTCCCTGACTCTATTCCCTGGAGGATACCGAGGTTCATTTCTCAGATCTCAGTTGTTCCTTACTCATAAGGAGATCACACGCACCGACTGAGGACCTCAAACGTGGTCTCTGTGCTGACTCCTGGCTGGCGATGTTTCCTGTTTCTGGATCCAGACTGTCTCCAGCCACAGCTCTCTTGCTAAGCCTCCTGCAGTGACTGCATCTATGAATGCTCAGGCCCACACCTTTGGAATTCTTCTTGACTATTCCCTTTCTATCCTGCACCCACATCCAATCTATCCAGGTGTTGCTTACTCCTCCTTGAAGTTGGATCTGAAATTTTCTCACCACTGTTCCCAGTTCTCGCCTATACCCTGCCATAGCCTCCTAACTGCCCCCTGTCCCACCTCTACCTCCTGGTGAGTCCAGGTGGTCCCCAGATGGTAGAAATGGGATCTGGTCAGGCCAATGCTCAGAACCTTTGGCATCTGCAGCAAAAAGGGCTGTCCACTTGACCTCACCTCTTTCCTCTCTTCCCTCCCTGTGGGCTCCATTCCTGCTGAACCTTCCTCCCCACTCCTGGAACTCACCAAGAACCACTGCAGTTATGGGCTTTATTTTTCTTCCATGGCACTGACAACACACAACCTCACACTCCTTGATTGTCTGCAAAAGCAGGGCTCTGCCACTTTGGCTCAAATAGTACCTGGTACCCACTGGATGCTAGAGAATTACGGTCACCTGCTCTTGAACTGTGTGACACAGTTGTGGACCCTCAGTTTCTTCAGCTATTAAATGAGGACACAAGTTCAATGACTTCCAAGCTCCTTAAAAACAAACAAAAAAAAATGTCTGTAGGAAAACTCTGTATTAATAGCTCTGGCTGCCACAAACACTACAGGCCACACGACAGACAATAGCAATTGCTTTTCTTACAGTTCTGGAGGCTGAAGTCCAAGATCAAGGTATCAGCCAGGTTGATTTCCTGAGACTTCTCTCCTTGGCTTCTCTGTGCATGTGTCTGTCCTAATCTCCCCTTCTTATAAGCACACCAGTCCTGATGGATCAGAGCCCATCCCAAAGAACTCATTTTAACTTCATCGCCTCTCTAAAGACAGTCTCCAAATACAGTCATATTCAGAGGTACTGGGTTTAGGACTTCAGCACATGGACTTGGGACGGACACCTGGTGGTTGCTTCTGCCTGGCTGGCTCTTCCCAACACAAGCTGAGCTGCTTCTTCCCTAGCCTGGGAGGGGGTGCAAAGAACAGGTGCACTATGGACACAGTTCAGCCCTAACAGATGATAATGTCATCACAGCCACATGATCTCTGGGAAGACTTTGAGCCCAGACCTGGATGGCATTAGCCAAGGAAGAGCTGATTCTGAAAACAATTTTTGAATGATGAGAAGGTGGTTTCAAAATTGCTGTGCTTAGACTTCCGACTCTATTTATTAGATTTTCCAGTAAACCTCCTTGTGAAAATATGGGGATTTTTTTCTCCCATTGTTTTGCTGTCTGACAGCAACCCAAACAGGTGAGTGGAACATTGGTCTCACCACGCTTCCTCTGTATTTACTGTGCTCGGTGCACACTCTGCTCCCGCTATTTTCTTTCACTCGGCTTAAATGCAGAAATGAGCCCCTGCTACATTACTCCAAGGGCAGCCTCCTCTTTGAGGATGCTTCGATTGAGACATAACGGTGAAGACAGAAGAGCTTACCCGCCCTTGGCCGTAGCTCTCTGTGTCTACCTCCTTCACTAGCGCTTCATTTGGGAATGCACCCTGGTTTCCTGCTGTGTCGATCCATCCAGCCCATACAGGACCACTCCTCTCCTTTGCAATGTGCAGGGAGCTCTCTGGTCCATAAGCCCTCATTCCTCCTTGTGTAAGCTCATTTCTTGGGAGATATAATTTACACCTTCTGTAAGAGTCCTCCTCTGACCCCAGCTCCAGAGGGACAAAGGCGCACGTGCTGGACAGTGGCTTGCACATTCTCTCTATGTGCGAATCCACTTTTTTTGAGACAGGCACAAGTAATGTGATCCTCCTGCCTCAAACCCCTGGGTAACTGGGACCACAAGCATATGCCACCTCACCTGGCTCATATCTCCATCTTATAAGACACCTGCTGCCTCTCCCTGGCCTGGACACTTGGCACCATCATAAGGGCCTGTTCTTTGCATCCAGGCCCAGTCTAGAGGAGGAAACAGCTCAGGGCATATGCTGGGAAGAGTCGGGCAGGCAGGCAACCCTCAGGGGTCCATCCCTAAAATGGAGTGTTGCAGAACCAGGCAGTGCCTCTCAGGCCTCCCTCCTTCCCTCCCTGGCCCAGCACCCTCAGGTTTCCCCAGTGCCTCCATCCTACCTCAGCCCCCTGACTGTGTTCCACTGGGGGCTTCTTGGTTTCTTGTAAAAGATGAGATTCTAGTAACCCGAAGTTTATTCCCACCTTATTTCAAAAACACAACAGGGAAATGCCAATGACACGCAAGCCGTTCCTCAACCACCTTGTTTTCGAGCTCTGCGATGGAAACACACCACTTCCTTCCACTGAGTCAAGCCGGCTGCGCCTCCCTCTTGCAGAGCCGTCCCGGCAGCTGCCTAGTGCCAGCTAAACAGGAGCACAGCATCACTGTTTCCACTAAGAAACTTCACTCTCCTGGTGGAACTCAATCATTGAAAAGGCTGTGGTTTGGTGTTTTGTTGTTATTGTTTGGTGTGGGGTTTTTTTTTTCAAATTGCATAAGTCACTAAACAGACTAAAAGAGGTGAGGTGGATGTATTCACTGCTCTCCACACCCCTAGGCAGCCCTGGCCGTCCCACCGGCACCCACCACTCAGGAGATTCCTGGATGTAACTGTTTTAGTCCAAGTCAGGAAACCGGAAGTAAGAGCAAAAGTTGGGCAGGAAGACAAGCCAGGGGGCTAGAGATGGGGAGCAGGCAGCTTGGGAAGATGGGATGCAGCAGCCCCTTCTCATCATTATCAGTCACATGTGCACCTTCCTTTTTGCCAAATTCTGTAGGTTCTAGAACTGCCCAGGTGCTGTAGCCCAACAGGAATGATCTCTCATGTTGGCCCCTGCTCAGGGCTCTTCATCCTTGCACATGAATGGGTGATAGCTCTCTCAACTTCCCCTTCAGGAGCTCCTCTGCCTTGTGTTCCATCTCTCCTCCCATTTGCGCCTTCCCACTCTCCACCCTTCCCAACATGCAGCCCTGTAAGGAGCCAGGCAGGCTGGGCTGGACAAGGCCTGCCCATAGACAGGCAGGCAAGTCCTGGGAACCCTGTGGGGGAGGTTTTGGAAGCTCAAGCCCTGAGTCCAGGGAAGGAGTCTGAAGCAGGAGTCTAAGAACAAGCTCTAAATATTTCCATTAAAAATGTGACTTGGGGCTGGGCGCAGTGGCGCACGCCTGTAATCCCAGCACTTGGGAGGCTGAGGCAGGAGGATCGCGAGTTCAAAGCCAGCCTCAGCAATGGCGAGGCACTAAGCCACTTAGTGAGACCCTGTCTCTAAATAAAATACAAAAAAGGGCTGGGGATGTGGCCCAGTGGTCGAGTGCCCCTGTGTTCAATCCCTGGTACAAAAAAAAAAAAAAATGTGACTTGGGCTGGGGTTGTGGCTCAGCAGTAGAGCACTCTCCTAGCACATGCACGGCCCTGGGTTCGATCCTTAGCACCATGTAAAAATAAATAAAATAAAGGTATTGTGTCCAACTACAACTAAAAAATAAATATTAAAAAAATGTGACTATAGCTCAGTGGTAGAGCACTTGCCTCACACATGTGGGGTACTGGGTTCGATCCTCAGCACCACATAAAAAATAAAGAAACTATAAAGATTTCACTCTCCCCTCCAAAATACTTTAAAAAAAAAAAAAAAAAAGTGACTTGGCACTGAGCCAGATCTCCTGGGAGACAGGGACTCTCCAGGGGCTTCCTCAGCAGGACCAGCCAGAGCCTAGGTTAGAGACCATGGATGTTTCACCCTGGAAGGAGTGACAGCTCCCAGGGACCTGCCGGGCTGGCTGTCCCTTGCTTCCTCTCCCAGTACTACATCTTTGCCTCATTCCTCTGTCTACTCATCCCTGCCTTCCTTGAACCACAGCCTCTGTTCCCATTCTGGGCCTTCCAGATAACTCAAGGCAACCTCAGTGTTTCCATGTTACCAATGTGTACAGCAAGCATGGCTTCATTTGGAAATTCCTGTTGTCTCCTCCTTTAGGGGTAGAGGCACAAAGGACCATATACAGAGCTTATTTATTATTATTATTATTATTATTATTATTACTATTATCATTATTTCATAAATCCCAAAATCAACCACTGTCCTCGGCTTCCTGTAATGCTGGTGACGAAAGTCAGGGCCTTGGAATTGGAAGGAAACTGTCCATTCTGACTGCCAGAGAGAAGTAACTGTCTGCTTCCCTGATGCCCTGGGTTCACCTTCCCTGCCCTTGATAGACTACCTGGCCCTGCTCTCTTCCTGCTTGGATCTTTGAAGTGCTATTTATTATGTGTTTATTATTTGTTTGTTATGGTCAATTCATTTTTTTTCAGGAGCCTGTGGGCCTCTGTGCTTCTGTTTCTCTTTTTTTTTTTTTTTTCTTAATTATTTTTTATTCTAAGATGTTATAAATGACAGCAGAATGCATTACATTTCATATCTGCTTCTCTTTAAACTATTTCTTGAATGGCTCTATGGCAACTCTGAAAAGGTTCATACCTGGGCCCTAAGCATAGCTCTTTAATCCTTTCACCTGTTTTTGTTCCAGATATTCCATTTCATAACACCAAAGTTAAAAACCACAGAAACCAAGTGGGGATGTGTTCCACTCTGATTAGTTATAATTATTCTGATGAATTCCCCCATCCTCCCCGTACTGCTTCAAGCTCTGAAAAACCAGAGAAAAACACACACACACAAAAACAAAACAAAAAAAAAAAAAAAAAAAAAACAATCATTGTTGTCATCTGAAAAGGAAAAACAAGATTGCACAAAGCCCCCTTCACACAGGGTGTCTGAGCCCTGATGGGTGGCAGCTTTTCCATTGTCTGCCGCACTGTAACCCTCACCCTCTCTAGAGCCGCCTCGTTTCCTCCTCACGGGTGTGGTGTTGTGGTTTGATCTTTGATTTCAAACTCATTCAACATTCATTCAGCAAAATTTTACCGAGCACGTTATCAAATTGATTCACCAAATATTTCCTGATGGTCTGCCTTGCTGTGCGTCCATCTGGATACCCAAAGGCCTCTGTGGCTCTCTGCACCACCCTGCAGGCTCTGCTAGCACCCGTCTTCCTCCCTAGCCTGGGGGTCCTTGAGGGCGGGTATTCCTACCAGGCTCTTGGGTCCTGGATAAGTGTTCAGTGGGTCAAAGTTGAAAAGGCCCAAGAACACAGCTGCAGCTCAGAACTAATCTTTAGTAAGCTCTTGCCATATTCCAGACCACTCTACATATTCTGCCTGTTTTGACGCACTCAGTGCTCGCAGCAGCCCTGTGAGCAAAGCCATGTACCTTCCATCCCCCTTCAACAGCTACTGAAAACGAAGGGGCCCCCAAGTGCCCGGCTCATCAGCCGTGGAACTCAGACTGAACAAAGACTTCACCATGACATAAGGGAGACAAGGACAGAAACAGAACAAGTCAAATCATGCAGAGGTCAAATCCAAGCCACCGACAAAACTGACAATGGAGTCCGTTTCTAGGTAGTAAGATGGCCTGGGCAACTGGGGAGGTTTCATGTTGGAGGGGGGAAATGTCTGGAGTCCTAAAGGCCAAAATGGGATTTCAGTTCAAGGAAAGGAGACACTCTGATGGTCAGAATCATCGCATGGAAGGAGGGTTGTTGCTGGTGGCACGGACAGTTCTCTCTGACCCTGGGGAGGGCAGGCTGAAGGCCAAACAGAAAGCCTGGTTATAGTCTCACACACTCTGACTTCTGTGCTGAATGCTAGCATGTTAAGGGTCACCTGACCCAGCAGCACCTCCTCCTTCACGTCCCCCAACAGATGTCCTCCTGAGTTCCCCTCCCCAGGCTCTTTGGGCCAGCCTTGTGCTAGAGAGGGCCTGGGCCCTGACAGTCATCGCCCAGCCTCACTGACACACTCACTCCTGCTCTGCTTCCCTTTGATCTTCCTAGCTTGGCCTCATCTCATTGTCTAGAGGGCAAGACAGGGTTTCCTGCATCTCTGTCACCCTGGGGAAGATGAAATAAAAGACCATCTTTTGAAGGTCTTTTTCCCTCCCCTTCACTCTTTTCTCTTACTTTCTCTGCTTTAGTTCGGGCCCCCAGTCAGTGAGTTAGAAACTCTAAGGAAAGCAAAACTCTGTACGAGAAAAGAAATATCACTCCAGCTCCAGCAGGGAAGGGTCTCGTGGAGCCACAGGGATGTGAGCTCTGCATCGATTTCTTAGCTGACACAAACCACAAAACACAGAAAGCCTCATTTTAGTCTCAGAGCAGAAAGCCCATGTCATCAGCTGCAGTTTGGTCACAGATAGATGGTAAACGTGTTCCAGTTTCACTCCGTAAAAACTGACTCTGTTGCTCACAGAAAGAAAGAGAGCTGGTGAGAGGAAGGGAAGAAGCCATCAAGGTGAGAAAGAAGGGCAGCCAGTGGGACAGCTGGGAGAGTTTCGTGAGCACATGAGAGAGGGAGACTGGGCAGCAGTCTTCATGCACACTGCAGAAGTCAGTAGATCATGCTTAAAATTAAGAATGCAGAGCCAGTGGACTTGTGAAGGAATGCCACATGCTGGCTATGGCTGGGGTCTTTCCCTTTCCATTATAAGCCTAGCTGTATGATTTCACAGTTTACCTCCACAATTTCTTTCTTTCCTTCCTTCCTTCCTCCTCTTCCTCCTCCTCTTCCTCCTCCTCCTTCATCTTCTTCCTCTTCTTTTGGTACTGGCAATCAAACACAAGGGTGTTTAACCTTTAACCACTGAGTCACACCTCCAGCATTTTTTTATTTTTGTTTTGAGACAGGGTCTCACTAAATTGCTGAGGGTCTTGCTAAATGGCCGAGGCTGGCCTTGAACTTGTGATCCTCTTGCCTCAGCCTCTCAAGTCACTGGGATTACAGGCACGTGCCACCATGTCCAGCCATAATTTCTTTTGGAAGACTGGTGAACCAAGAATTAGAGAAGATGGATTCTTTCCTTTGGTCTCTTGACTGGTGTTAGCTTCCTGCCCTGTGGATAATGAAATCCATCTCATGTCCCTCCTAAGAGTCATCTTGAAGCTCAAGGAAGATATTTAGGTATTTATTAAGCTGTACTGCAAGAAAATAACCATAGTATAGTATTCTCGTACTGTTATTATTCTTTAAAAAAAAGGAGGGAAATTGAGTGGTACAAATATACATTGTATACAAACAGTGTTTTGTAAAAAGATGCTCTATATGTTTATTATGAATTATAATGCATATTACTATTGTAAAGACAACAACTTTGAATAAAAAATAAATTTTAAAAAAAGATATTAACTTTCCAAATGAATCCATAAATTCGATGTAATCCTAGTAAAATTATAACGAGATTTGTGGAACTTGAAAAGTTGATTTTGTAGTTCATATGGAAGAGAAAATGCATCAAAACAAGCAAAAAAGAAAAATTTTGAAAGGAACAGAAAGAAAGGGAGGGGATGGGGAAGATGAGAGGGTAAAGGGGGAAGAAAAAGGGGGGAATCGTGTACTGAAATTGATTTCCATTCATGTATGAATTTGTCAGGATGAACCCAACTACTATGTATAATCATAAAGCTTTAATAAAAAATGTTTTTAAAGTATATATACAGTGAGAACTTTTTTCTGTAAAAAGAAATGATAGATTACCTGCTATGACATTTTAGAATTATGAGTTATAGAGCATTTTACAAATTACTGCCCATACATAGTGCTTGGATAGATAGTACATGTTGGAATAGTCTATCAAATTGTAGAAGGTTTAGTTTAAACTCAAGATGGATATCATTATTCTAAATACATGATTGAAGACTTGAATGCTATGAATATACTTTGTATACAAACTGTTTTGTGTAAAAAGAGGCTCTATATGTATAGTATGAACTGTAATACATACTACTACTACTATAAATAAAAATTTTTAAAAAGAATAAAAAAAAACAAAGCCTTACAAATGATTTCCTAATAAAAATTATAAAATCAAGAAAAAAAAAGGGGAGGGAAAAGCCCTAAAATAAAAATAAATTAAGATTCATGAAAGCCACGCAACACTATTTAAATGGAGAGAGAATGTTTATAAGAAAAAAATCTGAGGCCTGCCTGCAAAGATAGGACAAGTGTGTATCACAAAAGTGTTCATTGTATGCAATGATGATTGCTTGCCCCTTAGGAAGCAAACCTGCAGTCTTAACGCACAATTATTCAAACAGTCATGCCCTGGACCTACTCATTCCAGTTCTGAAAATGGATTCTCTGGAAATAATTATCGGTATAACCGTGCTATATGGTTTGAGGATGGTCTATGTGTCTGCCAAGGGTCCGTTGTGATTAAAGGCTTGGTCCCCAGAATGAAGCTGCCTGGAGGTGGTGGAACCTTCAGGAGGTGGGGCCTAGTGGGAGGTCCTTAGGTCATTGAGGGCATGCCTTTGAAGGGGATTGTGGGAACCCCAGTTTCTCTGATTTCCTGTCTATTGATGTAAACTCTTTCTCAAACACATATGTGTCCAAGTGCCTCTGCTATGAGGTGATTGCAACTGAAAGAACTGAACCAATGCAGAGCCATGCCCTTGAACCTCCAAAACTGTGAACTAAATAAATAAAACTTATTTATTTATTTATTATCTGCTAAATAAACTAAATAAACCTTCAAAACGCTAGTTGCCTCGGGCATTTCATTATAGTAACACCAAACTGACTAATGCAACTTGAAAATGTTTAACGGAGCCCATTTAAATGTCAGCAATAGAGAAATAACTAATAAAGTGTGGTACTTAATTCTGTTGTCACATATGTTAAACTCTGTAGCAACATGGGAAATGCTCATTATTTTACCAGCAGACAAACTTGCATTTACATTATTAGAGCTATGTAAGAAAGCAGTGAGCATGCACAGGAATTGGAAAAGAATAAAGAAAACTGCAAATATTTGTTGTGTTAGGAAATGTCTAGGAAGTGTATAGTGGAAGATGATTTTCTGACTTTTCATATTTTATTTTATTCAATAATAATGAAATTATTATGATAATAATCATTTGTGCCCTGTGATGTCCCAGGCACTGTGTGGAGCCCAATACAATCCCCATCCTCCTAGAGCTGAGAGCCCAGTAATACAACTATTGTGCCATTGAAATTGTGCAAAATGCACGCATGCAGGAGCCCTGTTTGGGGAGATGGCTTGAATTGCGGTTGACTATGAGCCATGGAGATTTGGGCATTGTCGCCTTCCGTAGTCTCACGGGACTTGGCCCGGGATCTCGAGTGACTTGGCCGAGATTGCTGATCGGGTCAGCGCCATTTTGGTGGTGTGTGCGGCGCGTGTTAGTCGTTGTTAGAGCCAAAGAAAAAAGTTATCAGAATAAAAAGCTGTTTGTCTTCAGTTTGCCTCTGAACTTCTTCCCGCGGCTTCGTTGCTCCAAGCAGCCATCGCTTCAGGCAGCAACACACGCATGCATAATGATGATGTCATAGAATTTTACTTACAATAACTCACTTTAGCTGTACATAATAGGGTTCATTTAACATAATTATACAAGCATGGAATATAATTGTTGCCGCCTGAAGCGCTTGGAGCAACGGAGCCGCGGGAAGAACTTCAGAAGCAAACTGGAGACAAACAGCTTTTTATTCTGATAACTTTTCTCTCTGGTTCTAACAACAACTAACACACGCCAAACACACCACTAAAATGGCGCTGACCCGATCAGCAATTTCGGCCAAGTCACTCGAGATCCCGCAACAAATCCCGTGAGACTACGGGTGGCGACAATGGCCAAATCTCCACGGCTCATAGTCAACTGCAATTCAAGTCAATCCCCAAACAGGGCTCCTGCATTTCCCCCTTTTTGTTTTAAAAGAGGTAATGCTCTAGGACGTCTATGTGCAACCAACATTCTTACCCGTCATCGGATAATCAAGGCTGTGCCCTTGACTCCTGTCTTAGGTTGATATGTCGGCCACATGAGACTGTCCCGTGCGACTGTGCCTGTCTTAGGTTGTCCCCCTCTGGGGATCTTACCCGTCATTGGCTAGCCAGCCATCCAATGGAGCCCTTTAGGATCGACTATATATGATGACTAACAGCCGTCCAATTGTGAGGAGATGTTGCGGCTTTAAGGCGACAAGCCTTTTGGTGATGAGCCAAATTGCATAGCATATCAAATTGTTTAAACAAATCAGCTGCCCTAAGTTCCATCAAGTAACACACTGAATTCTCTAGACAAATACCCGCAAGGCATTGTCCCGTAAAGTCCCAAACAATGAAAGATCAAAATGTCCATTTGTTGTAACATGTTGATGTAGGAGGCCCCATGCATGTAGAGCAGAGGCCACACTGTTGGTGAGGTTGTTTGATGCTTGAGCAGCAGGGATGCTTGCGGCGGCCGCGATCCCTGCAGCTATAGCAGCAGACGTCTTTTTTATGTTTAGACAATGCCACCGGCAAATCTTCAGGGCCCGCTACCTAGAAACTCAAGCATCAATTATTAAAGGAAAGGCAGTGCTATTGCAGCACTGAGTCAAGAGGCGAGTTGTCAAACTACAAAATAGAATAATTAGATTAGAAAATTAAAGTTGATTTTTGTTCACACACATCGCTGGTTGAGCTTCTACAAACATAAGTTGGAAAAAATATCATATTTAGAACAAAACAAAGAAAGACTGAGGGTAATTACTGCATTAAAGATAGATTAAAGAAAAGGTAAAGGCACTTTAGAGAAATAATTTGTTAGCTGGAACCCTTGAGTCTCTGTATACAGAGCAATTTTTTACCTGTTGAGATAATTGAAATTAATGAGCTATTAAACAAATGAAATTAATAACAAATAAACAATCAAGTCAAAACACCAAAATATCAGGTTATATAGCACTAGTCATATTGTTTGCTAAAGAGAAGTCCCAGGGACACCTATAAATCAAAATTGAAAGTACCTTCATTTATAAAATTATTTACCTAAATTGAATACTCTTAACCTAAAATGAATTAAAGTTATTTGGATCCATATATATATATATATATTTTTCTTTTTCATAAGCGCTTTGTTCTTTGTGACGTCACACTGGACAGACGAACAAACATACAAACATATATTTGTGACGTCACATTAACATGAAATGTAGACAAATGTACAGACATAAAGACATGTATAAAAAGAAAAGAAAAAAAAATACAATTGTGTGCACACTAAAGAGAGATCTCCTCGTCCCGGCCGGGAGGAATGACACTTAAGTTGTGAAATATTTTGAAGGACTCTTTTGAGGGAATCATTCTGTACCTTCATCTTGGTCCTCTTGATTTTGTACCTTTTTTATTAATCTTGATTCTTCAATAACTTCATCTTGATCATTTTGATGTGGTACCTGTTTTATTAATCTAGATGGTATCCATATTGGAGAGGATTCGTCTTTTGGAAAAACACAAACAGATCCTCTTCCCCAAATTAATACTGGATCTGGACCCTTCCATGTACCTGAAAGAACATCCTTCCAGTAAACCAAAGGTTTATGTTGTTGGTGTGGATTCCAATGTCTGTCTCCAGCAGAATAACCATTAGAGTCTAAAGTTAAAAAATTTAAGGTAAACAGGGCAACTGCCAATCTGTCCTTAGGACTTTTCCAATTTCCTTCTTTTTGTTTTAATAACATAATTTTCAGTGTTCGGTTTGCTCTTTCAATAATGCCCTGACCCTGAGGATTGTATGGGATGCCTGTTTTATGGGATATATTGAATTTTGCGCAAAACTGTTTGAAAGATGAGGACGAATATGCGGGGCCATTATCTGTTTTAAGCATTTTGGGGATGCCCAATGCAGCAAAAGCTTGCAAACAATGAGATGTAACATCTTTAACTTTTTCTCCAGAATGTAAGGAAGCAAAAATCATGCCTGAGCATGTATCTATGGTCACATGAATAAATCGCAATTTTCCAAAACTTGGCTCATGAGTAACATCCATCTGCCACAAATGATTGGGCATTAATCCTCTAGGGTTAACTCCGAAATGAGGATTGGGCAAATGTGTCATACAAGATTTACAATCTTTTACAATTGTTCTGGCTTGCTCCTTTGTGATTTTAAACCTACGTTGCAAGGTGGTGCTGTTGACATGAAACTGGGAATGAAATAAAGTAGCTTGTTGTAGTGCTGAAAGTATAAATACTGTTTTTGTAAGTTCATCAGCCTTTTGATTACCTTCATGGAGGGGACCAGGCAAATTAGTATGTGCTCTAATATGGCCTACGAATAGAGGTTCTTTTCTTGCCCACAAAAGTTTTTGTATTTGATAAAACAATTTAAAGGCTGGAGTATGAGGTGCTATTGGTCCTGCTAACTCTAATTTTGGGACGGCTTGTACAATATAGTGGCTATCTGAAAAAATGTTTATGGGCTGGTCCCTAAAATTTTCCAGAGCTCTTACCACAGCTTCCAGTTCCACTAGTTGAGCTGATTTGTGTGCAGTTATGTAAGTCATATTTTATTTTTTAGTGACTACTGTAGCAGTACCATTTGAGGACCCATCTGTAAATACATTAAATGCCTTAGGAATAGGTTGATTTTTTATTACCTGTGGAAATATAATAGGATGATTAATACAAAAAGATAATATAGGGGACTTAGGAAGATGATTATCAAAGTTTGCAGAAGTAGAACATTTAACTATAGCCCAATCATTATCATTGAAGCATAAGTATTCAATCTGTGATGATGAATAGGGAGTAATAATAGTAGCAGGGTGAATGCCAAATATTTTAGTAGAAGTCTTAAGTCCTTGAAGAATAAGTTTAGCCACCATGGAGGTATAAGATTCAATTATACTTTTAGGAGAGACGGGCAAATGTATCCATAATAAAGGCCCTTGTTGCCAAAATACTCCTGTGGGTGTATATTGTGAAGAAATAATAATCAACATCAGCGGTTGAGTTAAATCAAATCTATCACAATGAGCTCCTTCGATGGCTTTTTCTACTAACTTTAAAGCTTTCCTAGCATCAGGAGTCAATGTTCGTGGTGAAGATGGATCAGGATCTCCACGAAGGATGTCAAATAAAGGTTTTAGTTGGCCAGTAGTGAGATTTAGTGTAGGGCGAAGCCAATTAATGTCTCCCAGTAGTTTTTGGAAATCATTGAGGGTGGTCAAATGTTCTTTATTTATTAAAATTTTGGGGGGTCTAACAAAAGTGGATGTCAAATTTTGAATGGCATTTATTGGCCCAATGATTTCCCTTTTTACACCTGGGGCAGCGGCCTGGGGCACGATATGAGCTTGGTCTTATTTCTCTTTTGGGATTTTGCCTAGAATTGCCTGATTGATTATGATAATTTTGCCTGGAATATCCTGATTGATTATAATATCTACGTTTAGCCTTTGTGAAATTTCGAGAGGAAGCACCTCTCATTGAGGCTGCAATCACATTTCCTGTGACAAAGGCGTCATTTATATCTTTACATAGTTGTATATATACGGAAAGATCCTTTTTAGTTCTCCATGGCCTGATGGCTGCTTGGCACCATTTATTTGCATTTTCATAAGCTAATTGAACAACTAATGGCATAGCTTGGTCAACATCTGCAAACACACTACCTGCAGTTCTCAAAAGTCGATCAGCAAAGTCGGCATACGGCTCATTAGGTCCTTGAATCACTTTTGACAAGCTACCTTGTAGATCCCCAGGTCCTTGTACAGTTTTCCATGCCTCTAAGGCAGCTGCATTTATCTGAGCATATACATCTGGTCATAATCTGTTTGAGCCTGTAAGTCTGCGAATTGCCTTTCTCCTGTGAGCATGTCTATATTATAGTTTTCAAACCCTGCAGCCGCGTTTCTTTTAGCCGTTTCTATACAAAGTTCTTGGAATTGCGATCGCCAAACCAAGAATTGCCCCCCGCTTAATGTTGCTTTACATAGACTTTTCCAGTCTGAGGGGGTTAAGCTAAAGGTGTTAAGGGACTCCAGCATACTCAACGTGAAAGGAGCTTGGGGCCCATAAGTCATTACTGCCTCTTTGAGATTTTTTATTGTTTTGAAATCTACTGACTGATGGACACTCTGTCCATTTTTTCTTTTCAAATGCTGGCGGTTCCCAATGTATCTGTGAGTTGTCCTCGAGAGCGCATAAGCGATCAGAAAGACTTTTTATTTCTGTTTCTAGGGTATGCAAATGCCTAGTAATACCCTTCATATTTTCTGTAATGGATTCCACCCATGGGGGAGTAGAGGACACAAGTGACTCCTCTGCCTGACGGACCTTTTTCTCGGTCTTATTTAGTTTCTTTTTCCTCATTTTCTCAGGATCACTTTTACTAGATTCCTCACCACTGCTAATTTCACTGACAGCAATATCCTGAGGCCCAGGTTCCAGTGAGAGCAAGTATCCTTCAGCTTTCGCCAATAACTCCCGAATAGCTTTAATAGCTTGGATTTTTGTCATTTTTGGGTCTCTTCTAATACTCTCTTTACTGGTCTCAGTTGGCCCAGTGGAATCTACACTTTTTTGATCACTTTCACTTTTGTCTATATACTCCTCACTGAGAACAGAGTCAGGTATATCAAGGAGTCTTTGCATAGCCTCTATCACTTGGGATTCAGTTATATTCGAACCCATCTTTAGAGACCTTTCAGTTCTTACCTGTCCGCTCCGAAGTTCCCCGTATGGGCCGCCACCTGTTGCCGCCTGAAGCGCTTGGAGCAACGGAGCCGCGGGAAGAACTTCAGAAGCAAACTGGAGACAAACAGCTTTTTATTCTGATAACTTTTCTCTCTGGTTCTAACAACAACTAACACACGCCAAACACACCACTAAAATGGCACTGACCCGATCAGCAATTTTGGCCAAGTCACTCGATATCCCGCAACAAATCCCGTGAGACTACGGGTGGCGACAATGGCCAAATCTCCACGGCTCATAGTCAACTGCAATTCAAGTCAATCCCCAAACAGGGCTCCTGCATATAATTTGCTCTAATTCAGTCCACAGAACTTCTCCTTCCCCTCCTGTCCTACCTTCCTCTGTTTTTTTTCCCTCTACTGATCTTATATTTATAGATTTTTAAAATTAATGCTTTGTGGATATACATAAAGATGAAATCCACTGTGGTATATTCATATATGTACATAGGAGAGTTTAGCTGGATTCATTCCACTGTTCCCTTTACCTGTCCCTCAATACCCTTCTTCTACTGATCTCTCTTCTATTTTCATATAATCCTCTTCCCTCTTTTTATAATTTTTTCCTCCCCCTCTACCCTATTTTGGTGTAGCTTCTGCATGTCAGAGAAAACATTTGATCATTGACCTTCTGAGTCTGTCTTATTTCATTTAGCATGGTGGTTCCATCCATTTACTGGCAAATACCATAATATCATTCTTCTTTATGGCTGAGTAATATTCCATTGTGTAGATATATACCACTTCTTTATCCATTCATCTGTTGATGGGCATCTAGATTGGTTCCATAACTTAGCCATTGTGAATTGTGTTATTATAAACATTGATGTGGCTGCATCCTTATAGTTTGCTGATTTTATATCTTTTGTATATATACCAAGGAGTACGATAGCTGAGTCATATGATGGTTCCTTTCCTAGTTTTTTGAGGAACCTCTACACTGCTTTTCAGAGCGGCTGCACCAATTTACAGTCTCACCACCAATGTATGAGTGTACCTTTCCCCCACATCTTTGCCAACGTTTATTATTATTTGTATTCTTGGTAATTGCCATTCTGATTGGAGTATCAATGTAGTTTTGATTTTCATTTTCCTATTGCTA
This sequence comes from Tamias sibiricus, assembly GCA_025594165.1. Classification (NCBI taxonomy): domain Eukaryota; kingdom Metazoa; phylum Chordata; class Mammalia; order Rodentia; family Sciuridae; genus Tamias; species Tamias sibiricus. The sequence continues at coordinate 2,716,506 of CM046666.1, forward strand.
TAGATGTTGAACATTTTTTCATATATTAATTGGCCATTTGTATTTCTTCTTTTGAGAAGTGTTTGTTTAGTTCTTTTGCTCATTTATTAATTAGGTTATTTGTGGTTTTGATTTTTTTTTTTTTTTTTTTTTTTTTAGTTCTTATATATTCTGGTGGTTAATGCCCTCTCTGGGAAGCAGGTGGCAAAGACCTCCCATTCTATAGGCTCTCTCCTCAGGCTCTTAATTATTTCCTTTGCTGTGCATAAGCTTTTTAATTTGATGCCACTTGTTGATTCTTAGCTTTATTTTTTGCACTTTAGGAATTTTGCGAAGGAAGTTGATTCCTGTACCAATATGTTGGAGGTTTGAACCTACAGTTTCTTCTAGCATATGCAGAATTTCTAGTCTAATTCCTAGGTCTTTGATGTACTTTGAGTTGACCTTTGTGCAAGGTGAGAGATAGGGATCAAGTTTTATTCTTCTACATATGGATATCCAGTTTTCTCAGCACCATTTGTTGAAAAAGCAATTTTTCCTCCAATGTATGTTTTTGGCACCTTTGTTGAATTTCAGATGACTGTATTTTTGTGGGTTTGTCTCTATGTCTTCTATTCTATTCCTTTGGTCTTCATGTCTGTTTTAGTGCCAATGCCATGCTGTTTTTGTTATTATAGCTCTGTAGCATAATTTGGGGTCCTGTATTGTGATTGTGTCCTTTTCTTGCTCAGGTTTGCTTTGGCAATTCTGGGTCTCTTATTCTTCCAAATGAATTTTAGAACTTTTTTTTCTAATTCTGTGAAGACTATCATTGGTATTTTGATGGGGATTGCATTGAATCTGTATAATGCTTTTGGTAGTATGGCCATTTTGACAATATTAATTCTACTATCCAAGAACATGGAAGATATTTCTATCTTCTAAGGTCTTCTTCAATTTCTTTCTTCAGTGTTCTATAGTTTGGGTTGTAGAGGCCTTCATTAGATTAATTCCCAATTCTTTTTCTTTTCAGCAGATTCATTATTGGAGTATTGGAAAGTCATTTATTCATATATGTTGATCTTGTATTATGCTACTTTACTAATTGTTTATCAGTTCTGGTGGAGTTTTGGGGTCTTCTAAATATAGAAAATATAACATTTTCTACTTATACCCCTTTAATTTCCTTCTCTTGCCTGATTTTGCTCTGGTTAGGGCTTCAAGGACTATGTTGAATAGGAGTTGTGTCATGTGCAAAAGGCATATATGTGCAATGATGGTGCCATGACATTTTATTCACAATAGTTTTTTAAAGGAGTCTCTAATTAGGAAACTCAAAGACAAGATATGGCTATCACCATGATTCAGAAGTCACAGAAGTAGATGTGAAAATGAAGGCTGGAAAGGGAAATTTTGGAAAGTTTATTTCACAAAATAAGTAGTGATTTATGAACCTTATTTGCCCCACAGGTTCTAGAAAATGAATATGCAAGTATGGTCCCAAAGCTTTGACAACAGTGACCAACACTGGATTTGTTTGTGGTGTTAGGACACTGGAGAAAGGCCACTCCCACCCCAGGAGCCAGGAATCTTATCTTCTGCTTTGATGTGGTCTTACCTGAGGCAGTTGATGGAGGTTCCTCCCATTCTCTTTGCACGTGGATAGATCTGGGAGCACGGGGTGTCCTTGAACCTGGATGCTAACAGCATAAAAGGTTGACCTGAATCTTTGCAAGCCGCCTTGGGGTCCTCACTACACACAGCCCTGAGCTGAGATGGCCAGTTGAGACAGTAGGTGCATTCAGACAGGCCCCCCACCTCCCCGGGACCAGGCAGCATGACTACTCAACTGAAATGGTGATTTCAGTTGGTGGAGGTGGTAGAGGATGGAGTTTTGCTGAAGTAATCTCTACTTCCTTCCATGCATTGGCTTCCCTTGGGACAGTGATGACTCCTTGGAGATGGGAACATCTGGAAAGAGCTGCAATGACTTGCCCCAGATGAGTCACCAAGGGGAGAATCAGAAACACATACTTTTGCCAGCCCAATATACATCCAGGGCCTGGGCCTTTCCCAGGAGGGCCTCCAGGTACTTGTGCACGCATCTCCTCCACCTATTCAGAGCTTGCATCCCATCTGCACCCCAAACAGGACGTGACTAATCACCCAGCCCATTTAGATAGGCTGATCCTGACATTAGAACTGCAAAACAATGAAGATCCAAGGGCAGCAATGCACGCTGCTTGAAGTTGGAGGCACAGGAGGGATTTGTGAGGGGACAGAATAAATGAAGAGAGCCACTTGATTTGTTCTGGGCAAACAAGGACAATGGCTACCCCACACATATGGGAGAGCCCAGTGGGGCTGTCCTGACATGTCCAAGTGCCAACAGGGAGTGAGAGCTTTCCCAGGGCATGGCTGCTTTGTCCCACACCTGCAGCACAAAGGAAGGCACCTGCTCTCTAACTTCCATGCAGCCCAGCCCGCCTTTCAAGCCCTCCTTAGGGATGTGCTCATTCACTCTTAACCCTGAGTGTTAGAGGTAGACAGCACATTGGCAGTGGGAGCAAGAACCCTACCATGTGCAAGGGTGTGGGGTGGGTGGGCTGGAGGGGATCAGGAGAGAGGCAGGGACCGTGCCATGAGCTGGCAGGGGACTCTGGTACCTCTGACACATGTGGCTCCTTGGTGAAGGGAAGGATAATATGGTCCAATATGTACCAGCTGTTAAAAGTGTCTGCATAGAGGCAACCTCTCACATTTCATCCCTCAAAGTAGGCGACAGGGTTGAGCTTACCTGAGAAGGTAAGTGTGTGCCATCTTACCCAGATGTCTGTGAATAACCTGATGCTTTCCATAAAGGGAAATGGAAGTGGTCTTTAGCAATGGGAAGGTAAAGGCAGTGCTTCAAGGCTGTAGGGAACAAGGCCCCAGTAGTCACCTGGCTTCTCCAGGAATGGGAAGGGATAGGATAAGATGAGAAGAGTTGTGATGGGATAGATAAAGTGATGGGATGGAACACTAGAATCCAATGGGATGGGAAGGGGAGGAATTGGACAGGACAGGGTGGAATGTTGAAATCCAAACCAATGGAAGAGGAAGGGTTGGAGTGAAAAGGATGGTACTACAGTTTGGATCTTGAATGTCTCATGAAAGTCCATGTGTTAAAGCCTTGGTCCCTAGGGTGGCACTCCTGGGAGGTACTGGAACCTTCAGGAGGGGGCCTCAGGAAGCCTTAGACCATAGGGGGTGTGCCCTTTGAGGGGATTGTGGGACCTCAGCCCCACCCCTTTCCCTCTACTTCCTGCTATGCGGTGAGCAGCTCTGCTGTACAGCATGCTCCCACCATGACCTGCTGCCTCACCACAGGCCCAGAGCAATGGGGTCAGTCAATTATGGTCTGGGAACTCCGACACTGAGCCAAAGTAAATATTTTGTCTTTATAATTATCATAGGTATTTGTTATAGTGATAGAAAGCTGAATAACACAGATGAGAAGAGGAAGGGTAGAATGCTGGGATGAGAAGTGATGGGCGTGACCAGAAAGGATGGACTGATGGGACAGGATGGGGGTCTGTTCCCCAGGTTGGGGTGGCCCCACCAAGCTCCCAGCCCTGGACTGACATGCTGGGCCAGATCATTCCTCTCCAAGACCCTGAAACACTTGGCCTCAGTCTCAACCCCAGAAAGACAAAGGCCAATTTCTGGGGTTTGGGGCAAAGGTGGTTCGCCAGGAAAATGGAATCAAGAGTCAATAAATGGGATGGATTCAAACTAAAAAGCTTCTTCGCAGCAAAGGAATCAATCAATGATGTGAAGAGAGAGCCTACAGAATGTGAGGAGATCTTTACCACATGCACCTCAGATAATCTCTATAATATATAAATAAATAAATAAATAAATAAATAAATAACCCCGTCAATAAATGGGCTAAGGAACTGAACAGATACTTCACAGAAGAAGAAATACAATCTATCAACAAATATATGAAAAAATGTTCAACATCTCTAGCAATTAGAGAAACACAAATCAAAACTAGACTAAAATTTCATCTCACTCCAGTCAAAATGGCAATTATCAAGAATACAGGCAACAATAAATGTTGGCAAGAATGTAAGGGAAAAGGCACACTCATACACTGTTGGTGGGACTGAAAATTGGTACAACCACTATGGAAAGCAGTATGGAGATTCCTCAGAAAACTGGGAATGGAACCACCATTTGAGCCAACTCTCCCACTCCTTGGTTTATACCCAAAAGACTTAAAATCAGCATACTATAGTGATGCAGCTATGTCAATGTTTATAACAGCTCAATTCACAGTAGCTAAAGTATGGAACCAATCTAGGTGTCCTTCAGTAGATGAATGGATAAAGAAAATGTGATATATATATTCAATGGAATATTACTCGGCTTTAAAGAAGAATGAAATTATGGCAATTGCTGGTAAATGGATGGAGTTGGAGAATATTATGCTAAGCCAAATAAGCCAATCCCCCAAAACCAAAGGCTGAATGTTTTCTCTGATATGTGGATACTAATTCACAATAAGGGCGGGGGGGCACTAGGGAAGAATAGAGTTACCTTAGATTAGGTGGAGGGGAGGGGATATGGGGAAAGGAAGGATAGTAGAATGAAATAGACATTATTAATTTATGTATATATGACTGCATAACCCATGTGATTCTACAACATGTACAATCAGAAAAATGAGAAACTATACTCCAACTATGTATGATACATCAAAGTGCATCAATGAATTCTACTGTCATGTAGAACTAATTTAAACAAATTTAAAAATAAAAAATTAAAAAAAAAAAAAAAAGGACATTGTCAGCAGAGAGAACAGGACATGCTCACACAAGGAAGCTTGATCCCAAATGCTCCTGTGTTACCAAGGTCTGCCACTTTGGTCACAGGATTTGTTTGGTGAACCATAAGGGATGGAATCAGGGATGCACTGTGAGATGGAGTAAGTGGAAGTGTCTGGCTGTCTGGAAAGTGCCGCACAGATGTTAGGAACGTCACTGCTACCCGGGTGGCAGGTTACAGGTTACCGAAGGCTGGCTTTACCAAAGGCTGGATCACAGCCACTGGCTGCGGCTACATGGAGTCTGTCTTGTCCAACAGTCTTCTTGGGATAGCCGCTGAACACTCTCTCCTTGGGTTCCCTCTGTTTCCACCGCCCTCGCTGGCAGGCAGTGACTTTGTTCCACCCCTATCAGCAGATCAATAGAGCTCTCCAGGGAAATTAAAATTTCCTATGTTTTCTAATATTGCATGATATTCTTTTTGGCCATTTTTTGGAGATGATGAATAAGCATGGAAAAAAATCTGATTTTCAAATGTAACTAAATCAGTAAGATATATTTGGTGCATTTGTCTCAAGAAATATTGAGGTTTTTTGCCCGCCCCCCCCCATAAATATAGATGAACCTAAATGATGCAAAATGACAGGTGTTTATTACAATCCTTAATTGATTTGCATGATATATTTATATAAAATAAAAAGCTTTCTGAGCCATATGTGCTTTTAACATGATTTTTCTTTTTTTGGCATGGTGTCTGGGATTTATTTCCAAATAATCCTAGGGGAGGGGCAGTAGGCAGGTCACAGATGAAAAAATATTGGCCATGGTTTGAGAATTATTGGATTTGTTGATGATCACTGTACTATTCTCTGTGCTTGAAATGTGATAAATGGTTTAAAAGACACTTTATTTACACTTTGAGCAGATAAGTATGAAAAGTGCTTAAAGAAGCATTAGAATAACTTGCTGGGCACCATGGCATACACCTGTAATCCCAGTGGCTCTGGATGCTGAGGCAGGAGGATTGCTGGTTCAAGGCCAGCCTCAGCAACTTAGGCTCTGAGAAACTTAGCAAGACCCTGTCTCAAAAGGCTGGAGATGTGGCTCAGTGGTTAAGCAAACCTGGGCTCAATCCCTATACCAAAACAAAAACTCCTGATGCAGCTGACAATGAAAAAAATGTTTATTGAGGTCAAATACTATGGAGGGCAGAATAGTTTTTAATTGTTGAAAAAAAAAACTTGGATTTGATCCACAGTCTATAGGGTGCAGACCCCTGACATAATATCAGATAGTGGTGATCATATCTGACAGACATAAAAGGGGAGGCAGAGGCACTACATCAGTGTGCCAGCCCCACCCATCACCCCAGGGCCACCAAATACATGAGTGTCTTAAGGAGACTTTTATTGGAGTGGTGCTAACTCCTTCAGAGAAAATGTTAGCCACCCCCTGTGCTACATCATAGATGCATATGCTTATTTGTTTATTTATTATTATCTGTATCCCCAACTATATTACAAACACCTGAGGGCAAGCATCTGCAGAAAGGATAGCATTTCCAGGCTCCCTGGAATGGAATCCAAATGTTTCCTTGTAAGCTGTGCAGCCTTGGGTGATTTGTTTAGCCTCTCTGTGTTAGGTCTGTGAGATGGGATATTAGGGAGTTCCTCCCTCATAGACTTGTTTTAATGAATCAGCAATATCAGTAAATGAAAACTATTTATGTTACTATGATTTTCGCCCTCACTGAAGTCTGAATTTACATCAGTAGATCTCCTTTACTTTGTGAATGCAGAACTCAACATCCCTGTTAGTTGATTTTTCTAGATCTATCCTCCATATCAACAAAACAAAACAACACCACCACCAACAACAAAAAAGTCTGATTTGTCCTAAAGGAATACTGAATTCTCCAAATTCTCCACCTCTTATCAGGTTCAGAACTGCAGCTCTCATATCATGCTGTTTTCCCTGACTTTGCCAAAAAAGGGTATAAGGGTATGAGGACTGCTGTGGCCTTGGCTCCTGTGCATACCTCTGCAGAGCTATGGCCAAACGCATCTTTTCCACCAGCATCCTAACAAAACACCCTTGGACGCTGGGCTAAGGATGTCCTACTTTGAGGAATCCTGCTCCAACAATGCCGGAGGGCTGGTGCCCCTCTCCTGAGCTCCAAGGCCACTGCTCCCAACCTCTACTTGGCATGGATTCTGCACCTGCCTCTGTTAAAAACAACAACAAAGTCTGGTGGAAATGTAAAACGGAGCAGCTGCTGTGGAAAGCAGTATAACATAAATAGTTCCTTAAAGTTAAATATAGAATTAACGTATGATCCAGCTCTTACACTCAGAAGAACTGAACGCAGGGACTTGAGATGTTTGGCCACCTCTGCTGATACAGCATTATTTACCAATAGCCAAAGGGTGGAAGCAGACCAAGTGTCCATCAGTGGACCAATGGATAAACAAAATGTAGTATGTTCGTACAGTAGAATATTATTCAACCATTAAAAAGAAGGAAATTCTGGCACATGAAGGAAACTTAAGGACCTTATACGATAAGCAAACAGGCCCCTCACAAAAAGGAAAAATACTGCCCGATTCCACTCCTGGAAGGTACCTAGGATAGTCAAAGTCACAGAAATAAAAATTCAAATGGGGGGGGGGGGTTTCCAGGGACTGAAGTAAGAGGGAGGAGAAGTTGTTTAACGGATAGAGTTTCTCTTTTGGAAGATTAAAAAAAAATCCTGGAGATGGATGGTGGCAATGGCTGCTCAGCCATGTGATTATACTTTATGTAACTGAACTGTGCCCTTAAAAATGGTTGAGATGAGCCGGGTGCGGTGGCACACGCCCGTAATCCCAGCACTTGGGAGGCTGAGGCAGGAGGATCGTGAGTTCAAAGCTAGCCTCAGCAATGGCAAGGCACTTAGCAATTCAATGAGACCCTGTCTCTAATAAAATACAAAAAAGCGCTGGGGATGTTGCCCAGTGGTCAGAGTGCCCCTGAGTTCAATCCCCAGTACCAAGAAAAAAAGGTTGAGATGATAGATTTCATGTTGCATGCATATTCAAAAACACTAAGAAAAACACTAAGTCTCTGCTCCCTTCATCTTCTATTCTGTGCATCCAGCTTAGAGCCTGGAGCTCTCTTTCCAGAGTAGAATGTAACACATTCTCTTGAATATTCGCAACAGTTGCCAATGAAATTGATGTGGGGAAGCAGCCAAACATTACTCAGGGTCAAATCAACAGACAGTGATTGGTTCAGGATGTGCCTGTTTGCCTGGGAAGACCAGAAAGTAAGCTTCCATACATGACAACCCCAAAACATCTGCAGATAGCAACACTGTTCAGGTGACAGTTGTCTCCTGAGCTGGGAGACAGGGCTGGGCTGGGACAGAGGCCAAAGGCCACAGGCTCTTCCTGGAGGGCTTACCAATTCGTGATCGGGATGAAGCCCAGACCTGTCCCTCGGGGCAACTGTTCTGAAGGTTGATGCTCGTGAGGACCAGAGATCTGTCCCCACAAAGGTCACAGAGCACCATGTGGTGGTGGAGGAACGATTGCATTGATGCACTGCCCCTGACTGCACCCAGTCTTGAGCCCCTGGGGCTGGACAAGGCTGCTGTGGAATACCTTCTGAAGTGATAGAGCCTTATGTCTTTCCCTTCTTAATCAAAAACAAATGAAGCCAGCTTGTGGGCAAATCGCCTCTTGTGTTTCAGTTCATGCCAGTGGCTAAGGCCAAGGACTTGGGGGAAACCACACAGCGTTTCTAATAACTGGAGAACTGTGTTTGACCTGGGCGTTTTCCCCCTGAAAGCTGACAACTGATGAAGCCTGCAGAGAATGAAAAATGAGCATCAGTGAGGATATGAGTCACAGCTCTTTTTCTCCCTTCTTGGCCCTCCTAGCTGTCCTCTGGTCTGAGGATCTTCTGCCTTTGCTGCCCAGCACAACTGTAAAGGCTTTGCCACCCACTTTGTAAAGAACAGCAAGAGCAAACACACAGAGAGTTCCCGCCTCAGTTCGCTGGGCCCAAGTGAACCGAACTTACTCCATTAAAAAATAGATCTGCCAGATCTAACAATCAGGATAACACTCACTGCAATTATGCAATGTTTACTCCGAGTGTGTCATCTGAGGTGCCAGGTAAATCATCTAAGCCGTTAACCTCTCCCTCAAAAAGAACCAATTTTTTTTTTTTTTTTTTTTTTTTTTTTGGTACCGGGGATTGAACTCAGGGGCACTTGACCACTGAGCCACATCCCCAGCCCTATTTTGTATTTTATTTAGAGACAGGGTCTCCCTGAGTTGCTTAGAGCCTCACTGAGTTGCTGAGGCTAGCTTTGAACTCATGATCCTCCTGCCTCGGCCTCCTGAGCCACTGGGATGACAGGTATGTGCCACCACACCTGACTAAAAGACCCCATTTTTTTGTCTTTAGAGTTCCTGCTCCCTTCGCTGAGAGGTAGAGCTGGTGGCTGTCCAAGCCTGGTTACTGTGCACTGAATTATTTTAAGCACATCTTTATGAATCATCAATGGTATTCCAAGGTGTTTGTTGGTCCCTGGGGACAGAGCATGGGCAAGACACAGCTCATCCCACCGGCAGCTCCAAGTGTGAGGGTGGGGAAGGTCCTGAACACCCATGAGGTTCCGCCACCCACCACATCCTCACACCTGGTCACACAGCAGCTCAGGATGCCTCTGTGTTGGGAAGACCAGGGAAAGGAGGACTACGGGATTTTGCCTTGACTGTGCTCATCACACATCAGATGCTGGGGCTACAGAAGACCTCTTGGGCCTGGCATTTTGAAACATATCCAGAGAGAAAACACCAAGAAAAGAGCCATGACTGCCACAGAAAAACACTGACCAGGTGGCATGTGTGTCTCCAGCACCCCTTGTGGATACCTATCCTGTATTCCTCCTACTCCTTCCCTGGGCCACCCCTCAGCCACCACCTGGACCATCACCTCCTTTCTTTGCTTTATTTTTCTTTTTTAAAATTTAGGTTTGGCTCATATAAGAGCATCATCTGTTGGAAAAATAGAATGCTATGGCATCCTCAGAAGGGAAGATGATTTTTTTCTTAGATCTGAAACCACCGGAAAATGCCTACTCTTGAGGACATTTTCAAAAAATTACATGCAGTAAAAGTCACTCTTCCCAGTGTCCATTTCTGGGAATTTTGACAAAAGCATGGAGCTGGATGGTCACTGCCACACAAGCTCTGCCCATTCTATCTTTCCCCCAAAGATCCATCAGAGACCCTGGCATACAGTGATCTGTTCTTGGTCCCCATCATTTTGGGGCCTTCTCCAGAATGTCATACAGACTTTGAGTTGACTCTGGCTTCCTCCACTTAAAAAAATGCATTTAAGATTAATGCATGATTATGTGAGCATTTCATTTTTTCTTGAATTAAAAACTTAGCAGCCCCATGTTTATAAGACCCTGCCAAACTGTTTTCCACACCGATTTACTATTTTGCACTCTCGTTAGTAACCTATGAGGGTTCTGGCTGCTCTGCAGCCTCCTCAGGTTTTGTTCTTTCATTCTTCTTTAGCCATTCTAATAGGATTGTAGGAGTCGCTGCAGTTTGAATTTCCCTAATGAATAATGATATTGAGCCTCTTTCCATGTGTCCATGGGCCATCTATATATCTTCTTTGGTGGGGGTTTAGTAGCTAATGAAATAATTCAAACATACAAATATAGGCACCCATCTGCCCACTAACCACTATCATCTGAAAGATTTAGCCACTGTCTGAAGGAGCCCCAATTAGGGAGATGGCTATTGCGGTCAGCTGGAAGCCATAAGTTCCACCTGATAATAAGTACGTATGTGATGCACCTGTAAGTGCACGTGAGGCACCCGCAAAGCTAAAGGTATATAACCGGGTGAAAGCGGTCGGAGTCAGGAGAAGAATGAATTCATTCAGTCAGTCATGCAGTCACTCGGTCGGAAGAAGAGTTCGGGTCGGAGAAGAAGAAAAGAATCAGAGCAGCCAGAACGTAGGCAGAGCGGTTACAGAAGAGAAACCAGATAGAAGAAGTAATTCCTGGTCAGAGTCAGGCAGAGGCTCCCGAGGAAGAAAGAAGAAAGGACAAAGAAGAAAGAAGCTCTAAAAGCTAAGCTCTCTCTCTCTCTAAAGAAGAAATCTCTCTTTCAAGCTCTCTCTCTTTCTCTCTAAGCTCTAAGAAGATGAAGAAGAAAAAGCTCTATCTTTCTCTCTAAGCTCTAAGAAGAAGAAGGAAAAGCTATCTCTAATCTTTCTCTCTAAGCTCTTTCTAAGAAGAAGAAAAATCTTTCTTTCTCTCTCTAAGCTCTCTCTAAGAAAGTAGAAGTAAAAGTAGTAATAGCTTTACTCTGCCTCCGAGAGTTTTCCTCCCGCGGCATTTGTGGCTGGCCACGACAGGCAGCTTACAACTGTCCTGAAGTTCATATGTGCAATTCCAATGACATTTTTTTTCATTTATTACTAAATAGGTAGTCACTAATGAGAGAGGGAGGGATGAAGAGAGGGAAGGGGAGAGGAAGAAAGGGGGAAAGGGGGAGAGAGAGAGAGAGACGAAAGAGGATATTTCTGGGAAAAATACAATGGAAATGGAGATTTCCACCAATTTAAAGATCTGGGTCTTCAAACCCCATCTCCTAAAGGCTCATGAGCCTGGCGAGGAGCATCTCCTCTGCTGCTTGGCAGCTCGACCTTTCTCCTGTGGTCTTTCTGTCTGCAGGCTGGGATATGAGTGTAACCTCTGGTGGATGTGGTCACACCCACTGTCTCTTCTCACTTCTTTGCAAACCCGTGGCTGTTCCTGTGAGGGTGTGGTTTGAGGTAGCTACTGGATTTGACACTGACTCCATGAAGCTAAAGGTTGAGCACTTCTCTGGAACTCTCCTTTTACCTACTATGCTGCCCTGCAGGTAGGACATAGATGTGGAGAGTCACCTCTGCCATGGCTGCTTCAGTCCTGCATTTTTGTAATTCATTAGGGAAATTATGCAGAATTAGAGATCAAAACTTGAGGGAAATTTTTTTTTTATACTGGGAATTGAACCCAGGGCCTTAGTGCATGGGAGACAAGCACTCTACCAGCTGAGCCACCACCCCAGCCTCTTTTGTAACTCATTAGGAAAGATTCACATGGTCATGGCCTGTGGTGGCAGCTCTCCATGATTCTGAGATTGACTTAGAAAGCCAATGCCATGACGTTGAGTCCAATGGACACCTATTGGAGTCAGCCATCTTTAAAATGTGTTTCTATGGGCATCTGGGCAAAAAGTTAGATGAAGCAACCCCAGGTATCCCACACTGAGAATACAGCTCTGTTTGTGCTGTGCTGTGGGCAGGTCAATGGATTATCCCCCCGCATGAGCCAAGAGTTCACTGCTATTGGAGGGAAGACTCACTTTCTGGCATAAGTCTTGCCCCAGGAGAGTTATTCTGAAGCTCAACTCAAGAGCTTCATAAGACCATATGGTTCCAATGGGATATGTTCAGTCCTTGGAGATGGGCCCAGGAGCACATCAACAGATACTCAACTCACAGGAAAGAAATACTAGCACATGGAAGAGGCACAATGGCCAGGGAAGGGCAAAGTTCATGTCTGACACACATGACTGTCTTTTACGCCATTTTCCCAGGTCCCCCATTTCTTTCATTCATTTTTCTTCCCAGGCTCATTTCCTTCTTTATCCTCTGCCTTCCCATGTTTTATTTTTATTGTTGTTATTTGTTTCCCTGTTATGGGAGTGTTTCATCCTGCCTTTTAGTCTAGAAACTGATTTGTGTGTGTCTCCCCCAGTGGGCTGACGGAGCCCTCATGAGCGGAGCCCCCATTCTGCATACTTTTTCTATAAACATGTGGGGTGACTTGCATTGTTGTGTAGATTTTACACTGCACAACTCTAGGGTCACCATTCTCATTGTAGTTACTGTATATGTTTTTATAAATATATGCATATATATAAAATAGTTATATATTTACCCAGAATGACTTTTTCTGGGTGTTAACAATAAAATTGCTTTAAGAAAGAGGTGACTTCATTTTGTTTGTACTAAAGTCCCATCAGGCTAATAATGATGGTGCCTACTGTAATCAACTAGAAGAAAATTCTAGTTGTTTTAGAGTTTATGTCTTAGAGTAGTTTAAGGTTTATAGAAAAAATATGCAGAAGGTATGGCATGCCCCAGTGGCACTCTGCCCAGTCCACATGTCTCTTTAAACACCAAGCTGTCATATCTTAGCCCCATCTCCACTGTACAGGAGCTTTTGAATACATTTTTAAAAATTGAATCAGGTTACTAACTACTGGTGATTTCTACCACGTGGTCCAAAATCACCCCAAATGACAATCTGAGAAAGGATTTATTTCCCAAAAACCCTGGAAGGAATTTTTTTTTCTTTTTGGTACTAGAGATTTAGCCCAGGGGCCCTTTACCACTGAGCTATATTCCTGACCATTTTTTATTTTTATTTTTATTTATCTTTTAAAATTTGAGACAGAATCTCATTGAGTCGCTTAGGAACTCACTAAATTGCTGAACTGGTCTGAAACTTGTGATCCTCCTGTCTCAGCCTCCCAGCCACTGGGATTACAGGCATGTACCACCACCATGTCCAGATGGAAGGAAGTTTTGCTAATGAATTACACTAGTTCTAACAAACAGTGGGAGATTTAGGCACATGCTGTGGACAAGACATAAAGCAAGAGGCTTCCTGAACATCTTGGACTTTATGGGATTTTGTAGTTCTCACATTTTATGCTCAAGAAAACCTGGGCTCCAGGAAAAAATGATATTGTCTCAAGTCTCAGAACCCAGGGCCACGACTCCTGACCTAAAGCTACATTAGTCCAGCATGACATTCACATCAGTCCAACTACATCAGTCCAGCTACATCAGTCCAGCATGACATTCATAGGTCCACTGAACCCTGAGATATATGGCCAGTCTGCACTGAGATATGCAGTCAATGTGAAATACACACTCAGATTAGAACAAGGAAGAATATAAAATGTCTCATCAGCAACTGTTTCATATTGAGTACATGTCAAAAGGGCAATATCGGCTTACATAGAATATATTATTAAAATTACTTCTGCTCATTTTTTTTCTACCTTTTTAAAGTGTGGTTACTAGGAATTGTAAAGTCATAGCACTGGTTCTATGGGGCAAACTAACTGCTCAGAGACCCCCCATAAAGAGTTCCACATTCTGAACAGGAAGAACATGGTAGGGATGCTAAAGACAAGACCTCAGTCAGCCCTGGGGTCCTGGGCAGGACTCTGTCCTTTTCTTTGCTTCAGTTTCCTTTTTAGGAAAGTGAAAAGATGCCCTGGGTAAGTGGCATGAAGCTTGCTCCTGACTCCCAGGCTTAGGCAAACCAAAGAGACATTGTCCTTCCTGAGAATATCCAGATAGGCTGGTGGTTTGTGGTTCTGATATGTGACTGTCAATGAGGAAGATAACTCTTCTCTCGGGGTTATCTTAGAGGAGCTAATTTGATGCTATTGCTGTTCCTTTAGTCCCCTAGGGAGCTAAGGCCAGCCTTCACTGGGAGGATGCTTGGGATGAAGGAATCATCCTACACTGGTGCCAACTAGCTTTGGTTCTTAGTGACTTTTAGGATGTTTCTCTTCTACTCTTCATTTCTTTCTTGTGGTTTATTTCATCAACAGAGGACCTTGATGTAATCATTTCTCTGTAATTTGGAGATTACATCTCTTTCACTAAATATAGAATACTGCCTGTATCAATGCATTTTACAGGCAAGCCCTATCTTGCATGGAAATTAAACAAGAGATTGGAATTACTAATAATGACATAACAGTTGAGTTTAAGATGTCTAAATTAAAAGAATAAGATCATTGGAATAAAGATGTAGAACAACAAATTAAACCCATTGCAACATTTTCCATCTGTTTCCAGTCACTGATCTTCCAAAACAGTGCCCTGTCAATACACCATCTTTGCTGTCTTGGTAAAAATACAGTATCTAGAAAACAGCAAGGTCTGCCCAATTAACACCTGGAGAATTGTTTGAGGTCCAGTGGTTTAAGAACAGGACATAGATAGAGGGGACAGTGCCAGCTTCCTTCCTGTAGTCCACAGGATCACTTGATGATGGTTGCTTATCTTGGGATAAAGGTCATAAGACCACTGTCGCCCCCACAACGGTGACATTTCAGTGCGGCATCGATGGTACCAAACGAATTTTTCTCAAGCCTGAGTGGCATGCACAAGAAAGAGAATAGATGAAATACACAACCGGTGGGTTAATGGAGCAAAGGGAGGTGGGAGAAGAGCCTACCATTTGGGTCACCTTTCGCTTGAATGTTGTTTTCATTGGTTCCCCTGCCTTTCCCGTAATGAGGTTGAAATGTTAGGTTTGGAGATGAGGGGGCTCTGCCAGAACAGGAGCAGCAGGGACAGAGTATTTGAAGGGCTGCTCTGAGGGGAAGAATTTGCAGGGTTTGCTGGGCCGGATGCTTCCCTCTAGTGGGTGGAATTTCCTACCTAAGTGAACAGGTATCTCAGCAGGTGGGGCACGCAAGTCTTTCCTCCCCCATCCCAACTTACCCAAGATCCTTGACCTATCAGACAAAAGCCCAGCTTGGTTCCTTCCCTCTTGGGGACTGCTGAGTTTGCAGGAATGTGGCTGCATCTTCTAGGGCTCCCAGGGACCCTGTGCATTGAGAATGAATGGGTAGGTGTTTCCTCTTCATTGTGTGGCAGCATGGTCCCTAAATGACGGAAACAGCCACAGGAACCTGCTCAGCATGTCCCCTCCCCCAGAGTGTGCACAAACAGGGCCTCAGCTTCCCTTAGCTCCCCTTCTTCAATGGCAAATATGGGTACAGTTTATTGAGCACTTGCTCTGTGCTGGGTACTGTTTTGTTGACTAAGCCTGAGGCAGGGCACTTTGTATTGATGTCCCCATTCCCTGGAGAGGAAATGTAGCACACAATTGGCCCAGGCCCCATCTTACCATCACTGACTGTGTGGTCGACTCTGTTGTCCTAGAAGACAGGGACAGCAGGCCAGCCCCACGCAGAAGCAGACACAGCTGTGCTCCATCACCCCTGAGTCACTTCTGTGTCTGTGGTGCGCTGGGATGGTGGAGGAGACTCAGTTGTTGCTCAGGAATCACACGTGGTGTAGAAAAGCCATAGCCAAAGCCAAAGAGACAAGGAGAAGCCCACATTCAAGACACCTGAAATCTGTGGGAGATCAGACCCTGTCTCAGACCAAGTGTCAGCACCAAGTGTCAGCATCAGGAAGATGGCTGGAGCGGGAAGAAGGGGCTCAGAGACCCTCGCTGGTGAGGGTGTTGTGTGGGTCTCCTGGGCCACCCCAAAGAAGAGTGCTCAAGGTGGGACACATGCTCCTCTCCTTGGCCAGTGACTTATCTGAAAGTGGGAGAGGAGGACTGGAGGAACAGGCCAGTGAGACACAGGCAAATGTGGAGTGGCTGCAAAAGTGGACCCAGCAGAAGTCACGGGACCAGCCCCACAACAAGTACCTTGGGTAGGAACTATGAAGACAGAGGCCCAGAGCTCTCTTCCCATCCCACAAACAAGGTCATGGTGACTTTCCTCCCTGATCACCTGGGACTTGTTTTATAGGCCAGCATTTGGATGCCTGTGGCCAGCCGGGTTTCACCAAGAAAAAGCTGCCTTGCACTATCACCTGAGAGCAAGAGTCCCTTGCCATCTCAGCCAGACTTCTCACCCAGTGACTCCAAAAGCAGCTAAAACCAGAAGTGGGAAGATCAGGAGTGAAACAGCAAACCAAACTCCACTCAGTGCTGTGCTGGTAAACATTTCATAACCAGCAGTCAGGAGGGGAAGGAGGAAGCCCTGATTTGTGGTGTCTACTGATCTCAAGCTGCCCTGGTGACGCCACTGAACACAGGACTGGAGACACAAGCAGCGGCTCAACACTTTACCACCCAGAAGCCGCGTATGCAAGCAGCCTCAAAGAAAGGGTGAGGTCCTGTCATTGGCCACCACAGGGACGGAACTGAAGGGTGTATGTTAAGTGCCACAAGCCAGTCACAGCAAGACAAGTACCACATGACCTTACTCAGAGGTGGAATCTAACAAAGCTGATCTCAGAGAAGTTGAGAATAGAATGGTGGTTACCAGAGGCTGGGTAGGACAGGGGAGGCAGGCATGGGGAAAGGCTGGTCAAGGGGTACTAAGCTACAGTCACAGGAGAAATAAGTTCCCTCTTGTTTTATTGCCCAATAGGGCAACTATAGATAATGTACGGCATATTTCAAAAAAAGCTAGAAGAAAGGATTTTGAATATCTCCATCACAAAGAAATGATAAACGTTTGGGTAGACAGATATGCTTTTCCTGATTTGGACATTATTTGATGTATACGTATATTGAAATATCACATGGACCCCATAAATATGTCTGGTTTTTAAGTGTCATTTAAAAAATTTAAATTAAAAAAATAGAGATAATTGTAAAGTGTAATCAAAAACTCAGGAAGTCATGAGTATTTTGAGTTCATGTTACTTGTGTTTCTAATATAATTTATTATGTTTATAAAATTTAATTTTTATAATGACTTTGTTGAATAAGCACTGACAAGGAGACATTTATCTCCAGGGGCCCTCCCTGAAGCATGCTGCAGTGTGGCAGGCAGGATGCAGCTGGGTCACGGTTATGTCCAGCATTTTGGCTGAGGGCATTGCATGTGGCCAGGCTTCTCCCCCCTGTGTCCTCCCAGCCACACACACAGTGCAGAGCTCAGGGGCTCTTCCCATGGCAGAACAGGAGGCACAGACTCATGGGAAACCCTGCTTTGCAGCCATTTCTTTTTCCTGCCTGCAAGGAGTCCCTCCCCACTGACACTGGGAGAGTTGCAAAGATACACCCCAGGAAACAGATCCAGGAGTCTCCTGATTTCTGTTCAGCAGAACAGGCTTCCAGAACTTCCACATGATGGCTTTCAGACCTTGGCCCCAAATATTGAGCATTGCCTAGTCCATCTGCCCTGGAATCCTCTGCCAGCCCCCCAGAAGCTCACCTAACATGTCTCACTTGTATCCAAGCTCCAGTCCCTCTTTGGAGCTGCCTTTGTCCTCTCCAAAGGCCTTTTACTTCCCCTATGCACATGCCCACCAAGCTGGGCTCCCTTATGCCCAGTGCCCCCCAAAAGTTCCCAGCCTTTCAGGTGTGAGGGTTTCCTGCTGTAGCTAGCAGGAAAACTGTAGCTAATAGAAGCACCACTGTGGGAAGCCACAGAGCTGGAAGAAGCCTGAAGAGTTCCTCTGACACCTGCTACTTCCACAGGAGGAGGTCACGTGACCTCCTGGAGAACACCCCCACAGGAAGGGAAGGTGGCAGTGGGGGGCTGGGGGTCCAAGAGCACCTTGACTGGAGCATGCTTTAGTCAACAGGTAAGGGAAGGGCTGACTGTGGTCCCTGGCTTAATAGCACCTGCAGCAGGAGCCCCAGGGATGTGAACACAGCAGGCATCAACACTGCCACCCTGGAGAGCCCCAAGACCTCAGTTGTCGGATGAGTAAAGGTCTGTTTTTCCCCTGACCAGAGCTTTTGCTTTTGCTGGTGGTGTTGGGCTCTAATTGCAAAGCGGTTATTCATCTTTTCTGGACTGGTGGGGACTTTTGCTGGGCTTACCCAGAACCTGCTGGCTGTGGCTCAGGCGCTAGCCCAGGCCTGCAACCAGATGGGCCCCTGGGAAATCTTCTCTGTTCTGTGTTCATGACAGGTAAGCAAAACTCACATAATTCCATACCCAGTAGTGCTATACCCTCCACAAACTGTTACACACTCTGCAGCTTCTGCGAATCCTCAGGGGCATGCTGATGAACTGTTGGAGAGGGGTGGCATGGAGCCTGCCCAGGTCTTAACTATCATAAGTCACAGCTGCCAAATACCTCCCACCCTATGCCCATTGCAAATACTGGACATTCCATTGAACTCAGGATGCAAAATTATGGGAAGGACATAGCTTGTCTCGAAAGCCCCCTTTCTCCCACAATTGCCCCAAGATCCCTCCATTCACTGCCCCATACCCACTTTCCCTTGGATCATGCCCAACCTTCAGGGGACACCATTCATTCACCCTCCAACATCTCCCTGACAAAACTGCCATCCTAAATGTTCAGGATCCACCCAGTTCTCATTCAAATGCCTTCCCATTCTCTAACTAGTAGCTGGGTTTTCCTCTAGCACTTCAAAAGGGACTTTCTGAGGGCTCCTGCCTTCATCCTAAAGAGTAGGTGGCAAATAGAGTCACGTGCCAGCTTTAGGCACTGAAGAGAGAATCTGGAATCAGGAGCAGGAGGACATTAGTGTTTCCCTGCTCCTCACCCCATAGTCTTTGAACAGAGCAAAGACCATACTCAGACCAGCCACAAACCTTCTTCTAGTGAAGAGCACAAGACAGTCTTCTCCATTCATGTTACATCCTTCAGTGGGAAAGAACTTGGTTAAGAAATTTCCTCCTCCTGTTATCTGTGTTGGTTACCACATCATAGTGATGGGAGGTATGACTAGAACCTTCTTTTGAGCTGGAAGGAAGTACAGATCTTTCAGGCAGCCAGCTGGCTCAGGAGACTCTGAATCAAGTGATTGATAGGTCAGGTCAAGGACATCCCACAGTGCCATTCATACATAGAGGGAATGTCACTCATTCTGCTGCTTCTCCCTTTTTCTTCAAAAGTAGAAGATAAAGACATATTTGAACCTCAATCTAAACATTTTTTTTTCAAGTTTAATGTTGGGTGTAATGACGGAGGTCCTGAATGTCAAAACCCCCTGGGTTGAGCCTCACCCCTACTTAATGCCTGTGATGGAAAGCAGGCCACAGAGCTGCATCACACAAATGTCTAAAGCATCATCAGGAGCGATGGAGCAACAAAGTAACCAGATGGTGAGTAAGCCCTGCCCAAGATTGCCCAAGTGGATACAGGCACCCAGGAGACTAAAGGTTGGAAGCCTCTGAATTGAGCATCTCAGCTTTAGCGTTTGCATTTCTTGGTCTCCCCTCCCCCCACCCTGCCCGGCCAGGTAAATGCTCTAACATGTAACCATCTACAGAGAAGCATCACATTTCAGCAATATGAACAAACCCCAAAGTCCACCTGTATGAAGGCTCTCACTTGATGTTCCTTATCTGGATGGAAGGTGGAGTTTTCCACTGAGACGATGACATTGTAGAATGAAATCCAATTACCAGGTGTCAAAGAGGGATTTGTATATAAACATATACATATACACACACACATACACACACACACACACACACACATACATACACGTATTTGTATTTTGTACTAGGGATTGAAACCAAGGGTGTTCTACCACTGTGTTGTATCTCCAGTCCTTTTTATTTTGAGACAGTCTCACTAAGTTGCTGAGGTTGGCCTTAAACTTGCAATCCTCCTACCTCAGCCTCCAAAGTTGCTGGGACTACAGACTTGAGTCCTCACACCTGGGGTGGAGATATATTGTTATACTGACTGTTCACAGAGAATGTTTCCTAAAGTGTAAAGTCCTCCTTCTAGCTGAGGCGCTGACCACTGGAGCTGACCATTCAGTCTGCCAGCCAGTGAAGACAGAAAGAGTAGTGAACACTCTTGGTTTCATCTGGGAGAGACCATGCTTGGTCTTCATGAAGGGGATTCTCTACTGGACCTGCATTTTTCATTTCTGCAAATATTTATTTATTTATTTATTTATTTATTTATTATTCTAAGTTGTTATGACAGCAGAATGCATTACATTTCATATTATACTTATAGAGCACATTTTTACACATCTCTGGTTGTATACAAAGTATATTCACACAATTCACACAATTTGTGTCTTTATACATGCACTTAGGGTAATAATATCCATCTCATTCTACCATCTTTTTTTCTTTTCTTCACCCTTTTGCCCCCTCCTATTTCCTCCCTCCCCATTGGCCATTCTAGTGTTCCTCTAATCCTTCTGTGCTCCCCATTCCAACCCCACTGTGAATCACTTCCTTATATCAGAGAAAACGTTCAGCATTTGGCTTTTTGGGATTGGCTAACTTCACTTAGCATTATATTCCCCAACTTCATCCATTTACCTGCGAATGCCATGATTTTATTCTCTTTTATTACTGAGTAATACTCCATTGTGTATATATACCTCAGTTTCATTATCCATTCATCTACTGAAGGGCATCTAGGTTGGTTCCACAGTTTAGCTTTTGTGAATTATGCTGCTATAAACATTGATGTGGCTGTGTCCCTGTAGTATGCTGTTTTTAATTACTTTGGGTATAGACTGAGGAGTGGCATAGCTGAGTCATAAGGTGGTTCCATTCCCAGTTTTCCAAGGAATCTCCATACTGCTTTCCATATTGGCTGCACCATTTTGCAGTCCCACCAGCAATGTATGAGTGTGCCTTTTCCCCCACATCCTCTCCAACATTTATTGTTGTTTGTGTTCTTAATAGCATTTCTGCAAATTTAATCCTTGAAACTTCTTCAAAATTTTCTTTTTTAAAAAAATGTATTATATATTACATCATTTTCATACATCAATACATCAACGTATTACTGAGTAAAGGTAGAGGATAAAAATGGAAAAATATCTCCCAGAAATCAATAACCAATTAAGAACTTTATTTTTCTTAATTATTCAAATTTTCTATTCATTTGATAAAGACGATGATTGCAATGCACCATGGAAGACAAAGGCATCAGTCTCTCCCCAAGGAGTGGCATCCCTGCCACAGGTTAGAGTAGAAAGGATCAATGGGCATTTTATTTCAATTGTTATTCATTTTAAATGGATATCAGGAAATGCATATATTTCAGGCACATCACACTTTGTTAAAAATAATTACAAATTTTTATTGATTAGTATGATGCTAAAGAAGATATTTAAATTTAGAAAGTGAGCCAACTTTAAGGTTTCAAGAAAATAATTCTTTTAAATGTATTTTATGAATAACATTTTCAATAGTTAATAAATAATTCCATTTATTTTAATTATTAAATAAATAATATTTGTTATCATACATTTTAATCACATAATATTGAAATAAATAATTAAAAACAAAAGTTTTGGAGGCTGGATATAAATGACTAAAATTGAGAAGACACTGAGATTAGACTCTTATAATCAATACCAAGTTTTTACTAATAATAGCTAGTATTTATAAAGCACTAACTATGCCCCATATGACTTCAGCACTCTCCTCACTAATCCTGATAAAAACCCTATGAAGTAGGTGCCTCATATCACAGGAGAAATTGAAGTACAGAGAGTTTTATACCAGGAAGACAGAACACCTGGGTAGCACCAGCTGGGATCATATCACAGGCTGCTGGAAACCCTCAGGAAGAACTTACTCCCTGCCCTCAGGGTGCCCATCTATAAGGTGGGAAATGCAATGTCAGTCTCCAGAATTACATCAAAGATCACACACACACACACACACACACACACACACACACACACAAAGTGAATAGGAATAAATTATATGTATTTTAATTAAAAAAAGATCACATGAATTACACAAATTGTTAAAATATGTATTCATTCAACAAATGTTTTCTGAGGACCCACCATGTTCCTGACCCTCTGCTGGTCAAAACATTTAGCATCCAATAAATTTTTATTTAAAGCAAATTTAACTGAGCGTTAACCAGAGCTTAATGTCTTCTCCCAATCCCTTGGCTCTTCTGCTTTCTCTGTGGAACAGTCCCGTGCTCTCTGCTTCTAGTCTCAGTCTCTTTTCCCATCTGAGGGCATCTTAGCAAGAGGCTGGGCATCTTAGCAAGCCTGGGCTTGATGCTGAAGGCTGCTTACCAGCACACTGTCCACCTCTCTTGAGTCTCAGTCCCTCAGCAACAGAGGAGAAGGCTGATTGGCATCAGAATCAAGAGTTCAAGATTTGAAAACCAGAAACACCTGGATTAGAATACTGATTTCTTTTTTCAGTAGTTGTTCAGCACTAGGCTAATACTTGTTTTTCTGAGCTTTAGTCTCTTTACTTTACAAATGGAGAATGAAAGTATTTCCTTTCTGAAGATGTCCTTCCCACAGCATCTGTCTCAATACTTGCTCATTCCTGCACTAGCCCAGGAGTTGTGCTACGGAAGCTAAATCTCCTTGGAGACCCACAGAAGGTCATGGACATGGTGGATCTTCAGTAGATGTTTGTTAAATGAACACATTGTTAAAAATTTTTATTAGTTCTTTTTAGTTATACAGGACAGTAGAATGTTTGACATATCATACATACATGGAGTATAACTTCCCATTCTTGTGGTTGTACATGATGTGAAGTTACACTGGTCGCATATTCATATGTGAACATAGAAATGTTATGTCCAATGAATTAATACATTTATTTATTTATTTTTATTCTAAGTTGTTATAAATGACAGCAGAATGCATCACATTTCATATTATACTTACAGAGCACATTTTTACATATCTCTGGTTGTGAATGAATACATTTTTAAAGTCAATGTTCTTCAGAAAATAGCAAGTTTTGGTGAGTGTTTCAGTCAGCTGTGAATAATACGCTGCTGTGAATAAATGACAGGACCAGAACAATTGTAGAGGAGGAAAAGTTTATTTAAGAGCTCAAGGTTTCAGATTTCTCAGTCCATAGACAGCTGATTCCATTCCTCAGGGCTCGAGGTGAGGCATGACATCATGGTGGAAGAATGTGGCAGAGGGAAACAGTTCACATATTGATCAGGAAACAGAGAGAAACCTCCACTTGCCAGATACAAATATGTACCCCAAAGCTATACCCCAATTCCCACCTCCTCCAGCCACAGCCTACCACTTTAATTACAACTCAGTTAATCCCTATGGGGGATTAATTCACTGATTGGGTTGAGACTCTTATCACCCAATCATTTCTCCTGTGAACCTTTTTGCATTGTCTCACACATAAGCTTTTGGGGGACACATCACATCCAAACTGTAACAGTGAGGATGTGGAGAAATTGGAGTAATTGTATTCTGTTGGTGGCAGTGTACAATTGTGCACCATTAGGGAAAACAGTGTGGTGGCTCCTTAAAAATGTTACCTGTATGCTCCAGCAATTTCACTTCTGGATATGTACTCAAATGGATTGTGAGTAGGGTCTCAAAAAGGCATCAAACACCTACCAACAGCGTAATTCACAAGAGCCAAATGTCGAAGCAACTCGATTGTTCATCAGTGGATGAATAGAGAAACAAAATGTGGTCTGTACATATATTAATGTACAAATATTATTCAGCCTGAGAAAGGAAAAAAATTCTGACACAGGCTACAACATAGATGAACCTTGAAGACATTAAGCTAAGTAAAATAAGCCAATCACAAAAGGACAAATACAGTATGATTTCACGCATATGAAGAACTTAGGGTAGTCAAATTCATAGAGACAGAATGGTGGTGGCCAGCAGATGCAAGAGAGAGAGCACTGGAAAGTCAGTGTTTAATGGGTACAGAATTTCAGTTTGGTTTGGGAAGATGAGAAAGATCCGAAGATGCATGGTGGTAATGGTTGCACAACACTAAGAATGTACTAAATGACACTTAACTGTGCACTGAAAAATGGTTAAGATGGCAAATTTTATGTTATGCATATTTTTAAAGAAACTCTATGTTCTTGTCCTTCCTGTTTCCAAGCAAGTGCTGACATTAGCATGAAGGGAAAGATTGGGCTAACAGAGGTAAAGAGAAATAAGGATGACTTAGGGAGTTCCCTGCATGGGGTGAGGGTGGATGAGGGAAGTCTGCAGGCCCCAGAAGGTCCACACATGGGTGGGACCTCAGCTAGAAAACCCAGAGAGGGTTCATCTGCAATGTACTAGCTCAGAGGACAGAGAATCCATCCTGGAAAAAAGATGAGCTAGGCAAGGGTATCCATGGGGGAGATGACAGAGAAAAGAAATGAACCAGGGAAGACCAAGGAAGACAGGTCCCTGGTCCTGCCCCTCATGTTGGAGAGGAGGGTGACCCTGATTCCTGGAGACCCTCAAAAAAACAAAACAAAACAAAACAAAACTAAGAAACTGGAAAAACACCAAAAAAAAAAAAAAATGAAAGGGACATACCAACATAGGAATATTACATTTTGTGCTTTTTCCTCCTTTCCAGTAACAAAATTTGTGATCAATGTAGAAATTTAGAAAAATACAAAAAAAAAAAAAAAAAAAAAAAAAAAAAGACACACAAGAAAATTAAAAATCCCCATATAACCTGAACACTCAGGGATATAATTTATACAGTTGAATGTTTATACAGTTGAATGTTCCTTTAAAAAGTTTTAGGCACAAATTCCATAATTTTTTTCTTTTTTTGTGGTACCTGGGATTGAACTCAGGGGGCACTCAACCACTGGGTCACATACAGCCGTTTTTGTATTTTATTTAGAGACAGGGTCTCACTGAGTTGCTAAGTGCCTCGCCATTACTAAGGCTGGCTTTGAACTCATGATCCTCCTGCCTCAACCTCCCAAAGTGCTGGGATTACAGGCATGCGCCACCGCGCCTGGCACAAATTCCATAAAACTTTTTTTTTTTTTGTGTACCGGGGATTGAACTCAGGGGCACTTGACCACTGGGTCACATCCCCAGCCCTTTTTTTTGTATTTTATTTAGAGACAGGGTCTTACTGAGTTGCTAAGTGCCTTGCCATTGCTGAGGCTGGCTTTGAACTCGCAATCCTCCTGCCTCAGCCTCCCAAAGTGCTGGGATTACAGGCGTGCGCCACCGCGCCCAGCTTCCATAAAACTTTTAAAAAATATATCACATTGTTTTGAAACTTTTCTTTTCACTTAAAATAATATCCATTGCCCCATATCATAAAGCTCTTGTATACTGTATAATTTTTAATGGTTACTCAACCTTTCATTCTATAGATGGACCCTCATTTAGCCAGTCCTCTTCTTGACACTGCTACCTATAAGAGATACCCCTCTAAGTTCATCAATTCTGTCATTTTCCATCATTTTTTGTTTGTTTGTTTTTGTTTTTTTGGTGCCTGTTATGGGCCAGGCACTGTTGCAGGCACTAGGTACATAATGGCAAATCTAGTTCCTTTCTTCAAGGAGTTTATAGTAGGAAGGACAAACAATAAACAACTCAACAAACAGACATTGCAATAAAGGATGGCCAGTGTGATGCTATAGATGCAAGTTTGTACAAATCTAAGTACGTAGCTACTCAGGGTTTGGATAACTCTTCCCCAAGGGCCCACGTGTAGCTTGGCCACCAGTCCCTGGCACTACTGGGAGGTAGTGGGATCTTCAGGAAGTGGGTTTAGTTTTAGTTAGCTTTTTGTCCCTCTGACCAAATACCCTGTGACAAAAATACCCAACAAGAACAAATTAGAGGAGGGAAAGTTTATTTTGGGCTCATGATTTCAAGGGTCTCAGTTCACAGAGAGCTGACTCCATGGCTCCGGGCCCCAGGTGAGGCAGCATGTCCTGGGGGAAGGGCCCAGTGGAGGAAAGCACTTCACTCCATGGTGGTCAGGAGGCAGAGTGCCTGCGGTCACCACCCACTCAGTCCATTCAAACTAGGATGATCTGATTAGGTTACAGCTCCCATAATCTAATCATTTTATTTATGAATATTCCTGCATTAACAAGAGGTTTTGGGGGGACACCTGATATCCAAACCACAACAAGGACCAAGTGGGAGGAAGTTAGGTCATTGGAGATGTGCCCTTCAAGTGGACATTGAGACCCTGCCCCTTCTTTCCTCTCTTTTTGCTTTCTGGCAGCCATGAGGTGAGCAACTACTCTACTACTCACTGCTGCCTTACCACAGGCCCAAGAGCAATGGGCCAATTGTGGACTGAAACCTCTGAAACTGTGAGCCAAAACAAACCTTTCTTCCTTATGAATTGATTCTCTCAAGTATTTTGTCACAGTGATGAAAAGATGACTAATAGCTCAAATTTTCAAGAAATATTCATATTTTCTTTAGCAGTATAATTTTTATTTTTTTTTAATCTTTATTCTACTAGAGTGACAGAAACTCAAGTTCAATTCATTTTGGATCCCCCCCTTTTCTTGAGTTGGGGATAATTTTTGTACAGCTTCTGAAACACTGGGGCGTGTGTGTGATTGTGTGTGTGCACCTTTATTTTGGGGGGGGTGTCTTTCTCTCCATCCAGCAGACCTCACCCCCAGGATGCTGATCAATCGGTGTAATACTCATTGGTTCACCTGGGTAACCAATGGAGTCATCATCAGTCTTCTGTGCCTGTCCCCTTCGTAACTTGTGTTTCTCACCATTCCTTCCAACAAATTTGTCTCAGGTTCGCTGTCCCCTGAAGGCCTTTCCCAGGAATCACAAGACAATTCTCTTTTTTAAGGGAGATGCTAGAACTTTCACACTCAGGACTTCTGTAGATTTCTCTTCTCTCCTCAGCTTTCCCCAGACTGTTTCTCAAGTCTCAGGTAGGAGACCAAGTGGGCCCAATGGGCTTATCTTTCTCAAATTCCCAGCCAATTTGATGCCTGGGCCCCAAAGGCCCAAATGCATGGGGAGGAAGTGGGGAATTTATTTCTTGGTGCCTCAGAAATGTCATTCTTCATAGAGTGTACACATAAGAAGTGAAGAGATGCTTCTAGAAAGAGTGGACATACCAGCCAAGACTTCATAGAGAAGGGGACTAGCCAGGTGAGCAGATAGAGGCAGGGGAAGTCTCCCAGGGGAGGGGAGGGAAGTGCTTCTAAAGGACATCTTGAAGACAGCCATTTGCCCACACATGGTCAGACTGGTGGAGCCAGAGTTGCTGAAAATAATACCCTGGATGCTCTCAAACACCATATAATTCATAGATACTGGTTTAGAGGATATCTATTATGCTGGGTTAACTTAGGTATAACCTGTCCTAGAAAAAATGAGGTACCAATCCTCAATGTTTTTCTGGCATAGATGAGCACTGCCCATGTGCTTGATACAAATGTACTTAATTGTCATGGTAACAACTGCTTGTAGGAGATTGAATCCAATGCAATCTGGCACTATAAAGAAAGGTGGAAATCATTGGTACCTGAAAGAGGCATAAATTACTTAAGAATAAGCTCAAGGGTTCAAAATCCCTCTGAGACATTTTTTTAGAGTAAGCAGTCAACATATTATTTGAAAAAATCTTGCCCATGTATACTGACTTGAGCCATTCATATTTGTGGAGAAAATAGAGCCCCCCCCCCCAAAGCAGTATAATAGTTTATTTTTCATTATTTCTATTTGATTACCATTTAGCAAATTCAAAATTATCCTAATATTCAAAATTATCCTATGTCCAGTCTATAAACTTCTCTGACAGGTCCATGTGATCTTCATCTAGGACTTTTTAAAAAAAATTTGATACTGGTGATTCTACCCGGGGGCGGTTTTACCACCGAGCCCTTTTAAATTTGTTATTTTGACACAGGGTCTCACTGTGGTGCTGAGGCTCTTGCTAAATTGCATGAGGCTGGCGTCGAACTTGTGACCTTCCTGATTCAATCTCTTGAGTTTCTGGGATTACAGGCATGTGTTACCATGCTGGGGCTGCAGCCCTGCTCCTTGGCAGTCTTCCTGTTAGACCGAAAGTTAGCGAGTCCAGAGGGGCCCAGCCCATAAGTAATGAACAATAAAGCTAAGAAAGGAGACTCCCATGCCCAGTTGCTCAGAGAAGAAGAACTTGGATCTGAGGCCAACAGCAGCTAAAAGGACCCCCAAGGATTCCATGTACTCCCAGAACCTTTACCCACAAACTGCCTTCCCCTTTAAAAATAACAACAAAATCAGAGGAGTTTTGAATATAAAAGGAAACAAAAAACAAATTCCTTGGTCTTACTGCACCTTTAAAAACATAGCTATAGGGAAGAGGAGGCAGGTGCAAGGCAGGCAAAGTGTGATTTAAAACCTGCAGCCTTTTTTTTTTTTTTTTTTTTTTAAACAAGCTGAGCACTTTGAGATCTGATTTCAAGGACACATACAACAACCAGGAAGGAAGTAGGCTGCTGAAGCAGCCTTACTGAAAGGACCTAACAGAAGAAGGAAGTATTTAAAGAGCCGTCTTGACGATGAATGTTAGTAACACACATGTTCCATAACAGATTTTTTTAAAAAAGTCTTTATTTATTGACTCCTAAAAACATTCCATTATCATGTACAACAATATTTTTAAAAAGCAAATTTACATAAAAATTCATGACATATATTTACAGAAATAGGGGCATCCATTGGAGGAGGAGTAGACTCTTGATCTTTTCTCCTCCACATCTCCCTTCTCTTCTCCCACGTTTCTACTATTTTTATGTGCCTATTCCTTAAAGCAGTGAAAATAAATACCAGGAAAATTGACCTTCACTGCATTCACATGACAGGCTAGTCTGCAATAGATCAGAGGGATGGAGGTCCACCTATATCCACAAAGCTTGATCTCACCGAGCCGGTGAAGAAGCAACCAGCCAGATGATGTGCGTGGTACAGTAGATGCATATAGAATGGTAGCCTTAATGCAACTTTAAAATGGATGCACCCAGCTACAAATAATTTAGGGAGATGGGTAATAAAAATAGATACCTTAAGAAAGCTCACTAAGCCAGGTGTGGTGGCGCACGCCTGTAATCCCAGCACTTTGGGAGGCTGAGACAGGAGGATCGCGAGTTCAAAGCCAGCCTCAGCAATGGCGAGGCACTTAGCAACTCAGTGAGACCCTGTCTCTAGATAAAAAAAATACAAAAAAGGGCTGGGGATGTGGCCAGTGGTTAAGTGCCCCTGAGTTCAATCCCCGGTACCACAAAAAAAAAAAAAAAAAAAAAAAAAAAAAAAAGAAATCTCACTATTTCAGTTAAACATTTGCTGGTGGGGAAGGAAAAGACTGTCACTAGAGAGGAATAAAAAGGGATTTAAAACATGGCTGGATTTTTACTAAAACAGTAACTAATACCAAATAATAATAATAATTGGTCTTCCAGGTGCAGCACATTAACCAGTGCAGAATGTGTATGCACCTAAGAGTCCCAGAATCCCCCAATGCTGGGGGTTTTACCCAATGACACAGCAAGGCAAGGAAAACCTCATTTATGCCTTAGTCCAGGACACACTTCTATCCAAACACAGACTGGGGGAAGGGTTCAAGGTTTCCATTTTAAAAGAGTTGCTCATCCTATTCTCTATAGTGTTCCAGAGCACACTGTCCCAAAGTTTTACTAAACAAATCATATCCAAGAACAAGAAATATGCCACAAACATGCACCTGAAAATTTTTTACCCTGCAATCCAGTGCTCTTTAGCACAACAAGTACCTAACCCCTTTAACAGTGTCTTCTGCTGAGGACAAACTAAATTCTATTCTGTGAATCCACTTTATGGAGACAAGGAATAAGGAAGCCATTCATTTTCAAAGGCCTGAGACAATTGAGATCCCCTCAAGATTTAAAAGGACAGCACACACCTGGGTATAAAGATGAGAGGGGGGGAAAAAGTGGTTGAATAAGATGGATATCATTATTCTAAATGCATGATTGAAGACTTGAATGCTGCGAATATACTTTGTATACAAACTGTTTTGTGTAAAAAGATGCTATATATGTATTGTATGAACTGTAATACATACTACTATAAATAAAAAATTTTAAAAAAAGATGAGATAGGGGGTCATTGCCTGAGCCAACAAGCATTTTCCAGAAAATGCAGCTCCACTGTTAAAGCAGATACATACTTACATATACATATATGAAATATGTATATTTCACACAGCAATTAAAAATTCAGTATCTACTTGACTTGGGAGAGACCCTAAGGAGAGCTTCAGGAAAGTACAGTGGGTTAAATATTGTCCAGTGAGCAAGACCACAGGCTGGGTGCCCCAGAAAACAGCAGTTTCTAATTTTTTTCTTATTTCCCTAGGATAATATACCCCAAAATACAATGCATCTATAAGATGTATAAATTGCTGTAGTTCACGAGGCATATATTGGCTGACCAAACAAATTCTTGCTGAGTGGCTACTGAGACATCTTAAACCAAACTGAGGACATTGCACTGGAATCCCACACCACTTCTGAAAGAATGAGGTAAGTCAGTATTGTTTAGGTACAGAAAGCACAGCATAAAAGAGTGTGAATCCTGAGAGTTTTTTTTTTTTAATTTATGTATACTTATAGAAAACTGAAGTGTGTTGGAAGAATAAATTGTATTCTTCTTGTGACTACTTCTAGGGAGGAGGATTTGGGTTGGAAAAAAAACCAAAACTTTTGTTTGTTCTTCTTCTAGATTGCTAACATTTTCTGTAGTTAATATGTATTATTTTAGTACTAAAAATCACTTTGTAAAATTTTTTTAAATGCACCCCAATACTTCATTGCTTACCAAACTTGATAAATGCTATAATCTGTGTAACACAAGGGATACAGCATGCCTTTAATATGTGCCTGTTGAATGAATTAAAAGACTAAAAATCAGAGTAGGAGTGGCACATATTTAAGAACTATCAACTCTGACTGAGCCTGGAAATAAAAGCAATTATTTTGTAGTAGGAAAAAATATTGGAGCACTCCAGTCTAATGAAAAAGCAAGAAAGTAAGGGACGAGGTTTACAGAAGCAAGTAGGGATCTTTGGGATTCTCTTTAAAAAAAAAAAAAATTGAGAAAAAGCTCTGTAATTGTAAGGCCTTGTCAAACTACTGTTGGCATGAGGAAGCATCTAATACACAAAATAAGCAGAAACAGCCCACTGAGCCTGCAGTTATGCAATCAGCTGAATCCTGCCATTGGGTGTCCTGACAAGTTCAACCTGAGCCACTGGCTCCTCCTCCTTAGTATTGCCATGGATACCACCCAAGAGCCAAACAAAACAAACAGAAGAGGGGAAATGTCACAGAGCTTTGAAAATATATCTTTTTAGCGCTTAGATTATTGATTGTCTGCCTTTTTCTTCTTCTTCTTTAAGAAAAAGGTTTTAGCAATAATTTCTAAAGAATGAAATACAAAGAATGAAAAGATAAACTGAAAAAAAAAAATCTTAATCAGGCATTACTAGATTGTAGGACAGACAAAAATCTCCCATCCAAGAGTAGCCCTAATGCTTTTTGGCTCAAGAAAATGGCAACAGAGTCTATCAACTGGCTTCCAGGGGAGGCCCAGGAGAGGAAGCAAATGGGATGCAGGGGATGGGCCACCTTGAAGAGACCCCAGGCAGATGGGGAGATGGGCCAGCCCAGAGCACTATGGCTCAGCCTCAGGCCATGATTCTGGCCCCTTTATTCAGCAATCATTTCTCACAAGAACTACAGCTACTGCACACATGAATACATTTCTTTTGGGGGGTTAGAGTAGTCTCTAATTTAGACTTTACTTCCCTGAGAAACGGTAGAGCATTTACATGCTTTTCTCATAAGAATCGATGGTTCAATGCTGAAATACAAGTTTTCTCAGTCTTCAAGTAAGAAGTAACCCACACCAGATGATACCTAGCATTGAAGTAAATGTAAACACATTACTTGGTTAATTTTCACAGTTACTGCCAATGATGGCAGTCAACAGATACACAGGAAAAATCTGCTTGTTGGATCTGGAAGACCACAGTCCTTCTAGCATAAGTGCATCTGTTAATGAGATGCTGCCAAGTTGCTGTACACATTCTTGATGAGCTCAAAAGAGGAAGAAGGTGGTCAATCAGCTGTCCTTGTCAAGTCAGGTATATATCATGAAACAACATCACTTGTTTTGACAGTTTTTTCACTCCTGAATGGAGGAGTGGCGGATGGATCTGTGATAATCCTCTGGACTGCTAATGTGTTCTGGTAAGTCGTAGCCCCTTAGGAAATGTCCACTGTTTTGTTGAGCAAAATAATATAGTTGTCTGGCTAGCAGAGGTTCCACCTAATAAGATATTTTAAAAAGACATTACTGAGATATTCTTTTTAACATCATGCAATTGGCTTATCATGAAATAACACTCAAATCCTAATGGTTAAATTCTAAATAAAAACTAGAGTTATATGCTATAACACATCAAAGCATTTCATATTTGGAGCCATCTGAAGAACCAATTTTTTGTTAGTTCTTATGTAGAGCAACATGTAAACATCTACTTAGTTCTGGGTTTCAATTGAGACTAAAGTTAAAGATGATACTTTCAAATCAATTGCACTTGCAATTTACAAATTTACATTTAAGAACATACATTATCTGATAAAATAATCAAATTAATAAGTCAGGTAAATTTCAGGATAATTTAAGCTAGTGAATTTGTTTTTCCACCATCACTCTTTGACAGGGTGAAGGGCTCATCCTGAATGACTTAAGATTTCATTTTGTATAATTCTAAACCAAAGGTAAAGAAAAAAAAAATAAAAAAACAAAAAACAGCCGCAGACTGCTATTATGGGAAAAGAGAGGCTAATCTGCCCCAGATTGACATAGTTTGGTTATTAGTGTGAATCATATTCACCAGAACAAAAGTCAATAGTCAGCCTTTCCTGAATTTATAACATTTAAGACAAGCTGAAAGCTCTCATCAATTGTGCTATTTGCTATTAAATTGAACCATTTTGACATTTGCTATACAGTGACTTGCATAACTTCTTTGTAAGTATCTGAAATTAATTAAATCCATAATCAAAAAGTAGACTCATGGGTGTACACATGTATCTTCCTTTTATGGGTCATACAGTACCATTTTGAGGGGTGCCTTGCCTGGGCAAACACCTAGAGGAGAGCCATTCCCTCCACAAACCCTGTAAATCAGATCCATGCAAGACTTTACCGCCTACTTTTTAAATGTTGCTCATCAAGGCTGAGTTTATTTATTTATTTATTTAACACTCTCTGTTGATAACAAGACATTAGTAACTCTGTCATTAGCATATCAATCATTGGAGACAATTCATGAGAAAATTCTAAAGTCTATGGGCTTATGTTTTT
Source organism: Tamias sibiricus (assembly GCA_025594165.1). Lineage (NCBI taxonomy): Eukaryota > Metazoa > Chordata > Mammalia > Rodentia > Sciuridae > Tamias > Tamias sibiricus. Next base: position 2,750,205 of record CM046666.1, read on the forward strand.
GTTGGTTGATTGGGTTTTACAATTAAGGAGGGAGATTCATATGTTCAAGATTAGAGTGTTTTACTTCAATTTTTTTTTTCAGTACTGAGGATCAAACCCAATGCCTTATACATGCTAGGCAAGCTCTCTACCAGAGAGCTACACACCCAGCCCTCAATTTTCAATATGAAATACCGTCAGAGCTAAAAATCCAATCTGAATTTTGGTACTGTGGAGTGTAACATTTTACCTGGTAATATCTGCGTGTGTAGTAATGTAAAAATTATCACATCCAAGCATCTTAGTGTTCAAGATTGTTTTCTATGGTGAATGAATGTTAAATGCTATCTGTATAAACCTGAGTTCTTTTCTATGAAACAATGTTTACTTGCCACAGTGGCATTCGTCTTGTTTTGTTAGAGCCCATGAGGAGGGATTAATCCACTTGGACTTCTTGAAAGATAAAGCCTTTTTCAAATAGCACATATTCAATAATCAAATAATTCCCCCCAAATCCAGAAGTAAAAGGGCTTGGGCAACATTTGGAGGGGACCTACAAAATACACAAGTGAAGCTGGTCATGGTAGCCCACACCTGTAATCGGAGCAGCTTGGAAGGCTGAGGCAGGATTGTGAGTTCAAAGCCAGCCTCAGCAACTTAGTCCCTAAACAAGTCCCTAATAGTGAGACCTATCTCAAAATAAAACATATTTAAAAAGGGCTGGGAATGGGTCTCAGTGGTTAAGTGTCCCTGGGTTCAATCCCTGGTACCTAACTAAATAAATAAAATTTTAAAAATACACAAGTGAATGGACAGCTTCCTAAGTTGAGAAAAAATTCTCTCTCCAGAGAAGATCCACTAACCTGGCAGTATTTTTAAAGCTATATTAGGCATGGAGAAATTTGAAGGGCAACTTTGAGTATCAATCCTTTAAAATCCCTATAAAATGGGAGTATGACAATTTGTAAAAGAAAAAAAGATGGGACAAGCGGAGCCCTTGGTCTGAGCTCTCTGCCCTGGTTCTGTGATGAGTGGGTCTGAGGGTGGAAACAGCACGTGGCTCTTTGGGCTTTGCTGTGCACTGGACCATGCTTCCTCCTCTATTTTAAGGTTTCCACTTATTTTCCCAGGTGGTTTGACATTTACTTTTCAGATTTCTCTAAGTAGGACTTTGCCCTCAAGAACAGGAAAACTCGATGTGTAATTCAATGATGATGTAACTGCATACTCACGTGGGCCGTGATGAGCTTCCTTTGCCTCTGAGGATCTGGAAACTCCTCCCCGAAGCACAGGGTCACCTGGAATCTTGGCAGGGGACGGCCGTGGTGCGCAAATGCTTGCAGCTCTGAGAAACCCACAAAAGCAAACCAGGTTAAACAGGAAGTAAGAGCTTTCTGTGATTCTTCACTATGAAAAGAACAGTCACCCTTCATTTCCCTAAGTAGGGTTCCTTAACATGCAGACTCCAGAAACAAAATCACATGTACAAGTTTGTATGTGTGTGTTTCCTCACTTTTCCTCCGTTCTTTCAGGGGAATATGGCCTAAGCTGAAGAGCACTGCTGTGCAGCACCAAACCCATAAGGATGCAACTGGTCGAAGAGAGGAGAGAAGGAGGGTGAAGAAGAAAATGAAATGTCATGTTCAGGCAAAAGAATAACTTATGCAAAGAAGACATTTTCGTTTTTTAAAAAATCAGAATGTTTCAACGTCCCAGAATTATTTTAAAAACCCATGCCTTGACTATGAAAGAGATGTTGATACAGTGTCTGTGCTACTGGCGACATCTCAGTGGCTCAGACACTAGCTAACAGCAGCTTGTCCCACTCGGCACTAGGTGTGAACCCCAAACTGTGGAACTCTGAGGAGACTTGAGGACTCCTTGAGGACAGGATGATGACTTGAAAGGGGCATGATGATGCCCTACTGGCCCCCTCTCTTGTGGATATACATATCCTGAAGCTAATGCTCCTATCTGAACAATATAAAACAGATAGGAACATGTGTCCAGGGTAGAGCACTTGCCTAGCATGTACAAGGGCCTGAGTTTGATCCCCAACTCAGCAAAAAAAATATTAAATGAAGAATTTTTAAAAAAGAAAAGAAAGGCATGTGTCAAATCATCCAGTCCCTGGCATTAACTCCTGTCCCCTTACCCAAACTCAGGGGAACTCTGGAGCTAGAGTCTAATGTCATGTCTGCAAAAAAAAGTGAATTTACACAGGAACTGTGAAGGCTTCTGCAGAGCAGCAAAGCAATACATCCTTATCAGATACACACCCTTAGGCCATGCCTTTCGGGACTGTCCCTAAGCAGGGTACAAATCCTGAATGGGTAGATATCAAAGATTTCCACTGTTCTCTGCAACTAAAGTTTCTAGCTAACTCACACAACTCTTTAACTTCCTGCTCTGTTTTTTTTTTTTTTTTTTTTTTTCTTTTTCTTTCTTCTTCCAGAATTCTAATCAAACTCAGCCGACTTAGTCAGAATGTATAAAACACATTCACACTGCTGTGGCCTGGGAGTACACCTACACAAGTTAATAAGAGTGGCGAGTTGGCACAATTCTCCGAAAAAGTCATGCTAACACATGAATGTTCGGTGGGAATCCTTAATTATGCAGAAGCTGGTCTGCACAGCTGCAGTTTTAAAGTTCACAGCATCCTTCCTGAACCTCAGTGAACCTCAGAGGTTGCAGTGGGCAAAAAGCACAGGCTTCTGTTACAAAGGAAGACAAAAAAAAAAAAAAAAAAAAAAAAAAAAGAAGAAGAAGAAGAAGAAGGACAGAAGGACTCTTGCTTACAGATAAATGTGAAAAATTAAATTCTAGGCAAGAAAAATTCACAGCCTCAGGATATCCACTCTACTCTTGCACCAGCTTCTTGGCTGTGGCCACCTCTCACCTGTCAGCTCTGACTCAAAGTGTACCTTACAGCTCACAGTGAGGACATTCTATCTCCCTAAAACAGGCATGGCAAGAGGAACTGAGAGAAGCAAGTGCCATTTTTTCCCAGGATGCCTTAATTAGAAAGCCTTCGCCCTGGGGTATCCTCTGAATCTAAAGATGCCAAGATCTGCAATCTCTTTGGTTCAAAAACCCAGCCTTCCAGGCTCCAAGACAGAATAGGAAATATAGACAGGTGCCCATCAGTGGCTCATTGTACTTTCCTTGCCCATCACCATGAGTACCATGCGGGACCCAAGACAGTGAGGATGGTCCAGTGATGGCCTGGAGACATTTCTGCTCTTAGATCAAGGGGTATCTCAGCCCCATGTGTCTTCTTCATCACACAACTGCCTCAGGCAACCAGAGATGGTGCTTCCTCCTCCTTGTGTCTCAAATGTATCTAGGGATATATTTGTTTTGAGCACCAAAAAAGAATTGAGATGGGTTTATACAAATGTGGGCCTCTTTAACCCAAAGGACATGGAAATGTCGGCAGTGACAAAGCACATAAGTGACATATATGTACATATATACATACGTAAATTTTAATATATTTATACATTTTAATATATTTATGTTTTACATATACTTTAATATGTAAATATATTAAAAAGATATATATGAATATATAAATGCATTATATATATTATACATATGTGTATATATATATTTTTTTTTCAAGAGGCAGGTTCAGCATTTGGCAATCCACTACTTCTGAATATATATCCAAAGGAATGAAATCAGTGTGTTGAAGAGACATCTATGCTCCCATATTCACTGCATCATTATTCACAACAGTCAAGACAGAGAATAACCTGTCCAACAGCAGACGGATAGAGAAAATGTGGTACACCTATACAAAAGAATATTGTTCAAGCATAGAAAAGAATAAAATCCTGTCATTTGTGACAACATGGATACGCCTGGAGGATATGTTAAGTGAAAGAAGCCAGGAACAGAGAAGACAAGAACCACATGACCTCACTTATGTGTAGAACCCAAACTAGCCGAACTTCCAAGAGTAAAAAGTAGAATGGTGATTAAGAAGCTAGGGGAAGGGAGGGAGATGGAGGTCAAAGGACACCACATTTCAGTTAAGAGCACTAAATTGAAGAGATCCATTGTACAGCACCATGACAATAGTTAATTATTATAGCTGAACTCTACTTTCTTGAGTTCAACTGTTTTTAAGTATACAATGTACCAAGAGAGGAAGTTTTAAATAGAGTTCACATTACCAAGAAAATGATAGTTATGTGAGGTACTATCCATGTTAATTGGCTCAATTTAGCCATTTTGCAATGCATACATATTTCAAAACAGTGGGCCAGGCAGGGGAGCATGTTTGGGGAAAGGGAGGCACTTAAGAAAACAAAGACATGAGATATTTTGAAAGGGGGCCTTAGTAGAAGAATAAGTTTAAGATAAGGTAAGGGAAGAACCAGCAAGTAGTTGGTAAGCAGAGTAGCCTTCTAGTCCCCAAAGCACCTCCATCTAGACAGCAAACAGAACACTATATGAGGCCCACACAATGGCATGGTCAATGATTTCATAAAAGCCCACCCAGGGCTAATTTAACTGGCATGAAATCAAGACTAGGACAAGAAAACACACTGATTCTGGAAAATATGATTAAAAACATTCATGGAACAGAGATAATACAAAACCTTCTCATCATTTCCCCTTTGACAAATCAATTCAATACACTCCTATCCTTGGTCCCACCTGCAGGGTGGCCTCTGCATAAGGATGACACATCTCATAACCAAGAACATTAACAGTATGCTTCTAACCTTCACATTGTTTTCTAGGAACCCAAAAACATCACCAGTTAAGCTTGTTAAGATTACACTGCCAAAAAAAAAAAAAAAAGGAACCTTGTTAAGAGGTGACTACTGTTGAAAACCAAAACCCTGAGATATCAGCCTGAGCCACAGTCTACCTGGGCCTTTTCATCCAGACACTCTTTGCCAATGAGGGGAACAGATGACAGAAGCAGAGATGACCTGTAAACCAGTCAAAAAACCTATTCTGTAACAAAGCCCACTGGGCTCTGGGGCTAACAGGAGAAAGAACTCTGCTTGGGGTAGGAGGGACCTGTCATTTCTGACTTCTGTGGTCACATGCCACTATTACATCCATTCTAGCAAATATAAAGTGCATTACCTGACAGAAACTGCTGCGTGTCAAAGAGCTTGCAGGTCTGATCTCTCTCCAGTTTGTTGGGCCGGTCGCTACACAGTGCCAGGGGCCCATCCCAGTAGATCCTGCTCTGGCATAGTCTTTTGGCATAAAGTCCATCTGGAGCCATCCAGAGGACCACGCCCCTCTCTAGGTGGCTCAGCAGCTTCTCAATGTTCTTCCTCTGCCCATTGTCCTCGGGGTAGGGAAATAGGACCTGGTCCAGGTTGCTGGCATCGTAGGTGTGTCCATGGGAGATCCTGCAGCCTTCAGGGCTAGTTGTGGTCAGCTCCTTTACCAGGATTTCCCGGTAGTACAGGCAGATATGTAGCCGACAGTCTGCAAACACAGAGCTCAGGAGTCAGTGCTGTCAGACCTACCCAACAACTCGACCAAAACAAAGCATATTGGGTAGAACATGAGTGTTCCCCGATGTACCACGAACAAGTCAATTTCAGGGTCAAAGATATCTAGGAAATGCTGGGTGTCCTTCTCTCACTGCTGAAGATTCCCAGTGAGCACATTTTACTCAGAAAAGCCCTCAGAAAGACACTTAATTTGTCTAACCCAGGAGTTTCCAAATATATGTGGCCATGGATTCTTTTTTATTTAGGGGGCTGGAGGAGCATACCCTTCATTAATTTTCTAAAAAAAAATGTCAAGTGATATTGGAAGCCCCTCTACTAAGAAGTTACAAAGTCTGGGCTGGTGATGCAACTCAGGTTGCTTAGCATGTGAGACACCTGAGGGTCAATCACTAGCACCACAAAAATTAAAAGAAGGACTTACAAAGTCATTTTTTTGAGATGATGATGATTATGATTCTGGTGACAATGTTTACATCTAAAATACTAAATCATGTGTCAACTGAAAGAGAATTAATCTTTAAGTAAATCAATTTTGACTTTGGAGGAGTTGAACAATATGCTTAATTTCTACCAGCAAAAACAAACAAATGTGTGTGTGTGTGTTTCCAAAAAAAAAAAAAAAAAGCAATTATGTCTAACATCTGAAACTTCCTAATTTATTAATATGACATTCCTTAAGTAAATATATATACATAGACACTTTGAAGCATCAGCAGTAAGGCCCTAAGAGTAGTGATTTCTGAGTGGTAGGATGTGATGTTTTCATTTTCTCTTTTTGTTTTTCTAATTTTCAAATTAGTTTTCTGCAGTGGGTATGTGCTGCTTTTATCATAAAATTAATTCTTTTGGAATATAAAAAAAAAAAAAAAGGCTGGGGATGTAGCTCAGTGGTAGAGCATTTGCCCAAAACACACAAGGCCCTGGATTCAACCCCCTGCACTGCAAAATTTTTAAAAAAGGAATCAATGAAAAAAAAAAATTCTCTAAGAGTCTGCAGTTAATGTAAAATCTGCTTAAATTCCTCTAAGCTTTGCGTTTTTTGAAAAGAACTCTAAATCTGTGCTTTTTGAAACTAAAAATTAATTCATTTACAAAAATTTTACTGATTTCAGAACCTTCTTTAGAATATCACCCAAAAGGTTAAAGGACACAGTTAGTTTTGCAAAGAGTTCCTTAAATAAAATATAAGAAGGCAACCCAGGCAGGAGATAGCTACCCAGAGGTGATTGCCTGGGATTTAACAATGACTGGGAATCATTGTTTTCTGATAAATGTATTCAAGGTTGATAATTAATCTCTATTATGCATACCAAAAGAAAAAAAAAAGGAACCCACAAAACCCTCTTACTTCTCAAAGGTAGACTTTGAGACTTAACCCACATCACTGTCTCTTCAATTTCTGCCACTGTAAACCGACTGAGTAAGGTGGTGCACGGATGAGAGTGGGTGTTGGCCATTGGAGGTGACTGGCAGGGCAGGTTTCATTTCATTTAATGTCATCAGAAATCACAAGGTTGCAGAGATATAAATAGCTGTTTATTTCCTACTCCTCAGGCACCCACACAAGTCTGAAGTGCTCAAGAAAAGAATTTGAAAGATTCTAAAAACAAATACAACCCTTGCTGTTCAGAATTGGCTCCTCCTAAAGGGGATCCTCAGTTATTCATGAGCATCTCAGAAGAAAGGCAGACGCCTCCCCGAGAACTTCAGAACTGGAAGGAACTAGAAGGTAACACTGCAGCTTTCTGTGAACAAGAAAAGTACCTCAACTCTGGTCTCTGGAATCTTTAGGAGTTAGTTTGTATTTTCTGTCACTGACTTTTTAAAGATGTCAGAGGGCAAGGTGAGAATTCTGAAGCTTAAGCTATTTATTTTTAATGTAAGTACAAATTCTATTTAAAAACAATTAAAAATATTATCTAAAGAATAAATGGACATAGACAATGAGTCACGAAGCATCTTCCTGAAATAGATACACTCTCTGTGGTACAGGGATTCTTTAGACATGGAACTTTACAAATCAGATTGAATCCATATTTGTTTGGAAGTCCTGTCAAAGTTCAGAGGAAGACCAAAATGTGAACTCCTTCTGGACATACAAAACATCATGAGACCAGGGGCCAGAACCAATATCCCCAGGAAGCAAGTTAGGGACAACAACTTTGCAGCTAAACATAAAAGAATGAATAGCTTTTTGAAATGAGAAGCCCTTATATTTCCTAAGAAACTATTCTACATCATGAGAATGTCAGCTGAAAGGGGACTCTCAGTAAAGAAAAAGAAGTGTTTGCATATTCCTGGAAATTCGGATAGGTGCCATTAGAGAAATTAAAATGCTTCCATTCAACCTGTGTTTGGATCTGTTATCAGAATGACAAGCTAGCTGGCTTTCTAATAATGTTCCTTATTCACTTCAGTGTCCTCACAGTCTGGTGACAGCGTGTGTCCTCACCTACTCCTGACTCAGGAGGGCCCAAAATAAGTGTTTGGGTCATGAAGCATCTTCCTGAAACAGGCTCTTTGATCCCCACCAAATCTACCCAAAGGTGAGTGGAGCCAACAGCAGAGTCTGGCCTCCTGCAGGTGCCTCTAAAACCCAACATTGCACTCACCTGAGAGCGCCAAGGCTTCAGCAGACCTTATGCTTGGCTCTATAGGGATTCCAGGAGCCTGGGACTCAGGTGGGGCACAAGCATAAAAGGTTCCTGTCACCTGGCAACCTGCATTTGCAAATAAAAATCGGATGTCTAAACACAGAGTCCAATAATTAGGAGGCCACCTGAGTGTGCAATGAGTATGGAATGGAGTTACCTTCCAACCCAAACCCAACAGGCTCAAAGCAAGCACCCTCTGATGCAGGGCACATGCTCATGAGGCAAAGACAAGCCAAAGTCCAATAGGAAAAAGCAAGGTTGAAGGAGGTAGGAGCCATTGCACAGCTTTGGAAGAAAACTCAGAACTCTCCCTCTAATTCATAAACAGGGGAACAGAGGCTCAGAAGGAGATTAAAGGATTTGTCCCTGTTCACAAAGCAAGTTCACAGCTGACTGAGAGATTAGGTCTACCTGAGTTTTGATTACCAAAGACCCAATTGAAAACTAACAAATGTTTAGTTCATATTTATTTTGCTAGCTACTTCTGGGTGCAGGAGAAAACTGAACCATGTCTCCTGCCAGCCTAGTAGCTACACATCACATTAAAAACATATTGGGAAAGAATATGTTGGGTTGGGGATATAGCTCAGTGGTACAGTGCTCTGCCACTGAGTAGATCCCAGCACCACAGACAAAAAGGAAAAATGAGAGGGAGAAAGAGTATGTTACAGAATCTAATTATGCTAGCAGTTCATTTATTGTTACCCATGCTTAGAAATATGTCTAGACATTCCTTTTTTTCCCCCCAGTTTAAAATATTGCCTCATTGCTATGCTTATTAGTTCAACAGAGTCTGATGCATTGGATACAAGTCTGAATTTCAGAAACCAGTTTAATGTTAGCCAATTCTTCCCCTATAGTTTGAAAATCAACCTTTGCTGAATATCACTCTTGAAAAGCTAATATAATTGAATTCCAAGTTTTTTTTTTAAACAACATGCTATTCAACAGACTTATTCAGTACCAAAAGCCAAGAATGACTTGAACATGACTAGAAAAGCAGGGAGGGAAAGACCAAATTGTAAAGGAGTAAATACTCCCAGAAAACACAAAAGGATCAGTGTGTTGACCCATCTCATGACTTCTATTTAAATAACTCACTTAAAAGTCCTAAAAGCTGCACTGAACACACTTTGTGAAATTTTGTCTGCACCTAGATAATTAGTGCTTCTGCTGAAAGAGTTCACTTTTGATGCCTGGGGAACCCCTGTAAGCACAGGAACACATCTAATCCAAATTAAGCAAGTCCTTTGGGACTCATACTAGCCAGGCTCCTGTAAGATGCTTTAGTTTTTTTTGTTTTGTTTGTTTTTTTGTAGTGTTTATTCACTCCCTTCTTATTATCATCTTTAATACCAAGAACAGCTACAATGAACATATTACTATTCAAGGGACATACAGTAATCTCCCAGTGTCCCTGCAGAGGAGAGGGTTTTGGCATAACTGCGGTATTCCCATTTTACAGATGGGTAAACAGAAATAGACTAGTGAGATTATGTGATCTTGGTCAGCTAAGAGACAATTCAGGAGGTGAGATGGCCAAAATCTATACCTTTTTTTTTTTTTTTTTTTTTTTTTTTTTTTTTTTTTTTTTTTTGCCTAAGATTACAAATAAAGCTTAAGATTACTCTGGATGAAAAAAAAAAATATTAACCCATTAACCAAATAATTAAAAAATCTGTAGATGACCATTTTGACATCTGACCTCCCCTGTCTTACACAGAAGGTTGGATTTGGGCTTAGGATATCTGGAATTGATCCCAGCCCTTTACTCTTAGTGAATTGGGCACACTGTTTACATTCTTTGAACTTCCATGATCTTCTCTGTTTAAAAAAAAAAAAAAAGGTGGGGGCAGTTAATGCTGCCTGCAATAATCTCTGGGGTATTTAAGGCCCCACACAGGGTTGCCACATGGGTCCTGAAAAATCTGGCTCTGAGACCTTAGCACCCAACTAGGACAGAGGAATCCCTCCCTCTCCCATCTGCTGCACGTGAAGTCTTTCTAGCAGTCTCTGAGAAGGGAAAGCCCTGTGGTGCTACTCAGGAGAACCACCCGGAATTCCCCATGGACAGATGCCTAGGTTTTCTCTTCTGTCAAGTGCCCTGGCACATGCCTTACCATTTTCACAAGCTGGGCCTTGCCAGTGATGGCTACGGGGGCCAAACGTCATTGGACACTGATACGGGATTTCTGGGTGAGGCTGATCGGGGACATATTCCCTCCAACTTCGGTCATGGGGTGGCATCATGTAGTTATGAACCTGCTAAAGGAACACAAGAGGAGCTGAGATGAAAAACATCAGCATGGGAAAAGGGGGTGCTTTTACATCCTCCCAAACTCTCAGGGAACCCCTTCTTTGGCCAGCAGCCAAATCATTTTTATCATTCGTAAAGACTGGGGTGAGCTGTTCATCACACTAGGTGGAAAACAGTTATAGAAGTTCAAAAAGTACAATGAAGACAGTGTTGTAAAGTGATGATTTATCTAAGGCTTCATCATATGGTTAAGACTGGCACCAAAAATACTGCAAGGAAATTTGCCTTCTTTTACCCACCAAAGTGAAGAAAACAGAGCTGTAATTCAAATCAGGAAAGCCTGCAGAGATCAGCTGCCCTGTGGTTTCACATGATAAAGCACAACTTCCAAAATCTTCAACTACTACAAAAGGTCTGGTTCCCAGAAGATTTGAGAATCCATAGAAGAAACATATTCTGAGAGGACACACCCAAGCTCCCCTATTTAAACTGACTGATAATCAAGGCTGTGTGGAAAGTGAAACATTCACTCAGCCACTAAGGATTTTGTTCAGCTGTTGGACTTATCATAGAAAACATGAAGTCCTGCTGTTTTATGTGTCTTCCCCTCTGTGTGGGGCCAACACACAGACCCAGGCTAGACTTCCAGAAGCTTAGCGCCCTCCCCTGTACCTGGGCGGGGAGTGAGGTATAAGGTGTCGTCATGGTGTAGGGGTGGCTCATGGTCATCTGTGGGTCCTCCAGGGTGAGCTGCTTCGCTCCTGTGTGTTTGAGGAAAAGGGAAATGGCACAGAGTGAAAAAAAGGAACTGATTCAACTAAATGTCAAATCTTGGAAAAATACCTGAGGCTTTAATTCTTAGAATGCATAGCACAGTGTTGACAAATAAGGCATTTTTAACAATTCCCTTGGGCAGTTCATGTTATTGAATAGATGTCAACAAGATCTGACATGTGTATGACAGGTAGAGAAATAAATGAAATCCATGTGCTAATGTGCCTTGTGACCAGCTAAGGGGCTCTTTTAGTGAGATATTTCCCAGGTGGGGTCATGATTTGTATAAAATACAGATTTCTGGGCTCTGCTGTATAGACACTTTATAGATTTCATAATCTTGGAAAGAACTGTCCAGGGATCTGACTCAGTAAATACCCCAGCTGACTATATTATACTCTAAAAGTAGACCTTTTTGTTATTGTAAGTAGTGACAATTTAAGGATGTTCCATATGCTTTCCTTTCTGGAAAATGCCACTTACTAAAGGCTATTAGATACCTAAAGTTTTAATGGGTCTTCCAGTTTTTGTTTGGAAATTACTATAATTGAATGGATTAATTGGCAAACACACAGTTGAAGCATGTGCACACACATAGGTTACAGGGTTAGAGCCTGAGAAATTATCCCTCAGTAACAGCACAAGATTTGCAACTTATAACCCAGAGAACTTGGGGAAGGAGCCTGCTGGGCTTGACCATGGGACAGAAGGCAGAAGGCTATATAAAAGCAAAAATAGAAAGTGACTTTCAGAATGAAATTAAGGCATTATAAGTATCAGGCTGCCTCTATTCTGTGACCCAAATTCAGGAAAGCCCCTACCTTTTTTGGCTCCCTCAGGAACAATCCTGTACACTTTGTATGGGTCAGAGATATCCAGCTGGCTCCTCTCAACCAATTCCTCAAAGTCATTGCTCTTGTTCAAAGCGCATCGCAAACGTGTCTTCCAGGTAGGAGGGTCTGGCTTATCAATGCCTTCTCGGAACTTTCCTTTAAATAGAGCCCAAGCCTGGTGGGAAAGAATGAAGAGAACAAAAAGTCAATTTCTTTCTTTCCTTTTTTTTTTTTTTTTTTAAAGAATTTCTCTAAAAGAAAGAATGTTGCTTAGTGCTTCAGATTTATACTGCTGCTCAAAATGTGAATGGAAAGGACACTAGGTGTCCTTCAGGTAAAAAAAAATCTCACCTAAAACCCTACCATTGTCAAATGGAAGGTAAGTGGTTTGAACATTTTGGGGGGTGTTTATAAAAGGTGGGATGAGGCATTGGGGGCCCTGGAGTAACTACGCCTGAAGCAAGTGTGGCCCAGATTAGGGACAGAGCTGTGGAGGATCAAGTCCCCACAGGGTACATCTGGACAGTCACAAGGTCTGAGGTACTCTGAGAACAAATTCCCAGAGGAAGTCCCCTTCCCCTCCTTGCCCACAGGTGGGGGCTGGGTCTCACAGTTCACCGAGTACACTGCTCTAGGGGAAAGCAGTCATGAACAGGAGCACTCACACAGAAAGAAGGAGAGAGAGAGAGAGAGGAGAGAGAGAGAGAGAGAGAGAGAGAGAGAGAGAGAGAGAAGAGAAATTTCCAGAGAGTCTTAGAATAAAAGAGCCAGTCGAAGATACCCCAAGACAGAAAGTGAGAAACAGAGATGGATGTATCCAAAGACAGCTAGAACCAGAGAGTAGAGACTGAACCAAAGGGGTGGGGGTAGTGGGAACTAGATAAACTCAGAAAAAAGTGAAACAGAGAAAGAAAAACAGGGAGACAGATAAGAGCCCCCACAGATGCACAGAGAGAAGCTTACACTGACCAAAGGAGAGGGATTTGGAGATCGGGCCTGAGATTTGGATGAAAACAGAGGAAGGCACAGAGAAGCAACCCAGAACCCTCTATAGGCGCCTCCTTCAAAGATAACCCTGCTTCTGGAGCCCTCTGACTCCCTCTGAACTGCTCATGCCACTTGCTCAGGATTGGGGCCAAGTTCCCCATTTAAGCAATCACCTGAGAACTTCAAAGCTCCAGCCACTTATCCCGCAGGGCTCATCCCATTCTGTCGCCCCTTCCAGTCCCTTTCTTTGAGAACCGCTGCACTGGGGACACTGACTGGACTCACGATGGAGTCCGGGCCATACACTAAACTGGCTTCTTTGCCACCCTCCCCAAGCTTGCCCACCGGATCCCCGCGTTCTGGTGACCTTGAAGAGGGCGGCGTCCTCCTCGCGGTTATAGTCCTGCTTGCCCGCATGCTTCCACGGGATACGGAAGATGCTCTTCTCTTCGTTCTCCCACACCAGCCCCGGGTACTTGCCGCTGTCGATTTGGTCAATCAGCCACTGGCGGAGTTTCCCGTTGCCGCAGCTCACCGCACTCATGCCGAACTCTCCACCTCGGCCGCCGCCCTCTAGGTTCATACCCAGTTTGCCGACCACCGCCTTCCAGCGCACCCAGGATTCGGCTCCTGTACTTGCTACGCGCTGCAGGGGAGAGGAAAGCTGCCCTTCAGCCACCGCTGCACAGGCACCCAGTCCTGAATCCTTCTGGCAGTGACCACGCTGTGAAGCGCGTGCGTGCAATGTCAGTGTCACCCAAGTCCCCTTTGAGAAGGTACCTTTGAGACAGGCCCGGAGCATCCCCTTGGCGCGCATAGTTTCTGCGGCTTCCTGAGCGCGCCCTCCGTGAAACCCGTCTGCTCACCCTACCTTCTAGCAAGCTCCCCAGGTCCACAACTTTTCGCACGCTCCCCAATCCAGCTGCCACCAGTCTTGACACTGCCTTTGCCTGCTCACCTGTCGTTTCCGCTGCTCTTTGCACGCTCCCAAGCCATTTCCAGCCCATTTCCCCCTTTTACTATTAGTTTCCACTCTTTTTCACTCAGTTCACACTCCCTTGGTGGTTCCCATGCGCGGAGGACCTCGCACGTGGCTGTCCTGTGTTCAGGGTTTCCAGGTGCATAGCACCTCTCTCTCCTGCCGCTCCACACCCCCATCCCGCTTTCTTCTCCTGCAGCCTTTACTCTGTCCTTCAAATAACCCTAGGTCTCTTCAGCTAACGAGGATTAAGTGGGCCCTCGAAGCAACAAGTGGAGAAGAGTGGGTACTATTGGAGGAGCGCAGACTAGCAGCGGGAGATTTCCGCGTGCAGGGCATCAGAACAATACCCAAACCAGTGAGGGAGAGTTGGGGCAAGAAGGGTCGAAGGGAAGGCAAGGCCAGCTCCTGTGCCTGGGGAGCGAAGGAGTGCACTGAGCAGGGGTTGAGGCTGTAACGCTCAGGCCTCCCAGCTGCCCAAATTTGGACCTCCTCCTTCCTCATCACCCCGGTAGTTGCACGCTGACTGCAGCTGAGTTTGGGACCCTGAATAATGAGGTTCCGGGGATCAGGGATTGTCCTCCCGCGGACGAGCCTGCTGCTCTGTGTGGTTTCCTTTGACCGCCCCGCCTCAGCCATTCCTGGATCCCTGACAGTCCCGTTAGCTCGTCTGGCGCAGTGCGCGGCACCTCGTGGGCGCAGGTCGGGCTGACCAGCTGAGTGACGGCGGGATAGGCAGTACAAACTCCCTGGGTCTGGTGCAGATGGGGTGGGAATCTGAGCTTCCTAACTTGGCGCGCTCCCTTCCCCCTCCGAAGCTGGGGTCCCCTGTGTAGTCTTGAGATGGAACCCAGGACCTCTAGTTTGTGCTCCTTGTCCTCTCAAGCCAGCCTCACAGTTCTCTTGACCCACTCCAGTCCTTACCTCTCCCGGTACTAGGAGTTGAGGGCAGCGGTGTGTCCCAAGTTCAAGTGGTGAAACTAAGCGAGTGAGGTGAGAAAGAGGAACTTTATAGAGCTTGAAAGCCGCGCTGGGGGCGGGGCGGAGGCGGGACGGGGGAGGCTCCGCCTGCGGGACGGCGGGGGCGCCTGGCTAACGCAGACTGAGGCAGGGGAGGACTAGCCCCAGCTTCTGGATGAAGGCGAGGGGCAGCGGTTACCCGGCTGGGGACTCCGGCACCCTCCGCGACCCTCCGCTCATCTAGTGGGTCGGAGAGCGCACCTTGAGCCCGGATCTCTGGGACTGTCATTGTGAACCGTTTCCCGCGAAGGGCGAGGCGTGAAATGGGGATCTCACCTCCCCGCCAGGATCTGCCCTGAGGCCCGTCAATAACTAGTGACAACCAAACGGCAGCTATGCGGCTTGGGCGGGAAGTGGGGGGCGTGTAGTAGTAGTAGGAATTTGGTGAGAAGAGAACTTTGTTTTCAGAGCACGTAACCCAAGACCAGGGTTGTCCACTCACTGGGGTGCGGAGTAGAGGAGCATCTTTGTCAGGAGAGAACCCTGCCTCTCCGCGGCGTTTAGAGAACATCGCACTCATTTAAAAGAAAATAGAAAATGGCCAGGATCCCTTGAGCCGTAAACCGTGGATCAAATACTGTGTACATGTTTGAAATGCTTGCAGACTTTTGCGTCTATTAAACCGGTGAATTGAGGTGATTCAGACAATGCAGGACCCACAAAGTTTCAATGACTGCAACTTGAAAGAGATGGCAGCACGGGGCGGGAGCAGCGCGGGGGGATGGGGGGGATCCCGAAGTATCCAGGTACCCACATAAAAATGATAAAGTTTAAACCTCAGTCTGGTGGAAAGCAGTTTAGTAGTATAGATACCCCAAATGAGAATAATATTTAAGTGGACCTAGGCTTTTACTTAATTTTCCAAGCTGTCTTTGATTTCCAAAACTCACTCCCTAAGCTTTCACCCACTGAACTTTCACCAGATTGTCTTGGATTCGCTGAGCATGTTTATTTACTTGGCATTTTCAGGTAAACTGTCAGATCACCACTTTCTATATGATTTTTAGATCACCACCACTCCAGGTAAACTTGCAACTTTTGAAAAGCTTTTGATTTCACTTATTTCTCAGTTTTTCTTTTAATCTTATATATTGGGTCAATAACTCCTAACTGAAGTAAGAACTAAGTTTAGGCCAGAGCAAGATAGGCAGGGAGGTACAGATAGATATGCTTTTCTAAAACCAAAAGACTTTCTCAGAAATTTACAGGATGCCATGTTTTTATTTCACTCAAGTAAGTTTTCCATTATCAGAGTCTATGTTATAAACAACAGAGTTTCATTCAAAGAAAATTCTGGTCACAACCTGTTTTGCTTCCTTTCTTCTTTCAGAATTATTCATCCACCAAATACTTTTTGAGCACCTGCTATTTGTTAGGAATTGTTATTAGGCACTTGGAACACCTCTGTGAACAAGCAAGGATTGCTGCCTTCATGTTGCATTACATTTTCATCAGTGAACTACCTTTTTCCCAAATGTGCACAAACATACCAGACAGAGATCACTAAGGACAAAAATGGCAAAGTAGAGCTCTTTGCACTTTCGTACACGTGTACTGTGCATTAGGTTTAGTCAGTTTCAACATTTTCCTCACTCATCCACATCCTCTGTTTTTAGAAGTTCAAAACAGTCATTTGATGAAACTTTCTGAGGCTTTACACAGCCACCTTGTTTAAAATGTGATTGCTAACCTTCAACGCCATCTTCTGGTTTACTTGTTTATCATATTGATCCCCTAGAGTGGATTTATTTTTTTATGATTATGAGGTGAATACAAAGAGTAAGTTATCAGAATCACTAAAACTCTTGATGTCCTCATTATGCCTGAAGGAGAGGATTGAATGACCAGGTAGGTACTGCTAATTGCTCACCAAGGACTTACATATCCTAGTCATAATTGAAACAAAAATATGACAGTTTTTTTAGTTAGAGCTTCCTCTTACACTAACCTCCAAACTGAGACTTGAGAAAATCAACGTGTTCCACAGTAAAAGACTAGACATTTGTCTTTAAATTCAACAAGTTGCTGAAAAATGAAAACAAATGGGGAAATCTAATTAAATGTCTACCCCAAACAAAGGCTGATCCTTATATTCCATAAGAAAGTGATTTCAGTGAGTTATCCAGATGAAGTGCTGTTGAAAATAGAGCCTGATCAGAATGGAAAATTTCAATTTTCAATTCACGTATATCATAGACTGTAAGAGAAGCTGAATGTACCCAAATTCAACATTTGAAAAATCAACATTTTAAAACTATACTCTCATGTGAAAGAAGAATGCTTTAGGGAAAAAAAACCACATTACACACATAAAAATAAGTGATTGGGCTGGTGGTGTGGCTCAATGGTAGAACACTTGCCTAGCATATGCAAGACCCTGAGGTTCTATCCCCAGCGCACACGTGCGTGTGTGTGTGTGTGTGTGTGTGTGTGCGCGCACACACACAATTGGAACCTTGTTTTGGATGATATTATTTTCTCATTAATTCATTATTTAAAAGGGAAAGGAATTACAGGTAAAAACAATGCAACTCTATTATTTAAAAAATTTAAAGGACATTTTAATTTCTTATAAAAAATCAAGAAAATACTAAAAATGTTCTGCTGTTTTAATACAATACATACAGTACAGGGTATGTATCTAACGCTCTTTGGCTATCTGTATGCAATGCTAATTACTACCACTGACCATGACATCATGGATGGCAGGAAGGTGGTGCTACTGGTGATTAAATGTTGGAGCTTGAGTGTCATCAAGAGCTAGTTCAGACCAGTGAGGCTTGGATGAGTTACTTGTTCAGTGAGGGGGGATATTGTTTCTGCTTCTGAGCAGTGTTATGGTAATGAAGTGATACTTGCCCAGTGCCTTATAAGTGTTCAACAAATCAGGACTATTATCACTTACATCATACTTGGGGAAGTATCATAGAATTTATCTAATTTGATTCTCCCAGTGGTATCTGCTTTGTGGGCAGGACGGCCAGAATTTAGCCCAGTTGAATAGATAAGGAAAGAGATCCAGAGAGCTCTACTGAGGTCCAAGCAGCTTGCCCAAGAACACAGCCCTGAGGAACTGTTCTTTCTGTGAGTACACAGCCATTTGGCTGCCCCTGGAGTTAATATTTCCCAACCAGCCTCTGGGTACATGCTGTCAGGCAGGGAAGTGACATGTTTGTCCAGGCCTGGCACTCACTGGTTCAGTTAGCATGGATAAGATTCCCTGTCTGTGAAGCAGAGGTTGCCAGCAGGTGACCACGGAACCCTCTTCCAACCCTAAATAATTTTCTTTCTGTTCTAACTTGCAACCATTAATGGTTTTCTGGTGGCTTTATTGTTTATGATAAATTTGGAATAAGAAAAGCTGCATTTTTTTTAAAAAAAGCCACCGACCTAACCACTGGTCTTCACTTCATTCTTCTTCACAAGCTATATTCACTTTGAGGAAATTGGAGGAAACGGGTGCAGTTTCTCAACCACTCCCCTTAACTATTTGATCCTCCAAAGGGGGAACATAATCTAACATTATAAGTTACTTATATAAGAGAGGTGTTGGAATGGAGCATTCTAAGATGAAATTACATGTTAAATGCTCTCGCTACACACTTAGTTTAAAATAATTGAGTTGAACATTCTTTGTAAAGTGATGCACTCTTTGGTAATACTAATAAGATGTGTAAACCTGGATTTTTTCATATAAAACTGTATGTACTTTCCTAATATAATTTGCAAATGCTCTGAATTTTTTTGATGAAGGAATTTGCAGAGCTCTAGCATTAAGCATTCCCAGACCACAGGCTATTGAGAAGGAGCTTGTAGACTCCTTTTGTGCACAAAGTTAAGATGCATGTTTTTTTCCTAAGCAGAGTATAACCCAGTTGAGGATTTTAATCAATTCTAAAATAAGAAGTCACAAAGTCAAAAACACTAGGGCAACATTGCCTCCTTTCTCCTATGTTTACAAACAACTAACCCTTCCCTTTTTGCCTCCTCTTGTTGTCAGCATTCTAAGAAGTCTCCTTGTAATGCTCCTTTCTCTCTGAATTGTTATGCTCCCTACATAAGCAGTGACGTGGCTTTAAAGGAGGAACCACTCAGATACTGCCAACTCTCTCCACCAAGCCAACAAAAATGCAAATGGTTTGCAATCACTTTGGGCAGTTTTCTGAAAACTGAAGCAATAGGTGAAAGGCAAATGGCTTTGTCTAATTTCATGCATTTGTAGCAGTGCATAACGTCAATTTGTTCTAAACTCTATCAACTATTCTTTCAGCTAAGCATTTTGTCACACACAAGGCATTACTCTTGAGACTCTGGGGTACTTTGAGTACCCCAGAAAGGGTACTCAGGAAAAGTTATATTGTGCTATGTTACCAAGAACATCCCCCTGCCCCAAGATTTGGATGTGTATGTGTTAACTTCTAGCTCACTTGAGATTTTCATGGAGGCTCATCATCACTCTGAGAATTCAGGATGACAAAGGAACATCCGTGGAACATCCCTGATTATTTGGCAAGAGAAAAGATTCAGGGAGAACCATGTGATGGCTTTTCAAGCTTGTGCTTGGAAGTGAGTTATGTCACCACAACTCATATTCCCCTGTAATATAGTAAGGGCCATAGTAAAGGAGAAATTTTCTGGCTATACCATGGGTGTGGTGGGAGTAAGTGCAATGACCAGGAGTCCTGGGAGGACTGGGAGAAGAGATGATAAACCCTCAGGAGCAGAAGATGGGTCACAGAGGAGGTGATAGAAAAAGACACCAGGGTCTGCGTGGATATGGTGTAGTAAGGTTGGAGTCAAAGACTCCAGGCTCAGAGAAAGGTATCGCCAAGACTCTGCATAATGAAATTAGGAAGAGGAGCAGGTTTATGTGGGACTAGACAGGTGAAGTTTGAAAGGATCTCTTAACATCCTCATTGAATTACTTATCCAGCAGGAATTTGAAAACAGAACTCTTTTGGTCACCTTTGAATCATGACATAAAATTGCTAAGTGGTTCATAATAATATTAGTTCTAAACACAAATATGTTTAGATTCTCAGGCCATGCTTTGGTGACAAAAATACAATGGGATCCTAGACCCCTCTTAGCCTCTCAGGGAGGCAGTAGCAGACTCTGAGATGGAGACTAGCTTGTACTTGCTGAATGTCCCTATCTGAGATGCTTGGGACCAGAAAATTTTTTTTCAGGTTTTGTAATATTTGCATACACATAATGAGTTATCTTGAAGTTGGGAACTAAATCTAAACAGGAAATGCTTTGGTTTCATATACACCTTATACACAACACCTGAAGGTAATTTTATACATTTTAAAGTAATTTTCCTTATAAAACAAAGTTTCATGGGGTAAAATTTCCTACTTGTAGCATCACTTTAGTGCCCCAAAAGGTTTGGAGTTTGGATTTTCAGGTTAGGGATGCTCAACCTATATTATTAGGAAGTGCTTTTGGTGCGAATACCTATGAAGTTAAGGGGAAGGAAGCAGAATTGAGTAGAGAGAAGCCAAGAAGCAATGCTGAACCAAAAAGACCAGTCACTGCCACAGGTGGTAGAGTGGAGGTAGAATGAGCCTGCTGGACTTTCACCGTAGACTGACCAGTCATGCCAGCAGGCTGCTCCTGGAGGAGGTGTGAATTGAGGATGGTGGTTTTCTTCAGCTGGAGAAGTATCCACAGAAGGCTGCCAGATGAGAACCATCTCCCCAAACAATCTCAGTCCCTGGGGGAATTAATCTTTCAATCCCAAATTGGGATCTGAGTAGTGTGGGACACCCACACGTGAGACTCTCTCTCCAGAATGGGGTTGCCAGTTTTAGCAAACAAAATTGTGGAACTCCCAATTAGATTTGGATTTTAGATAAGCAGTGAATGTAAATACATTTTTTGTAGTATAAATATGTTCCATTCAGTATTTGGAACACATTTATACTAAAGAAACTAGTCATTGTTTTTCTGAGACTCAAACTTTGGGTGTTTTTAGATTCCACATAGGAGTGAGATTTACTTGTGTGCCCTAAAAGTTCATGAGCTGGAAACTTAATTTCCAAATTAAAGTATTAATGGCATTTGAAGTTGGTGCCACTGGAAAGCAATTAGGATTAGATAAAGACCATGAGGATGGGACAGGCATGATGGCATTAGAGGAATTATAAGAACAGGAAGAGAGACCTGAGCTGGCAGCTTGCTCTATTTCACCATGTGATGCCTTCTGTCATGTCATAATACATGAAGAAGGCCCTCACCAGATGCCAGCACCATGCTTTTGGGCTCCTCAGCCTTTAAGACCATGAGTTAAATAAACCTTTGTTCTTTTAAAATTGCCCACTATATTGTATTAATTTATACAAATAGAAAACAAAGGAAGACTTCTGGAAACCTGTCCTGGAGAAAACAGAAGAGGAAGGTCAGTGGAACAGAATACGGCCCGGCCCCTGTAGCTGGCCTTGGAGCCCCAACTGAAACTCATTAAGGACCTCCTCTTCTCTCCTTTCTAGAGT
This sequence comes from Tamias sibiricus, assembly GCA_025594165.1. Classification (NCBI taxonomy): domain Eukaryota; kingdom Metazoa; phylum Chordata; class Mammalia; order Rodentia; family Sciuridae; genus Tamias; species Tamias sibiricus. The sequence continues at coordinate 2,771,680 of CM046666.1, forward strand.
CTTCCAACTTTAACCAGTGCCATGATTTGATACGTTTGAATGTGTTCCCCTAGGGTTCTTGTGCTGGAAGTTTGGACTTCAGTGTGGTAAGGTTGGAGGTGGTATGACCTTTAAGAGGTGGGGCCTAATGTAAGACCTAATGTAAATTAGGTCAGGAAGGTGCTACCCTTGGAAGGAATTGATGCAGTTCTTGTGGGCCTCTGTGTTGTCATGAGAGGGTTTTGGTCAAAGACCAGCTCTTGCCTGGTTTGTGGCTTCCTGTGTGATCTTTCCCTCTTATATCTATCCCTGCCACTGTGATGCCATCTACCACAAGTTGCTTACCAGAACAGAGCTGATGCTGGTGCCAGCCCTTGAACCTACAAGACTTTAAACTGAATAAACTTTCTTTATTAAGTATCCAGCCACAGGTATTTTTTGGTCTCAGTGAAAACTGGACTAGTACAGCCAGCATCTGTCTCTGTGGGACCAGCAGCAAGACCCAAGCCTTCAACCTAGAGGGACTTGAACTCCTGGTCACCAAGCCCTTCCTGGTTTAAAGGTTCCGCACTCCCACTTACCATTTTCCATCAATACTGCACAAGAGAGAACTAAGAGGTGCCCAGTGGATCACTGGGCCCTGCCACATGGTATAACAACCCCACATCACCTGATGATCAGGGTCCCGAGGGTGTCTTCTCTAAGCCAGCTCCTACCTAAGGAGCTTCTCAGATGCCTGCCTTAGCTTCTAGTCCAGTGGCACCTTCTTTGTGTCTCCTGGAACCAGAGCACAAATTCCCCACTGGCTACTGGCAAAGATGTGGCTCTCTGAACTGTAGATCCTAGTGAGGATGATTACATTGTGAAGGTTTTTTTTTTTTTTTTTAGATTATTTATTTACTTATTCATAATGCTCAAGTATATCATCTTTTTACATACAACTGCTTGTATACAAAGTATATAAGTACCATTCAGATCTTTAATCATGCATTTAGGATAGTGATATCCATCTCATTCAACCACCATTTTCCCCCCCATCTCCCCCACTGCTCCATGCTTTGCCCTCCCTTTCCTTTGACCATTCTAGTGTTCCTCTAATCCTATGTACCCCCATCCAATCACGCTGTGAACTAACCTCCTTATATCAGAGAAAACATTTGGTATTTGGATTTTTGAGATTGGATTTTTGAGATTGACTAATTTCACTTAGCATTATATTCTCCAACTTCATCCACTTACCTGCAAATGCCATTATTTTATTCTCTCTTATTGCTGAGTAAAATTCCATTTTGTATATATACCACATTTTCTTTATCCACTCATCTACTGAGGGACATCTAGGTTGGTTCCACAACCTAGTTATTATGAATTGTGCTGCTATAAACATTGAAGTGGCTGTGTCACTGTAATATGCTGTTTTTAAGTCTTTTGGGAACAGACCCAGGAGTGGGATGGCTGGGTCATAGGGTGGTTCCATTCCCATTTTCCCAAGAAATCTCCATACTGCTTTCCATAGCGGTTGCACCATTTTGCAGTCCCACCAGCAATGTATGAGTGTGCCTTTTTCCCCACATCCTCTCCAACATTTATTGTTGTTTGTGTTCTTGATAGCTGCCATTCTGACTGGAGTGAAATGAAATCTTAGAGCAGTTTTTATTTGCATTTCTCTAATTGCCAGAGAGGTTGAGCATTTTTTCATGTATTTGTTGATTAATTGTATATCTTCTTCTGAGAAGTGTCTTTTCAGTTCCTTAGCCCATTTATTGATTGGGTTATTTTCTTTTTTGGTGTAAAGTTTTTTGAGTTCTTTACATATTCTAGAAATTAGTGCTCTATCCGATGTGCATGTATTAAATATTTGTTCCCAAGTAGTTGGCTCTCTATTCACCTCACCTGATTGTTTCTTTTGCTGAGAAGAAGTTTTTTAGCTTAAATCTATCCCATTCATTAATTCTTGGTAATAGTTCTTGCGCTACAGGATTCTTATTAAGGAACTTGGGGCCTAATCCGACATGTTGGAAATTGAAGCTTACTTTTTCTATTAGGCGTATTGTCTCAGATCTAATTCCTAGGTCCTTGATCCACTTTGAATTGAGTTTTGTGCATGGTGAGAGATACAAGTTTAATTTCATTTTGTTGCATATGGATTTCCAGTTTTCCCAGCACCATTTGTTGAAGAGGCTATTCCTCCCATCCCTTCTCCCACCATGTGGCCTGGCTATTGCACCTATGCCCTGATGACCGTGGGCCTCTGTTTGCTCATACTTCGGAGAGATATAGAACTGTGTGTTGCCAGCATCTCCAATGGTCTTGCTGGATGAATAGTGCTGTGTCCCAAGAGTGTGACCACACAGTGATCCTCTGTTATCTCAATCTAGAACCCAGTCCCATGAGAGCTCTCCAGGATTCTACTGATACATCTAGGCAGGAACAGATGCTCCTCGACTTCTGATGGAGTTACATCTGGATAACATATCGAAAGTTCAAAAAAATATCAAAAGTCAAAATGCACTGATACACCTAACCTGCGACACATCCTAGCTTAGCAAACAGCACACTGTAGAGTGTTGGCTGTTTCCCTCTGTGATCAAGGGCCTGACTGGGGGCTGCCCAGCATTAGGGAGAGGATTATATTAGATATGGCTAGACCAGGAAAAGATACAAGTTTAAAATTCAAAATACAGTTTCTAAAGTCAGAAAATAAGAAGTCAAGCCATCCTTAGTTGGGGACCCCTTTTCTTCCTGGGCATTCATAACATATCCCCAGCTGTTGGCCTAGAGGTTGTTCAGGAGGATTGAGGGGGCAGATCCTGTTGACTTGCAGGATTAACCTCTGCATCTTCTTCAAATATGGAGAACACAGCCTTTAAAAGGAGGGAGAGAAAGTTCAGAGACTTCCTGAGATTCCTGCACCCTCTTCAGCCAAGGGAATGAGCCACTCCTTCCCCAGGGCTACCTGGGCAGCATCTCAGGACCTTGGGCAGGGTTTGTCTCTTCTGTGCTAAGTGCCTTATCTGTGCAATTCACCTGCGTGTTTCTTTTCATTTTTTTCCCGGCATTGAGACACAGTTTATTAATGTGCAGTTTCCCCCACAGCAGGGCACAGAAAGAAAAATTGTTAAAACAGTCACTTTAAAAATTATCACTCTTACATCTGATCTTTTTTAATCTTTATGAAAAGAAACTGTCCTCTTAAGGTGTCCTTGGGCCCTCCTGGGCAGAAAGTCAAAGGGTGATTTCTTTTTTTTACTCCAAATTATTATTAGCTCACACATGGTTGGAACAGACTGAAAGTTACTTTGCATAATCAGGGGCTTTCATTTTTAAAAAATTAAATTTATTCTTAACTGATACATAAAAATATAAAAATTATACATGTTAATGGAGTACCATGTGATATTTTGATAAATGCACATATTGTGTTTCTTTTATCCATGATGTGTTAGGCCAGTGTTGCTGAGACCTATGGCATATGAAGGGCCAGCCTCATTTGAGTTCATTGTACCTCTCAATGAGATAAGGGCAGAAAAAGACCCCATACATTGTTTGGCAGACCATGCATGAGACTGTTGAGAGTCTGCAAAGAAAACACATCATAAGAAGTGACATTTCAGCAAGGATTCTCCAGGCAGGTCAGGGTGGAAGAAAATCCCAGAAAGGGACCCCAGTCAACAAATGACATACAGATCAGCAACCCAGAGACTGGTTCTTGAAACCACTCTGGGTTCTGGGTTCTGGAGTTATCCCTTTGGCTTCTTGAGGAGGATTTGTGGAGAATGTTTTAGAATGGGAACTGTTGAGCCCTCCTTGCTCCATGTTTGTGCTACTGTGGAACATAACTGTCTAAGACCTTTATGTGTTAGAATAAAATTTAAAAAAAGACCTTTATGTGTATGAACTGATTTTAGCAAGAGAGTTGTGACATTTATTTCAATTTCAACATTAACTATTTCATAAAACAATCCTCTTTCAACTTCCTTCCATACATATTTTTAAAACCATGAACATGTGTTAAAAATCTGAACATACAGATTCTTTTTGATGTTCTAAGAATCTCTTTTATGAACAAAGCTGATTTTTTTTCTCTTTCAGAAGCATGAGGGGTTGCTCAGGACAAGTCAGACAGCAATTCTATTTAGGTAGGAGCTTAAATTTATGATTTCTATCTATCCTGTAAAACTACCAGCATCCATGGAAATGAACATCCTTAGAAGTTTGATGTGGAATTCCTGCTCTGTATCTTTGACCTTCTGTGAAGGGATGGCTCTTACAGAGCTTTCCAGGTTCTTTTCCCCCTTGGGGCTGGGAGTGGGGTTGGTCCCAAAGGCAGTTGGGCATGGCAGTGCCCACAGACTCACATAGTCACACAAGCCTGGGCATTTCTTGGGAGAAAAGGCAACATGAAGTCTGTCCCTCTCATTTGGATACTGGACCTGCTCCGTGGATATGGTCTGACTTTGGATGGGAATCTCTGTCCTTCCTTATTTCACTGGGCAGGCGTAGCACACACTCTCCCACTCCATACCTGACCTCTAGCTATAACCTGGGGGCAATGCCAGCCGTCAGTTCTGATGCTTCAAAGAGACATTGTGATGCATTCAACTGTAGTTTCCTCCACAATTTTCACTATTACCAGGTGGGAAAGTGAAGCAGATTTTATGATTTTATTTTATAGATGGGCATATTAAGATCGAGGAGGTTACTTAGAGTCAGAGGTTAACAGAACCTGCTGGGGAGTGAGGATAGTCGTGGTCACTTGCCTTGAGGGATGTCCTGCACCCCTTAGCCCCTCTGAGGTACCCACCCAGGGTCTGTCCTTTTTCACATTTCTCTTCTTCCCTCACTCAGGTTGATCCCAAGAAGCACAGCTGAGCGGACATGGCCTGGCTTGAATTTGAGCACTCCAGCCTTGGCCTGCCAGCTTGGATCCTGTTCTCTTGGTTTTCCTCCCTTACTCTTTGCAGTCCACAGTAGCCTGTGCCTTTGCCTTACCTGTTTCTCAGCTCCACCTCCCTTGCCTATGGAGAAATCTGACACAATGACATGTCTCTCCATCTCCCAGTCTCAAAAAAGACTTCTGCCTCTACCTTCAGTTAGTCCTAATGGCCAAAGGAAAAATAGAGAGCATCATACAATGCTTATTCTGTCCATCTCTGTGACCCATTGCAGAGTCAGACCCAGGTGCTCAGCAAGACTTGAGTTTTGGTGTCACCTAGCCATCTTTCAGTTTCAGAGTTCTGAAAGGATATAAACAGAGTACAAAGACCAGTAGTGGTACTCATGGCCCTGTGGGCATGGACATATATCCTGTTGGCATTCAATTCTCAGGGAGAGTTTAGACATTGTACCAAATATTTGGCATTCTCAAAAGGATATGTTATTATAAGCTGTTTTTCATAAAGTATACCAAGAAGCACCAAATAATGGCTTTAAGAGGACAATTCTGTTGCAATGTCCTGAGCTCTCCAGTGAGAGCTGAACTTGGGAACACCTTGGCTGCCCTCTCATTCCATCACTTCTTGGTTCCCTTGTGTTGTGGAGCAATTTCTCATTACCTGGGAGCATCTGCAGGGAAGGGCTGAGCCAAGCTCTTTGCTGAACTCCAGCTCACTGGAGGTCCTCAGCAATTACTGCAGGAAACTATGTCCTTCATCTTGTTCACACTGAAGTTTCCCTTATGGAGCTATGAAGCTCCCTTCTGAAGTTCCCTTTCTATGTGAGTCTCCAGATCAGCTAAGGAACTTGTACTTGATTGGCATGACATTGGCTCTTCAACACCACAGTGGTCATATTTCCTTGAGGTCCCCAGCCTGAGATTGGGATTCTGTCGATGGATTCAGTAATCTGCATTTCCATCAGATAGTCAGGGGATTTCAATTCAGGGGAGTCTGAGGACCACACGCTAAGAACAACATAGTTGGAAGAGAAGGGGCACCTTAAAGCTTTCCCATTTGGTGGGAATGGAACCACCTTATGACCCAGCTATCCCACTTCTCAGTCTATACCCAAAGTAATTAAAAATAGCATACTACAGGGACATAGCCACATCAATGTTTATAGCAGCACAATTTATAATAGCTAAACTGTGGAACCAACCTAGATGCCCTTCAGTAGATGAATGGATAAAGAAAATATGGTATATATACACAATGGAGTATTACTCAGCAATAAAAGAGAATAAAATCATGGCATTCACAGGTAAATGGATGAAGTTGGGGAATATAATGCTAAGTGAAGTTAGCCAATCCCCAAAAGACAAATGCTGAATGTTTTCTCTGATATAAGGAAGCTGATTCACAGTGGGGTTGGGATGGGGAGCATAGGAGGATTAGATGGGGAGGGAGGGAAAGGGAGGGGGCAAAAGGATGAAGAAGAAATAAGATGGTAGAATGAGATGGATATTGTTACCATAAGTGCATGTATGAAGTCACGAATGGTGTGAATATACTTTGTATGCAACCAGAGATATGTAAAAATGTGCTCTATAAGTATAATATGAAATGTAATGCATTCTGCCATCATTTATGACAACTTATAACAAAAACTTAAACAAAACCTTTCCCAGTTGGAAGTGATACACCCAAACTTGAGTTTTGTAAAGATAACTTTGCAGAGGTGCTTGGCTAGCCTGGAGAGAGAGTTAGAAAGACAGGGTGTGCTAAGGGTGGGAGAAAAGCCTTGGAACTTATAGAAGGCACTGGCAAGGGGAGGCAAGACCTTAGACATGCTAGGGGTTGCTGTGCCATCACCAGACGCAGGAAATGCTGACAGAAGGGTGAGTTTAAGATCCGTGAAACTTGGGTTTGCTGTGCCAAATGAACATTTAGGTGGAATGTTTTGTTTTAAACAAACAAACAAACAAACAAACAAACAAACAAACAAAAAACCCAACAACAACAAAAACAGAAAAGTTTATTTCCCAAGGAGGTTAGGTAGGTAGACCCAGCCTAGGTGCTGGGATCTGGTGTCTGAGCCCATGGAGGGAACACAGGAATGGTGACTGTCTTGAACTTGTTGTGGTGAGCAGCAGGCTTCTCTTTTCCCCTGCCCCTGTCTTGTCAGGTTGAGGCCAGGAGGAGGTGAGGAGGAACTAGGTTTCCTCTGACCATGGACACTGATCACTTCCCTCCCAGCAGGTTTATTGAGCACAGTTTAGAGTCACCCTGGGTGGGAACAGCCAAGGTGACTTCCTTTTGAAGGCTGCACACAGGAAGGAAATGCTTCATGTACCATGCCCCTCACAGCAGAGGTGGGAGGGGAGAAGACCTAAGAGAGGGAAAAAGATCAGGGGCTAGTTTTGCACAGATGGAGCACACACGGATACTGGGAAACTTCCTAGGGGTGCAAGAACTCTTAGGAGCATTCTTCTCCCCAAATTTCTTTTGAGATATGAAGCCACACACCCTGGAAGGAAGGAGCCTGAAGGCTTGTGCTCAGCCTGGAACGTGCTTCCATCACTGAGGAATGCCCTGGGGGAGGCCAGAGGACTCTACATAAGAGCCAAGTCCACTCTGGATTAGCCTTTGGTGGCAAACCTCAAACCTGATGTCTGGTCTGCAGCTAAGTGAGACTCTCTTCATAGGTCTTCAGTAGTTTCTCATATAATCTGGCAAGGAAGTGAAGTAGGCAGTATGAGTCCATTTTAGAGATGAACATGTTGAGGTTTGGGAGATTGCTAGAATTACCCAATCAGGAAATGAACCCACTATGATCAATATGGAAAAACATGTTCACTTCCTTAATAATCACCCCACTTGGAATCCTGTTTGCTCCCTGCCTTCCTTTAGGTCTTTATTCAAAGGCTACTTCACACTGGGAAACTGGCCTTCCAGTGTCCTTAACACTCACACATTGCACGGACCTTAATTTTTCTGAGTAGCATCAATCACTGATCACATTCTACTCTTGTCATTTGGATGTATGTTTTGTCACCTCTCTGCTCCCTCTTGCTTTGATTCTCTTGCTCTCTGGCATCACCAGCACTAGGATGTCATCTGAACAGATTAGATGCTCAACAAATTTTTTTTAAATAAAAAAATAAGCGAGTGAGGGCCTGTTCATTATAAAGAAGCAAATTCACTCCCATTTAAATGAGAACACAAAAACAATTTTGTGGATGAGATAAATATATTCTTTCAAGAGAGCAAATGGACACTCTGGTTCAAAGATATTCATCTCCACATAGGTTACTGTAACTCTTAGAAATAATTTAAATATTGAATCATGGGGGAACCACTAAGTGCACATTGGCATATCTGCACAGTTGGAAAACCATATTTATGAAAATTTTTGTTAATTTTGGGGGAACGGCTTATGATGTGAAGTTCTGGCAGGAGAGAAGGTGCAATATTGCATGCATGATATGATCTTAGCTCTGAGAAAAAATGTATAAGAGTTAGGGAAATCCCCAACAGGTTACCAGCATATGTGGTGGGGCTACACAGTATTTATATAAATAGTTCTTATCTCTATTTTTCCTGAATTTAATGTTCCTTTGGGGGTATAAACATACATTATTATGAAAACCATAAAGATATTTTCTTAAGAACAGAAAATTAACACACAGCAGGATTGACTAATCATATTGATTTATGTCAGAATCTGAGGACCATGCCTCTTTTCTTTTTTTCTTTTTGGACTGTGAATATAACTTGCCAGGGTCACTCTGCTACTATATCCCCAGCCACTCAGTTTGGTGGCAAACTACAGAGGGACCAACCTGATGTCTGGTCTTTTTTTTAAATTTTGAGATAGGGTCTCACTAAATTGCTGAGGGCGGCCTGGAATTTGTGATCCTCCTGCCTCTGCCTCCCAATTTCGTGGAATTTCAGGTGTGTGCATCACACGTGCCTAGGGCAATGCCTCTTGGCCTTCACTTTTACTCAATTCCTCCCTCTCTGCTACTGCTAGTCTCTTCCTGTTTATTGTGGGATTGATTTCTTAAATATGTCTTTGAGGCCAATTACTTTTATTTTCATATTAATGTCTCTTTCTGAGTGGCCTGAAATCTGACCTTGGATGATTGAAGCTCTTAGCAGGGAAACATAGCCCCCCACCATTGTCAAAATTCAAAGCTGACATACTAGTCTAGGTGCTGGGGGAAATACAAGCATATCAGAGCGTGGTTCCTCCCCTTAATAAATTTTCATCTGAGTGCCTCCAGTGCTCTGGTCTTTACCAAAACCACCAGTGACATTCTCCTGGCAAAAATCCAATGACCTCATCCCTTTTTTTTTTGAGCCTCTGGGCCTCTCAGTACCTGTTTCTCTCCAGACATCTCTCCTAGAGTGGTCTTTAGGGATGTCCTGAACCCAGAAAGCATTCTAAATCTGTCGGGCATCTGACTGATCTCCCCTCCTTCTCTGTGGAATTCTCTAGGCCTTGCTGTGCCGTTGAGTCACTCTCAAGGATGGAAAGATTTTTGTTTTCATGACACCAGTTGTCCTCACCACCTTGAACTCAGTGGCCTGTGTTGTCCTCTTCAACTCTCTCCCCACAACCTCATTGCTGTATTTACCTATCTCCACTCCTAAAGAGTGAAGTGTTTTCTATAGCCAGCAACAGGACTTTTTCCAGTCCAGTCCTATTTAGCCACAACTTCCTCTTTCTGGACTGGTCCTCTCTGATCCACTCAACCTCTAATGGGTTGCCCCAAGTTTAGAGCTCAGAGTGTGTATAGTACTGTGGTCATTTTAAAAAGATATTTTCTATCCAAGCTGAAATATTTTTTCTGTAATTTAACTCATATCTAAAAATAGCATAGTATGATTACCCAGCTATTTCCTCAGATAAATTTTCTTTTAAAAAATGTTTATTTAAATTGATAAAAGTTGTATATATTTATGATGTTAGTCAGCTTTCCATCATTGTGACAAAGTGTCTGAGATAATCAACTTAAAAGGAGAAAAAGTACATTTTGGCTCACAGAATCAGTTTATGACCAGTTGTCTCCATTGGCTTTGGGGCCCACAGTGGCACAGTGTACCATGGCAGGAGCACATGGCAATGGAGGCTTGTTTCCCTCATGGTACCTGGGAAGTAAAGAGAGACAAAGATGAGAAACTGGGGTCCACCAGTCCCCTTTAAGGGCATGCCCTCAATGACCTAGCATATTCCTATGAGGCCCCGCCTTCTAAGGTTCCAACACCTCCCAACAGTGCCACAGGCTGCCAACCAAGCCTTTGACACATGGGCCTTTGGGGAACACTTCTAAGCCATAGTTTTTTTATGTTTTGATATATTGACACATAGAGGAATGGCTAAGTTAATTAGCATACATATGACCTCACATATTCATTTTTTTGTGGTAAAAACATTTAAAATCTCCTCTGACCAATGTTCAAGTGTATGATTTATTGTTATTAACTATAGTTACCATTGTACAAGCTATCTCTTCAACTATTCCTCTAGTCTAACTGAAATTTTGTATCCTTTGACCAACAGCCCTCAACCTTGGATGTTTTTAGACTCCACAGAGGAGTGGGATCATGCAGTACTTGTCTTTCTGTGCCTGGTTTATTTCACTTAGCACAATGTCCTTCAGGTTCATCCAGGTTGTTGAAATTACAGGACTTCATTTTCCGATGGTCGTACAGTTATGATTTCTAATCTTTGGTTTGTGTATTGTTAACTATATTTACTGTACTGTGCAATAGAACACCAGAACTTATTTCTCCTAACTGAAATTTTGTATCCTTTGATCTACATATCCCCAGTTCCCTGCCCCCTGCCTCAGATAGCTGCCATTCTACTCTCTACTTCTATGAGTTCAACTATTTCAGATTCCACATATAAGTAAGATCATGTGGTATTGATCTTTCTACACTTGGTTTATGCCATTTAACATATTGTCCTCCAGGTTTGTCCATGTTGTCACAAATGGCAAGTTTGTTTTAAGGCTGCATATTTTCTTCAATCTATTCATCCATTAATGGACATTCAGTTTGATTCTGAGTCTTGGATATTGCAATCAATGCTTAAATAAACATCGGAGTACAGATAGTTCTTCACATACTGATTTCATTTCATGGACATATGTCTAGTAATGGGATTTCTGGGTCAGGTGGTAGATCAGTTTTTGATTTTTTGAGGAACCTCTACACTGGTTTGCAAAATGGCTCTATTAACTTACCTACCCATCAATGATTCATCAGGGATTCCTTTTTTTATGGCTTTTTTTTTTGGGGGGGGGGCGTGGATATAGTAGATTGAATCCAGGGGTGCTTTACCACTGGGCTACATCCCCAGCCCTTTTTCTTTTTTATTTTGAGACAGGGTCTCACTAAATTGCTGAGGGCCTTGCTAAATTGCTGGGGCTAACCTTGAACTTGTAATCCTGCCTCAGTCTCCTTAGTTTCTGGGATTACAAGCATGCAACATTGTTTTGTTCATCTACAGTGGTTAAACTCAGGTGTTTCTTCCTTGTCCACTCACTATCTTTACAATGACCTTACAATGAGGTAAGTTTTACGTGGTTCTCCAGCTTTCCACATGATACCCCACTCCTGACAGGGCTTAAGAGTATCCCATTATTCCAACCTATCATTCTGTTTTTTAGGGGAGCGGATCACTAGACTTTTTAAAAATGGTTTTTATGATTGTTTCTCAGTCTCTCCTTGTCTTTTTGTGCCCTTGACACTTGATAGTACTAGCCAGTTACTTTGCAGAATGTCTCTGAGTTTGGGTTTGTCTGATGTTTTCAGAAATCCAGTGAAATAATGTTGTATTATCTTGTGTGCATCACATCCAGGGCATGTGATGCTAACAGGCTTATTTGTGGTGCTATTTCTCTCTCTCTCTCTCTTTCTCTCTCTTTTGGTACCAGGGATTGAACTCAGGGGCACTTGACCACTGAGCCACATCCACAGCCCTGTTTTGTATTTTATTTAGAGACAGGGTCTCACTTAGTTGCTTAGCACCTCACTTTTGCTGAGGCTGGCTTTGAACTCTTGATCCTCTTGCCTCAGCCTCCCAAGCTGCTGGGATTATAGGCATGTGCCACTGCACCCAGCTTATTGTGCTGTTTCTCTTGATAACTCAGTCAAGGTGATGTCTGCAGGGTTTTCTATACTGAACAGTTATAATTTTTCTCTTTCTGATCCATCCATCTCTTGGGAGAGATAAATTGAGACTATGTAAATCTTTTGTTCCCTTTCCACTCTGACTGGTAGTTTTAGTGACTGGGAATGGATCTTGCCTGCAAAAATTACTACTGGAAAGGTTGCCTATTGGTGATTTGTGTTTTCCTCATTCCTTCTACATTTGTTACTCTGAATTCTTGTACAAGAAAATATTGTCTCTTCTCTCCATTTATTTATTCATTCAACTAGTTATTTACATCAATGTGGACTTGTGGATGTTTATTTTGTTCTGTGAATGAGAATCCAATATTCTCATTATTTGTTACTCAAATTGCTCCAGTTTGGCCCCATGAGAGTTCCAGGTTGGCCTGAAGGAGCTTCTCTTGCTGATTCTTGACACATCTCTTTTTTGTTCAAGCATTTGATTATTTTCTGGCCCCACACATGTCTGAAACTCATCTGATATTTTCCCTGCTCAAATTCTGGAATCAACCACTTCTCCATGAAATCCATCCTTGTGTTTTGGAATCTTGTTCATAATCACCACTGCCTTTTAGTCACTTCATTGTGGTGGAGGTGCTGGCCCCAGAGAGCAAGGAGCTTGCTTGTCTGGACAGAGCTATAGCCACCCAGCCCAGAACAGCCTCTGACCCAGCCTGGAGCTTGTGAATGTTCTCAGAAAAATGGGTAGAGATTGGCTTACTCCTATCTCTTTTGGTTTTCCTTTATCATTTAGCAAGAAGAGTTTTGGAGCATGGCCAGAGAAGAAACTGATTACTTTGAAGCAATTCCAGCTTCTGCCAGCCTGGGGAGCCTGAAACCAGGAATCAAAACTCTGTCCTTATTTTTCTAGAAATAGTTCTTCAGGAAACAGGATTCAGGAGAGCCTGGACACAGAAATGAATGCTTCCACAAGCAGCCAGGAAACGGGGCCAGTGCATGGGGCAATTCAGTAAGGTTTTCAGCATTGAGCTTGACACTCAATGTGCAATATTGACAGGAATTCTGAAGGCTTCCTTGGCATGCATTTGTTAAATTTATAAAGAAACAATTGAGGGCCAGGCAGTGAATTGCTCAGCAGGGTCATCAAATGTATTTTTTTAAGTATTTGGAGTAGGTTTGACTCTGAACAGCAATGTGAGAAGCATCAGGGCTGCTGTTGAATAGTGCTACCCTAAAATAAAGTACTTGAAAAATGTATTCAGTTATTTTACCATTGGCAAAACATTCTAACTAACCAAGATTAAAAAAAAAAAAAAAAAAAAACAACAAAAAAACAGGCTAAGTGACATAGATATTCTGTAATGGTCTCTCCATTTGCCATTACTTCATTGTTAAAACCAGGAGATTCACCATTTAGATTCACAGATTCAGGAAATGTGACATAATAAAGTTTTGTAAATACTAGTCCTTTATACTTTATAAGAACAATCAAAGGTTTCTGTATCTTACAAAATTGTCAACTGTCAATCCTGGGTCCTGACTCATATGGGGACATGAGAACTTAGAAATCCAGTTGAGATTTTGGCTTACCTTTGGAAGTTCATAGAGAAAAAGCAGAGTTTAAAATCAGGCACCACTGAGCTCCAGTGTCAGCTCTGACCACTGTGAACTGTGCTTCCTCAGGTAACCATTTAATCTTTTAGCCTTCATCCCTCATCTTTTCAACGCGATAATAATCCAACATCTTCACTTACCTCTTCTTTATTAAGTACCTACTATGTGTCATGGTCTGTATTAGGTCTTAGAGCGATGCAACAGAGGAATTCCTTTCTCTCACTGACTTTACAATTTTTTTTTTTTTATGCTCACAATGGAACTCCAGGCCTTGCATATGCTAGACAAGTGCATTGTCACTGAGTGATACCCCCAGCCCATGCAATTTTTCATGTCAATGTGGATGTATGGATGTTTGTATTATTATAAAAATAAGAATCAAATATTACATTATTTTTACCTTTATTTATTTATTTGCATGATTTCCCTTAGCTCTTACCATGGGGAACTCCTTCAGGTTGACACTGTCCTTCTGAGAGGTTCGCATCTTTCATTGAATGTGTCCTTCTTTTCTGGCTGTACAGATGGGGAGATAAGGATTAAACAAGCTCCACCTAAGGAGACTGACTTAACGAGGGCCTATGGGGATGAGAGAGAGAGGCTTATGGGGTTGGGGTGGAAAGTGCAAAGGGGAGATGGCATGGTGCCTTTGAGGAACTGAAAGAAGGATGCAGGCTGAGAGCTGGTGGGGCATGTGGCTGGAGGAGGGCTGAGCAGGGCAGATGCTACTGTGAGGGGTTTGAGTCAAGTGAGCTCAGATGCATTTTAGGGGAACTGAAGCCATTAAGGGTTTTCAACAGGGATGGTTTTAGGATTAAAGGAGGTAACACCTAGTACAGTGTTTGCCACATAGGAGGTATTAAAGGATAGCTGGTGATGTTTCTGGAACTGCTGCTATTGCTCTTTTCCAGCTGTCTACTGCCACTATTGCTGCTCCTTTGCTATTATTGCAGTTACTGCTACTCCCATTACTCCTTTTGCTATTCTTGGTACTCCTTTTACTGATACCAGCACTGTAACTGCTGCTATTGCCACCCTAACTACTATTACTTACTATTTCTTTTGTATCTTTGTAAGTAGCCCCTTCTTGGAAAGCTGGAATCCAAGTTCTTTTTAAGTGAGTTTTTGTGTATATGAAGACCACAAACTGGATCCCAGCCAGTCCATAACCTCTCTGATAATTTATAGGGACGTTGTTCAGACTAAGATGCAGTGTGTAGAGGAGTTTTGGGAGTTTGTTGGAGGGCTTCCCGTCCTGTAGTAAACTATCGTTTGGAGAAGACAGGCTTAGAGCTGTAGCCAAACCATATGCCATGACTCCACATAAGCATTTGTTATCATGCCAGTCTTTGGTTCATGAAAATGTATTTCAACCCAAGTATCTTTGCTTGATAAATAAACACCTATTGAGGTCCTGTCTCATGTTAGGCACTGTTTTAGGGTACAGTGGGTACAGTAGAATTAAGGTGGCTCTGGCCATCTCAGATCTTGTATCTGTATGAGCAGAGAATGGGAAGGGTCTCCAAAAGGATATGTCAGCCATTTATTTTTATTTGTTTAAATTTAAAATGTTAAAAAGTAAACAGAAGCAATCCTTAGCCTGGAAAGGAATACCCCCCCATGGGTGTCTGTGAGGTACCATGTGCTCCAAGGGAGGTTGCTGAAGGGAGGTGGGACCCCTGAAGCAAAGAGCTGGAGATGGAATCTTCCTTGGTGACTGCCACAGCATACTGAAGACAGAACCCCTGCAGGAGCCCTGTTTGGGGAGATAGCTAAGATTGCGGTTGACTACGGGCCATAGACATTTTTGGGCATTTCCGCCTTCCGTAGTCTCACGGGACTTGGCCCAGGATCTCGAGAGATTTGAGCCGTGACTCAGCAGATCGAGCGAGCGCCATTCCTGCTCGGGCACGTGGGATGAGATCTGAGAGAGAACGGACAGGGTTATTGCTATTGTATAGATATGTTGTAGTTTCTTGTAAGAGTAGGTGTCTTGGTTTCTTGTGAGAGTGTGTATGTGGTGTTAGAAATTACAAGAGACAGAGAGAGAAAGATTAAGGAATTTTTTCGTCTCCATCCTGTCTCTGGACTCCTTCCCGTGGCACCGCCATTCTGGGCTGCATCCCTTTCCGGCTACAACAAACCCCCAAATGGATTTGTAGATTCTGATGTTTAGCTGACAATCCTGAAATGAACAATTGGCAACACAACTGCGAATGAAGGACAATACTAATATAAAGTATGGGAAAGTAAGTGAATAACAGAGCTGGATGTTGTCCTCTTAAGTATGGGCTCCTAGTCAGCCTCCTTCTAAGACCAACATGCAGCATGGAGCAGATCTGATGAGAAATCAGCCCCCTACATCTGAAATTCTCAAAACAGCATTTTGAAATATGATTTCCATCCTCTGTCATCAGCATTGAACCTCAGACCAGATGTGTATTTTGCCCTAAGGTATTAACTAATGATATCAGCTCTAATTCAGGGGATGCCAGGTAGCAGCTTAAATCCCCACCACCACCCATGGAGCTGTATTATGTAGAAGTTTGGAGTACTCAGGCTTAGTCACCCCAACCCTGCACTCACTGAGTGAATGACTTATTCCATAACATTTACGGTAGGCACCATGTTGGAAGCTGGGAGTGCTTAGATGAATGAGACTCCATTATGGCCTTCAAAGATGGAGTGCAATCTCCCCCCCACCTCCCCCCTTTCTGGTTGAGACCTAACTCCACCATTTCTAACTATGTGACCCTGAGAAAGTTTCTCAGCAGTCTGAGAGTGGAAATAATCAACTGGAAGCTGATGCCTAATGATGTGATGTTTAATACTGTCAGCCAGTGGGCTGGCACATCTTTTTTCAAAGGGTTGGCTCTCTCTGTTGGAGTAAAAATGAGATGGATTTCCTTTCCTTTCAGGACTCATGAGTAATATAATGAAGGATATATTATAATATAATTATTAACATATTAATAATATTATAATATAATTAATTATATAATGTTCTTTTCAAAATGCTTTGTGCAACAGCTAAATCAAGCTAGTTAACATATACATTACCTTACTTAGCAATTTTTGTTGTAAGATCCCTTAATACCTACTTTCAGCATTTTTCAAGTACATTGTTATTAACTATAGTCACTATGATGCACAATAGGTCTCTTAAACATGTTCCACAGTGTGTACATATTTCAAAACATCATGATAGATACCATAAATAAATGCAATTTTGTCAATTAAAAACAAATAAAAAATAATAATGTGCTGTGCTCTTTGGTAGGAAAGATAGTGTGTAACATGGTACCAGGTCCTCTCACGTGGGAAGCTGGCAAGGGCTACATACCTAATGGGATTTTGCCATTTAGGACTAACATCTCTTTTCCTGATTGCACTTGAGGTAATTGTATTCCTCCAAAGTTGGGACAAACATTTCCTGAGTGCCATAGTCCCATTAAAAAGTAACAGTAAAATTCATATATTATTATTACCCTAGTACATACATGATTACAAGACTGGTGTGATTCTACATCATGCACAACCAAAAGAATGAGAAGTTATACTCCATTTATGTATGATGTATCAAAATGCATTCTACTGTCATGTATAATTAATTAGAGCAAATAAAAAAATTAAAAAGTAACAGTAATTAAAACCATTTTATTTAAAAAATAAAATTCCAAAGAAGATCCGAGAATGAGAAGAGGATCATGGATGGAAGCCTGGATAAATGAAGAGCATCCCGGGGCTGTGAGACCAGTCCCAACAGGGAATGTGGATGAGGTCAGGGGATAGGGATATTGCTTTGGGTGCAATCTAAAGGTAACAGCTTCCTACTGAATATTCCTGCTAAGAGACTAGGTATCTATCAAAAGCAAACATTTTGGGGGAGCAGGGGGCCTCTTTCATGGAGAAACAGACCCATTGTTGAGGGGAACATGACAACAATGAAGAACAAGTCCTCCTCCCAGGGATTCTGGGAATTTCATCCATCAACCAATTCTGAAGCAAAAGACAACATTGAGATATTTCTCAGAACACTTTCCTCTCACTGCCACCTCCCTCGACTAAAAATCAAAATGTTTATTCTTAGGATAGTTTAGAAGAAAGAAGGGAAAAAGAGCATTCAATCTCTTTGTTTTAATGGGGGGGGGGGAGTAGAAAGGCACAATTCTCTGTTCTCTGTTGTGTGAACAGCAATCTATCTTATCCGTATTTTCTGGAGTGTGTTTAAATGTGCAGAACTTTTGTCCTATAGTGGTACTTCTGGAAAATTATCTAAAGAAGAAAATCACTTAGATTTGTAAAGAAGACTGCCTGCAGTGTCCATGGGAGCACAAAACCTAACACTACCTCTCCAGCTCCTGAACCTCATTCATGTTTTCTCTCTTCCCACCAGCAGGTGGGTGTCCCTAGGACAGGGTTTTGCTGAAACCTTTGTGAGATCTAGAAGACACAGAGCAGGCATTCAGTTAAGATTTGTTGAGACAATGAATGATACTGAAAAACAATGGCTCCAAATTCAAAGTCTAAAACAGAAAATATTGATAAAATATATCATGGTTATGAATCAATGTGCCATTATAAAGATGATCTAGAATTAGATCTATTGACCCAAATATCAACATACACTGTTGAGTGCAAACAGACTTCTGTATGACAGTATCTAAGTAGTGCTATAATTTATATAAAATTGTGTCTGACTATCTGTATAATCTGCCCAGACCCACAGCAGGAGGAATATTGATAAGATTTTAAGATTAGATATCTTTAGGGGAATATGTGCATTTTACATACACATATCTTATTTCAGCAATGAGCATATTTTTTTTTCTTTCAGAAAAAAAGTTCTGATTTTCTATTAAGAAAGACAGAAAGGAAGAGAGAACTGGGAAGGATTTAATTTTTCAGGGTCTGATGCTTCAAATTCAGGCATAATGATTGCCCTGGAAAGACTGGGTTGGAATATCTATGTGTGGAGTCACATCTTTGTAAAGCCAAAGCTTTTTGTACTATTTCTTTCTTTGGAGTTTGGATTCAGACAAAGCTTGGTTTTAGTCCAGACTCTAGTACTTACCAGCAGTAAGGGTCCAAGCAAATGATTAAGCTTCTCTGAGCAGAGGCCTTTTTAGCTGTAACACAAACAAAACATCCATCTGGCAGAAATGAACAATAATTCTGAGCAATGTGTGTGTGCAGGTGTCTGTATGCACACATGATCTGTGTTTTGTACATGTGTGTGGCATGTGCGTATTGTCCTCAGTAACCTCCACCATGCGTTTCTGATGTGGCTTGCTGTTAGTGCAGACAGGAGGGATGATTAAAGGAAATTAAATGCAACAGAGCTACCAGGAACCACTTCCCTCCCAGCAGCACATTCTCCTCCAGGAAGCCCACTCTCCCTCCTCTGTCACTGCTGGATCTCCTGGGGCTGAGGTAGACCTGCCCACTGGAGCAAAAGAGGGGTCAAAGTGAGGAGAAGCTGCCTGGGGCAGCTGAAACACTACTGTTTATTTATCAAATTCCCAAAGGTCCCCTCTGCCAAGTACAGTTTACCAACTCACATCATATCAGTCTCCTCTTACGTTATTAAGCTCCAAACAGAGCACTTTGTTGCTAATTCATCATGGCACAAAGCTCCAAAGAACTGAGGTAGAATTACACCTCTTGGCACTGCAGCCAACCCTAGAGGAAAAAATCTGAGCATCTTGCAAGTCCCTGATCTCTGATAAAACAAAATATTTTAATTATGGTTGATTTCTTCTTACTCTCAGAGGGGTCTTATATTGTGCCAAATGCTGGGTGATAAGAACTTCTTTAGTTTTGTTTTTTTCTGATCTGTTTTCTTTCAAACTCTACCCCTGTGTCAACTTTATTTTTTCACATTAAGATTAGCTTAGTGGGGGCTGGGGTTGTGGCTCAGCAGTAGAGCGTTTGTCTAGCAGGTGTGTGGCCCAGGTTTGAGCCTCAGCTCCACATAAAAATAAAGGCATTGTGTACAACTAAAAACAAATAAATAAATATTAAAAAAAGATTAGCTTAGTGGATTCAGAATTCTGGAATTGATCTGGTAGAACATAACTGGAGTGCAGAACTTTGTTCCATGCACACTATAAAGATTGTGGGGCAATTTGTTGCCTAACAGACTGAATGCCTTTATAATCCTTTAGATGCTCCCAACTGTTGCTGCACCTTTCTGGATCTCAGCCAGTGCCAGACAATAGCACTTTCTCTTTCTCTATTACCAAATTTCAAAACTGGGTTGTTTTAAGGTCTAAACTTGGGAGACAAGAGTCATACTTCCTTTTCTCAATCTTTCTCTCTGGTGGACAGTGTACCCTACCAAAAAATATTTTAGGAGATTCCAGAATTTATCCAAATGGTAAAAAAGTCATCAATTTCACAAGAGTTTGTATTTTAAATTTACATAAAAATCAGACAAAACCCCAATACAATGACATGTACTACACTCAAAGGAAAAGTTTATATCTTGTGCCACTAGATTTTAAACAGGTACCCACAATGAAGAGTGGTAACTCAGTAAATTCTAACCCCACATTCTCAAACTTAGCACTATTGACATTTGTGCCAGTTAATTCTCTGGTATGGGGACGGTCCTGTGTACTTTAGAATGTTCAACAGCACCCTGGCCGGTATATACCACATGCCAGTAGCAGCCCCCATCCCAGGTGTGACACCAAAAATGTCTCCAGACATTGCCACATGTCCCCTGGGGGCACAATCAGCCCCAGGGGAGAACCTCTGGTCCAACCCATTAGTGTTCAGTCCTCAATTCCAGTAAAAAACAAGCTAGACTATTCAATAAAAAGGAAAGAAATGCTGATACATGCTATGGCATGGCAAATCTCAAAAACTTTATGCTGGGTGAAGGAAGCCAGACAGGAAACTCTACATGCTATGTGATTCCATTTATATACAATATCCTGAAAGGCAAATCTACAGAGACAGAAAGGAAATTAACTGTAAGTGGGTAGGGACAATCTTAGTGAAGCAACAAAAATATTCTGAAACCAGATTATGGGGATGTTTGTACTCGTGGTAGATTTACTAGAAATCATTGAATTTA
The DNA here is from genome assembly GCA_025594165.1 of Tamias sibiricus. Classification (NCBI taxonomy): domain Eukaryota; kingdom Metazoa; phylum Chordata; class Mammalia; order Rodentia; family Sciuridae; genus Tamias; species Tamias sibiricus. The sequence continues at coordinate 2,792,380 of CM046666.1, forward strand.
CTTTAGATGGGTAAATTTTATGGTCTGTAAATTTTACCTCAATAAAGCTGTTCTTGAAAAATCATGAAACAATTAGGAGGTTGACAATGTATTGCAGGAGAACCAAAGCAGGAGATTAAATCAATTCCAGTGTTTTCCTTAATGAGAAATCATCTGAAAACAGACAGATCAGATTCTCCACATTCTATATGCTCAAATGACCGTTGAAACAAACCATATTTTTGCTGGTCAGACAGCTGCAATGTCTGTTAGCACCTGATGCAACCCAACGGGCTGTTTAATTAGTTCTGGTGTGTATCTTTCTATGGAAAATAATGTGTATGCATGGCCACCCATGTTCAACATGGTCAGGAAGGTGGCAGGCAATCGGCATGGCATGTCTTACAGTCTATGTTCTCTGTTAGGAGATAAATTAGTTCACATCAATGCTGTGACATGCTCAGTCGCATGATATATAAAGAAGAAAAAGGTTAGAAACCACTCAGAATTCCCCATTGCCCACTCAAACCTCTATAATAGCAAAAAAAAAAAAAAAATTTTTTTTTATTTCTCTTTCTCTCTCTTTGGTTTGCATTAAATGACAGCTGTTGCTGTTATTCAAAGAAATTCTGGGGACTGTCTTAGTGTAAATGGGACAGCACATGTCTTCTGGGAGAATGCTCAGCTGATGTTAACATACTGTAAAAGCATGCACTGTTTAGATGGAAACCTTGTAATTCTTAGGGGACTTGAGACCTGTCCAGGGGTCAGGGATGCTAGTGGATTATGTGTGTGTGTCTATTCCTGACGTGGGGGTGAAGGCTTCTCCCAGCCATGTTGTAAACACTAACCTGACTGAATGTACAACCGTAAGTGAGGGAACATTTGACATTTCTAGAATCTTTAGTCTGAAGGAGTTCAGCAAATTGAGAAGTATGTTAGAAATTGGGGATTTGGAAGGTAAGTTATCCCAAGATGTCAATCTAGTAAAGTTTTGAGCAAAAAACGGCAATGATAGTAAATTAATTCCTTCCCTTTAGTTGAAAACTACAAGGACTGTGAAGAGAAGAGATTATTCAAAAAATTCCAATTTCCCACAGAAGCCACACAAAGATACTTTCTTCATTTAATAGTTATGACTTGGTAAACTGAGGACTGGAGGGATTATGCTGGATCTGTCTGAGCAGATAGGCAGCCAGAGAGGAGACAAACTCACCCAGTTCCTGATAACACTAGGGAGAGCAAATGAAGTTTCATGTAATTCAGATCAGGCCCAACTTGAAAACTGGAGGTTGAGGGCAGGAAGGTGCTGATCTGCTTGATTAAATCCTACCAGTTTCCTAGAAAATGCTGTATAGGACATTGTCTTTGGTTTTCACTGATTAGTATGTGTTGAAAGATTGCCAGTACAACAGGGTTTCTCCCACACATACTCCGTAAGGTGTACACTCTGCATTTAATAAGATTTGGGCAACAGACATACTTTAGAAACATGGATCTCATAAAATATGGATATGAGAAGAAGGTGACATCGCTAGAGAAGATTCAGTGTTTTTCCCCTTTACCTTGAAGGTTGCAAATTGATAAATATAAACTTCAGAAGTCATTTTGAAAAGTTTTCACATAATGCCAGTTGTCAAGTGCCATTATCAATTTGGGTTTGGGACAAAGAAAAATTCAAGGCCAAGGAATGAGAGGCTGGCCAATTTCCAAAGTATCAAGTTTTCTTTCACTCTATGGTTTCCTGCTTTCTAACCTTAAGTGCGGACCTATAAAAATTGGAGATGGGGGTGGGGGTGGTTGTCCACTGACTCAACATAAACCTAGTTTATTCTAGCTAAGAAAACCAGAGGTATGTATGTTGGCCTTTTTTCTTAGTCATTTTCTCTTTAAAATGGTTGTTGTCATAACTAGATTTCAGATGGACCATTGCTTTTTTTTCTACTCAAACTTTTGAAAAAGTCAATTCTTCTCATAGATTTCAGAGGTTTTTTTTTTTGTTTGTTTTTGTTTTTTAAAGTTTTGGAGCAAAGCATTCTTATTTCTGGGGTAAAAGGATATTGACCATGGTCTTACAGTATCAATGGTTCTGTATTAGACTGAATAGTTGTCATTGGTTAGAATTTTTTTTTTTTTTACTGGTGCATTATAATTACATGTTAAATCTGGATTAATTATGCCATATTCATACATGCACCTATCATACCTACATTTCTTAGAACACATGATTGAGTGCTGACCTGTCCAACCATGGTTGAGGCAGTGAGTTGATCCAGTCTTTCTGGGTGGTGGTCCCTGGGAACACTTTAGTCACCCTCTGTAGCAGAAATGTGCTCTCAACCATTGTCCTAACCCAGATAAAATTCTCTCCTCCTTCTTTCCTACTAACTCATCTACTCTCCCACATAGTTTCTACCGTGCCTCTTGCTTCTTTTTGGCACATTTTCATCTTGGTCTTATTCTTGTCTCTTCCAGCAATGTTCTTCCTAGATAGACCCATGTCTATCTTGTAGCCTCTTCTAATTGAGATGCCATCTGTTGGCTTAACCAGATTACTTCAGAGGCATTTCAGATGCACAATTCAAGTCTACAAACCTCAAAGATGATTTCAGATACAAAGTCTGGTAGCCACAAGGCATTTCCTTGAGGAAAACAATTTCTGTCATAAATGTATTATATGGTGGATTAGTTAACGTGGGTGGTAGTATTTTTCCACAAGGCACTGTTGTTGGGTTTTCCTTGATGTTGTGTTGTGTTGAAAACAATTTCTGTCATACTAGGTGTTATGTATCTGTAGTTATATGGTGATTTAAAATAAATTTTATTCATCAATATAAAAACAATAATTATTAAAATATTAATAAAATAAAATATAATATATAAAATTCTAAAATATAACTTATATTTCTTAAAATAATATAAATACATAATTATTAATAAATTAAATTATATTACTAATAATAATAATATATTAAATATTAAAATAAAATAAATTATAAATATTAAAATAAAATATTAAAATATAAAATATTATTATATTATAATAATAATAAGATTAGGATTATAAAAATAATATTATAAATATAATAATTTATAAATATTAAATAATATCAATTATAAATAATACCAATTATTAAAATGCATAAATACATAAACTCTTGGTAAATGCATAAATGTATAATCCTTTGCATAAATGTATTATCCCTCATGGATTAGTTAACTGTGGGTTCCTCCACTATTCATTTCTGTTTATTAACTTATAAATTAGTCTATTTGGAACCAGCTATGTCATATGATAATGTTGCATCGAACTTTGTAGTACTTCCAAAATATTTTGGCAAGTTGTCTTTGTTTTTCTCACACGAAGAGCTTGTTGTCCATCAGTTCCAATGTGGTATAAAGCAAATAACTCTGGACTAGGGGTCAAACCCAAATGCTTTATCTGGTTCTTCTACTTAGAGCTAATCATGGGATAGGTACTAGATAACTTGAAGGCTTACTGGGGGAAAAAATTGATACCTGTGAAAGTGCCTTATAAATGAAAAATACTTTTGGAAGAATGACATATTGACCAAATAAAAGTAATTTTCTGGATTCTAAAGTGAACTTATTTTATTTTGAAGAATAAAACAAATTTTTGTAATCCCAGAAAGAAGCTTTTAGGCTAAAAATCTAGAGGGTCTGGCTTATTTTTTAAAGAAACTTACAGAAAAAAATGTTGCAAACTTAAACAGATTTATGTACCTGGCTGCTATATGTGGCACTTCAATGTGAACAGAGGCACTGTGAGATCTGAGTCAGGAGTTGTTGGGGGGTACATGGCTGTCCTGCGTTGGCTTGGAGACAATGGTGCAAGGTGCTCAGTGTTAGCTCAGATCCTTTGAAGAACTGTGTGGAAGCCCAGAATCATAAGTCATAGATCTCTAAAAGAAATGTTGCTTCAAACTACTGTGTCAACTGGTACAGTGAACTTTACTCAGAGCTGGTTTCACAGCAAACCATCAGCATCAAGTTCTTCTGAGAAATGAGAGTGAAGTATGAGAAAGGCAGTGAATGAAACAATCAAGGAAACAGACAAGGCTATCAGATAGAAAGTGTTTGGATCTGAGTGAAGGGTGACAAGAATAAGGTCAATGAGATGGTAAGAAATAGATAGTAGAGCTGTGTGCAGTGGTGCATGCCTGTAATCCCAGAGCCTCAGGAGGCTGAAGCAGGAGGTTGAAAGTTCAAAGCCAGCCTCAGCAACTTGGTGAAGCCCCAAGAAACATAGTAAAACCCTGTCTGTAAATAAAATATTAATTAAAAAAATGGACTAGTGATATGGCTCAGTGGTGGGTTCAATCCCCAGGACCAAAACTAAAAATAAAGTAAAATAAAGAAATAGATAATAGATAATAAAAAATCCAAGCCAGAAGAAGGTAGGGGAAGCCAGAGCTGGCTCTGGTTGGGGATACAGAAGTAGCTAGCCTTTCATCTGCACCCAGGTGTAGCCCTGACCCTCTTGGTAGGTGCATGGGATCAGCTAGGTGGAAGTCTGGTACACTGCTGGATTCAGTGAGGGCTGTCAATAATTCTGATTTACTGATTTAAATATAGAAAAAGGAATGAATATTTTTATAAAACAAAATAAGCTAGGATGCTGGTGAGAAGGCTTGATAAAAAGAAAGTTTAAGAAGCTGAGATTCAATTCCAAAAGAATTTTAAATATACAGATTTAGGCAGTACAGCATGATATTTTGATACAAGTATACAATAAGCAATGATCAAATTGGAGTAATTAGGATTTCCATTTCTTCAAACATATATCATTATTTCTTTGTTTTGGGAAGCTTCAAATTCCTCTATTCTAGTTCTTTAAATCACACATTGTTGTAAACTGTAGTCACCTCACTATGGTGTAGAACATGAAAATTCATTCTCCTATCTATTATGGAATCATTGACCAACTTCCCATATCTCCCCTCTGCCCTTTTCCCTAGCTTCTGGTGATCACTATTATACTTTTCTATGAGATCAGAATCTTTTATTCTCCACATATAAGTGAGAAACTGTAGTATTTGTCTTTCTATGCCTGTGTGTTTAACTTAACATCATCTTCTCATTTGATTCAAACATTTTTTCCCTAAAAAGAAAGACTCCAAAACAGTGTCAGCATGAAGGGAGGCCTACGAAATTACAGTGAGCTAAACTAGGTGCAGTCCCTTCCACAGTGTGTTCAGATCTCTACAATATCCAGTGTGCTATGTGGCTCAAAGTCTGAGCCCATTTCTTTCTTTCTTTCTTTTTTTTAAAAATTTTTAAGTTGTAGATGGACACAATATCTTTGTTTTATTATTTTATTTTTGTATGTGGTGCTGAGGATCAAACCCAGTGCCTCACGCATGCAAGGCAAGTGCTTAACCACTGAGCTACAAACCCAGCCCCTGACCCCATTTCTAAAACTTGGGACAGAAAGAATTTGGTGAGCAAAGGTCCTCTGGATCCCAGCAGATATAGCTCAGCCCTGGGCTCAGTGAGTACACAGGTAAAAAAATGATAAACCTGGGGCTCTGCTACTGTCTGGATCTTGAATACCCCTGGAAAGCCCATGTGCTGAAGGTTTGGTCCCCAGCCTATACCACTATTAGGAGGTGATGAAACCTTAGGAGGATGGTCCTAGTGGAAGAAGTTAGGTCATTGGGGGTGTGCTTTCTTTTGTTTCCTGGTTGCCATGAGGTGAGCAGCTTCCTCACCACAGGACCAAAGGTGATGGGGCCATGTGACCGTGGACTGAAACCTCTGAAACTATAGACCCAAATAAACCTTTCCTCCTTTAAGTTGATTATCTCCAATGTTTTGTCACAGCCATGAAAAACTGGTAACACAGGCTCCAAGAACGCACACTTTTGGAGATGTTGGGGAGAAGTCAGGAGAGTGGAAGCACAGACTTGTACCTGAGTTCTGAAGGATGTGCTGATATCCTACAATCATCCTTGCTGGTCTGAAGGGTACAACAACTACCTTAATAGAGTAGGGGGACTCTGATAATAAGCAAAGGAATCCCCTGGGCCAGTGATTTGATGAGGGCCTAAGCAACTGAGCATTTCTGTACACCAGGTGCTTCATAGCATGAAGATGACCCAGGTCCTGCCCTCAGGATTCTTGAGTTCTCTGGGAAGGGAGATTGGAGCCCTGTTAGATTCCAGGCCCAGAAGGAGGGCACATTTTATGACTGTCATCAAAATTCACAAACACTTCAATTAGGTCATATCACCTAAAAGAGGTGACCTGGAGGTTTTGCAGGAGAGGTAGTTTTAATAAGCTGTATTCACGCAGAACTATTATAAATCTGACTCTGACATATATGTGGGGAGACGGTGATTCAAAGATACACTAATGGGAATTCTTTGACAAAGAGAGAGGAGAAGGTTCAGCCCTTCTTGATCTCCTGTGTGATGTGGATCTTCTGATATTGAGTCTTAGTGGACAGGGTTTCCACAGGAGGACACAGGTCAGGAAAAACAAAGCAGCGTTACTATTCAGGGTCCTCAAAATAACCAAGGAATCTTCAAATGAAAGGAACATGTGAAAAGTTAAAGAATCTTTTGATCTTTTCACTTCTGTCTCTGTAGAAACAATGAGAACCATTTGGCTGAGTCTCAGGTGTTTGGGAACTCTGATAAAATCAAATTAGAATAAGGAAATGATGCACTCACAAAATCATAAATCAGCTCAGCTGGACTTCCAGTGAGTCCAATAATTCCTGAGAAAGATGGGGTTGATAGAGAAAGAAGAAAGCAAAGAATGGGAAAGTTTGTTTTTCACGAAGGATCCTAGAAACAAAGAGGCATGCTTAACACTCAGCTATGGGACAATCAATAATGATCATGGAATGAAATAAATCATAAGAGACAGAAAGGAAATGCAGGCAGCAAAAATGTTCTTTTTTGAGCTTTATTATTATGCCCATAAAGAAAAATTTTTAAAAAATATTATAAAGCTGGGTATCTATTTCAGTAGTAGAGTGCTTGCCTAGCATGCATGAGGCCCTGGGTTCTATCCCTGGCATCACAATAAATAAATAAGTAAATAAATGAATAAGCACATATTATGATAAGAGAAGAAAAAAAGTCATGTACTAATGCTTGTAAATTACAATAATGTATATTTTGAAAAAATGGAGGAAATAGTCATTGGTTACATTAATGAATGATTAGAATTTCTGTTTCTGAGCCTAAAATTTTGAAATTTATCAATGATTTCGTCAAGACTGAAGTTCTCCTTATGCCAGGTTTTTCAATATCTTTTTATTCATTGATCAAACAAAGCCTTTGTTTCATTGCAAAGAGTTTCTTTCCCTTTAAGCTACAGATACACAAATGGTTAGGATAGGATGAGATCTGGAGATTTTTCAGTCTCATTTCACAACCAATTCTATAATAGCATATGTATGTTTTGGGGTGATCAGTTCTAATGGCTTTCGAACACTTTTACACTCAAAAAACTTTGGAAACAGGTAAACATTCTAAGTGTTCACGTAGCAACCTGAAGTTGAAGTCTCTTACTTGGTGACTATTTCCAATCTAGTCTCAGAACTGTTTACCCTGGAGTTGGGTAAAGCATTTTAGGCAGCTCTACCTGTGAGATGCATCATGGAGACATCTCTCTGCAAAGTCTCCGTGTGGCAGCAGATGCCCCTAGAGAGCTGCTAGGTTGCTGGGCACTGAAAGCATTATGGGTCCCCTGAGCTCTGGTTTCTTTAGGGCCTGCTTCGCTTGCCAGCCCAGGCCACTCCCCTGGGACTCCTGAACACCCCCAAACAAGGTGGGGGCTCAAGCCAGTGTGTCTTCCCCCAGGTTCTTTGGAAGGTCAGGTCTTGCCGGGGGCACCCATGGGGCTGGTGAGAAGAGGAGGGATGGAGCTGTGGTCTTCTTCCTGCTCTTGTCACAGATGTGGGCCCCAAGAACACTGAACTCACTCTGGGTCTGTGCTTTTACTTGCATGTGGTCTACACCCAGAATGCTCTTTGCCCTTCTTCTAAGTTTACCATCTCCTGCCCAAGGCACCTTCTGCTGAGCATCTGTGGTCCGCTCTGCTTATACTTTCTGTTTCCATCCTAAGCATTTGCTCCTGGAATATTTGGGAGCGGTTACTTTCTCTCCACCTTGATTACAAAGCCTTTGAGGACACAGCTGTCCTGTTTAATTATTCTTTTCCCTGGGAGCAATCTACATGGTGCCAATGGGTTGTGGACCTGGTGGAACTATAGGCTACTCTTTCCTTGATTCATGGTGGGGCAGAGGGCCCAGTTCATACAAGATGCTTGGACTTTACCCAACCCACACAACCTTACCTTGGAGGGTAATCTCTCTAGATAGACCACTAGGGAAAGCACACAGATCACTGGGGGCACATGGGAATGAAGATCTCTAGAATGCTTTCTGAAGATGAAAGCAGTGAGTCACAGGCAGAGTACCAAATAGCCAGCTTCTGAGGCAATGTGTGGGAGAGCTCAGATTCCCCACTCAGACCTGTTTTTAGTATCAACCCCTGAAGCTCTGATGCTTCTTGGAAGCTGGTGGCACTTCCTCTGTCCTGTCACTGAGTCCCTGGCCCCACCCATGGCTGAGGGCCAGAATTTCCTGCATGTAAGGCAATTGCCAGCTCTGTGTTCTTTGTCCCTGGGGCCAAGACTCCCCCAGGATAGACAGGAGGACACAGGATTTGATTACAAAGTCTTTGAGGACAGAGCTGTCCTGCTTAATTATTCTTTTCCCTGGGAGCAATCTACATGGTGCCAGTGGGTCACTGGCACTTCTAAGCAGTCTCCTCTGGCAGCATCCTCACACTTCTTAAGGATCCCCTTGCCAGGTCCTGTTGGAACCCTCCCACAGGCCAGTTCTTACTGGGCTCTGGTGACAAATCTTGCAGCCCTGTCCCTTGGCCAAAGGGGTCTGAAGGAGTCCTGTCAGGCTCTGGTTGCTTCAGCATCCACTGTTGATTTCCTTGCCTCTGTCCTTGATGATGTCACTTCATTTGAATTCTTTGAGCTAAACTGTTTCCTGCCAGGACCCTGATACCAGGCTGTGGAAGACAATCTGGCCTCAGTTTTGCCTTCTTGACAGCACAGCAAGCCTCCAAGCTTAGGCAAATACCCTGATGACGGTTTGGAGCTCCTAACCTTGCAAAACAATGGAGTGCGGGGACAGAAAGCTGGCTGCTGATGGGGGTGGGGGCAATTCCTGGAGGGCACCTTTGCAGCATGGAATGTCTAGCATTTTATTAGTTTTGCCAACCCCCCTACCCAGTACTGGCATTTCAAAAGGACTGGGGGAATTTTAGGTGCATCTAGTCTGGGAAGTCACACTGCTTACATTCCAGTCCTAACTTGGCCATTTTCTGGCTGAGACTAGAATTCAATTTCTTCATCTGTTAAATGAGAATAATAGTAAAACTTGTCTTTCAAGATTGCTGTGAGGATGTGATTTCAAAAGCACATGTTTTTTTAGTGTCCACTCTTGTAATGCATTAAGTGCTCAATGACTTGGTGACTGTCCTGCCATCTAGACAGGAGGTTTTTAGAATCAGAAGGGTCCTTCCCAGACACTTAAAATGCCACCTAGGAAGTCTGGCCCAGGCCACATCATTGTGCCACCAGACACGGTGTCCTCTGGCCCTTTCCATGCCTTCTAGGGAGTTTCATTTATGGCAGACTGGAGTAGAAGTTCCCCACATGAGTGGGTTGCCTCCTCTGGGACTTCCCTAAGGTATTCCAGAGAACTGGAACCAAACCAGACCTCAGCCAGGCCTGTCTAGCATGTGACTCCCAGGCTCACCTAGTCACCATTTAGGGTCTTGGGTCTCTCATCTGCTAAGAAACCATCCCCAAACTGCACCCTCAGGACCTGCACTCCTGGGCAGAAACGTGATGGGAAGGGGCCCTGAAAAGCAGAGAACAGGCCCCTCAACTGTGGGACAGTGATTGCCATGGTGTGAAATGGTCGCAGCCCACTTTGCAGGACTCCTTTCAGACGCCTTGAATCTGCCAACAGCTGCAGCAAATAGCTGAGCAATGTTCCTCTCTTCTCATACTTTCTTGCCTTTCCCTCTGCAACCACATCAGGGCAGCTTACCCCCAAACCAAGGAGAATCCCAACAGCTGACCCCTGACATATGACAGGCCTCCATGAAGACTCACATTCTAAGAAAGCTGGATGCCACTTGGGCCTGGAGCTGTGAAGTACACACCCTTTACAAGGCAGAAGGTGACATTTTTCTAATGCACATGTAGGGGCCTTCTGGTTCTTATTTTCTAAAAAGGCTCCCCATTGGTGCTTTGGGGAAACCCAGAGCTGGTCAACAAATAGCAAACCTGCTCACTAGCAAAGTATCGTTCCTGTTTGTGCCAGCTTGGCCATTCCTGGGGGTGGATGCAGAGGCTGAGGGCAGGGCCATTGGATAGTAAATGGACTCCAAGGGGAGATGGGGTCTACCATCCTGTCTCTGGCATGTTCCATGCACATAGCTGCCTGTTATTAAAGTGCAGTCTGGAGGGTTGAGCAGTAAATGGTAGCTTCTGTGGCTCCTTGGGCTTAGATAGGAAGATGGCAAAATGGCATGATTACCACTGTTGCCAAACACTGTCCCAAATAACATTATTCCTTGAATAATATCCCAAAAGAATAAACCTGTCACCCTGAAACCCCCTGCCATCTAGTTTTCTTAATCAGTCCTCTGTACACAGGACATGCCCAAGTATGATCCCAACCAAAACTTCTCTTCTACTAACCCCACCACTAAGTCATCAGCCACTATCCCACACAATTAGAATATTGTACTGCCTGTACTTTCAGGCACCTGCTAAAATAGCTCTTTTGAAGTCCCAACTCTAATAACTAAACTTGAATCTTCAGGAAAGTTAACTGTGAACTACTAACTCTTATGATCAACAGTTTGCATAGAGATCTGGAGCCAAAATAAACCCCAACTTGCAGATGTTCAAACACGCACTAGCAATTCTTTCCCCCTACGGAAAGAGACACGGGCTCAGCACTTGCAGTCAGATGTTAATTTCAGCTGGTTAAGCCTGACCTGCAAAATAGGACACTAATTGTGATACTGGCAGAAATGACACTGAAATAACTATGTCCCATTATTTGCTGTCACAGAACTTAGAGCCTCAAGCAGGGGCTGGGAAACAAGAAAGCAAGGCCTCCAGCCCTTTCTGCAAGATTGAGACGCTGCCATTGTGTGACCCTCTCCAAACACTGGATTGTGACTTGGTGCATCTGAGGACAAGGAGACTGCACTGAGTCAAATAATAACATAAAGCTTCCAAGTGACAAGTGACAGGTTTTTTAAGTTTCTTCTTTTTATTTTTATTTTAATTTTTTTGTTTCATCCTTTCTCTGGGCAATAAAAAGGAAAGGGAAGAGGAACCACTCTCTGCAGTCTTGGTGATTTCTTGTTAAGTACATATATAAACACAAGTGTGTTGAAAGCATGTTCTTAATAAAATTATTAATAACCCTGGGAGGAGCCATATGATGTAGAATGGCAGGGGTGTGACTCTTGATGTGTTCCTTATTTCTGTGATTGGAGGCTGGCATGCAGACGAACATTATTGACCACCTCTGGCTGTGGAATGTGGGCTCAGATATCTCCTTGGGTGCTGCCAGGGACCTGCTGTCTAAACTACCCAAGTGTCCTGGTACTTGACTGAGCTCGGCATGCTCTGAGGCATGGCACACATGAATCTCCCAGAGGCTAAGGAGTTCTTTGAAATAATAATAACAATAAACAAATGCATGTGCACACACACCTCAATCACCAAAATCTATATTTGTTTCTGTGAATGAATCATATGAAGTATCCCAGAAGTGGAAATTGGGTTCCCTGGCACATAGAAACTAGAAAGCGCCACTAGCAGAAACCCCTAGGAAAGGAAAAGTGTAAGTTCAAGTTTAAGGACTGTGCTCTGAAAAATGTGACTTAAAATCGCCTTGTGTAGAGTCCATGAACAGGGTGGTCTGCCTAGGACACAGGAAAGGCAGCTTCAGGGAGCAAGTAGGAGAGAATAGGGGTGGTGGAGATACCATGGGTTGCATGTTTCCTTGGCTATGGCAAATAGTACTCTTGCCTGGGGACATGGCCAGGTCAGGACAAAGCCCTTAGCTCTCAAACTCATGTTTGTGTGCCTCTGGTATGGTATGGTGTGCCTTTGCCATGATAAAGTTAGATTTGAGGAAAATGTTCACCACACAATGCCCAAGGGATACACTGATTTCCCCAAAGTTCTGATGAGAGGAGATATAGCCTCTCCAGGGGATAAAATTAGTCTTTGCAAAACCAGTATTTTCTCCTCCCCCATAAATTAAGAAATTTGAAATTTGAATTCTACATTAATTTTCATGAGTCTGGCCTCTGGGACTGTGTTCCAGGTGCCTGAACTCAGTGGCCCCGTATCTGGGACTCAAGTCCTTCTTCAGCATTTTCCTCACATCTAACTTTATCAGGGCAGAGGCACACATACCATCATGCAGTCCTGGAAGATGCTGATACAAAAGAACCACTGCATTGGCAGCATGATCCCAGAGAGCAGACAGGCCACTAAGCCTTCATGGCCCCACAGTCACCATGAGTACTTGCTTGTTCCCCCTCCCCCTCCCTCCTCTCAAGTCCATTTGTCTGCTTGGCCACTTTTAGTTCCATGACCATGTCTTGGTTCTGGTTCAAGTCAGTTTGTATTCCTTCAAGTTAAAAGCTGTGCATCAAATTAGAACAGCGAATAATGTGTGGCAAATGTTCATGAAATACTTGGTCTTGTGTATTCCTGTGTTAAATGCAATAATTCCAGGATTCTCACTCTGCTCAGGCAAAACATAACTACTTCAATGTCTAAATTTCTTTAACCCTGCATTGAGGATCAAATTTTCTTTTTCTTTCTTTCTTTTTTTTTTTTTTTTGGTGTGTGTGTGTGTGTGTGTGTGTGTGTGTGTGTGTGTGTGTGTGTGTGTGTTTTCAGTGCTGGGGACTGAATCCAGGTCCTTGAACACCTTAGGTAAGTGCTTTCCAACTGAGCTATACCTCCTGTCCAAGGATCAATTTTTCTGTTATGGAGACATTAATTTGCCTTTCCTAGTCTCTGTTGTTGTACTGTTCTGGAGGAAAACAGCCTCTGAACTGAGCCTGTAGCAGGTTCAATCTTGCTTTGTGATCCTTCATAGAAACCCAAGTGACCTTCAAGCTTCAACAAAGGAAGAATGCATTGCAATGATGTTGAACTTGGTTAAGTTGCCCTTTATTAACAAAAATGTGTAGGTTTTGGTAAATTCCACTGAGAAGAACACAAACCATGGATAAAACATACATCAAGAGACATTTCCCAAACTGGGGAATTTAAGAACATGAAGGCAGAGTTCACACTGCATAATCCCCAGGTACTGGCTTCCTCCTTGAGTAGCTGTTCATGAGAAACAATTTGCCATTACTAAACAGTAACCAAAACAGTGCAAGAGGGCTCTTGAGATAGTTGTATGGGCATCAAAAAGTCAGGTTAAAGAAACAGACACAGTAGTGGAGTTAAGGTAAAAATATTTTCTTTTGCTAAATAATCTCACAGTTCTCAACATATTACAACATTACACATGTATTCAGTTTAAGACGAAAACAAACAACTTTACAAATCACTGTTGGACACTAAAAAATAAATTCTACATTGCTTTTGTTTTTGGCAGCACCAGCCTAAACTCTGCAATTTTTCAGAAACTTCAGGTACATTACAATCTTCTGAGAAAGGCCCAATACTTCAGAATTCCTGGAGTGGCTGTGGAGAAAGGACATTACTGGCAACAAATATAAAAAAAATTCAAAACCTACAGGAATATATGTGGCCACTCATAAATGTTTACACATATTTAACCATTCACTCTAATATCCTTAATATTTTTCTGTCCTTTTATTGAGGTGCTGGGGATCAAACCCAGGGTTTCACACATGCTAGGCAACTGCTATACCACTGAGTTGCACCCTTAGCCCTCTTAAGTGCTTTTTCTGTTAGCATATTTACATTTCTTTTGGTTTACAGAGAAAATATACTTTATAGGCAAATTGTTTTAGCTGAAGAAATGATTCTATGGCCACATTTCCCTTTTTGTTGCACATCTGGGTCCTGTACATGTACACGGTCAGTGACTTTGTTTTCCTTGTCCCCAAAGAGCTCACCTTTGACATACCCTCTACATGAACAGGAAAATTGCTCTTCTTATTCAGGAGCTCTTTTTGTAGTGGAATTCGGAGAACCCAGGTTGCAACATCTTTTTAGGGAGAGGTTGAGTATATTTTTTTCCTGTGGCTCTGCGTGCTTAAGAAATTTGAGTTGGTATAAAGGATTGACCACTGAATTGTGCACAGCATTCTAGGATGCCTGTTGCCCATCTGCAAACTGTGGGTGCTCTCACAGCCTGAATGTGGAACTTTACCCATCAGAAAGCATTATGGGAACCCAAATCAAAAATTTAAGTAGCTCAATGATATTGATGTCTTCCCCTTTGGCTTCAAAAGCAATCATAACTGAACATTTTTAATTATGAGGCAGAATTCACTGGATTAACACACACAAAACAAGCTTTTCAAACATTATTTAATGAGGTAGCTGAGATCAAAGATCAAATCCACAGCATACACCAAGGAACTTAATAAATGCTCAGGCATTTTTAATTGCAAACATCTATAGTGTCTAACAAATATTCTTCCTTTTCATTTCCTGCAGGTACATGCAAACCTTGATAAAGGGCCCTGCAAAGTGAGAACAGCAAGGCTGGGAATGCATGAAGCTGGACAGGAGGAGAGAGGAAGGGCCCAATAGTGTATGCCAAGTTTGGCTGATGTACTCCTGCTCACCATGGAACTCAATCAAGTCAGTCTCACATGGAACAAACATCAATTAGAACCCAGGGACATGATGGCCTGAAAGACGGCCTTGATTTGAGGCAGCAGGGAGTACAGGGACTGGTGTACTTACACTAAGCCTGAGGCAACACTGAGTATGCCCTCCACCCCCCCAACACCTTCCAGGGTCCCTGGAGCCACCTTCCCTCAGGAGGAGTCTGGGCCCCAACTTTCCCCACTGTACAATCCCAGGTTCTGGGAGAGGCTACTGCTTTCAGCTGCTCATCTCCTGAGTTCTCCTCAATGTCTGCTCACAGGCATAGAATACCTTCCATGCTGCTTGCTGAGAAGCTTTCAGAAGTCAAGTTCAAATGCCTTCCATTTGGAGTCAAAGGGAATGGTGGCCATGCCAATCCTGGCAGCATGGATTTTATGACTCCCAGCGATATGAACATTCAGAGCTTACCCACGCACACACACATTCACATGCACACACCTTCACATGATGCATACCCTTCTACATGCTCACAGACACACACCCTCACATGTGTATAAGTGCTATACATATGTACTCGTTCACATGTGCACGTGTGTATGTGTGTGTGTGTGTGTGTGTGAGCCCAGCAGCATCCCAGGTATAGCAAGCTCAGGTAAGGCTAAGGTCCAAGGTCAGGGGGAAAGGTGGGTAAAGTGAAAGGACCTGGGACTGAGTGGGGTCACTGGGGAAGGAGCCCTGAGCTGTCCACCTTGCAGTGGTCATCTCCCTTTGCAGTCCTTGGAGGCAGTAGCCAGCACACCAGCACACCACAGGGCGCCCACAGGCAACCTGGAAGACAAGCTGCAGGAAGGAAGGCACCAGATCCCTCTGCATTAGGTTTCTGTGGTATAGTTATTGTAGGCCAGGGGAGGCAGGGCCGAAAAGCTGCTCCACCGCCTGGTGCCAGGATGGGACTCCACACGCCCTTGCTCTTTATATTTACCCAGAATGTTTTTGGCTTCTTCTGCATCCCGCAAAGGACTCTCCCCATATTCTTCCTTCAGCCACTGCCGATACTGGAGAAGTTGGAAATAAATCCGAAATGTCACACACACATACACATCTATATTCACAGTGACTTTCACCTGTTACTTAATAGTAGAGATGTTGGCACATATAAACAGGGAAATCAAAGGGTTTTGGGTAATCACAGCTAACAGAAATAACCATTCCTTCAAGGTTTTGGCCCAAGGACATAAAAATAAGTCAAACTAATGCATCTACTTGACAGACTTGGATGGAGCAGCTACTGTCTGTTGCTGAGGGTTCCTTACAAGAAACAAGTGTCCTCACGCTGTCTGTCTAATACTGGCAGCCAAGATTAAATTGCTGAATCCAGAAGAAAAACATGGAGAACTTTTACAACTCAGTAATTTTATTAAGAAGAACCTAAAATTTGAGTTTAGAAGATTAGTAGTGGACAATATTCCCTTCTGCCCTCGCCTGGCTAATTATATCTTTAAAAACTTAAAGGCTAACTGAATTAAAAGCAAAAAAGAAAAACAAGCAAGCAAACCAAATGAAGAAAATGGTACTTCACTGGAAGGAAGAGGAATATGCTAATATTAGGAGTACCAGGCATAAGGAAAATGACAAGGGATAAGACCCCTGTGGCTGTAGCTGGGGCACAATGGATTGGTGACAACTTCTGTGGGGCTGGAGATGAGCACCCTTGAACCCAAAGTCCTCTGTGAGCCTCTTCAGTTCCAACCTCCTTGATTCTGGGCCTGAAGGAATTGTCCCAGGGCAGTTGCCTGCATCTGAAAAGCCTCCTGAGTATTGCTTACCTGGTGGACTTCATGTTTTTCAAACTCCTGGAGCTGCCTCTGGAAGCCCAGATTGGGGTTGGCACAGGATCTCCCTGCACGCACAGTGTGCAGGGCATCTTCCCAGCCAAAGTCCGTGACAGTCATGATGTAAGCGATCACCAGCGTCACACTCCTGGAGACCCCAGCCAAGCTGCAGGGTGGAGAGGGTCATGTGTGCAAGGGCAGTTTTGGAACCCTGGGTCTGTCACCTAACCCATTTGGGGCTGGGGATTTGGAGCATCTCATTTTAGGGAGGCTTCCTGCTTTGGACTACACATGGACAGAAGGAAAGTATGCTACCAGGAAATCATTTGGAAACATAACCGTTTCCCCCTACTCTGTGTCACTAGATCTCAGGCATCCTTTAGACATGTTAGCCTCGTGCTTCACTGATTTTCTACAGGATATAGCTACAGACACTTCTGCCTTATAATGTTCCATTGCTCCTGAACCCCTTCTCAGATACTTCCTATTTCCTTGGTCAAGTAAAATAACTCAAATATACCAAGGGGACTTGAGGCTTCCTGGACCTATGGAACAAGTCCATTTATAAACTGCATTAGTTTAAAATGTATCATGTTTTTGAAAAATCTGGTTTGGTTTTCTTAGCTACTGCACATGAGAGAGAAAAAATCACATGTGAGTTTTAGAACCCATGAAATCCAGAAGCCCTTACCAAAATCTTATTTTTGTGGTTTTTGACATAATTGAGCAGAATACTTGAGCAGGCACACAGCAAGTGCTCTGGGGCCTGGGGTCAGGTGCTCTGTGGCACTAATGGTCACCTCCAGCATTCTAAGTAAGGGGACTATTATGGTTTGGATCTGGGATGTCTTTCAAAAGCTCATATGTTAAAAACATGGTCCCTAGGGTAGCAAGGTTCACAAGTGGGGCTTTTGGGCACTGATTGGATCATGTGGGCTCTGACCTCATCAGTGAATTAATTCACATGATAGACTAATCCACTGATAGCTGGATGGACTATTGAGAGGTAGGACTTATTTGGAAGAAGCAGGTTACTGAGGGTATCCCTGACCCCATCCTCTCCCCCTCTCTGCTTCTAGGTTGCTGTGAGCAGAGCAACTTTCCTCTGCTGGGCACTTCTGCCATGATGCTTCTGCCGTGGAGCTGGCCAACCATGGACTGAATCCTCTTAAACTATGAGCCAAAATAAACTTTTCCTCCTCCAAGTTGTTCTTGTCTAGTGTTCTGGTCACAGTGACACAAAGTTGACTAACATAGGGACCAATTTAAAATACATATGCAAATTAAGGCAGTCATAGAAAGGTTGTGCTTTGTCAGACTTGGAGTGCTCCATCAACGGTTCAAGATGGGGAAGTCTAGCAAATGTCTCATTTTTAGAAAAGCCTTATCATTAGATGTATATAACGGTGTGAAATATGAATTCCTAGACTATCAGGCCAACACACATGTAAATAATAATAATAATAATAATAATAATAATAGTTATAATACCACCACTACCTTATTCCTAAGTAGTAGTTCTTTATATAAGGGCTTTATGTAAGAAACACTAAGGGAGTTTTACAAAAATAAACCCTCTTGGGCGGAGATCTGAATTCACCAGGAGCCTAGAAAAGCCCAGTGGTTGGAATTTCCGAACTCCTTTTTATTTACCTCCAAATGCACCCACCCTCAGGTGCTTTAAAGTCAAATGTAATTGAACATAAAAAACTACCATTTGTATGTGTTAGATTTCCTATTCTTTTAAAAAGTGAAATGAAAAATCACCCTATTTCAAAGTTGTATAAATTGGCAGAACACCACTCTTAAAGCCACTGAAATATCTCTTGCCCCTTTACTGTCCTTCAGAACACTGCAGTTTTCCTAAGTGGCTTCTCTGGCTATCATGCCTGGGTTCCCTCTGTCCTGGCAGGGCTGCCAACAACCTTAGCAGCAATACTCCCAGGAGGTGGCCTCCCATTTCCAAAGAGCTTTGCACTGCAAGGGTGGCTTTTTGGGGAAGTCAAAAGATTGTTGTACTTTAAGATAATTAATGCCACACCTTATTCAAATGGAAGTGGGGCATGCCCAGCCTGCACCTTCATAGACAATGGAGCCCTGGATCCAAAATGTTGACTACTAGTTCCCCAGACAAATTAGCTATTACTATGATTACTACCAGTAACACAAATGACATTCCCCTGAGAACTTGCCAGATATAATATTTGCCAGGCATAAGACCAAAAGTTTTATATGCATTCTCTGGGTTGAGTATGTAGAGTATCTTTCTTTTCACAGTGTGCATGTGTGTGCACAGTTGTCTCTTGGTATCCATGGGACATTGTTTCCAGGACACACCCCAGACACCAAAATGCTCAAGTCCCTTATACAAAATGGCATAGTATTTGCACAAAACCCACACATATCTTCCTGCATACTTTACATCATCTCTGAATTATAATACAGAAATACAATATAAATGCCATGTCAATCATGGTACTGATTAAGGAATAACGACAAGAAAAAAAGTCTGTGCATGTTTCATATAGAAGCAATATTTTTTTTCCTGGATGATTTTGATTCATGGTGGGTTGAATCATGAATTCAGAATCCATGGACAGGTAACATCAACACTATATCTATCTATCTATCTCTATGCCCATCTATATAAATATAGAAGAATGTAGGTGGATAGTTGTGAATAAACTAATTCTAAGAGTCTATTTAGATTATTTCAAAGCAAAGTAGTAAGCCAAACACACGTAAAAGCCCCAGTCTGTCAATGGAGAGGAAATGGTCATATTAGTGTTACAGTAATACATTACTAAACACCCACATTTGCAACCAAAATTCTCTAGGAAGAAATAGTGCTTTGAAAAGGTCACTGAGGTTTCAGAGATGAACCTACAGAATTGGTAGCATCTATAGGAGGCCATTCTGATGAAATGTTAAGAGGCAGGCTAGCAAACAGTGTCTGTTGACCAGTAACATTCACAGTCCCTATAGAAATCCTCACAGTGAGTAAAATGGAAAAACAAAACAAAAACAAAAACAAAAAACAAACAAAAGCAAAACCAGGTAGGGTTCTCCTTCAACAAATGCAGGTAATCACTAATGGATATCTGGGAGAGGTAGAATGTATGTTTGAGACTCTGGGTTTAGGAAAAAACAGTAGGAGATGAAATAATCACACAGAGAAAGACACGAGACATCAAGCTAAGCAGAAAATACTAAGTAAGGTATTATGCAGAAAGAAACATACGTACCAGTGCACCAGACAGCCCTCACCTTGGAGTCGGCACTCATGAATGAATTTAATACTTTCTTTGAAATGTCTTGTCCTAGGCACAGGATAAAAAGAGAGAGAGAGAGAAGTGACATAGACTTTACTCAACATATGAGGAAAAGAAAAATCTAAGACCTTTCTGAAAGGGCTCAAGAGTTCTACACCTTCAAAACCTGGTCAACTATCTGGGACCAGGGCTGCCTTAGCCTTAGAATGGGTCATAGGCATGCTGAGGTCTGAGAAAGGCTGCCAATGGTGTGGAATTTTTAGAATTTCTCCACAGGGCATTCCTGAAACACACAGTTTTCATTGACTGGTGGTTCTGCTCAGCCTGCTATGTTCAATCTGAATCAACAGCTTAACCAGGGCCCATCGTGCTGGCTGTGAATGCTGTAGAGTCACAGTGAGGTAGATGAGAAAGGCATCCCTGTTCTAGAAGCTAGTTTACTTGTGACAATCTGAGAAGCCTAAAAGCATTGTCGCATAATGGACTCCCCAGATTTTGGTGGTTCTGTCTGTATGGCACTGGAGAGCTGTGGGGAAATGGAAATTTCACCTCTAATCCCTGCTCTGCCACTCCATGTGGCTTGGGGAGTGCAACTCAGAGATTAGGCATGATACCTCACAGGGTAGACCAGGCCATGTCTATCAACCTGTTCTGAAGTCCTCAATGATGATTAATGACACAGTCCTTCCTTCTTCTGACCCTCAGCTTTTTGGGGCAGCCCTTTCACTAGTCACTTATTCAGCTCCTAACTGTTCAGGAAGTGCCCACTTGTATGTCCTTGCTCACAGGCATGGGCCTCTCCTTGCTGAGTAGCTTTTCAGACGTACAAATGTTGGGTCATTTGAGATACAAATATGGGGACCCACTTTGATGAGTTCCCAACTGGTGTGTACGCCCTATACCACACACACAGCATTCTGGACTGAGCTGTGGATTAACTGTAGGTACTCCAGTGGACCAACCACCTGCTTTTAAAATACATTCTATCTTTGACTGGCTTATAAAGCAGTAAAACACCAAAAGCTACCCATGAAGTAAATCCATTTCCATTTAAACACTGAGTACTGACCATCTGCCTGGGATGTCATTAAGCTTCAAGACATTCAGTGACAAATAAGATATAGTTTCTGACTGCAGAATGAGAGGGCAAGTGCAATGAATCAGAACAGGAAGCTCATGTGTGGCGTAACAATTCTCAGCTACTGACTACAGAAGAAACCCAAAAGCCTCACTGGAGGTGCTCACTGAGATTGGGATGGATAGGAGGTAGAAGACATTTTAAACCTGCATACATACAGAAGGAACACAGGCACCCATGTTCTATCAACAACTAAAGTGTCACTACAAGTTCAAAGTCCAAGTAGACTAACCCAAAGATTCCAGACTCTTACCTGAAGGGTCTAAATAGCACGACACTGTCCTAAAGACAAATGCTCCTAGGACATAAATTTATAAAGTGACTCAGAATTGCAAAATTTCCCCAAACACTGGCTTTGTACACAGCAGGCAAGAAAGCATTCTTGCTATAATTTTGAAATCTGAAGTGTTAGTACTGAGAGACCTTAGAACAGAAGCCCAGAGTAGCCAGGCAGCAAAGCTGAGTGCACAGAGGGGTGAGGTGGAATGCTGGGCATCCCACTGTGGGCTGCAGAAGGGAGAGAAGGCTTGGTGCTAATAAAGCTTCCTAGCTCTCAAGCAAAACCACCCACTCAGAGGTGACAGTGAAGCATCCTGATCTGGAAGTACTGGATGTGTGGCAAGACATGGCCAGTTGCCCTGATTCTGTGTAGGGCAGCAAAGTGCTCAGAACTGGGGAATGGCCCAGTTTCCTCTAGCTATGGCCGTGGAGAAGGAAAGGGAAGGCTGTACATGGTGATTTCTGGAAAAGTGTTCCCTTCCTGATGAAAGGAAAGTGATCTATCTTTGCCTCTAGTTTCTTGCCAGGGAACTGCAAGCACCATGCTCAGGGTTGCATCAGCCACCTGTGACCACAGTGACAACTTCCCAGAGTGGAGGGACAGCAGGATGGAAAGGCCAGGCTCCTAGAAGACATCCATGGTCCTGCTGCCCAGGCCTGGAAGCACCACTACCAGGCTTCCTAGCAAATGCCTCTATCCCTGAGAACAGAGTTTCCTACTTATGGCCAAATACACTCTTCCTGATAACAGAAACTAATTTAATAATTTATAAAACTCTGAGCCAGCTTGTATAGTCTAGAATTAGCTCCCAGATTGTCCAGATCCCAGGGCTCCCTCCCTCTTGACTGGCTGGCTGCAGGGGGTGACGAGAAGGCATGCTCCTTTGTCCACCAGGCTGTCCACACTGTGACCCCCAAGAGATCCTCACACAGCTGTAGCCTCTGCTCTTGCTTATTCTTGGTGGGGTCTCTTCCCATTTGAGGAGCATTGGGTCTGTGAGCACTGGCAGCCAAAATAGCAAAAGCAAATCTAGAAATGATGACACTGCCTGGGTGAATGAGTAGACCATAGAGCCCCTCAGAACACATTGTGAAGACCACAGTGATGCAGAAGTTAGCAGGAACCCTCTCTGATCCAGGGAAGGACCTGGAGTCTTGGGGACACATCTGGTTGGGGCTCATCAAGGTCTTACAAAGAGAATAACTAAATATCTTTACTGAAGGCTCAAAGTAGGAGCAACTCCTTATATCTTGTTTTTACACCTGTACATTGCAAACCACAAATACGATGAAATCAGGCTTCCTCCCTTCAGGAGTGAGCCTCACCTTTAAAATAAGGGGAGGAGGCTGTGCTCAGCTGGGCAATATCCAAACCCACCCTAAGTCCAGAGCAGGTGATCCAAGAAACTTAGGAAGCAAAGGGGAGATGTTCCCTGCTCCCAGCTCCCTGCTGGTTTTTTCCTCATTCTAGTCTGTCCATAACAAGGGTTAAATACAAGTCAACCCATGGGATATGACTCCCATCCACCAGTGTGTTGGGGGAAAGGGCTGCAGAGCCCCAGGATAGGCATCCATAACAGGGCTATTCACAGTCTCAGTCCAGGGGTATGAACAAAACCCATGAGGGGGACTGCTCAGAGCCCCACTGTGAAATTTGACTCATGCACATAATCAGGCAAGAGGCCAAGTTTGGCAGATGTTGCCAGAAATGCCTTTTCCAGGAAAAGCTAGGAGGCAGGCGAGCTCACTGGTATAAAACTGTGTGTTGCAGACAGTGTGTGTGTGTGGGGGGAGTGAGGGGGTTATTTCCAGGGAAGCCAATGACATAAGCCCAAGCTCTGGTCATTAAACACCCTCCACAGTGGGAAATACCCACAGCCTGGGTTCTTCTATTGCTCAACTCCAATTTGAAGCAGAAGCACAAATCTGAGGCACCATGCCACCATGAGCTATTTCAATGAAGGCAAGTTCCCTATTCTTATTCTTTGTTTGATTGCAGTTAACCTTTGCTTCCATACAAAGACATGTTATAAGCTCTGTCTGCAGAAAATAAGCTAAGCACATCCAGAAGGAACTATGACTTACAGGTGTGTTACACCTACCCAATAGCACCTTGGGGTTATCATGCCCTGCTTTTGCTGACAGACCTGGGAGGACACCTTAGTGAGTGGCAGGAGTGTGTCCACAGAGAGGTGGCCTTTGTGTGGACTCATCAAACAGCCCAGCAGCAGCTAACTGTCCCCCTTCCAGCTCAATAACCAGCGGCCTTCACCCCTCTCTCTTTGCATTAGACAACAAAGTCAGTGACCAAATGGGTCTTTCTGACCTTCTGGGAGTTCAAGAAGGATTGTGGATGGCTCTCATAAACCACACTACATGATTCTCATTTTCAAAGCCAACAATTACTTCTTGCTCCAAGACCGTGAGATTTGGAAGCTATGATCCCCATTGTAGGATCGGAGACAGTCAGGTCCTACTAAGGAGTGGGAGCCCAGGGATCTGGCTGGGACCTTGAATGACAACTAGTTTACCATAGAACCAGTGGTACCAGATTAGACTATATTGATAGTGAAGACTACAGGAATGCAGGCGGCTCCAAATCCCAGGAAAGGCAAGAAATCTTAGATTCCCTCCCCCCCAAGAGTGGAATGTTAAAAAAGAAAAAGAGGAAGCAAATGGGTAAACTGTTTATCTGGGCCCAGATTCTAGAAGGTGGGTCACAGATCAGAAAGCTGCTTCCTCCTGGGGCAGAATTATTCCAAGCTCCCCATAACTACCTTCTAGCTGAAACTTTGAAGGTGAAGCCTGCAAATTCCCCTCATCCCAGAAGAAGCAGGGGAAAGATTCCTTACCATACAGACATAGGTGGGGCTGCTCTATCAATCCACAACATTAAACCCAGAGAAGTAACTTACATCTGTATCAGTGATTCCCTGACTTTTATATCTCATATACTGTCAACATTAAAAAAGGGTGAAAAATAGCTCAGGCATAGGGCATGTATTTAGCACGAGTGAGTCCATGGGTTCAATTCCTAGCACCAAAGGTGTGTGTGTGGGGGATACGGATACACACACACACACACACACACACATACACACACGTTATTTTAAAAGTAAACTTGGAAAAACAAAATAAATAAATTCCCAAATGACTCTCTACCAATTACTATATCATTTCATACAGGAATAATCCAACACCAAAAAACAAGGACATAGTCTAAGACTAAATTTTCGTTGGGTTAATAAATGAGGTCACATGAAAGACTATTACACCTTTTCCAGAGTTCTCATTTTTTACCTTGACCAGAAAAATGTTGCTTTGTGAGTTGGCAAAGTCCTCAGGAACTGTCTGAAAGCAAGATCCCAGCAGCCTAAGGGCCCATCTAACTCTGATCTTACAAAACTGCTCTTAGTTGGGTGCAGTGGCGCACGCCTGTAATCCCAGCACTTTGGGAGGCTGAGACAGGAGAATCGCGAGTTCAAAGCCAGCCTCAGCAATGGCGAGGCACTTAGCAACTCAGTGAGACCCTGTCTCTAAATAAAATACAAAAAAGGGCTGGGGATGTGGCCCAGTGGTCGAGTGCCCCTGAGTTCAATCTCCGGTAAACACACACACACACACACACACACACACACACACACACACACACACACACACACACACACACACACACAAACCTGCTCTTTAATAATTAATGTAAAGAAAAAAGTAAATGAAATAAAAAGGAGTTGGAAGTATACATAGTATCAGCTAAACTAAAGAAAACATAGACAAAAAGATAGGGAGGTAGACTAAGGGCAAGGAAGTCTCCTGATGTTTTAAATAGAAGCTCTCTGTATTGCTAATGCTTCTACTCTCCACAAAAACCTCAAGAAATTTAGAGACCTACTGGATTCTCAAACCACCGAATGTTACAAAGACTACTGTAATGATGCAACCCTATGGGCTCTATCACTTGGTAAACACCAAACTCCCTTGGACTTGACAGAGGAGGAAGAGAGAGACGATTATTACATAGTGATTACCAATTTAATATATACTGAAATAACAATGAGCAAATATAGGTTAATATACACCCAACCATTCATTCTCAAATTACATAAACACTCTTTACTTGAATAGACAGAAAGTATAATCTTTTTTTCTCTTATATAATTTTATTCAACATATTAATTTAACATAATTAGGCAGGTCAATATAAACAAAGTGATAGGACTTCAGATAATCTGACATTTGAAACAGAAACTATAAAGCAGTTACATTTATGAAGGCAAACATTACTTCTAGATTGATCACTTGTTTACCAATACCTACTTTTTAATTTATTCTTTCTAGATATATAGTGTGTTTTGACATATTTTGACATATTCATTCTATTGACTTTTCTATTCCCATCCTCCCTCCCTTCCCTTCTTTCCCCTTTTTATGAGATGGGCAGTTGCCTTCTCCTTGTCTGCCATCTGTAGCCAGATTTTCTAGAGCAGAGGTCCTCAGAGTCTTATTTCCAGGACAAGGGGTATTAGCATAACCCGGGAATTGTTAGAATTGAAAGTTCTCGGGGGCCATACCATATCTTCTGAATCAGGAACTTTGGGGTGAGACCCAATGAGGTATGGTTTAACAAGCACTACAGGTGATTTCACTGCATGCAAAATTTTGAGAAGACAAGTCTACAGGAAGAAAGTATAATCTTGTTTTTGGAAATGCTTACTGTTTATGAAAAACACTTTTGCTTATATCATCTCACTTAATACTATAAAAATCCTGCAAGATAAGCATTTTGTAGATGAGAGAAGTTAAGAAAACTTACTTATGAAAGCCCAGAGAGAAAGCAAAAGCAAATGCATATTTCCAAAAGCCTAAATTCACTAGCCCCTCAACACCTGCCACTCAGGGAGCATGCAGTATGTGCATTCGGTACCCACTTGAGGATGTCTCTAATTACAACAAAATCATACAAAAACACCACACTGGGTCTGTGGGGCTACTAGGACATTGAGAACTTGAGCTTTCACATTTCCTGACTTGGCAAGACTAGGTGGTTGGGGGAACTGAGCTAAAATTTTATTTTAATGTTATCTCAAACCAGGTTTCTGCATTTTGAGTTCCTGGAAGATCAAAGAGGGAGATTCTTGAGGATTAAGGCCAAGACAAAAAGTTGACCTTTT
Source organism: Tamias sibiricus (assembly GCA_025594165.1). Taxonomy (NCBI): domain Eukaryota; kingdom Metazoa; phylum Chordata; class Mammalia; order Rodentia; family Sciuridae; genus Tamias; species Tamias sibiricus. The sequence continues at coordinate 2,818,917 of CM046666.1, forward strand.
TGGGCAGTTTGTAGCAACTGACTGTCAAGTGACAGCAGTTGGTTTCAAAGGTCACATATCTCTTACTAAGCATATTAGCTATAATTCCTGTTGGTTTAGGGATTTGTAGGATAATATTTAGAATATAAAATTATGTTCAAAGTTGGAATCATATTTTAAATTTATATATAAGTTTAAAACAATATGCAGTATGGTTTTCCAGAATTTATTTGTCACTGAATAGAGGAACTCTTAGGCACTAGAAATTCAAGGTGGCCAGATTAAAGAGCTACTATTTCTAATTGTTTAGGTTCCCCAGAGCATGCTTTACAAGTGTCAGACATAATTTCTCTGGTTTTTGTTATACAGAACATTAAGAAAATCTGTTTCCTGACCATCCACATTGGCTAATAATACAGAAAGCAAAGGTTCATTATTACCTCCTAATACTTGCTGAATAATAAATACAGTATACTCTAAATGATTAGGTCAGAGAGCCAAGAATTCTGCCAAGCATTAACTTTAGGTTAATCTTGGATTATATCATGAAAACATTCTCACTGCTATCACTTGAGTGTGTCCCCTGCAAATTCATGTGTTGGAACTTTAATTACTTAGTGCAGCAGTGTTGGGAGGTGGGGCCTGGTAGGAGGTGTTTGGATGATAGGGACAGAGCCCTTAAGAATGGATTAGTGCTTTTCTCACAGGAATGGGTTAGGTATCTTGAGAGCCTGACCCCTTTTTCTCTTTGCTGTACACACTTGCTTGTCCTTCCTCTTTCTGCCATGTTATAAGCAGCACAGGGCCTCACTAGCTATGGTGGCCCAATCTTGGATTTCCAGACTCTAAAATTATAAGCCAAAATAAACCTCTTTTCTGTATAAATTACCCAGTCTCAGATATCCTGTTGCAGCAACAGAAAACAGACCTAAGACTCTCACCATTAAAAATAATGCAATGTTTCCCAGTGGAACACTTAAAATAGGTAAAGCAAAATCAAGCTATTTGATAGGCTGTCTTTGAACAAAATGTATGCACTTCAAAGTTCCAAACTCAACTCCACAATCTCCATGTAACTTCAATACAGTAATAATATTTAGAACTATGAACATTAGGGTGTCTAAAGCCCTCTCTGTGCATAAGCTTTGCTGTTACCAATGGACTAACAGCAAAAGTTTCCCCAAAGAGCCACACAAGTGCCTATAAGTAAGACTCTCAGTTGTAAGGTGTCCAGCTTTCCAACCTTTGGTGAATTATGGTCTTGACTTCCTTTTTCAGCCAAAACAGAAGTCTTACTACTGTTGGACTTTATAAGAAACAGCAATGTGAAGACATTCTCTGCCCTTCAGCTCCAAATATTGTGCTGCTACAACGCCCCGAGCCTGCTGGAACTAGGATTTCAGTCACACTTTCATCCAGATACAGGAAAAGGAGAACCACCAAGCTTCACAGGACTGCTTTACATATTTGGGATATAAAAGTGCTAATTTAACCTTAGGAGTAATCCTTAAGGCCCAGGAATGACTGTGTTTGAGCTAGTTTTGTTAGAAGATTTGCATTGACCCATGAGACCCTGGAACTTGGAGAGGAAGTTGTTGTATCTTCTTGTCTCCTTTGTCCTTCCATATAAGCATATCTTCTGAGTAATGAATGGGCCTCCTGGGCACCAAAGCTTGTTATTTCAACAATCTTTTCTGTAACTCTCAAGATACGCTAATACACTTTAAGTAGAAATATACCCTTATTTTTTAAAGTGCCTTGAGTTCATGGAGAATATATTTACATACATATGCTGATATTGCCTCCTCAAATCCTAAAGGCAGGCATTTTCACAATGGGAGAAACTGAGGTGCAGGTGGGTTAAAATGACTGGCCTGAGATAGATGAAACTGGTGTTAGATCTTTCGACATCTAGGTCTATGCTTACTTGTCTAAAATGCAGAATCCTTAAATGCTTAAATAGATCATTGTCTGGGACCTCAAAGATAGTACTCTGCTCCTAACAAAGTAGATATCCTGGGGCAGCAAGACAGTTGGGCATCTGCCCTGACAACTGATTGACCCTGAATAGGTTACAATTTGATTCTACAGAATCAAACTTCCCATCACCTATTGACAAGTTCAGTGATATGGCAAGGTCTTGGTTCAAGATAAGAGTAAAGCAACCATTCTAAAAATAGTCACCAAAACATGGGCAGAAGAATGCTGTGGGCTTCGGAGAAAGGCAGTGGCTCACTTCCTTCCGTACAGACCAGGCCCTTCCAACCACTTCTGTTTCTTGACACGACTAGTAACCAAGGAAGTTCTCTAACACTTCTCCTCCTTTTAGGCCCAGCCTACTACTTTGTTTTCCTAGTAAAATCCCTCCTCCACCATTCTCAATATTAAAGGTTCACTTTTCTGTGAGCATCAAGAGTCAGTATGGAAACTTCATATGTACTGACTCCTTTCCTGGTTGAACTCTACGCTACCTGTTTGCTACCCTGCCACCTCAACTTTCCCCACATCAACCTATCTGACTCTAGCACTATATATTTTTTTTTCAGACAGGTAGATGTCACAAAATTCTTGTATTTTTTGGCTCTCCTACAGTGAAAACTCAAGGTGGAATGATGTTTCAGCCTCTGATGACTTTCAGAAAGGCCAGTCACTTTGGACAGGTAATACGAGTATGTGTTCTATACTGCTGATAGGTAGGATATTTATACACTAGCTCTCAGGAGCTAAGAGGGATGAATTCTAACAAGGCTGTGAATCCCCAAACTCCCAAGCACGACCAGAGCTTATAATTTTCCTTAAAATGCAACAGCATATAATTCTAGGAGGGTCATTGTGCATTTGACCCCCAATGTCTGGCACTGGGCCAGTCTGAGAATCAGAGACTGGGCTTATCAGCTTGCGTGACATGGCTAAGAACTTCTGTACCCAGCCTGTCAGCCTACAAGGGGAAAATCCAGGCTTCAGGATACTACAATCTATGGCCCGCCAAGTCTTTTATAGGGTCAATTCTGGACAGCCAAGGGTTAATATTACAGCCATAACTGCTGTGGGTCTCTGGAGCCCTGCCCCTTCCCTGCCAAAGCCTAATATTACCACTCTTCACATGACTGTTGCTATCTGGAAAGGGTCACAATTGTGAATCTTTCTTTATAGGTACAAACAGGGTCAAAATGACATCAAAGATTTCCTCAGCTGTGAAGAAATAGAGGACTGTATTTTCCTAAACTGGAAAGATCTATTCACCCAACTTGGACGAACTTTAGAAGTGTGCTATTCCACACGGTGGCCACTATCCCATGTGGCTATTGAGCACTTGAAATGCAGCCAGTTCAAGATGAGATGAGCTCTTGATGTAAAAGAGCATATCAGATTCCTGAGACTAAGTACAATAAAATAATACAAAAATATCTCGTAAACTTTTTATATTGAGAACATACTGAAATGCTCACATTTCAGATAGATTGAGTTAATTAAAATATATTATTAGAATTAATGTTGCCTATGTCTTTTTGCTTTTTAAAATGTGGTTTCTGGGAAGTTTAAAATGTGGCTTGCATGTGTGTTCCTGTGGCTCACAACTGATTTCTATTGGACATTTCTGCTCCAGACAAAACTCCTAACTCTTTTAAAATTTATTTTTTATTGGCGCATTACAATTACATATGATAGCAGGGGTTTGCTTCTAGAGAAAAGACTAGCATACTAAAGGTTTGGTTCCAGGATACTATATCATTTTAAAAAATTAGACCCTTCCTGTGGACATCCCATCCATGAAGCTGTCAGCTGTAACTCAGTAGGCTGAATTGTTACTACTTCTTTGGGACAAAGTTGTGTAGGGTCCTCTGGGCTCTCACAGTCCTTTACTTATTTGACTTTACAGTCCAGTATTCATTTTTAATATCTACAGATAATACAGAAAAGTAAAAAACTTACAGGTTTTGAGATGGTGAATCTGCTGCTGGAATGCACAGGTATTTAACTCCCTGTAAAATGATAAAAAAAAAATATATATATATAAATAAAAATGAAAATATTATAGTCAGTGTATAAAAAATATTTGAAGAAACTATAACTATTTCCTCAGGCCAAAAAATAAAAAAAATAAAAAGGAGAAGTTTTTCATTCGTCTTTTGTTGCCAAGGAACTGAAGAAAAACTAATTAAAGTTCCTGGTTCTTTTCCGTGGTCTTGCCTATAAATATTCACGGTCTAGTTTGCAAACAGCTTGTAGGTTTAGACAAAATTCAAAGGGCTACAAAAAAGTGAAAACTGAGTAATTTTCAATAAGTGTCAACAAGTTTCAGAACTATCATCTTAGATACTAGTACACATATTCCACATTTTCTATATATGTCATTTAGGATCCTGAAAATCCAAAAAGGAAGCACTGTTAGTCAAAACTTCAGCACAATGGCTAAAAACTGTAGTGTCATGTTATAGCTTTCTATGTTAATTTTAGTATCATGACAGCTACAATTTTACCAACAGGAGTTTTAGATCCTTGAAATAATTTGCTTTATTTTGCTTGTTTTCCAGAACAGTAACTTTGGGTACCAAATTATATTTTTTCTTTAAAAATAATGGCTTAATTAAAAAAAAAACAAATGAACTTCACCTCTATAAAATCTAAAAAGTTTATGTAAATTTGTACTATAAAAATCATGCTAAAGTTGAGGTTAATCAAAAACCAGTCTCATGTCTTGACCAAAGGAGCTACTGATGTGATAGTTCAAGAAGTCTTTAATATCAAGTAAAGATACAAAATATAAAAATCTCAGTAATCTTTACAGGAGAATATGTCTAAAGAACTAGATGAATCATTTTTAAACTCTTCCTCTTGTAATTGCCTAATCTCATAGAATATTGTCATGGGTCTCAGAAAATAAGGGAAAAAATTAGAAATTAGAAAAATAACCAATAAAAGAGAATACACAAAGGACAGATATGTAGAACAGTGATAAAGGCAACTCCAAGTTCCTCAGAAGATTGGTAATTTTTCATTAAACTCTTAACTCCTATCATTAGAAATTTATGTGCTGTATTTACTAGTAATAGTCTCAGAAGGAACATTTTAATCTATACTTTGCTAGTTCCTTACAGTATGAATCTGACTTTTCCAATACAAGATGAGGAATTTCATTCTCCATCTCCCCTGCTGCTTAGGGTGAAGACACAGGATCAGTTTTCATTGATCTGACACACAGGAGATGGACTTGGAACTAGTGGGTAGGAAAGGAGAAGGGACAGGTGGGGGAAGGGTGCAATCTCTGCTGGTGCAGGTGGTGGCAGAGCTCATCAGGCTGCTGTGTGATAAGGTGTGGGATCCTTCTGGAACTTCAGTTTAAAGCCTCTTCCTTCAGCTCTGCTGAGCATACCATAAGCTTTCAACCATTTCTTAATAAACCCCTTCCTGCTAAAATTGGCTCATAGTGGGATCTGACCGGAGAGATGCTACCCCCTGTTTCCCATCTCCCACAATTAGGAGAGGTGAGAAAAAAAGTTTTTCCCGCATAGTTTCTATGTATGTTGTTCCAGCTTTGAAGAGACAATCAAATAATTTAGTCATGATTTGAAGATAAAATCATTACAAATCATGTAGCCAATATTATATATTCCAGCAAAGGCTCCTTGGGTTCTTGAAGAAGGTGAATATTGCTGCTGCTTATCCAAATGGAAACATTTTATCTGAGATAAAATGGGCTTTTAGCTTGCCAAAGGCTGAACTTAATGATCAGCTGGCAGAAGAGGAAAGGGAAGCAGTAGATTACCCCCCATTCAGCTTTCACTTGTCACACCCCACACCCAGCCTCCTCCTGTCACTGTCCATATTTTTTCCTGGACTCTCTGGGGGCTGTGTTTTGCTGGGAATGTCTCACATTCTAAAGCCCCTCCAAACCCAGATAGGTATTATGCTGTGATTGAAAGGGCAAGACTATTAAAAAGGAAATGTTACTGTAAGGAAAAAAAAAAAAGTCATTTCACTCCTTCCTTCCATAGAGGCCAAACAAGCCTGTTGGTCTAGATACACACTCTGATAATTTCCTACAGCCACCATTGAAATGACTCACTGATACTGGTTTTTTTTTCTTCTTTTTTTTTCTTTTAAGTGAGAGTTGACACTTGGATTCAGCCCAGGAGCTTGTGAAATTCCTTCCTCCCACACACTTCTTCTGAGACCTCCTTTCAGGCCATACTTCCAGAGGGACAGGAGGATTCTCAAGTGTCCACCTCCCCTGCTACTGCCATCTGCAGTCTCAGCAACTTTAACAGAGCAAGGGCTCCAAAGAGAATGCCCTGTAATAATAAAAACGCCTGCCTGTCCCAAATATTGACAGACAACCACTTCATTCAAGTGGAATCTACAATTGGTCCAGTCTTGTATTGGGAGGAAAGAAACAATGAAGGAAAGAAGAAAATGGACTGAGGTAGGTTAAATAGCTCTTTGCCTAAGAGCAGTCACAGCAGGATGAGTAGAAAGCACTATGCTTCTTTTAGGCACATTCCCTAGTTGCTGCCTGGTATACCAAAGGACAAAACGTTGGCCCCACAAAGCAGGAGAGGCCTTTCAGGGGGCAGGAGAATCTGCCAATCACAGGAAGATGGCAAAGGGTATTCTCCCTTGGGAGGCACAGAGGATGAGGAGGCAACTTTTGGCTGTGTTGGGCCTCTCACCTGCATAGCAGGGAAGAGCTGTGCAGCTACAGCTTCAGCTGTGCAACTTTTAAAAGGAACAAAGTTTGGGGACCCTCTGCTGTTAAGGCAGAATAGAGAACATAAAACTTAAGATTGAGTTTCCTCAAAGACAGAATAACAAGAACAACAATAAACTTCCCTGGAATGATGCCCGACACATAGGCGTTTACTAAAGGTCTACTGAGTCCTGAGAACAAGGTGAAAATCAATTCCCACAAAGATCACACTATGCAAATAATTCTAGGGAAGAAAGAACTGTCAAGTACCCATTGCTTATCCTGGGACCACAGAAATGGAAAAGCTGGGTTTTAGGCCACACTAGGCAAGTAAAGGGCATGTTTTCTTTTGTCTTTACCTTTCTTTCTTTATCTTTTTTGGTACTGGGGGTTGAACCCAGGGAGCTTAACCATAGAGTCATATCCCAAACCCTTTTTATTTATTTTTTAAAATTTGAGAGAGGGTCTTGCTCCATTGCTGAGGCTAGCCTTGAACTTGTGATCCTCCTGCCTCAGCCTCCTGAGATGCTGTAATTATAGGTTTGCGCTACTGCGCCCGGCCAAAGGGCATGTTTTCTATACACACTCCAGTGACACCAGCCCACCTCCTGTCTACTCCAACGGGATGTGAACTGCTTCACTGTGATCTACAATAAGAAGTATGCAAATGCAGCCACAGAAAGAGTCAAACTGTCAAAAAGGTTCAGCTGTTTGCTGCCCAAGAACATCTATTTATCTTGGCTTAGTCATTAGCAAAGCAAGATCTCTTGAAGGCCACAGACTACAGAACTCAAGCTACCTAAAAAAAGGCATCAGATGCCTGCACATGTGCACAATTAATGACAGTTAGTTACTAATTCAGAAAATAGCACACGGACCCCAGGACCAAAAGAAAGCTGGACTCACTTAAAATTATCCTGGTATTAATGGGTGCAGTTGCACAAAAGTTTTAATGTGATGTGGAATAGATGTTTCCTCTAATAGAGAGACAAAAATAAGGGGTAGGATATGTTTAGCTAAATTATAAAAAGTATAGCAAAATTATGGATTAAAAATGTATAAAAATTCTAGAATAATCTGAAAACATTGGAATAAAATTAGCACCGTTTCCAGAGGTATATAATTTGCTGCACAGTGTTCACTTCTTTACGTTACCTCTAAATATTTTGAAAAAACATAAAAATGAAATTCGTTATCTTCTTCCTTGAAATTTAAAATTAAAAGTGGACTGGTATTTTGTGACACACAACTAAACCAGTCAGGGTCACTCCAAGTGAATTTGGGGACTAAATAAAGACACAGACACAGAAAATACCTTTTCTTTGAGTTCAGTGACCACTCCTCAGCCCCAGCTCCCATAAGGGGGGCAAGGCAGGCAAGAAAGAGAAAGAGCACATTCATATGAGGCAAGGGGTCAGGTTTCGGGGGGTTGAGTCTATCTTTGAGATGTCTTGCCATCAGCAGATTAAATGTCATCTTGGAAGGCCATGCCCATCTCATGTGCTGTGTGGGGATCACAGGCAGAGCAAGCGAAAGGGACACAAAAGGGGAGGTTCCAAGGAACATTCTATCCCAAAAAGGGCAAGGGGTAGGATTACAAAGGAAAGGGTGGGTGTAACTCAACCCCACCTGGTGATGCCTACTCCTGGAGCCACACCTCATCATCCAAGCAGAAGTAAAGTCCAAGTTATTGTGGATGCAATAATTGTTCAGTACCTCTTGCTCAGGACTTAAAGGTGTGTACAGTCCAGAGCGGCTCCCGACACTGGTGAAAGTCAATTAACATTAAATTTTTATGGAACTATCAGATGTCTTTATGGCTTTTTAATACACAAGGCTTGTTTTGTATTGCACTGAATACAAAAACAACCTCGGTTAATAGAAAGGGCCCTGTCAATGCTCTAAGTATGTCATGATTCCTGTGGTGGACAAAGAAAAAGCAGCAGCTAATTTCTTTGGACTACATGGCCTTTTGAGTGGCTTAACATGTCCAGAGAACTCCAGTAATACTGATGAGGTGGGCATGAGAGGGAGGAAAAGGGGGAAGAATTTTTTAAAGTCTCTATCTACTTCAAGGTAACCTCATTATGTACTGAATATTCGTTATACCAAAATATCACATCAATTAATATGAAAACATACAGTGTAAAAATTAGCACTGAAAAGAAGCAAAAGAATTAGGAGCTATTTGCTAAGGAAAGCTTTCTGGTGACATTTTTGTGTTTAGGGCTTCAAAGACACAATAGACATCACCAGGCTGAGAAGAAATTCAGAAAGTATTCCAGGAGCTCTATGTGAACCAAAGATGAAAGCTGTCCAAGTCCATGTTCTTTAAAGTTTTAATATTTTTCAGTTTTCTGTTTCAATGAGTATAGTAACCACCAAAAGTCAAGTTTTGGCCTTTCTTTGTGTCTGAAACTAAAGACTACACTTAAAATGACACACAGGAACGAACTTGAAAAGCAGGGCTGAGATTCTGATTGCAAGACTAGAAAAGAGATCAAACTCTCGCTTGTTTCAAGTACAATTTCTAAAATTCACTGTTTCTCTTTTTCTGAAACATCGTGAGAGTCTTGTGAAGAATTCAGTTGACATTCTACTTTTCAAAAGGAAAATCCAGCCCTCTCCTAGGAAGGCTAATGAAAGCCAGCTATGGAATAGATTTTTGTCTCATCATTGGTAGCAATATGGATGGACCTGGCAGACAATATATTGAGTGAAGTAAGTCAGGGGCAGAGAAAAGGCCTGCATGATCTTACTTACACATGGAAGCAGAGAGTAGAATAGTGGTCCCCAGAGCCTGGGAAGGATGTGGGAAAAGGGGTGATAGAGAAAGGATGATAAGTGGGTACAGGGGTACAGTTGGGTAAGAGGAATCACTTTAATGCTCTACAGCACAGTAGGATAAGGATTGTTGGCAATATTTAATTGTATATTTCAAAACATCTAATAGAGTGGATTTTAACTCTTAGTGTTATCAACACTAAGAACAAATGTCAGAGATGGTTATCCTCATCTGACATACTGTATACATGTCATGAAATGTCACACTGTACTCCATAAGTATCTATACTTATTATGTGTCTATTTTTTTTTTAAAAAAGAATATAACTGTATCCCTGCAGAAGCCAACTCAAAATATAAGTAGGAGGAAAGTAAGTTCCTAAAGGGGCCAGAACCAGGACATTCATGCAGTAGAAAAGTTATTTTAGCTGCTAACAAAAATATCATGATTAGGACCCTTGGTTTCTCATCTTAGCCCATCCAGTACCAGACACAGCATAGGCAAACCCAAGGGAGTTCCTCCAACAGAAATCATCTTTTCTTTGACAAATAAGTCCATTTAGGAAGTGTTGAGCTGGCCTTTGTAGTTTATACACATATCCCTGTACATATGTGTATATATACATGCATACACACAAACTCTGCTCCTACTGATTATCAAACACCCATGAATGAGTTGAGTGAAACAAGCAAGAGAACCTATCAAGGTCTACTTTTACTAAATTCCCAAAAAAAACTGGCTCCCAAAGAGAAAAATTGAAAACAAAATTTAAATTTGGACTACCCTCATCAGATCAGAAGGTAGACCACAACTTATACACTGTTACAAAAACACACAAAAAAGGCTTCTTCCATTGGAGATGACCACTTGTAACACTATTTTTTTCTTTTTAAATTATGGCAAAACACACATAAATTTAACATCTTGAACATTTTGTTTGTTTTTATTTTTATTATTATTTTTTTGAGATTCACTCACACAATGCTGCCCAGGATGGTCCTGAACACTTAGACTCAAGCAATCATCCTGCCTCAGCCTCCCAAGTAGCTGGGACTACAGGCCTGTACCATTGAGCCCAGTTACCATCTTGATCATTGTCATGGCATCAAGTACATCCACATGGTTGTACAAACATCATCACCATCTATCTCCAAACTGTCTCATCTTCCAAAACTTGAACTCTGTGCTCATTCAACTAATTCCCCAATCCTCCTATTCACAGTCCTTACAACTACCCTCTCCTTTCTGTAAATCTGACTACTTCTGTACTTGTATCTAAACCTAATGGTAAGTAAACACTGAAAAACTTAGCCTGGACTCTTGAACGTCACAGATCCAAGAGATGGCAATTGCTGACTTGAAATTGCTCTTGTATGTTCACTGCAGTTGGACCATCTCAGTCTCCTTTACACAGGCTTCTCTTCGAGTGTGTCTCTATTCCAGAGATGGCTTATGAGGACTGCCACTTCATGTATGTGTGTGGGAGCCAATCACAGCACCTGCCTACAACATTTGTAGAAACACATTAAAGGCAAAGAGTAGAAGTCAAAATCACATCTCTAGAAGATTACATTCAAAAAGTACATACGTATGCCTATGGACTAAGACACAGAAGACAGCATAAAAAAATAAACAGGTAACATCAAGGGGGTAAGATTCTTGGCCCCCTATTTTATTGTTATTACCACAGCAAAATTCTCAAAGAAATTACTGTAGACAATCACCACTTAAGATAAATATGGTCCCCTTCTTATGCTATGTAATGCATGTCTTAAGCCTAGATTCTAAACTTAAGAGGCATTTATTTTCTTAAAGTACCCATTTGCCACTGATTCTTCCTGCATGCACTAAATTTAGGCAGCAGTGCTACAAATAACAACTTCCAAGAAATCTGTGGTCTTTGGTGGGGTGGGGAGTGGGTAGGAAGGTCAGAGTGGACAGACAAGATTTAGCCTTGGGCTTGATTTTGTGAGACAAAATGCAAATGAGAAACCTCCTACACCTGCTGGCTTCTTTCAGGTTAGTCAAAAAACGACATACATTTGACTCGGCAGATCAACAGATGAAAACTCAATGCTTATTTTTGTTCAAGGTATTTCAATGAAAGGCTAAAGTGGGCCTCATCAGCACAAAGGATTTCCTTCAGCCAACATGGGGTGGGTTATGGGAAGGTAGAGAGGAAATTCACACCAGCTCCATCTTACCACCGAAAGCCTTTGCTGTAATTTCAGTTCAGTGTGAGGACAAGCTGATGTACACAATTGTGACTCATGAAAACTGGGGCCCGTTTCCGCAGACACTTCAAGCCAAAGCATTCTGCATATCACTTCATGCAGGTTACTGCTAAATAACCATATCAAGCTGGGTGCGGTGGCACATGCTTGTAATCCCAGCACTTGGGAGGCTGAGGCAGGAGGATTGAGAGTTCAAAGCCAGCCTCAGCAATGGTGAGGCACTTAGCAACTCAATGAGACCCTGCCTTTAATAAAAAGAAAAAAGGGCTTGGGATGTGGCCCAGTGGTCGAGTGCCCCTGAGTTCAATCCCCAGTACCAAAAAAAAAAAAAAAAAAAAAAAAAAAAAAAAAAAAAAAAAAATCAAAAAAATGCCATGAATCAGCAGATAAATCACTAATTGACTCTTCAGGAGTGTTCTATAAATTTCATTAAGGCAAACATTCTCTCTGTAAAAGATAAATTTTTTATTGGATCATGTGTGGCTACAACATATTCAGCGGTTCCTCCTTATCTGAAAAAAATGAAGACATTTCACCTTCAAAGTCCTTTACCACTTGTCTACAAGCCCCCTTCCTAACCTCTACTTCTGTGCTCTCTCTGTCCCCAGCTTCAGGGACACTGGGCTGCCTGTGAGTATCTCCAAATGTCCTGAACTTTCCTGCCACCCCTGAGTTCCCGTAGTTTCATCTCTCTAGAATATCCTCCACCTTAGGACTCATTCCAATGGTTGTTCCTTAGTGAAACCATGTGCTGGTTTCCCTCACCTCTTTAGCCTCTATTTCCTGCAAAGACTCAGCTCCCTGTTCTGAATGCCAGATGATATTACCTTCATACAGGTGCCATGGCCCAGCATAGAGGGCTAGGATTGCTTGTGAATGGCCAATGTCTTCATTAGACCTCCAAACCTGGAATGGCCAGGTCCTATGGTAATTATATTTCTACTGGTCTCCTATTTCTTATAGATCATCAGTAAATGCTTGCTATTGAGGGAAGCATTTGCCTGGAAGGACAGGTATATTTTTAGATTTTTAAAACTTATGGCCACCCATCCAGTATGCCCTAAAAGTGTTGCTTCTCAGCTGATTAAGGCACCTGCAGTAGGCTCCAGAGTAGCATTAGCAGTCTTAGAAGGCCTAAGCATCCTCCCGACCTCTATTACACTTTATCAATGGTCCCAGAAGCATGTGGTGATTCGGCTTACTAACAATGCAAAATCATAACAGGTAAATTGCAGGCTAAAATGCTTGGACATTTTCAGGACTGCATTAAATTTGGGACAACACAGCCCCAATGTCAAGTCTGGCCTGAGCTCCTGCAGGCATGCTCACTCAGTCACAGAGGTTTCTCCTAGCTACCTGTCAAGGAAGCCCAGGTGGGTAAACCAAGGCTTCTGTTTATTGAGGAACAGTCCCCCCAAAGTCCCAAAACCTGACTCCCTGGACCTTGACAGACAAAACTATGCTGAGTCCTTGTCTAGAGATTCCCATCTCACAAAGTCATTCTGATGATTTGAAGTTCATTTTGCACATCACATTTTCTTCCCATTTAAATATTTTCTGACAGAGCACACTGGATTCTTAGAATGCCTCCTCATTAATCAAGAGCTATGCTTGGGTCTCTTCCTTGCTCTGCTAGAAAAAGAAAGAGGGACAGAGGGATTACCCTTGAATATAGGACTTTTTAAAACAAGAAATGAGATTCAATACGTAAAAACGCTAATTGTAGTGTCAGTTACATTGTAGGTGCTCAATAAATGGTTGATGGCAGGTCTGTGGTCAATGGCTCACCCTCAGTGCCAGTCTTCTCTGCTCAGTTACCATCAAATGCAGCATCACAGAGACTGGGCTGAGTGAACACCAGCTGTCTCTCCATGAGTGCACCTGTCTGAGCCAGTCTCACCTTCTCAGTGGCATGTAACCATCTTCCTTAAACACAGCTCTTTATGCCAAGGGTTATTTTCTCCTCTTTTGCAGATGACTAAACCAATGAGCTCTCAGGTACCCTTGCTGTGACAGAAGGATAACTTAATTATGGTGTGAGTCAGTGGCTTTTGTCTTTAGGCTTGGACATGATGTGCAGCACTGAGGAAAAGCTTTCTAACAGCTTTCATCACCCTTGAGCCTAACACCATGTCCTTTCTCTGGGATCAGACCCCAGCAATGTTTGTTTTGGGAACAAAAAATGCTAATGGGCATGATGCTGCCCTCAAGGGCTGGTCAGTTCTCCAAAGGTAGGACTCACGGTCATGATGTGCAGAGCCCAGATGTGGTGAAGGTCCAAGCATGGGTCATACAGAAAGGCCATGGGAGCTCTTGTCATAAAAAAAGCCCAGGGGATGGAAGGATGGGGAGAAGTAAGGCAGAGGATGGCGTTCTCCCATTTCTCCTCCACACAAGGAGGAGCATCTCTCCACAATGTGGTAAAATTAACTATTAGAGCCTGTACTTCTGCGCTCCATAGCAATGCCTGATGTGAACACACAGCAGGTGTGGCAGGAGGGCATGTTCCTCGCTCTGCTTAAGAAACAGTGTTCCAGAGCCAGGTGCGGTGGTGCATACTTATAATCCCAGCAATTCAGGAAGCTGCGGCAGAAAAGTCACAAGTTCAAGACCAGTCTCAGCAACTTAGCAAGACCCTGTCTCTAAATTAAAAACAGGTAAAAAAAAAAAAAAGGCTGGGGATGTGGCTCTGTGATTGAGCTCCTCCCAGTGGTTCGGTTCAATTCCTGGTACCAAAAGGAAAAAAAAAGAAAGAACCAGTGTTCCAGGGCCTTCCTTCTCAGGGCAGCACTTCGCCACAACCCCTCCCCTATGCCTGCCATCGTGGAGCAATCTGACAGGCTATTTTTATTTTGACAGCTGCATCCTCTTGCACTGTAGCACAGAAGGAAGCCCCAGGCCACTCTGGTCAGAGCACATGTGGGAAAACACAAAGACAGAAAGAGCCTCAGCTACCAAGGAGGCCAGAGGCCCCTCACTGGGGTCAGCAGGATCTCAGGATGATCAGTGGAAGCCATCAGTTGTGATGCCACCACACATGTGGGAATAGCAGGAGCAGTTTTCATCATAACAGACAGAAAACTTCAGGCTAACAGTAAAAATAAGACAAAACAAAAGTATAAAAACATAACACTTGGAAATGTGATTCCTATTTTGTTAGTTATGAGGACTGGATATGAGGTAGTTCCTGTGTTAATGCAGGAATGTTCTGAGGTGCAATAATTAGATTATGAGAGCTTTAACCTAACCAGTGCTTCCTAGTTTGAATGGACTGAGTGATAACTGTAGGTTGGTGGGGTGCAGCTAGAGGAGGTGGGTCACTGGAGGCATGCCCTGGAAGGCTGCATCTTTTCTGCTATCCTTTCCCTACTCTCTCTCTGCTTTCTGGTCACCATGAGTGGAGTACCACTCCTCTGCTACGCCCTTCCACCATGATGTTATAACCTCAGCCTGGGCTCAGAGCAATGGAGGACTACGACCATGGACCTCTGAAACTATGAGCCTAAATAAATTTTTCTTCCTTTAAGTTGTTCTTGTCAGGTATTTTGGTCATAGCCATGAAAAGGTGACTAACACAGGCTTCTTAAAATTTCTTTGGGGTACAGGGTTGGGCTATTCTCTAATGTTGTTTAATCTGACAATCCTTTACAGTAATTTGAAATCACCTTCCACTTAAGTGCTGTGCATCTAGTCTCATGAACAAAGTATTTCATGAAGTAGGCAAATTCAGTTTGTAACCACTCCACCATTGCTAGTCTCAGCCTCCTTCCTGGGCCAGGATAGCCTGAAATGACCTATGGACTACTATGCCTAGGAACAGTTTCTAAGAGTTAGAGTCTCAAGCTAAGGTCTGGGCTCAGCTTTGTTTATCTGAGATGCCTCACCCCAGAATTACAAAGAAACAGGCAGCCTATCTCCTTGCAGCTGTTCTAAGATGAGAAAAGGACAGCCCACACGCCACTTTCCATATATCCACCCCTTGTTCTGGCAATGGCTGTGATTCTTGCCAAAGGGGCAATGGGCCTTGTGGATCATCTCCCTTTATTTGGGGAAAAATCTGGGTCAAGAGAAAGTGGGTCTAATCAGAATTCAGATACACCCATTTCTTTTCTCTATCTCAGCACCGAGAGCCACCTATAATTTGGCTTGCTGGAACTTTCACCACACATTTCATTTCTTTCCCACCATAGAAGAGGGCAAAAGGAGTTGACAATGCTCCTGCAGCGATCAAGGTTGAAACTTGACATCTGCCCTAGTTGTGGTGATAACTGAAAGGACAGAAATAATTTCTCAATTCAAACCCATCCTTTCCCTGAAAGCACACACATACAGATCTCCAGAACATCCCAGAGAATCAGACCAAAAGAGAGAACACATTTTACAAAGTAGTTTGGACACAGCTTGTTCACTTGGCTTGCACTGAGATGATGAAACCTGCTAGGTGCTATTGTTTTACTCTCAGAATTTTAAATAAGGCTGGATCACTTCCCTTGCAGGTGTGGGCAGACGTAGGTCCACCTGCATTGCCTACCCGGCCATGAATTATTAAGAGCACCTGAAAATAGCAGATTTGCTTAAACCAATCTCCAGTAAACCAGGCTACATTTAAATCACTTTTCTTATGGCTAAAAACAAAGTGGTGCCCATGGAGACCTTTAACTCTGCTTTGGCTCTTAACCAACTGACCATCTTTAATTTCCCATTCAAAGTTCTGCTTTCAGACTTGGACCCTTCCACTCAAGGAGCCTGTGACTCATGGAATCCCTTTGGGGATGCCATCGTACATCTTCACAATGCTTGGGGTTCTCCTGCTAGTTGGCCAGCCAAAGACTTGGCTTGGCCTCCTACTCTTATAAAAACTGTTCCTTGGTAGAGTAGTTCATAGGTCACTGCTGGCTACACTGGCCTTAAAAAGAGGCAAAGAAAAGCATTGCTGGCATAGTCACAAACTAAACTTTCCTACTTTGTGAAATACCTTTTCCAGACCTAGACTTGGAGCCAGAAACACATTTTCCCTCCATGGATTCTCTCCTTGGGTTGTTTCCACAAAACTAAGCCATTCTTCTCTTTGAAACTCCTTTAACAAAATCATATCCCCTACTGAATCTTGTCAGATTTGCTTTTTATGTCACTTTTAGCTCCTAAAGCAGCCACACATTAGGGACCCCTTGGTTAGGGGTGATGACCAGGGCACCATGGAGTCTCACTTTGTGGTGAAACACAACACAACTCTGTGCTTTGCAGGTGCCCCTGAAAAGAACCACAAGGACTACACGCTGAAGAGTAGAGATGAACTAAAATGCACAAAGAGTTAACAGGAATGATAAAGATGCATCTATCTCACAATGTAAATGTGGTGAGTGATGAGATCTTGTGCTAACATGTTTTGAAAGCATTTACTACAACACCATATAAAAGCAAGATGGGATTATGGTACCACCATCATCTCCTGATCATGCTGTCTTAGAATTTCTTACATGATTTTATTTAAATCCAAGGGCTTGGATGCATATACATACTGATAATTCTCAAATCCTTTTGTCCAGCCTAGATCAGAGTCCTGGACCTATATCTCTGTCTACTTAGGAATATGACAGGAGCATTTCACCTACAACTGAGCTCACCCTCTGGGCACTCACATCCATTAGTGGCAAAACTGTCTGTCCTATCAGTCCCTCTAGCTATAACCTCAGATACTCTGACACCTCTGCTGCTTCATCCCCCACATCTAATTCCTAGATAATTTCTATTCATTCCACCTGAGAAATGACTTGAAATGTTTTGAAGCTGTTTTATGGGGTGCGTACAGGTTGATGGCATTATAACACCTTGATAGGTTGCTCCTTTTTTCATTTATGTGGTTTCCCTTTTCACCCCATGACTTTTTTTTTTTTTTTTTTTTTTTTGCTTTTACTTCCGTTGTATCTAATAAAACTATCACTATGCCCTCTTTCTTTTGGTTCATGTTTTTGTTGCACAATCTTTACCCATCCTTTTCGATCTTGTTTTGTCATTTTGTGGATTTTTCTTCTGAGGGGAGAAATCCACTCCTCAGTGTCCCAGTTCAAACTCTCATCATTTCTAACCAGCTCTACAGCATGAGCTTCCCTATGATCTCTGAGATAGCCTCCTCTTTCACGACCCTCCCTTTCCAAGTAAACATCTTGGAAAAGCAATCTGAATGTATCATCTGACTTTGTGTATAAATCTTGGATGAGTCTCCTCTTCCCACACGATAAAAGTTAGACTCCTCAGCATGACAAATAAGACCTTTCCTAATCTGCTCTGAGCCTGCTTTTCCAGCCTGGCTACCTGAATACCTGCTCCATTTTAGGAGAGCTGGGACACACCCTGCCTTTTGAACACTCTATGCATTAATATACTCTGTCCTTCTGCATGCCTCATGTCACTGCATGTCCTGTGCTCTTTACTAAGAATGACATCCCCAACTCCAATTATCTCTTCTTGCAGTTCTATCTAGCATACTTGTATTACCATTTAGGACCACATGAAATTGTCACTTCTTTGGCGAAGCTTTGCTGGCTACCATTGCCTCCTGGGTTCCCTGGAGAACTCTGCATCTGTAAGCATTTTAAACTCTGCTATTATAAGAGTTTGTGTTCCTGTTTACATATTGCAAGGTCCCTTGTTCTCTTTGAATTTTATCCTTAATCCTTACTGCAAGTTATGTGCTCAATAAATGTTTGCTTAATCTGGAGGAATAACTTCCAATTTAACCAAAAGGAGAATGGAAGATGGTACTACTCTTGTCCCATTGTACAGGCCACCCTCTCCGATCTATCATCAGAAGGACCTCCTTGGGGCATCTCTTATGGCTCCAGGGCTCATTCCCATTTCCAGATTTGCTTGAAGGGCTGCTCCTTCTGGAGACATCTTTCTTCCTTCCTTCCCACTTGGTCAAACCATACTAGTACTATAAGCTGCTTCAACACCTCTGGCTTTATAGTCTTCCCCATGGGCATTTAGATCTGTGTAGACTGGCAGAGCCTTACCATCTAGGCCACATGTTTCAACACTTACATGCAATCTTTCTGCAGTAGTCTGAAAATAGAGGAGACTGCATGGTACATGCTTCTCCCAAAACCTTGGTCTGAAGATCTTGGCTGATCTTGCTATATGCATAATCCCCACTGAGTACTGGAGGGACACAAACCAGGCAAATCCACTCTAAGAACACAGTCCTTGCACACATCTACTTAGAACCCAATCATGCATAACTGTCAGGAGAAGAGGGTCAAGAAGGGAGCTTAGCAAGAAATACTCAAGAAACTGGGACTTAGTTGTACAAGATATTCCCGATTTCTGGGAGAAATCAGGCAGGGGTACAAGGTATTTCTTTGTATTATTTCTTACAATTTCATGTGAACCTAGAGTTATCTTGAAATTAAAAGTTAAAGATACAGCCAGGTGCAGTGGCGCATGTCTATAATCCCTGCACTTGGGAGGCTGAGGCAGGAGGATCATCAGTTCAAAGCCAGCCTCAGCAATGGTGAGGCACTTAGCAACTCAGTGAGACCCTGTCTCTAAATAAAATATAAAAAATGGCTGGGGATGTGGCCCAGTGGTCGAGTGACCTTGAGTTCAATCCCTGGTACCACATACACACACACACACACACACAAAAGTTAGATACATTCAAAAGAGAAAAAAGGAAAATGGGATTTGAAGGAAAAAAATCTAGAAGGAGTATGCCACTGAGTCTTCAATTGTGCGGTGATACTGGTTAGTGAGTAAGAACACTAAAGGCAAGGTCCACAGAGGAAACATTGGGGCCAATAGAAGGTGAAGGTAGAGTTCCTTCATTTAGAGACAAACAAAATAATTTCCTCTCTAGAATCAACTCAGTACTAGAAAATTTCAGTCCTTCTGATCTATTTGTGCTGCAGCACTTCTAGAGCTCTATTTGCAAGTGAGTTGGTGGTAGAAGTGCTGTCAGGCATGCCGATGGAAGTGCCTCTCAGGCACTCGACTGCCCACACACAAGGAACTTGGAGACAGCCTGATTCTAGAAAGAGCAATTACGAGGCAGTTTTCGATACCTACCATGATCATTTCTATTTGAGTCATATCTATTTAAGTCTGGGGTTGGCTTCAAACAAATTTGCCTCAACACATGAAAGCTGATGCAAGCCTTGGGTAGAGCTGGTACCACTTATTCTTGGGTGACATCAAAGAGATTTTCCTAGAGAAGTGAAAACAACTGAGGTTTGCTGGAAACAACTACCAATCTGAAAACCATTCCAGGTCAAACAATGACTTGTTTCAAAGGTACTGGATTTCACTAGCAACTTTATAGCAGGTTGTTCTTGCAGTGCCAGTGAGATAAATAAAATCATCTATTTTAGAGGAACCAGTGGCCATTCCTAATAGGAAATCTTGCTTAATGCTTCAAGCTGCATCACTAGGGGAATGTGTGAATCCTAAAAGAAGGAAATAAATTCATTCTGATGTCCAATCAATATAGCAGAAGTGCAGCATACTAATGTTGAAAATAGTCTATGCCATTAAAGATATGTCTTGGGCTATCTTATTCCTTTAAAGAGTAAGATGACTTACATGATGTAGATGACATACTTGCTTTGTACCTGTTACCCATGGACCACAAAGATGTAGCATGTCTGATGTCATGCATCACATATGAATTCACGAGACACAAACCATACTTATCATTACTTTTTGCTGAATAGGTGGGTTGACTCCAACTTTTTGTTATTACCAACAGAGATGTCACTTGTACACTTCTGTGTGTATAAGGCATGTGGGCTTTGGGGGTTTATCCTCCTTATGCCCAGAAAAATAGTGGCCCATGGTTCAGGCAGGAAGAGCCTGTGGGTCCTGAAAGCCCAGAGACTGATGGGGTCACCAAGCAGAGAGAGGCAGAGCAGAAGGTGATAAACTGAAGGTCTGCCTGCATGCCTGCCAGAGGAGGACCCCTGGCAATGGATCCTCCCTTACAAACCAGAATGTGAATCTCTGTGACCTGAATGTTCTCTCAGCTTCTCATGACTTGACAATAAGCTCCATGAAGTCTGAGATAATGTCTCCAACATCTCTGTCCCAATCTTAGGCATGGAGACTTGAGCATGGCAAATCTTCTTTAATTGTTTACATGTTAGATGAATGGTCCTCCTCATAGGACCAAGCTTCTAATACAACCAAAGGCAGCAGAAGTACTCTAGAGATCACTCCGAATCACAGAAACTTCACAGGGGATTCTGGGTTGCACTAATTTAGTAAATGATCATTCTGAACTAGAGGCCACTGCAACTCTATAAAACTGGACATCATCTATGCCAATGCTTCCTGACAAATAAGGAACCACACAAATAGTCCATGTATGAGAGGCTGCTTCATGGTTAATTAACCATTCTTTTTTTTCCCCATTCTTTCTATTGTTTTAAATTTTACAAGTCAGCTTTTTTATTGCTTCTTTTTAGTTATACATAATATGAGGAGTCATTTTGACATGATTTTTAAAAAGCACAGAATATAATTTGCTCAAAATCAGTCCCCAGTATTTCCCCTTTCCCTCCTCTCCTCGGGAACTGACGGGGAAAGAGAAAGGACTGGATAAGGGAAGAACGGAAGAATGAATCTAACCTAACTTCAATACACACACACACACACACACGTTCTACTTTTGTACTTCCAGTGAGCCACAATGATTAAAGATGTGATGTCTTGCTTTGGAATGGAGCTAAAAATGCACACAGCTCTCATTCATTAGCAAGCATCCACAGAGTGTGGGTGTGCTGGGCCTGAGCTGAAAGCTGCAGGAACCAAAGAAACCCCACTTGTGGCAGCTGCCTGGGACAGGCTTACAGACCAGCTCAGGAGCCTAGCATAGGCCAGGAGACTTGAAACATCAAACAGAGGTTAGGTAGTTGTTTGATCTAGTACAGGAGCTGCCACAGAGTGTATATAAGTCATGCCCCAACCAACAGGACGGATATTATAGAAAAAGAGAGGAAGCATGAGATTGGTGGCCACTGAAGAATCCCTTTTAGAGGAAGAAGAGCTGGGGCTGAGCTTTGAGGGAAGGGAGGGCAGACCCAGAAGGACAAGTACTATATGTTCTTGCTTATATGTGGAATTGGGGGGGGGGAATAAAGCAACTTGAATGTAGAGTGGTGATTACTAGAGGTTGGGATGTGGGGAAAGAGGATGGACAAAGGGAGACCATATTTGATTAGTGCATGTTATATGAATGTGACATACTACACTGAACCCCACTGATGTGTGCAATTATCATATGATAATCAAAGGTTTAAAAACAGGGAGGGTAAGAAGAAAAAAGGAGGAATAGAAGCCTATTTCTTATACTTCAAACACCACTTAGCATCTGGTTCTGATTTGCTTTATATTTGGGGAGCCAACAAAATTTTAAGAGCAATGGAAAGGTTCAATGGGGGGACACATGACAGAGGGACCGAGGGCATCAACTGCAGGAGCCCTGTTTGGGGAGATAGCTAAGATTGCGGTTGACTATGGGCCATAGACATTTTTGGGCATTGTCGCCTTCCGTAGTCTCACGGGACTTGGCCCAGGATCTCGAGAGATTTGAGCAATGACTCAGCAGATTGACATTTTTGGGCATTGTCGCCTTCCGTAGTCTCACGGGACTTGGCCCAGGATCTCGAGAGATTTGAGGAGTGACTCAGCAGATTGAGCAAGCACCATTCCTGCTCGGGCGCATGGGATGAGACCAGAGAGAGAAAGGACAGGGTTATCGCTATTGTATAGATACATTGTAGTTTCTTGTAAGAGTACGTGGCTTGGTTTCTTGTGAGAGTGTGTATGTAGTGTTAGAAATTACAAGAGACAGAGACAGAAAGATTAAAGAATTTTTTCGTCACCATCCTGTCTCCGGACTCCTTCCCGCGGCGCTGCCGTTCCAGGCTGCAATCCCTTTCCGGTGGCTAACAGTTGGTGGCCCGTACGGGGAATTCAGCACGGCAGGTAAGAACTGAGAAACCTCGCAGGAGTCTCTAGTCAGAGCGGTTAAAATGGGTTCGAAAATAACTAAGACCCAAGTGTACGAGGCTCTTGATGAATTCTTTGATATGGATGAGTCTGTCGTTAGTGAGGAGGATTTAGAAAACAGTGAAGGCAATCATAAAAGCGTAGATTCCGCTGAGTCAACTAAGACCAGTAAGGAGAGTATTAGGAGTGTCCCCCAAATTACAAAGATCCGAGCTGCTAAAGCTATTCAAGATTTATTAGAGATATTTCAAGGATACATGGTCTCAATTGAACCTGGGACTCAGGATGTTACTGAGTCAGTTAGGACCAATGAGAGTAGTAGTAGTGAGGAGGAATTAACTAAAGGTGATTTTGAGAAAATGAATAAAAGGAAATTAAGGAAGACCAGATAAGGGATCATCAAGTGGAGGAACTTGTGTCCTCTACTCCCCCATGGGTGAAATCAATTACAGAAAATATGAAGGGTATCACTAGACGTTTGCATACCCTAGAAATAGAAATAAAAAGTCTTTCTGAGCGCTTATGCGCTCTCGAGGGTAACTCACAGATACATTGGGAACTGCCAGTATTTGAATATGAAAATGGACAGAGGGGCCACCAGCCAATAGATTTCAAAACAATAAAAAATCTCAAAGAGGCAGTAATGACTTATGGACCCCAAGCTCCTTTCACGTTGAGTATACTGGAGTCCCTTAACACCTTTAGCTTAACCCCCGCAGACTGGAAACGTCTATGTAAAGCAACATTAAGTGGGGGACAATACTTGGTTTGGCGATCGCAATTTCAGGAACTTTGTATAGAAACAGCTAAAAGAAATGCAGATGCAGGGTTTGGAGACCATAATATAGAAATGCTCACAGGAGAAGGGCAATTCGCAGACATACAGGATCAAAAACATTATACCCCAGGAGTATATGCTCAGATAAATGCAGCTGCCTTAAAGGCATGGAAAACTGTACAAGGACCTGGGGATCTACAAGGTAGCTTGTCCAAAGTAATTCAAGGACCTAATGAACCATATGCTGAATTTGCTGATAGACTTTTGAGAACTGCAGGTAGAGTTTTTGGAGACATTGATCAAGTTATGCCATTAGTTATTCAATTAGCGTACGAAAATGCTAATAAATATTGCCAGGAAGTCATCAGGCCATGGAAAAATAAAAAGGATCTTTCCATATATATACAACTATGTAAAGATGTAAATGATGCCTTTGTCACAGGGAATGTGATTGCAGCAGCTGTGAGAGATGCTGCCCCTCAAAATTTTACAAGGGCTCAACATAGACATTATAATCAATCAGGATATTCTAGGCAAAATTATCATAATCAATCAGGCTATTCTAGGCAAAATCCCCAAAGAGAAATAAGACCAAATTCATACCGTACTCCAGGTTGCTGCCCCAGGTGTAAGAAAGGAAATCATTGGGCCAATAAATGCTATTCAAAATTTGACATCCATGGAAATCCTTTGTTCAGGAATTCAAAAAACAGGGCACGGGGCCCAATGCCCCGGGGCCCACAAATGTACGAGGCATTGGAGGAGGAGTATCCTCAAGCATCCACTCAGATGCTTCCCCGACACAATCCCTATTACCCATCCACTCCCTCGCCAGAGGAACAGGAGGAAATGCAGGATTAGACCTCTGTTCCACCGCCCGAATAGTGTTAACACCTGAAATGGGGGTTCAACTGATTCCCACAGGAGTCAGGGGACCTCTTCCCTCAGGGACTGTAGGACTTATTATCGGGCAAAGTCCTGAAAGCTTATTAGGTTTGCAAGTGACCCCAGGCGTAATAAACTCAGACTATAAAGGGGAAATAAAAATAATGCTTAGCTCACCCCAAAGTATAAGTTCTATTAATCAGGGAGATAGAATTGCTCAGCTGCTCCTCCTTCCAAATTTACATAATTCATTTAAAATGAATATGCCTCTAAATAGGAACAATAGAGGATTTTGTTCCACTGATTCGAAACCCATGGTTTGCTGGGTTCGGGACTGTACAAGGAGGCCTATGTGTAAAATAAGAATCCAAGGAATAGAAATGGAGGGTCTTATAGATACTGGAGCTGATTCTTCCATCATTAATTTACGTCAATGGCCCAAACAATGGCCTCTACAAAAAGCTTCAACCAGTTTAAGAGGCTTGGGATATAATAACCTCCCAGAAAAAAGTGCGGTAATTTTAAAATGGGAGGATGATGAAGGACATAAAGGCACATTTCAGCCTTATGTTTTACCTAATCTACCGGTTACTTTATGGGGAAGAGATATTTTACAACAAATGGGAGTACACCTTGCAACCAAACCTGCAGGTGTTAAATGTAAAAACATACAGGGTAATCTTAACCCTAAAAGAAATCATCAAAAAGTACAGGGTAAGCTTAACCCTAAAAGAAATCATTATCATATAGGAAAAAGACATTTTTCTTTGGGGCCACTGAGAAAATAATTTTGAAAATACCATGGCTTTCTGATAAGCCAGTGTGGGTCCCTCAGTGGCCCCTATCTAAAGAGAAATTACAAGCGGCCCACCTACTAGTTAAGGAACAATTAAAAGCAGGACATATAGAACATTCCACCTCTCCCTGGAATTCCCCCATATTTGTGATCAAGAAAAAATCAGGAAAATGGCGATTATTACATGATCTTAGACAAATTAATAAAACCATGCAAGTCATGGGCCCTACTCAACCTGGACTTCCGAATCCTATAGCTATTCCAAAAAATTTCCATGTTATTAGTCTTGATATAAAGGATTGCTTCTTTTCTATTCCCCTACATCCTCTGGATGCCCCCAGGTTTGCTTTTTCAGTTCCTTCTATTAACAATAATGGCCCTGATCAGAGATATCAATGGAAGGTTTTGCCGCAGGGAATGGCTAATAGCCCCACCATATGCCAAATATATGTGGACAAGGCTATCCAACCCATTAAAAATAAATATCCAAACCTCATGTGTCTACATTACATGGATGATATTTTACTGGCCCACCCTAATCAAAAAATCTTATTTAATATATTCAGTGACATGGTAGAAAATTTAAAAAAATACGGATTATATATAGCAGAAGAAAAAGTTCAAACCAGATCTCCCATATTATATTTAGGATTTAAAATCATGGATACTTTTGTTAGACCCCAAAAAATTTTAATAAATAAAGAACATTTAACCACCCTCAATGATTTCCAAAAACTACTGGGAGACATTAATTGGCTTCGCCCTACACTAAACCTCACTACTGGCCAATTAAAACCTTTATTTGATATCCTTCGAGGGGCCCCTGATCCATCCTCACCGCGAACATTGACTCCTGATGCTAGGAAAGCTTTAAAGGTAGTAGAAAAAGCCATAGAAGGAGCTCATTGTGACAGATTTGATTTAACTCAACCGCTGATATTGATTATTATTTCTTCACAATATACACCGACAGGAGTATTTTGGCAACAAGGGCCTTTATTATGGATACATTTGCCTGTCTCTCCTAAAAGCATAATTGAGTCATATACCTCCATGGTGGCTAAACTTATTCTTCAAGGACTTAAAACTTCTACTAAAATATTTGGCATTCACCCTGCTACTATTATTACTCCCTATTCATCCTCACAGATTGAATATTTATGCTTCAATGATAATGACTGGGCTATAGCTAGATGCTCTACCTCTGCAAATTTTGATAATCACCTTCCTAAGTCTCCTATATTATCTTTTTGTATTAATCATCCTATTATATTTCCACAGGTAATAAAAAATCAACCGATTCCTAAGGCATTTAATGTATTTACAGATGGGTCCTCAAATGGTACTGCTGCAGTAGTCACTACAAAAGAAAATATGACTTACATAACTGCACACAAATCAGCTCAACTAGTGGAATTGGAAGCTGTGGTAAGAGCTCTGGAAAATTTTAGAGACCAGCCCATAAACATTTTTTCAGATAGCCACTATATTGTACAAGCCGTCCCAAAATTAGAGTTAGCAGGACAAATAGCACCTCATACTCCAGCCTTTAAATTGTTTTATCAGATACAAAAACTTTTGTGGGCAAGAAAAGAACCTCTATTCGTAGGCCATATTAGAGCACATACTAATTTGCCTGGCCCCCTCCATGAAGGTAATCAAAAGGCAGATGAACTTACAAAAACAATATTTATACTTTCAGCACTACAACAAGCTACTTTATTTCACTCCCAGTTTCACGTCAACAGCACCACCTTGCAACGTAGGTTTAAAATCACAAAGGAGCAAGCCAGAACAATTGTAAAAGATTGTAAATCTTGTATGACACATTTGCCCAATCCTCATTTTGGTGTTAACCCTAGAGGATTAATGCCCAATCATTTGTGGCAGATGGATGTTACTCATGAGCCAAGCTTTGGAAAATTGCGGGGCAATTTATTCATGTAACCATAGATACATGCTCAGGCATGATTTTTGCTTCCTTACATTCCGGAGAAAAAGTTAAAGATGTCACATCTCATTGTTTACAAGCTTTTGCTGCATTGGGCATCCCCAAAATGCTTAAAACAGATAATGGTCCCGCTTATACGTCCTCATCTTTCAAACAGTTTTGCGCAAAATTCAACATATCCCATAAAACAGGCATCCCATACAATCCTCAGGGTCAGGGCATTATTGAAAGAGCAAACCGCACACTAAAAGTTATGTTGTTAAAACAGAAAGAAGGAAACTGGAAAAATCCTAAGGACAGATTGGCAGTTGCCCTGTTTACTTTAAATTTTTTAACTTTAGACTCTGATGGTTATTCTGCTGGAGACAGACATTGGAATCCACATCAACAACATAAACCTTTGTTTTACTGGAAGGATGTTCTTTCAGGTACATGGAAGGGTCCGGATCCAGTATTAATTTGGGGGAGAGGATCTGTTTGTGTCTTTCCAAAGCATGAATCCTCTCCAATATGGATACCATCTAGATTAATAAAGCAGGTACCACATCAAAAGGATCAAGATGAAGTTGTTGAGGAATCAAGATTAATAAAAAAGGTACAAAATCAAGAGGACCATGATGAAGATATGGAATGATTCCCTTAAAAGAGTCCTTCAAAATATGTCACAACTTAAGTGTCATTCCTCCCGGCTGGGACGAAGAGATCTCTCTTTAGTGTGCACACAATTATATATATATATTTTTTACTTTTTATATATGTGTTTATGTCTGTGTATTTGTCTAAATTTCATGTTAATGTGACGTCACAAATATATGTTTGTATGTGCGTCTGTCCAGTGTGACATCAAAAATAACAAAGCGCTTGTGAATATATATATATATGGATCTAAATAACTCTAATTCATTTAAGTTTAAGAGTATTCAAAATGGGTAAATAATTTAATAAGTGAAGGTACCTTCAATTTTGTTTTATAGGTGTCCCAGGGACTTCTCTTTAGCAAAAAAATATGACTAGTGCTGTATAACCTGATATTTGGTGTTTTGACATGAGGTTGCTTATTTGTTATTAACTTCATTTGTTTAATAAATGATTAATTTCAATTATTTCAACAGGTAAAGGACTGCTGTGTATGCAGAAACTCGAGAGTTCCAGCTAACAAATTATTTCTCCAAAGTGCTTTTAGTTTTTCTTTAATCTATCTTTAATGCAGTAATTACCCTCAGTCTTTCTTTGTTTTGTTCTAAATATGATATTTTGCCAGCTTATGTTTGTGGGAGCTCAGGCTGCAATGTGTGTGAGCAGAAATCAACTTATTTTTCCAATCTAATAATTCTATTTTTTAGTTTGACAACTCGCCTCTTGACTCAGTGCTGGAATAGCACTGCCTTTCCTTTAATAATTGATGCTTCAGTCTCTAGATAGCGGGCCCTGAAGATTTGCCGGTGGCATTGTCTAGACATAAAAAAGACGGCTGCTTCTACAGCTGCAGGGATCGCGGTCGCTGCAAGCATCCCTCCTGCTCAAATGTCAAACAACCTCACCAGCAGTGTGGCCTCTGCTCTGCATGCATGGGGCCTCCTAGATCTACGTGTTATAACAAGTGGACATTTTGATCTTTCATTGTTTGGGACTTCATGGGACAATACCTTGCGGGTATTTGTTTAGAGAACTCACTGTGTTACTTGATAGAACTTAGGGCAGCTGATTTGTTTAAAGAATTTGATATGCTATGCAATTTGACTTGTCACCAAAAGGCTTGTCGCCTTAAAGCCGCAGCATCTCCTCCCAATTGGACGGCTGTTAGTCATCTTACACAGTCGATCCTAAAGGGCTCCATTGGATGGCTGGTTAGCCAATGACAGGTAAGATCCCCAGAGGGGGACAACCTAAGACAGGCACAGTCGCACGGGACAGTCTCATGTGGCTGACGTATCAACCTAAGACAGGAGTCAAGGGCACAGCCTTGATTATCCAATGACGGGTAAGAATGTTGGTTGCACATAGACGTCCTAGAGCATCCCCTCTTTTAAAACAAAAGGGGGAAATGCAGGAGTCCTGTTTGGGGAGATAGCTAAGATTGCGGTTGACTATGGGCCTTTTTGGGCATTGTCGCCTTCCGTAGTCTCACGGGACTTGGCCCAGGATCTCGAGAGATTTGAGCAATGACTCAGCAGATTGACATTTTTGGGCATTGTCGCCTTCTGTAGTCTCACGGGACTTGGCCCAGGATCTCGAGAGATTTGAGGAGTGACTCAGCAGATCGAGCAAGCACCATTCCTGCTCGGGCGCATGGGATGAGACCAGAGAGAGAAAGGACAGGGTTATCGCTATTGTATAGATACATTGTAGTTTCTTGTAAGAGTACGTGGCTTGGTTTCTTGTGAGAGTGTGTATGTAGTGTTAGAAATTACAAGAGACAGAGACAGAAAGATTAAAGAATTTTTTCGTCTCCATCCTGTCTCCGGACTCCTTCCCGCGGCGCTGCCGTTCCAGGCTGCAATCCCTTTCCGGCGGCTAACAATCAACAAAGGGTAAAAACACAGGACTGTCCAAGCCCAGTGGGCATCTCATCTCGGTGAGTCTCCTCATGAATAAATAGGTAAATGAAGACAGCAGTACAGACATAGAGAAAACAATATGTTTCAGAACTGGGAGAAGTAGCCAACTACAAACAAGACTGAGAAAATTAAATTCTGGGAACAAATGTCTTAAAAATGTCGTTAGTGTTAAAGGATATATAAAGCAGAATCAAGAATAAAATGTCTGCCTACGAAAACACACTCTTGTTCAAAAATACACATACAGACTTAAATGGTTTAAATATAAAAACGACACCTGAAATAGAAAATACCAAAGTCAAATTCTAGCTCATAAAATCTACCTAGTATATATAATATTCTCATTTGCATGCATGTGTAAATTTTTTCTCCATTGAATCCAACAATATGCATCATTTCAAAATTAAAATTATTCATGATACCAGCCGTGTGAAGAAATGAGAATATTTTTAAAGTATGTATGTTAATAATGAAAAAAAATGGTTTTGTTTCCTGCAGGTGGTCTGGTTAAATACAAAGAATGAAAAATGAAACAAACTCTGAAATTTTTACATTAGAAAGACAAAGAGTTGTTTCTTTTTTCAGGGGAAGGGAGAAACCTTTCATTGCTCAGTATTACTTCCTCAGCACCTACAAACAATATCAGGTTTCTGATTTTAAAAATCACCATCTCTGGGCTGGGGTTGTGGCTCAGCAGTAGAGTGCTCACCTCACACGTGTGCGGCCCGGGTTTGATCCTCAGCACCACGTAAACATAAATGCATTGCATTGTGTACAACTAAAGCAAATAAATAAATATTTTTAAAAATCACCATCTCTGAGGTAGGAGTTTTCACCCATGCTCAAATCTAGAATAAACAGTAGATGCTGAAGACACCTACTCACATCTGTTCTCCAAAATTAGGAAATACTTCTGGAGCAAATGCAAACAATTCCCTGGTCAAGACCTAAGCAGTATTTTATATCCCTGAACATCACAATTACAAATCTGGGCTTGCTTTGTATTTGAAATGAACACAGATGGCAATGATTTTTTTTCCCTATAATGCACCAGTAAATTATGCTCCAAAGTTTTGATACCAAAGTACAGTCCTAAAGGATTATGTCCAGCAGGAAGATCCTTGCCTTTGTAGTGAGAAGGTCTCTGGTTCCAGCACTGACTCTGCCAGGCATTGGCAATGATGTGTTACCCAGAACAGTTATACCATGAAGGAACCAGGACAACATCATCTGCCTTGCTGGGCTCAGAATTCTTGGAGAATCAATAGGATTGTGGTGAGGAGTCCAGGCCATCCAGAGGAAGTCACATCCTGGCTTTTTCTACCAGCCTTCTTTTGGCTATAATATCACAAAACAACTTTTTTGATTTCCTAGTCATCACTAAAGGCCCAGTCAAATGTATGCTCACTGCAAATACCCTCAAATTCACAGGCAGAAGAGGGACCTTGTTTTCTGGGCTTCTATTCTACTCTGTTCCTATTTGACTTGCTACCTGCCTTGAACCACAGTCTTCTCTCGCTGGACTGTAATGATCACGAATGTTTATAAAATAATCAGGATATGTATATCTCTTGTTTATACACTAAGGGCTCTGCCAGGGCAGATAGTGGGAGGAAAAATAACTACTGTTATCTTGAGCACCTGTCCCCTGGGCCTGGCATTAATAGGAGCTCAAAAGAAAAACTTATTAAACTTCTGCTTTCAAAGGGCAGAACTGTTTTGGAAATGGAAGGGAGCATTTGCAACAATAAAACAAGAGAAAAATCTTGCTAACTAAAATTAAACAATAAAGCCCTGTGCTAATGATGATATCAGTAAACTAGCACTTTCACACACTGCTATGAAGAACACAAATGATGCAACTCCAAAACTAATCTGGCAATATCTAGCAATACTGCTCTCAGAAGCATCAGCCATGCTGGGCATGGTGACATATGCCTGTAATCGCAGAGGCTCCGGAGGCTGAGTCAGGAGGATCATGAGTTCAAAGCCACTTCAGCAACTTAGCAAGACCCTGTCTCAAGATTAAAAAATAAAATATAGGGCTGGGGATGTGGCTCAGTGGTTAAACACCCCTGGGTTCTATCTCTGGAACTGGAAAGGAAGGAAGGAAGGAAGGGAGGGAGTGAGGGAGGGATGGAGAGAGAGAGGAAGGGAAAGAAAAGAGAGAAAAGGAAAGGGAAGGAAGGAAGGAAGGAAGGAAGGAAGGAAGGAAGGAAGGAAGGAAGGAAGGAAGAAAGAAAGAAAATAAAGAAGAAGCATTAGCCATGCCAGGAGAGAACTGAGGCAGGGAGGCATGTGGGGAAAATTCTAGCCTGGGAGACAAGACTGGGCTTCACACCCCCTGACCAGCTGTGGGATCTTGGCAATTCCCTTCACATTTCCCAGCTGCAGGTTTTTTGCCCACACAATGATAGAGTCAGGTGATAATCTTGCATTCTATCCACAGCAAGTTCTCAAAACAGAACAAGGAAAACAATATGGAAAGATGTTGATCTTTACCAAGATAGCCTCAGCAGGCAATAAGGTCCTCTACTCTCATTGCTTGAGCTTTGGGAGATGTATGGCACCCCTCTGAGGAAGTACGCACCTGGGAGGTTCACCCTGACTCCAAGGGGTGGCAGGCCATTGGCCTAAGATCACCTTTTCCTGCTCCCCGTGATATGTAGTCCATGAGATCTTAGTAGGTAGTCACACAAACATGCATGACATAAACTGAATCCTTGCTCAGAAAGACATGATAAATACATGTCTACAACACAAATCTTTTGAAGCTTTGTTCTGTCAACACAGTTATGAGATTTCCAGAAGGGTCTGTGGTGAGCTCAATTCCCTTAGTTTATTTTTCCTTAAAGTAGCATATCCTAGGCCCACTATTCAACAGTCTATCCTTTTTATTTGGTACTGGGGATTGAACTCAGGGGCACTCAACCACTGAGCCACATCCCCTGCCCTCATTTGTATTTTATTTAGAGACAGGGTCTCACTGAATTGCTTAGCACTTCACTTTTGCTGAGGCTGGCTTTGAACTCGTGATCCTCCCGTCTCAGCCTCCTGAGCCACTGGGATTACAGGCATGTGCCACCACACCCAGCTCAACAGCCTATCCTTTGAGAATACTAAAAACCTCTGATCTATGTCCTCAATTGTAGAAACTAAATTCAATGTGACCATCCTCTCTTGCTTAGCTGCCCTTGCAATAAAAGTAGACCTAAAGATTCTAAAAGCCCTTGAAAATCAATTCAAAAACCCTAGAGCTTTAAAACCCATTGAAATATTTGTTGGAAATTAACCAAGGAAGCATCTACAGTGAAGTGCTCAGTGCCTACCTTCCTGGCAGCAAGGATCCTGAACTATGTAGCCATGGATGCAACAGCCCTGAAATCTTTCTAGTTTAGATGGTACCTACCTCTCCATTTTCTGCCCATCCCCAGACTAGAGCTGCCCAAAGTTAGTTAGGGGACATTCAATAAACAAGCTTGGTTTTGAAGATTTCAGAAAATGAAGGGGGGGGGTCGCTTTTTCCTCTTCCATTGCTTGTTCCTCAACCATCATTTAGGGCCCCCTACCAGGTAAAGGGAAACCACCTTTCTCCTCTCACCTCCATCCCTCCCCTATTTCCCTCCCACAGTATGGACCTATGGAAGAATAAAATCCCTCTGTGAATTCCCTACTGGCTCCAACAATGTCCCAGACTCATTCTAGGCTGGATGAGTTCATGGTTTCTTGAAATGAATTTAAAATTTTAGACAGAAGACTGCTGAACAAAGCTCTGAGACCTCTGGGACTCTGTACTCCTATGGGCACGTCAGCTCAAATAACTCTTGGTGCCCTGGTTTCCCCATGTGTGTAGGAATAAAGATTATTGATATGACTTTTAAAATAACATATTCATGAATTACCTGTGATGTTAAAAATAAATATAACAAGATGGGCAATGTTTAAATATATTATGCTAAAATCTACAGTATAACCCTTAACAAATATGAAATTACAGGGAAATAGTTACTATCAGGTTGAGGTAACAATATTGCCCAAAGAATGCAATATGATGTTCCTAAATAAAAGCCATCATAGAAGGGTCACAAAACCCTTCCCTTCCTCCCTTCTTCTTTCTCTCCTTCCCTCCTTCCCCACCCCCTTCTTTCTTTTTCAAGGCAGAATTTTATCGTTATAGACAATATATCTAGGGAATGAAAAAGATTCTGTAGTGTGTTATTGATGAAGAAACATAGTTTGCCCACATCTCTGAGGTTTTATGCAAACAGTGGTCTGTCTCTTTGTACCTGGGTGACAATTCTACTTGTTTCACTCTCCAGTTGTGGTTTCTATGTGTAGAAGGTGGAGGTGGGACAAATAAGGGCTGGAGTTATCTCATTTCAAACGTTCTAAGACCTTGTACCTTACATAGAACTAACAATGTGATAAGATTTAAGGGCCACGGCCACATGATGTGTTCTACAAGATGGAGTATGAAGTAGCAAGGCAGGCCTGGTGGGTGAGGGTAGGAAGCTTCTATGTAATTTATTAAAATAAAGGAAACCTCAAGTCTCCTCTTGTGATTAAGAGGAAGTCAATCAAGACCAGTTTGTAGTTTAACTTGGCCATAGCTTGGCTATATTTTAAACAGCAATGATTATTATTGGATTAAAAAATACTGTAATTATTTTCAAAGAAATGTTGAGTTAAAAAATGTTTTGCTGTTGCTTCTGATAAAATATCATGCTGCAACATAAATTTTAAAAACTATGAGCTAACACAACAGAAGGAAGTATAGCTCCCAGATCTGGAGGGATGTACTGAGGTTTGTTTACCACCTATGATTGGTTCTCTGGTACAATACTATTTAATAGAATCATTTATCATTCCATATCCTTATTTGATTTAGCTTGTTGCACACTAACCAAAATCTGTCAGCTCTAATGGCTAAAGAAAATACCTAAATTTAACATAAAAATATGACCTATTCTTGCACAACATGAACTTCAATAAAAACAGCTTGAACCAGGATTATTTCTTTCAGAACAAAGCACCCCTCCCTTTCCAATGCCCCGCCCTAAAACAGAAAAAAACACACACACATCACAACCACACATGCATTATTTTCTAAAAAGAGGCAACTTGGGCTGTGTCAAGGCTAACAAACAGAAATAGATTTTACTCCTGGCCAACGGCTCAAACCGTCCATGAGGGTAAAATTGAAGATGTTTTTGGAATTAGTGTACAAGCAGGCACACCCTGTTTACCCAAAACCCTAAAACATGACAATTTCCACACTGACAGTCTCCATCCCAGAGTAGCTCTGGAAAATTACCAGAGACAATTTACTTTCCACTGTCTTTTACTCCTGAATGTAAACGGTAGATCCTTGAGTTTACATGGGTGAGGGGAGCAGGGAATGATAAACTTTAATTTTTGTGGATTCTAAAACCAGAAATAATTTTGGAAGAATGACAATAGATTTTATTTTACTTCTTTACTTTTGTTCCTGTGGTGTTGGAGATGAACAGACGGCCTTGGGCATGTTAGGCAAGCGCTCCATCACTGAGCTACATCCAAGTCTTGAAAATGGATTTTAAATATCCTTAAAACCCAGAGGGAAATGGAGCCTCAGTTTAATTTTTGGCATTTAACCAAGAAAGCCAAACTAGCAATACAGTAGGAGTACAATCAGAAAAAAAGAACACACCCTTCCACCAGGCCGTAGGCAAAGCACAAACATAAATTTGGACTGAGCCCAAAATTAATACCACCAGCAATCACAGGAGCACACTCGGGTCAGAAATAATATGGCTGCCTTCATTAATGTCATATGCAGTCCCACAGAACGCAAATGCGTGCGTGGGCTCTCACAGAACATACATATGGCTCTCTCTTACCTCCAACATGGGCCTGGCACTATCGTGGACAGACAGAATGTGTGTCACCTTGTTCTTGCTCAATTGTTCTGCATCTCTTGCATCTGTCATCCAAGAAAGGGAATGGACAATTTAATATTCTCTGAAAATTAATACAACACAACATGACTTTACATTTCTATCTTGAAATTTCATAATTGACCCTATCCAGAACAATCAGATGTGGGGAATTTAAGGCTACTACTTTATATATTTTGCCTAAATTTATTTCTGACTGGCATATCTTTTGATCCAAAGTGTTGCTCTAAAACTTGAAATGTACTTAAATTAATAAACATTATGATCATGATGGCTGTTGTTCAAAAGAAGTGATTTTATGAGGTCATTTTATAGTCAGCATTTGTAAGCTACACATCCTTAGGTCAGTCTTTTTACATGAGACACATAACTATAAAGATGTTTAAAATATTTAAAAGCCCAATTGCCTCTTAATGATTAGTAATCTAAGTTGAAACTAAATACTAAAGATCACTTACAAGACAGAAAAACCTGCCAGGTAGTTCTTGACCCTGACATCAAAAGCAAGTCTAGAATGAGATAAGACTGTGGTTTGGTTATATATCTACATTCACTTCCAAACAAAGCAAAAATAGAACATATTTTAGAAATTCCAAACAAAACTGTTTATCAGTTATCAATGGACTATTACATTATCTGCATATGAATCTAAAGAGATGCCAAAATTATATTCCCTTCTCATACTGTAGAAAAGACTAAATGACATGATCCTCCATATTAAAACCCTTTGCTGGTCTACAAAATGGGGAGCCAGAAAAAAAAAAAAGAGGGAAGAAGTCAGCTTTCTTGAGCCTTTATCCTGGCCAAGTTCTTCAAAAGATTCAGGGTAAAAAGGATCTAAAGGCAAATGCCTTACTATTACCTTTCTGGGAACATTTCATGACATGGGGAAATGCTCAGGATATAAAGTTAAGCCAGGAGAAAAATCAATAATCAAACTATAAATATAGTATACCAAATCTGTAATACGCAATTTGTAAAAACATGTAAGGATAAACACGCATGATGGTGGACTGATATATAGATTTATTAAGAGATGAAATTTACAAGTTTTTGTTTTCTTTGGTATGGTGTGTATTCTGCACAAGTGGTTCTAAGAGTTCAACATGCTGGGATCCAATTTAGTTTCAGGTCTACAGTGGAACTAAGAAATTTACATTTCTAACAAGATTTGAGGATGGAGCAAATTTAAGAGACACTCTTCTAAATATTCAGCAAGGTCAGGAAAAAGTCTTTAAAAGTAATAGTACAATACTGGTCTATATTTTAAGACTTTCTTCATTGTCCAACTATCTTGAGCTTCAAATTTCAATATGCATAGTAGTTGTTTCCATCACATATATGGGGACTCAATTCTAGCCCCCGGCCACTACCACAAGTTGGGATACTAGTAGGAGGTACTATACAATTTGTATCTGAAGGTTCCCCTCAACAGCCCTTGTGTTAAAGGACTGATCCTCAGCTTAGTGCTACTGGAAGGTGATGGAAACCTTGGGAGGTGGGGCCTACTGGGATGTTTTAGGTCGCTGGGGTTGTGACGTCGAAAGGGACTCATAAGACACTAGGCTCTTCCTCTCTTTAGTTGTCTTCCCAGCTGCCATAACATCAGCAGTTTCCTGTATCATGTACTCCCACCACAGTGTGTTACTTTACCATGGGGCCCCAATGCAATGGGTCAACCAACCTCGAACTGAAACTTCCAAAATGGTGAGCCAAAACAAACCTTTCCTCTGTGTAAGTAGACTGCCTATTGTATTAACTACAGTAACAGAAAGCTGACTAACACAGGCAGGAACAGGAATCCTTTAGGAACCCACAGGCAGCTGGCTCCACATTCATACTAAAATGCATTCTCCCAATCATCACCAATATGTGTGTTTTTAGACAAGTAGTGAAACAAGATAAATTGGAGCTTTTGCAGCCCACAGACAATGTAGCCAAATGGGAACAGCCTGATGGAGCATGCTCATGATGGTCTCCTCCAGGGTTCTCACAGATTCCAATTCTTCCAGCATTTGAATCTTAACAACCAAAATTTACTTAAATGTATGATAGGCCTGCCATATCCATGGATTTCACATTCTGCAGATTCAACCAATATCAGATAAAAGAAAATTTGAAAAAAATTGCACCTATACTGAACGCACAGACTTTTGTCATTATTCCCTAAACAATACAGTATAATACCTATTTGCATAGCATTTATACTGTATTAGGTATCATAGGTAATCTAGAAGTGATTTAAAATATACAAAAAGATGTAGGTAGGTTATATGCAAATGCTATGGAATAAAAGCAATGTGAGCATCCACAGATTTTGGTGTCCATGGGTGATCCTGGAATCAATCCCCAGAAGATATGGAGTGAAGACTATGCTTTTTTCTTTTTATAATAGCTTTATGGAGATACAATTCACATGCCATAAAAAATTCACGTGTATAAAAGTATACAATGTAATGATTTTTAGTACAGTCACAGAGTTGTGAACCAGCACTACAATCTCATCTCATAATCATAATCTAATCTCATAATCTATTTTATATATATATATTATAATATAGATTATATATAATTTTATAATATAGATTAAGTTTTTTTAAAAGGTGGTTTAGGGATAAAATTATACAGATGTGAATACAGAGGCCAAATCAATACCACATGCAAACCATGGACTCCAGAAAAGGGAAGCCACCTGACCCAGGCCAATGCAGCTCTCTTGTTGCCTGCTTTGTCTCACACAGCGCTGTCTGCGCAGATGCACTACTTTGAGATTACTTTTTCCCACAGGCAGAGGCTCCATCCTTGAACTTGGGAATGGATAAAGGACTTCATTCAACACTGCTAGAGGATGACAATAGACTTTTCATTCCTTTTTTCACATTTATTTTTTTGACTGACACATACAAAAATATACAAATTGTACATATATGAGTGGGGTTGCCATTTGATCTTCTGATGCATGTATATGTTGTAAAATATTTAAATCAGATTAAACATACTTACTCAACCACATTTTATGATGAAAACTTTCAAAATCCTTTTTTCTAGCTTTTTGAAAGGTATTACCAACAGTCACCCTGCTATGTGACAGCACAACAGAACTTCTTGCTCCTATCTAACTGTAACTTAGTGTCCATTGACCAACATTTCCCCATCCCTCCTCCCAGGATCTTGTCTTCTTACTGACATCAAATCATTAAAAACCTCCAGCCATAGGGTCGGTCGTGAACATAATAGTGAGGCTCAAAGTAGAGCCATTAGTGTGCACCAGGCTGCATATGCGCAAGCATCTAAGTTTCCAGCCAGCCCTCCAACCGGCAGCATGGCATCATCTGGGCTGTATCAGAAATGTGGATTCCCAGGCCCATCTCAGACCTACTTTGTGATTAAAATTTGCACTTTAATAAGAATCCCAGTTCCTATGTGCCTTGTAACCAAGCCCTGGAGGGCATGGAGTGACCTTTGACCTCTTGCCAATGGAGCCCTTTTCCCAACATGGAGTGTTGGTCCTACTATTTCTAAAAACTACTCAGAGCCACTTGGAATAAAAAAAGCAACAAGTTCATAACCAACAGGAAAGCTAGAGGTTAGAATTCACATGGAAAAAAAAAATCTAGAGGGACATTAGCTACAGTTGTCTCCGGATATGGGGTAATTGAGAAGTCTCATCTTCTTTAATATAGTTCGATCATGTTTGGATTTGTTTGTTTGTTTTACTAATTGGCTGACATTACTTTTATAATTAGGAAAAATAAAATTTTAAAACTACTTTTCCCAATGAGTAAAATGAACAGCCAGTTTCTCACTGGTAATTGCTAACCAAATTCTTTTCTTCTGTCTGCCAATACCTCTCCAGGCCCTTGGACTCTTGCCTACTCCTGCCTTTGTTTACCCTGGAGCCCTCCATGACTTCTGAAGAAACAAATACCTTCTTTACACAAAGTGAGCACTGAAATAGTGATGTCCACCAGTTTTGTTCCCTCTGGGTTGTCTATTCCCCACTAGGCACAGAAGGCCCCATGGATACTGGTAAGACCTTACTGGGGTGTCAGGGGGCTTATCTGAAGACTGTACTCAAAAGGGCAAATTGACGCCACATTCCTCCCTAGGAAGGGGAATTAGAGCTCCCGTTCTTATGTTGATAACGAAAGTGAGCATGGGCAGCCTGTCCAAAGGTATGGGGAATACCAGAGTGGCCATGGGAAATGAACTAGTCCAGCAAAAGACAAGCAGAACCATCTTTGAATAAATTAACAAAACTATATTGGGACGTGCATTAGAAATCACCCCCTCAACACACCCTCTAGAAAAATGGACGCTTGGGTAGGAAAAACTTCTTTGGCAGTGCCTTTTGGAGCACCTGCCACTCTACTTCAGAGACTCCAGGGTCAGGGGGAGGAGGGTGAAGGGATGTCTCTGCCCCCTCTGCTCTGCTCTGAGCCCAGGCCACATGCTGAATCATTTCCCAAACAACCTTGCCTTCCAATCTTGTTTTATGTTCTACTTCCTAGTAAGAAATTAACTTAAAGGCATCTAGAATTATAAATTATAACTTCTAGAGTTATGAAATTGGTGTTGGTGGGTTCAACTTTAAACCAGATACCTTCCAACCTGGATTGGGAACTGAGATGGGGCAGTCAACCTGCTCCCATCTTGACCACACCCTGGCTCTGACACTTTCTGGTGCTGACCTTGGGCACACTTTTCTATGCCTCATTTTCCTCATCTGGAAAGGAGAAACAATGGTAAGAGCACCCACCTCAAAGGACTGATGTAAGGACTAAATGATAGAAAAATGCTTGGAACAGCGTGTGCTATGTGGTAAATATATAGTCATTTTCATCATCTGCAAAGGTTGGATGTGATTTGTGCCCCAAGGCTTCATGCGCTAGAAGCTTGATCCCCAGTGTGGTGGTGCTAAAGTGCACCTTTAACAGACGAAGCTTAACAGAAGGTAATTAGGTCACGGGGATACTGCTCTCAGAGGGGATTAATTCTGGGTTTTAGGAGTGAGTTAGTTCTCCCAAGAGAAAGCTGTTATAAAGTGAGGCCTCCCCACATGCTTGGACCCTCTGCGCACACCCACTTTCCTTTCTGATTTCTCTATCATGTTGTGAGAATGCTGGTGTCATGCAATTGGTCCTCCAGAACTGTGAACTAAATAAATTATTTTTCTTTATAAAGTATCCAAGCCAGGTACAGTGTTGCATTCCTGTAAGCCCACTGACTGAGTGGCTGAGGCAGGAGGACTGTGCAAATTTGAGGCCAGCCTTAGCAACTTAGCAAGGCCCTAAGCAACTCAGTTATACACTGTCCCTAAAATAAAATAAAGGGCTAAGGATGTGGCTCAGTGGTTAAGTACCCCTGGGTTTAGTCCCTGGTACCTAAATAAATAAATGAAGTACACAGTCTCAGGTATTTTGTTATAACAACAGAAAACACACTAATATACTATCACTATTATCATTCCATGGATCTCAATCTGTGTCACCTCTGAATATTTTCAAATCCACATTTGCTGTGAATACATTCAAACCCAAGTTAAGCTGATATCAGACCACCTCTGACTCACACGCAGTTGTTTGCCCACTCAACCCTGTCTGAACAACTGGGACCCATTACCTGACACAGTCTGTATCACCCCAGACACAGAACTGAAGCTCTGTGACCTCAAACTTCAGCTCAATGCACATCACCACACACACACACACACAAACATACACACACATGGTGACTAGCTTGTTCCCACCCTTATAGATTTTTGTGGCCATCTTCAAACAATGAGGGCTTTGTCAGCGGACATCTACATTCACCTGTGCCAAGTTGTAAGGAAGCAGAGAACCGCACCCACCAGCCCAGGCAGGAGTGGCTCTTTCTTGCTGCCACTCCCTGTTGTTCTTCCTGACATCTGGGCAGAACTGGCTGTTGGATACAGGTCACTGCAACTGAGGGCTCCCAGCAGAGCCTCCAAGACCTGGCTCTGGGAGTTGGGTTTGTGGTGGAAAATCACCAGGTGTTGGAAAACTGTGATTCACTGAAAAATTGGAGAAATAGCAAGAAAAAAAAAAGGAAGTTGCAGATAATATGTAGGGGTTCCCATTGGAAGGACAGAGAGGAAGGGAATGGGCAAGGACAAGAGGAAGGAAGAAAGGAGAAGGTGGAGGGAAGGAGGGGGTAGGGAAGGAGATGGGACAGGAAAGAGGAGTGACTAGTTTTATTTATACATTTCTATACTTCTTGTTGTATTATAATAGGTTTATTTACAATTTAAAAGGAAGGGTAAGTGATTGAATGAGACACAATGCTAAAGCATAGTTAATAAATGGGTCCATTTTCCTGGAGCAAGAAAAGAGTCCACGTTTTCCCCTGAGCTTCCACTCTTGCTCACTCACACTGCCCAGCTGCCCACTACAGATATAGCGAGGTGTCCATGCTTTATGAGCATCTACCTTATTCTCAAGACAGTGACAACCTGAAGTGTGGTACACTTCACAGAGGGAGTGAAAACTTGCTTCACCAGGCACCAGACACTGAGCTAACAGCATGACTGCATTCTCTGGCTGGGCTTCACC
Source organism: Tamias sibiricus (assembly GCA_025594165.1). Classification (NCBI taxonomy): domain Eukaryota; kingdom Metazoa; phylum Chordata; class Mammalia; order Rodentia; family Sciuridae; genus Tamias; species Tamias sibiricus. The sequence continues at coordinate 2,861,083 of CM046666.1, forward strand.
ATGGCCCATGAGACTGATGTCACTATCCCACCCTGCATGCCCAGATTGTGTAATTCATCTGTGGACATGTAACTGGCTGTGAGCAAAGGGGTACGTGGGATTCCAAGGCAGGCCATCTGATACTTCTCTGCACTCTGCAGGCCCCTTCCTGCTCCCTACCTGTCCCTGGACTCTAAATATCCTTGGATGAAAACACCTGTCTATATCCACATGGCCCACTTTTGACAAGCAGCAGAATGAATGGGTTAATTCACAGCACTATAGAGATGAAGCACTACCTTTCTTTCCTGCTTCTTGCCAATGCACTGTTTTATTTATTTATTTATTTTTGAGGGACGGGGATCTGACTCAGGGCTTCACATTCACTGGGCAAGTGCTCTACCACTGAGCTAAACTATGCCCTTTAGTTCCTTGTTTTAGGTAAGCTTCAAGCCTGGTATTTAATAAGCATTTGGCAAATTACCAATTGAATACAACACAATCACATATTAATAAGACTAACTGAAGACACGGGCAAAAGATCAAGCACTTGAACTGGGAGAGGGGTGCTTAGAATAAGACTCTTAACAGGTGAAACCACAAAGCAAGAATCTAAGAACTGTAAGGGATTCCTGTTGTCATTGAATACTCACTACATGGTATAGATTTTAGTATAAAAAGAGTTTCAAGGGCTGGGGTTGTGGCTCAGTGGCAGAGCACTCGCCTGTCACGTTCGCAGCCTGGGTTCTATCCTCAGCACCACATAAAAATAAAGGCATTGTGTACAACTAAAAACAAATAAATAAATATTTTTTTTAAAAAAAGAGTTTCAAACATTTTCTTACTGCTGTGCATGGCATATTCCTCTAAGAGAAGATAGCTTTCTATGAGTCAGGTTAAAACTCTGATATACTGTTGACAGAAGTACTAAATTTGGCCTATATTTATTTAAAATTTTCATTTGCAAACATACCTAGCAACTTTAAGAACTTATCCTAAACTCTGTTCTCAAACCTAAAGATGGCCCCCATGAAAGCAGTCAATTATAGCTCACTAAATAACTCTCTAAAGATATTTGCTCACATGGCATTTGCAGGTAAATGGATGGAGCTTGAGAATATAATGCTAAGTGAAATTAGCCAATCCCCAAAAACCAAATACCGAATGATTTCTCCGATTTAAGGATGCTGATTCATAATATGCTGTGGGAGGGGGATGGGAGAATTAGATGAACTCTAGGCAGGGCAAAGGGGAAAGGGGGAGGGAGGGGAAGAGAGGAGAAATATGGGTAGGAAAGATGGAGGAACATGATGGTCATCATAAGTACATGTATGAAGACACAAATGATGTGACTCTACTGTGTATACAACCAGAGATATGAAAAATTGTGCTCGATGTGTGTAATGTGAATTGTAATGCATTCTGTTGTCACATAGAACAAATTAAATTTTTAAAAAAGAATACTGAAGAAAAAAAAAAAGGAGAAATTTGCTCAGTTATTGTATCCCAGCAGGCACTCAGCCTGGCTACCACAAAGTACTCATTGCTTTTTCAAAACTACTGAGCTTACTAATTTTGGAACTCCAGTACTATTTTTAACATGTTCTAGTAGTAATTAGCAGCTGTCAGCTCCCTGTGCTCAATTCTTTTTGAGGCTGATTAGGGGTACTAGAGGACTATAGCAGGGTAGAAAGGGAAATAAACATTATTCAGAGAAATCATAAAGACTGCACCATCAATCTGATCTTGAACTCACAAATTTAAGCAGCAGCCAGAAAACAGGGGCAGGTTTTTGTTTGTTTGTATGTTTGTTTTTGTTTTTCTTTTCTTTCTTGTGGTGCTGGGGATTGAACCCAGGGCCTTGTGCATGCAAGGCAAGCTCTCTACCAACTGAGCTATATCCCCAGCCCCGAAAACTGGAGCAGTTTTGACTCTGCTTATGCTCTGGGTTGTTGGGGGAAGAATAACAAGGCCTCATATGACCAGTTTTGGCTCTTTCAACCCAAAATAGGTGTGGACTTTTCCTGATTTTTCTAGGTTCATCCATCCTATTAAGTGCACCTCATCTCAGTGCTAAGGAACCAGTGTTTTCACTTACCCAAACTCAAAATGTCACACAGCAGAAGGCCCAGTCCCCTCCCTAGAAGCCCACCATCTGCTTTGTTCTGTGGATGAGTCAAAAATAGTCGAAAGTTGGTCGCAAATCAATACTGAACAATCAGTAAAGAAATGTGTGGGAGGTCAATGCCAGTGAAAGTGCCACTCATATTTCTCAGATGATTTTTTTAAAAAAACCAGGCTTCTGAAATTTATTATTAATAGCTTGAAAATAAAAGTAACAAAGGATTTAAATAAGCTACATGGCAGGGACAGTGGCGCACGCCTGTAATCCCAGAACTTGGGAGGCTGAGGCAGGAGGATCACGAGTTCAAAGCCAGCCTCAGCAATGATGAGGCACTTAGCAATTCAGTGAGACCCTGTCTCTAATAAAATACAAAAAAGGGCTGGGGATGTGGCCCAGTGGTTGAGTGCCCCTGAGTTCAATCCCCGGTACCAAAAAAAAAAAAAAAAGCTACATGGCTGCTAAACGTGCCTGTTGCTCACTATCTTTTGATAATATTTCAGGAAAGGTCGAGTTAGAAGGAGGATCCAAGGTCAAGTTGGCACCTACACAACCCCACACCACTCAGTGAGCCTTGGCCAAGGAGCCATGCCATGGGTGCAAATGATGGCTACTTCCAGGACAGGTATGTGTAGACAGAGTTTACACCTTGCCTGCTAATCATATTATGAGGAGTCTAAAAATGATCTTTTAAAAAGTGAACTTAGTTTTTATGGAAACAACACAATGGTCTATTAACAGATGAATGGAAAACAAAATGTGGTATCTCTACATAATGGAATATTATTCAGTCTTTAAAGATGGAAATTCTGACACTTGCTATCATGTATGTGGACATAGGACATTACCCTCAATGAAATAAGCCAGTCATAGGACAACTACTGCTGGATTCACATTGATAAGGGAGGGGGAATAGGGATTTTGTGTTTAATGGGTGCAGAGTTTCAACTTGGGAAAAGGAGAAAGTTCTGGAACTGAAGAGTCATGATGGTTACACAACCAACCAAGTGAATGGACTTAATGCCACTGACTTGTACACTTAAAAACTGTTAAGATGGCAAGTTTTATGTCATATAGATTTTACCTCAATAATTAAAAAGAGAACTTACCTTTGAAGTTGCCGATGTACAGGCCAGGCAAGATCTAGGAGAGAGACACAGGAAGTGAGTGTTGTAGACGCAAGAAGACAGTGTTGTGCAGAGGTAGAGCCCTCACCTGCACTGTGAGGCCCAGTACAGCCTGGTATATGACCTGCCACACCCACTTCCTAGAAACTACCCTGACAGAGGGCATAGGGAATCCCATACTCTCATCTCCAGGCTCCAGACTGCCCACAGCCACCAGGAAACCTGCTCAAAGGACCTGGTGATAGCTGCACATGTGTGTCTATCAACTCACTAAGTTTAAAGAACCAAACTGTCTGCTGTCCTCCCTCAAGGGCAGGGGCATTCTGAGAGTCCACCTTTCCCCACCCTCCTGCCTACCTTTTCCTCTACTGCACTTCTCTGAAGGCTCTGGCAAACCCTATACTCTGCTGCCCGAAGCCTTTGCACACATTGTGTCCAGTGCCAGGCAGCTGTGAATTCACCCTGGTAAGGCCTGTCCTGAACCCCAAGCCTGGGGGTGACACTGCATCAATGCCCACAGTATTCTATGTCCCCCATTCAGTGACGCTATGACAGGGCATGTCAAGGCCTATTCTTCTGCGGCACTGGAAAGCCCCTTGAGCAGAAAACATACCCTGTCACTGACAGCTGCAGCCTCAGCTCTTGGACCATATGATTACCATTCAATAAAGAACTGATAACTGCACGAATAAACTAAATATACTTAGGCTGATAAGGATACACATTTGCTCAAAATTCTTATCTTGCCAGTCCTTTGCAATGGACACTGCTCTGGAATCTAAACATATATCCAAGACATTGCTGCTATGATTTCCAAGTGTGTGAAGCTCACTGGTTTTGCAGATGCCCAGATACTCAGGCCACATCCTCCTGTTACCACCCAACCCCTGCCAGCTCAGGCCTCTCATGGTCACTATTTTCATCCACTCCCACTGAGAAAACCAAAAGCAGCCTGTGGTCATGTTCCTCAAGTGCGCGGATTTCGTCAGGCATCTTCCTGACTCCTGGCTGCCTTGCTACAAACCCATGACATGGATCAAGTCACTGCAGGGGGTCTCCTGTGGCACCTAGCAGAGCCACAGGATTATCTTCTGTGCTGCTAGACTGAGAGGTCAGAGAACAAACCAACCAAACTGAAATACTTCCAGGAATGAAAAGAGGCACTGTGAGTGATTACTCCAGGACAAAAGGCAGAACCCAGAAGAGACCTGGGCAGGGGGCAGAATGATCATCCTGGCTGACTCAATATCCAGGGACACAAAATTGGCCTGAAGAGTGTCCCATTGCTCCTCAAGGTCAGTCATGTGCCTGATGGATGTCATGGCAGGAGACAGGCCAGGTTAGCTCTGTAGCTAAGAACTATGAAACAATATCTCAGAGGAAAACACCGGTTCCTTTGCCAAGGAGCTCAGCCCTTGACAGGTCTTTCTTGAAACACAGTCTTTAGGATTCTCCTGGGAGGAAGGGTGGAGTAGATTTTTCATCACGCCTGCTTTAAAACATAAGAACAATGCAACTTCATCTTGGAGACTGACCAAGCTGATGTTCTCTGGCAGCTGTTGGAGGCCTAGAGCTCTTCCATGTGTGCCCTTTGATTACCCAGGACCTCTCCTATCTTTATTAGGATGTGATATTAGATATTAAAGGGCATCACATGGCTCTTTTGGCTGATGGTGACAAGAACTCCCTCTGACCAAACTTTAATCAGGCTCCTTTGAGCCCTTTTCTCTACCAGACCTTGTCCTTAGCCCATGGAGTCCAATGGGAGCAAAGAATTCTATTAATAAGCCAGTCTATGGAGAATCCCCTGACCCACAACCTCCACCAAGCTTCTTTTCCTCCATTCTTGATATCTAATCAGGTTTCTTTTAGAAATTTTCCATCCACTTCCTTGCCCTGCTCCTCAGCTTTAAATCCACACTTGCCCTGTTTTATTGGGAGTTCAGTTCAATTTCTCCCCCTGTTGCAGTAGTCTTGAATAAAGTCCTCCCTGCCATTTTAAACAAAGGTCAGAATCATTTTTCTTTCTAGATGTGATTGCAAATGGCTTCATGCAGTTGACAGTTATAAGCATGTTTGCAGGTCCGATGTCACAAAATGCTATCACAATAGCCAGGGGGTCAAGTGTTTATTAGTTCCTGTTACGACACTTGGGATACAAGGCTGATTAAAAGAAACACAGCCCTGTCCTCAAGGAGCTTATCACACAGAAAAAGTAGAGGTGACCTGATCATTTGGGGGTCACAGAGGACTTTCAGGAGGCAGTAACAATAAGGGGATCTGAAGTCCAAGAGAAACAGGCCAGGAGAGAAGAAGAGACTGGTACAGGAGCAGTGAAACAACTTGAAGAGGAAGTCTATTCTCTAAGGGAGGGAATGGCTGGACAGCAGGGAGGGCTGGTCCTATGGTGTTGACACTGTGGCCACTGGACATTTTCAGGGTTCTAGCTTAAGTGCCATGAAATGAAATACACTAGGATGTTTAAAATGCATGAAATTGTTAGTAGATCTTAAGTGTTTTTACTTAATATATTGTGGAAATGTCATACAGAAAAAGGAAAGGTAAAATCATGTATATGGTACATGCTTTTACTACCATGCTCACCTCTGTGCAGGGGACCCTGGAGGTCAGAGGTCTGGGAAAGCAATTTTTGCATTTTTTTGTTTAAAATTTCCCATAGGGTTTAGATGCTCTAATCATGTGCATGCATTACTTCAGTTTACCCTTTGTTTTTTAGGTAGGCAAGAGGGATTCTTTGGGGGAAAGATTATGGCACATTTTTGCTTTGCTTTTTTTTCTTTGCACTTCTACTACCTTCTATATTAAACTAATATATTTTATATTATTTTTAAAATAAAAGAAGCCATGAAATTAGATTATCTCTGCATTCTAATGTTCTAGAGCCAACACTTTATAACTCCTAAGTCCAACTCTGGGAAGTCAGCTCTAGTCCTCATCTTCAGCTCCTGCTGGACTCTCCTAAACAGCTTATTATTTTCCCACTCCTATTATCAATTTCTCCTGCCCCTTGGCTGTGCCACCTTCTTCCAGTCATCTTGAATGGAAATCCCCCCCACAACCATCAAGGACCCTCTGTCTTGCTCCTCAATTTCCTTCCAGTGGATGAAGAAGACCCTCACTTCCCTCTCTTCTGAGCCCAAATCCAGAACTCTAATTTATATATGGGTACAGCCATGGCCATTGAACTTATTCTCTGTCACACAGAATTAATTTTTGAAAGTCATATTCTTACTGGATTATTTTCCAGATGAAAATGTTCAGTTAACAACACCTCTGCTAAGAAATCAAAGGGCAAACATCTCAAATAAAAATTCAACATGGTTTCCATAGTATGTTAGTTTCTTTTCCATAATTGTGACAAAAAACCTGGGATAAACAACCTAAATGGAGTGAAGATTTATTTTGGCTCATGGTTTCAGAGGTTTCAGTCCATGGTCACTTGGCCCCATCGCTTTGGGCCTGTGATGGCACAGTACCTCATGGTGGAAAGCAACTAGTGGAGGACTCTTTTCATCATAGTGGCAGGAAGGGAAAAGACAGAAGGGAATGGGCTATGATCCCAAAATTCCCTTCCAAGACACGCCTGACTTCCCTCCACTACAGCCCTCCTTCTAAGAGTTCCACCACCTCCCAACAGCTCTATAGATGGCAACCATGCCTAGCATGTAGGCATTTAAGATCTGAGCCGTAAAACACAGGGTGGTTCCAAACCACCTCCGAAACTCCCCTTCTTTGTAATCTACAACCAAGCCAGGTAATTCTCATTTTTCCAATACCCTTGTCCCATCTTGCTCTATCATCCTTTTTTGCTAATATTTTCCCTAAACAGAGAAGAGGTCCTCAGTGTTTAGGGTCCCTCATGGCTTGAGTATGCTCAAAAAATTACAAAGCCTATAAAGTACATTTACTTTCTTTTATTGGTTTCTCAGGCTTTGAAGCCCTTTCCTGTTTGGTGAACCCTCCTCCCCACATTTCCTCAGCAAGCTTGGTGGGAAGCAAAGCCTCTTATTACAGAGGCTGCAAGTACCAGACACCTGCTCATATAAGACTTTGCAGCTTGGGCATGGACACAAGAACTGAGTGCGGACCATAAAAGACCTGTTGCAAACCATAATCTGGGGACAAGTTGAGCATCCTCTTTGGCAGCAGAAGGTGTGGGCTGTTGGCACATTCAGCACCTTGTGGCTATACCACAGGCATTTTGGGCAGTCCCAGAAATGCTCTCATCTGACCACTTACAGGATCTGCTCTAGGAAGGGCAGCCCCTATGTCTGCTTCTCCAGACTTCTTGGCCATCTGCCCTGTTCTACCTAAGGCAGCTGCATCTGGAACCTGTTGCTTACAACCAGGTCCCTGATGTGGACTTTTAATCCAGAAAAATGGCATGAATGCATAAAAGCAAGCCAAAACCTTGAGGTAAGTCATTGGCACTGCAGTCATTTCCACCCTATGTTGGCTAACAAATGCGTAGCTGCCCTGCAAGGAATAGTTCAAATGGCTCTCCAGAGTGCTGCATATCACAAGGATAGGAGATTCCACCCTCTTCTGGACTTCACTCAAGTCTCGTTTAGCATTTACTTCTTTTCCTCAACTCTTTTAGTGCAGCACCTTTGCTCAACTTCTCAGCAATTCCCCTCTGAATTACTCCAACAACCTCCCTAGTGATCTGTTTACTCCTGGTCCTGTCCTTCCAGAGGATTTCTCAAACTGTCTCCTTGGTGCAAAGTTGGTTGTATGACTTCAGCTTAAGACCTCTTATGGCCCTGGGTAGCTTTCAGCATGAAATATTAATTCTACACTTTGGCAGCATTGAGACCTTTCAGGATTAGGCACACTTATGTCTTTAGCCTCAGGCCCACCCCCAGTGGTACAATAGCTAACATGGCCACATAGAGACACAGGCTGGGGCCCCCAACTACTAGCATCCAGCTTTATGGGAAATAACACAATTTTTGAAAAAGAACAAGTTTTAAAAAAATAACTTACATAGTATGGTGGGCAAAAAAATCCATATCTGTGAGCTGGCTATGGCCCACGATCATCTAGCCTCTGATATCTATCTGATCCTGGCATCATACGTATAAACACAGTAGTCACTCAGTTATCCCTGAAAGACTAGTTCCAGGGTACCCCAATGATGACATAATTGGGTCCCTTATATGAAATGGCACAGTATTTGCATATAACCTATGCATATTCTTCTATATACTTTATATCATCTCTAGATTACTTATAATACCTAACACAATGTAAATGCTATGTAAATAGTTGTTATGCTGTATTGTTTAGGGAACAGTGCTAAGAAAAAACTCTGCACATGTACAGTTACAAAAGCAACCTTCACAGGCCTAACCACATAGTACAAGAACGAGAGGTGAGGAGAACAAGGCTCAAAGGAGGGTGTGTGACATCGCAGGGGGCTATGGCACACTATGCCTAAACACTGCCTCACCTGTTAAGAATTCAGTGTGCACTCATCATACAGCAAGTTCAAGTTTTGCTTTTTTGGAACTTTCTGGAATTTGTTTTTCAAATTTTTTCAAGCTGTGGTTAATTGAATATGTGGATGTGGAACCCACAGGAAATGAGGGTTGGCTGTATTTTTTCTAAATGTGACTGGTTCTCTGCTGGATAGGTACTCAAGTAAATGCTTTATTAATGAATGAAATGAACAAATAAACAGTATCAAAAGGGTAGGAGGAGATGAAGCGAGGAAACGAAGAAACATAAAACATGATGGCTGATAAAGCCTGATGTGAGCTTTAGTCAGAGAGATCAAATATTGCCTGTTTCTGCCCTGGATGGGTTTCCAGGTGGGAAACAGTGACCAGCAACATCAGTGGCAATGGGGATGGTATGGGAGCAGAGCAGGGACCCAAAGGAGTGCTGGAGCAGAGTACCAGCAGACAGAAAGATGGAGAGAAGAAGCAACTAACTAAAAATAATCTAACATGGGTATTTTGCATGCATTTAAAATAATTTCAAGTAATACAAAGAGACGACAGAGTTGTGTCAGTCAACTTTTAATTCATTTTTTTTTTTTTTTCAGATCACAAGAGCGACCTAGGATTTCAAAGGCTAAAAAGAGAAAATAAATTGTTCATCCCTATTTCTGTAGTCAGATTCTGGTTCTCCTCCATACAGAATTACAAAACTAGATCAGGGAAGGCTGGCTGCCAGCAAACTAAATAAAAAGTCCGTCAACAGTTAACCTTCTACACCAGTCAGCTTCATAATTTGAGCTTGAAACTCAAAAAATCTGAGCCTTCCCTTTCCTGATGTTCTTATTGCTGATAATCTGCATATAAAGAATAAGGAAATGAAATAAATGAAAGGATTTTTGACCAGAAAGATGGCTTATAGAGGTGACTGGGGAAGAATGGAGTGTTCATTTGGGACAAGACTGACCAATGAACAAGGAATCTGAATGCAAGCTGGAAGCAAGAATAGAGTAAGAGTGAAATCATTGTTCTTCCAAATGCCTCTGAAAGGCCTCACCACCTCTCAGCAACATTATATTGGGGACCAAGACTCAAGATGACTTTTGGTGAGGACAAATCATATTCAAACCATAGCAGGGTGCATATGCCTTTTTCTCTGATGGGTCTCTCAAAACTTGCCCTAGCATTTGGCACACTAAGAAGTGAATAAATGGTGATAAACGCACCAGAGAGGAACAGGCTGTCTTGCATTCTGCTGGTCAAAAAGATTCCTGTTTTCTGTTGCAAGGCTATTTGAACATAGATAATGAAAGCAAGATCCTCCTGCGGAAACACTGTGAGATCACACTGAAGACTCCCGGTGGTGGTGGTGGATGGCCAATCTTGATCATGAGCCTTCACACCCACACATTACACTGTATTAACAATGGCCATACAGAAACACAAAATCCAAATCCTTATCCACAAAAACATACTTATATCCAAAAGAATACCACTTCTAAGGCAGGAAATATTTTATTTTTAAACATTTCTCTTAGTACTCCAGGATGATGTGGAATTTAAGAACCCCACCCAAACATATGTAAGAGATAAATTCCTGGTCAAACAGCCAGCAAAAGGACATGAGAGCAGGTTGGGAGTGGAATCTAGGAAGAATTTCCTAGGTCAGAAAGGACCTTCTGGGTTTCAAAGCCAGGGATGATGGGGGAAAACTTTGGTGGATTCCCTGAAGGGTTAAAATGTCACAGAGACTTTCTTAATACCATTTGGCATGTGCCCAACCAGTATGCTTTTATAAGGGGAAGAATCCAAGAATACCCTTGTGTGCCCTTTCAGCATTGCTTCAAATATCAGTTCTATCAATGTGAAATAAAAATATAACATTAAAAGAAGGAAAGAGAAAGCATTCTAGGGGTGGTGTAGAGGAGAGGAGACCAGCATTCCACAATGGAATTGGTCCATCAGTTCTGAGCTGTGGCTATGTGTTCAGCTTCTATAGAGGGGCTCCTCTGTAAGCTGCCTAGAACTTGGGCAGTAGAATCTTAACGTCTTTCCTATTTATTTCCCACTACAGGATCTTGCACAGTGCCTTGAAAATAGATGGTATTTACAATGTGACGAATAGCTGAATGGACAGATGAATGAATTATAAAGGCAGCCAAGTCACTTGCTGCCAGGTGGAAACAGCATCACTAAGTTACACAAAGACACTAGACCTTCTAGCCTCCACCCTCCACCTCCATACAAAAACAGTGCTCCTCAAACTTTAAAGCCCTAGTCTACCTTTTAATGACCATCCAGTTCCAGATCACACAGACCTCTGTGGAGATTCTGAGACAGAGAACACTAGAGTAGTGGTCTCAACTTGGGACAAGTTTGTCCCCCAGGGATATCTACCAATGTCTGGAGGCATTTTTGGTTGGGGGTGGGGAGTTTGTGACTATCATCTATCAGGTGGTAGACTGGGATGTTGCTAAACTTCCTATAACATACAGGGTAGTCCCCACAACAAATAATTATGCAGCCCAAAATGTCAACAGTGCAGTTGTTGAAAAATCCTTCTCTACGCCTGGGGGTACCCATTCCCCTTGAATTACAATGCTTTCTTAACTATACTCCCTTCCTAAGGTGGAAAGAGCCATTTAAACAGGTGTTTATCATATCCAAGGCCTGATGCCATCACTGTAACCATTGATTGGGCAAATCCAAGAAACCAATAACAGGGCATATTTTTCTCTTTATAATTTGTAAAAAATGCCATCTAATAAATTTTCATTTGCTTCTCCCAAGAACCTAAGTAGAAATTGGGAAAGGTAACATTACATTCCTTTTAGAGCAAATAAGGAGACTGGATTAAGCTAACCATAGAGGTCTTTTAGTGGTAAACATCTATGATGAATTCAGGAGGGAAAAGAAAGTGAAGCTCAGAAATGTTAAGTGACTTGTTCAAGATCACATGAATCAGCAGAGTGGTAGAGGTGTCTCAGATCAGGCTTTTTGATAGCTCTGCCCCTGTAAGTGGGCTTTTCAAGGAAAACTCATGTGCCAAATTGCACTATTGGCTTCCCATCACCATGAGCAAGCTTCCCATGAAATACCAGAACTAAAGGGATAAAAAAAGAAATAGAAGATGAGTAGACAAAGGGGATGGAGGAAAGGGAAGAGGAATGAGGGATGGGATAAGGAAAGACAGTGGAATGAATCTGACCTAACTTTCCTATGAACATGTATGAATATGCCACAGTGAATCTCACCATCATGTACATCCATGAGACACTAACTAAAAAAAAAAAAAAAAAAAGTTTAAGTAAATCACAGAAAGATCAGTAGAACAGAGGAAAGGGAATGGGGTCAGAGGGGGAGAAGGGAGAGTGAATTAGAACAAATTATATTCCATGGTTTTAATTTATTTTTAGTTTGTTGATGGACCTTTATTTTATTTATTTATATGTGGTGCTGAGAATCAAACCCAGTGCCTCACACGTTAGGCAAGTGCTCTACTACTGAGCTACAACCCCAGCCCCCATGCTTTTATAATCATGTCAAAATTAATCCTATTGTCATGTATAACTAAAAAAAAAACCAATTAAAGAAAATACTAGGACAACATCCATTCCCACCAGGTGGGACACCTTCAGAGAACACAGGATGGCTGGGGTGGGGGGTGGAAGAAGCCACCAAAACAAGCAGCTCAATGTTTGATGAGCTGAACTAACCCTGGCAGTCAATGGAGGACAACCTGTAGAGCCACAGGATCCTCATATCCTGTGCTAGGAAAAGGCATCCACACACTTTAGTTCATTATTTAAGGTGATCAAGACAAAGGTATGCACATAAGAAGCACCTGGTTTCTCTGATGTAATGCTTATCTACAGAGGCCAGTTTTTAGCTTTGCTTTGTTTTTAATTGGGTATTGTAGTACTTAAAGACTAAGGAAATGACAGTGAGGATAGTTTAGTGTGCAGGACCTCCCCCAAAAGATGTGGCGTGTTCTGACTCTTGAGATAACTTTGAATCAACTAAGAGTTTTCAACGTCTCCACAGAAACATGACAATTGCAGACCACAGCCTATTGAATTTAACAGTAGTCTTACCAAAGACTTTTACACCCTTTTATCAAAGTCAGACATGAAGGAAGAGAGAAGGAGACTTTGCCCGTTATATAATTAATTTGATACTATGGGGATCTTTTCAGGTTATTTTTTAGGAACTTTAGAATTTACTTGGGATGAACTGGTGTTGTAGCTTAAAGGAAAGACTTGTACGTCTTCAAAATCAGTGGAAACTTGGGACCAAACCCAGTTCTACTACTATCTTGCATTAGGTCTTAGTCATTCTACCTTAGTCATTCTCTTCTTAGTCTCTATTTCCCAATATGTACAAACAGGATAAGATGACCTGTGAAGCTTAGATTTTATACAGTACAGGCACAGGACATGAGATTCAAAACACAATATACCAAACTGCTATGTTGCCTATCTTTATTTCCTTGTTATCTTTAATTGGCCAGAATATAGCAGCCCATTCCCCCCACATCCTCTGACTAGTCCACAGGAGGCCGGGATATACTGATGTAAATCCACCACGGGGACATGAAATATACAATAAGAACTGCTATCCTCAGGACAGTCAGTCAAATTTGCATTGTTTAATTAATAAACTTTCTTTAGCCAAGGATGACCAATTTGTATGAGATAAGAAAGAAGTTTTGTCCCAGGAACCTCAGCATACACACAAACTCCAAGTTATGCTTTTAGTTGTTTTATTTACACATCTTCTTTAAAAAGCGCTTCTATGGTTAGCACCTTCCATTGATTCTAAAAATCAATCATTCTTTTGTTTTTTACAGTTGGGGAAAACCGGAAGTCCCCTTACAAGTTACAAAGTGATAGGTGGAAAAGTTCTAGTGAAGTCTCTTAAGTGTTGGCTTCCAACAATTTACTTTGCCACTAACTAACCTTGTGAAACTGGATAATTCTTTCTGATCTCAAGTTAAATGTTCACCTGGGAGATCGTTTCTTGGACTGAAAACCCTGTTTAGGTTTCCATAAAAACATCTACTTTCCCCACTCTCCTGAAATTGCCTATCTTAACCTCTGGAACCAACAGTTCCCTACCTTTTATGAGTTCTCTCTTTCTCTTTGACACACACATACATACACCTAGCAACCTGTGTTGTACAAGAGAGTAGCCACTGAGCACTTAAAATGTGGCTAGTCTCCAGTAAGATATTTCAGTACAAAATACAGAGCAAATGTTAAAAGATTTTGTAGACAAAAATGTAAACTATTCCATGTATAATTTTATATATTGCTTACATGTTAAAATGACAATATTTAATATATTTAGTTAAATAAAATATAAGTAAAATTAATTTCATTTTTTTTTAATGCGGCTCATGTTATATTTCTATTGGACAAGTGCTGGTCTATGTTAAAGGTTCTAGGAAGGACCTTCGTCTGTCACTTGCACCGGACTCCTTTTCCAACTAGCACAACACATGCTGCCTATTAAGTACACAATCAGTATGTGTTTATTAATAAAGTCTAAACCTCTCTCTACATATGTATCTCCATTTCTATATTGGAGATGGTGTCTCTTTTTATAATACAAAATAATTATAATAGAGAAAAAAATTATTACTCACTTTGAAAGGTAAAGAAATATGAATATTGCTGAAAGGTATGGAATTAGTTTTGATCCCTTAGGCAATCACTGTATTTCTAAATAAGTCTTTGAATTATAATATAAAATACTACAAATTAAATACCAAAAGAGATTGAGAGGGAACAACCTGAGTGGGAAAAACTGTAGAAACAACTTGTGGAAAGCTGAGGTAGCACCATAACCAATGGGAAGGTAAATGGACCTCTCAAACGTGATGAACACCTCTACTGTTTTAATTTTAAAAGCAGAAAGCTCATGGTGTTGATGGAGTCCAGTGCTAATGGAAACACAATACAAGTATTTATCCAAGAGAGAGGGAGTCTATTTCCAAACTTGATCACTTACCAAATAAATAAGAAGTGTGAATAAAAAATCTGGTCATCAAAATATCTCAGTGAGTGATATGCAGGCACAAAACAGTTCTTTCATGAACTGGATCTCCAGGACACAACAGACTTGATGAGGGAAGGTGAAAAGAGTCAGGTAGGTACACAGGATTCCATCAGCTACACTTTTCCTTCCCTGTCTTGAATCCTCACTTCCACATTACCAATTAAAGAACCAATTCATTGTTGACCCCAATGCTGAGATAAATAAAAGAGAGAAGAGAAAAGAGAGAAAGCAAACAAGCCACACTGTTGTACCCACCAAAATATGGAAGCTGAATGTCTGTGGAGATGTGGGTAAGTGGAACACAACAGGGGGAAGAAAAGCAGAAGGTCAGACACTTAACTTTACCACGAACATTTCAAAGACCTGTAAAGACGTCCTTGTCCTTGTTAAGGGCTTTTTAAAGTCTTGTAAGAATTTCCTTTAAACCATCAAGAACCACATCACAAAATATTTAACCCTGAGGTTGACATGAATATACCTAGGTAACTCTTTATGCAAGAGCTGGAATCTGGCACCTTCCGATGACAGGAAAGACACAGATCATCTCACAACCTGGGAAGGAGGTTGTGAGGAAACTGGTGAGGACTTGGACAGAGAAAGCAACACTGATTTTCTAGAAGGGACAATGAGCACAAGCAGCCAGCCAACAGGTTGCCCTTGTAGCAGAAGCCACAAGACCTAGGGATAAATCAACTATGAATCTGTTTGTCAGCCCGTTATTTAAAACCAGCTCAGTTCTTAGGCCTCTATCAACTTCTTGGTAGACCAGGAAAAGAAAAAAAGAAAGGAAAAAAAAAAAAAAAAAAAACCTTATCTGTACACAAGAAAAAAGAAAAAAAAAAAAAAACTGGGGGAGAAAAGAGGAAATTACAGAACAGAAGACACCCATGTACACCAGTTTACGAATGATGTGGGTGGTGAAGCTTCAAGAGCCCAATTTGGGAGCGGAGGGGAGGGGAGAAACAGAAACCACATCCATTCGAAGCTCAGCTGAGATCTCAGCAGAACAAGTGTCAACGCTTTTAAAGGGCACAGCGTGTTTCAGCCACAAAACGCGCCGACTGGCGCGGCCGGCGGTGGGGGGCTGCTTACCCGGAAGCCGGCCGGGGGTGGGGTGGGGGAACACCCCAGAAACACCGACGGCGATCGCGTCCCCCTCTATGCCCTCCCTCTGCCCGCCACAGGAAAGGTGCGTCTGGTGTTAAGGTCCCGTGAGGCAGGTGGCCAGCGCCCTTCACCTTGGCGCGGACCCGGCGACCCAAACGCCCGCGGGAAGGGAGGCTGAAAAGTCGAGGCAAAAACAGCACAAACGACGTAAAGACACGTTACCTTGTTCATCCCATTCCCCATGGTGGCTGAATGCGAACTCTAGAACCCTTGGCAATGTGGTCGCAGGCTCACTAATGGCATATTACAACAGGAGGGAGGAGCGGGGAGGAACGGGGAGGGCAGGCGGGGACAGAGGCGCTCGGGAGGGAGTTAGTGCTCGCAGTATAAACAACAATAACAATGACTGTCATCCGGGACCGCCCGGGAGATCCGGGACCGCCCGGGAGACCCGAGGCGCGCTAAGGATCTGGCGTGGATGGCAGGGCTTTCCGCTCAGCCGCCCCGGAACTTCCCGGCGCGAGCAGGGCAAAAGCGCCCGCAGCTTTGCCGGGAAATGGTCTCGCTTTGCCGGTCCCCGCCCCCGTGCGCAGCCGGCTGGCGAACGCGCGCCCTGCCGCGCGCACCCTGGGACTTGTAGTCGGATTCCCGGCGGCCGCGCCCCGTCCGCCCCCGCGGACCACTACTGCTCTGCGACCGCCCGGCAGCGCGGAGACCAGCGCGCACGCGCAGTCTGAGCCGTCGCCCGCGCTCCGGGAGGCTGTGGCCGAGCTGGTCTGGGGGGACGCGCAGGCGCTATATGCCGCGCGTCCGGAGGGGCCGCTCTGCGGTCGGGGGTCTCCAAATCCCCCCTGACCTTTTCTCCTGGGACGACTCTGAGGGCCCTGTTACCAGCAGTCGCTGCCTTGCCTTGCCTGCCTGGTGAATCAGGTGCTAATCAGAGCCCTGGTCTTCGGGGCTCCCCTATCTGGGGTTTCTGAGTGTGTGATCGATTTAGGCCGGGGCATTCCTGTGGCCCTGCCCCACCCACCACACCGAGAAGGCTAGCCCGCTGGAGAGAGGTGGGCTAGGTGACTCACCTCTGGGGAGAGGCCTGACCTCCCTATTCGGATAAGCAGATGGCCCGGTGTCTGACCTCATGCCTCTAGGCTTTAGATGTATCCCTTCATCACTATAACCTGGCTCTGGTAGGCGCCTAGTTTCGTTGATATGGTTGCATTGGGGTTTTGTCTGGAGTGGATCACTTTCTAACCTTTGGAAGGATTGTTTGGGGGTATTTATATCCTAACTAAATTATTAATTAAGTTCCTTACTGGGCACAGAATACTCAAGCTAGGGGTTTCTCGGTTTCATTTTGTATCCTTAGCAATGACTACATATAGCAGGTACTTAAAAAATATTTGATGAGTGAATACTACCATCAAGCTGATGTGCGTGGCTCACTGCTGACTCATTTCATCAGCCCCTCCATTCAGCCCCTCCTTGTTCATGGAGCTGCACACTCTGTCCTCATGTGTGTTCCTTAGACCTGTCAGGTTTGATCCTGCCCAGGGACTTGTGTTGTGCTGTGCTCTCTACCCAGACATCTTGGTCTCCTGCTCTTTGTGTAGCAGCCTTTTTGTCTTTGAGGTCTTAGCCCAGATGTCATCTCATCAAAGAGGCTTTTCCTGACCTCTCAGTTTAAAGGTGAGCTTCCAGTTGTGATTACAGTACAGTATTATTTTCTTCATAGCACTTAACATGATTAGAAATGATCATATTTATTTTCTTGCTTTTTAATCAATCACAAAACAGGGAGTAGTAAATATTTGTCAAATAAATTAATGAACTCTTGTGGGCTGAAAAAACAAGTGATATTGTAAAGATTGGTAACACTTTTAAGAAAAGCATACAGGCTCCATCTGCTATTTCTTTCCTTGTATACCACATCTCTGGGCAACAAAAGGTACCAGAACCCCACGTGTAGGAAACCCCACTCAATATGCACTTGCATTGTTTCTGATAGGCCAAATGGGACCCAGACCAGGCTGTGCCCTTTCTGCCTCTTACTCTAGGACCTTCCTTTCCTATCATCTTCATTTCCTGTTCTTCCTCCTGCCTCCCAGTCAGCTGAACAGCCTGCCTCTACCCCTTCTGCACCACACCTTCATTGTGTCTTTATGTTTACCATCCTTTTGTGTAGGGATAGCACAACATGGTTAGTGGACTACCCAGGGAATCCCAAGGCTAACTTTCATTCCTAATTCAGAATAATCTTGGGCAAGATGATCACTTTTCTGAGCCAGCTTTTTCAAATCCTCTAAAATGACAGCATTGAATTGTGAATTTTTGAAGGTTCTACCTGGCAATCAGCCAACTGCTTTTATTTCCCTCTGCTGTCCTTGGGCTGTTGTTTCCAGTAGACAGATGAATTTTCAGAGCATCCCCAGTTCATGAGGTGGCATTTGCCCATAAATGACAAATCCCTACCCAACATTTCTTCTGTCATTCATTTGCAACATTTTTTTCTCATTCATATTTACCGGATAAACTTATTTCTCCAGCTCAGATCATCTGCTTGACACTTCCTCAGAACCTATCTCCCAGTAGTCAAAATCAGTGTTCAGTATGGCTGCATTCAGTATGGCTCTAGAAGGTCCACACACCCAGAGCTCATTTCAAATTTCCTAATTTTTCTTTTTAGTTAAATGGGAAAAGAGAAGACAATTAACACCAGAAGGTGAAAAAGTCATATTTTTAAACTTATATTTTATTTATAATTTTAATCTTAATTTATTCTTTAATTTTTGAGGTATTCCTTCTCAAGACACACTCTCTCTCTGCTCCCTTCCATCCTAACCCTAGAACCCAACACCACTTCTCATCATAACACAATATAAATATAAATTTTTTATTTCTTGCAATTCTAAGAATTTACTCTCTCAAGCTACTGATTATAGAAAGAAGAAAAGGAAGGAAACTGCTAAACAAAGCTAGCATGTTTCATATCCAAAGTAGAATCTGTTAATTCATTTGTGTTCTCTCTCATAAAAAAATTCAAGTGTCGTTTCTACCCCATTTACGGATTTTATTTTCCCTTTCTTTCCTGTCATTTCTCCCTTTCTCATCACTGCTACCATCACACATATTGGCAATAACTCCCAAACAAAAGTGAAGCATTCATATGTATACAATATACAAAAGCCTGCAAGTCGTGGGAACCAGCTGGATTCATACTTACACATGGTTAAGGATAATTGATGAGTAGCATATTTAGTGAGCAATCATTGAACTTTAAGGCAGAGATGAGTAAAAGACCACAAGCAGAAGATGAACCATTAGAGTCAGCCAAATCATTAGAGGTGTTAGTGATGATTTCAGAGAATTGAGATAAACCTCTATTGAAGTGAGAAGTAGTTATGCAATCTTCCTTGGTCTCTTGAACCTACTATAATCCAGGGGTTCATAACTTCAGCACTACTGACATTTGGAGTTGGATGACTTTTGATTTGGGGGGACTGTCCTGTGCATCATAGAATGTCTAGAAGCATCTCTGGCTTCTACTCACTTCCTTCCAGTAGCACCCCATTGGTTATCACAATCAGCAATGTCTTCAACTCTTAAAGAGCAAAATACTCCCCACAACTATCATCTGTATTATAGGCTACAGGAATGGGATATCTTATGAATGAAATATATTTGCCCCACCTCAAAATCCAGTTAAATCTACCCTAATAGATCATGTTCATTCTCCTCAGATTTGTTAGGCCACCTTGTCAAATAAGAACAAATTATGAACAAGAAGCTACAATGACTGGCCATTATACAAGCCATGATTTTCTCTATGACCTTGTGTAGAAAGAAGGAATAAAGACATGGGATATGTTAAATAAGCTAAACTCAGAAAGTCAAGAGTCAAATGTATTCTCTCATATGTGAAGGAGGGCAGGTATCATAAAAATAGAAGGGATACTATTCAATAGAGTCTAGGGAGGGAGGAGTGGAGGGCATGAGGAAGTACTGGGAAATGAAATCTATCAAATTATGCTATGTCCATGAGTGAATATACTACAAAGAATCCTGCTTTTATATATAAGTATAATGCATTAATTTAAATAATAATGATAATAGTATGACTCAAGAAGGTTTACATACCCAGAGTTCTCTCAAATTCTCATTTTTTTTAGTTGAATGGGAAAGGAGGAGATGATTAACACCAGAAGTTGAAAGAGTCAGATTTTTAAATTTATACTTTATTTTAAAAATTAATCATAATTTATTCTTTGTTTTTGAGGTGTTCCTTCTTAAGAGACTCTTTCTCTTTCCTCCCTTCCGTCCTAACCCTGGAGCCCAACTCCACTTCTATTTATCATAAACCAAAAATGCTACTGATCTCTGAAATAGAAGAGAGCAAGTGGATCAGGAGGAGAGGAAGAGAAGGTACTGGGGAATAAGA
Source organism: Tamias sibiricus (assembly GCA_025594165.1). Lineage (NCBI taxonomy): Eukaryota > Metazoa > Chordata > Mammalia > Rodentia > Sciuridae > Tamias > Tamias sibiricus. The sequence continues at coordinate 2,881,375 of CM046666.1, forward strand.
CTGTTAAAATTATGTTATGTGTGTGTATGAATATGGCATAAAGAATCCCCATTATGTATACTTATAGTGCACCAATAAAAATGATAGTGGCAAAGGAATTCACAACCAATGCATTTCATTAAAAGCATTAATTTAATGATAAAAAATGTTTAGAGGGTATTCTGCGTATTAAAGATCATCAAAAACACTTTAAAATTTAAACTTGATGAATTATTAATAGTGATGACATACACCACTTTGAACTTTCAATGTCAGGGATTTTAACATTAGCTAACCCACTTTTAAATATTTAATAATGATTATTTTTACATTATTTTACACCTTAACTTACTCATTATTACATGGACAATCATTTCACTTTCAAAACATTTTAGCGAATTAAAATACCATCATGCTCAGTTACTGTATAAACAAAAGCTGAATTTACAATATCTTGATATTTGAGTTGGGGCATGGAATGAAATTCTGTATTGATGGTGTGCTATTGATTGTGTGTCACTTATTGTCACAGAGTTTCCTATGACTCTCCCTTAAAACCATTCACATTCTTCAATGATTTTCATAAATAGTACTTATTCCAATTCAATTAAAATGAATTATAATGAAAAAAACGAGAAATTAAAATGAGGAGCTAATCTAGCCAAAGCATGGCTTGAAAGTAAAAGAAAGCTATATTTATACTATGTCCAGGTACAAATGTACCACAAAGAATCATGATTATATATCAATAGATTAGAGCAAGTGGATCTAGGGAGGGAAGATATTTTCCCTAATTAAATATCAGGATATTGTTAATTCAGCTATTTTTATAGAGTAACTGAGCATGACAGTATTTTAATTCACTAAAATTTTCAAAAGGGAAGGTACTGGGGATGGATTGAGCAAATAATGTGCATAAATGAATATGGCATAATGAATCCTACTATTATATATAATTATAATGTACCAATAAAAATTTAATTAGTAGGGGCTGGGGTTATAGCTCAGCTGTAGAGCACTTGCCTCACACATGTAAGGCACTGGGTTCAATCCTCAGCACCACATAAATAAATAAATAAATAAATAAAATAAAGATATTGTGTCCATCTTTAAAAAAAATCTTTAAAAATTTCTAACTAGTGAAAAGAAAGCTAGAGCCCAGTAAATTGTGGAAAGAAGAAACAAAGTGGAATCTAGAACCACAGAAGCAAAGACACAAAACATTTTATCTTTTGCTAGCATTGCCCAGTTAGAAAATACTCAATTGACTACTGAGCCATGAAAAGCAGTCTGATCATGAGTTTGGCCCCCCTGTGATGTGTGCCCTCAACCTTTAAAAGACCATCACTCTTAAGAAGTCGTATGAACGTGTCTTCTACCTTTCACTTTAAAAGCTTGGGGAGCTCAGATCTCAGGGCACAGAGATCTGAAGAGTTGGGGATCAGGGAAGAAAAGCAAGTGGAATAGATATCCAGGCAAGTAAGTAGGGCAGAGAGACAATGTGGGAGAATCTAGGGGAAGGTAAGTGAAGAGATGCTGTCATGCATTTGGTTGGGAGTTTTATCAACTGTCAACATGTAGAGTCCCTGGGAGGGTTGGCAGAGGCTTGCAGGAATGAAAGCATGAGGCAGATTTTAAAACAATATCATGAGCTGGTCACAGGGGTACATGCCTATAATCCCAGTGACCTGAGAGGCCAAGCCAGGAGAATTGCAAGTTCAAGGTTAGCCTCAGCAACTTAGTGAGACCCTGTTTCAAAATTAAAAAATGAAATGGACTCAGCATTGTAGCTCAGTGGCAAAGAACCCCTGGTTTATAAAATCAGTACTATAACATTTATAAATAAATAATGTTCATACAAAGACAGAGCCCTTGTTCCTAACCCTGAATACAAGGTGATATGCTTATCAGCCTACATTTCATAACAGGTATGCCTGTGTATTGTCAGTACAACCAGCTTTTGCAAAAAAAATGTAGCTTCATAAAGGGAGGGACAAGTTTTTTTATATAATTGTTTGATTTGGTACTGGGGCTTGAACCCAGGGCTGCATGTGGTAAGCACATGCTCTACCATTGAGTCTTAACCCCAGCCCTAGGGTCCAGTTATTATCACTCTTAGCGTCTAGCACCTGAGATAATTCCTAATGTGTGAGGAATCAGTTAAATGTTTATTTAGGGATGCAGCACAGCTGGGAGGTTGTTGAATTTGTCCACCTATGAGGCTCACAAGTAATTCATGCTTTTATATGCCAGCTACTCTCTCAACTTTGAAGCTGTCTTTTTTCTTTTCTAGATCATTGTTACTTCCTTCCATGTGGGGTGGCTCTGTGGTCTAGGAGTGACCAAAGTTCTATTGCCTTTCATTTTTGAAATGGATATAGTGCACGAGAGGGGGGGGGGGGGGGAGAGAGAGAGAGAGAGAGAGAGAGAGAGAGAGAGAGAGAGAGAGAGAGATTGAGTTTTTGCAAACAATGCCTTTACATATTGCTGGAATCTGCTGCTTGGTCTGCAGCTGTAGCTATAGATAGCAGAATCTACTACTTCCTGTGCTTCTGCCCCTTGGCATCATGCTGTTATTTGAGATTTGATTAAGAAGCCATGCCTGGTTTATGCACATCCATTTGTGAATTGCCTGTGGTTATTTTTCTTGTCTGGAATGGTTTGACATGATCCATATACTTCCCTTTCTCTGCCAAGGAAGGTCTACCCAAGGCAACAAAGTAGATCCTTTAAACCTTTCATGTTTTAAAAATACAAACACCCCCAACTAACAAAATCTGAACCCCTAATATCTTTTTAGCCTCAGTAGTATAAACTTACTTTCCTTAGTATCTGACAAGATTGGTGTAAGATCCAACTTGGGTCTTGTTTTCTCATCCTAGCTCGCCTGGGCATCAGGAGACACACCCAAGAGGACTTACCAGTTGCCTTCTATATAGTACTCTAGTCACATTCTCCAAATCTTCATATAACCCTGTTCAAAGTGATTATGTGAACTATTGCAGGGTAGAGTTGGATAGCCCCTAAGCATCCTTGGTCAGAGGATGTCATCCTTCTATACTTACTGCACCTGCACAGCCAGTTGCCCTCTCTGAGGCTCACTTCTGCTTCTTCGAATGCCTGCAGAGGCCAGGGGGCAACCCAGAAGTCAAGACAGCAAGGGAAGCCCCAGCTCAGAGCAATGACTGGGCAAAGCAAGCCCTCTTCAGAGGTCCTTACACCTGTCTTCTTAGTTACTTTGGAGTTTTTCCCTAGAGGAGGGCTTACTGTTAGTTTTGCTTGATTTTGTTATTCACTTTTTTATCTGAAACCAAAATTGAACTGGAACTGAAGACACTAAAAATTGTCTGGATAGGGGCTGGAGGGAGCAGGGGATTTCCTAAGAGAATGGAATGTCCCAAGAGAAACTTCACTACTGTGAGAGGGGAAGTCCGTTTAGTATGACATAACACTGTTATTGAACACTCTGTTGGGTTTTACATTCATTAATAGCTATTGTTATTTTGATTAGTTGTTCATCATTAAAACCCCTGAATTATGAGAAAATCATCACACAAGTGCTGGACAACAGGACTTGGGCTGGACAACAGGTTCAGGATTATTTTCTTTATTATCTACAACAGGGTGCTCACAGTTTTTTCACTCAATACCACTTGGCCTGCAGGAGGAGACCTGCCCCTGGCCCAGATAAGATAACCTCATCCAAGGCAACAAAGCCTAGCACTGATCCACAGTGTTTGCTCAAAGACCATCTACCTTTAAGGGCTGGTAGGCCTGTACTTTCACTATATTTGTCACACCTATGTGTCCTTTCTGCACGTGACTTCAACTCTAGACCCCTACAAACAATGACTAAGACAAAAACAATGGCTACAAAGATGATCAAGTAATTGCAGTAGAAGGTTACGATGGGACCACACAAGGCTTGGTCAATTTCTGCCCCCTTCCTCCTAGAACATGGATCACCCTGTTTGGTTAACCCACAAGTTGCATTAATGACTAGACTAGATGATGTTTCAGTGTCTATTTGGCTTAATAAAGACATCAATTTCTTCCTCATCCCATTCCAAAATACAAGATGGTGCTTATTTTCTTATTTTACTTCTTATGTAATTGAGTCCATAAAGATGACTTTTCTCAAATGAAGGTGAGTTTGTCTCAAAAGTGATAGGAGATCTCTGTTTCTGCAGACAGAAACAGCAGTTCCCTTCAAAGGCCATCTATGTTCGACTACTTGTTATGGTTTTATGGGGCAGCCAAACGGGTAGGCAAGTACAGTGGGTGGTAGAAAGAGAGTTATATAACTGATACATAAAACAATGTAATATGTGGATATCTTACTTTGTTATAATGCTCTGAAAAATATATTAAAATCTCACTATTTTTGTTGCAGTCATAACCATAGTGCAAAGGGAACAAGCAACTCTCAGCATTGTTATCTTATTCAAGCTGTGGTATGAAACTTCTTTTTGCCATAAAAGTATGTTTATTTTCTTCTTAAGTAATAGCAACTTTAGAACTTCATTGTCAGTATGATACATGCTCAGGCATGATTTTTGCTTCCTTACATTCTGGAGAAAAAGTTAAAGATGTTACATCTCATTGTTTGCAAGCTTTTGCTGCATTGGGCATCCCCAAAATGCTTAAAACAGATAATGGCCCTGCATATACGTCCTCATCTTTCAAACAGTTTTGCGCAAAATTGAATATTTCCCATAAAACAGGCATCCCATACAATCCTCAGGGTCAGGGCATTATTGAAAGAGCAAACTGCACACTGAAAATTATGTTATTAAAACAAAAAGAAGGAAATTGGAAAAGTCCTAGGGACAGATTGGCAGTTGCCCTGTTTACCTTAAATTTTTTAACTTTAGACTCTAATGGTTATTCTGCTGGAGACAGACATTGGAACCCACACCAACAACATAAACCTTTGGTTTACTGGAAGGATGTTCTTTCAGGTACATGGAAGGGTCCAGATCCAGTATTAATTTTGGGGAGAGGATCTGTTTGTGTTTTTCCAAAGCACGAATCCTCTCCAATATGGATACCATCTAGATTAATAAAGCAGGTACCAAATCATAAGGATCAAGATGAAGTTGTTGAGGAATCAAGATTAATAAAAATGGTACAAAATCAAGAGGACCAAGATGAAGGTATGGAATGATTTCCTTAAAAGAGTCCTTCAAAATATTTCACAACTTAAGTGTCATTCCTCCCGGCCAGGACGAGGAGATCTCTCTTTAGTGTGCACACAATTTTATTTTCTTTTTTCTTTTTATATATGTCTTTATGTCTGTATATTTGTCTAAATTTCATGTAAATGTGATGTCACAAATAACAAAGCGCTTATGGAAAAAAAGTAGATATATGGATCCAAATAACTTTAATTCACTTAAGTTTAAGAGTATTCAATTTGGGTAAATAATTTAATAAGTGAAGGTACCTTCAATTTTGATTTATAGGTGTCCCAGGGATTTCTCTTTAGCGAAGAATATGACTAGTGCTGTATAACCTGATATTTTGGTGTTTTGACATAGGAATCTTTATTTGTAATCAACTTTATTTGTTTTATAGCTGATTAATTTGAGTTATTTCAACAGATAATTTCATGAAATGTTACAGAGACTCGAGGGTCCAGCTAACAAATTATTTTTCCAAAGTGCCTTCAACTTTTCTTTACTCCATCTTTAATGCAGCAAATACCCTCAGTCTTTCTTTGTTTTGTTCTGAATATGATATTTTGCCAGCATATGTTTGTGGGAGCTCAAGCAGCAATGTGTGTGAGCAGAAATCAACTCTAATCTTCTAATCTAATAATTCTATTTTTTAGTTTGACAACTCACCTCTTGACTCAGTGCTGGAATAGCACTGCCTTTCCTTTAATAATTGATGCTTGAGTTTCTAGGTAGCGGGCCCTGAAGATTTGCCGGTGGCATTGTCTAGACATAAAAAAGACGGCTGCTGCTACAGCTGCAGGGATCGTGGTCGCTGCAAGCATCCCTGCTGCTCAAGCATCAAACAACCTCACCAGCAGTGTGGCCTCTGCTCTGCATGCATGGGGCCTCCTAGATCAACGTGTTATAACAAGGGGACATTTTGATCTTTCATTGTTTGGGACTTTACGGGACAATGCCTTGCAGGTATTTGTCTAGAGAATTCAGTGTGTTACTTGATAGAACTCAGGGCAGCTGATTTGTTTAAAGAATTTGATATGCTATGCAACTTGGCTCGTCAGCAGAAGGCTTGTCGCCTTAAAGCCACAGCATCTCCTCACAATTGGACGGCTGTTAGTCATCATACACAGTCGATCCTGAAGGGCTCCATTGGATGGCTGGTAGCCAATGATGGGTAAGATCCCCAGAGGGGGACAACCTAAGACAGGCACAGTCGCACGGGACAGTCTCGTGTGGCTGATATATCAACCTAAGACAGGAGTCAAGGGCACAGCCTTGATTATCCGATGACAGGTAAGAATGTTGGTTGCACATGGATGTCCTAGAGCATCCCCTCTTTTAAAACAAAAGGGGGGAAATGTAGGAACCCTAATTAAGGAGATAGCTAAGATTGTGGTTAGCTGTGAGCCGTGGGAGATGTTCAAGCATTGCCACCTTCCATGATCTCGCAAGACTTGCCCTGGGACATTGCGGATCAGGTTGGTGCCATTTGCATGATCTCGCGAGACTTGGCCCGATACATTGCGGACGGGTCGGCGCCATTTTGTGGGGTGGTTGGAGGAGTGTGGATGGCGTGTTGGAGTTGTTGTTGGAGCCAGAGAGAGAAACTAGCAGAATAAAGAGCCTGTTTGTTTCCAGTCTGCCTCTGAACTTATTCCCGTGGCATTGTTGCTCCAAGTGGCAATCACTTCAAGCAGCAACAGAGCTATAGGTGGGGATTGATATAGGCTGAGCAAACAAAATAACCTCAAATTCATGTTTTGAAGCCCTAAACTCCAGTATCTTGGAATAATACTGAATTTGGAGATACAACCTTTGAAAAGGTAATTAATGTACATGTACCACATTTTCTTTTCCAATAATCTGTTGAAGGACACTAGGTTGGTTACATAGCTTGGCTATTGTGAATTGTGCTGCTATAAACATTGATGTGACTGTATCCCTATAGTATGTTGATTTTAGATCTTTTGGATATACACCAAGGAGTGGGATAACTTGTCATATGGTAGTTCCTTTCCTAGTTTTTTGAGGAGTCTTCATACTGCTCTCCAGAATGGTTTTACTAATTTGCAGTCTCACCAACTTGTGGTATATACACACAATTGAATATTAGTCATAAAGAATGAAATTAGGGCATTTGCTGGTAAGTGGATGGAATGGAAGACTATCCTGATAATTAAAATAAAACAGACCCAAAAAGTCAAAGATAAAATGTTTTCTCTGATATATGGAAACTAATCCAAATTAAGGGGATAAGAGAGAGAGAATAAAAAGAAGAGGTATGTAGGGAAGGAGGGAGGGAGATATAGAGAGAGGAAAAGGGGGAGAGAATTTCCTCAAAACAGAAGCAAGATTGGTGAACTAAATGTGGAATTGAGGGGGAGGGAGGAGGGATGGGTAAGGGGAGGAACAGTGGAATGAATCTGACCTAACTCTCCTATGTACATATATGAATACATCACAGTGAATCTCACCATCATGCACATCTACAAGACACTAATTTAAAAAAAAACTTTAAGTAAATAGCAAACAGATCAGCAGAGTAGAGGGAAGGGAACAAGGTGAGGAAAGAAAGGAGGGAAAGGGGAAGTACTGGGGACTGAATTAGAGCAAATTACATTTTGTGCTTTCATAATTATTTCAAAATGAATCCTAATGTTTTGTGAAACTAAAAAGTAATTAAGGTAAAATGAGGTTTTTAGAGTGGGCCTTAATGCATTATGACTGTTGACCTTAAAAGAAGAAGATGTAAGACAGACACATAAAGAGGAAAGATCATGCAAAGACACAGGGTTAAGATGGACATCTACAAGCCAAGTAGGAAACCTTGGGAGAAACCAACCCTGATGAAACCTTATTCTTGAACTCCAAGCCACCATAACTGTGAGAAAATAATTTTCTGTTAGTGCTTTATTATGGTAGTTGCAGCAATTAATGCAAGGAGACTCAGTTGCTTCCAGGAACATATCTTGATCAGGGATGGGGAAGAAATATCCTGGCCTTTCTCATAAACTATTTTCTGTTCTCACTCAAAAGCCAAACCTACCTGGAAGACAAGTAAGGAGCCCAAGCATTGTGTTTAATTTGTGTCAATCTCCAGGGCACTTGTAGAGCAGGGAGGGGTGAGATGAATCCAGAGAGGAGGACAGAAAATAGTCAAGACATCCAATCAAGTCTCAAGAAATCAAGGTAGGCTGAATGGGAGATGCACGTATTAAACTAAGTGTGTAATAAAAAATGTGCCAATATGAGTGAGGGACTTAGAATACTTCTTAGCCTGTCATAAGAGCTATTATGTATTGTTTTTTTTTTTTTCCCCACCACGAGACTATCTATTATTTCTAGTTCTTCCTAGCAATTCTGGAAGGTTGATATTGCTTTCTCCTATTTATGTATAAGAAAAGTAGGTCCAGCTAGGATGAGTAAATGGCTAACCCAGCATTCATACAGGCCTGTCCAGCTCAAAAGCCACCAGCCAAGTTTGCATCCCCTGAGGAAAAGTCATTTGTCAGATAAGGAAGCCTGAGCAGAGGACAGTTCCAAAAGAGGATATCATAGGCACAAAGGCCTGTTGGCACAGAGGCTACATGCCTTTGAGGATCCCAGTGCTGAGTACCAAGAGGGAAGAGGCAGGAAGTGAGTGGAAGGCAGACAGGGACAGATAAAGAACATCCTCAGATGCCATGCCAGGAACTGGGAACTCCTTCCCAGAGACTTGGGAAAGGCTTTGAAGGATTTGGATTTTAAAACGAGGACCTTGAGGGAAGTGTGGAGGACATCATGTTCTAGCAAGTGAGACCAGAGGAGGGGAGATCAGTTAGAAGACCATTGCAGAAAGCCAGGTGAAAAATAATGAAGGCCTTTAATCAAGATGTGCAGTGGGTTCAGAGGGAAGGGTGTTGAATGAAGAAAATGAAGCAGGAGATTCACAGGACATGGACACTAATTAAACTAATTAGATGGCAGGAGGAGCCTAGGATGGCTTCCAGGTTCTCAGTTTGGAAAACTGCACGGATGGTGGCTTCAGTCCTAAAGGCAGAGGAACAGGTTCAGTGAGAAAATGATAATTGCCACCTGGACAGCCGACATTCATTGCTGCTGAGTTTTTCAATCAGGAAATGTACAGCCATATTACATGAGAAAATATAACAAACCCAATGACAACTTCAGTTTTGTCAAGCATCTTTAGCAAAATCACAATATTTTGATTGATGGAAGAAGTAAGAATTTCCCCAGGTTTTGTGTGAGTGATGAGACCTTAACACCATGGTTAGGTCACAGTTATAAGCATATTATTTCAGTAATTTTTTACACAAGCAATTATGGAGTTCTGACTTTATATGCAAAAAATAAAATAAATGTTGGGAGATGGGAAGGTTAAGATGGTGGTAGAATCCTAACATCAGACAAAGGGTGGCCAGAAAGGATGGAGTGCTGAGTGAGGAATCAATGTGAACATGGTACAGGGGCATTCCAAGGTTCACAACTAAACATTGATATGCTGATGAGAGATACTTACAAATTCCATATGAGTCATGTTGTCAGCAGGAGAAATATGGCAGGCATTGAGACCAGATGAAAACAGCTCTTAAATCCCAGAGGAGAGCAAATTATGCATGTCATGCAGTAGGTTTTTTCCTAACCCATCATTTAAAATTGTTAAATAGGCAACAAATATAGAGGAAGTGAACTATGCAATGGCATACTTTGGAAAAATAAATTTAAAATGCCCGTGAATGCTAAATAATGAACCCTAGAGATAGTTTTGTGATATCTTGAAATAATTCACCGTATTATACACTTTAACTTCAGTGATTTGATAGTCTGACAACCCTAATTGGTTAGCAGATAGCCCTTTGGAAGCAAGTAGTATAGAAGAAATAGAGCCTCATCAAGAGATGGCTCCTAATCCTCCTAAAAGTCCCTCTCAATAACATCTATGTGGTTATATTGTTGACCAAAAAATGTTCCTACCAAGATGAGGGAGTTGCAAAATAAGAAAGAGGTTTTGGAATCCAGAGTACAGTCTGGAGGAGGATCTCCTTACCTTGAAAATGCCCCTTGGCTTCCCCCAGAGTGCTGGTGGAGTCAGAAGAGGAAGAGGAGAGGATCAACACCTGCAAGCCAGGACAGTAGTAATGCAGAAAATGAAACAATAGCAGTGAATGACTCTGGTGGACAGCTGGCAAGGCCAACCCAGGTGTGTTCCTGCCAACACTATTGTGCATTGTGCACACACCTATGCCAGAGCAGTAAACATCTCTGTCTGCTGGATAAACACTAAAGTTCCTCTGAGTTCTACTGCTGGGTTAACTTGGAAAATCTAGCCTGTGTCCCTTGACAATTCGACATAGCTGGAAAAGGCTTTCATCACCATTGCAACATAGGATGAAACTGGCAATGGTTTTTAGTAATCCTAGGTTGTGGGTCTTAGCTTTTGGTTGTATGTTGCTGCAGCTTGTACTGCTATTGTGGTCTGTGGATGCAGAACTCTGCCCTCCTCACTAAGAGATCACTGGAGAAAACATTAACTGCGTAGATTGTGGGGCAGGCCCACGTTGGGTATAGTTAGGATCCCTCACCAATTCTTCCAGCCAGCTGTTTTAGTATGTAGTCAAGGTCATAAATATCTGCTTGTGAGCACGTGCTCACTTATGTAACCTGTTGGCACTGGGCCTTCTTTGTTTGCTGCTCATATAAAGAAAACCTATTTGAAAAATAGGTCTGCCTCAAAATAAAGCATGTCTACTACCCCCCCCCCCAATGTTCCTAATACACATTCAGAGAATAACACAGATAATGCCCTATGCCTTTTCTTTATTGCAATAGAGAAACTTATTCTTTTTGTAAGGCATATTAAAGAAGAATCTAATGCATACATTTAAAATTCTATTGTTTATATCATTATTGATATTTCCACTTAGAAAGAAAGAAATAGCAGAAGTTCTAAATACAGATGTTCCTCAAATTACAAGGAGTTGCATCCTAATAAACCCATGATACATTGAATTATCAAAAATTTAAAATGCACCACAAGTATTGTACTGCACATTGCTAGCCACTGAAAGATCCAAATCCAAATTTGAAGTATAGTTTCTCCTGAATGTATATTGTTTTTGCACCATGAAAAGTTGAAAACTCATTAAGCTGAATTATTATATTATCTGTATTCAGAAAAAAGGAGGGTGCCTCCCACCCTAAAAAGTAAAAGCTTGGCAAACCATATTATTATAACTTTTCTTGAGTCAATTGGTGATCTGATGCCATAGGGTAACAAAATAGCTTGTTCTTAAGAAAAGATAGGCCTTTTCTAGAGTAAAAATCTTATGAGCAGTTGCCCACCAGTGGTAGACCATGGGAGGAAGACAATGTTAGATCTGAGACAAAAGGAAAGAAGCTAATTTTTTTTACAAAAAAACACATTGCTAGAGGCCAATGATGGGCTAGTATAAACTGTCAGACATAAGGGGAATTTGTATGCACTCACAGGCATCCATTCATAAGATTTTCAAGAGAGTTTCACACCACTCCATATAAGACCTACCAAGGATATGCAGGAGCATTTGGCTCCAAGGAAAAGAGGGGAGTCCCAGGCACAAAGGACTTACCTCAGGTTGAGTGAGTCTGGACCAATACAACAAAGAATTCTGCATCCCACTACAGGGATAGCACACACTAAGTAACCAACAGCAGCATTCTACCACTGGAGATGGCAGGAGCATAAACAGGGAATCTGTGGTGTAGAAGCACCAGGAAGATCAAAGCTAAGGATGCAGCAAGAGCATTGAGGAAATACTCCAGGTCCTGTGCTCCCATTGAAGTATAATACAACACCACAGAAACTTGAGGCTAGTGGTGCTCTGAAGGTACCCAGAGCAATAACAAAACCCAAATCCAACTTGAGTCCTGCTCAGATTGAGCCAACTTCCCACATTAACTATACAGAAGAAAAATTCATACCCATTTCCAGGAATGGATACCTGGGTATATGCACAAAAGACTTGAAAGCAAGAACTCAAACAGATGGTTATATTATGTTAGGGTTTTAATATGAGGTGATCCCCCAAAGCTTCTGTATTAATGCAAGAATATTCAGGGGTCAAGTGATTAGATTATGAGAGCCATAATCTAATCAATCAGTCCATACCAGTTTGAATAGACTGGGTGGTAACTGTAGACAGAAGGGGTGTGGCTGGAAGAAGTGAGTCACTGGGAGTGAGTCCTGGAAGGGTTCATCTTCCCCAAGGTCCCTTCCCCCGTCTCTCACGGTTTCCTGGCTGCCATGAGCAGAGCAGCACTCCTCTATCATGTTCTTCCGCCATGATGTTCCTCCTCACCTTGGGCCCAGAGTAATGGAGTTGGTTGAACATGGACTGAACCTCTGAAACCATGACCCCAAATAAACTTTTCTTTCTCTAAGTTGTTCTTGTCAGGTATTTTGGTCACAGCTACAAAAGGCTGTCTAACACATATACCAATGTCCATATAGCAAAAGGTGCAAGCAACCCAAATGTCCATCAAAAGAGGAATGGATAGGGAAGGTGTAGTGTATATATTCAATGGAATAGTAAATAGTTTTAAAAAGAAATTAAATTATATGGTTGAACCTTGAAAACATTATGCTGAGTTAAATAAATCAAAGCTAAAGGGATATGATTCCACTTATATGAGGCACCTAAATTTGTCAAACTCATAGAGACAGAAGGCAAAAGAGACATTACCAGAGACTGGGGAAAGGGAGGAATGAATTATTATTTGGGGTGGTAAAAAGCTATGGACATGGATGTTGTTGATGGTTTCACCTATTGTGAATGTATTGAATGTCATTTTGTACATTTAAGATGGTTAAAATGGTAAATTATATATCTATATCTCCACAATTTTAAAAAAATTTAAAAATAACTTTCATACTTCTCATTCCCAGGTTTAGTTAGCTTCAATGGGAGATTTAACAAACATTAAAGGAATAAATAGAACCAATTTTATGCAAACTTAGTATAATAGTATTATTTCACTCAGCATAATTCTTTCAAGGTTTATTCATGTATAGGAATTTTGTTGCATTATAAATCTTCTAGAAAACTGCAAGAAAACTTTCAACTTATTTTGTAAAGCCAACATTGACTTGGCTGTAAAACCAGATGATGATACAAGAAAAGAACTCTACAGATCAATTTCTATCATGACTGTAGATGCAAAAAAACCTCAACAAAATGTTATCAAATCAAATCCAATGATATTTAAAAGGTGCAATAAATCATGTCCAAGTGGACTTAATCTCATGAATGCAATGTTGCTTCAAACATTAGAAAATCAAACAATGTAATTCACCATATCAATAGACTAAAAAAAAGTTTGTTTAGATACAGAAAACAAAACTAACAAAAGCCAGCATCCATTTCTCTTTTTATAAATATTTATTTATTTGCTTCAGTTGTACACAATGCAACGCATTTTATGTTTACGCGGTGCTGAGGATCGAACCTGGGCCGCGCACGTGCTAGGCAAGCGCTTTACCGCTGAGCCACAACCCCAGCCCCAGCATCCATTTCTGACTAAAGAAGAAGAAGAAAAAAAAAAGAACAAACTCTCAGCAAACTAAGAACTTCTTCACTTCCTCAACCTGAGAAAGGAAATCTACAAAAAATCTTCTGTTAACATGAAAAAAGAAGTACATGTTTTCCCTTTATGATCAGGAACAAGGCAAGTATGTCCACTCTCACCACTCCTATTCAACATCATATTAGAAATCCTAGCTGAGACACTAAGGTGGGGCTTGAGTAATGAAGAATACAGATTGAGAGAAGAAATAAACCTATCTCTATCTGAAGTTGATATGATTACCTATGTAAAAATCTCAAATGACATACTAAATATCACTGCTAAAACTAGGATATGAGCTTAGTAGAGATATGTGGTATAGGCCAATATAAAATTGTCAATATAAAATATCAAAAATTAAATATAATAGAAATGAAAAAGTAGAAATTTAAAAATTAATGTCTTTATTGGTGCCTTATAATTGTACACAATAGTGGGATTCATTGTAACACATTTATAAATACACATAACATAATTTGATTAATTTAATATTCTATTACCTCTCCCTTTTTCCTCCCTTCCTCCCTCTCATCCCCTTCCTCTACTGTCCTGCCTTCTGTTTTATTTAATTGGTGCATTGTAATTATGCATAAAGTGGAATTCATTGTGATATATTTGTCATTCAGATAGCATAATTTCATCTATTTCATTCCCCACGACTGTCCTTCCTCCCACCCGCTCATCTCCTTCTTTTACTCTATTGGTCTCCCTTCTATTTTTGGGAGAACCCTTTTTTATTTGTTTTTTTTCTCTCTTGCTTCTACATATGAAAGAAAATATTCACTCTTGACTTTCTGAATCTGGCTCATTTCACTTAGCATGATGTTCTTCAGTTCCATCCATTCACCAGCAATTGGCATGATTTCATTCTCCTTTATGGCTGAGTAGAACTCCATTGTGTATCTATACGACATTTTCTTTATCCATTTATCTGTTGACAGACACCTAGACTGGTTCCATAACATGGCTATTGTGATTTATGCTGCTATAAATATTGGTATGCATGTATCACTACTATAGTATGCTGAGTTTAGTTCTTTTGAATAACTACCAAAGATTGGAATAGCTGGGTCATATCGTGGTTTCATTTCTAGCCTTTTGTGGAATCTTCATACTTCCATAGTGGTTGTACTAATTTACAATCCCACCAACAGTGTAACTGTTCCTTGTTCCTCACTCTTGCCAGCATTTATTATTGTCTGTATTCTTGATGATCGCCATTAACTGGAGTAAGATGAAATTGCAGTGTAGTTTTGATTAGCATTTTACTGATTGCTAAAGATGTCAAAGTTTCTTTCATTTATTTATTGGCTAATTGCATTTCTTCTTTCAAGAAATGTTTGTTTAGCCCATTTGTCCACTTATTGATTGTGTTATTTATTTATTTTTGGTTGGTATTGAGTTTTTTTTTTTAATTCTTTGTATATTCTGGATATTAGTCCTGTCAGAAGAGTTGCTGATAAAGATTTTCTTCCATTCTGTAGGTGCTGTCTTTATGCTCTTGTTTCCTTTGCTGTGCAGAAGCTTTTTAATTTGACTTTTATCCTACTTATTGATTCTTGGTTTTATTAATTGAGCCTTAGGACTCTTATTAAGGAAGTCAATGCCTGCACCTATATGTTAAAGTGCTAACCCCAGGTTTTCTTCTAATAGTTGCAGAATTTCTGGTTTAATTCCTAGGCCTTTGATCCACTTCAAGTTGACTTTTATGCAGGGTGAGATAAATCTGCTAGCACAACTATATGAACCTAACAAGGCTACATGATACAAGGTCAACATAAAATATCATTAGTTTTTAAGTATAAAAGTGATTTTAAAAAGTAGAAATTAAAAATTTTTAAGTAATATTATTAGCAGTTATACCAATAAATATGAAAATCATAGGTGTAAACCTTATATGACATGTGCAAGGTATGTGTTTAAAAATAATAAAACAGATGAAATAAATTAAAAGAGCTAAATAAATGGATATATACCACAGTGTCATATTTTTGTGTGTGATAATGATGACCAATACAATGTAGTGAAAGCTGTTTTTCAAAATAATATTAGAATATATTCACTAAATTAATGTTCCCATCTCATACAGCTTTTGGGTTAAAGTGAATGTGATAATGCAAGGACTGTCTATTGATGACTCTATCAAGAAACATAGTGTATTACTAAGACTTTCTACAACAGTATCTGAAAAGTGGCAAAATTTACTGTTTTCTGTTCATACCACTGAAGACCATTTACCTGCATGGGTGATTCTGAGTAGTGGGTCTGTTGTAGAGACTCTCTTGGTAGGTTGACTTGGGGCATCTGCACAGTGCATCATTGATTTGTGAACTTGTTCAACAAATCACAGCTTATCCTACTGGAATGTTTTGTTAAAAGAGAATTGAGTCAATTTTTGAATTTTGTTTTTCCTTTTTGTATATGCATTTAATTTTATAAAATCCAAAGTAAAGTAGTATATAAGTATTTTGAAAATATATGTGTGTGTATATAAAATATATATATATATATAATGCATATATATGGCACATATACACACTCACACATTCTTGATTAAGAAATTTTCTAAAAATACAGGGGAATGTCAAGGAAGATTGTAGAATAGAAAGCTCTGAAAATCCACCTCTCCCCTCTGAGAACAATTATACTGCCAGAATCTATCTTATGTAATGATTTGGCTTTCCAGAAAAAGCATGGCTGACATTTAAGATTTAAAACATTTTTTAAAAATCCTGCTTATATGGGGGAATTTAGAAATACATGCCCAGGAAAAGATGCAGACTCAAAAACATTCAGAGAAGAACTTAAGTTTATACCTCAGGATCATCTCTCAAAACCCTACAACAATTTTTAAAATTAGCAAACTCTGGGAAATGGAGAATCTGATTTACAGAGTTATCACATTAATAGGTTAAAATGTTCCATTTTTAAAATCAACAACAACAAATCCCAAGAATACAAAGAAACAGGAAAGTATGGCTTATTGATAGAACAATATTTTGTCCAATTATTATTGGACAGAATAACAAAAAAATAAATTGACAAAAACCATCCCACAGGGGCTGGCATTGTGGCTCAGCGGTAGAGCAATCACCTAGCAAATATGCGGCCTGGGTTCAATCCTCAGCACCACGTAAAAGTAAAGGCATTGTGTACAACTAAAGCAAGTAAATAAATGTTGGGGGGGGGGAGGGAGAGAGAGAAGGACTCATCTCACCCCCATCCCCCCAAAAAATCCCACATTGCACACTTTCTGGACAAAGACATAAAAACAGTGTCTAGAGCATGCGCAAACAGTTAAAGGAAGGCATGGAAAATTTCAGGAAAATGATTATGAACAAAATGGAAATGTTGATAAAGACACGGAAAACAAAGAGAAATTCTGGAGTTGTAAGTATAATAACAGAAATAGAAACTTTACTAAAAAGATTCAAAAGCAGATATAGCTATGCAGAAGAAAGAATTAGGATAGGATTGAAGCTAGGATAATTGAAATTATTGAATCAAGAACAGGAAGGAAAAATGCTGAAGAAAAATGAAAAGTGCCTAAAATGTGAGATTCCATAGACCAACATACACATGTGGGAGTTACAGAAGGAAAAGAAGAATACAAGAGGGAAGAGAGATATTTGAAAAAATAATAGCTAAAATTTCTTAAGTTACAAGCAAGATATGGATCTTCAAACCCAAGAAACTCAAAATGAAATCTAAGTAGAATGAATTCAAAGGGACTTGCACCAAGAAAAATTATCATCCAACTGTTGAGAGCCAAAGACAAACAAAATATTAACAAGAGTAAGAGAGAAGTGATTCATCACATATAAGGGATTTTCACTAAGAATTTTATCAGATTTCCCATAAAAAATCTGGGAGATGAAATACCATGGGTTGAAGTAATCAAACTGCCAGAAGAAAACTGTCTACTGAGGATTCTACATATGGCAAAACCATTCTTTAAAACTGAAGGAGAAATTAAGGCATTCCCAGATAAACAAAGCTGAAGAACTTTGTTACTATTTTCCCTTCTCTGCAAAAAATCCTAAAGGAAATCCTTCAAGTTGAAACGAAAGAATGTTAGGAAGGAACTAAAAGCCATATGACGAAATAAAGATCTCCTAAAAGGTCATTTATGTGGATTATCACAAAGTCTAGTATAATTGTATTTTTGGTTTGTAACTCCTCTTTTGTTTTCTATACAGTCTAAATAATACATAGAAAAACAATTATTAACCATTGTTTTTGAGCCTCTATAATTTATGATATCAATAACTAAAAGGTGGGGACAGAATTGTATAGTAACAGAGATTTCATATACTATTGAATTTAAACTGGCATAAATTTAAATAAGACTTTTGCAAATTTGAGACATTAATGGCAATTTCCATGTTAGCCACAAAGAAAATAACTGGCATATACACAAAATAAAATTTTAAAAAGTAATTAAACTTTTTCACTAAAATAGCAATTAAATAAAAAATAATTATAATTAAAAAATAAATGTAATGGAAGAAATGAGGGGGGAAAGCTATAAACCCTATAGAAAATAAATAAGATATGGCAGATGAAGGAGCCTATAATCAAGGAGATAGCTAAAGATTGCGGTTAGCTGAGAGCCATAAAAGATGTTCTAGTTTCCACCTGATATTAATACATTATTCAAAGAATCTTTGTATGCCCGTGAACACTGCGTGACGCACCTGTAAGCTTGAGCTGTAAGCACGTGTCCTTGTTAAAGCTATATGTATATAACTGGGTGAGGTTCGTTAGTGTGTGTGGGGAAGAAGAAGGTGGTGGTTGGAGTTAGAGCATTTGGAGTGATTGCTGGAGCTGGAGAGAGAAGAAGAATAAAAGACCTTTTTTCATTTTCATCCTGCCTCCGAATTTTCCTGTGGCGTTCGCTGCTCTAAGCGACTTCCGCTTCAGGCAGCGACAGGCAGAACTGATTTCTTCCTTATCATTAAATTCTTTAACTATTAATGGATTAAACTATCAAATGAAAAGACAGAGATTAGCAAAATGAATTTTAAAAATGATCCAACTATATGTGATATACAGAAGACTATTTTTAGATCCAAAGACACAAAAATATTGGGAGTAAATGAGTGAAGATATTCAATGCAAATAGTAACCGAAGAAAGCTAGGGAGAATATACTAATATACAAAACAGACTTAAATCAAAATGTTTATGAGACAAAGAATGACATTATCTTTTGATAAAAGCTCAATCAAGCAAGGTGATATGACAATCTTAAACATTTACACATTTAATAACAGATTCCCAAAAAATGCAAAGCAAAAATGGACTTCTGTGAAGGGAGAAATTGACAGTTCTACAATAATAGTTGGAGACTTCAAATGTATTCACAAAACACCCAGCAGAAGATAAGTCAGGAAATAGAGGAATTGAACAGCACAGCAAGACAACTACAACAAATAGACATACAAAACACTCAACCCAACAAAACTATAATACACACTCTTCTCAAAGGCTCATAGAACATTCTTCAGGATGGGCTGTATGTTATACCACAAAACTAGTCTTTATATAAGTATTTTCTCTGAACACAAGTTGAAGTTAGAAATCAATATCAGAAAGAAAGCTGAAAAATTCACAAATATCTGGAAATTAAACAGTACACTCTTAAAAAGCACCAATGAGTCAAAGAAAGAAATCACAAGAGAAATTAGAAAACAGAGATGAATGAAAATTAAAACTCAACATGCCAAAATCTACAAGATGCAGTGAAAAATACTGCTGAGAGGGAAATTTATAGCTGTAAATGCTTACATTAAAAAAGAAGAAAGATTTTAAGTCAACAACCTAAATTTACACTTTAAGGAACTAGAAAAAGAAGAACAAACTAACCCCAAAGCTAGCAGAAGGAAGGAAATAATAAAGATTAGGGGTGAGATAAATAAAATAGAGAATAGAAAAACAATAGAGAAAATCACTGAAGCCAAAATCACTGAAGCCAACAGATCAATAGAATTGACCAAACTTTAGCAAGATTGACTAATAATAAAAGAGAGAAGACTCAGATTATTAAAATCAGAAATGGCAGTGGGGACATTATTGCCATTTCTATAGAAACGTAAAAAGTTATAAGAAAGTACTATGAACAACTGAACACCAACAAATTGGACAAGCTATCCCTAATGTAGAAAACTCTAGAGACATAAAATTTACCAAGAGTGAATCATGCAGAAATAGAAAAAAAATTAATAGACCTATAACGTCCAATGAGATCAAATTAGTAATAAAAAAAAATCCCATGAAAAAAAAAGTCTAGGACCAGATGGCTTTACTGATACATTCTGTGAACTATTTAAAGAAAAAAATAACACCAGGCCTCTAGTTCTAAAAAAAAAAAAAGTGATGAGGAATTCTAACTTATTGTAAGAATTCAATATTGCATTAATATCACAGCCAGACAACAGAAATACTAGAAAACTATAAATGAATAACTTTTATGAATATTGGTGCAGGATATTTCCTCAACAAAACACTACCAAACCAAATTCAGCAGCATATTAAAAGGATTATACACTATGACCAAATGGGATCTAGTTCTGCAATGCAAAGATGCTTTAGTACATGAAAATCAATTGCATAATACACATTAACAAATGAAGGGAAAAGCCATGATCATTTCAAACGATTCAGGAAAAGCAGTTGACATAATTCAACACTCTTTCCAGCATAAAAACAACCCCAAGTGCCATTACTGTTGGGATCAAGGCCTTAACATATGAATTTGGGAAGGACACAAATATTCAGTCCATAACATAGCCAGAGCAATCATTTAAGAAAAGGAAATAAAATACATTTAAATTGAAAAGGAAGTAAAATAATTGCTATTAATAGATGGCATAATCTTATATGTAGAAAACAAATTTACAGACTTAGAACATACAAATTCAGCAAAATTGCAGAATATAAAATTAACACATACAAAAATCATTTGTTCTTTATACAACTTAAAATAGTAATCCAAAGTGGAATTAAGTGAACAGTTCCATTTATAATAGCATTGAAAAGAAAATATTTAATCATTAACCAAAAAGGTAAAATACCTGTGCACACACACAAAAAGAAAACTATAAAAAATTGCTGAAAGAAATTATATAACTCAATAAATGAAAAGACATCACATGTTCATGGATTGTGGCAATACTGTTAAGATATCAATACTACCTAAAGGAATACACAGATTGAATAGCCATCCCTATTAACTCTAACATTGTTTTTTTCTCATATATATAAATTTTCATCCTAAAATTGATATAGACTCTTAAAAATACCCTGAATAGTCAAAAAGTCTTGAAAGACAAATGAAAAGTTGGAGGATTTATAATTCCTGATTTCAAACTTACTACAAACCTACAGTAATCAAAATAGTGTGTTACTTAAGTACTCATGGAATAGAAAAGAGAGTCCTGAAATACATGATCAAATTATTTTTGTCAATGATTTCAAAATTATTGAAGGGGAAAGAATATTCTTTTCAACAAATTGTGCTAAGAAAACTGAATATCTATGTGGAAATAAAGTTGGGCTTTACTTAACATGATATTCTAAAGTTAACTCAAAGCAAAGATATAAATATAAAAGCTAAAATGATAAAGCTCTCAGAAAACATCTAGAAAAATTTTCATGACATTAGATTTGGAAAATATTTTTGGGTATGCACCCAAATTACAGGCAATAAAAGAAAGTAATGGACAAGTTTTACTACATCAGAATTTAAAAACTTTTGTTGCATTAAAAACACTGTTAACACAAACTACAACCCACATGAGAGATAATATTTGAAAATTAAACCTAGATAAGGGTTTAATATCCAGAATACATAAAAAAGCTCCTAACATTCCACAGTAACAAAAAGAATTAAGAACCCAATTCCAAAACAGGCAAAGGACTTGAACATATATTTCTCTAAAGAAGATATATGAGTAACCAATATGTACATGAAAAGAAGTTCACTATCATTAATTAGTAGAGATCTTCATATTAAAACTACAGTGAGCCGGGCACAGTGGTGCACACCTGTAATCCCAGAATGGGGAGGCTGAGAGAGGAGGATCACGAGTTCAAAGCCAGCCTCAGCAATGGCAAGGCACTTAGCAACTCAGTGAGACCCTGTCTCTAATAAAATACACACACACACACACAAAAAGGGCTGGGGATGTGGCCCAGTGGTCAAGTGCCCCTGAGTTCAATCCCCAGGACCCCCCCCCCCAAAAAAAAAAAAAAAAACCTACAGTGGGATGCCACTTCATATCCATTAGGAGAACTATTATTAAAAATACTGAGAATAGCAAGTGTTGGCAATGAGGTAGACAAATTAGAACCCCTTCCATTACTATTGCTGGTGAGAATGTAAAATGGTGCAGCCACTGTGAAAACACATGGCAGTTCCTCCAAGAAATAATAATAAACATAAAATTACCATATGATCTAACAAATCCACAAAATAATTGAGTGCAGAGACTCAAGCAGGTGTTTGTACACTCATATTCCCAGCAGCATTGTCCAAAATTAACAAAAAATGTCCATTGACAGATGAATGAGGAAACAAAATGTAGCATACTTATACAGTGAAATATTAGTCAACCTTAAAATGAAATGGAATTCTGAATTTTGAAGGCATTATGCTAAATGAAATAAGCCAGGTCCAAAAGAGTAGATATTGTATGATTCTATAAAAATGAAATGTCCAGAATAAGCAAATCTATAGAGACAGACAGTAATTTAGTAGTTGCCTCAGGCGGGGGGGGGGCAGGGAATAGGAGTGGGAGTGACTGATAATGAGTACTAGGTTTTTTTTTAAGTAATGAAAACGTTCCATAATTAGATTATGATGATGGTTGCACAGCTCCATGAATATACTGCAGTCCATTGAACTGTACAATATATACAGTGAATATTATGGGATATGAATTATATTCAATAAAACTGTTGGGAAAAAAACTACTGAGAAAAGATAAATAAATTTATTCCTACATATATGTATATATATATATATATATATATATATATATATATATATGTATATGCACACACACACACACACACACACACACACACACCACACCGGTCAGTGTATGGTGTCCCTTTCCAGGATCTGATTTGTTCCTCCTGCCCCCTACTCCAGTCCCAAAGTCCCACTTGCTCTTATTTTTTTACTTCACTGAGGCCACAGGGACTCTATCCTCCTTTTTCCCCATGGATTTGAAATGACACTGAGAGGCCTATGTGTTGAAAGCTTGGTCATCAGCCTGTGGTGCTATTAGAAGGTAGTGGAACCTTTGGGAGATGAGGCCTAGTAGAAGGAAGTTAGGTCATTGGGATGTGCCTTTGAAGGAAACATTGGGACTCCAGCCCCTTTGCCTCCCAGCTGTCAACACTCCTACTATGATGTGCTACCTCACCACAGGCCCCAAAACTACAGAGTCAGCTGACCATGAACTGAAAATTTACAGAATTCCCATAGCATATTAAAAAATAATTTGTAAGTCAAAAGTTTCTGACTCATTCAACACATTAAAAAAAAAATGTGTGGTTGGCAGAATAGTGCCCTCACCCCCCAAAGAGATGTGCGTTTTTTTTGGTACTGGGGATTGATCTCATGGGCACTGGACCACTGGGCCACATCCCCAGACCTTTTTTTGTATTTTATTAGAGACAGGATCTCACTGAGTTGCTAAGTGCCTCGCCATTGCTGAAGCTGGCTTTGAACCCGCTATCCTCCTGCCTCAGTCTCCCAAGTGCTGAGATTACAGGCATGCACCACCGTGCCCGGCTATCGAAAGAGATGCTTACATCCCAATTCCTGGTACCTGTGAACAGTTAGGCACAAAGCAATTTTCAGGTGCAGTTAAGGTTATGAACCTTGACATGCAGAGATCAGCCTGGTCCAGTCTAAACATAAGTGTCCTTGAAAGTGGAAGATGGCAAAAGATGAGTGGGTTAGAGAGATGCACTGTGCAAAGGACTCAAGTCACCACTGCTTTCAAGATGGAGGAAGGAAGCCATGAGCCAAAGAATCCAGTAACCACTGGAAGCTGAGAATGTCCCTCATCTTATGGTCAGGTGGGAAATGTGGGATTAGGTCCTACAACAATAGGGAACTGAATTCTGAAATGAAGAGGAAACAGATTCTCTTCTATAATCTCCAGAAAGGAATCACACATTGCTCACACATTGATTTTAGCTCAGCAGAACCCATGTCTCACTTCTGACCTACAGAACTATAAGTTTCTGTTGTTTTATGCCACTAAATCTGTGATATTTTGTTAGGGCAGAATATAATTGGAAACCCACAGAAAGTATGCAAGAGACCAGGCAAAGGTATGGTGAGGGGTAGGGGTAGAGTAGAAGCAGGGGCATGGCCCTCATGGAGTTTATAGTTGGGAAAATGAATACTAAGCTAGATAATCACAACTGCATAGGATGTTTAGGGTGCTTTGAATGCAGAGTAGGGGATCTAACCTAGGTGGAAGGTACAGAAATTAACAACATTTGAGGGAGACTACCAAGATGACAACTGGGAATTCCAAGGATTTGTGCCTTAAGTTTTTGTTTCTGACACTGAAGCTCATTCACTCACACTCTGTCCTTAGGGAAAACTTTCTGGTACCTTCCTTCTCAGGGTCCTCTTCCCAACTGGAAGAAACTTTCACTGTAATCCATATTTCTGGGGGCCCCCAGACAAATGCATCAGGTCGCTTCTAGTCCTCTAATGATTTTCTTTGTGGAATTTTGTGTGATCAGATTTAAACTGTACAGCCTAAGAATTTAGGCCAGTAACACTTACAGCTGAGACAATGGAGAAGAAAGTCTTTCTTTTTCTTCTCCAATAAGAAATCACTTTGAGACAAACAAATATCAATATGGGATGGATAGAATTTTCCAGTAAATTTTTATTTTAGAATAGGTTTAGGTTTACAAAAAGTTTCAAAGATAGTACAGAGAGTTTTTCTATACATTCTCCCTATTTCCCACACTGATATCAACTTACATAATTATGGTATTTTGTCAAACTTTGGAAACCAACATTGCTCCACTACTATTAACTGACCTACATTTTATTCAGATTTCAATAGCTTTCTCATTAATGTCCTTTTTCTGTTCCAGGATCACATCAAGAATGCTATCATTACATTTAGCTGCCTCTACTGGCCTATACCAGCTCTTCAAACTTCCTTTTTTTTGACAACCTTGATAATTGTGAGGCATAATGGTCAGTATTTTGTAGAATGTTCCTCAATTAAGTTTGTCTGACATATTTTCTCATGGTTAGATTGAGCCATTTTTCTTTCAATGTAACTTATTGCTGATGCTATTAACCTTAATTACCTGCTATAGTAGTGTTTTCCAGTTTTCCCTGTTATAAAGTTTTCCTCCCCCTTTCTATATTCTACTCTTTGAAAACAAGTCATGGAGCAAAGCCCACACTGTTCATACTGATGCCTCCAATCTAACCCAGGAAGGAAGGAATAAGCTCATCTCCAGGAGGGCAGAATATCTACATATATTATTCATAATTCTTATATATGAAAGAGTTGTTTATTCTTCCTTTATTGATTTTTTATATCAGCATAAATTCATATATGTTAATTTTACATTTTGTATTATAATCCAATACTGTGCTACCTGTTGATAAATTATTACTGCTTTGGCCATTGGGAGATCTTTCAAGTTGGCTCCTGAGTCCTTTGTCATATCCCAATTGTTTTGCTTCTTGAGAACTCATTTTATTATTGCTAATATAAGATGCTCCAAGCTCACCTTATATTTTCCCTGTCACAGTCTTACAATGAGCCATTTTACAACGAGCCCTGGTCCTTTTAGGTAAAAATAGTTAGAAATGAAGCCCCAGCATTAGGTAAGCTCATGGCTACTGAGGTCTCTCACTGCTTCTGGTCCTCTCAGTAGTCAGAGTAAGACATACATGTGTGTACACTAACCCATGTACACACACATGCCTATAATTATTTCTGTACCTATCCACCTATATTAAGCAAGACAAAGTTCATACTGATGCCTCCAATCTAACCCAGGAACACACTAACCTTTCAAAGTGGTGATTTTGAGCTTTTCCCCCCAAAGTAAGTAGTGTTTCTAGACACACACACACAAATATAAAATCAGGTGGTTTGTACACTTTTTTGTCTGCTTTCACTCAGCATGTTTTGAGATTCATCCACATTGTAGGTACCAACATTTGATTAATTTTTATTTTTTGGTAATATGAATACTATTTTGTATGAAGGAAACACCACAATTTGTTTATCCATTCAACTATTGATAGACATTTAGGTGGTTTCTAATTTCTGGCTATAACACATAAAACTGCTGTGAATGTTCACATACAAGTTTTTGTATGAACATATGCTTTCCTTTCTGTTGAGTAAATAACAAGGAGTTTGTCTAATCTGTTTTCTGTTGCTACAACAAAATACCAAGACTGGGTAGTTTATAAAGAATAGAGATTTATTTAGCTCATAACTCTGGAGGCTGGGAAGTCTAAAACCATGGTGTATCTGCTCAGCATCTGTTCAGCATCTTGTGAGCATCTTATTTCTCCAGCATAACATGACAGAGGGCATCATATGGGTGAGACAGAATAAGTATGCTGGAGGGTACTTGTTTTTACAACAAAAGTACTCATGCCATAATTAATCCATTAATTAAAAAATGGATTAATCCATTGGTTAAAAATGGATTAATCCATTCACAAGGGCTCTTCAAATTGCCTGCCATAAGTCCTATCTCAAAATACCATTAGCATATGATTTGGGGATTGTTTCCAATACTTAAATTCTTGGGGACACACCTAAATCATAGCAGAGTTGAAAGGGTGGATCATGTAGTAGGTGTATGTTTGGCTATATTTGATTTGTAATCCTACTAGTATTGTATGAGCATTCTATTGGTTCTACCTTGTCACCAATACTAGGTTCGGTTAGTCTGTATAATTTTAGGCATTCTAATAATTGTGATATGGCATCTCATTCCCTGATGCCAAAAAATTCCCTGATTTTTTTCTGAAAAAAATCTGTAAAAATTGGCCATTTTAAATGGAATTGCATATTTTCTTATTATTGGGCTTTAAAAATTCTCTATATATTCCAGGTGACAAGTCCTTTATCCAATAAGTGATCTGAAAATATTTTCTCACAGATGGATGGGACACCAAAATAAGAATGGAAAGAAATATTCAGAGATGCACGCAGGTC
Source organism: Tamias sibiricus (assembly GCA_025594165.1). Classification (NCBI taxonomy): domain Eukaryota; kingdom Metazoa; phylum Chordata; class Mammalia; order Rodentia; family Sciuridae; genus Tamias; species Tamias sibiricus. The sequence goes on from CM046666.1 coordinate 2,908,375, forward strand.
ATAGATAAATAGTTGGTTTCTCCACCACAGATTATAATGGGGCTCCATTCTTCTGTAATAAAGGAACTGAGGATACCACACAAGTTTTCAGTGACCTACTCAAAGGTGTACAAAATGAAGATATGGCCACTGAAATGGGGTGCAGATAGAGTTTGGGTTACAGAAAAAACCATTTTCCAAACTGGAACAGCCAGTCAGAGTGGGAACACTGATTTGATGATAACTAGTAATCCTTAGATGACTTCTTCTGAGGACAGGTTTAGTAACAAAATATGAAACAGAGCTGTATTCTCAGATGGGCTTCTGTTCAGAGAGTTCTGAGGTGAGTAGAAATCTGCCTCAGCAGGTAGGACATGGTATTTCTATAGTTAAGTCACATCAAAGCTAATTAAATAAACTTGTCAATATATAGTTTGGAAGACCATCTGGAAAGATAAATTAATATGGATCCCTAACTTACACTGTACCATTACACATTCTCAAGGAATTTAATAATAGGTAAAAAATAAAAGAAAGAAATAACAAAAGGACTAAAACATTAAAGGAAAAGAGCCTTTTGTAAACAAATTTGAGTGAAGAATACCTGGAAAATTATTGTATAAAAATCATAAAATGTTTATAAATTCAGATACACCAAAATCAACCATTTTTGTATGGTAAAAAACCATCATAAGAAGAGTCAAAGGACACAAGATACACTGTGAAACGAATATTTGAATAAAACTGCATTGTAACAAAGAGATGACTCATAGCAATAATTTTAAAATAGATGAAAAATAAGCTAAGGATATGAACAGGGAGTTTAAAAAAAAAAAGGAAAGAATGACTTTTAATCAGAAGATGCTGAATCATATCCAAAGATGGTCATGAAGATGCACCATGAAGATGCTCAATCATATCCAATAGTCACTCCACCAAAGGAAAGCGAATCCATGTTCTTCTCAAGTACATGTGGAGCATTCTCCAGGATAGATCCTGTGTTAAACCATAAAACAAGTCGATCAATTTTAAAAGATTAAAATAATTCAAAGTGTCTACTCTATCCACAAGAACAGAAGACAAAATTACAAATATGTGGAAATTAAACAATATGCATTAAAATACCCAATGCTAGAAATCACAAAGGAAATTAGAAAACACCAGAGATGACTGAAAGTGAAAACACAACAAACCAAAATTTCAGAATGTAGCAAAAGCAATGCTTAAAAGGAAATGTTCATCTGTGTCTAAATTATACAATAAGAAAAAATTTCAAGTAAATAAACTAACTTTACACCTTGAGGATCTTAAACAAGAAGAGAAAACTAAACTCCGTCCTGTAAGGCTAGAAGAAGAAAGGAAATAAAAATTAGAATGGCAATCAATGAAACTGAGAATTGAAAAATGAAGTCAATAAATCCTAAAACTGACTCTTCATTAAAATTGATCCCAAATAACTTCAACAAAATTGGCATATCTTTAGCTAGATAAAGTGGGAAAAGGACACAAATAGCTAAAATAAGTACCAATTACAGAACATTAGTTCTAATTTACAGAAATAAAAATATTATAAGAAAATACTATAAACAATGTACACCAACAAATTAAATAGTATAGATGAAATGGAAATATTTCTAGAAACACAAAAATCACCTAAATTGATTCACCTAAAGATAAAAACCTCTACAAATCTACAAACAGATTGAATCAGTAATCAGAATTTCCCCCCAAAAAAAATCCAGTTTAAAGAAGAATACCAATTCAGTAAAACTCTTCAAAAATGGAGGGAATGTATCTTAATTTACTCTAGAAGGCCAGCATTAGGCCTCCTGATACTAATACTGATACTGATGCCAAGCTAGGAAAGACATCACAAGAAGATTACAGACAAAGGAGTGCAAAGGTATTTCAAAATGAAAAATGAATCAATGTAATAGGTTGATTTACATTAGTGGAACAAAGGTAAAAGACCACATAATTATCTCAATTGATGCAAAAAAGACAAAATATTTGGCAATACTCAATATACTATCAGGATTAAAAACCTCAAAAAAGGAAACCTCTATGAGATAAAGAATATTTATTTTAAAAAACCCTATGACTAACATTTTTTTTCAGTAGTGAAAGACTGAAATGCTTTCTCTCTGATTCCCTCATTTCCCTCTAGTAAGACAATGGTGCCCACTTTTACCCCTGCTGTTTGGCATTATAAATTTTAGCTAGAGAATTAGACAAGGAAAGAAAAGATATCCAAATTGAAAAAGAAGTAAAATTACCTCTAATGTAGGGAACATAATCTTATAGATAGATCATTCCAAAGAACCCATAAGAACACAAATCTAGCAAAATTGCAGATAAAAAGATCACCATAAAAAATTCAGGTATACAGAAGTATACCAACAAAGAATAATCAAGAAAGCAAATTTAGAAAATTTACAATTGCATCTGACAAAGCAAATGTCCAGGAATAAATTTAACCAAGGAGATGAAAAACACACTGAAAACTACAAAAACTTGCTGAAAGAAATTAAATAAATAAATAGATATCCTGGCATGGATTGGGAAACAATATTGTTAAGATGTTAATGCTATCCAATCTACAGATTTAATGGAATTCCTTTTAAAATTCCAATAGTCTTTGCTGCAGAAAAGGAAAAGCCAATGTTCAAATTTGTAGAGAATTGCAAGGGGCCCAGAAGAGCCAAAATAATATTGAAAAGTAAAAATAAACAGGAGGACTCACAATTCCTGATTTTAAAACATATGGTAAAAGTACAATAATCAAAACAATATGGTACAAATGTAAGGATTACCATGGGAATAGAATAAATAGAAATAAACCCATATATCCTGGCCAATTGCTTTTTGACATAGGTGCCATGTTCATTCAATGAGGGAAATAACAGTCTCTTTAACAAATGGTGCAAAGACAACTGGATATCCACATGTAGAGGAATAAAGCTGGACACTTACCTCACAACACATAATAAAAACTATCTCAAAATGGGTCCATAAACAAACATAAGAGCTCTTGGAAGACAGAGGATTTTTAGGGCATTGAAAATACTCTGCATGATGCTATAATGATGGCTAGCTATAGAATACAGATCAACATCAAAAGTAAATCCTAAGGTAAACCACAGACTTTGGGTGATTATGATGTGTCATGTAGGTTTATCAGTTGTACCACTCTGATGAGGGATTTTGATCATGGGGAAGGTAAGGAGTTTATAGGAAATTTTTGTACATTCCACGAAAAATTTCTGTGAACCTAGAACTATTATAAAAAATAAAGTATTAAAAAATTGTAAAGGACAACATAGGAATAAATGTTCATGATATTGAATTTGACAGTGGATTCTTAGAACACCAAGAACACAACTAACAAAGGAAAAAAATTAGATACATTGGACTTCATCAACATTTTTGTGCCTCAAAGACATTATCAAAAAAGTGAAAGACAATTACAGAATGAGAGAAAATATTTGCAAATCATGTATGTATCTGATAAGGGATTAATATACAGAACATATAATGAACTCCTAGAACTCAACAACAAGAACACAAAAGCAAATAGTCCAAAAAATAAAAGGGGCAAAGGACTTAGATAGATATTTCTTCAAAGAAGATGTACAAGTGGCTAATAAGCACGTGAATCATGAATCTCAACATCATTAGTCACTAGGAAAAATGTCAATTAAACCTACAATGAGCTATACTATATTTTATAGGTACTAGGATGACAATAGTAATATTAATAACAACAACAAAACAAAAAATGAGAAGTGTTGGTGAGGTTGTAGAGAAACTGAAGCCCTTGTATATTAATGATGAAAATTAAAAATGGTGCTAGGTGCAGTGGCATATGCCTGTAATCCCAGTGTCTCGGGAGGCTAAGGCAGGAGGATTACAAGTTTAAAGCCAGCCTCAGCAACTTAGAGAGGATCTAAGCAACTTAGCAAGACCCTGTCTCAAAGTAAAAAATAGGCTGGGCATGTGGTTCAGTGGCTAAGAGTCCCTGGGTTCAATACCCAGTACGTACAAACAAACAAAAGGTGTGATTACTGTAGAAAACAGTGTGGTGGTTCTTCCAAAGGTTAAATGTAGAATTATCACATGACCCAGCATTCATAATGGCCAAATGATGGGATACTTCATGTCTAACAATAAATGAATAAACAAAATGTGTATACCTATACAATGGGGTATTATTCAGTCTTACAAAGGAATAAAATTCAGATACATAATATACTATGAAAGAAATTAAAAGAGTTTTTTAAAAATTAAATAGGTTCCATATAATCTTGAATTTACTTGTGGTGCCTGGAGTATATAAACTCTTAGAGACAAAAAGTAGAGCAGTGGTTGTTGGGGGCTGGAATGCAGAGGGTAGCAGTTATTGTTTATGGGGTACAGAATTTCAGTTTAGGAAGGTGAAAACAGTTCTAGCAATGGGTGGTGGTGATGGTTGTACAACAATGTGAATTCAATTAATGCTGTTAAACTGTCCACTCAAAGATGGTTAAAATGGTACAGTTAATGTTTTCAACATTTTACCACAATAAGGGAGGGGAGAAAAGGGGAAGTGCTGGGGATTGAAATGGAACAAATTATGTTACATGTATTTATGAATATATCAAAATGAATTCCACCATGATGTATGATTATAATGCACTAAGAAAAAATTTTTAAAAGATCTTTAAAAAATTTAAAAATTTGCTATTATTTTTTGACTACCTTGGTTAAAACAAAGCAGAGATGTAAATTCACAATTAAAAAGGAAACAGTTTGTAGTTATGCTTTCTGCAGTGTAATAAGCTTTAAAATGAAAGTGTTGCACAGCCTGAATGATCAATAAATCAGTCGTGTAAATATGAGTTGGTACCTGATTTGTTATATTATGCCTTCATAAAATAATCACTCCTTGAAGAATTGTCTCAATGACTGTCTTCAAAGTAATCTTCATTGTGCCTTATTAATAAACTGGTTTATGTGGAAACCTGTAAATGGCAAATACGCATAGGCAAAATTCTCTCCAAAGATTAATCACTTGGTCACTACTGTTCACTTGTACCAGAATGTAAATCCTATTTTGTTTACTTCTTCCTGCTTGGCACCTAGAATTGCACATAGCAACTGATCTGTAAATAACTGTTGAGAATTCTAACACTTATTTGAATGAAATCCTTCTGCTTTAACACCTTAACTGATGCTACAATTTTGATGATAGGGACAAAAAAACATGAAAAATTCCTCAAATCAAGAGAGGCAGAGCCCTGTGCAGTGGTACACACTTGTAATCCCAGCAGCTCGGGAGGATGAGACAAGAGGATCGTGAGTTCAAAGCCAGCCTCAGCAAAAGCAAGGCACTAAGCAACTCAGTGAGATCTTGTCTCTAAATAAAAATACAAAATAGGGATGGTGATGTGGCTCAGTGGTGAAGTACCCCTGAGTTCAATCTCCAGTACCAAAGGAAATAAAGGGGGTGGGGGCAGGAAAAAAGGGAAGGGAGAGAGAGGAGGAGGAGAAACTCCCTACCTCATTTCCACAGAGAGGTATTGGGTCTCCAGCCCCATTCATCTTTGCTGGTGCCCAGCCTGGTCTGAGGCCAGATCTGGGCTCATACTTCTAATGGTGAGGCCATGGTGGTGGTTTACTGAGGAGGTAGGGTTTAATGTCTTTCACAGAGTTTTCAGATGATTATTTAAAACTTTTGCTGGGAGCTCAAATTTTGGTGCTGTATGGGAAAAACCACATTAGGCAAAGTCAAGTTGCAGGTTGGGCCCAGAATATAATTCTTAGTAACCTAGTGATATGATCAGTCAAGGAAAGATCTATTCTCCTTGCCCCTCTTGTTTCCTGCTTCTGCTCAGGAAAAGGAAGCTTCTGACCTTTCAGAAAGATTGGAAAAAAATCTTTTTCTTCTCCTCTTTACCACTCTCTGTCTTCTCAGCATAGACAACTAATTCTGCTGCCCACCAAGGGTTGGGGTCAACGTAGGCCACTGCTCCCCTCCCCTCTCTCATCGGTATGCTCCGTCTCTCTCTTTCTCTCTATTTCATCATTTTTTCTGAACTGCCTGCCACAGGATGCACCTGTCCTCCTCCCCTCCATGGGGTAAGCCCAAGAAGCCAGGTGCACCTTTGCTGGGGGAGGCCCACAGCTGTCCTGCCTGTAGGAGGGTGGGTGGGTATGGGCAAGTTCAATTGAAGACCATTTGGTCCTTGGATTAAAACCAAGAGTTTTAACCAGGCTTACAGGGAGTAAAATAAATATGTTGATTGGTACCTGGTTTCTGTATCTATTTTTCAACTAATTTGTAAAATTTTAATAGGAAAGGAGTGTGATAACTAAGCATTCTCAAACCCCAACCACAACAATGTGTTTGATTTTCCTTGAAAAATCTCCAGGTTCAGATAAATAACAGATTAACATACAACATGATGCTTTAAAAGATATGGCTGATTTTGCAGGGAGAAAGGGCAAATCAAACAAGAACTAAAGTGGATTTAACAAATGTTGGATTTCAATAGTAGATGTACCAAGATTTTAATAAAGCCCCATTTTTAAATAAAAACAAAAGAATGGAAGACTTTTAAAAGTGAACAAGGGAAGACCAGTGAAAACTTTTCATAATAACTCTCTTAGGGCTTTGGTGAGGCTGAAATCAGATATGTCTGGCTTAGTTTTAGTTTTAGAAAAGTGGAAGATTTGTATCCATTCTTGCCAGTGTTTGGGATATTTGTGGGAACCTGTTTATTGGCATCTTTATTCCCACTTGAATCTAAAACAAATTCAGAAATAAGACCAATGAGTTGGTAGATAGTAACACAGGCATAAAATAGTTGCAAGCAAGTGCAGGCTCCATGGGCAATGTCAGAGGCCCTTGTCTTAGTCCATCTTTTTTGCTGTAACAGAATACCTGAGACCAGATAATTTATAAGGGAAAGAGGTTTATTTTAGCTCATGATTCTGGAAGTCCAAGAACATATGCCTGTTTAGCTTCTAGTGATTCCCTCAGGCTGCTTTGACTCATAGTGGAAAGCAGAGGGCAAGTGGATACATGCAAAAGGAGGGGTAGCCTTTCTTTGTAACAATCCACTCTTGTGGTAACTCGTCCATTTCTGTGAGAAAAAAAAAAAAAAAAAAATTAAAAAAAAAACAAATCTAGTCTTATGAGGAAGACATTAATCCCTCTTAGCGACCAAATCACCTCTTAAAGCCCCACATCCCAACACCACGATATTAACAACCAGATTTTAACATGCATTTTGGTGGACAAAACATATCCAAACTATAGCAACACCCCGCTTCTGATGGTGGCAGGTGGGGGTGCCTCTGCAAGACTCATGGTGGGTACAGCGGAGCACCCAGGCTTTTTAATTAACTTATTCCCAAAGAGTGAGAAGAAGGGAGAAAGAGGCATCTTCACTTTATCCTTTCCAAACAGGTGAGGAGGTGCTATGGAATATGTGGAAAGCAACTAGAGCATTCCAGTACTGACATTACTCCACGTGAAAAGAGTGCATACCTATCACAATGTGAGCAATAATAAGCATTCCCAGCTTTAACAATAAAAGTGGAGGTGAGGAGTGGCCTAGATGGTTTACCAGTCATCTTTGGGCAACTTCTCAAAAACTGAGCTGAGTGCTTGCTGGATCAGAGCCAAGAACAAGAGGGAAGGCTGATGGGAAACAGAGAGAGCAGTTCTCCCTACCCTTCTCACTGACTCACTCTGCCTTCTCTACTGGGGTGTAATCTACATGCAGTAAAGGGCACATTAATTGAGGGTACAGACTTTTTATATGTCTACACCCAACCCATGCAACCATGACCAGATCAGGATAAAGAATATTTTCAGAGCCATTTTTAAAGCACTTGGCCACAACTTCTGCTCTCTCTCTCTTTAAAATTTTTTTTGTAGTTGAAGATGGACAGAATGCCTTTATTTTATTAGTTTATTTTTTATGTGGTGCTAAGGATTGAACTCAGTGCCTCACACATGCTAGGCAAGTGCTCTGCCACTGAGCTACAGCCCTACCCAACTTCTGCTCTCTTGAAGGATATCTTAAGAGTCCTTCCCGGCACCCAAAATCCAAGCCCATAGATGTATTTTTTTAAGTAAAAAATTTATTTTACACCAACAATATTCTGTCCCATCATAAAACTTTGTTTCTTTACTAGCATTTAACTTACCAACATAATCATTAAATTGTGCCCAGTTGATAAATTCTAGCAACAGCTTTGCTTTTTAAACAATGAAAAAAATCATTTTTTAAAACCTTAAACAATTCTACTTATCAGGAGATGTTATTCTTCCAGGGCACTGACATCCTCTTAAGGAAAAATTGGAACTTTTCCCTATGGTGACAACATCAGAAATAGAATTACCTCATTATGGGGACATTTCTCATGCTTAGTCAACCAAAAACAGTCAGAGGAAGATAAAATTAATTTAAAAAGGGAAACCACTTCTTCAGGAAGTACATGTTTTCTAGAATACCTTCAGTCTTTTAGAGAAAAATGTGTTGACTTCGTAGATGGGTATGTTCTACTTTAATAATGTAAGTGGAATTTTCAAGCTGAAATATGTCTTGAGAACTGTTTTCTCTCAGGAATTTTAGATCTATGTTAAAAATTCAGATTATTGATTTAAGATTGTAATCATTTTTTAGTGTTTTTAAATGAAATATCAGAGATTCCTTTCCTTTATAAAAGCCCATGAAGCAAAATATAGACAGGCAAGTGTATATCTATCACAAACTGTTCATATTTGCATAATATTAATATTAAGCATAATTTAACATTAAATTATAAAAATAATTTTATATTAACACATGATATGAATACCTATAAATATATATTTAACATAAAATATTCCAGCTCTCCTACCACTGTGTCTCCGTGGCTGTCAGTGTAAACACTGATCTGTGACCTTCAGACACCCACTCCAGAGCCAGTAAGGCTCAGACTCACATATCCTGGTTTTGATGTGGCGCTTGTAGCCAAAACTGGAAGAGTAAGTATTATCTGTCAAAAAAAAATCAGGTCAAAATATCATCATACTTCTTTTATATATCCTGGAGATGAGTGCTCTGAAGTGCAGGAGGTAAAGATTTTCTTCCATTTTGTAGGCTCTCTCTTCACACTCTTGATTGTTTCCTTGATGTGAAGAAGGTTTTAAGTTTAATACCATTCCATTTATTGATTCTTGATTTTACTTCTTGGGCTTTAGAAGCCTTGTAGAGGAAGTCGGTTCCTAAGCCAACATGATGGAAAGTTGGGCCTACATTTATTCTAGCAGGCACAGGGTTTCCGGTCTAACGCCTAGGTTCTTGATCCTCTTTGAGTTGAGTCTTGTGCAGGGTGTTGAATTTCATCCTGCTACATATGAATTTTGTGATAGGGGTTGAATTTCATTCTGCTACATATGAATTTCCAGTTTTCCCAACACCATTTGTTGAAGAGGCTATCTTTTCTCTGGTGGCACCTTTGTCCAATATGAGATTACAGCATTTATGTGGCTTTGTCTCTGTGTCTTCTGTTCCATTGGTCTTCATGTCTGTTTTGGTGCCAATACCATGTGTTTTTGTTACTATAGCCCTGTAATATAATTTAAAGTCTGGTATTGTGATGCCTCCTGCTTCACTTAATACCAAACAAATAACTTGATAAATAATCACAAAGCTCAGCTACAGTTTATACTCAGATCAGAGATAGCATTAGTAGTCATTAAACTATCAATGGTCCTAATTTTATGAATCTGTTTTTGGTTTTACTCTTAGCTCTTTGTGACAATGCAGCCTTTAAGCATTGTATCCATGTAAACATTAGTGGCAACTGAAGATTGAGATTTTCCAGTACACTGACCTGTTGGTCCTGTCTACCTCCAAATGGCAACGAGCCGTCCAGTAACTTTTGTAAAATAGAAACAAGAATGAGCTGCTGAATTAGGCTCATCTGACCTCTAGAATGCCACCATTTTACATTAGACACTTTCTTCAGAATTTAAGGCTATGACAACAAGAAAGCAAATAGAAAATGGGCCTCTCTGTAGGCCTTATCCATTCCTTATTGATGTCAGTACTTTTAAAGGATGTGAGAAACTATAAGAAAGATCTCTTAAGTCACTGAAAAAAGATACCATTTCATTATCACTTCCTTCTTTTTTAATGACTTATAAGAAAATATACACTTGTTCTAAAGAGTCATGATCAACTTTTCTCTATTACGTAGTAATAATACATGATTGTAAATTTACAGTGTCTAGGGTCAAGTTTCACTGCCTTCTAGGAACCTCATTTCAAAATTGAGTGGCTTATTCTCTTCAGATCATATTTTTTTAGTTTCTTTTTCAAACCAAAAGTGGGGTTCACTTGGCAAACCCTTCTTTCCCTATAATTTCACTTTTAGTTGCTCACATGCATTTGTGCATTCATTCAGAAAGCATAAACTAAATACTCAATCTGGGCCACAGTCAGGCTCAGAGAGTCAAGTAAGCCAGCATCAATCCTGGGCCCACTGAGAGCTAGCTAGAAGCCAGGGTACCTTTCTTAGGCCTGTATCTCCCATCCCTTTCTTATGTTTAGATAGATAAGAGACCTCCCCAGCCTCCTCTCCAGCCTGGCTATAGTAGAATGGTTTTGGTATAAGGAGGTGGCCAGTACAAAATTGGCCAATCACCATTCTTCCCCGGAATTCAAAAATGATACTGAGAGAGTCTGTCTTTTCCCATAAAAACACTGTGACTGTCAAAACGATTTCCTACAAAGTAACAGCTACTGCAAAAGTGAAGAATAAGCTGGGCGTGGTGGCACACGCCTGTAATCCCAGCACTTGGGAGGCTGAGGCAAGAGGACTGTGAGTTCAAAGCCAGCCTCAGCAATGGCGATGCACTTAGCAACTCAGTGAGACCCTGTCTCTAAATAAAATACAAAAAAAGGCTGGGGATGTGGCCCAGTGGTCGAGTGCCCCTGAGTTCAATCTCTGGTACCAAAAAAAATAAAATAAAATAAAAGTGAAGAATAAAATAGGCTGACAAGGAGAGACAGAGATAGAAGAAGATGTCTTACTGGGTTCCCTCTCACATTCTAGTTTATTTTTTTAACTGAGCCCCAGTTGTAATCCTCTGTGTCACTCTTATGAACTACCAAATGTCCCAGTGTTCTTATAATAAATCTGCACTTCACTTAAGTTAGCACCAGTGTGCTTCTTAAAATGGCATTCCTATTCCCTTGCAGACAAGTAAGAACTTAATGAGACAAACTGAAAAATTCACTGTACAATATTTCCCAGTGTGAGAGAACTCTCGAGTTTTTGGACCAGGAACTACAGTTCTCATGTATCCCTGCATCCTTGGCACAGTGGAGGAGCTTCATGGAGTGCATGTTGGTTTTACAAGCAAATGAGTGAAGGAAGGTCAGTGGGACTTTGGGCAAGTTATTAACCACTCTTTCCCCAGGTTCCTTCTCTGAAAGGACCTGCAGAATCGTTTGGTTTAAGTGTTTATTCTACAGAAGAGGAACTTGAGGCCCAGAGAGGTAAAAACCATTTGCCCAAGGTCACACAGCTAGTTAACAGCAGAACTGAAACTACAATTCACGTCTCCAAGCTCTAAATCCAATGCTCTTTCCACTACCCTACAATACCCTCTTCCTTCTGAATCAACTTCCAGTGACCTCAAAAACGCAAAAAGCCCCCAAAGTCAGCCTCCCCAATTTTAAAATCACCTGAGTACAGGTCCTCAATTCAGTCATCATATAGAGCAGCTCCCAAAGAGGAAACACATGGTGTTGATCATCACGGGGTTTAGCCAGCCACAGACACTATTCAATAGAGGAGGAACCACCCAAAGCTAGCGTGTCATGAGAAGACCCAGCACAAGGTAACCAAGACAACCCGCAGAACTACTTCTTGGTTTATTATCCAGGTTGGGATTATTCTTTGTCTTTGCCAGTCATATGACTAAATGTAGAATTGCTTACCTCAAACCTTATGAGCAAAAAAATTATCTCAAGAGCAATGATGTGAAAGACATATCTGAGTAGGCTTTGGGAAAGAATCAAAAAATAAATTAACAACTCAACTTGCTGATCAAAAATTACAAACATAAAAGCCTATATGGAAAAGAGAGGCAGGGGAATGATGAACACAGGATTTAGATAATAGTTACCAATCTAAATGTTAGGTGGGGAGGAGAAAGGAAAAGGAAAAGGGCCAGAACCCTGAAACTCAGTTGTCATGGCCTTACTTTTGTGTTGGTAGGTTCATGTTTTTTTTTGGTAATTTTAATTTTTTTATTTGTTCTAATTAGTTGTACATGACAGTACAATGCATTTTGACACATCATACATAAATGGAGTATAACTTCTCATTCTTCTGGTTGTACCTGATGTAAAATTATACCTGTTGTGTAATTATACATGCACATAGAGTAATAATGTCCAATTCATTCTATTATCTTTCCTACTTCCATATCCCCTCCCCTCCCTTCACGCCTGTCTAATCCAAAATACCTCTATTTTTCCCTAGTCCCCCCTTATTGTGAATTAGCATCTGCATATCAGAGAAAACATTTGGCCTCTGGTTCTTTGGGATTGGCTTATTTTGCTTAGCATGATATTCTCCAGTTCCATCTATCTACCTGCAAATGCCATAATTTCATTAAGGCTAATTAATATTCCATTGTGTATATATACAACACTTTTTTTTATCCATTCATTTATTGAAGGGCACCTATGTTGGTTCTATAGTTTAGCTATTCTGTTTTTTAAACATTATTAAAAATCAATAAATGGATAAATTCACAAAGAAGGCCCAGTGGAGCAATGGTCAAAGTGTGTGGTGTGAATCAAGGATTATGAATAATCCAGTTCTGTGAAACTGAGACCCATAGATAAGAAAGAGAAAGGAAAAGAGAGGAATTATGGTATCAACATAATGTCCTTATTATCTCTCTCAAACTAGAAAACTTCAAATATTTTGGTTTTTTTTAAATTATTATTTTTATTGGTTCTTTTTTAGTTATACATTACAGTAGAAAGAATCCAATTTGATATAATTATAAAACATGGAATATATCTTCTAATTCAGGCCCAGTACCTCCCTTTCCCCTCCCCTCACCCCCTCCCTTTCCTCTACTGATCTTTCTACCATTTTCCCATAATTACTTTTTTAAATTAATTTCTTATGGATGTACATGATGGTGAGATTCACTGTGCTATATTCATATACATACATGGAAATGTTATGTCAGACTCATTCCACTGTCTGGATTTTGTTATTATTTTACTCGTTGAGATAACCACATTGTCACTGTTAGGTAGAAAATGAAAGTCTCTTTAATCTCTAAATTAAGGTATGAATGTTGATAAATGAGTGTCAGCCTTAATTTATATAATGCTTTATAGAAGGAACAATAATACTCGGCTTAGCATTCTAAAATAAGCTACTCTACACTGAACTTGGGCTTCCTGTGTGTGGCTTACAATATTAGACTGACATGTTAAACTTGTTTTAGTTTCAGTTGTGAAATAATTCAAAAACAGACTTTTTCAGGTCCTTCACTATTTTTTAAATGGAACACAGTTATGTGTTTAAGCCTTTTGAAACAAGGTTCAAGAAGCAAGCAAAGTTAAGAAGGAAAACAACAAACTGGTTAAGAAAGTTGGCGATGAGTTTTAAATAACAATAAAAAACTAGCCAGGCATGGATGGTATACACCTGTGATCTCAGTAGCTCTGGAGGCTGAGGCAGGAGGATCACAAGTTCAAAGCCAGCCTCAGCAATTTAGCGAGGCCCTAAGAAACTTAGTGAGACCCTTTCTCAAAATTAAAAATAAAAAGGGCTGGGGATGTGGCTCAGTGGTAAAGTGCCCCTGGGGGTTCAATCCCTTCATGGGGGAGGAGGGGACAAAAACCAAAACAAAAACTGCCTAACTAACTTCATTAGAGTTAGTTGACTGCCTGCCACTGGGTGAAATGAGGACCTAGAGCCCATCATCTATCCTAGAGATCACTGTTTTGTTAAGAGCATTAATATAGATAATGCCAATCTGGTACAATATTAACATTTGCAGACTCTGGGTGTAAGAAAAGTGGAGGGCCTTTGTAGTAGTTCAGAAACTTTTATATATGCTTGACATTATTTTAAAATAATAGGTTATAAGTAAATGAATAAGGCAAAAACTTAATATAAGCATTGGAATGACAAAGGAGCAAGACTGACAATCTGTTTGAAAGGCTCATTTAAAGAATTTATAAGAGTAATCAAACATTATTTTTACTGAGTAAATAACAACAGATTTTCAAAGAAAATTGTAGAATTAAGTTTAAATTATTATCCCAAGTTTCCAAAGACCACAAGCCCAAGTCCAGTTTATGGAGAGGCTATTGTTTTTCCTTTAATAATCCAATAGCTGTCAGTGGTGAGAAGAGTTTAGAGTGAGTTCAGATGCAGTGAAATCCTTCAGTGCGCAAAAATTAGATAACTTCTGTACAATCAAAAAGTCCAGGTAGACTAAAGATAAGCCAGCTTCATCTGACAGAAACAGAAAATCCGGAAACACAAAACATAGCAAAACACTGTTCATAGTCATTGAAAAACTCAAATCCTGATATGGGACCATACTAGAAAAATGTTAACTTTGCTAAAATAGCTATTCTCAGTACAGTTTGAACACAAGTTGAAAGGGTGTTTTTGTTGTTGAGGGCACTTAGCGTTTATTATTTTAGAAAAATACATTAGAGGAAACATGATTGATCCCCTTCTAAAAAATACAGAATTGAGACTTATGTTGCAAGGATGAAATGATAATTACCTCCTCAATTCAATCACTCCTCACTTTATTCAATCGTTTACTTGTGATTAAAAATCATAATCCTAGCCGGGCGCGTTGGCGCACGCCTGTAATCCCAGCACTTTGGGAGGCTGAGGCAGGAGGATCGCGAGTTCAAAGCCAGCCTCAGCAATGGCGAGGCACTTAGCAACTCAGTGAGACCCTGTCTCTAATAAAATACAAAAAAGGGCTGGGGATGTGGCCCAGTGGTCTAGTGCTGCTGAGTTCAATTCCCGGTACAAAAAAAAAAAAAAAAAATCATAATCTTGTTTACCTAGTTCTGTGTGAAAGTGATTCTCCATCAATATATGTGACATTTGATTCAAAAAGAAAGGAAAGAAACTTGCAATTAACTTTCAGGGAAGAAATAGCATTTCTCTTCTTTTGAACAATTCTAAAGAGGAAGGAAATGTAAAATTTAATGTTCTCAATTCTGCTGAAGTTATGAATCATCACACATTAGCTAACAATTACATACTACAAGGGCTTTGAGATGTTCACATTGGCCAAGTCCTTTGGTGAAATTAGATATTTCTCCTTTTTATGCATGGGACCCTGCAAAAAAGATTCAAATCTCTCCCACTGCTACTCTTTTTGTGTGTATGTGTTTCTTTCTTTATTTTTTAATTTTATTTTTATAATTTTTAATATGTACAACTCATAGTGCATATATTTAGTATCTTTTTACATACAACTGTTTGCATACAAAGTATATTCGTACAATTCAGGTCTTCAATCATGCATTAAGGAAAATGATATCTGTCTCATTCAACCACCTTTTTTTTTTCTTCTCCCCCTCCCTCCCCTCTTGCTCTCTCCCTTACCCTCCCTTCCCTTGACCATTCTAGTGTTCCTCTAATCCTCCTATGTACCCCCATCCAACAATACTTTGAAATAGCCTCCTTATATAAGAGAGAACATTTGGTACTTGGATTTTTGAGACTGACTAACTTCACTTAGCATTATGTCTTCCAACTTCATCCATTTACCTGCAAATGCCATTAATTTGTTTTCTTTTATTGCTGAGTAAAATTCCATTGTGCGTATATACCACATTTTGTTAATCCACTCATTTACTGAGGGACATCTAGGTTGGTTCCACAATCTAGCTATTGTGAATTGTGCAGCTACAAACATTGAGATAGCTGTGTCACTGTAATATGCTGTTTTTAGGTCCTTTGGGAATAGACCCAGGAGTGGGATGGCTGGGTCGCAAGAATTACTACCAAGAATTAATGAATGGGATAGATTTAAACTAAAAGCTTCTTTTCAGCAAAAGAAACAATCAGTGAGGTGAATAGAGAGCCAACTAATTGGGAACAAATATTTAACACATGCACATCAGATAGAGCACTAATCTCTAGAATATATAAAGAACTCAAAAAACTTTACACTAAAAAAAAAATAACCCAATCAATAAATGGGCTAAGGAATTGAGAAGACACCTCTCAGAAGAAGATACACGATTAATCAACAAATACATGAAAAAATGTTCAACATTGCTGGCAATTAGAGAAATGCAAATCAAAACTACTCTAAGATTTCACTTCACGCCAGTCAGAATGGCAGCCATCGAGAACACAAGCAACAATAAATGTTGGAGAGGATGTGGGGAAAAAGGCACACTCATACATTGCTGGTGGGACTGCAAAATGGTGCAACCGTTATGGAAAGCAGTATGGAGATTTCTTGGAAAACTGGGAATGGAACCATCCTATGACCCAGCCATCCCACTCCTGGGTCTATTCCCAAAGGACCTATAAACAGCATATTACAGTGACACAGCTATCTCAATGTTTGTAGCTGCACAATTCACAATAGCTAGATTGTGGAACCAACCTAGATGTCCCTCAGTAAATGAGTGTTTCTTTATAGTTGAGAAGTTTTAAAAAGGAGCGGTTAGAAGACCAGATATATAAAAAGAAGACATGATATTGCAAAACCTGAAGGAATGTGCAATATGTAAACGTGTTATTTTCGCTTTCTCATTTTTCCTACAGTCACTGTAAAACAATAAGACTAATTAATAAGATAAGTAGATGGCGGTGAGGGAGAGAAATTCCAAATTAACCTTTCCCTTTTAACATGTGCACCAGGCACAAATCTTCGATGCCTGGTGCACATGTTAAGAAAGTAACAGAAGAAGAAATAAAGATCTGAATAGACATATAGTAGGTAAGGAGACTGAATTGGTGATCACAAAACTTGCCACAAAGAAAAGCTCAGACTCAGCTGCCTTCACTGGTGAATTGTAAAAGTTTAAAGCAGATTTAGCACCAACTTCACACAAACTCTTTTGAGAAAGAGAAGAGAATGAAACACTATCCAAATTTTTCTGTGAAGCTAATGGTGCCCTGATATCAAAACCA
The DNA here is from genome assembly GCA_025594165.1 of Tamias sibiricus. Lineage (NCBI taxonomy): Eukaryota > Metazoa > Chordata > Mammalia > Rodentia > Sciuridae > Tamias > Tamias sibiricus. The sequence continues at coordinate 2,925,559 of CM046666.1, forward strand.
GGAAAAGACATCACAAGAAAAGAAGAATACAAATACCGCTTACTAACATAGACACAAAAATCCTCAAGAAAATACCAACAAACTCAGTCTAACATAGAGAAAGTATTAATCCAAGTGGGAATTTTTAATTTATTTTTCAATATTTTTATTTTTTAATTTGTTCTAATTACTTATACATGACACAGTATACACAAAGGGAGCACAGCTGCTCATTCCTCTGGCTGTACATGGTGCAGAGTCACACCAGTAGTATAATCATACACATACATAAGGTAATAATGTCTATCTCATTCCACCATCCTTCCCATTCTTACACCCCTTCCCCTCCCCTTAATTCCCTCTGCAGAATCCAAAGTTCCTTTATTCTTCCCTACCCTCCCCCATTATGGATCCGCATCCACTTATCAGAGAAAAAATTTGGTATTTGGTTTTGGGGGATTGGCTTATTTTGCTTAGCATGATATTCTCCAGCTCCATCTATTTACCTGCAAATGCCATAATTTCATTCTTCTTTAAGTCTGAGTAGTATTCCATTGTGTATATATACTACATTTTCTTTATCCCATTCATCTGTTGAAAGGCATCTAGGTTGGTTCCAAAGTTTAGCTATTGTGAATTGAGCTGCTATAAGCATTGATGTGGTATGTAGTATGCTGATTTTAAGTCCTTTGTGTATAAACTGAGGTGTGGGATATCTGGGTCAAATGGGGGTTCCATTCCAAGTTTTCTAAGGAAGCTCTATACTGCTTTCCATAACAATTGCTCCAATTTGCAGTCCCACCAGCAATTTATGAGTGTACCTTTTCCCCACATTCTCACCAACACATATTATTGCTTATATTCTTGATAATTACCATTCTGACTAGAGTGGATGAAATCTTAGGGTAGTTTTTATTTCCTAAATATTTTTTTAGTTGTAGGTGGACACAATACCTTTATTATATTTATGTGGTGCTGAGGATCAAACCCAAGGTCTCAAACAAGCAAGATGAGCGCTCTGCCACTGAACCACAGCACCAGCCCACTTAGAGTAGTTTTGATTTGCATTTCTCTAATTGCTAGAGATGATGAACATTTTTTCATACATTTGTTGATTGATTGTATTTCTTCTTCCATGAAGTGCCAAGTGGGACTTTTTCCAAAGAAAGAAGACAAAATTAGCTTGACAATTGAAAAATCGGTTAATAGAATAAGAGGTGGAGAAAGAGCATTTTACAAAATCTAACAACCTTTCTTAATAAAACATACAATAAAGTAAGAATAGAAAGGAAATTATTTAAATACTTCAATAAAGTGTCTCTTTTAACAATCCACAGCTGACCTTATACATAGTGAAAGACTGAATGTGTTTAATCCAAGATCAGGAATGAGACAAAGATACTGACTCTCATCACTTATATTCAACATTGTACTAGAGGATCAAAATTAGACAAAAGGAGAAGTAAAAGCCATCAAATGGGAATGGAAGAAGTAAAACCATCTCCATTTGTAGATGATATGATCTTGTATGTATAAATCTTACACAATCCACAAAACAAACTGTTAGAATTAATAAGTGAGTAGCAGGGCACAAGATTAATATTAAAAGTCAATTGATTCCATATATTGGCAATGAACAAGTTGAAGATGAAATTAAGGAAACAATTCTATTTATAATCATGTCACAAAGAATAAACATCTGAGGGATAAATTTAACACAATATGTGGAAGACTTATATATTGAAAAGTACAACATACATAGAAAGAATTAGAGAAGATATAAATTAATGGAAAGACATCTCATGATCATGAATTGGAATGCTTAATAGCTATTGTTAAAATGGAATAAACCCCAAATAGGTCTATAGATTTAGTATAATCCATGTCAAAATCCCAGCTTGTTTTATTTTCTCTCCAAATTTACAAGCTAATTCTAAAAATCATATGAAAATGAAAGGGACCTAGAATAGCAAGGATAATCTTGAAAAATAAAAATAAAGTTGGAAAACTTCTTGATTTCAAGCTTACTACAAAGCTAGAGTAAGCAAGACAGCATGGTGCTGGTATAGGGCAAGACATACAGATAAGTGGAAGAGAGTTGAGAACCCCAAAACAAACTCGTATAATTGTGTCATTTGATTTTGACATGGGTTCCAAGACAGTTTGAAGGGAAAAGTAATCTTTTCAACAAATGATTAGCAAGTATTCATTGCTAATATATAGAACCAATTGACTTTTGCATATTGATCTTGTGCTGGGACAAATGAGTATCAATGTGTAAAAGAATGAAGTTGGACTTCTTTACAAACACATAAATTAGCTACCTATGAGTCATGAACCTTAAGGTAAAAGCTGAAACTACATACTCTTAGAAGAAACTAAAGGAGTAGATTATCATACACTTAAGTCATGTAAAACCCTCCTCAATACACCATCAAAGCACAAGTGACAATTGAAAAAATAGATGAATTAGACTTTATCAAAATTAAAATCTTTTGTTCTGCAAAAGATATCATCAAATGAGGCCAGGTGCAGTGGCGCACATATGTAATCCCAGCACTTGGGAGGCTGGGGCAGGAGGATCGTGAGTTCAAAGCCAGCCTCAGCAATGGCGAGGCACTTAGCAACTCAGTGAGACCCTGTCTCTAATAAAATACAAAAAAGGGGCTGGGGATGTGACTCAGTGATCTAGTGCCCCTGAGTTCAATCCCTGGTACCAAAATAATAATAATAATAATAATAATAATAATAATAATAATCAAATGAAAAGACAATCCATAGAATGGAAAAAATACATGCAAATCAAATGTCTTACAAGGGACTTACATCCAGAATAAATACAGACCTTCTATAACTCAATATTAAAGTGAAAAATAACCCATTTTGAAAACCTGGACAAAGGATCAGCACACACATTTCTAATGAGCACATAGCTAATGAGCACATGAAAAGACGCACAAAAATCATTAGCCATTAAGGGAAATGAAAGTCAAAACCACGATGACATACTCCTTAGGATGGCTTTATATAAGAAGACAAATAATAATAAGTATTTTAAAGAATGTAGAAATATTCGAATACTTAGTTTATTGTGGGATTGTAAGATAGTGCTGCCCACAATTCACAATAGCTAGGTTGTGGAACCAACCTAGATGTCCTTCGGTAGATGAGTGGATAAAGAAAATGTGGTATATATACACAATCGAATTTTACTCAGCAATAAAAGAGAATAAAATAATGGCATTCGCTGGTAAATGGATAAAGTTGGAGAATATAATGCTAAGTGAAATCAGTCAATCTCAAAAATCTAAATACCGAATGTTTCCTCTGATATAAGGAGGCTGGTTCACAGTATTGTTGGGTTGGGTACATAGGAGGATTAGAGGAACACTATAATGGTCAAAGGGAAGGAGGGGAAGGGAGGGAGCAAGGGGGGAAGGGGGGAAAGAAAAAGTGGTTGAATAAGATGGATATCATTATTCTAAATGCATGATTGAAGACTTGAATGCTACGAATATACTTTGCATACAAACTGTTCTGTGTAAAAAGATGCTCTATATGTGCAGTGTGAATTGTAATACATACTACTACTATAAATAAAAATTTAAAAATAAAAAAGGGGCTGGGGGTGTGGCCCAGTGGCTCAGTGGTCAAGTGACCCTGAGATCAATCCCCTGTGCCAAAAAAAAAAAAAAAAAAGATAGTGTTGTCACTTTGCAAAACAGTTTGGCAGTTCCTCACAATATTAAACAGAATTCTCATATGACATACAAATTTCACTCCTAGGCATATCCCCCAGAGAAATGAAAACATGTCTATATAAAACTTGTACATGGCTGGACATGCCTGTAATTCCAGTGGCTTGAGAGGCTGAGGCAGGAGGATCATAAGTTCAAAGCCAGTCTCAGCAACTCAATGAGGCCCTAAAAAAGGGTTGGGGGGACACTGGGGATGTGGCTCAGTGATTAAGCATCCCTAGGTTCAATCTCTGGTACAAAACAAACAACAAACAAACCAACCAACTTGTACATGAATGTTCATTGTAGCAATATTTTTCATGATAGAGTAGAAATGACTCAAATGCCCATCAACTGATCAATTGATAAGGTGTGTTATATCCATGTAATAGAATATTATTTAGCCACAAGAAGAAAGGAAGCTCCGATATATGCTACAGCATGGTGAACCTTGAAAATGTTAAGCTAAGTGCAAGAAACCAGACATAAGAGGGCCCAGAGTAGCATCTCCCTGCTGCTGCATGCAGGGCCAGACCTGGGGAAGGGCTTCCTCCATTCCTGGGAAGAGTGCGACCTGCCCAGCTATGACCAGAGCAAGAGGTAGGCACCTGCCCGCCGGAAGGAGAGACCCAGCCACCAGTTTACCTGGTCTTCAGGACCCAGAGTAGCATCTCCCTGCTGCTGTACGCAGGGCCCAGCTTGAGGATAAGCCCTTTCCACTATTCCACTATGCCATTCTGCAACTGGCCAAAGGTGCAGCCTTGACTCCACTAACAGGATTGCTGACTGGACATGATCCGGGTCAATTGGCTTAAACTGAAAGGGAAAAAAGAAGGGCTTCCAAGGGTCCATTTTGTTTGAGACTTGTTCTTGGGTTCAACATTTTTGTTTTTGTTTGCTTGTTTGTTTGTTTTGTTGTTTCTTGGGGGGTTTTTGTTTGTTTGTTTGTTTTTGCTTTGTTTTTGTTTTGATTGACAGTGTGTTTGTGTGCTTCTGCTCCTCTTATCTGTCTTTTCTTCCTTCTCACTTTTATATTTTTTCTTCTTCCTTCATCTTCCCTATTTACACCCCGCCATTGCATTCTCAACAGAGGCAAAAACAAGTTATATGCAGAAATTGGGATTTCTAGAACGGGTACAATTGAAATATATAGAAAAGTGGTGTTATATATAGTTTATTCTCTATTTTCTAGACTCACTCTCTCTCTCTCCTCTCTCTTACAATAATTTCTACTCCTTGGTCATTTTTTTTCTCTTCATTTGTTCTTTTCCATCTTTCTTTATTTCTTCTCTCAACCGCTGCATAAGTTAGGTTTATATATAAATTGGTCTTTCCACCTAATCATTCACTCCATTCTCTTTCTTCTATCGTCTGCTGATACTAAACCACTTCCATAGAACTCTCTTTTCATCCTTTCTAAGAAAGAACAAGTCAATACACTCACTTCATTCTTCCTAAACATATTACCACTGTGTCCATTACTTAAAACTATAAAACCCTATCAGAAGCATACAGAGTAAATTGGAAACAATATCTGGGTTAACTAAATCTGTACATTGTGATCAAACTGGGATTCTCTGAATAGGAAGTGTTTGATTTTAAAGTGTAAAGGAAATATAAGGGGATCTGATAGCATTGTACTACAGGAGCAACGTAAGGTTTTAAGGTAAAATAAAAATAGACAAGGTCCCACAGTGCAGGAAGAATAGACGCACAAGCAATATGAAGAAACAAGGGAAGAAAGTGACACAAACAAATCAATATACCTCCTCAGAAGATTCCATGGCATGCACAGTTGGTGAAATGCTAGAGATGGAATTTAGAAATTACATATTCCAAATGTTAGCGGAACTTAAGAATGAACTCAAAAATGAGATGAGGGAGCAAATACAGGCGGTGAAAGATCATTTTGACAAAGAACTCCATAAATAAATACAGGAAGTAAAAGATTACTTCAATAGGGAGATAGAGGCTCTAAAGAGAAACCAAACAGAAATTCCAGAAATAAAAGAAGCAATAAACCAAAATAAAAGCTCAATCGAAAGTATCACCAACAGAGTAGATCACTTGGAAGAAAGAACCTCAGACAATGAAGACAAAATATATATCCTAGAGAAAAATCTAGATTACACAGCAAAAAATTGTAAGAAACCAAGAACAGAACATTCAAGAATTATGGGACAACATAAAAAGACCAAACTTAAGAGTGATTGGGGTAGAGGAGGGGGCAGAGTTTCAAGCCAAAGGAATGAGTAATTTATTTAATGAAATAATTACAGAAAATTTTCCAAACTTGAGGAATGAATGGGAAAACCAAGTTCAAGAGGCTTACCGAACACCAAACATACAAAATCACAACAGATCCACACCAAGACACATTATAATGAAAATGCCTAATATACTGAGCAAGGAGAGAATATTAAAAGCCACAAGAGAAAGGAAACAGATTACATATAGGGGAAAACCAATCAGACTATGTTCAGATTTTTCTACCCAGACCTTAAAAGCAAGAAAATCCTGGAATAGCATATTTCAAGCTCTGAATGAAAAGGGATGTCAACCAAGAATCTTATTTCCAGCAAAAGTGAGCTTTAGATTCGAAGATGAAATAAAAACCTTCCACAACAAGCAAAAGGTAAAAGATTTCACATCTCGAAAGCCAGCACTTCTGAACATCCTGGGCAAAATCTTTCATGAAGAAGAAGAGAAAAATAACAATGAAAATCAACAAAGGGAGATATTAAACTAAGGGAAATACCAACCAGAAGAGAAACCAAATCCAGCTAAAGAGCATAATACAAATAAAAATGGATGGGAATAAAAATCACATCTCAATAATAACCCTGAATGTTAATGGCCTAAAATCACCATTCAAAAGACACAGATTATATGAATGGATTAAAAGAAATGACCCAACAATTTGCTTTCTCTAAGAAACACACCTCATAGAAAAAGACATCAATAGACTGAAGGTGAAAGGCTGGGAAAAGTCTTATCACTCACATGGCCTGCGGAAGCAAGCAGGGGTTTCCATTCTCATCTCAAATAAGGTAGACTTCAAGCCAAAGTTAATCAAAAGGGACAAAGATGGATATTTCTTACTACTTAAGTGAACCATTCATCAACAGAATATAACAATCATAAATCTATATGCCCCAAATAATGGAGCACCTACATTCATCAAACAAACTCTTCTCAAGTTCAAGAGTAAAATTGACCACAACACAGTTATTCTAGGGGATTTCAACACACCTCTCTCACCAATGGATAGATCATCCAAACAAAAGCTAAACAAAGAAACCTTAGGCCTCCTTAAAACAATTAATAACTTAGACCTAACGGACATATATAGAATATTTCATCCCTCAGTAAACGAATACACTTTTTTCTCAGTAGCACATGGCTCCTTCTCCAAAATAGACCATATATTATGTCACAAGGCAACTCTCAGCAAATATAAAAAAATAGAGATACTACCCTGCATGCTATCAGACCATAAAGGGATGAAATTGGAAATCAATGACAAAACAAGAAATAAGAAAAAACTACTCCATCAACTGGAAGCTAAACAACATGCTACTGAATGAACAAGGGGTTGAAGAAGACATCAAAGAGGAGATTAAAACATTCCTACAGGTAAATGAGAACACAGATACATCGTATAGAAATCTCTGGGACACTATGAAGGCAGTAGTAAGAGGAAAATTCATTGCACTGAGTTCATTCCTTAAAAGGAAAAAACAACAACAACAACAAATAAATGACTTAACATCACACCTGAAAGCACTAGAAAAAGAAGAACAGCTCAACACCAAGAGCAGTAGAAGACATGAAATAATTAAAATCAGAGCATAAATTAATGAAATTGAGACTAAGGAAACAATTCAAAGAATTGACAAAACTAAAAGTTGGCTCTTTGAAAAAATAAACAAAATTGACAGACCCTTAGTGATGCTAATGAAAAGAAGAGAAAAAACTCAAATTATTAACATTCGTGATGAAAAAGGGAATATCACAAGAAACACCTCAGATATACAGAAGATAATTAGAAATTACTTTGAAAACTTGTACTCTAATAAAATAGAAAATACTGAATGCATTGACAGATTTCTAGAGTCATATGATTTACCTAAACTGGATCTGGAGGCTATACACAATTTAAACAGATTGATTACAAGTGAATAAATAGAAGATGCCATCAAGAAGCTACCAACAAGGAAAAGTCCAGGACCTGATGGGTTTACAGCAGAGTTCTACAAGACTTTTAAAGAAGAACTAATACCAATGCTCTTCAAACTATTTCAAGAAATAGAAAAAGAGGGAGCTCTTCCAGACTCTTTCTATGAGGCCAATATTACATTAATTCCAAAGCCAGGCAAAGACACATCCAAAAAAAAAAAAAAAAAAAAAAAAACTTCAGGCCAATATCTTTAATGAACATAGATGCAAAAATCCTCAACAATATTCTGGCAAATCAGATACAAAAACATATCAAAAAGATAGTGCACCAAGAACACGTGGGGTTTATTCCAGGGATGCAAGGCTGGTTCAACATTTGGAAATCAATAAACATAATACATCACATCAATAGACTTAAAGATAAAAATCATATGATTATCTCAATAGACGCAGAAAAAGTGAAGGAGCCTATAATCAAGGAGATAGCTAAAGATTGCGGTTAGCTGAGAGCCATAAAAGATGTTCTAGTTTCCACCTGATATTAATACATTATTCAAAGAATCTTTGTATGCCCGTGAACACTGCGTGACGCACCTGTAAGCTCGAGCTGTAAGCACGTGTCCTTGTTAAAGCTATATGTATGTATATAACTGGGTGACTGGGTGAGGTTCGCCCTACTCAACCTGGGACTTCCTAATCCCTGTAGCTATTCCAAAAAACTATTACCTTATAACCCTTGATATAAAAGACTGTTTCTTTTTCCATTCCCCTACATCCTCTGGATGCCCCCAGGTTTGCTTTTTCAATTCTCTTCTATTAATAATAATGGCCCTGATAAAAGATATCAATGGAAAGTATTGCCGCAGGGAAAGGCAAATAGCCCTACACTGTGCCAACTATATGTGGACAGAGGCTATACAGCCCATTAAAAACAAATATCAAGACCTTATGTGTCTACACTACATGGACGATGTTTTATTAGCTCACCCTAATCAACAAATCTTATTTAATATATTTAGTGAAATAACAAAAAATCTAAAAAAATATGGATTATATATAGCAGAATGTTCAAAGCAGATCACCTATACTATATTTAGGCTTTTTAAAATCATGGATTACTTTGTTAAACCCCAAAAAATTCTAATAAGTAAAGAACATTTGACCACCCTCAATGATATTCCAAAAATTACTGGGTGACATTAATTGGCTTCGCCCTACACTAAGCCTCACTACTGGAGGACAATTAAAACCCTTATTTGACAATCCTTCGTGGGAGGGAAACCCGACCCAATCCTCCCCCCCCCCCCCCCCTGACCCATCCTCACCTCGAACATTAACTCCTGAGGCCAGGAGAGCTCTAAAAATTAGTAGAACAGGCCATTGAAAGATCCCATTGCGATAGATTTTGGTTTGATTTTGCACAACCACTAATAATTGATTATTATTCCTTCACAATATACTTCCAACAGGGATGTATTTTTGGCAACAGGGACCTATATTATGGATACATTGCCTGTCTCTCCTAAAAGTACAATTGAGTCTTATACCTCCATGGTGGCTAAACTTATTCTTCAAGGACTTAAAACCTCTACTAAAATATTTGGAATTCATCCCGCTACTATTATTACTCCTTATTCTATTCATCGTCACAGGTTGAATATTTGTGCTCCTTCAATGATAAATGATTGGGCTATAGCTAGATGCTCTATCTTCTGCAAATTTTGACAATCATATTCCTAAATCTCCTATACTGTCCTTTTGTATCAATCATCCTATCATAATCCCACAGGTAATAAAAAATCAACCCATTCCTAAAGCAATTTAATGTATTTACGATGGATCCTCTAACGGTACTGCTGCAGTAGTCACTCAAAATGAAAAAAAATGATTCATAATCACTAATCAAAAATCAGCTCAATTAGTGGAACTCGAAGCTATAATAATAGCTCTGGAAAATTTTAAAGAACAGCCTATGAATGATTTTTTCAGACAAGCCATTATATTGTACATGCTGTCCCAAAATTGGAGCTAGCAGGTCCTATTAGCACCACATACTCTTTTAAATTGTTTTCTCAAATCCAAAATCTTCCTATGGCAACGAAAAGAACCTTTATTTATAGGTCACATAAGAGCTCACACTAATCTGGGTCCTCTCCATGAAGGTAATCAAAAAGCTTCTAAAACAATATTTATATTTAGTGTGTGTGGGGAAGAAGAAGGTGGTGGTTGGAGTTAGAGCATTTGGAGTGATTGCTGGAGCTGGAGAGAGCTTTTTGCTGAGGCATATACATCCACATCCTTCAAACAATTTTTGTACAAAGTTCAATATTATTTAATCACGCTGCTCCAAGCGACTTCCGCTTCAGGCAGCGACAAAAAAGCATTTGACAAAATACAGCACCCCTTTATGTTCAAAACACTGGAAAAACTAGGAATATCAGGAACATATCTCAACATTATAAAAAGCTATTTATGCAAGGCCCAGAGCTAACATTATCTTAAATGGAGAAAAATTGAAAGCATTCCCTCTAAAAACTGGAACAAGACAGGGATGCTCCCTTTCACCACTGCTATTTAACATAGTACTGGAAACTCTGGCCAGAGCAATTAGACAGACGAAAGAAATTAAAGGGATCCAGATAGGAAAAGAAGAGCTCAAATTAGCACTATTTGCTGATGACATGATAATCTACTTAGAAGACCCAAAAAACTCTACCAGAAAACTTTTACAACTATTAAATGAATTTGGCAAAGTAGCAGGATACAAAATCAATACCCATAAGTCAAAGGCATTTTTGTACATCAGTGAAAAAGCCTCTGAAAGGGAAATGATGAAAACTACCCCATTTGCAATAGCATCAAAAAAAATAAAATACCTGGGAATCAACCTAACGAAAGAGGTGAAAGACCTCTATAAGGAAAATTATAGAACACTAAAGAAATAAATCATAGAAGAACTCAGAAGATGGAAAGACCTACCTTGCTCTTGGATAGGTAGAATCAATATTGTCAAAATGTCCATACTATTGCATTATACAGATTTAATGCAATTCCAATCAAAATCCCAATGTCATTCTTCAAAGAAATAGAAAAAGCAGTCATGAAATTCATCTGGAGAAATAAGAGACCCAGAATAGCCAAAGTAATCCTGAGCAAGAAAAGTGAAGCAGGAGGCATCACCATACCAGACTTTAAATTATACTATAGAGCAATAGTAACAAAAACAGCTTGGTATTGGCACCAAAACAGACTGGTGGACCAATGGTACAGACTTGAGGACACAGAGACTAATACATATAATTTCAGTTATCTTATATTAGACAAAGGCGCCAAAAATGTACAGTGGAGAAAGGATAGCCTCTTCAACAAATGGTGCTGGGAAAACTGGAAATCCATATGCAACAAAATGAAATTAAACCCTTATCTCTCACCATGCACAAAACTCAATTCAAAGTGGATCAAGAACCTAGGAATTAGACGAGAGACAATACACCTAATAGAAGAAAAAGTAAGCTCCAATTTCCAACATGTCGGATTAGGCCCCAAGTTCCTTAATAAGAATCCTGTAGCGCAAGAACTATTACCAAGAATTAGTGAATGGCATAGATTTAAATTAAAAGCTTCTTCTCAGCAAAAGAAACAATCAGTGAGGTGAATAGAGAGCCAACTAATTGGGAACAAATATTTAATACATGCACATCAGATAGAGCACTAATTTCTAGAATATATAAAGAACTAAAAAAACTTAACACCAAAAAAGCAAATAACCCAATCAATAATTGGTCTAAGGAATTGAAAAGACACTTCTCAGAAGAAGATACACATTTAATCAACAAATACATGAAAAAATGTTCAACATCGCTGGCAATTAGAGAAATGCAAATCAAAACTACTCTAAGATTTCATTTCACTCCAGTCAGAATGGCAGCTATCAAGAACACAAACAACAATAAATGTTGGAGAGGATGTGGGGAAAAAGGCACACTCATACATTGCTGGTGGGACTGCAAAATGGTGCAACCGCTATGGAAAGCAGTATGGAGATTTCTTGGGAAAATGGGAATGGAACCAACCTATGACCCAGCCATCCCACTCCTGGGTCTGTTCCCAAAAGACTTAAAAACAGCATATTACAGTGACACAGCCACTTCAATGTTTATAGCAGCACAATTCATAATAACTAGGTTGTGGAACCAACCTAGATGTCCTTCAGTAGATGAGTGGATAAAGAAAATGTGGTATATATACAAAATGGAATTTTACTCAGCAATAAGAGAGAATAAAATAATGGCATTTGCAGGTAAATGGATGAAGTTGGAGAATATAATGCTAAGTGAAATTAGTCAATCTCAAAAATCCAAATACCGAATGTTTTCTCTGATATAAAGAGGCTAGTTCACAGTGTTGTTGGAAGGGGGTACATAGGATCAGAGGAACACTAGAATGGTCAACAGAAAGGGAGGGGAAGGGAGGGAGCAAGGGGGGAGGGGGGAAGGAAAAGAAATTGGTGGTTGAATGAGATGGATATCATTATCCTAAATGCATGATTGAAGATCTGAATGGTACTTATATACTTTGTATACAAGCAGTTGTATGTAAAAAGATACTATACTTGTGCATTATGAATAAGTAAATAAATAATTAAAAAAAAGAAAAGAAAAGAAACCAGACATAAAAGACCACATAGTGTATGAGACCATGTATGTGCAATGTCTAGAACAGGCAAATCCACAGGGACAGAAAGTAAATTAGTGGTTGCCAGACACTGGAAAGAGGGGAAATTAGGGAGTGAGTGCTGTGGATTTGGGATCTTTTTTTTGAGGGGTAATAAAATTGTTTTCAATTAAATAGTGGTAATGGTTACACAATCCCTTGAATATAATAAAAACCACTGATTTTTGCACTTTTTGCTTTCAATGGTACACCATTTATTTTGTTTCAGTCATGTGTTAAATTTTAGTATTTCATATTTAAATTCTTTTTAAATTTTTTATTCTAAGTTGTTATAAATGACAGCAGAATGCATTACATTTCATGTTACACATATAGAGCACATTTTTACATATCTCTGGTTGTATGCAAAGTATATTCACACCATTCGTGACTTCATACATGCACTTAGGGTAATGATATTCATCTCATTCCACCATCTTTTTTTTTCTTTACCCTTTTGCCCCCTCCCTTCCCCTCCCTCCCCATGGTGATTCTAGTGTTCCTCTAATCCTCCTATTCTCCCCATCCCACCCCAACTGTGAATTGGCCTCCTTATATCAGAGAAAACATTTGACATTTGGCTTTTAGGGATTGGCTAACTTCACTTAGCATTTTATTTTCTAACTCCATCCATTTACCTGCAAATGTCATGATTTTATTCTCTCTTATTGCTGAGTAATACTCCATTGTGTGTATATACCACATTTTCTTTATCCATTCATTTACTGAAGGGCATCTAGGTTGGTTCCACAGTTTAGCTATTGTGAATTGTGCTGCTATAAACATTGATGTGGCTGTGTCCCTGTAGTATGCTGTTTTCAAGTCTTTTGGGTAAAGACCAAGGAGTGGGATAGCTGGGTCATAAGGTGGTTCCATTCCAAGTTTTCCAAGGTATCTCCATACTGCTTTCCATATTGGCTGCACCACTTTGCAGTCCCACCAACAATGTATGAGTGTGCCTTTTTCTCCACATGCTCTCCAACATTTATTGCTGTTTGTGTTCTTAATAGCTGCCATTCTAACAGGTATGAGATGAAATCTTAAAGTGGTTTTGATTTGCATTTCTCTAATTGCCAGAGAGGTTGAGCATTTTTTTCATGTATTTGTTGATTGTGTATCTTCCTCTGAGAAGTGTCTGTTCAGTTCCTTGGCTCATTTATTGATAGGGTTATTTGTTTTTTTGGTGTTAAGATTTTTCAGTTCTTTATATATTCTAGAGATTAGTGCTCTATCTGACGTGCATGGGGTAAAAATTTGTTCCTAATTAGCAGGCTCTCTGTTCAGCTCACTGTTTCTTTTGCTGAGAAGAAGCTTTGTAATTTGAGTCTATCCCATTTATTGATTCTTGGTATTAATTCTTGTTCTACAGGATTCTTATTAAGGAACTTGGGGCCTAATCCAACATGTTGGAGATTAGAGCTTACTTTTTCTTCTATTTGGTGTAGTGTCTCTGGTCTAATTCCTATATCCTTGATCCACTTTGAGTTGAATTTTGTGCATGGTGAGAGATAGAGGTTCAATTTCATTTTATCACATATGGATTTCCAGTTTTCCCAGCACCATTTGTTGAAGAGACTATCTTTTCTCCAATGTACATTTTTGGCACCTTTGTCTAATATAAGATAACTGAAATTATATGTATTAGTCTCTGTGTCCTCTATTCTGTACCATTGGTCTACTGGCCTATTTTGGTGCCAATACTATGCTGTTTTTGTTACTATTGCTCTGTAGTATAATTTAAGGTCTGGTATAGTGATGCCACCTGCTTCACTCCTCTTACTAAGGATTGCTTTAGCTATTCTGGGTCTCTTATTTTTCCAGATGAATTTCATGACTGTTTTTTCTATTTCTATGAGGGATGTCATTGGGATTTTGATTGGCATTGCATTAAATCTGCATAGTGCTTTTGGTAGTATGGTCATTTTGACAATATTAGTTCTGCCTATCCAAGAACAGGGTAGATATTTCCATCTTCTAAGGTCTTCCATAATTTCTTTCTTTAGTGTTCTGTAGTTTTCATTATAGAGGTCTTTCAGGTCTTTTGTTAAGTTGATTCCCAAGTATTTTATTTTATGATGTTATTGTAAACAGGGTAGTTTTCCTCATTTTGCTTTCAGAGGATTTGTCTCTGATATATAGAAATGTCTTAGATTTATGGGTGTTGATTTTGTATCATGCTACTTTGCTGAATTCATTTATGAGTTCTAGAAGTTTTCTGGTGGAATTTTTTGGTTCTTCTAGGTATAAAATCATATCATCAGCAAATAATGATAATTTGAGTTCTACTTTACCTGTCTGTATCCCTTTAATTTCTTTCGTCTGTCTTATTGTTCTGGCCAGCATTTCAATTACTCTGTTGAATAGAAGTGGTGCAAGATGGCATCCCTGTTTTGTTCCAGGTTTTAGAGGGAATGCTTTCAATATTTCTCCATTTAGAATAATGTTGGCCTGGGGATTAGCATATATAGCTTTTATGATGTTGAGATATGTTCCTGTTATCCCTAGTTTTTCTAGTGTTTTTAGCATGAAAGGGTGCTGCATTTTGTCAAATGCTTTTTCTGCATCTATTGAGATAATCATATGGTTTTTATCTTTGAGTCTATTGATGTGATGAATTACATTTATTGTTTTCCGTATGTTGAACCATCCTTGCATCCCTGGAATGAACCCCACTTGATCATGGTATATTATATTTTTGATATGTTTTTGTATTTGTTTTGCTAGAATTTTTGCATCTATATTCATTAAAGATATGGGTCTGAAGTTTTTTTTTTTGGATGTGTCTTTGCCTGGTTTGGGGATCAGGGTGATGTTGGCCTCATAGAATGAGTTTGGAAGAGCTCCCTCTTTTTCTATTTCCTAAAATAAATTGAAGAGTATTGGTATCAGTTCTTCTTTGAAGGTCTTGTAGAACTCATCTGTGTATCCATCTGGTCCTGGGCTTTTCTTGGTTGGTAGGCTTTTGATGGCATCTTCTATTTCGTCACTTGAAATTGGTCTGTTCAAATTATGTATATCATCCTGCTTAAGTTTGGGCACATCATACAACTCTAGAAATCTGTCAATGCCTACAGTGTTTTGTATTTTGTTGGAGTACAAGTTTTCAAAATAATTTCGAGTTATTTCCTGTATTTCCATAGCGTTTGTTGTGATATTTCCTTTTTCATCACATATGTTAGTAATTTGAGTTATCTCTCTCCTTCTCTTTGTTAGCCTGGCTAAGGGTCTGTCAATTTTATTTATTTTTTCAAAGAACCAACTTTTTTGTTTTGTCAATTTTTTTCAATTGTTTCTTTTGTTTCAATTTCATTTATTTCAGCTCTGATTTTAATTATTTCCCGTCTTCTACCACTTTTGGTGTTGGATTGTTTTTTCTTTTTCTAGAGCTTTGAGATGTAATTTTAAGTCATTTATTTGTTGACTTTTTCTTCTTTTGAGGAATGAACTCAAAGCAATGCACTTTCCTCTTAGAACTGCCTTCATAGTGTCCCAGAGATTTTGATATGTTGTGTCTGTGTTCTCATTCACCTCTAAGAATTTTTTAATCTCCCCTTTGATGTCATCTGCCTCTCATTGCTCGTTCAGTATCATATTATTTAGTCTCCAGGTGTTGGAGTAGCTTTTATTTCTTATTTTATCATTGATTTCTAATTTTATTCTATTATGGTCGGGTAGAATGCAGGGTTGCAGGAGCCCTGTTTGGGAAGATAGCTAAGATTGCGGTTGACTATTGGGCCATAGACATTTTTGGGCATTTCCGCCTTCCGTAGTCTCACAGGACTTGGTCTGGGATCTCGCGGGACTTGGTCGAGGATCTCGAGAGATTTGAACGGTGACTCAGCAGATCGAGCGAGCGCCATTGCTGCTTGGGCGCATGGGAAGAGACCAGATAGAGGAAAGACAGGGTTATCGCTATTGTATAGATATATTATAGTTTCTTGTAAGATTAAAGAATATTTTCGTCTCCATCCTGTCTCCGGACTCCTTCCCGCAGCGCTGCCGTTCCAGGCTGCAATCCCTTTCCGGCGACTACACAGGGTAGTATCTAAACTTTTTTGTATTTGCTCAGAGTTGTTTTGTGGCATAGTATATGGTCTATTTTAGAGAAGGTTCCATGTGCTGCTGAGAAGAAAGTGTATTCACTTGTTGAAGGATGAAATATTCTATATAAGTCAGGTTAAGTCTAAGTTGTTTATTGTATTTTTGAGTTCTATAGTTTTTTAAAATATTTATTTATTTGCTTTAGTTGTACACAATGTGTTTATTTTTACGTGGTGCTGAGGATCGAACCCGGGCCGCACACATGCAAGGCGAGCGCTCTACCACTGAGCCACAATCCCAGCCCGAGTTCTATAGTTTTTTGTTCAGCTTTTGTTTGGAAGATCTATCCAGTGGTGAAAGGGGTGTGTTAAAGTCACCCAGAATTATTGTGTTGTGGTCAATTTGATTCTTAAACTTCAGGAGAGTTTGTTTGATGAACATGGATGCTCCATTGTTTGGGGCATATATATTTATAATTGTTAAGTCTTGTTGGTGTATGGTTCCCTTGAGCAGTATATAGTGTCCTTCTTTATCCCTTTTGATTGACTTTAGCTTGAAGTCTATTTTGTTTGATATGAGGATGGAAACCCCTGCTTGTTTCCTCTGTCCATATGAGTGGTAGGATTTCTCCCAACCTTTTACCCTCAGCCTATATATGTCTTTCCCTATGAGATGAGTCTCTTGGAGACAGCATGTTGTTGGGTCTGTTTTTTTTGATCCAATCTGCTATTCTATGTCTTTTGATTGGTGAGTTTAGGCCATTAACATTCAGAGTTATTATTGAGATGTGTTTTGTATTCCCAGCCATTTTTGTTTATTTGAGAAACCTTGACATGGTTTCTCTTCTGATTTTTTTTTTCCTTTAGTGTAATACCTCCCTCTGTTGATTTTCATCATTGTTTTTCTTTTCCTCTTCATGGAATATTTTGCCAAGGATGTTCTGTAGTGCTGGCTTTCTACTTGTAAATTCTTTTAACTTTTGTTTATCATGGAAGGTTTTTATTTCGTCCTCAAATCTAAAGCTTAATTTGGCTGGGTATAAGATTCTTAGTTGGCATCCCTTTTCCTTCAGAGCTTGGAACATGTTGTTCCATGATCACCTAGCTTTGTGTGTCTGAATTGAAAAATCTGCTGTGATACAAATTGGTCTCCGCCTATATGTGATCTGATTCCTCTCTTTTGTGGCCTTTAAAATTCTATCCTTGTTCTGTATGCTAGGCATTTTTATTATAATGTGTCTTGGTGTAGATCTGTTGTAATTTTGTACATTTGATGTCCTATAGTCCTCTTGTATTTGGTTTTCCAATTCATTCTTCATGCTTGGGAAATTTTCTGATATTATCTCATTGAAGAGGTTGTGCATTCCTTTGGTTTGAAACTCTGTGCCTTCCTCTATCCCAATTATTCTTAGATTTGGTCTTTTGATGCTGTCCCATACTTCTTGGATGTTCTGTTCATGGTTTCTTACTATTTTCATTGTGTGGTCAACTTTATTTTCAAGATTATATACTTTGTCTTCTTCATTGTCTGAAGTTCTTTCTTCCAGTTGATCTAGTCTGTTGGTGATGCCTTCAATTGTGTTTTTTATTTGGTTAATTGTTTCCTTCATTTCAAGGATTTCTGACTGGGTTTTTTTTTTTTTTTTTTCAGAGTTTCTATCTCTTTTTTGAAGTATTATTTTGCTACCTGTATTTGCTCTCTTATATCTTTGTTGTAGTGGTCAATTTTTGCCTGTATTTGCTCATTTAGGTCATTCTTTGATTCACAGATTATTTTAATTATGAACCTTCTGAACTCCTTCTCTGACATTTCTTCAACTTCGCTGAGTATGCGTTCTGTTATTGTATAATCCTGGTTTGTTTAGGGTATTTTCCTCCACTGATTTTTCATGATGTCTATTTGCTTTACTTTCTCGCAGTGTAGATCTGAGTTATTACAGTTTCTTCCCTATATTCTTATAATACCCTTGCAGGTTGTCTGTTCCTCCCCTTAGTGCTGGACTATCAGAACCTGCCTCTGACCCTCAAAGTATGCTACCTGAGGCTGGGTTCATGCTGGTTGGTGTGGGCCGAACTGGTTGATTCTGAGCTCCTGCCGTGGTCTGGGGCTAACCGCACTGGGGTGAAGGTCAGCGGGACTGCCCTGGGCCCGCCTGGGCTCAGTCAGAGTTGGCAGGTCTGTCCTTGCTGTCTCCTGCTCTGGGGCAGAAGTCGGTGGGACTGGATTGAGCCTGGGCCTGGCAGCACTCTGATGTAGGACCTCGGGACTGCCCTGGGCCCGCCTGTACTCTAAGCAGAGTTGGTGGGTCTGTCCTTGCTGTCTCCTGCTCTGGGGCAGAGGTCTTCGGGGCTGGCTAGAGCCTGGTCGCACACCAGCAGGGGTTGGTGGGACTGACCTTGGGCTGGCCACACTTGGGTGAAGGTCAGCGGGACTGCCCTGGGCCCGCCTGGGCTCAGGCAGAGTTGGCAGGTCTGTCCTTGCTGTCTCCTGCTCTGGGGCAGAGGTCGGCGGGGATTTTTGCACTTTGAAAGGGCAATTTATGGTAAATAAATTATATCTCAATAAAGCTATTATATAAAAAATGTGTACCCTTTCTATTTTATCTATCATCCTGTGCCTTATGGGTATATTTCCTCTATTTCTTCATGTCCCTATAATAATCACTCCATTAAGGAACATTTTTTAACTTCTAAAATTCAAGTTTCTCTGTGCATGACAATGAACTTCACCAACCATGTCCCATGCCAAGAAGTAATCACTCCTCTCTACCCCCTCATGCCCACAGATCTTAATGTGTTAATATTTTTCTAAGGACCAGGACTTGGGTTTGAAGGTCACATACATTGCAGAGAGGTGAGAACATGAAAATGACTCAACACAACTGGAAAACCAAGAGCACGTGTAATACTACAAATGGGGCCCAGTATCACCCTCCTCCCATATGCATGAGTCATCATCATCATGGTTGGCACCTTCCCCGTGATGGACGTGGGACAGTGTGATTGTGTGTGGTGGGGGTAATGCATTCTCTGAAATGTAAAAAAGCCCAAACTCAGAATCTCTGGAACCCTGATGAATGGAAGCTCAGCCACGTTTTCTGTTTGCCTGCTTTTTCTTTTTGGCAACAAAATATGAAGTTCATATCAGGAAATTATTTTCTTCAAAAGCTGAGGCAAAGCAACCAAAAGTTAAAACAGGGAATTTCAAGAATCTCAATGATGAGACAGAGTAGGAACTCTCCAAGTGTAAGAAAAATTTACTGAGGTGGTATCTACTAATGGGATGAGAACATTTTAGATCAAGACCTAGACTACAGGTCTCCTAACTGCTGGCCTCATAAGTATCCCTCAATACTGCAGTCTCTACTCATGACATTTCACCAAAACTTTCAGAAATGAGAGTTTAAAGAAACACATGCACAAAGTAACATAGTTTTCTGCTTATTCCTGAGTAAGCCCAGAAAATTCTCTTATCACCTAGAGTTTAACTCAGTATCAATGACTATGTGTGCATATACATACATATGGATATCATATGAATATTGTACTATGTGTTTACACACACTTACTAGCTTGGATCATATGAATTTGCTGGTATTTGACCATTTTAGTGTAGAAAACAACTTGTGATTCAGCCCAAAACACCTATATACTTTAGATTTATATAGAGAAATATGTCTATTTAATAACCTTAAACTAGTAACCAAGAAAATTAGGTTCTCAAATTTCTCATAGTGAATTTTCTCATTTTACACCACCTATCTATATCCTTTCGTCCTGCCAGAGAGTGAAGGCTCACCATGGGTCTGTATTTAAAGACAAGGATGACAAGAATGTCATCTCCAAAAATGGTTAATTTTTATTTCCTGTTAAAAACAGTAGGAAAAAAAAAAAACAGTAGAAAAGTACACATGATGATAGTGAAGGAGAGAAGAGGTATCTCATGAGTAGGAAAAAATGTGATAAAGGATGTCTTCCTTAAAAAGATAAAATCAGACTCAGACAAATATAAAATCAACACATATTAAACATTTTTTTTTTACTAATTAATTAAATGAGGGCAATATTGAGATGTTGCAACCAATTCAAGAGAATTCCAAGAATATATATACACATACATGGAAGAAGAAGTAATTATAAAATGAATTTATAAATGGTCTTAAAGTGTTCCTTCCCAAGACAATGATCAATTGCGTTCCAACAGTGACAGTTGCACAACTGATTTTTATTTGTATATACTAGAGTAATATGCACTCTTATCAGTTTTCTACAATTTATGAAGTAGTAAAAATATCTCAAATACAATGAAAGGTGGGGGGGTGACCTTAGAGGATGAACATATAAATATAGAATTATAGACATCAACTTGTTTTTGTTGTTGTTTTGGTGCTGACAATTGAACCCAGAGCCTCACACATGTGTTCCACCACTAAGCTACATACCAGTCCTACATTGTTTCCCCACATTTAAAATCTTTCATAACTTTTCATGATAACTGACTAGATGAGCAAGGCAGACCGCATGATACTACAGAATTCACCACCCTTGGTTATTTTCACCATTAAATGGGACATATATTCCTTCTCGTCTGCCAGGGTTAAAGGAACATTTTTATTTAGTGAGTTTTTAAAAAGATGCTCAAGTGGATTATTCTAGTTCAGAATATATTTTGTTCTTGTACAAAAATGGGGGGACATGTGAGAGAGATCTTTTGGAGTAGAGATCACCAGCAGGAAGTTTTAGAGCTGTTCTGAATGTGTTGATGAGGGGAGTGAGGGTGTTGTGTAGAGGGAGGAAAGTGTTCTGAGGGCTGGTGAAACTGGATTCCAGTGATGGAATCCACAACTGGTGATTTGTCTGTGATTATAGAAGAGGGAAAGACAGGACAAACTGCTGTAGATTCATCTCTGGAAAAGGGAGAGAGGCTGATGAAGGGCTGGGGAGGGACTCTCCTCTTATATGCATTATCATGTTCATTCTCACAGAAGACTCAGGGAAATGTTGGGGGACTATCTTCATTTCTGAGAGAAGAAAACAGGATTCTAGAAACTCAGGACATCACCAGAGGCAGAATTTGCTGCCACACATCTGGTTCTGCCCAGGGCTCATGATAATTTTTGGAAGATACTCAAGGATGGTTAATGTTTATTTCCTTTGAAATCAGAAGAAAAATATACATGATAATAGTGAAAATATAATAGTAACTTCAACCTGGACTGTATTTGTAAATACAGCAATGCAAAGAGGTAAAATAATTTAAAATAATTTTTATAGAGGAAGGGACCCACAAAAACAATGATGCCATTTGTTACATTTCAGAGGATGTCCACACTTATCTTGGGTTTTGTTGTGAACCCAGTACTGATTCCTAGAACTTATTTGCCTCCACTTAGGCCAAAGAAACTCCTTCTTATTCCTTCTCTGGAAAATACAACTCTTACAATTCGTTCCAAGCATAAAAGTAATTGATCTGTCTCTAAAATTATTTTTTAAACTCCTAGTCAACTACCATGTTGAAATAAGAAAAATGGGACTGTGGAGTCCCCAAGGCAGAGCAATGAATGACATTTTAAAATGACAAACAGTTTTCAGCCATTAGTCATAAACTTGAGCAATGATCATGGTCCCTGCTGGAAAGATGATGTTTGTAACTGAAGGTTCACAGGGAAGTTAGCCTACTGTGATTTATCCTCTTGCCAGACACTGAGCTGTAGCACCTGTTGCTCACTGGTATTTCAGTTCCTATTCTGAGTAGTTGGTCAAGGATCTCGAGATCCTCAATGACATAAAGGGTAAATGTTTCCCAGGAAATGATGTTGTGACCTCAAGTGTACAGTGGAGGTGAAAAGTTCTCAACTGGAAAAGAGAGGAGTTTTAGATTCTAGCCTGGCTCTTACACTGACTTGGTGTTGCATCTTGCAACATGGGACTTCATTTCTTTGGGCCTCTGTTTTCTTACCATAAAATGAGAGATAATTCCAGCTCCAATTTTGTGATTCTCAGGAAAGAAAATGTGAAAAACGGTCACAGATTAAAAAACATTGAAATGAATTTGACATTTACCCAAATTTACCAATTGCCAACAACACCTCTCCCAAAAAAGATCCTATTTATCAATCCATTTCAGAAGGGCTTTTAGTTGAAATTCTGGTTGCCATAAGCTCCTGGCCATAAGTTCATATAATAGCAATACCCTGCATTGGTCCATTATTTAGTTTTGATTTTCAACAGTACAAAGAAAACCACAAGGTGCTGTTATTACTTCTCTTAGAAAGGTGAGAGCCCAAGACTCAGAGTGGTCAGGGACTAAGCCTAAATTTAGATTTCCATGCACCAGATAAGTCATCCAAGTATGGTGATTACTTCTCTTGATAATTCCACAATATGAAGATACTTTGACTACATCAGATGAATTGCAGTCATAGGACTGGATGAAAACCAGTCCCAGAAATATTAAAAAAACTGAAATTCTGGTGTTATCTTCACTACCACTTACAAAGGTAAATGGTAGGCCTATGTATGTAGCTTCTACCATGGACTAAAGGACAATATATTCATAAAATTAGAAACTTCACACATAACTTAATATTTAATTAAAAATTTAAAATCAACATATTGAAGCATCACAAATCAAACCAAAAATAAAATTAACCTCCCAAGTTAAATAAATATATTCTCTTTTCTATTTCAAATTTTTAGCACCAAATATTTTTTTCATTTCTGTGAAGTATGTTCTTCATAATATTATGTTCTTCATTAATATTAATTAATATTAATGTTAACATAATTATATATAGTGAGAACTCCCTCTCCGTTTACAAAGAAATGTCCCAACCATAGCTTTCTTTAAGATTATGGTGATTAAAAAAAAAAAAAAAAAAGATTACGGTGATATATATATGGCATAAATATAACATATTTTAACACTATTTCTGTGTTGTATTAGCTTTCTTGTTATTGTAACAAAATACTGCATACAATCAACTTAAAAAGAGAAAAGATTTCTTCTGGCTTACAGTTTTGGAAGTTTCAGTCTATGCTTGATTGGCCCTGTTGTTTTGGGGCCTGAGGGAAGGCAGCACATCACAGTGGGAGTATTGGCATGGCTGAGGCACTGGCTCACTTCATGGTGGACAGGAAACAGAGACAAGAAGGTGCTGAAATGTCAATATCCCCTTCAAAGATATATTCCCAATTACCTAAGACTTCCCTCCCAAAGTTCCAGGCTGGGGACACGAGCCTTTAATGGGCCTTTGGAGAACATTCCAGATCCAAACTATTGAGCATGTGTATGCTCAATTCCTGTGCTAAGCAATTCTCCCATTTGTCTTTTCAAACTCTCCCTTCCCAGGTTTGGTCATGGGATTGTGAAGTTTCTATGTTATTGGATTTCAGTGTTGTCACTAGCCAATAAGATCTGTCTGGTTCATGTGACTAAATCTGGTGATTCATTGAATAGGAAGAGCAATGGGGAGGTATTGGACAGTCATACTTAAAAAAAAAAAAAAGTTCACTGAAAGCAGCTTGTGATTGATGGTGGGATTTTTGTTTACTTAGGAGGATTTTTTTTGTTTGTTTTGGGCATTCATTTCAAATTCTGCAGGAGATGTCATCTTATGCTATCAGTTTGAAAACAAAAACCTAACTCATTATCAGCCTGTGCAAGTATGTGGGATACAAATGACTTTTGGTTTATCAGAAGTACATTCTTTGAATGAACATAGATGCAAAAATCCTCAACAAAATCCTGGCAAATCGGATACAAAAACATATCAAAAAAGATAGTGCACCACGATCAAGTGGGGTTTATCCCAGGGATGCAAGGCTGGTTCAACATTTGGAAATCAATAAACATAATACATCACATCAATAGACTTAAAGATAAAAATCATATGATCATCTCCATTGACGCAGAAAAAGCATTTGACAAAATACAACACCCCTTTATGTTCAAAACACTGGAAAAACTAGGAATATCAGGAACATATCTTAACATTATAAAAGCTATTTATGCAAGGCCCCGAGCTAACATTATCTTAAATGGAGAAAAATTGAAAGCATTCCCTCTAAAAACTGGAACAAGACAGGGATGCCCCCTTTCACCACTGCTATTTAACATAGTACTGGAAACTCTGGCCAGAGCAATTAGACAGACGAAAGAAATTAAAGGGATCAAGATAGGAAAAGAAGAGCTCAAATTAGCACTATTTGCTGATGACATGATAATCTACCTAGAAAACCCAAAAAACTCTACCAGAAAACTTTTACAACTAATAAACAAATTTGGCAAAGTTGCAGGATACAAAATCAATACACATAAGTCAAAGGCATTTGTGTACATCAGCGACAAAGACTCTGAAAGGGAAATGTTGAACAATACCCCATTTGCAATAGCATCAAAAAAAAAAAAAAAATAAAATACCTGGGAATCAACCTAACGAAAGAGGTGAAAGACCTCTATAACGAAAATTATAGAACACTAAAGAAAGAAATTATAGATGAACTCAGAAGATGGAAAGACCTACCTTGCTCGTGGATAGGTAGAATTAATATTGTCAAAATGTCCATACTACCAAAAGCATTATACAGATTTAATGCAATTCCAATCAAAATCTCAATGTCATTCTTCAAAGAAATTGAAATAGCAGTCATGAAATTCATCTGGAAAAATAAGAGACCCAGAATAGCCAAAGCAATCCAGAGCAAGAAAAGTGAAGCAGGGGGCATCACCATACCAGACTTTAAATTATACTATAGAGCAATAGTAACAAAAACAGCATGGTATTGGCACCAAAATAGACTGGTGGATCAATGGTACAGAATTGAGGATACAGAGACTAATACATATAATTACAGCTATCTTATATTAGACAAAGGTGCCAAAAATGTACAATGGAGAAAGGATAGCCTCTTCAACAAATGGTGCTGGGAAAACTGGAAATCCATATGCAACAAAATGAAATTAAACCTTTATCTCTCACCATGCACAAAACTCAATTCAAAGTGGATCAAGGACCTAGGAATTAGACCAGAGACAATACACCTAATAGAAGAAAAAGTAAGCTCCAATTTCCAACAGGTTGGATTAGGCCCCAAGTTCCTTAATAAGAATCCTGTAGCGCAAGAATTACGACCAAGAATTAGTGAATGGGATAGATTTAAACTAAAAAGCTTCTTCTCAGCAAAAGAAACAATCAGTGAGGTGAATAGAGAGCCAACTAATTGGGAACAAATATTTAATACATGCACATCAGATAGAACACTAATCTCTAGAATATATAAAGAACTCAAAAAACTTTACACTAAAAAAACAAATAACCCAATCAATAAATGGGCTAAGGAATTGAGAAGACACCTCTCAGAAGAAGATACACGATTAATCAACAAATACATGAAAAAATGTTCAACATCGCTGGCAATTAGAGAAATGCAAATCAAAACTACTCTAAGATTTCACTTCACGCCAGTCAGAATGGCAGCCATCGAGAACACAAGCAACAATAAATGTTGGAGAGGATGTGGGGAAAAAGGCACACTCATACATTGCTGGTGGGACTGCAAAATGGTGCAACCGTTATGGAAAGCAGTATGGAGATTTCTTGGAAAACTGGGAATGGAACCATCCTATGACCCAGCCATCCCACTCCTGGGTCTATTCCCAAAGGACCTAAAAACAGCATATTACAGTGACACAGCTATCTCAATGTTTGTAGCTGCACAATTCACAATAGTTAGGTTGTGGAACCAACCTAGATGTCCCTCAGTAAATGAGTGAATTAAGAAAATGTGGTATATACGCACAATGGAATTTTACTCAGCAATAAAAGAAAACAAATTAATGGCATTTGCAGGTAAATGGATGAAGTTGGAAGACATAATGCTAAGTGAAGTTAGTCAGTCTCAAAAATCCAAGTACCAAATGTTCTCTCTTATATAAGGAGGCTATTTCAAAGTATAGTTAGATGGGGGTACATAGGAGGATTAGAGGAACACTAGAATGGTCAAGGGAAGGGAGGGTAAGGGAGGGAGCAAGAGGGGAGGGAGGGGGAGAAAAAAAATGTGTTTGAATGAGACGGATATCATTTTCCTTAATGCATGATTGAAGACCTGAATTGTACGAATATACTTTGTATACAAACAGTTGTATGTAAAAAGATACTAAATATATGCACTATGAGTTGTACATATTAAAAATTATAAAAATAAAATTTAAAAAAGAAAAAGAAAAAAAAAAGAAGTACATTCTTTGAGCTTTTAAATGTTTATTTTTTAGTTGTTTTTGGACACAATACCTTTATTTTATTTATGTATTTTTACGTGGTGCTGAGGATTGAACCCAGGGCTGCACATGTGCTAGGCAAGCGCTCTACCACTGAGCCACAACCCCAGCCCTGGAGAAAATATTTTGATAGAAAGAACAAAATACTCAAGGTGATAGGAAGTTCTACGAGTCATTGAGTGAATTTCTTTTTAAAAAAACTTCTGAGTACAAATAATAAAGGTAAAGAAAATATATTGTAAACATTTTGGGAAAATATTAGACATTTAAATTGTCTATAATCCAGAGATACTACTGTTAATATTTCAGTTTGTGTTTTTTATCTTTTCTATCTATTATATGTTTTTACAAAAGCAATGCAATAAAATACTATTTTATATTATGCATTTTTCAATATAACATTGATATTTTTTAATGTGGAGAAATGTCACTGCATTAGTCAGCTTTGCATCACAGTGAACAAAATACCTGACAAGAACAACTTTCTGAGGAGAGGTTTATTTTGATTCACGAGGTCCATGGTTGGCTGAGACCCTTGCTCTGGGCCTAAGGTGAGGCAGTAAGTACATTGTGGTGAAAGGGTATGTCATAGAGGTTGAGGGGCTGCCAGGAAGGTGAATACTGGGGGAGTATTCATGCCCCCAGCAATCCACCACCTTCAGCTACATACTTCCTCCAGCAATACCCCAACAGCCTACTATTATCACTCAGCATATTAAAACTAAAAGAATAGATTAGGTTATAATCTCATAATCTAATTGTTTCACTTCTGAATATTTCTGCTTTAACCCAAGAGCTTTTTGGGGACACTTCATATCCAACCCATAACATTCTGCCTCTGGCCCCTCAAACTCATGTCCATAACACACTGCAAAATACATTTAGTCCATCTCCAAAAGTCCCCTAGTCTAACAGCTCTGACGTTGCCCAAAAGCCTAAGTCCAAAGTCTCCTAAAGAGACTCAATGCAAACTCCTGGCTGTGAGCCCCTGTAAAGATCAAAAACAAGTTACATATACCCTGTGTACAGTGACACAGAATAAGCATGCCCATTCCAAAAGGGAGAAATGGGGATGTAGGAGCCCTAATTAAGGAGATAGCTAAGATTGCGGTTAGCTGTGAGCCATAAAGATGTTCAAGCATTGCCACCTTCCATGATCTTGTAAGACTTGGCCCGGGACTTTGCGGATCAGGTCGGCGCCATTTGCCTGATCTCACGAGACTTGGTCCGGGACATTGAGGACGGGGTCAGTGCCATTTTGTGGGGTGGCTGGAGGAGTGTGGATGGCGTGTTGGAATTGTTGTTGGAGCCGGAGAGAGAAGCTAGCAGAATAAAGAGCCTGTTTGTTTCCAGTCCGCCTCTAAACTTATTCCCGCGGCGTTGTTGCTCCAAGTGGCAATCGCTTCAGGCAGCAACAGGTGGTGGCCCGTACAGAGAATTCAGCCGGCAGGTAAGAACTGAAAATGGGAGCAAAAATAACAAAAGGTCGGATAATAAAAGCCATGGATGAATTTTTCGATATCGCGGACTCAGTGGATAGTGAGGAAAGTGATCAAGAAAGCATAGCCTCTGAGTCAATTATAACCAGTGAGAAGAGTAGTGGTGTAAATTCAAAAGTAAGAGCTGCAAAAGCCATCAGAAACTTATTGAAATTAGCCAAAGAATATGTACTCTCCTTAGAAGCTGAAATTCAGGATACCAGTAAAAGTGATAGTAGTGAAGAGGAATCAAAAAGTGATTCTGGGAGCACAGTCTCCAATAAAAAGAACAACAAGAAATTAGAAAGGAGAATGGACCGTCGAGTAGAGGAACCACTTGTGTCCTCTACTCCCCCATGGGTGGAATCCATTACAGAAAATATGAAGGGTATTACTAGGCATTTGCATACCCTAGAAATAGAAATAAAAAGTCTTTCTGAGCGCTTATGTGCTCTCGAGGGTAACTCACAGATACATTGGGAACTGCCAGTATTTGAAAATGAAAATGGACAGAGGGTCCACCAGTCAGTAGATTTCAAAACAATAAAAAAATCTCAAAGAGGCAGTAATGACGTATAGGCTCCAAGCTCCTTTCACGTTGAGTATGCTGGAGTCCCTTAACACCTTTAACTTAACCGCCTTAGACTGGAAAAGTCTATGTAAAGCAGCATTAAATGGGGGGCAATACTTGGTTTGGTGATCGCAATGTCAAGACCTTTGTACATAAACGGCTAAAAGAAACGCAGCTGCAGCATTTGGAGACCATAATATAGAAATGCTTACAGGAGAAGGGCAGTTCGCAGACTCACAGGCTCAAAAATATTATGACCCAGGTGTATATGCTCAGATATATACAGCTGCCTTAAAGGCATGGAAAACATTACAAGGACCTGGGGATCTACAAGGTAGCTTGTCAAAAGTGATTCAAGGACCTAATGAGCCATATGCTGACTTTGCTGATCGACTTTTGAGAACTGCAGGAAGAGTATTTGGAGACATTGATCAAGCTATGTCATTAGTTGTTCAATTAGCATACGAAAATGCTAATAAATACTGCCAGGAAGCCATCAGACCATGGAGAAATGAAAAGGATCTTTCCATATATATACAACTATGTAAAGATATAAATGACGCCTTTGTCACAGGAAATGTGCTTGCAGCTGCAATGAGAGGTGCTTCCCCCCAAAATTTCACAAGGGCTCAACCTAGACATTATAATCAATCAGGATATTCCAGGCAAAATTATCATAATCAATCAGGCTATTCTAGGCAAAATCCCCAAAGAGAAATAAGACCAAGCTCATACCGTGCCCCAGGCCGCTGCCCAGGTGTGAAAAGGGAAATCATTGGGCCAATAAATGCCATTCAAAATTTGACATCTATGGAAATCATTTGTTCAGGAATTCAAAAAACAGGGCACAGGGCCCAATGCCCCGGGGCCCACAAATGTACGAGGCATTGGAGGAGGAGTATCCTCAAGCATCCACTCAGATGCTTCCCGACACAACCCCTACTACCCATCCACTCCCTCACCAGAGGAACAGGAGGAAATGCAGGATTAGACCTCTGTTCCACCACCCGAATAGTGTTAACACCTGAAATGGGGGTTCAACTGATTCCCACAGGAGTCAGGGGACCTCTTCCCTCAGGGACTGTAGGACTTATTCTCAGGCGAAGTCCTGAAAGCTTATTAGGTTTGCAAGTGACCCCAGGTGTAATAAACTCAGACTACAAAGGGGAAATAAAAATAATTCTTAGCTCACCCCAAAGTATAAGTTCTGTTAATCAAGGAGATAGAATTGCTCAGCTGCTTCTCCTTCCAAATTTACATAATTCATTTAAAATGAGTATGCCTAAAAAAAGGAACAATAGAGGATTTTGTTCCACTGACTCAGGATCCATGGCTTGCTGGGTTCGGGATTGTTCAAGGAGGCCTATGTGTAAAATAAAAATCCAAGGAATAGAGATGGAGGGACTGATAGATACTGGAGCTGACTCTTCCATCATTAATCTATGGCAATGGCCCAAGCACTGGCCTCTGCAAAAAAGCTTCAACCGGTTTAAGAGGCTTGGGATATAATAACCTCCCAGAGAAAAGTGCGGTAATTTTAAAATGGGAGGATGATGAAGGGCATAAAGGAACATTTCAGCCTTATGTTTTACCTAACCTACCAGTTACTTTATGGGGAAGAGATATTTTGCAACAAATGGGAGTACACCATGCAACCAAGCCTGCAGGTGTTAAATGTGAAAATCTACAGAGTAATCTTAAACCTAAAAGAATCATTATCAAAAAGTACAGGGTAATCTTAACCCTATAAGAAATCATTATCAAAAGGTACAGGGTAATCTTAACCCTAAAAGAAATCATTATCGTAAAGGAAAAAGATATTATTTTTCAGGGCCACTGAGAAAATAATTTTGAAAATACCATGGCTTTCTGATAAGCCAGTGTGGGTCCCTCAGTGGCCCCTATCTAAAGAGAAATTATAAGCGGCCCACCTACTAGTTCAGGAACAACTAGAAGCAGGACATATAGAACCTTCCACCTCTCCCTGGAATTCCCCCATATTTGTGATCAAGAAAAAAATCAGGAAAATGGCGATTGTTACATGATCTTAGAGAAATTAATAAAACCGTGCAAATCATGGGCCCTACTCAACCTGGACTTCCTAATCCTGTAGCTATTCCAAAAAATTTCCATCTTACTACTCTTGATATAAAGGATTGTTTCTTTTCTATTCCTCTACACCCTTGGATACCCCCAGGTTTGCTTTTTCAGTTCCTTCTATTAACAATAATGGCCCTGATCAGAGATATCAATGGAAAGTTTTGCCGCAGGGAATGGCTAATAGCCCCACTATGTGTCAAATCTATGTAGATAAAGTTATTCAGCCTATCAAAAATAAATACCTAGAGCTTACGTGCCTCCATTATATGGATGATGTTTTGCTTGCTCATCCTAATCAAGAAGTCTTATTCACCATATTTAGTGATATATCAGAAAACTTGAAACAATATGGACTAAACATTGCTAAGGAAAAGGTTCGAATTAGACTAAACATTGCTAAGGAAAAGGTTCGAATTAGATCCAATATTATATCTAGGATTCCAAATTATGGACACTTTTATTAGGCCTCAAAAATATTAATTAATAAGGAGCATTTGACACCTCTCAATGACTTTCAAAAATTGTTAGGAGATATTAATTGTCTTTGCCCTACACTAAACCTCACTACTGGCCAACTAAAACCTTTATTTGACATCCTTTGCGGGGACCCTGATCCATCTTCACCGTGAACATTGACTCCTGATGCTAGGAAAGCTTTAAAGTTAGTAGAAAAAGCCATTGAAGGAGCTCATTGTGATAGATTTGATTTAACTCAACCGCTGATATTGATTATTATATCTTCACAATATACACCCACAGGAGTATTTTGGCAACAAGGGCCTTTATTATGGATACATTTGCCAGTCTCTCCTAAAAGTATAATTGAGTCTTATACCTCCATGGTGGCTAAACTTATTCTTCAAGGACTTAAGACTTCTACTAAAATATTTGGCATTCACCCTGCTACTATTATTACTCCCTATTCATCATCACAAATTGAATATTTATGCTTCAATGATAATGATTGGGCTATAGCTAGATGCTCTACTTCTGCAAATTTTGATAATCATCTTCCTAAGTCTCCTATATTATCTTTTTGTATCAATCATCCTATTATATTTCCACAGGTAATAAAAAATCAACCTATTCCTATGGCATTAAATGTATTCACAGATGGGTCCTCAAATGGTACTGCTGCAGTAGTCACTAAAAAAGAAAATATAACTTACATAACTGCACACAAATCAGCTCAACTAGTGGAACTGGAAGCTGTGGTAAGAGCTCTGGAAAATTTTAGAGAGCAGCCCATGAACATTTTTTCAGATAGCCACTATATTGTACATGCCGTCCCAAAATTAGAGCTAGCAGAAACAATAGAACCTCATACTCCAGTCTTTAAATTGTTTTATCAAATACAAAAACTTTTGTGGGCAAGAAAAGAACCTCTATTCGTAGGGCATATTAGAGCACATACCAACTTGCCTGGTCCCTTCCATGAAGGTAATCAAAAGGCTGATGCCCTTACCCAAACAATCTTTATACTTTCAGCACTCCAGCAAGCTACTTTATTTCACTCCCAGTTTCACTTCAATAGCACCACCTTGCAGCGTAGGTTTAAAATCACAAAGGAACAAGCCAGAACAATTGTAAAAGATTGTAAATCTTGTAAGACACATTTGCCCAATCCTCATTATGGTGTTAACCCTAGAGGATTAATGCCCAATCATTTGTGGCAGATGGATGTTACTCATGAGCCAAGTTTTGGGAAATTGTGATTTATTCATGTGACCATAGATACATGCTCAGGCATGATTTTTGCTTCCTTACATTCTGGAGAAAAAGTTAAAGATGTTACATCTCATTGTTTGCAAGCTTTTGCTGCATTGGGCATCCCCAAAATGCTTAAAACAGATAATGGCCCTGCATATACGTCCTCATCTTTCAAACAGTTTTGCGCAAAATTGAATATTTCCCATAAAACAGGCATCCCATACAATCCTCAGGGTCAGGGCATTATTGAAAGAGCAAACTGCACACTGAAAATTATGTTATTAAAACAAAAAGAAGGAAATTGGAAAAGTCCTAGGGACAGATTGGCAGTTGCCCTGTTTACCTTAAATTTTTTAACTTTAGACTCTAATGGTTATTCTGCTGGAGACAGACATTGGAACCCACACCAACAACATAAACCTTTGGTTTACTGGAAGGATGTTCTTTCAGGTACATGGAAGGGTCCAGATCCAGTATTAATTTTGGGGAGAGGATCTGTTTGTGTTTTTCCAAAGCACGAATCCTCTCCAATATGGATACCATCTAGATTAATAAAGCAGGTACCAAATCATAAGGATCAAGATGAAGTTGTTGAGGAATCAAGATTAATAAAAATGGTACAAAATCAAGAGGACCAAGATGAAGGTATGGAATGATTTCCTTAAAAGAGTCCTTCAAAATATTTCACAACTTAAGTGTCATTCCTCCCGGCCAGGACGAGGAGATCTCTCTTTAGTGTGCACACAATTTTATTTTCTTTTTTCTTTTTATATATGTCTTTATGTCTGTATATTTGTCTAAATTTCATGTAAATGTGATGTCACAAATAACAAAGCGCTTATGGAAAAAAAGTAGATATATGGATCCAAATAACTTTAATTCACTTAAGTTTAAGAGTATTCAATTTGGGTAAATAATTTAATAAGTGAAGGTACCTTCAATTTTGATTTATAGGTGTCCCAGGGATTTCTCTTTAGCGAAGAATATGACTAGTGCTGTATAACCTGATATTTTGGTGTTTTGACATAGGAATCTTTATTTGTAATCAACTTTATTTGTTTTATAGCTGATTAATTTGAGTTATTTCAACAGATAATTTCATGAAATGTTACAGAGACTCGAGGGTCCAGCTAACAAATTATTTTTCCAAAGTGCCTTCAACTTTTCTTTACTCCATCTTTAATGCAGCAAATACCCTCAGTCTTTCTTTGTTTTGTTCTGAATATAATATTTTGCCAGCATATGTTTGTGGGAGCTCAAGCAGCAATGTGTGTGAGCAGAAATCAACTCTAATCTTCTAATCTAATAATTCTATTTTTTAGTTTGACAACTCGCCTCTTGACTCAGTGCTGGAATAGCACTGCCTTTCCTTTAATAATTGATGCTTGAGTTTCTAGGTAGCGAGCCCTGAAGATTTGCCGGTGGCATTGTCTAGACATAAAAAAGACGGCTGCTGCTACAGCTGCAGGGATCGCGGTCGCTGCAAGCATCCCTGCTGCTCAAGCATCAAACAACCTCACCAGCAGTGTGGCCTCTGCTCTGCATGCATGGGGCCTCCTAGATCAACGTGTTATAACAAGGGGACATTTTGATCTTTCATTGTTTGGGACTTTACGGGACAATGCCTTGCAGGTATTTGTCTAGAGAATTCAGTGTGTTACTTGATAGAACTCAGGGCAGCTGATTTGTTTAAAGAATTTGATATGCTATGCAACTTGGCTCGTCAGCAGAAGGCTTGTCGCCTTAAAGCCACAGCATCTCCTCACAATTGGACGGCTGTTAGTCATCATACACAGTCGATCCTGAAGGGCTCCATTGGATGGCTGGTAGCCAATGATGGGTAAGATCCCCAGATGGGGACAACCTAAGACAGGCACAGTCGCACGGGACAGTCTCATGTGGCTGACATATCAACCTAAGACAGGAGTCAAGGGCACAGCCTTGATTATCCGATGACAGGTAAGAATGTTGGTTGCACATGGATGTCCTAGAGCATCCCCTCTTTTAAAACAAAAGGGGGGAAATGTAGGAACCCTAATTAAGGAGATAGCTAAGATTGTGGTTAGCTGTGAGCCGTGGGAGATGTTCAAGCATTGCCACCTTCCATGATCTCGCAAGACTTGGCCTGGGACATTGCGGATCAGGTTGGTGCCATTTGCATGATCTCGCGAGACTTGGCCCGATACATTGCAGACGGGTCGGCGCCATTTTGTGGGGTGGTTGGAGGAGTGTGGATGGCGTGTTGGAGTTGTTGTTGGAGCCAGAGAGAGAAACTAGCAGAATAAAGAGGCTGTTTGTTTCCAGTCTGCCTCTGAACTTATTCCTGCAGCGTCGTTGCTCCAAGCGGCAATCGCTTAAGGCAGCAACATGGGGACATAGAAAAAAGGGATGAAACCAACACAAGACCAAAACGCAGTTAGGCAAACAGGTCCCTGTATTCTGCATACAGCCTCTAGGACACATGGTGGTGAGATGTTTTCTCCAAAGCACTTGGGCAGCCCTGACCTTTGGCCTTGCTGGTTGCAGTGTACATGGTATCTCTTTTAGTCTGACTCTCTTCACAACCAGAAGCTTTTTCTAGGCAGACAGTCCATGCTACCAGCAACTATTAATTTCTGGGGTCTCCATTCTGAGCTTTGGTTTCACCTATACAGGTTGATGCATCACCCTCCCAGGGATAGCCCACAAGGATTCTAATCCTGCTACACTTTGGCCTCCCAGGCTTTCCTCTGAAATCTTGGTGACAGCCTCCATGACCCCTTAACTCCAGCATCTTGCATTCCTGGAGAACCAGTACCACATGGACTATGCCATGACTGTAATAGCTCACTCAGTACCTGGATCTCCTGGAATTATGACTGCAGCACTCTCTGAGTGCCTGAGCAGCAGAGCATGCTGAAACAATTCCTTAGCCAACCCCCACCATGATCTCCTCTCAAAGGAATTTTCTCTTCTCCCCTGAAGTCTGCAATGGATGTTGTCCTGCAAATTCCTGAGACACCCTAAATCCATCTTCCAGTCATCCCTGTGCATAGTACTTATATCATCTCTTTAGGAGCTACAATCTCTTCAACAAGCCCATGTTTCTTGGCCCCAATTTTACATTCACTTTTCTGGCCAAACTTCAAGTTTTTAAAATCCTTTAGCTTTGCTTTTTGTTCCTGATATTCATAGTAAACCTTGCTAAAATTTGCCAGAAATCTCTGTGTCATTGCCTGAATTCTGTGCTGCCTTGAAATTTCTTGCACCAGACTAATTAGTCCTTTTAAATTCAGCTCACACAAAAATCTCAGGACATAGACAAAATATATACAAGTTTTTTTTTTTAGCTAGAATATAAAATGTGAGTTGCCTCTAGTCCAATTTTCAGTAGAATCCCCTTTTCACTCTGAAACTATGAGCACAGTCAATATTTTTATCAGCATTCTGCTCTCTTGAGCTCTCACCAGGATCACAAATTAAGCTTTGCTTTCAACATTCTAAGGCTTTTCCATCCTGTATCTCCAAACCTTTTCCCTGACAAGAAAATTTCATGGAGGGAAACTATTTGGGCTCATGGTTTCAGAGGTTTTATCCATGGTTAGCCAACTCCATTGTTCTGGGCCCAAGGTGAGGCATTTTGTCAGATGAGAATAGAGGAGGGGGGAAGGGTCACAGGGAAGATGAACCCTTCCAGGGTATGCCCCCAGTGACCCATTTGCT
Source organism: Tamias sibiricus (assembly GCA_025594165.1). Classification (NCBI taxonomy): domain Eukaryota; kingdom Metazoa; phylum Chordata; class Mammalia; order Rodentia; family Sciuridae; genus Tamias; species Tamias sibiricus. The sequence continues at coordinate 2,962,047 of CM046666.1, forward strand.
CCATCCATGCCCAACCTGCCTACATTTACCACCCAATCAGTCCATTCAAATTAGGAAGGACTAATTAGGTTATAGTTCTCCCAACTAGTCATTTCACCTGTGAATATTCCCACATGCACACAAGAGATTTTGGAGGATGCTTCATATCCAAACCATAGCAAGCACCTACAACAAACTTTAGCAGTTGCATATTTCCTCCATCACATTGAAGTGTCTTACTGTATTTAGACCCTTATTTATAAATGTTTAGATAATTTATAGTTATTTACTATTTATGCAGTACTTTAATAAATATTATAGAATTTTTTAGGTACATATGTAATTTTTTAATACAGAGCTAAAATTCTTTAAAGTAAAATTGATGGATACTCAAAAGTTTTGTGACTTTTGATGCCAACCACCAAACTGCCCACCACGGGGATAGTATACTAGATATATTCCTATCATCAAAAAAGAATGACACCCAGCAACTTGGGAGGCTAAGGCAGGAGGATTGCAAGTTCAAGGCCAGCCTCAGCAATTGAGCAAGTCCCTAAGCAACTTAGTGAGACCCTGTCCCAAAATAAAAAATTAAAAACTCAGTGATTGAGTGTCCCTCGGTCCAATCCCCAGTATTAAAAAAAAAAGAAGAAGAATGAGAATGTATAAGAACATTGAGTCCTGTAACATATCCCATGGTGACAACTGGGCTGAGGCTGTATTTATCAATATAATGAACAAAAATTAGCATTTTATGTTTGCTCTGTGCTGAGACTTCAGGTTTTTAGTTTAGCCTTTGGAATGTGAAAGTAATATGAAAAAAAGACAAAAATGAAACAGGATGACAGCCATTTAGGGGCTTCTTCCTCCTTGTAGGATTTTCTATTGTGAACAGCCCTTTTCTGAAGCCCTGAGTCACTTGTAGCACATACTGCCATTGCATTTGGGAGCTGGGTATGACCACAGGGCCAAAGGGAATTATCAAGAAAGAAAAACTAGAAATAGTGTATCTGAGAAGATGGGCCACGGATGCTCAGGTGTTTCTGGGTGTCCAGTATGACACCAGTAGAAGAGAGATTTCATGTAAATAGTGCAGGCCTGGAGGTGGCATGAGGTTGTGGAAAGTGAGCTCAGGTCTCAGGCATGAGCTCAACCCTAGGGTGGAAGCTGTGGAGGGCCTGACTTGGCTGAAAACCAGTTTCTGCCAACAAGAGAAATGGGAGTCAAAGAGAAGTCAGGAAATTCCCATTTATTGTTAATATAGATTTGAGTTAGGAATGCAAAGCTCCTAGCTAATGGTAGCAATTCTTGCTAGAACCCTCTTTTTTTCTCATCAAAATCATAGATAAATTTTTACTAGGACTCAGCTTCCCAGGGACGTAAGAAGAGGACTATGGTTTATGGCGGTTGGATATTCCATATGGTTATTCTTTCAATATTTCTGTTTCCTTCAATATTTCAATATTTTTGCTTCCTTCTTGACCATATTGACCCCCAGTTTTCTCTTGTCAATCTCAGAGTATGCAGAGTGTGACCTCTTTGCCCCTTGCTCTCCCCAGGGAGGTTTCTCTCTGTAAAATGATTACTTCACACGTGTTAGTGTGTAGGTGGGTGCCTCATCCCTGGTGAGTCTATGCAAGATAAGTTTCTTTTCTGCTCTGTGATGTCTGAAAAACTAGGAAATGAGGCTGAAAGAGAGAGGCAGAGACAAAAATGCAGACAGCATACATGAGACAGAGAAAGAGACACAAAGAGCATGACAGAAAGAGTGGGAGAAACAGAAAGAGTGAAAGGAAGTGAGAGCAAGAAGGAAACAATGTGAGGAAAATCAAAGACAAATTGGTGGGGGCGGGTGGAATAAACTCCCTCCAGGAAGGTTACAGACTCTTTTTCCTTTCCTTCTTTTCCTTCTTTCTTCCTTTACTTTCTTCTTCTTCTCTCTCTTCCTTCCTTCCATCCTTTCTTTCTTTGTTCCTTCTTTCTGTAATGAAAAATATTTAGGTAAATTGTGAAGAAACCCTGAGTGACAATTCTCTTTAGGCTTATCTAGGTTCACTAGTGCTCAATAAAACATCATATTTCTGGTGTAGGATTTGAGGACAACTTACTGATATTGAAAAAGGCTGAAGAATGCTCCCCAAAGTGCCCTCCTGACAGGAGGTCACTCCCCCAGCTCATCAGCTTCCTTTTTCCAAGGCCCTTCCTCTCTCACCTGCCTGTTTCTGTTCAGCTTTCATCCATGGATGTAGCTTCAGCTTTAGCGGAGCAGAAAGGCTGAGAGGGGAAGAAAAGTTTGGGGTTCTTGGTGTCAGGTTACAGGTACCAGGCGTTTTGATTCTGTGCATACCAGTATAGGAAGAAAGTAGTACTACCTTCACTGCCAATCCTCCTTTGCTTCCTTCCCTCATTTCCCATCCCTCTTCTCCCAGCAACTTGTATTTTCCAGGCAACCCTATAATTTGCAACAGAACTTTCTTTTGTTCACTATAATAAGGATTCCTGGGCTACCCGGGGTGTATCTCTGTGGCAGAGTACTTGCCTAACGTGCACAAAGCCCTGGGTTCAATTACCAGCACCACCAACGACAAAAGATTCCTGGGCCAGAAGTACAAAAGAAGAATGTATCTTCCCCAGAAGTTGAGGTCTTGGTAAGAGAGACTTATTCATTGTACACAGTGAAGCCAGTGTCTCAAGCTCAGCCTTTCTAAGGCTTTTCTGGTAGGCAGCAAGAGGTACAGAGCCAGTTCATATGGATCAACATCCAGATCCTTACTCCTCTGGTGTGTGTGTGTGTGTGTATGTGTGTGTGTGTGTGGTGGTGGTGGTGCTGGGGATTGAACCTAGGGCTTCCCATGTGCGGGGTGTGTTCTACCACTGAGATACATCCCATCCCCTGCTGTGTGTCTTTAAGAACATCACTGACTTCCTGAGTTTTAGGTTCTTTCTATGAAAAACTGTCAAGGAGTATATTTGCTTGGAAAAAGTGGTATTTGCCATGTTCCACAAAGTGGGAACTCTTAAATCAGAATGATGCTGCAAAGCACCCTGAAAAGGGTAAAGCTCTTTAACTGACCTATTACTATGGCGTTGTTATTACTACTTCTACTATTATTATTAATCCTTGTCTAACTCAATTTGCATCAGTCATCACCCTACTTCAGCATGACATCATCTTAACTTCACTAATTACATCAGCAATGACCCTGTTTCCAAATAAGTTCACATTCTGAGGTATTGGGAGTTAGGGTTTCAACATGCAATTTTATAATGTAACACCTGAGGTAATTAAAGAGTAAGTTCCCATTTGATATATTGTAAATGTTCCCCCCGTGGTAACCTTTCCATTTCTGTGACCAAATAGCTAAGGTAATCAATTACAAGGAAGAAAGGTTTATTTTATCTCATGGTTTCATAGGTTTCAGTCCACATTTACTTGGTCCCATTTCCTTTTTTTAAGATTTATTTATTTACTTTAGTTGTACACAATGTGTTTTTATTTTTATATAGTGCTGAGGATCGAACCCGGGCTGTGCACGTGCTAGGCGAGCACACTACCACTGAGCCACAACCCCAGCCCCTGGTCCCATTTTCTTTAGGCCTGTGGGAGGCAGAACATCACGGCAGGAAGCACATAATGGAGCAAAGCTGCTTACTTCATGAAGGTTAGGAAACAGAGAGGGGGGGAGAGAGTGAGAGGAAAGGAGAGAGAGAGAGAGAGAGAGAGAGAGAGAGAGAGACGGGTTGTGGAAAGTGAGCTCAGGTCTCAGGCATGAGCTCAACCCTAGGGTGGAAGAGGCAGAGGATCTGACTTGGCTGAAAGCCAACAGGAGAAATGGGAGTCAATGAGAAGTCAGTTCTATTTAGAGCATCAAGAAATAAGAGAGAGGGACACACACACACCACACTAAGGTCTTAATATCAGGGGCACGCCCCCAGGGACCTGACTTCCTTCCATCAGGCCCCACCATCGCCTCTCAATAGTGCCATGGGCTGTGGACACACACAGGTCTCTGGGAGACATTCCAGATCTGACCTATACCAGTATTCCTAGGATAAATAATTCTTGGCTGCACAGTGGAGTGATGGGGATTCCATGGAATAAGGACCGCTTTGGGTCAATCTACCTGCAAAATTGCCAAGATCAAAACTGGAAGAGTACTGCCTCTGGTTTTCTCCTCCCCTACCCCCTCTAGGTTCTCTTTGCTGGAGCATCAGTGGTTGGGGCATGTAAGCTGCCTGTCATGGCCAGCCACAATGCTGCGGGAGGAAAACTCTCGGAGGCAGAGTAAAGCTATTACTAATTTTACTTCTACTTTCTTAGAGAGAGCTTAGAGAGAGAAAGAAAGATTTTTCTTCTTCTTAGAAAGAGCTTAGAGAGAAAGATTAGAGATAGCTTTTTCTTCTTTTTAGCTTAGAGAGAAAGAGAGAGCTTAGCTTCTTGTCTTCTTGTCTTCTTAGCTTAGAGAGAGAGAAAGAAAGATAGAGAGAGCTTAGCTTAGAGAAAGATTATTTTTTAGAGCTTCTTCTTTCTTCTTCGGGAGCCTCGGCCTAACTCTGACCAGCCATTACTCCTTCTATCTGGTTTCTCTTCTGTAACCGCTCTGCCTATGTTCTGGCCGCTCTGATTCTCCGACCCGAACTCTTCTTCTGACCGACCGAGTGACTGCACGACTGACTGAATGAATTCTCCTTCGTTCTCCTAACTCGGACCGCTTTCACCCGGTTATATACCTTCAGCTTTGCGGGTGCCTACAGGTGCGTCACATACATATCAGGTGGAACTTATGGCTTCTAGCTAGCTGCAACAGCCCTTCCTAATTAGGGCTCCTTCAGGGGCATGCTCTCAGGATCCTCCACTGGTCATCTGGGCTCAGATGAGAAGTGTAGAGAGACAAAACATGCCTGCTTCTCTTGGATCCAGGAAGACCTCCATTTGAATCCTTCCTGAGTGACTCTGTGCATGTGTTCAGTTTTACCAGCTTCATTCTCTATATTTATTACCGAGGGCTGTTGGAACAAACTGTCACAAATGGGTGGCTGAAAGTCAAAGATAAATTCATTTTATCATAGTTCTGGAGGCCAAAGTCCAAGATCAAGGTGTTGGAAAGTTCATGCTCTCTCCTAGCTTCTGGTCATTGCTGGCAACTGTCTGGGGTCCTTTCCTTGAAGATGCCACTGCAATCTCTGCCTCTGTCATCACATGGTTTCCTTTATGTGTCCATGTCTTCTTTTTAGAAGGACATCAGTCTTCACCCTACTTCAGCATGACATCATCTTAACTTCACTAATTACATCAGCAATGACCCTGTTTCCAAATAAGTTCACATTCTGAGGTATTGGGAGTTAGGGTTTCAACATGCAATTTTATAATGTAACACCTGAGGTAATTAAAGAGTAAGTTCCCATTTGATATATTGTAAATGTTTCCCCCCATAGTAACCTTTAACATGACTTGAAACATGCTCAAAAGGCACCAAGGAAACACAAATTATAGACCAAAAATGGAAGCATGGGCCCAGGGTATTGGAGAGAATCTGTGTGCCAGACGTTATTGGTTGACACAACTTTCACCCTTCTTCGGGTCCTATTTTATTCTAGATATGTGTCAAACATGTTCAGCCTCTTTTGCATCCAGGGATGAACATGTGACATAGGTCTGGCCACTGAATGTCAAAGGAAATCTATCATAAATCTCCATGACAGTTCTTCCTATTATACTAAAATGGTCAGAAAACACTAGCATATGTCTTCTTCCCTTTGGCAGCTAATGCAATGCCTGGGGCTATAGCATCTATCTTGTAACCAGGTGGAAAAAATGAGATTCATAGAAGTGCTGGTCTTGACATTGGTGGTTCATGAACCCACCCTTGGACTCAATCATTAAATGCTTTTATGGCTGATTTGTGTCTCCACAAAATTCATATGTTTAAGTCTTAACCCTGCATCTCAGAATGTAACTGTATTTGGAGATAAAATCTCTTCAAGGGCTGGGGTTGTGGCTCAGAAGCAGAGCGCTCGCCTCGCACGTGTGCGGCCCAGGTTTGATCCTCAGCACCACGTAAACATAAAAATGCATTGCATTGTGTACAACTAAAGTAAATAAATAAATATTTAAAAAAAAACTCTTCAAAGGTGATTAAGTAAAAATGAGTCCAATCAAATTTGATGGATATCCTTATAAAAAGAAAAAAAAAAAATAGGACACATACACATACAGAAGAAAGACCCTGGTGAATAAATAGTGAGAAGGCAGCCATACAAGCCAAGGAGAGAGGCTTCAGAGGACACCAGCATTGTTGGCATCTTGGTCTTGGACTTCTGGTCTCCAGTACTGTGAGAAAATTAATTTCTGATGTTTAAGCCACTCTGTGGTACCCTTGGCAAGTTAATACAAATGTCCTATTGCCTAAATTGTTAGTTGTGTTTTGGTTCCTACAAACAAATGCCTTTCTGATATTATTAAGTTCTTCAGAAACACATGGTGGGAATTTTTAGGACTCAGGAAAGATTTTTAATTTTCATTGAAACAAATGAAATATTACTGACTCTCATTTCTGATTATGTAGTAGTGAGGTTGCCCCATTCAGTATCTTTAAAATGTTTTTACAGAAATTTTTTCAGCAACCTTCATAAGATTCCTTCAAAGTATTTCAGAGAAAGGAGAAGCATCCTAATTAAACCCAAGAGCAACATCACTACAGTTGAATGAAGTAAAGTGCAGAATTCACTAGGGCTACAATAGCCCAGGAAAATCAGGAAACTTGGTACCTGTTACTATGAATGTTTAAGTAGTTATTTAACTGGCTTTCCACTTCCCTAGACACCCTTTCATGCTAATGTGACCACAGGAAGGATGAGCAGCTGATGGCATTTGACTTTGTCACCCCTTGTAAAGAGCACTGAGGTTCATTTCCAATTGCCAAATGTGTCACAGGAATGTCACCAGGACTCACTGACTTTATGAATAAGCAACCCCCCACCTTTAAAAGCTGTGTTAAATATTAAAATGTGATAGAAGCATAAGTTCTGAGAGGAGTGACTTTAAAATAACCATGATGAAGGAGAAGATCAGGAATGCCAGAAGTCATGAAGTTTATTGGTAAGTTTTGAAAGAAAGAAAAGTTTAAACAAAACACAAAAAATACACAAAACCAAAAAAGAAACAGTATGCCAGGGAAAGTTTTGCAATACAGATAATCGAGATGCTCAGTCACTGACTTCTTTCCTTACTGTGTTATATCAGTAAGCAAAAGATAAACAATTGTATTGAAAAGTGGACAGAGACTATCAACAGCCAGTTCATAACTACCAAACGTGGGACAGAGTTCTCAATTACAGTGATGATTAGAAAAATGCAAATCATATGCATATTTTCTTTTATATATCAAGTAAAAATTAATTTAAGCCGGCAAGGTGGTGCATGCCTATAATCTCAGCACTTGGGGGGCTGAGGCAGGAAGATCGCGAGTTCAAAGCCAGCCTCAGCAATGGCAAGGCACTTAGCAACTCAGTGAGACCCTGTTTCTAATAATATACAAAAAAGGGCTGGAGATGTGGCCCAGTGGTTGAGTGCCCCTGAGTTCAATCCCCAGTACCAAAACAATAATAATAATAATAATAATAATAATAATTTTTAAAAAGGATGGAAATACCAATGCAGTATTTCTGGCTGCTTATATAACACTGGCAACAAATAAGGCTGGAGTAAACCCAGTGTTGGTGAGGTTTACCAAATGGGCCCCTGAATAACTGATAAGAGTACAAATTTGTGCAACAATTAGAGTAGGCAATCAGGAAATTCCTGTCAAAATGAAACTTTTCCAGGCAATTTATCCTATGGATATGAGTTTTCTCAGTATGTATGGATGTTAACTGCAGCATTATTTTGCAAAGCTGAAAAATGGACTCTTGTGTCCATAAATAGGAGAGAAACTAGACAAATATTTTGTGGCTATTAAATAGAATGCAGTGGCATGAGAAAGTTCTGCAAGTCATATCATTAAGTTTGTAAATTTGAAGGATTTACTTTACCTCTGGATGTTGAAAAATAGGTTAAGGGGACAGGGTCTGAAGAAAACGGAGTTCAGTTTGAGGTTCAAGGGGCCCTCCATCCTGAGTCAGTGCTGAATACCTGGTTCAGGGGTCGCTGGTTGGGAGGTGGGTTCTGCTGGACTGTGAGAAGTCCACTGGTTTCAGTTCACATGATTTGAGGTGCACAGTATTAAAAGGGTCAGCCTCTTGTACAACACCAGCTGAAGGGTTTCAATTTGACTTAAAGGGCTTCTAAACCTGAAGGATGAAGCCAACCACACACCCCCAGGTGAGTTTCATTGTCAAAACCATTGAAACTGGCTTGGATCCACACCCGCTCTCCCCTTTTAGACATCACCAGAGGGAGGGGCACAATCCTGCAACTTAGTGCGTTGGTTTCATTGGCAGAACTTCATCTGCCCTCCTTCCCAAAGAGTCATGATGAAAGGAAGCCTCCCAAACTTTCCAGAACCGGGTTGTTGGGGTGCCCCTGGCACCGCCTGAGAGTATGGGGAACACTTCAACACGGACTTCACGCACTCAGGTCTGGGGGAAATTACTCCTTTGACAAAATCAAGTTTCCAGGTGCATATTATTTAATTCTGTTCTGGCCCCTGTCAATTTCCAAAGAAAGTGCTTCTCTTCCTTCCAGAAAGGTGATGAGCTTTCTCCCAAGAGCCAATGAAGAATTAGCCAAAAAGTGTGTGGGGTGAGTCACTTCTGGATGGAAAATAGATTACCCTTATTTTATACTGACCCATGAAAAACACAAGGTTTTTTTTTTATATAAAAGTTTGCTTTTCGTAAAAAGTTGTAAAACTACTAAGCTGTAGTACGTCACAATGATTAACGAACACAAACCTAAATAGGGCTTAATTGTAAAGACTGTGAATTTTGAAAAAGATTTGCAACTGCGGAATTTATTTGGTTTATATCTTTCTTTCTTGGTCACTTCCCTCCCACTTCCTGCCTTTACCTGTTTGCCTTTCTCACCTCCTGCTGAGCCACTCTCATCGCCTCTGCCCTTGACTGTCTCTTGTCTGAGGACACACATTCACTCCATGTCAAAGACTTGTACCATTCCCACCATCATCCTTCCCAGGAGAACCTGATTTTGTTCAGGTAATAAAGTGCCACTCACAATTGGCTGTAACTAAAAAACCAAGGAGCTAGAAGAGCAGGCCTGAGGAGGAATATGGGCTCTGCAAGATACTCACATTAGGCAATAAGGATGAGACATGTATACTAGGAAGTCCACAAAGGGCTTGGTGTTCAGAGAAGGGGAAGAAATCTGGTACCACAGGAGGGAGAGCTGGGAAGGTGGGATGAGGCCAGATGATGATGGACTTTGCATGAAATGCTCAGGAGCTATAGTTTTATCCTTTGGTTAAAAGGGAATGTGTGCTGGGCGCGGTGGCGCACGCCTGTAATCCCAGCACTCGGGAGGCTGAGGCAGGAGGATTGTGAGTTCAAAGCCAGCCTCAGCAATGGGGAGGCACTTAGCAACTCAGTGAGACCCTGTCTCTAATAAAATGCAAAAAAGGGATGGGGATGTGGCCCAGTGGTCGAGTGCCCCTGAGTTCAATCCCCAGTACAAAAAAAAGAAAAGGGAACGTGTGTGTGTTTGTGTGTGTGTGTGTGTGTGTGTGTGTGTGTGTGTGTGTGTGTGTGAGACCACTCAGGCTCATAATACTCACACTCCTTCAGTATAATAAAGAATCTGACCAGTGTTGTCTCCAGTTCTGGGTGGCAGCCTTTAAAGACTTGGAACTTCTCGAGTGATGGAGTATCTCTGTTACTCATAGTGGGCCCTGATGGTGTATCTAATCAGGTGGCTCATGGTGGAAGCCCTAGATGGCTTCAGGAGGAGTGATGGCCATGCTGGAAAGACCAGCCACGTTGTTAGAGCTTGGGCTTTGAGGCTGACCTTTGTGGATGGAGTAGAGCTAGAGACTGAATTCAGCCACATGGCCAGTGGCTCCATCATGACTAGTAATGAGTCCCCAAGGAAAGCTCTGGAAAGCTTGGTGGAACTGCTTGGTTGATGAACACACCAAGGTAGTGCCTGCTGATGCATCTTGAGCACACAGAAGGGCTGTCTTTGCAACCCCTCCAGACTGTGCCCCAGTGTCCCTTCATTTGACTAATCCTGATTTCTGTTCTTTATATTTAAAAAAAAAAAAACCTGTCATTCTGTGTGCAGTGCTTCCTTGAGTTCTGTGAGTTACTTTAACACATTATCAAACTTGAGGGTGTCACAGGAATTCCCCAAATTTGCAACCTCTGGATCAGAACTACAGGTGGTCTGGGGACCATGGAGCTTACAGCTGGCATATGAAGTGAAGGCTTTTTTTTTTTTTTTGTAGGGACAGTGCCCTTCACCTTTGAAGTTTGGTCCCAACTCAGGGAGTTGGTGTCAGAAGTCACTATCTTGCATATGGCAGGTGCCTCAAAGTCATGACCAGAGCTGTGGAGGCCAGGATGATGGAGTTATCTTTTTTTTTTTTTTAAGAATTTATTTTTTAGTTGTAGATGGACACAATACCTTTATTTTGTTTATTTTTTTATGTGCTGCTCAGTATCAAACCCAGTGCCTAAAACATGCTAGGCGAGCACTCTACCACTGCGCCACAACCCTAGACCCCCCCCCCACTTTTGGAGGGTACCAGGGATTGAGCTCAGGGGCACTCAGTTACTAAGCCACATCCCCAGTCCTATTTTTGTATTTTATTTAGAGACAGGGTTTCACTGAGTTGCTTAGCACCTCACCATTGAACTCATAATCCTCCTGTCTCAGCCTCCCAAACTGCTGAATTACAGGTGTGCACCACCCAGCATTGGAATTATCAATCCTAGGGAATGGAAAAAGATTCTCTTCACCTAAAGTCCATAGACTGACTACTGTTTAATTTAAATACTTTTGTTCACAAGGCATCTGAGGGTGGAAGTGAAAAGAGCTAAGAAAATGGATGAAAATAAAAATCATCCTGAATGAGACCACCATTTGACCCAGCTATCCCACTCCTCAGCATGTACCTAAAGGTCTTAAAATCATCAATGTTTAAAGAAGCTCAATTCACAATTGTTAAACTATGGAGCCAAGCTAGGTGACCTTCAACAGATGAATGGATAAAGAAAATATGGTACACATATACACAATAGAATATTACTCAGCCATAAAGAACAATGAAATTATGGCATTTGCAGGTAAATGGATGTAACTGAAGACTATCATGCTAAGTGAAATAAGTCAGTCCCAAAACACCAAAGCCAAATGCTCTCTCTGATATGTGGATGCTAATGCACAATTAGGGGACAGGGGAGGGAAGAATAGAAGTTCATTAGATTAGACAAAGGGAAATGAAGGGAAGGGAGGGGGATGGAAATAGGAAGGACAGTACTATGAATGAATTAGACATAACTTTTCTGTGTTCATATATGAATACATGACTGGTGTAATTCCACATCATGCACAACCACAAGAACGGGAAGTTATACTTCATGTATGTATAATATGTCAAAATATATTCTACTGTTATATATAACTAAAAAGAACAAGTAAAAATTTTTAAAAATAGTCATCCTGAGGATGGCACCTGAGGGCAGCTCATTGTTATTACTGTGAGGCCTCATCCCAGGATGTGGTATCCAGCCAATGTGCAAATGTTCCTCTTCTGGCCCAAATAAATTTTTTCAGAGTAAATAATATCACAGGCAAATATAATATAGTAACAATCAACTATTGAACAACACTAAAAAGAAAGATGCCAAGTAAGTTTGTTTTTAAAAACTTTAATCTTCATAGTGATCCTCCTGGAAGATACTACTCTCATTTTACAAGTGACACAGTGGTAAAGCATGTAGGTCTTAGCTGAGGACCTGACTCTTTGTGTCAGCAGGACCCAGCACACTGCTCTCTTGTACCTGAGGCCAAGCAGAGACACATCAGTCTTTAGCACTCTGCAGGGGAAGTTACACCCCATCCATGGGGCTTTGCATGGTGAGTCACAGAAGGTATGAGAGCTAGTGCACTCTCCCTCCCACCCCTGCCTTCCACCCTTCCTCTCATCTTTCCTTAAGTTACTTTGCTATGGTGGCTACATTTGCTGGGGTAGGCATGTGGGGCCAGTGCACTCAGCATCATGAGGCTCAAGCTGGAGGGCTTGGGGAGGAACACAGGAAACCTAAGAAAAGATGGTCCTCTTGACTCCCAGGGTGCTCTGAAGTCCAGGAAGTTGGGAACAGAGAGTGGTTATTCTTGCCTGACCAAAATATCATTTCCCTGGGAAAGGAAGCAGAAGTGTTAGGGTACTACCTAGCAGCAGTGAGAGGAAAAGCATATGAGGTGAGCAGATGAAGCTGGGATTCGGGGGTTGAATTTTTTTTTTCCCCTCAAATGAAAGAGTTGAAGCAATGGTGCAGACAATGAAAGTAAGGAGCCCAAGAGTAAGTGGGCAGGATACGTTTATTATATGCTATTCCCCCTTTATCCATGGGGGATATGTCCAAGGACTCCGAGGGATGCCTAAAATCACAGATCGTGCTGAACCGTATACATACTGTTTTCTCCCATATGTACATACATACCTGTGATAAAGTTTAATTATAAATTAAGCTCAGTAATATATTAACAACATTAGCTAACAATAATTTAGAACAAGCATAATATAGCACAGTAAAAGTCATTTAAAATTTATAAATTGTTTATTTCTAGACTTTTCCCTTTAACATTTTTGAATCGTGGTTGACCTCAGGTAACTTAAACCTTGGAAAGGAAAACTACAGATAAGGGTTTTGTTTTTGTTTGGCACTGGGAATTGAACTCAGGGGTGCTTTACCTCTAAGCCACATCCCCAGCCCTTTTATTTTTTATTTTGAGGGATGCCTCTCTAAGTTGTTAAGGCTGACCTTGAACTTAGGATCCTCCTGCATTAGTCTCCAGAGTCACTGGATTTACAGCCCTGTACCACCATGCCCAGCTAAAACTGTGGATAAGGGAGGACTACTGTATATGATTTGCACCTGGATTTGCGGCTCACTCTGACCTGTCCTGATTCCTTCTGTTTCTTCTTCTGCTTCGTTTCTTAATCTCTAAGATGGATATAGTAATACTTGCCTCATAGCATAGATGTGAAAACTGGCAATAAGAGCAGTTAAAAAACTCACACAAGACTTCACACAAAACAGGCGTTTATATGATAGTGGTTATTGTTATATTTAATACTATCCAGTGCATAATGGAAAGAAATGTGTGTAAGAAGACCTTAGAAGCCACAGCATTCAAGACCTTCATAGTTGGAGGTTTCAGAACAGTGTTTTCCTCAGCCAGACCTGAGGTTGTGATTTGGACACCAAGATTCCCAGGGAGTTAACACCATTCAGCCTCTCGGAGTTCCAGCAGGTGGTCAATAGAGCCAAGAGATAGAAATCATTACCTGGGATTTTACTTAGAGAATAAGTCCTTTTCAGTCCTTGTGACAACGTTATGATGGGAGGACACTAATGGCAAGTCCCAGCTAGCAGCGGCCACTCTGCCACCTCCCGGGGACGTGAGGCAGGCATGGGCCCCTGGCCTTCACAGGCAAGGGCTGAATCAGGCTAGTGAAATGACTCAGCCCTCTCTCCCTGAGCCTATTTTTGTGAAAGGCCCTGTCAAGATGTTCAGATGCAGGACAAAGACGAGGGGTATGAGTGATTTCTGGAAATAACTCTATTTTACTCTGCTATCCCTCCACAGAGTCAAGAATTTTAGAGAAGCCTGATTCACAGATACCAAAGCCATCAGCCTGTCATACTTCCCTCATTTCAGGCCCTACTGATCTACTACAGCATGCCTTCAACTAACTCCACACCGTGGAGGAGGCCATCTCCTGGAGCAGAGTGGACCATGGTGTATCCTCTTCCTTAGCAAAGTGGCAACTGAAAATCAACACAAAACTTCATCTGCTAAGATTCCAGGTTGGTCTGTTTTAGAGGCCTTTCCCCTCTTGGCTCAGTCCAGTGTCTGCACTACCAAAATGGCGGGGCCCACCTTTCTTGCCTTGCAATGCCTGCCAGATTGACATTTGGTCATGTTTCAGCAACTCTCTGCCATCACACTACACCGATTGTGGGTAACAGTTTGGCATCAAGGGTTAGGGTGCAGAGGGATGAGTGGAACATCACTGACATTTGCTGAACACCCATTGTTTTCATGTAATAAATGTGGAGTTGATTTTCTTATCCCAGTTTGATGTATGAGAAAGCTAAAGCCCAAAGCAACTGTGTTGAAGTCATTCAGATAAACTTCCAAAGCAGGGATGAGATCTTTGTTTGCCTGATGCCAAAGATAGACAGTGGCTTTCACCCTGTAAAAGACATGCAGCTTCACATCTGCTTTCCAAGTGCCCACACCTCCTGGGCATTCTGAGGGCATCCAGCAAATGCCTACTTATGCTATGCTGAAAAGAGTGTTCCAATCCTAGATCTAGAACTGTTCACCCTCTCTGGAATTCTCCTCCCTTTTCTGAAAATGAGGCTATGAACTCACATACCATAGAGGGTTGAAGTGAAAATTTAATGAGCACATGTTATCCACAGTGTCTAATTCAGGGCCTGACAAACAGTTGGCTCCTACTTTAGGTGATATGATGGTTGCACACAGAGGAAAGCACCTTGGTTTCCCAAAGAGGTGTAGCAATCAGGGTCTGACTTCCAGAAATTTCCCCTCTCCCTCAGCATCCAGACTATGCCTTAAGAGGGATTCACAAATCTCTAGAATCTAGTGGTTAAGCTGTCATTCTCCCACACTGCAAGTGGAGTTACAGATTAAATGAGATAAGTGGTTCTTAACAGGAAGTAGGATGCCTGAACTAGAAACCTGGCTTCTAGGCTCTTTCCCTAGGGCCAGAAAGAACACCCCCAGAAATTGCTAAGAATGATGTTTTTTTCCTATGAATAACTCACAACCAAGTTTCGAACATGCTTGAGTATCAAGGCACTGCCTTATCTCCTCCCACAAGATGCCCAGACTTTTAGCAAACTCCAGACACTGGAAACCACGTTATAGTCTCGTGTTTGACTCTTGAGGCTCTAGTGTCTTCTTCTAGGTAGCAGATCTGCTGGGTGTCACAAGCAGATAAGGCAGGAGATACAGAACCTCCTTAAGGGTGAAAGACCTACTTCCAGAAGCTTCCTAAGGACCTCATCTCATGTTTCAGTGGCTAGGATAGATAGTCACATGCATGTTTCAAAACCAGTCATTGGCAAGAAAGTAGGGATGACTGTGACTGTTTTAGCACAGTGGTTCTCATCTCAAGCTGTCCATTAGAATCACATGTCAAGATTCTTAAAAAGAGTGGCCTGGGTTCCACCTCTAGAGACTCAGTTCAATTGGTCTGCAATAGAACATGAGCATTAAGAGTTTTATAACATTGCGTTCAACGGCCAAGAAGAAATCCAGGGAAGGATGGATGTTGGTGAGGCACCACCCTGCCTAGGACCCATATGAGGCAGAAATCAACTCACATCCTTATTATGCAAGATGTTTTACTGAATTATTGTGTAAAGTCACAGCTTTACACTCAATCTGGAGTTGATGAGTAGGTTCTGTGACAAAAAGACAAGCCTCCCTGTCACCCTGGCCACATTGCCCCATGGGGGATTAGAGTCCTCCCACCCCTTCCTAGAGTGAATTTTTTTCTTTTTGTTATGCCAATGCAGGATCCAGAGCAAAACCACTTTCAAGAAACTCCAAGATGAAGTATGGGCACCAACCAAACAAGATGAGTGCCTCAGCTCCTTCCCCCATAGACACGCCTGCTGGCTTCCAGATTAGTGGGGAGCTGGGTTGGGGATGTCTGGTTGGACTGAAGCAGTCAGGGTCCTGTTGTCATGGCTTCCTCAGGTTTGGCTATCACAGGCCTTATCTGTTCTTTAATATTTTTAAGGTGAGTAGAAGATACTTCATTCTCCTTAGGAAACCAATTGGTTTAAAGAATTCTGAAGGAGTCAGGAGGGACATCAAAGTAACTGAGAGGTTGTTGTTTTTTCCTCCCTTTCCAAATGGTGATTCCCCTTTTTCTATACCTAAATATTCCAAAAAGCATTCTGAATAGCAGTGGTGGAATGTGGTTATAATTATCATTAAAATCAGAATCAGGGCTGGGGTTGTGGCTCAGTGGTAGAGCATTCACCTAGCATGTGTGAGGCACTGGGTTCTATCCTCAGCACCACATAAAAATAAATAAAGGGCCGGGCATGGTGGTGCACGCCTGTAATTTCAGCAGTTGGGAGGCTGAGGCAGGAGGATCAAGAGTTCAAAGCCAGCCTCAGCAATGGCGAGGCACTTAGCAACTCAGTGAGACCCTGTCTCTAATAAAATACAAAAAAGGGCTGGGGATGTGGCCCAGTGGTCAAGTGCCCCTGAGTTCAATCCCCAGCACCAAATAAATAAATAAACAAACAAACAAAACAAAGGTATTGTGTCCATCTACAACTAAAAAATAAATAAATAAAATCAGGATAACATGGGCTATGTACCCACTGTACGTGGGTGGCCATGCTAGGTACTAAGGAAGGTCTGGTCCCCCCTGGAAAAACTTGAATATGAGTTCTGGAGACAGGACATGGTGACAAAACAACATAAGATAATGAGTTAAATACCAAGTAAGCCCAACACAAGTCATGTATTCAGACTTTCTTCAAAATTATAGAATAGTCACCTGCCAAACTAACAAAGCGTTTATGTTTGAAATGGAAAAATAAATTTGTTCTGGAAATTGGATGTCTTGTTTTGCTGTATGGAGATTACACAAAATCATCAGAAATCTTTTGTTGTGATTGTTGCAAACCCAATCACCTCAATTATGACACTTTAAGTTAGGAATTAAGCTGTAAGTATGAATTCCATATGCAACTTCATTCTAATATACTTTCTACTAAAACACTTTGGTGAAGTCTTTCACCACAAATAAATTATACCACAGAATTTATAAGAAAATGTGCAAGATAAAAATAGTTTCTTTTCACCTTATTTTTATTAATGCCTTATAAATATACATAACAATGGAATCAGTTGTGCTATATTTGTACATGTAAGAGCTAAGGCTGTCAGGCAGCAGAATCTGATTGTGGGACGTGATGGGGTAAGAGGGAAGGGACTTCTCATGTAAGGCTTTCTTGGAATTTTCACTTCTTGGGCCACATAAGGACATAGAAAATCAAATATGTGAATTGAGACAAATACATTAGAAAATAAAAGATAAGAAATGGTATAATTATAATGTCATTGTGACATTTTCCAATAGAAAAATAGAAAAAGAATGTTGACTATTCATCTACAAAAAAAGAATCTCACAAACACACATTCACCTCCTAAAGTCAAGGTCCATTTGAATTATTGAGATGGATAAAACTGGCTAAATCTTTACTCTCAACAGATGCTTTAGGCTTGAAAGTTCTTAAAACTACTTACCTACTTAAAGATGGAATCTTTCTTTCTGGCCATTGTAAAATACTCTTGTTTGTGCCTTAATAGATGACAACTATTTGTCTTTACAGCTCACTGCACTTTTTTTTCTTTTGATGAAAATGTTGGGATAAATGAAAACAATTATTAAGAAAACAAAGTAGAATCTTTACATTTGTCAGTGTGCATGTGCCCTTCATTCATTTTTTTCTTGTTATTGTTAGTCATCTTACACACATACGACCACAAATTCTTCACTTCCTTTGGTAGTACAGCTCTTTCCGCTCTGGGAATTATGAACACTTTATAATTTTACCAGTTTCAGAAAAAAATAAGTTTCTACTCTTACCAGAAAGCGCATCCTCTCCCCAGGTGCCACCCTTTATATTTAAATAACTAAAATTGAGGACTTTGATCCAGCAGTCATCATTGGAACTATCTGTTGGCTGAGCGTTCTATTCTCAATGTCTTTAAATCCCAATGGAGCGTCCCAGTCCTGAAAGGCAGCATATTATTTATTCCCAACTGAGTATGGCTAACTCTTGAAAGAAGTTCAAAGATAGGAATGTTCCAGGGACCTCTGTTAGAGGTGGTGGAGAGTTAGTTCTCCATGTCTGATAATTTTGTTAGTTTTTTTTTTAAGGCATTAATAAATGAATCTGGTGGCATGTTTGTGACCATTTTCAAATTCAGCCATTGGTCCTATTTGTTCTTTTTCTTCTTTTGGTATCACACTACCTCTCCTTACTATTCAGCTATAGTTTCACATGAAAAGCTAAGTGGAGCATGTGAGGGGTATTTACAGGAAACTAGGGGCATTACTAGCATCTTCGAAGTTCCAAAGCAAGTCAGAGTGAATACATGCATAGCACTCATGGGGAAAATACATCCATATGGCTCTCTGCTTTGTGTCAACTTCAAAACCAAAGGCGTCTATGAAATATAAGTTATGTAATTTTTTAATGTCAACAAAATAGACTTGCTTTCTTTTGGTTCCCAGACTTTTCCCAATGCCAGTTTAACATTAATACTTCATGCTGTTGCCTGAGGAGCCCAAAGGATAAGAAGGCACACAGCCTGACTTGAGGTTACAGAATCCATAGCCTGAAACATGAGAAGTTCAATGCCTGCAGAGCAGTGAAATGAGACCATGGGGGAACAGGGAGCTGAGGACTTGCCTTAACACAAAGAGAGACTTTGCTGATTCAAGTGAACCAGGCTGAAGAAGTGGGATGCTGAATTTCTTCAGTAACTGAAACTAGACTGTGAGTGTTCAGTTTTCTCTCATTTCTCACATTTTTCTCTGAATTAAATTACATCTTAAAACTTATGTTAAATCTCCCGAGTGTGATAATAGAACTGGTGGTTATGTAGAATAATGTCCTTGTGGTTAGGAAGTACACACAAAAGTTTTCATAGGGGACATTATAAGACCTGTGAAACTTACTTTCAAATGGTTTGTAAGACAAAGACTGAAGGGAGTCAGTTAGGGTGAGTGAGCACAAATGTGGCAAATATTCTCAATTGATCAGTCTAGGATAAAAGGTTAACAGGTGTTCCTTGTACTATTTTACTTTTTGTATAGATTTGAAATTATTTTTTTTAATTTTGGAAAATATTTAAGAATAAATGTAGCAAAATGTTGAACTAATAGGAAAAAATGCACAAATAATATTTTAAAAAATATATAATTCAGGGATAGGGATGTAGCTTAGTGGTAAGAGTACTTTCCTAGCATGTATCAGGCCCTATGTTATGATTCCCAGCACCTGTCTGTCTGCATATCTATGTATCTATCCATCTAGAAAAAATTAAAAAATATAAAATGCAATATGAATGCATAAATTACATATGATTATAGAAGTGAGCAAGTGTGAAAGAATTTTTCTGGTGTTTATGTTAAAAAGATCTCTGTATAAATAAGTACAAATATGTCAATTTAAAAATATCTCACCTGTGTTTTATGAACTTAGGAGGTTAAAGTATAAAAATACAATAATATAGGCCATTCATTCATTCTTCCACTCCATATTCACCCAGTTACCACTGATTCATCATGCTGGGGCCTGCGCCCACTCCCCATCTTGTGCCAGACATGGTTAAAAGTGATTAACAGGAGAGAAGTGAAAGCAGAGAGGAGGAGCATAAAAAAGGAACAATACTTTCTTCTTCTCAAGGATGTTGGTTGTCATTCCCACTGCTCTAGGTCAGGAAAGGATGGACTCAGAAGTAGGAGAGGGAGCATGGAGAGGATTGTGGCTTTAGATGAAACCATATTTGTATGGCTGTTCTGGGACCCATGAAAGAGCCTACTCATTTCCAGTGTAGCTGTAATGTACCATCTTCCAGTGAAGTAGAGCAGGAGTGTGGATTACTGCCAAGAAACATTGCCCCCATTTGGCCGTGAACAGGCTGTGTGACCTTACTCTTGTTCCTTCACATCTCTGGGCCTCGGTCTCTTTTACTGAACAATAAAGAGGGTTGGATTAACTAGAAATCTTCAAAGTTGCTTCCATGGCTGATATTTAATCATGTGCTGCCCTGGTAAGCAAAAGAGGCCTGTTTCCTCCAACTTCATCCTTTCTTTCAGGTTAAACACAGAAGAATGTCACTGGATGTTGCAGTGAGGAACTTAAGCTCCTTAAATGCTGAAAGTCGGTGTCACATGTAAATTCAGTCTCTGAAGTCAGCAGACCAGTACCAAATTGTGGGCCTAAAGCTAGGGGGAAGCCATATCCTTTCCCCACCTTTACAACCCCTGGAGCAGTGAGATGCTGCTGCAACTCCCTTCAGCATGCTTGCTGGTACTAACACACATTTCCCTTTTGAGAGATCAGATTCCCCTACTATAAAGCAGGGGACACACTCACTGTGTATGATGGGATCTAGAAACCTCTCTGCAGTGTCATTTGGCCCCAGTTATTCTGCTTTCTCTAACATAGTCAAGCTTCAGTTAGACCAGCAGAATCCTTTAGTTCCCATTTCTCCTCTTTGTCCAAAGTATGGATGCCCAGGGAATGGACAGTGGGAGAGATATTTTGATTGTCAGATTTTTGCTCTTTTCCTCTTTTTCAGAAGGGAAAATAAAAGGGCGGGGAATGAGGTGTATCTTCAGCTGCAAAGATGAAGGAAGCAGTCCATCGATAGTTTGGGGGCTTCTTTGGTTTTAATATTTGTTCATTCAAGTCATAGGATGATTCTTCCTTCCAATCACCTAAATCCATTAGTTCATATCTTCTTCAAAGGCCAGGATTAGACTGTGAGCTCCCAAGAACTTTGAGTCAAATTGACCTCAAGCACAGAAAATGGGCTTTGGAGTCAGACAAGTCTGGGTTTGAGGTTTCCTTCCAGCCTTACCTTGGCAACAATGTGGCTGCTATGAAATTTCTTGGCTTGCTTTGGGCTCTAACCAGCATGAATAGCAGCCTTTGCCCCGGGGAGGTCCCCTTCCAGTCCATAGGGACCTGAATGCAGATGGTTTTGGCCAGTTATTTAGAGCATTGCTTCTAGTAGTTTGTATCCCCGTTAACAGCCCAAGGGACGGTAGGGACTGTGAAGGGGTTTTCCTATAACCAAAGAGATGATATGATGGGTTTTCTATGGGATTAGAAAGGCTACTCCTGCCTTTTGGTCATTTCCCCTCTGACCTCTCTCATTACAGCCAAAGATGAAATCTTCATGTCTGGCACTTCACCTACGATTATAATACTCTCAAGAACTCTGTGGAGTTAGTATTATTGTTCTTATTTGGCCTCATGGATAAATGAATTGGGCTCAGGGAGCTAGTAAGGGGCAGAATCTGAACTTGAGCTTGAGTCTGCATGCTTGGTTCCTTCAGGACATCACAAGCATATGCAGCATACAGCCCCTCATTGTCTGGCTCCAGCCAAGCCAATCCTGAAGTTGTCAGATCCTGAAAACCCTCCACCATCAGCTATTCTGTCTCTCAAGTATCTGTTCTCATGCTGCCCCCTAGCTGTATAGGGGTTCCTGCTGAGGGCCTCCAAGGCTCCCCTCTCCTCTTCCATGCTTACCTGGAAAGCCTCTTCCCTCTCAAATTTTACTAAATCCAATATTTACTGAGCTGTTTCTGGGTGCTGAGCACTGTTCTAGCTTCTGAAAGAAAGACAAGTTCAAAACAATCCCTGGTCAGGAAGCTTGCCACTTAGCCAAGGAGAAGACTCTTAAAACTAGTAGAAAACATGGAGAATTTCTTAAAATACTTTAAGGTACAAAGGGCAGAGGAGATTATTATAGCAAGTGCATGTGAGATACTTTGTAGGATGGGAAGTGCTAATAAAGGGACGCTAATAAATGCTTTTGTTGATGGCCGTGTACTAAGCACTTGACATTTGTGAATTCTAATCATCTTAACTATCTTTCAAAAGAGGTTTCTTTTTCTGGTAGTTGAGAATATCAAATTGTCATGCCCATATGGCTATCAATGGGCAGAGCTGAAATTAAAATACATGTCTCTCTGGCTTCCAAGTCAGCTTGATATCCATTATTTCAGAATATTGCATTTTAATCTCATTTTAGAGCTGATTTCTACATAAGATCCAGCTGCTAAGTGGAAGGTAGAACCTGTCCTGTCCCTAAACCTCCTCTTTATTCCTGGCACAGAGTTGTCTAGAACAACCCACAAAAGCCCTTGTATAAGTATGCCTTGGGCAGGCCCTGAAGAATAAAAATTAAGAATTGTGAATGCAGAGAAAAGGAAGGGAACAAACATTTCAAAGGACAGAACTTTGCAGGTGGATAAAGCAGGAGGATTCAGGGCTTGTCTGGGAAAGAACACCAGGAGCAGAGTTGGAGAAGGTGGTAGGGATTAGATGAGAGCCATCATGTGGACAGGCTGCAGGCCAGGTTGAGAGGTGGAAAACTTCTACATATTCATAAGAAGAATGAGATCAGAGTGGTAGTGATGTGAAGAAGAAATGGACAGAAGTGCAGAGAGACTGGGAGACCAGACTGGAGGTTGTCAGCACAGGCCATTAGCTGAGCCCCAATGCTGATGATGGGAAGGACGGAGAATGATAGTGTTGGTATGAGCACTTGAACAAGAATGAACCCAGGGGAGTGGAAAGTAGAGGAAGGACACTTCAAGGGACATTCCAAAGGTAGAATCTATAGAACTGAATAATGGGTTGGATGTGGAAGGAGAAGTTGATGGGAAAATCTAGGATGATTGCATTTTCCAACCTGGGTGATCAAAACATTGTACATTTAGTTGCCAGCTCATGGCACTATTAGGAGATGATGGAACCTTTAGAAGGTGGGGCCTAGTGGGTGGAACTTGGTTCCCAACCCAATTAAAATAGAGAATGCAGAAGAGGACCTGGTTAGCATGAAAGAAAACAAGCTTGGTTTTGATGCTGTCCAGGATAGCTGGGTGAAAATATTGTAAAACCATATGGAGAGTGAGTTTTGAGCTTGGGAAAGAGAAGAGAGAGTTTTAAGATCATTTACAAGGAGTAATGGTTGAAGTACGGGGGAATGGAGATAACCACCCTAGGCAGTGGTTATCAAATGTTAATGTGCTTAAGAATCACCCACCCAGCACAGTTAGCTAGCATATAGTGTGGTTTCCTTCCTTAGTAAAAAACATTTACATAGAACCTTATTTCTATGTTGAACTAAAGAAAGAAACAGCATAAGAATTTTAGGAAACTTTGATGGTGTTTCAGTTGTTGCTTGTTTGTGTTAGATGAATAGCCATTTGCTACCTTTCAAATCAGACCAGATATACACTTACTTAACTTTGTTAACTACAACGTTGATCCTAGTCCTAAATTATATGTTTGAGATCTACTCAGTCTCCAATGTCCAATACTTAAGAATGTGGACTTTGGAACCACAGATCTTGGATTTACACTTTAGCTGCTACCTATAAAATGTGATGTTAGGCATTTTACTCAAATGTGGCAGCTTAGTCTCCTCCTCTGTAACAATGGGATAATGTACCTTACAGGGCTTTGGTGATGACATCATAACCCAACTCTTGGCATCTAATAAGTACTTGACACTTAGGGCATGTGTAATAACTATTTGTTGTGAGTTTTGTCATTGGTTATCACTTAACAGAAGAGAACTCATCATGCAGAGAAGCTGCAGTAAGAGGTACTTACTGGTGAGTCAGAAAGTCATAAGCAGTTCTTTGAGTCAGTATGGGAGCCACATGCCAGCCTGTGCTATAGCAGAAGCTCATAGTGAGAGCCAGCCTGAAACCCAGCCAGGCTGCCACAGGTTGGCAAGCAAAGGCCCCTTTCTACCCTTCTGGCCACATGGGCAAGTTTCCAGTTTAAGGAATTGCAATGATCCCTGGGAGAATTCCCCTTCTATCACAGTTGGCCTCTGAACTGGGCAATGGATCATCACTGGTATGGTTTGGATAAGTGTCCCCCAAAGGCCCATATTTTAAAGGTTTAGCTGCCAGCTCATGGCACTATTGGGAGATGATGGAACCTTTAGAAGGTGGGGCCTAGTGGGTGGAACTTGGTTCCCTGCTAATGTGCCCTTGAAGGGGATATTAGGACCCTGGCCCCTTTCTGTCTCTCTCTTTGATTCCTGGCTGCCATAAAGTAAACAGCCTTTCTCTACCACACATTCCTGCTATGATGTACTATGCCACTACAGGCCCAGAGTGATGGGGCCAAGTGGCCATGGACTGAAACCTTTAAAATCATAATTCAAAATAAAATGATTCCCTTATTAAGTTGATTATCTTAGATATTTTGTTGCAGTAATGCAAAGTTGGCCAACACTATTAACTATTATTTTCACTGATTGCCACCAGTGTTTTTTGCAGAAAGGACACTATGTGCTCTTACTAATAGCTAGAACAATCTCCTCAGAGACTACAGGATCTGCTAAAATATAACATTGCAGGCTAAAAAGCTAAAAAAAAAAAAATTGAAAAAATAAAATCAAGCTAACAGGTAGGCTGCTTTCTGATCCACAATGCTTCAAATGACTTCCTCAATTGATGCATGTTCCCTTGCTTGGCTAATTAGTTATTTCACCAGTTTGATTGATCATGCTTCAAGGGGGAGGCAGCCCATACCTTCTCCCTTGATCATCATCTGAAGCATAATTAAAGCTGACATCTAGTGAGACCTTCCCGTTTGTCAACAGTGTGCTGAGATTTATGAAACATAATCTCACTAAATCATCCCAGCATCACATGGAGGGGGGTACTCTTTTCATTCCTGTTTTCCACATGTGGGAAACTGACACTTGGACCTGTGGTGGTCATTGTCCCAGGACGTGCCACTGCTGGTAAATATGTTCTTAGGTGACTTGAAGACTTAAAATTCATGAAGATGGTGAAACTTCTTCTGAGTACTTCCAGACCTCTTGGGGACATACATCTGCAAGACCTTTCTTATCAGGCCTACGATAGGTCTTTCTCATCTTCTCTCAGTGGTGTTTATCCCATGTCTCAGCCTTGGTTGCCAGGCCATCACCTCTCCCTGTTCCTGGACTATTGATTCCTCCATAGTGGCACATACAACTGCTCAGCTGCCTTTGTTCTTTACCTTTCCTTCTGTTCCTTGAGCACAGCTCAAATTGTCTCCTCAAGATCAGTACACCTCTAAAGGTGGAGGGTGTCTTGGGATGCTAACCATGTTGCATAAAAGAAAGACTAAAAGGAGGACTCTTACTGTGAGTTCAGTTCCACCACCTAATCCTACCATGGATCTTGCTCTTTACCTTCTCTCTCCTCAGCCCCTGGCCTACCTTTCTCAAAATGAAGTCTTTTCCCACCACTCTCCCCTGAGTCCCTGAGCTTCTACTTCCTGCAGCCTCCTACATCTGAACCCTACCATGGAGAAGTACAGAAATTCCTAGCAGAGGTGACTATTGTGCCCTTAATGACATGGAGAATGGCTTTTGCACCATTGGTCAAAAAAAAAAAAGGTTTCTCTGACACTCAGAGCTTTTACATGAGGACTGTGGAAGAAACCTGTTGATACTGAATTATTTTTCTGGACAGTGTCAGGCAGCCTAGTGGTTTAGAACAAAATAAATCTAGAGCAAACAAATATATAGGCCTATGAAATTGATGCTGCTTTTGCAAAGTTATGTGGAATGATTTGTGTGGGAAAGTACAGACAATTTGGAGGAGTATTGAATCAGAGAATGAAAGAGAATTTTGTTGGCCCAAATGCCTAATTATGTCATAGGCATTGCCTAAGGGCATGTCCAGTGTGTTCTTATGAGGTAGGAAATAAAGTGCCATATTAGAGTCAAAGATAGGCTTGGAGAGGAAAGTAACTTGTATGTTAGATGAGGCAGAATTCTTATGTTCTTTTTCCTATATGAAGCTTTTTCCCATCTTTGAAGAGAGCTAAGTTCAAACAGAGATTGGTGGATACAATGAAATAAAACATTTGGAATTTTTTAAAAAGATGGTGTGTGTGTGTGTGTGTGTGTGTGTGTGTGTGTGTGTGTGTGTTTGTGTGTGTGTGTTTAAGTGATTTCAAAGTTTTGTATTTGAGAAGGGTCTGGCTACATTGCCCAGGCTGGCCTCAAACTCCTGCACTTGCATAATACTCTTGCCTCTGCCTTCCAAGCAGCTTGGACTACATGTGCATGTTGCCATATCCAGCAAATGTTTGGTATCTATACAGGAAAATAAACTATGAAAATGCCAAGTATCACAATTGGATGATTTTCCAATATTCTTTACATATTTAAAAAATGTGATAAAATGTACGTAACATAAAGTTTACCACTTTAACCATTTTTAACAGTTCAGTGGTATTAAGTACATTGATATTGTTCCAGATCCCATTTTTATGCCTTTCTCATTGTTGCAATTCACATTTGTGGCCCTAGAATGAAATGTGATCAAATGCTACTGAGTGCAGTCCAGTGTGTGGAAGCTATAAAGTCAGGGACTGTCCTTAGTAATTTATTCAAAACTGAGGACATACAAAATAATTAAAGAGTACAGGCAACCAGGAGGGCCAGTGTGGGAGACCAGAAGTGTGGGATTTGGTATTTTGGTGAATGAAGAAGAGGGAGGAGGACTCTAACATAGTGGGATGTGGAAAGGACAGGGGAAGGACAGAAGAGGGCTGGGGTTAAGGAAACCAAACAAGCCAAGACTTCCTTATTGTGTTAAGATGAATATGAGTGTTACTTTAGGGACAGATCATCTGTCACTGCATTATTAAATAATCTTTGTGTTCACTTATTGAAGACGAAAAAACTTTTTGGTGAACTCAAAATGAGCACATATTTCTATATTCTGCATTCTAGAAAGGGGGAAATGGTTGATATTATTACCAACGGGAAAAATCTCTATTCTTTCCCCACACAAAGAAAAACGGGTTGGGGAGGGGAGAAAGGGAAAATGGAAAGTATCATGTTGCTAAAGGGTAAAGCAATTCATTTTAGCAGGGGCATTTTTTGATTTTTTGATAAGTAGAGGGGGAGTCTGAATTGAGTAGGGCCTGGGAGGTTAGGAGAGGGGCTTGAATACTAAGTGAGAGTTGGGTGCATGGGGCTGTTGCAGAGTAGGAAGAGGGATGGGGTCTCCAAGGGAGGTTGGCTGGAAATCCATAGTAACAGAGATGAGGGTAATGTGCCAGGTGGCTTCTGGCTATTCCTTTTATGATAAATCATCAATATTTTGCAATACACTTCAAATCTTGTACAACAATTTTGGGGTGTAAGATCCACAAAAGATGGATGACTTCCATACTTAGATCTGGGTTGAGGAGAGAAAGAAGGACAAAATGAGAACTGAGACCCCTAGGGAGCTCAAGTGTGGGAGCCCTGGTGTGGCAGCCATGGTAGCTGAGATACCATGTCTGAGATACCCATAGACATCTGAGGGATGCTGGGCTTCCCGAGGAGTAGAGAATAAAGGGACGGACCTGTTAAAACAATCTCAAGGAGAGGACCTAAGTTGGCACTTGGCCCTTCCTATTATATTCATGTAGAAGTATCTTTTAATATTCAGTTATTACTCAAGCAAACCCACTGTGGCTTTGGTCTTGCTGTTTTTGCTTATATCAGACTCCTTTCCCCCACCAACAAAAGTCAGTTAGAAACAGATACTCTCGGGGAGTAACTGGTACTTTCATTATTTATGGCTTGGTTTCATGATATATGTTATGCCCTTCCCTTTCTCTTTTTACTGATCTCAACATTATTTGAAAATTGGCATGCCCTGAAGCTGTTTACACAGTGGTCAGTGTTGTGATTTTCCCTTTCACACAGAAAGACTCACCAAGGCTCTTAAAGTACTTTTCCCATCTCTTCCTTTCCTGTGCTCCCAGGTTACTCCTGACCTTCTGGAAGTCTCTCCTGAGTGGTCCCAGTACTTCTCTGCTGAGGAAGTCATGAGCATGACCTTGTTTCCAGGGCACTCTAGTAGGTCAAATTGTTCACATACCTCTAATGCCCACCTGCCAACATCCACAGGAGACCTCTCTTACCTTTTAGCAGTAAAGGTCTAAGCCATGAACCCATCCCCTGTCATAAAGGACCCAAACCTGAATTATTCTGGGAACTAATTGTTGATTCAGGTTTCAAATGCAGACACATAGTACAGGAGAAGAGAGCTCTTTTCTCAAAATTCAAAGGAAAGCATCATTGAGCTGGGTTATTATTCCCATTCTACAGATTAGGAAACTGGAGTTCCTGCCTGGAACAAGGAGCAGGAGGACCAATGGTTGGCAGAAGGGAGAGAATTCTGTGAGTGGCCTCTGCCCATGGGAGCCTGCCCTACTGCAGGCACCACGGGGTGATGTCTTCCATAGAGAAAAGTACTGTTGTATGAGGAGAACTTTGACTTTCTTTAGAAATCAGCTGTTCCCTTTTTTTCTTCCTAGGGAACTCCCAGCAGAGTGCATATACCCAGGCTGCTTTGAAACAGGCCCTGGGTATGGGCTGGGTCAGCTGAAACTAGCCAGGTGGCAACCTGTGCCTACAAGTACATGAAAGGGACGCAGGGATGCAGGGACAGGAGTCCCTGCTGTATAAGGAATGCTTATAAAATCTGTAGGACAATCAGTGAACTCCTGTTGTCCATCTAGTAGCAGTTAAGTTCACCAAAGAAAGATGCAGTTGGTGAATGTGCTGGTTTCCAGGGGGTCTTTGGTTTCCATTTGTTACCTTGCTTAATTTTCTGATAACAAACAAAACACATAGCCATTTGTCACTCTTCTAGCATGCTTATACTTTTAAGATATTTTAGGTCCCAGAAAAGGAATATAGTATACAGAAAGAAGAATGAAATATGGTATGATATTAAGGGATATTGTTTGAGTACTTGATTGGTATGAGCAAGAGTTCTTCTACTTTATTTAATTAAGTAATTATTTTCAGGGCTTGGGGTAGAACCCAGGGCTTATTCATGCTAGGCAAGTCCTCTACCACCAAGCTACATGCCTAACCCCTTACCCTCCCTTGTTGATCTAGTATTTACACCTATAAAACAGGAACCAATCCCTGTACCTCACAGAGTGGCTGTATGGATCACATAAGAAGCACTTGGGAGCTGCAAAACAGGCATGAAATAATCTCATCCACCAAGGATTGGAGCTTAGACCACAGGGCCAGTCTGAGGCATGGCTGAGAAGTTCAACTGCAACTTCTCTTTTCTGAAAATCTGCTCCCACTCAGTGGTTTCTTCTGCCCACCTCTGGCACCAAGTGTCTGGATATCTTGCCTACCATCCTGCCCACAAAGAAAACATCAATGAACATTATTCCAATGTTTTATCAGTGCAGAAAGAGATTCTCAATCCTGAGCTGGAGTATCTTTTCTGGAGTGGACATATAATTACTGGATAATTAAGGGATATTTCCCCAAAGTATCCTTTTTAGTGTATGATAAATCATTTTAGATACTTTTGTATTTGATAACACTTGGACATTTCCAGAAGTAAACTGCAGAGTTCATTAGACTTTTAAAAGATAAAAAAAAAAAAAAGGAAACTTGAAGAAATTCTTCCACTTAAGACAAGCATTTCAAATTATTTCCCCAAGCTCAGAAGATGTATAATTTTGAGTTCGGCCTCCTCCATTTATGTGCTCAAGAAGGAAACTGAGGCTCAGGAAAATGAGGAGACTCACATCCTTTTTCCTCTCCTCTATGAGGGAGCACAGACATTGCTGTCTGCTTTGTTCTCCTGGGTCTCAAGTGCCCAGAATAGTGTCTGGAAACAGTCATTGCTACTCTCTAAGTACTTATTGAATAATTCCATCATCATCATTATCACAGTCTTGGGTATGGAACCTATGGAACTTAGGGCCTCATGCATGCTGGGCAAGTGCTATACCACTGAATGATATCCTCAGCCTTCCATTAATTTTTAAGAGGCCCGAGGACTCAGAATGCCTCTGAGTTGACTCAGAGATGTCCACATTAACTCAAAGGACAGGATGAAATACTTCCTGGGGGAAGAAGAAGATGTTTTTTGACATTCATGGACTGGCACTATAAGATGAGAAAAATCTTGCCCTGGGATAAAGGTGAAAAGCCCCTTATTTCCTAGAGAATTTTCTCTGAGCAACAGAAAATACACTGAAAGTCACAATATATTTATAAGGAGATCACAAGTTTCATCTCCTATTTAAAAAACATTTTTTTTCTAATTTTAAAACAATGAGATTGTTTTATATAAAAAATAAGAATTAGTAACTTCAGAGCAATTTATTCGTGTCATCAACAGTGAGCAAACACTGTTTGCTGTGTCTTCAGTGCCAGAATGAGGCACACGTTGGCATGTTCAGGAATACATGCAGGAGCTCACTGACACATGAGCTTCTCAGGGGCTCTCACATCAGCCCTGATGGCTGGCCCTGCCTACATGGGTACCTTTTACAGTGTCCCCAATCCTCCAAAGTTTGGTTAGAAAGGAACCACTTGGACAATACACAGCCAAGCAGCAAGAGCCATTTGAAAACAGACTCAACAGTGACCCCGTTCCTTCCTCTTCGGGCGCTTTGTCCAGCTCAGTAACTGGACACAAGAGCTCTTGCACTGACCTCTGCTCTCTGTCTCAGCTGGTAACATTGCCATTCATGGCTGTTTCTCTGTTTACCAGAGCTCAGAGCTCTGTCCTGTGGAGTGACATGAATAAAAGGCACCATAATCTCTTTTGGGGGAGAACTGCCTTTGCTTAGGGTCAGACCATTCTTTATGCTTGGAGTAGAGCAGACAAAACCCTAGGAATGGTTGGCTGCTCTGCAGAAGTTTAGAGAATTGGAAGATGGAGGCCAGGAAGAATTTGAGGATAGTGAAGAAAAGCAGACAAAGTACAGAGTTACCTAGAAAGGGGCAGAAGTGTAGAGTGAGAATTTCCTGTACTAGGGTTGCTGAAGGACTTCTAAAACTAGAGTTCAAAAGAATTTAAGGCTGTCAATTACTTAATTCTTATCTCTGTACTTCTCTGTAGGGGAGCAGGGCAATGACCCAAGTGGCAGGTAGGACAGCTGAATGCCTCGCAGAGGAGGAGGTAGAGGAAAGGGAAACTCAGGAGCAGATGCCCAAAGGCAGAAATGACATCTTAACACAGAGCTTCCCAAAGAGTTCTGGACAAAAACAAACAAACAAACAAACAAACAACAACAACAAAAAAAAAACTATTTTTCCCATGTGTGCAGGATGGGGATTGAGCTTAGTTTTACTTTAATTTCAAAGGACAGGGTGACCCAAGGTGATATTTGAGTTCTAGTACCAGGCATATTCCTTACAGAAAGAAGAATTTAAGTTCTGTGGAAATTTTAGAACTTCGTTTTTACATGTAAACAGATTCCTCTGTTCCATATCCTGACATAAGAGGAGGCAGTAAATTTAAACAATTTTATTTGGCATTTGGTGCTCCAGGTAACTGTGCAGGTTAACATGTACACATGAACCTTCTATAGGCACAAGCCTATAGAAAAATAAATCTCCCCGCTTGCAATGGCCTTAGAACCTATTTGAGGATATGCAGGATTTGGGTGATATTTACACAAGTACTAGTTTGTTAGGGAGAGATGCTAGGTTTAAAAGAAAATGAAGATCCTGGTAGACTAGAGAGACACTGGGAAAGTTTCAGAAAGGAGGTGGGACTTGAAGAAAAGCTTCAGAATCTACTATTAGTGAAGAGAATTTGTGGCCTTTCTGCTCAGGAAGGCACTGTGATGGTGGCAGTAATACAGCTCTCTCGGTATCAATGACCTGATTTCATACTGTGGAGAGTAAGAGAGATATTCAGATGGGCACAAAAAATAAAAATAAGCCAGTCTGTAAGGAGTCATGAGGATCAAGCTGAAGAATTCAGATTTACTCTACTCAATTGTACATTTTATGTCCATTCTTGACATTTCCAAAAGAATAGTTTGATAGAGATGTGTCCAAGCAGATACAAGGAATCAGCAGGGAT
This sequence comes from Tamias sibiricus, assembly GCA_025594165.1. Lineage (NCBI taxonomy): Eukaryota > Metazoa > Chordata > Mammalia > Rodentia > Sciuridae > Tamias > Tamias sibiricus. Next base: position 2,993,894 of record CM046666.1, read on the forward strand.
TCCTGACTTGGAGATTATGGATACTCCTGAGGCCTGTGACTTTGACATTAGAGTCATCATTTTGTGGGTTTATTCAAGTTCCCAAGAAGGAATTTCATTGTTTATATCAGACCCTCAGAAAGCTGAGTCTTGGGTGTAGGTTAGATACAAACAGGAAAGACAGCATCAGTGAGTATTCTACTAAAACAATCGTCCCACCCATTCATCCTTCTAATCTCTGCCCCTACTTTCTGCAAGCAAACATTCATTCCACAAATGTTCATTGAGTAACTGCTGTGTGACAAGTACCATGCCAGGTATTGGCACTACAGGGAAGGATGAGACTTGTCACATGGTCCCTGAGGAACCCACAGGTGAGAGGCAAAGAGACATTCAGGTGTCTAATGAAGCATATCATAGGTGAATCCAGAGGATCACAGAATCATGAAGTCCTTATATGAGTGCACCCAAACACTGTCTTACCAGTAGTTATTGCCATTCAGAAAGCATCAGAGCTCAAGAGAAGCCCATACTCAAAGGTGGAGGAAGAAGTGAAAGAGGAAAGAGCTAATCTGAGAGTTGGTGAGAAGGAAGCCTGTCATCAATATCATGACTTAGTGACGAATCACACACAGGGTAAGGAGGATCGAGAGGCGGGTGAGTCAAAGAGCCAAGCCAGGAGGACTGGAGATAATATTGACTGTTGTTGGGCAGAGGCAGGGAATGTATTGAGTGGGATGATGATGAATTTTGTTTTATGACATAATGAGTTGGAGGCAATGAGAGGATGTCTGAAGATCAGAAGATACCTTGAGAGGAACTGTAAATATAAGACTTAATCTGAGAAGGAAGTAAGGAAGAGGTGGGCAAAAAGGAAGGGGGTCTGTTCTCTCAGTTGATAGTAAGGGGACCCTGAAGCCAGCCTTCCACAGTTCTAGTTTTTCCCGGTGCTCTCTTTTCACTCCCTCCCTTTCCTTCTTCTTTCTTTCTTTCTTTCTTTCTTTCTTTCTTTCTTTCTTTCTTTCTTGTAACTCACAGCACTGTTTTGTGGGGAGAAAAGAAAAATCTCAGGACAGCAACATTAAAGTTTCTGATTCCAGATTTTCATACAAAGTTGAATGTTAAGTAGTGTTGGTTTTCTGGAGTAATAAGAGGAAAGGGATATTAGGGAATGAGAAGGGAAGGGCAGGCTGAAACTCCTGGTTTATCTTACATAAATTCACGACATGTTTGCAGCAATGCCACAGCAAAGGTGGAGTGGGTGAGGACCTGAGAGGAGATGGGGCCATGAAAGTCTTGAGCTAGGCCTCTATTCCAATTGCTTGGTAAGAGAGGTGTTCCAAGGCTGTGGGTGCAGCTCAGTGGCAGACTGCTTGCATAGCAGGTGCCTAGGCCCTGGATTCCATCCCCCATACTGTGCTACATACAAAAATGAGAAGGTATTCCGGAATCTGGCTCCCATGTCCAGTAAGTCAGTTTCTCTCACCTGCTCAGTCCACTGTAGGTGGACTCTGGCAAAGTCCCTTTCATCTCAATGGAATCCAACTGGGTCAAGAAACATAACTTAGTGGGCAGATACGAGCTGCCCTCAAAGAGCACAGAGTACTATAGAACAGTCTAGAAGTGATTACAAGGAGCTATGAGACTGTCTGTGTCATGGAGAGTAGGGCAGAAGCTGGGCAGAAGCTTGAGTGGTCCTTAGGTAAAGGAAGAAGAGAAGGAATTCGGATAGAAGGAATGGCAAGAGGCAAGCTCTGTGGCAAAGGACAACTTGGTGTGGTGGGGGATGAACAGAGATGAAGGAAACAGGAAGATGCTCCATGTAACAGGAAATACTTATGAAGCAAATGGCCCCATAACCAGAGTGGTATTCAAAATCCTTAATAGCTGGTGATGGCAGAGGAGAGAGAATGGCGAGAATGTGAGAATGGTGGTGGCCCAATGAAAAGAACAAGGGCTATGAGCAAACATGAGGCCTCTCTCAGACCACCTTGGGGGACATCCAGGATGGACACTGTCCATCTCAAATATTTAAATACTATATGAACAGATGATTTGTGTTGCAGGGTATACACTTGTTTAATTAATGTGAAAAGACAGAACTATATGTGGCTGGATATTATTGTATTTTGCACATTAGTTTGTTGAATCAGAACCACATTACCCTGAAAAAGATAGGAATGAATCTAGGGGACAAAGAGGTGAGTCTCTCCTTTGCCTGAGTGAGGGAAGGGCAGAGAGCTCTGGGAAATTTACTTAATCTCCCTGAGCTATAGCTTCCTCATCTGTGAGAGAGGAACAATAAAAGCCACTGAAAAGGCTATTGTGAGAATGAGAGACAATACATGTAAATTCCCTGACACAGACAAGAGGGACAGGAAGCTCAATAATAAAGACAATTACATTTGATTTAATTTTTATCCTTCCTTCTTTTTATGTAAACTAATTCACACAAGTCCACACAAAGTTTTATGCTCCCACATCATCAGGTTAGTCAAGCTTGCAAGCTTCAAAGCCCCCAGCATCTACCAACCTAACTCAATGGAAGCTTGGGGCTAAGAGGGAGACTCAAGGGTACACGTCCAGATTGGCCTTCTGATTCCTCAGGAGGAAATACACATCAGGATTTTGTGTGATGTTTTCTATTCATTTAAATGGAGACAGCTCATTTCCAATTTTTTTAACATGGTAAAAATGAATAAGTCTGTGGGTGGGCAGGATGGGTGCTGATAAAGGTGCTCCTTGGAGCAGCATCATGGCTGCCAGTCATCTGGAGTATTCCTTCTAGACACAAGAATGAAATTCTATACATAAAATTATATTCATTTTTTTCTTTTTCCACAGCATGCCTACTAATGAGCAAAATGGCTAGGGTTTATTTAATTATTTACTTTTAATGGAAATTTGAGTTCCTAATTTTTACTGCTGCATTGATGCTGTGCCCATGTTTGTATATGCTTTTATAAACTCTTGTGACTGCATCTATGTAATAAATTCCTGAAAGTGGATTTCCCAGTAAAAGTGCATGCACATTCTGCATTTTAACCCATGTTCCCAATTATCCTCCAGAATATTATATAAATCTACACTTGTACTAATAATTATGAAAGCCAGCAAATCTCAAAAGTTAGTGTCCATGAGAACCACCAAGAGCTTGTTAGGGAAAGCCACAGGCCTGGCCCCATCTCTCTGGAGATTTTAATTGTCAGGTTGAAAGTGGGTTTGTTTGGTTTTTGCTTGTTTGCTTTTCACACAGCAAATTTGACTTTCAGGAGGTAGGGGTGAAACATACAGTTTCTACAAATTCTAACACAGGTAGTGAATTTGTGTAATCACCACAATGGATGCAGAATAATTCTGTCAGTCCAACAAGCTACCAATTTTACTCACATCCTTCTCCTACCTCACACCATAGTAAACACGGGCCTTTTCTCTGCTGCTATTTTTTTTTTTCTCCAAGTCTGGAATTGTACAGTATGAAACCTCTTGAGTCTGGCTTTTTTCATTCAGGATAATGCCTGCAACTCACACAAATCATTGTTTCAGTAGTTCATTCCTTTGGTCAAAGTTGTCAGATTCAAAACACAGTCACCTTTGTCAAATCCTGGCAAGATGCAGCTGGAGAAGACCATGAAGGAAGGGCTATCATGACTGATTTGCCTGATAACAGGAGTTCTCACAAGAAAGTTTTCAGCTTATTATATGAGTAACAGTTTTAGTCAGGTTTTATTTGTTTGTTTGTTTGTTTGTTTTTTGCTGCTGTGCCCAAAAGACCTGATTAAGAAAAATTAGAGGAGAAAAAGTTTTTTGGGGGCTCATGGTTTCAGAGTTCTCAGACCACAGACAGCTGGCTTCATTCTTCTTGGCCTGAGATGAGACAGAACATCATGGCAGAAAGGTGTAGCGGAGGAAAGTAGCTCAGAACATGGCACCAGGAAACACAGTTGTCCTTTCCATGGACAAAATACAATCCCCAAAGGTATGCCCCCAAATAACCCACCTCCTGCAGCCACACCCTACCTGCCTTCAGGTACCACCTAATTAATCCCTATGGAGGGATAAATTCACTGATTAGGTGAAAGCTCTCATAGCCCAATCATTTTACCTCTAAACTTTCTTGTATTGTCTTGCATACGAGCTTTTGGGGAGCACTTCATATCTAAACTATAACAGTAAAACAAGGAAAGTTAACAGCATAAGGACATCTTTATACTTCTATAAGACCTCTTTGCTAATGCATGGGTCTCAAAACTCAATCTAATGAAGCAGCTTGCTATGACTTTAAGACTAGTTTCACCTAGTAACTGTAGCCACACTCATCAATTAGCTTGCCAGCACTCAACTGTCAATGAACTTTCTTTTTATATATATATATGTATATATATATATATATATATATATATTTAGTTATACATGGACACAATCTTTATTTTGTTTATTTGTTTTTATGTGGTGCTGAGGATCAAACCCAGTGCCTCACATGTGCAAGACAAGCACTCTGCCACTGAGCCACAACCCCAGCCCTCAATGAACTTTCTTTCCGAACACCTCACATAGTTTTTCCTCTCCCAATAAATCTTCAACTTTTCCTTTGTTCCTTTTACTAGAGTGCATCCTACCTGAAAGGCAAAAATCACACCAGAGACAACCATGCAGCCAAGAGATTTATTCACTAGCCTTTATGGCTGGCCGGAGGTAGAAGAGATGCAGGGAGAGAGGAGTCGGGGTCAGTGCACAGTTGGCCCAGCCACTTGGTGCAGCCACTTCATTAGCCGTGCTGTCCAGTACAAGGCTCACGCCGGCCTGGCAGCATGGTGCCAGCGCTGTCCCGCACTGGCACTGCCCACCGCAGTCCTGGCCAGTGGCCGGCCAGCTGCACAGGGCGAGGAGGAGCACGAAGGCAAAGAGGACAGGTCCCATAGCAGCGGCCATGGTCAGGGTGCTGTGATCTGAACGGGCAGCTGGGCGCAGAGGGCCCAAGCAGGGAGCGAGCCTCTGGAGCTGTAGGGGTCGGGGGACTGCTGTTGGGCTGGAGGTGGTTGGTCGCCTGAGGTTGGAGTTGCAGTGGCTGCCTCCTCTCAGCAGGGAAGAGTTGTGGTTGTGTGGTGCTACTGATGGGCAGGAGCTTAAGTAGGGATTTCTGGTGGGGGGTGTACCAGAGCGACTTTTAAATCTATTGGCTCCTTCGAGGGGGAGGGGAGGAATGAAACAAGGTTGCTTAGAAAAATAAGTTTGCTGAGGACACGGAAACTTGGGAGCAGGAGGGAGGTGGGGGGGAGTCGCCCATCAGCCCAAGCCCATCTATCACTACCTTGCATGTGTTTCTTGGATTGTAACCCTATTCTGTGTAAATCCTAAACAATACCCATTTCACCCCCCCCCCCCATTTCAGTATCTTGGAATTTTTGCTTGACTTTGACATATCTTATGCTGAATAGTATTCCATAGTGTGACCTTGTCAGCCCACCCACTGAAGGACACCTGTCTGGTTTCCAGGTTTTGGTAACTGGAATGTGCCTTTTAAGTAAGCCCACCAAACAGTTCTAATACAAATGGTCCCAGATCATACTTGGAGAAATAATGCCCTATACCCCCATAAAAGTGGATATTATAAATCCACTTTTATAACTTTTATAACTTTATAACTTTTACTGATCTGACACATGGAAATTGTGTCTTGTTATCAGACTGCATTTTCTGTTGGGTGAGGGAGTGGGTTTAAAGCTCTTTTAAAAATCTTTATGAGCCACTTATATTTCTTCTGTGTATTGTCAATTCATTTCCTTTGCCTTGTATTTTTTGTTTTTCCTATTTACTTTCAGGAGCTTTTATATGAGAGATTTTAACCATGATCTGTTGAGCAACAACCAGCACAGTCCACATTGACAAAAATTCTTTGAGTCCAAGAACCACAACCCTCAGGTAAGATTTCCGCAATGGCTTGAATGTGTTTGAATGTCTCAATGAACCATTTTGAAACATACCTACTTTGAAACATACCTATCCTGTTGTTGATTTTTCTACTTTCTCCTGTTTAGTTTGTCTGTGAGTAGCTCTAACAAGCTACTTTCAGCTCTATTAGTTTTGTTTCTGTGTATTACAGAGTCCTTTATTTTGCTTGTTACAGCTGTTTTCCTGTGCTCGGTGTAGCTAAAGACTGTTTTCAACCACAAAATTAAGACATTAAAAAAAAAAAAACCTTCATAGGCAGGGATATACTAACAGTAGATTGGAAGACTTATCCTAATTCTGAGTCTTAACTTTATTTTTTCTAGTTAGCTGCTAAAATAACCTTCCACCTGGATGACATAATAATAATACCTTATTCATATGGCATTTGTTTTGTGTGTGTATGTGTGATGGTGGGGATGGAAACCCAGCCTCACACACACTAGGCAAGTGCTTTACTACTGAGGTACATTTCCAGGCCTTCAGAGCATTTTTTTAATTAACAGAAATATCTTGCCTTGAGAAATAATCTATTCTTTAAAATTTTTAATTCATTCAGGTGATATTCTTTCTAAAGTGTTGTGAATACTCTTCTGTCTCACAGAGGATATGAAAAATAGTTTCTTTTTTCCTAAGGCTAGAGATATTTTTTTTACTGTGAATATTCATTCAAACAGGTCACTGACCTGCGTTCACATCTGGCTGCCAGTTCACTATCTACCCTGCCTTCACCAGTAGATGACTTGTATCCTGGATGCTTCTGCTTTTGTGAATAAAATTCTTCTTCTCCATTCTCTTCCTCCTTAGTCATTGCCTGCCCAGAATTTTCTGTTATATACAGTACTGTGGCTCATAGCTGCTGCTCCACAACTGGCGTTTCTGTGGGCTTCACAGCTTAGAGACCCTAGGAGTAAGCAATGGGGACAATAAATCTCCACCCCAGCATGAAGGGACTGTCTCTCTCTACTAGCTGTCCTTCTCTAGGAAAGGATATCATCATCCATTTATTGTCGCATTTGCTCAAAAAAATGTAAATTGTCTACCAAATCCCAGGCAGTAGGTGCTGGGGATGCAGTGGGGATCTGACCTTGCCCTCAGTGATCTAGTAAAGAACAAATGCCAAATTCAAGAGAATGCTCTTAACCCTGGCCTCATAACAAATCAGATCTCTTCTGGCCTTACAAAGGTAGATGGTAGCCCTCTCTCCTCTCACACAAAACATTCCTAGACTGCATTTTTCACTGTTTCCAGAAGTCCATCATCTGTGTAGGAAATCAGGCAAAGGCATTGGTCTTAAGGGAGATTCAGTCTCCATCCAGTAGTACTGGGCTTTGGCCCAGAACAGCAGTAGCTCGGGGAGCACTGTCAGCTTTTAAATTATTTCATTTGTATTGTCATGTAACTTTCCCATGTTTAAAAGAGAACAGTGACTCTAAAATTGTTTTTCCTTTATGCTTTTTTAAACATAATGCCATTGCAGTTATATTATGGGGCTCATTGATTCTTACAGGCTATCTGGAAACAAAAATGTTATTTATACCATAATATCTAAATGAAGTTTATTGAGCCTTCCAAACGTCAAGCCAAATGTACTAGGCAGAACACCATACACTAGGAGATCAGATACTATGTGAAGTGAACTTTACTGTAATTAAATAGTGTTTTGAGGAGCATGAAAGTATAAGATTGGTTGCTTGAATAGTAAATTACCTTTGACTGTTCTGACAGTCTATTCTTTTGACTTCTGTCTAATATTTTAAAACAGTTTTATGCAGTTGCTTATTTCAGATGCCTAGAAGCATTTCTTTCTCTTTGAATTATCTTCTTTTCACTTTTTTCATTTTTAGCTAGTAAATAAGAATATCATGCTTATTAGAGCTTTATGTAAAGGAAGAGTAAATAGACTTAAGTAAAAGTGGAGCTTACTTATGCACAGTGCCCAAACTCAGTTGCATCTATTTTTATATCTATTGTACTGAATTTTGAACTGAGTTTCAGAAATTGTTGCCTAAATCCACCCTTGAAGGTTTTATTTTGTAGGCAGTCCCAATTCATTTTATTAATAATTTCCTACACATACTTGATGTAGTTCTTTGTGAGATACCATTACCTTTGACATTTTTTGAACTCTCCCCTTTTAAAGAGAGAGTAACATGAGGAGCTGCTGGATGATCCTCTACCTGGAAGCAGAAAAAGATACTACTCCATCCCTCTGGATTAAGAGAGTGTGGGGCCCACCTCTGATTATATTTTGTTTTGGGTTTTTTCTCTGATCACATCATCTTTTCTCTTCGACCAAATTGTAAATTCATTTTAAGCAACAATTTATGGCACCTGGTACATTCAGTCCTCAATTAACTCGTGTTCAGTTTAATTACAAGCAATCATCTCTTAATGCTTATGCCTGATAACGTTGGTGGAAATGGGATCAGACTCCTATGGGATCTCATGAGATGATAATGAAAGCCTTGTCCAATAGGAGCCTGTATTAAATTTCCATTGCTGTGACAAAATATCTGAGATAGATCATCTTAAAGGAGCAAAGATTTATTTTGGTTCACAGCTTCAGAAGTTTCAGTCTGAGGTAGGTTGGCTTCATTATTTCTAGGCCTGTGATGACGCAGGACATCATGGTGGGGAGCATGGGTGGAGCAAAGCTCCTCACCTTGTAATGGTCAGGGAAGAAAAGATGGAGAAAGAGCTCACTTTTCTAAGAATATCCATTTCCCCCAAACCCATTAAGCTATGAATCCATAAGTGGGTAAACTCAGGAGCACTTGACCACTTGGCCACATCCCCACTCCTTTTTTGTATTTATTAGAGACAGGGTCTCACTGAGTTGCTAAGTGCCTCACCATTGCTGAGGCTGGCTTTGAACTCTGGATCCTCCTGCCTCAGCCTTCCCCCCGCCCCCAAGTGCTGGGATTACAGGTGTGCGCCACTGTGCCCGGGCAGATGAATTCATTTGTGAGATCAGAGCCTTCACGGTACCAAAAGACCCACCTCTGAACACTGCTGTATTGGGGATGAAGCATTAAACACATGAAACTTTGGAGGACATTTAGGTTCCAAACTATAACAGCCTTACCCTCATGTCACTAATCATGTAATAAAATGACCCTAAAACTTACTTTCTTTGCCTTTGGCTAGGATTCCCTATAAACTTTCCTCTATCTGAAGCGGGAAACAGATGGACAGATACAGAGGGCAGAGGCCCCTAGACTGTGAGGAAGAAGGTCATTCACCTGAGCCCTGGGGGATTAGTGGGTGCTGGAGGCCTTGAAATCACATCACCACAGGGCTGAAACTTGATTAGTTCATGCCAGTTGCCTGGCTTGATGGACACGTGTGTGTGAACTTGATAGACCAATACATATTGTTTAGTAGATGAATGGTGCCAAGTTGGGCTGTTGCTGGGCTTATTTGATGTTTTTGTTATTGTTGTTGTTATTAGTGAGCAACATTGTGGGTTTTACAGTGATGGAGACAAATCAGAGGAGAGCTCAATACCTGTGTTCATCACTTCAATAAAGCCCCCAAACTGAACTATGGGCTAATGAGAGTCACCTATTCATCCATCCACCCTCCTATCCATTTACTTTCCACTTAGCCATCCAACCATCCATCCATTCTTTCATCTATATGCACACAAATACATTTATTGCTACTCAATATATTTTTTATTTCATATCTATCAAAAGCAAACAAAACAAATGTGTTCCAGCCCTTTATCATAGAGCCAATCTTATATTCAGTTAGAGAAACTGAGACGGAGAATAAAATCTACTCAATAGAGCAAGTTATGCCTCAGGACCACATGGAGGAGTGGAGAGCTGTTCTAACTCAACCTCAGAAGCACATGGTTATGAGAGGTTAAACACCTCAGTGTCCTCTGAACTTAGGTCACAGCAGTCCCTTCTCCACAGGCCTCTGCTCCAGAAGGAAGTCATATACTATTTCCTATAATGAATTCGCCAGTGTCTGCCCACCTACACCCAGGACATGAATCCTTTATGTGATAATAAACTTAAAGAGTAGAATTAAAAATACCTTTGTTAATTACAATTTATGTGGTTTGGGGTTTTCTTTTTTTTTTTAATTTTTTTATTATTTATTTACTTATTCATCATGCACAAGTATTAAATAAGACAGTAACAGGTACAAACCTAGACTTTGCAAGGTATTGTGGTTCTAGAAAGGAAGGGCAGAAGGGGGTGGGTGAAAGAAATGCTCTTGATGTCAGAAGCTTTCTTTCCCCCACGCGGCAGCAGGTGACTCATGAAGTACAGTTTTCTTTTTCTGTTTTCTTTTCAGCATCCTGCATGAGACACAAGACTTTCTAGTACATTTCTGAGGCTTGCTAATATACAAGGGACAACATTCTTCATTGTAAGGCCACCCTTATGGGACAGATGAGCCAGGCCACTAAGCCTGTTTCCAGAGTCCCACTCATGGAACCCAAATTCTTATTGAGTTCCCTACCTTACTACAATTCTTTCCTATGTTGGAGCCCAGAGGATGGTCTTGTGAAGTTAGCATACAGCGAAGAGGCAGGAGGAAGAGCCTTCTAATGACATAGAAAAATATTAATTAAACAATGCTAGTGTCAAAAATCTGGTTATAGGGATTCCATATGACTTTATATGAATAGGTTACTACAAAGATTCTTCATTTTGCATTTTGATATACAATTATTGGCCTAGCATGCATAAGGCCTAGGATTGGATCCTCAGAACCACAAAGGAAAAACAAAAGCATATACAATTATCCTAGCACTGTTTTGTTGAAAAGACTGTCCTTTTACCATCAATTTGTTTATGAATCTATGTGAAAAGTTAACCACATTTTTGTGAGTCTACTTCCATACTCTGTTTTCCTATCTATTGATTTATTTATCTATCTTTAGGTAAATACCACATGGTCGTAATTACTGAAGCTTTATAGTAATTCTTGAAATCAGGTATATGAGTCTTCCAATGTTTTTCTTTCTCTGTGCTTATTTTAGCCTTGTTAGAATGTTTCAGCCATTAGGTGTTTACAGACATTATGACATTTCTCTCCTGATGTTTCATTATGCAATGGCATCACTATAATCCTTAACAACATTAACAGTAATTCTTTATTGCCTCCAATTCTTAGGTTCTCCTCATATTTCTAGAAATGATTATCTTTGAATTTCCTTATTCCTCTTTCTCATTAAAATACCTACCACTGTTATAGAAGAAAACAATACAACAAAACAAAGTGACTGTTATCCTGGATACCCTTTCTTATTACTTCTCATCACATCTAGTGCATCACCAAAAGGCTAAGCAAGGGATATACCCTACATATCCCAGAATAAGAATGTGGTCTGATATACATGAACTTTATTTCTACTGTAACAAAATAGCTGGATCATCTTCTGGTTTTTTTTTCTTTTCTTTCTTTCTTTTTTTTTTTTTTTTTTTTTTTTTTTTTTTGTATGAAAGTCAATGCATTAGAATTTTGGAAATCAAATCTCAGTTTTGTTCCTGAATTGCTTTGTGGTCTTGAGCACATTCACTGAGCATACAATAACTGTTGTTATGACAATTAGACTTCTTCTGAATGCTGGTTCTCAGATTATAAGCAGCAAAAAAAAATAAAAAATAAAAAATAAATAACCTCAAAGATAGCAAGTTAATGACAAATACCCATTATTCTAACTGTGGCTTTAGGAGAAAATTAGTGCTACAATTAATCACAGTCTGTTTCTGGTGTCACAGTAAGTCCCATGGGACAAACACAAGAGGTAGGTCCCTAAAAGTGTCAAAAACCCCCACATATCCAGAATAAAAGAATGATTAGAAGTATGCTGAATCACATTGCAGATAAAAGAGACTGGGGGAATTTTCTCAACCTTGTTAATATGCTTAAGAGATTAAAATTCATATGAGAAAAAGGAAACTAAGAGGAGAGGAAGGAAAACCCAGCAGATGCAGATGTGCATTAGGGAAGTTAATTTTTGAAACGTGCAAGGTGCTGGGTGTTCAGGGATCTGGAAGACTAATTACAACGTTCTAGGGAAATTGACTTTTGTGTGTAGGAGGCATCCTTCAGTTGGAATGCCCCAAGGTGCTGTACTTCTTAAAATTCAAAAGGTAGCTGACACAGTTGTGTAATACTTCCACCTCCAGAGCTAACTCAGACAATAATTTGACTTAGGAAATGTGTCCTATAGTAATGACAATTTAACTCAAATCATAATAGGTGATATTTGTCAAGTATTTACTATGTTTCCTACATCAGAGAACAATACATGTATAGTATGTAACATTCGTGCCCCATTTGTGCTAGGAGAGTGGGATAGTAGGAAGACACCTGGAAATGGAATATGAGATGCAAAGTTTGTTGAAAAATGCTTACAAGGAAGGTCCAGTGGTGATGAGCTGGAATTTCATCTCTGCTCCACACTTCCTTCAAGGCCTCCCCAGAAAGTAATACCTTCTATGGCCTGGACTAGCACTTCTCTTTCCAGGTTACTCCAATCCACACTTGTTACCACAGGGGGCTGGTTTTACAAGAGAGGCTATAGAAGAATTGACATCATTTAATTTGCTTAGTTTGACTTGTCTCTTGTATGACCAGCATCTCAAGGAGCAGCTGTCTTGGCATGTGTACAAAAAAGCAGGTTTCTACAGCGCACTAACTTGTCCTAATTCCCAGTATACATGAGAGAATGAAAGTGTCCTTCAAAATAATATGTATCTTGACATTCCAGCTCAGTCTCACCTTCAATGTTCCTTGACTTGGCCAGGTTTTGAGTAGCAGAAAGGGGCACTCAGGCACATGGTATATTACTGTCCCCCTTTTCTTTAAGGATGACACAATGAATTGACCCATATGATCCTCACATAAACAACCCTAAAAATGTGAATATAACCATTGTCCCCACTTTATAGAAGAAAAAAGTGAGGCCCAAAATTTTGTCAAGGTCATCCAACTGTAAAGTGACAGCAGTGAGATTTGACATTAAGCTGTCTGGTCATAAAACCAGAGCACACAACTGTAATGCAATCCCATCATTGTCACCCCTAGTTTTTAGGTATCCTCCATCATAAAATCATCAGATTCTGCAAACACACACACACACACACACACACACACACGGTGACAGCGTCCCTCCAGGAGACAGGGTAACATTGACATTAGCTTAATCTATTGTCATTGTCTCCCGATGACTCTCTGATTATCCTCCATTCCAGGTAGCCAGCTCCATCTCATAGCCCTCCCATGTTCATTCCCACCTTGAGTACTTGGACTATCTCTCACTCCTCCCATGGGTTCACTCCCCTCCTAAATCCTACTTTTTTCAAGACCCAGCTACAGATCCATGTTCACCAAGCACCTTTCCTTCTAGTTCCCTATCTCAGCATTTGAAAGGTTCCCTTCCAGCCCTGGACAGTATTCACTACAAGTCACTTGTTTCAAACAAGAATTGAGTCCTGACGCTAAAGTTTTTGTTTGTTTGTTTGGTTTGGTTTGGTTTTGGTTTGTTTGTTAAGAACATTTTTTAAATATTTTTTAACCTTTGTTTTATGTATTTATTTATATATGGTACTGAGGATCGAACCCAGTGCCTCACACATGTTAAGCAAGCACTCTTAACACTGAGCTACAACCCCAGCCCTGTTAAGAACATTTTTATTATTACATATAACACAAATACAAGATCTAAATTGAAAAAGTTCACAATACATTTTTAAATCTAGACATCTTAGTCATCATCTAAGAGGAAGATAGGGTACTAAAGGAGGAAATGTATTTTAAGTATTGCATTAAAGGGACTTGCAGGTGCTCTGAGCTGGGTTTGTGACCAGGCCAGAGGGAGCAGTTTACATTGAATGGTGCACTACCTGATGAATCCAGGGCTGGTTTCACAGGTGTGAGATTCACACAAGCCCTGCCCTCAGAGGGCCCATGCTTGGTTTAATGCTTTGCCCTTCTGTCCTGGCATTCTTACTAATTTTTGAATAAAGGTCCCTCATTTCCATTGTGTACTGGTTTCCACATATTATGCAGTTGGACCTGGTCAGACCTACCTTTGGGGCAGAAGTTACCTGTTTGGAGGCTGGCTCTCTTCTCATGCTGTTTTGTTGTTGTTGTTGTTGTTGTTTGTTTTTGTTTTTTTTTTTTTAATATTTATTTACTTTTGTTGTACACAATGCATTTATTTTTATGTGGTGCTGAGGATCGAACCCAGGCCACGCACATGCTAGGTGAGCGCTCTACCACTGAGCCACAACCCCAGCCCCTGTTTTTTTAATTTAATTTAATTTTATTTTTTTGGTACTGGAGATTGAACTCAGAGGCACTCGACCACTGGGTCACATCCCCAGCCCTTTTTTTTATTTTATTAAATACAGGGTCTCACTGAGTTGCTAAGTGCCTCGCCATTGCTGAGGCTGGCTTTGAACTCGCGATCCTCCTGTTTCAGCCTCCCAAGTGCTGGGATTACAGGTATGTACCACCACGCCCTGCCCATGCTGTTTTTTTAGTGGTCTATTCTGCTGGTGCAAACCTTCTCCCTTTGCCAGCTCCATTGCTAACACAAACACAAGCCTCTCTTCAGAATGAGAGACACCTCTATGTAACCATCCTGCCTTCTGCCCAGGCCCTCGTAGCAATAGTCTCCTGAAGGCTTCTCCCACCCCATCACATATTCCAGGGCTCCAGCATGAGATGAGAGAAGCCAGAGAAGTTCTCTCACTTGGTGACTTTAAAATGCCTTTCCACTTTGCTTACATTTTCATTACAAAGTAGCATCTACGTCTGGCCTGGTGAGGGATGCAGGCATTCAAGTAGAACTGGCCACTGTTGGAGGGCTTCTGTGAAGGGTACATGGATAGCCACTGATGTGGCCTCAAAGGTCACTCTGGCCAATGTCCTTTCCTGTTTCTAATGGTAATCAGGAAGTCCATCTGTTAGGGTGTTCTTTTGTTGTTGTTGTTGTTGCTGCCGCCATTGTTCTAATGAGTTATACATGACAGTAGAATATATTTTGACACATCATGCATAAATGGAGTATAACTTCTCATTCTACATGATGTAGAATCACACTGGTTGTTGTAATCATGTATGTACATAGGGTAATAATATCCGATTCATCCTACTATCCTTCCTACCCCCATATCCCCTCCCCTCCTTCACTCCCCTCTTCCTAATCCAAAGTACCTCTCTTTCCCCCACCCCCTTATTGTGAATTAGCATCCACATATCAGAGAAAACATTCGGTCTTTGGTTTTTTGGGATTGGCTTATTTCGCTTAGCATGATATTCTCCAGCTCCATCCATTTACCTGCAAATGCCATAATTTCATTCTTCTTTAAGGCTGAGTAGTATTCTATTGTGTGTATGTGACACATTTTATTTATCCATTCATCTGTTGAAGGGCATCGAGATTGGTTCCATAGTTTGGCTATTGTGAATTGAGCTGCTATAAACACTGATGTGGCTGAGTCACTGTAGTATGCTGATTTTAAGTCCTTTGGGTATGGACTGAGGAGTGGGATATCTGGGTCAAATGCTGGTTCCATTCCGAGTTTTCTGTGTTAGGGTGTTCTTGAGCCATGTTTTCATCGTACCTTCAACACTGGTCAGGATCCTTGCCCTTTGGGTAATTTATTGAGAAGAAACTGGATCATTCCTTTGTAAGGGGATTAAGATCCAAAATCCAGTAACTGCACCCAATACTGCCCTGAGAGATCTAAATCACTCTTCCTGGATAAGAAAAGAAAGCAATATTCTGAAAAGCACTACAACACATAGGGCATAAGGTGCTATGTGTGGTGGTGTGGAACCTTCCAGGGCTCTCTTCATTCCCTGGTGAGCTATAGAACACTCCTATGGCCATCTCAACTCTCCAAGTAAAGGGAAAGCCAGATGCAACTATCAAACCAGACAGTGAGGATCCCAGTGGGCTCGGAGCCCTGCCCTTGGCATTGTGATTTATTCATACAATTGTTAGCTCTGTCACCATATCACAGGCTCATTCAACATACATGAATGAATCTCTTGTACATCCCAGGCACATGCAGGATGAAGAAGAGGATAGAGGCAAAGTTCCAGGCATGGCCAGCTCACAGCCTGCTTGGAGGAACTCACACACATGAAAGGGCAAAACCCACCAAGAATAGGGCAGTAAGGCTTTGGCTATAGCCCTTGTAAAATCCTAAGAAGGGAAAGATAAGCTTGAAGGAAGATGTCACTGACAAAATGAGACAAGCTGGCCTCAAAAGTATGTGCCAGTTTGGAACAGGCAAAACAGGGCATTCTAAGCAGTGGAGATAGCACCTTATGGGGCCTGGGAGAAGCTGTCATATGGAGCCCCTGAGAATCATTCAGCCTCCCCAAGTATGACCACCTACCAGGGAGGAAGAGGCAGGTTTAGTCCAGGAAGAGCCTTCTGACTTGATTGCAGGCATAATAGTGAACCATGGTCTGTCTTGAGCAACTAGAACAATGTAACAAAATTAGTACTTAATGATTTTAGGACTATAGCAGTTTGTAAAGGACTGCTGGAGGAGAGGAATCAGGGTCCAAGGTAACCTGGATATAAAGGCTCAGATGAAGACATGGGTGTGGGAAGACACAAGAAGACTTGACTAAAGGTTGGAGTGGGAAGACACCAATTTAACTCTCAGGTTTCTAGTCTGGACGTTGTAAGGGATTGAACTGCCTTCCAGGAAAAAAAAAATTCTGTGTTGAAGTCCAAATCTCCAGAAACTCAGATTGTGACCATAATTGTAGAAATGTTCTTTACATAGGTAATCAAGTTAAGATGAGGTCATTGTGGTGGACCTCAGCACAATATGACTGGTGTCCTTATAGAAAGGAGAATTTGGGGACATAGCTTCAAACAGGAGAATGAAGACAAAGCTAGAGGTCAGGAATACCAAAGATTGCCAGCAAACCACAAGAAACCCTCAGAAAGAACCAACTCCTGATAGTACCTTAATCTCAGATTCCTGGTGTCCAAGACCAGGACAGAATAAAATTTCTGCTGTCTGAAGCCACCCAATTTGTGGGAGTTTGTTAAAATAATTCTGAGAAACTAATATAGGTCTATAAAATGATGGTGATTACAGAGAGCTCAGAGACCCCGAGAGGCAGACCAGTTTGAAGAGAAAGGGGATTTGTGCAGTTTGGTAATTATTGATAAGGTTTCAGGGCTTTGGCCAATTGGGAATGTGGGACATGGTCCAGAGGTATCAACTGGAATCAAGCTTTTCCTGTGTGGCAGAAAGTCTTAAAAGAGGCTTAACTGGGACCAATAAGGGGAAGAATCAGCAAAGGTGGCAGGAAACAAAGGTAGGAAAGAACTAAGGAAAATAGTCACAAAAGTTAAGAGAAAAGATTTCAGTTGGAAAAGTGTGGCCCACAGTAGCAAACACCTAGACACAGAGAAGAGTAGAAAGGTGGTCACCCTCCTGATGCAGTCTATGGACCTTCCTAGGAAGGGACTTCCTCTTCTGAAGCAATGAGGGGAGTACTTGAGTGGAAAGAAGGGCCTGTCAATGTCAAAGGAGTTACTTAGCTATTTTGAATGTCAGCCAATGTCACAAGGCCAAGGGCTGTTTCTGAAGCTTTATGTAGAGTCTGAGTTAAACCAGGCCCCTGAGCTTAAGAGAACAAGATGTACTTTTTCGCTTTCTCTCTTTTACTCTTAGAAACTTCGTGACAACCAACCACACCTCACATTTGGGTCACCAAATCTATGGACCACGAAGGATTTTCTGTGACACATTCACATTCTTAGTCATTTATAGAGTCACACTTGTATCAGTCTGGGAACCAGTCGCCAAATGGAAGATGAGGGCAATTCTGGTAGGTCTGTTTTCAATGCCATTTTCTCACAGGGCCCCTTCATTTTAAACCACCTTTCCTTGAACCACCCCAAGGGAGGGGGAAAAAAAAGAACTAAGTTCCAAAATAACAAGAATTCAGAGGTAGTTCTCAAAGATCTCTTTTGTCCTTCTTCAAAACACCTTCAAAGATATTGCTGAGCCTACGTGAGAACCAGCATTCAAATAAGAAAAGGACCTTACCCATCATGAAGGGTAAATTTCACAGAAAGTTCTGCAACCCATGGCCAGAAACTATCAGCTGGCACAGATTTTATTTCTACAGCAGGTAATGGAAATGTTAATAAGTTGTTTGGAAAGAGAAAAAAATTCCTATTTGTAGGAACACTGACGATACACATGCAATGATTTGGGAGTTGGGAACAATTCTGATTTAAGTAAAAAATGTTTCGCAATCAAAACCTTGGCTAGACACACATACCGGAGATTGAACTTGGTTCTCCTTCAGTCCTCTGGCTCCCTCTAGAGGAGTTCTAGACACTCAGAAGTGAGGGACAAATTGGTTTTGCCCACATTAGCAAACGTGTATTTGTGTTCATTCCTTCTCAGAGCTGTGGAGAAGATATCATTGATATCCCCTGTGGACTGAAATTCAAACAAAATTCTCAGTTCAAATGCTGCCTCCTTTAGGAAGTCTTCCTGGGTCTCCCCAAATGGTTTATCACTTTCTCATGTGTGTTGATGCCTTATGGCACCCAATTACCTCATCATCCATACACATCTGTCCTTGTCTCTAGACCAGGAACTACTTGAATATTATATATATATTTTTTCCTTATTAATTTTTGTCTTTTTGGCACTTAGACACAGTGCCTAGAACACAGTAAATGTTAAAAAAAAATAAATGTTTGTTGACTTAATGTGAATGAAATGCTAGCTAATTCAGGCTCCTGTACACCTATACCAAGAAACAATTTTCATTTCCAAGGTTAATATCCCATAGATGAGCCTCTTAACTCCAAGGGTGTGGATTTTGGTGGATATTAGCCTTTTACAATAGGCTTGGTAGGTCTGATGGGGACTGAAAAAGCTCGCGTTCTCCATAGAGCCACAAATGTATGCCATGAGGAAATGACACAATAGATGAGCCATGAGAAGCAGAGGGAGGACTTCAAAGGCTACCTAGTCTAGTCTTCTCACTGATGAAAATGTTCCTAGAGGGGAAATGACTGACTCTGAGTCACACAGGGACAGGGACATAGTACAGGCCCCAGCTTGTTCCTTGTGGCCCAGAGCCTCCATCTCTGACTCATACCTTCAGATTTGGGAGCACCAATGTGAGAACCTTTCCCTCTTTTGTGCTGCAGTGACCAGCCTTCTTTAGGTGTGCAGAAATTCTATCTAAAATTTGTATATGAAGACTTGGTTCAGAGGGAGGCAGCTTTGTCAGTGGTGGGCAGAATTGGCCAGAGTGGCCAGAAACCTAAGGGGACCAAGCTGGAAGGCCCTCAACCCACAGGATCAGGTGACAGAAGTCTTTTTTTTGGTCGGTTATGTCTATTGGATCTAGGTTTTCATTTCAGGTCCAAACAATGTCCATAACTGAGCTGGGGTTGAGTCGTAGCAGTCCTGGCTCTGCAATTGATTAAGGGATGATCTTGACAGTGTGCCTTACTCTCATTCATTTCTCTTTCCTCTTTGAAACAATACAGCATAGACTGGAGATTTTTATTCCAACATTGTCACCCAAGAGGAGGGTAATCATGGGTCAGTTAACCTCTTTCTTTGTGCTTTTATTTCCTCAGCTGTAAAATGGGGGCAATAAAGTCACTCGTAGAGTGCTTTCCCTAAATGGTACTCCCCCTAATTCACCTTGCTTGATGTACCAATGTAGGAATGTAGGCTATTCCTTGCCATCATAATTGTCTACACACTTGGGCTAATAGCCCCTGTCTTACATAATACAGAGAGTTGTGGTGAACATCAAGTGTGTGTGAAAACACTTTATGACTTGAAAAATGGAGGAACGAACACTTAAATATGATAACTTTAAAAATCAATCATCCAGAAGAGGGACCTGTCTTGTAGGGATTCAATTAGTTTTTGTGTTCTTGTTATAGAAAATAGAGAAATAAGCCGGGCGCGGTGGCGCACGCCTGTAATCCCAGCACTTTGGGAGGCTGAGGCAGGAGGATCGCGAGTTCAAAGCCAGCCTCAGCAATGGCGAGGCACTTAGCAACTCAGTGAGACCCTGTCTCTAAATAAAATACAAAAAAGGGCTGGGGATGTGACCCAGTGGTCGAGTGCCCCTGAGTTCAATCCCCGGTAACCCAAAAAAAAAAAAAAAAAAAAAAATAGAGAAATATAATTGCAAAGGGTCATTCTGGTCCTCAAAGTACATTTTCAGGTTTGAATTTCTTCTAAGAACATTCTCCTTATGTACCTCTCTTTCAATCTACCCAACAAGGATTGTCTGTCAAACTTTGTTCTGGATCAGACTCCCCTGTGGTGCTGGGAAAATAGTGGTGCTCTAAAGATAAACATAATTGTTATTTCTTAACATCCATAGTCTGGTGGAAAAAAGAAATATTATATAAATAACTTCAAATTGTTTTTTTCAATCATGTTGACAACTTGGTTTGGGATTTTGTGCTTTCTCACAAGCAGCCTGCTATTGTTTTACAGATTCTGGAAGAAAATAGGAGATTCTTGAGTCAGAAACAAATGACATTGTTCCTCCCACCACAATAAGCAGCATATCCACCAGCATGGTTATGTCAGTTCCATCAAGGTGATGCAGTGGGCTCAGCTGGATGCTATGCATGCACTGAGACATGGAGCTTAGAGAATCCACTGATTTTATAATAAGTAGTAAATATACATGCTCTTTGTCTGGAGGATTGGAGGATAAGGTACAATGTTATCTCATCATCAATGATACCAGCTGCACAATCCTGGAAAATGACTTAAAATGGCATAGAAATGTTCCCAAAGGAACAGCCAGGGCCTGACATTCTTGTTAGGCTCAGCAAGCAACCCAAGCAGGACTCTCTCTTCCAACAAAAACATAAAAGGCAAAAACAAAAACCAAATACCCAGATGCTATATATATATCCATATTTTCCAGAGGTATAATCATGGTATATATACTACTTAACGTTCCACTCTATTCACTTTGTATGATAAAAATTTCCCCATGTTTCTTCACATTGTACAATTATCCTGCACATTTGACTATGCTGATGGAACACAATGGTTCAGCCTCTATGTTGCTTCCAATTTTCTTTACCTGTCATTTTAAGAAAAGCAAGGGCAGTTCAACAAAGAGTAAGAAAATGACATTGAGGGTGGGAGGAGCAGACTCCATCTGTTTGCTTTGTGTGTTTACCTCCTACTTTTGGGATCCTCTTCTGAAGCTTTAAAGTGTCTTCTTCCTAGAGAACAAAACACCTGGTTCACTCCAACCTGTGGTAGTAACTTCATATATGTCTAAGGTCCATTCTAAAAGAAAAATTCAAGGCCAGGAAATAGCAAAACCAAAAACTCTTGTTGTGTGTACAGCCCTTACAAATGAAGACTCAAGGGACATAAGAATTGGTTTGATGGTATATTTATGTTCATGCTGGGATCTTTTGGGGGATCTTTCAGTAACATTCTTCATCCAATTCTTCATCTCTCTGAAATCCCTAGCTTGTACCAATAGCATTACATATTAGTTTATTCTTTCTTCTTATATAATTTTCTATTTTATGTAAGATTGTTTCCCAGAAGAAAAGAGATGTTTCACTCAAATGAGTACAGGATTTAGTAAAGGGCTTTGTTGAGAAAGGTATTGGCATGGTATATGGAACCAAAAGGGCTGTGAAGTTTTACTCCTTCCCTTGTGATATGGAGGCCCTTACCACTCACTGCAACAAGAGCCCAGAACCTAGAAGAGAGGGGAGTAGAATGGGTCACATGGAGAGGAGAAGACATCCAGGGTACAGGTAGCATCAATATGGCTGGGCTAAAGATGGTTCCCCTTCCCATCTGGTCTCCTCCAGGATCCCCTACAGCTGAACCTTCCTAGAAGCCAAAGGGCAGGGGCCACTGTGTCCACTCAGGCCCATCTCCCAGGGAACTTAGCAGGGTGAAAAAGGATGAGGAGCAGTCTGGATGGATAAAGGGAAGAAATATGGCAGAAAATTCCTTAAGAAGATAGCAAGATTCCCAAAAGGCTAAGATCATATCCTAAATTCACATCTTGCTAGAATTAGACAGGAATGTAAAATATTTCTCATCTTTAAATGGGAATAATAGTCTGATTCAAATGAGGTAGAAATTGACTCCAAAACCATAAAAACAAAAAAGACAACCAGAAGAGATTGAGCTGTTGAGTACAGAAGGGGTGCGTGGGTGATGTAGAGGTGCTTTCCCTAAATGGTACTCCCCCTAATTCACCTTACTTAATGGTTGAGGCTCAATTTTAGTAGCTGCTGCCCTTGGAAACCCAGCTGGGGAAAAAGGTTGCAGAGGGTATGTGCATTCACCTATTTTAGCTCATCTTTCCCAGTAACTTTTGACCAGTTCCTCTTATTTTGTAGTTCTTGGAAACACATATTTCTCCACAGGTTTGCAGTGGCCAATAAGGAGGCCTTAAGCTTCTTCAGAGGTTGCCCAGCACCTGTTTGCTCAGTGTGCCCTTTAGCTGTGGGCCAGCTGGGAAAGCAAAAGCACAAAAACAAGGCAAAGGATATCCTTCCTCCTCCACCCTTGACCCTGGAGTGTGGATTCCCCAGCTTCTTGCTCTTCTTTAACTGAACCTTCAGACAAAGATGGAGGGTAGTTGGACTTCAGACAAATCTCTTCTAGAAGCAGAAAGTTGAGTTGCAAAAGGAAAGCCAGTGGTTGAGGAGTACAGGAAGTTTCCTTCCCAACAGGTTGGACACCTGTGCCACATTAAAATTCTGTAGCTAGAGAGTCCACATGGGAGGAGTGGGTAGAACTGGAGTTGGGAGGAGGGCCAAGGAGTAGAAGCCCCAGCTTGGTCAATAGGACACTTTGCCTATGCACCTTTTCGTGAATTAAGTGGACAGAAATATACAATTACAAATTTCACTCAATTTCAGTTGTACCCAATTTCAAAAAGGTGTGTAGTGAATGAGGAAGGATAGTGGAAGAATTTCTGAGTTATTAGCATCTGGAAGTAAGGCTAGGGTCACTCTTCAGCAGCTTTATCTCCACAGCTTCCTTAGAGAACCTCTTATCAACCTTTTAGGAAGAACATCTGTCACTTCCAGTGAAGAAAACTCACCTTCCATAGTGGCCTACTGCTGAATAGTTGAAAATAGTATAATGGAATGTTCATTTCCAAATAAACTTCTGTATGCTATTAAGTGAAATAAAAAAAAAATTATCAACCTCAGATGTCTTGAATTCAACCTTGATTAAAATTAAGATAAAGATTGGTGGCACAAACTTCAGTAACAGGAAGCTGGGAGAACTCAGTTGCTTTTGAGATTTTTGAGCACAGAATTAGCCACTTAGCTTTTGCTTTAAAAGTCAAGAATATCCACATGCTCTCTACAGTAAATTTTAAGGTAAGTCTACACTATTTTGCATGCTGTTGTTTAAAAAATGACTATACTGGTCTGTTTAGATACTTTCAGATAATATAGGAAGGTTTATCATTTTTTTTAATTGTCCTGCCTCAATACCATAAGTGTTTATCATAGTAAGTGGTATATTTGTTGGAGTATTTGTTGTAGAAAACTATGGTGTTCATTTCAACTTGAGACCTATCTCTGCCTCTAATTTGATCTAATTGCTTAATCTTGCAATGACTACCAGTCTACCTATTATTAGTCAGATGATCATTAGGTGATTTAGATGCGAGAGTCATAAAAGACAACAGAATCTGTACTGGTAAATCATTCTAAAACTTCTAACACAGCCAAGAACTTTCCCCTAGGAAAATATTTTGTAAACAGGAGGACTGTGAGTTCAAAGCCAGCCTCAGCAAAAAACGAGTTGCTAAGCAACTCAGTGAGACCCTGTCACTAAATAAAATACAAAATAGGTCTGGGGATGTGGCTTAGTGGTCCAATGCCCCTGAGTTCAATCCCTGGTACCAAAATAAATAAATAAAGTGGCAATTAAAGACTAACTTTATAATAAAACACGGAATCTCAGTTTATTTATCTATTCATTTGTTTAATCTAATTTATTTTTAATTAAAAAATTTTTAAATTAGAGCTCAGAATCTAAATTTAACTCTGCAAATACTAGTGTATTTACATTTCAATGTTTTTAAATTAGCCAATACTTGGTATTGCAGCTTATTACAGCACACTTGCATTTCTAATTGAGTTCTACATAAATGTACACCTTCTCAGATGTTGTTGAGTGCTGACCTTTTCCCTGGTAAATATTCCATCTCTGTCTGGAATTTCATTTCGTAAAATGCTGAAACCACATGATATTTCATCAGACCATGACATAAAAATCATTGACTATTAATGACGACTATTTTCTCATTAGAAATAAATGCTGCCGGGCGCAGTGGCGCACACCTGTAATCCCAGCACTTTGGGAGGCTGAGACAGGAGGATCGCGAGTTCAAAGCCAGTCTCAGCAATGGCGAGGCACTTAGCAACTCAGTGAGACCCTGTCTCTAAATAAAATACAAAAAAGAGCTGGGGATGTGGCCCAGTGGTCGAGTGCCCCTGAGTTCAATTCCCGGTACCACACACACACACACACACACACACACAAAAAAAAAAAAAAAAAAAAAAAGAAAGAAAGAAAAGAAACGAAAAGAAATGCTAATAACTATTGTATCTTTGCTATTAAGTGGCAATTAGGCCAAATGGCCTGAAATTCTGCTTTCTGATACCAAGGTTGAACTTTGCTGAGATTACTGTTTCACTCACCAAAAATACCTTAAGAATACACAAGGGAGGTTTTTTTTTTTTTTTTTTTTTTTTTGTGCTTCTTTAAATATTCTCAATGTAGCTTTCATAAAGGAAATGAAAGAAATGTGGAAATTGAAACACAGTTCGTTCAGATGTCTCTCCAGACTGCTAGTGGATCAACTGCATTCTAAGCAAGCTGTGTTATATAGTTCACATTTTTTCTGAATTTGTTTGGGCTAAGAGATCTTATGCTATTATAAAGCAGATTTTTAAAACTGACCTTCTATACAGAGAAAAGGAAACCACAGTTCTTTTTGCCTTTAAGACAGGAGACTGTTTCAGGTATACCTCATCTGATCATCAAGCATAGCAAATCATTTCTTCACCCCTCGAGCCTGAAGCTTCTTTCTCCCACAAGGAACATCTTGCATTTTTTCTTATAGGCAAATTGATCTTAAAATTAATTTTCATATAACATGACCCCTTGTCCCCACGGCTCCAACTCCTACTTCTATATGGATCTCTCCTGAAAGGGTCTAATCTCTAAATAATAACAGTAGAGAGCTTTCCCGTGCATAGGCCAGCAGCTCCCTTTGAGCTTCTCCACATCCTTTCAAACTCAACATGGCCACATGTGAACACATCTTCTCTCAGGAGCTCGCCTTCACCATACCATCTTCTAGATGCTTCCTTTGGTCCCCTTGTCTGGAATGCTTCCTGTCATGCAATCCCCATTATTGGTCATTTCCTGGCAAAGGCTGAACAATGGCACAACCTATCAGGAATTGGGGGGATGAGGATGGACTAGATGATATTTAAGGCCTCTACCAACACCTAGGGTCTATGAGTGCCTTCCTCCTTTTTTAAAACACCATATAAATCATTTCCATATACATAGCTTCTGATTCATGTGGAGTTACAAGTGAAACCCATATTAAGCTTCATTCTCTAACCAAAACTCAAGCTTCCTACAAAAATCAATATTACCCATTCCATACCTCTCTATATAAACCTAAAGCAAATTATATCCATGTACTTGAATATAAAATGTAAAGTGTATTTTGACTTCTAATTTCAATTTTCAATGTTAAATATGCATATATATCATATCATATGTAGAATTCATACTGTCATCCCTATATTTACAAAATATATATTCATAAAACACTTCATTCGACCTTGTATAAGATCCTGTATATTTCTGTATGTTTTCACTCATAATTTCACAAGTACATTCTTATGAATATTCATATTTCCCCACTTATATCTTAATTCTCTAATCCTAACCCTACCTCAGTACAACATTTTATACTAACCTTTTCAAACCTCTTTATCTAAATCTAGGGTCCCTTAAATCCATGTACATGAATATGAATTTTAAAGTATATTTTGACTTCTGTTTTCAATTTTAATGCTGAATTTGCATACATATCACAATATATATAGGATTCATCCATGCATCCCTAATTTACAAAATATATATTTATAGGACTAACCTGTACTCCTCTTTGTGTATGATCCTGCATATTTATATATGTTTTTATACATTTTTTTCAGAAGTACATTGTTATAAATATTGATATTTGCCCATAATAATCTTGCTTCTATAAGTACAAAATTTAATAATACCCTTTCCATACCTCTACATCTAAAATAACTTAAATCCTTGTACATGAATATGAATTTTAAAGTGTATATTGAATACTGTTTTTAATTGTCAATGATAAATATGCATAGATATCACAATATATCATGTATAGAATTCATCACAGCATTACCATATTTACAAAATATATATTCATAGGACTCACTCATTACGCTTCCCCGTGTTAGATCCTGTATATTTATTCATGTTTTCACACATATTTATGCCAGTACATTTTTAAGAATATTCATATTTCCCCATGTAAAGTTTAATGCCCTAATCCTAATCCTATCTCAGTACTAAATTTGATATTACCCTTACAATACCTCTCTATGTAACACTAATGTGAGTTATATCTATATACATGAATATAAATTTTAAAGTGTATTTTCACCTTTATTTTCTATTTTCAAAGTTAAATTTGCATACATATCACAATATATCTCACATAGGATTCAACCATGTGTCACTATGTTTATAAAATGTATATCCATAGGACTCACACTTGACTCTTCCCTGTGTCTGATCCTGTATATTTATGTATATTTTTACAAATATTTTCATAAGCACATTCTTATGAATATTCATATATCCCCATGTTAATCTTAATTCTGACCCTAATCCTTGCTCAGTACAAAATTTGATATTACCCTTTCCATATTTCTATATCTAAACCTAATATGACATAACCCATGCACATGAATGTGAATTTTAAAGTATATTTTGACTTCTGTTTTTAATTTTCAATGTTAAATTTGCAAACATATCACAATGTATCATATATAGAATTCACCCATACGTCCCCCTATTCACAAAATATATATTCACTTTAATCTTCCCTTGTCAGATCCTGTATATTCCTATATGTTTTCACACATCAATTCATAAATACATTCTTATGAACATTCAAACTTCCCCATATTAATCTCAATTCTCTAATCTTATCCCTAGTTCAGTACAATATTTGATATTATGCTTTCCATACCATTTTATATAAAACTAATGTGACTCATATGTATATATACATGAATATGAATTTTAATGTATTTTGACATTTGTTTTTTATTTTAAATGTTACATGTGAATGCATATCAAAATATACCATATATAGGTTTCATCCATGAGTACTTTATATTTACAAAATATATTCATAGGACTCACACTTTACGCTTCCCTGTTTCAGATCCTGTAAGTTCATACATGTTTTTATGCATACTTTAAAAAGACCATTCTTATGAATATTTATATTTCTCCATATGAATCTTAATTTTCTGACCCTTACCTTACCTCAGTAAACATTTGATATTACCCTTTACATACCTCTATATCTAAACCTAAAGTGGCTTCAATTTATGTACCCTATTATGAAATTACATGTTTTTCTATTTTCAATGTTTAAGTTGCATACATATTACAATATATCATATATATGATTTATCCTGGCATCCCAATATTTACAAAATACATATTCATAGGACCCATATGTTAGTCTTCCTTGGGTTATATTCTATATATTTATATTTGTTTTCACACATACTTTCACAAGTACATTTTTATGAATATTCACATTTCTCCATATTAATCTTAATTCTCTAATCCTAACCCTACCTTGGTACAAAGTTTTATACTACCCTTTCCAAACCTCTTTATATAAACGTAGTGTTACTTAAATCCATGTACACAAATATGAACTTTAAAATGTATTTTGACTTCTGTTTTCAATTTTCAATGTTAAATTTGCATACAAAATACAAAAAAAAATACAAAAAAAAGAATGTACTTGTGAAAATATTCAAGAAAACATATATAAACATGAAGGATCTGGAACGGGAAATGGAAAGCATGAGTCATATGAATATATATTTAATTATATGGAATCACATGGATGAATGCTATATGTGGTATATGATTATATTGTGGATATATATATATATACCAAAGTTTTCCTATCCATTTATCTACTCATGGGCATCTGGGTTGGTTCCACAATTTAGCTATTGTGAATTGTGCTGCTATAAACATTAATGTGGCTGTGTCCCTGTAATATGCTGTTTTTAAGTCATTTGGGTATATACCAAGGAGTGGGATAGCTGTGTCAAATGGTGGTTCCATTCCCAGTTTTCCAAGGAATCTCCATATTGCTTTCCAGATTGGCTGCACCATTCTTGCAGTCCCACCAGCGATGTATGAGTGTGCCTTTTTCCTCCGCATCCTCGCCAACACTTATTGTTGGTATTTTTGATAGCTGCCATTTTGACTGGAGTAAGATGAAATCTTAGAGTAGTTTTTATTTGCATTTCTCTAATTTCTGGGGATGTTGAACATTTTTTCATATATTTGTTGATTGATCATATATCCTCTTGGAAAACCATACCATTTACAATAGACTCAAAAAAAAATAAATAAATAAAATACTTGGGAATCAACAAAAGAAGTGAGAGACCTCTACAAGGAAAACTATAGCATGCTAAAGGAAGAAATTAAAGAAGATCTTAGAAAGATCTACCTTATTCTTGGATAGGTAGAATTAATATTGTCAAAATGACCATACTACCAAAAGCACTATACAGATTCAATGAAATCCCAATCAAAATCCCAATAACATCCCTCATAGAAATAGAAAAAGCAATCATGAAATTCATCTGGAAAAATAATAGACCCAGAATAGCCAAAGCAATCAATCCTTAGCAAGAAGAGTGAAGCTGGTGGCATTACTATTCCAGACCTTAAACTATACTACAAAGCAATAGTAACAAAAACAGCATGGTATTGGCACCAAAATAGACCTGTAAACCAATGATACAGAATAGAGGACACAGAGACTAACCCATGTATCTACAGTTATCTTATATCAGACAAAGGTGCCAAAAACATACATTGGAGAAAAGATAGCCTCTTCAACAAATGGTGCTGAGAAAACTGGAAATCCACATGTAACAAAATGAAATTAAACCTCCATCTCTCACCATGCACAAAACTCAATTCAAACTGGATCAAGGACCTAGGAATTAAACCAGAGACCTTGTGCCTTATAGAAGAAAAAGTGAGCTCTAATCTCCAACATGTCGGATTAGGCCCCAACTTACTTAATAAGACCCCTACAGTGCAAGAATTAAAACCAAGAATCAATAAATGGGATGGATTCAAACTAAAAAGTTTCTTCTCAACAAAGGAAACAATTAGTGAGGTGAATAGAGAACCTACAGAATGGGAGCAAATTTTTACCACCAGCACATCAGATAGAGCACTAATCTCTAGGATAATAAAGCACTCAAAAAGCTTAATACCAAAAAAAAAAAAAAATAACCCAATCAAAGTAACATTAATTTTTTATACAGAGGTATGGAAGAATAATATCAAACCTTGTATGGAGCTAGGGTTAGAGTTAGAGAATAAAGATAAAAATAAGGAATTATGACTGTTCATAAGAATGTACTTGTGAAAATATTTGAGAAAACATATATAAACATGAAGGATCTGGCATGAAGGAAGTGGAAAGCATGAGTCATATGAATATATATTTAATGATATGTAGTCGCATGGATGAATGCTGTATATGATATATAGTTATCTATGCAAATTAACATTTAAAATAGAAAATAAAGGTCAAAATACATTTTAAATTTCAAATTCATGTACATAGATTTAAGTCTCATTACTTTTAGATATAGAGGTATAAAAAGTGCAATATCCAATTTTGTACTGAGCTAGGTTAGGGATAGAGAATGAAGATCGATATGGAGAATTATGAATATCCACAGAGTGTACTTGTGAAAATATGTGAGAAAACTTATAAATATACAGGATGTGACTCAGGGAAGAGAAATGTGTGAGTCCTATGAATATGTATATTTTATATATGGAGACACACAGATGAATCCTACATCCAATATATTGTGATATATATACATATTAACATGGAACACAAAAAATGGATGTCCAATTTTCAATTTTATATTTGTGTAAAAGATTTCAGGCACATTACCCTTAGACACAGAACTATGTAAAGGGAAATATCTGACATTTTACTGATTAGAAAATTAAGATGAAAATGGGAAAGCATGAATATTTGTAAGAATGTACTTGTGAAAACATGTGAGAAAACATAAATAAATATGCAGGATCTGACACCAGGAAGAGTAAGTAGTGATTCCTATGAATATATGTTTTGTATGTAGGGAGACGCATTGATAATTCATTTGTAGATATATTGTGATATGTATGCGAATTTAACATTGGAAAAAGAAAATAAATGTCAAAATTCACTTTTAAATTCCTATTTGTTTACATAGATCTAAGGCATATTAGTTTTAGATGCAGTGGTATAGAAAGGGTAGTATCAAAGTTTGTGTTGAGCTAGGGTTATGGTTAGAAAATTCAGATTCAATGGGGAAATGTGAATATTCATAAGAATGTACTTTTTGAAATATGCAAGAATACCTATAAAAATATGCAGGATCTGACTCAGGGAAGAGTAATGCATGAGTCCTGTGAAATGTATGTTGTACATATGGAGACGCATGGATGAATCCTATATAGCATATGTATGATATGTTCAGAAATTAACCTGAAAATAGGAAATAAATGTCAAAATGCACATTAAAATTTGAATTCCAAAACACAGAAATAACTGACAATAATATTTGATACAGAGTTAGGTAGGGCAAGGTAACATCAGATTTTGTACTGAGCTGGATGTAGGGTTAGTGAATGAAGATTAATTTAGGGAATTATTAATATTCAAAGAGTGTACATGTAAAAATATGAATGAAAACAGATAAATATGCAGTATCTGAGTCATGGAAGAGTAAGCACAAGTCCTATGGATATGTATTTTGTATATATGGAGACATATGGACAATAGAATATATCGTGATATGCATCCAAATTTACACTGAAAATAGAAAATAAATGTCAAAATATATTTTAATATTTGCATTCGTGTATATAGATTTAAGGCACACTACTCTTAGAAAGAGAGGTATGGAAAGGGTATAGAAGTTAAATGATTGGGTTATGAGAGCCTTAAGTGAATTAATGCCCTGATGGAATTAATTAAGTGGTAACTGAAGATGAGTAGGGTGTGGCTGAAGCAGGTGGGCCATTTAGGGGTGTGTCCTTGGGGTATGGATTTTGTGTCTGGTGAGTGGAATCTCTTACTCTGCTTCTTGATCATCGTGTGAGCTGCTTTTTTCTGCCACACTCTTCCACCATGATGTTCAGCCTTACCTCAAGCCCTGAGGAATGATGTGCATATACTGAGACCTCTGAAACCATAGCCCTCAAATAAACATTTCCTCCTCTAAAATTGTTCTTTTCTTGCTGTGTCAAAAAAGCTGATTAGAACACAGTCCTCAAATAAGTTTGACCGACTGTTCTAATTATATTTAACTTCAATCCCATACACAAACTCTTGAGATTTACCTTCCGCAAACCTTCTGCATCATACTTATTGTAAAATTAATGTTCTCTTTTCTGCCAATGTTAAACCCGTGGTCTGAGTTTCCTAGTATGTAACAAAAATGTGTTTGCTGTAATCTAAAACCTAAATTTTATAGTGTGTTGTTAAATGGAGTTATATTTATAAGTTACAAAACCATGTGGTTCAAATGTAACGATTTTGGGACCCCCCACCATAACTCCCTTTGTCCTCAGTCTTCCAATTATAATGCTTATTATGTATTAGGTGATTCAATCATAACTATATCCTTTTCCCTTGCCCTCCCCCATTTTAAATTAGTCAATCACATAGACTATAAACCTGAACTACTTCTATCAGAGTAAGAGGCAGTGTGGCAGACTTATGTTAAGGATAAAAACCTGGGTAGATTTCCTGCCCAGTGTGCTTGCTTGCCAGGGTTTTGTT
Organism: Tamias sibiricus; assembly: GCA_025594165.1. NCBI lineage: Eukaryota > Metazoa > Chordata > Mammalia > Rodentia > Sciuridae > Tamias > Tamias sibiricus. Next base: position 3,026,051 of record CM046666.1, read on the forward strand.
TTGGTTTGGTTTGGTTTGGATTGGTTTTTGGTAGCACACCTTTCTGCAGAAGAAAACTCTACCTTGCTGAGTAACTTTTTGAATACATGTCTGATTCATGCAGTGCCCCCAATATTTCTAAAACTTGCTGCTGTGACTAAAAGACCTGACCAGAACAATTGTAGAAAAGGGACAGTTTATTTGGGGGGCTCACAGTCTCAGAGGTCTCAGTCCATATACAAGCAGCTTCATTCCTCAGGGTTCCAGGTGAGGCAGAACAGCGTGATGGAAGAGTATGGCAGAGGGAAGCAGCTCACTTGATGATCAGGAAGCAGCTCACAGGATGATCAAAAAGCAGAGAGAGAGAGAGAAATTCCACCCACCAGACACAAAATATATACCCTAAGGACATGCCCTAATGGCCCACCTACTTAAGCCACACCCTACTCATCTTCAGTTACCATTCAATTAACTCCCCAGGGCATCAATTCAATAATTAGGTTAAGAATTTCATAACCCAATCATTTCTCCTCCAAACCTCTTGCTTTGTCTCACAATGAGCTTTCCAAACCAAGTGTTAACTTGGACACTCTACAACTTGTTTCCCGTACTAAAATATATTTCCATAACTATAACTTTCTTATATCCCTTTTCTAGTTTCAGACCATTTCTTAAATTTATATTGTGAAACAATTCTTATACCCCACAGGAAGGGGACAGGAGTTATTACATAATGTCTATTAGATTTAGACCTTTAGAAATTAAAATAGAGCCAGCCACAGATTTTTATAGTATAGCCCAGGCATGGGGAGGGCCTGAACAATTGGTATTATCAGGAGAAGGATTTCTCAGCTATTGTGGATATTGAAATCAAAGGTTCAGGTGACCATGTTGTAGGAACAGACGAGGCAAGACACCAAAAAGATAACAAGAAGCAGATATATTTATTTATTGGTTGCAATCAGGTTCAGAGGGAAAAACTTTCACTGTACTCAACCAATACCCCTGAACACTGAGTTCAGGAAGTTTTAGAAATTTATACCCAGTGTATAGGGGGAGGGACTCAGAGGTTCACAATCTATAGAATTTTCCATGAGAATAAGTTTTTCTTTCACTGTCCTAGGCCAATTAACCCCTCAAAGACACTTTTGAAATAATCAGCACCTGAGAAAGGGAGAGCTTCTTTTCCCCTTTCTTCTTCCCCCCACCATAGAACCCAATTAGTAACATCTTCTCTTATCTTTGAAATGTAAACAACACTGTGAAGTTCCCAGGCCCAAGGCCAGAGACCTTGTTAAAAGAATCTTTCTTATCACACTCTGCATTTATAAATACACTTCCCACTTGAAAACTTTTACAAATTATTATATATCATTTTAGACTAGAGAATCTACAAGACTAGATAGCCCATGAATGTTGTGAAAAACTAGTAAAGGGGTGCTCAGCACCTGGAGTGCTGATCTCGGGGGAGCAAGAACTCGTCACAGTAAACAGCGGTTTCAGCAGTATTACAGAAGAACACCAATCTTGTAGGTTTGACTGTGTTGTAGAGACCCAGGGTTTTGATATGTTTGAGAAGGTACCCCAAGTGGGTGTCTTGTGGAGGATTTGATGATACCTGGCCCATGTTGAACAAAAAGGATTGAGTATGACCCCCAAAACTTCAACAGAGACAGAAGCCAAAATCAAGGGACATACCCACAATAATTTTGATTTATCTGAGGTAGTTCTAGGAATGACTGAAGAAATGACAATCAAAGGAAGTCTCTAATTAGAATAAGTTATACTCCATATAATATGTCAAAATATACTCTATTGTCATGTGTATCTAAAAAGAACAAAAAAGAATTAAATAAGTAATAAATTTTTTTTAAAAAAAGGAAGTCCCCAAAGAAAGTGAGTCATAGCTACTCAGAGGTGATGAGGGGTTCTCTCATCCAGCACTGGGATTTGTCAGAGGCACAGTATCCATTGGAGAGAAAAACTATGGCAGGGATTCCAGGAATCCAGAGTCACCAGAGGGGGTCACTCACCCAGTAGGTGAAGGCTGTTAGTGGATGAGAAGGCCAGAAATGTGAGTGGCCCTTAGTGGATCTGCTGGAGGGAAAGGTGATACAATGAGAGAGGGAATGAAAGAGAGACTGAGTTGAGGTCAAGAAAAGGCCTAGAAGGGCCACCTCTGGTTGTTCCATCAAAACATGTCCTGGGTTTCTTTCAGGAAAGACCTGAATGAAAGAAATAAAGATAGGGAGGTGGTTCAACAGAAACACAGGTTTATTTAGGACAAACTGCAGAGGAAGACCCAGTGGAAACTGAGACTTACAGCCTAGGGTAGTTCCAGGGGTGTGAGGGAGTGGGAGAATTTTTGTGGTTAGGTGTTGCTTCCTGACTTGGAGCAACAATGCCACGGGAGAAAAACTTGGAGGCAGAATGAAGATGAAAGAAGGTTTTTTTATTCTTCGGCTTTAACAATCTCTCAAAACTCTAACACTGGCTCTTTCAGCAACCTCTCTGACTCTTTACTTCTTCTGACTACTGACTCTTATTTTATTTTCTCTATTTTCTATATTTTATTACTTTCCTTTACTTTTACTTTCTTAGGGCTTAGAGAGAGAGAGAGAGAGAGAGAGAGAGAGAGAGAGAGAGAGAGAGCTTCTTCTTTCTTCTTCGGCAGCCTCGGCCTGACTCTGCCGACCAGCAACAACTACTTCTCTCTATCTATCTCTTTGGTTTTTCATTTCTTTCTCTAGCTTCTTCTGACCGAACTCTTAACCACTCTGACTCTTATTTCTTCTTCTGACTACGTTCTGGCCGCTCTCTTTTTTCTTCTTCTCCGACCCAAACTCTTCTTCCGACCGACAGAACGACTGACTGAATGAATTGCCGCTTCTGACCGCTTTCACCCGGTTATATACCTTTAGCTTTGCGGGTGCATCACGTGCATTTACAGGTGCGTCACGTGCATATGATTATTATCAGGTGGAACTTATGGCTTCCAGCTAGCCACAATAGCCATCTCCCTGATTGGGGCTGCTTCAGTTAGGCTGTTGCTAGAGGGAAGGGTCTGGGAAGGGACCTGGTGGTCATTACCTCATTCTTTGAGGTAGTAACTGTTCCATGTCAAACCAGGAGTTTTCAGAATTTTAGTCCCAAATAACAATTCCCTTTCTTTGTATAATGATGGAGTCTTCTTTGGGGTTTCTTTGCATGATGATGAAGTATTGTCCAGGGTTCCTGACAGACTGAGAGGGACAATGAGATGACTCTTTCTCTAAGATGGAGGATATGTTTTAAAGTGACATTGCCTATGTTAAGTTCTTCCTAACAAGGGTCAGTTTCAATTTCTTTTCTTTTCTTTTTTTGTTTTTTACCCAAAAGGACAACAATTTATTCAATAAATAGTGTTAGAGCAACTGTTGTACCCAATTTTCAGGAAAAAAGTCTCACAAGCCACTCACGTAATAGCCAATGAAGACTTTATTCTGGCCAGGGCCACCAACTATGTCCAGCACAAAGCAGGATAATAGAAAATGGCACCTGCTCATAGCAAGGGCAGGGTTCATAAAGCACAGGGTTAATAAGCCCTCAGGCCCTCAGGTGGAGATGGTTTAAGGGTGGGTCAATGGGCCATCAAGGGTGGGTCAGTGGGCCACCAGGTGGAGACAGTCCAAGTCCAGTTTAAGTCGTCTTTGCTTATAACATTCCCCACTGGTCTCATGGGGAGAACAAATCTTTGTTCTCCTGCATAATCTTCCATCCCCATGTTTGGTTGAGAAACAAGCAGGCTGAATCCACGAGACTGAATGCCAGCACTGGGGACTTCCCTAATAACAGGCAGGAGGAGGGGTGATATGGAAAGTCCTAAAGCTCCTCCTGGGAGGGGCAATTCCTGGGACAGGTGCAGGGTTGAGGGAGGGCTCTGAAGAAATTAACATTCCAATTCTTCAGTGGACAGTTTTCCAACAGTCTTCAATTTCCCCGGACTCATTCAAAATTGGCTTTCTTGCCAGGCGCGGTGGCGCACACCTGCAATCCCAGCACTTTGGGAGGCTGAGGCAGGAGGATCGCGAGTTCAAAGCCAGCCTCAGCAATGGCGAGGCACTTAGCAACTTAGTGAGACCCTGTCTCTAAATAAAATACAAAAAAAAAAAAGGGCTGGGAATGTGACCCAGTGGTCAAGTGCCCCTGAGTTCAATCCCCAGTACCACAAAAAAAAACAAAACAAAAAAAACCAAAATTGGCTTTCTTGGTCTGACTTGACTTGATTTACCCATCTATACTAACTGTCTAACAGATTCTGGCTTTAGGAACCCCTTACTACTGTAAGGGAAGGGGACGATGACCGAGTCTGGCTTCTTCAAGCTGAACAGGGGCGACGAGATGGGGGCAAGTAGTTCGGAGTTCCCTTTTTAGAAGTCAGGTCAGATTGAAGCCTGGGAAAGAACAGGTTGTCATCAGGGACTGCCAAGGTCTCGTCTCGGTGGGGATGGGAGGAGTGTGCAGAGCAGCATGTTCGGGGCAACTGCCGAAGTCTCAGGTTATCGGCTGCTGAAGTCGGGTTATCAGCCGGGGGATACTAAAACAGTATCGTGGGGTACAAATGCGAGCGCTCGACGTGGCACGAATGGTAAAGGAGTCAGCAATAGAGATGGAGAAATCAGCTCACACACACGAGAGTTAGGCTGCTGAATCTTCTGTCTTTTATTTTCACTTTGTTGCAAGTATATACGCATATAGGAACAGAACAGTAAATAGACAAAAGACAGTGAAAACAGAAACAAAGTTAACTCTATCAGCGCTGTGCTTGAATGGCATCTATCCATAAAAAGGTGGGGGGGTCGCCTCAAGCCCCCATTTTTCTTTTTTACAACGGGGGCTCCAGCGTGGCCTGTCGTTTGGAAGATGCCACAAGGGACCGGCGCTTCTATGAGAGAAGCAAAAAACATGAGTACTGAATAAATGTTGCAGCATCTGGAACATGTCAATGTATACCACGAATATGGTAGCAGTACACATTCTTTTTTGATTACATCACAGTCATAAGACTTAGGAAAGCGGCAACATCTACTGATTTCATATTAGACATATTAAATTTTTACCCTACATATTTCAAGGCCCCGTACACCTTTCCAAGGCCCTATACAGATGGAGGTCGTATGTGACTGTCTGGGCATATTATAATTCTGTCACATTTATCTAACTAGTCTGGGTAAAATTCATTTCTCACAGATTCCTGGAAGCCATATCCTCTGCATACTTGCTCCATTGCCTGATAAAAGTTAATTTTTACTGCCTGGAATTCAAAGCACTATTGTTTTTCTAACATAGTTTATCTAAAACCTAGAGGCAGGGAGGGGAGGCAAAGCCGAATGTTAACTCTGAAGGATTTCTACCTTAAGGAATTTGTATGCATCTATTTAAAACTACTTTAAAAGTAAAAGAAATCCTTATCAATCACAAAAAGACTCTTAAAGCTTATTAACTAGAAACTAGTTTACTTTAATACAATTATAGAAAAGGTTTTTTTAATGCTTTTAGCTCAGATTCCAAAAGGTTAATTTCCAGAATTACTCTTGTTCTAAATAATTGAAATAGTGACACCTGGTGGCCACATATAGGAACAGAACAATAAATAGAAGACAGTGAAAACAGACACATAAAAAGTTAACTCTATCAGTGCCGTGCTTGAATGGCATTTATCCATAAAAAGGTGTGGGGGGGTTCGCCTCGAGCCCCCCTTTTTTTCTTTTTTACAACGGGGGCTCCAGCCTGGCCTGTCGTTTGGAAGATGTCACAAGGGACCAGCGCTTCTATGAGAGAAACAAAAAACATGAGTACTGAATAAATGTTGCAGCATCTGGAACATGTCAATGTATACCATGAATATGGTAACAGTCAATAATTTCTCACCAGGAGGTGTGAGGGCTGAGAAGTTATCCCCATAATAAGGCCAGAGTGGGCAAGGCCTTTATTTGGGAATATAACTTTAACATATCAGGAATGTAAACACAGAATTTAATGTTACAGATGTCTATTCAGATAAAATGGTAATCAAGCTACTTAATGTGATCTGATCTTATAAAATCTTTCTACTGGCATGATCTCTGTGTCCAGTAGAGAACACTTTATTTCTGTTACTTAGGGCTAGATAATCATACTAGTGAATATTAAGCCTACCTGTGTAGGTTAGGAAGATCTGTAGGCCTTAAACTGACTAAAAACTTTTGACTTGGCAGTTACTTAATACTTAAACTGTTTCTTTTTATAGTTATCATACATTCCTGCCTAAGAATCTCTTTTGTAGCCTCCAGTCTTACCAATTCTTGGGGCTAATACAAGTGTGTATCTTAAGTTACATTTAACTATTATTTCTTAAATGCCCAGGAATGGTTGTTTCAGTTTCAACTGTTTTTGCTAGGTGTTTAAGATGAAGCAGGTCAAACCGACTTTTGCTTTTATCTATTGCTAAGAGTCAGCTGATTTCTGATGGGAATAACTCTTGGGGGAACTTGAGAGCAGCTTTTCTGCTTTGCGTAGTGCCTTTTGCGCTCGGATGGGTCCAGGTCTTGCTTGACCTTGTGGCTTCCCTTGGAAGCACCAGGGTGTCTGTCTCCCTTTCCAAGGAACCTCCTTTTCATAGCAAGTGCACTGATTGGCTTCTGTGGCTCAGAGTTGCAAAGCTTTTCAGAGAAGTTCCCTGTTCCCTGGACTCAGACTGACTCTGAGGGCCAGAGCCAAACATTGGCTTCCTTGGCCCCTTTTAATTTAACTTAAAGTCTTGATCTTAAACATCTAGCAAATTACTCTCACCAGTCTTAAATTAAGAGCACTGGGCTTTACTTTAATGCCTATAACCTCACTGTCATTTACCCTTTCCATTAATTGGGGTTTGTACGATCCTAGGTGATTGCTTATTATCTTAAATTAACCCAGGTTGTGTTATTAAAGCAATACCTCTGCAAAACATTAACAGGCAATTTTTAGACAGTTTACAAGGAAAATACAAAATAAAATCAACAAGAGTAAAAACACATTTAGTTTGTGTAATAACCATCTTGAATTTTGACTGAGTTATATACTACAACCCCTGTTTCTTAACAACAAGAATCATTATTTTGACGATAACCATAAACAAATTGAAGTTTGGCCTGCCTGGAGCCACTCTGGCATGCAGTAAAGGTGGAAGGAAGAGCCTTATTTTAGGCAAGGTGAAGCTCTTTATGAACCTTAGGTCAGGAGTTTTAGTTCTGAAGCTGATCTCTGCTTTTTAAGTAGAATTAAACACCTTTAAATTGTACCCTAGTGTAAAAAGTAACATAAAGCTTATATCTTATTAACAATGGGTCTAGTTGTAGAACACATTTTAAATAATATAAATAAATCTCTAATGTATTATCTTTATAAGCCTAAAATTACCATACAACTCTAGTTTGGAGAACACCAACTTGATATAATGCTCTTTCAGAGCTTTCACCTCAAGGCTTGTATACCTGAAAGATATGAACACATTTAATATACAAAGAAGAGTATTACTCCACCATAATTACATTGATGTTTTTACATTAATCAAGTTTATCTCTTAAAGAAATAACATTATAATATTTCAAAATAATAGTTGTCATTCAACACAGCTGTATGATTCTTAACTTCTTTCAGATTACTTGCTCAAAAACCCAAAACTTAATATTGTTATTTACAGTACTCCCAATGGAAACAGCTGAAACCTTGGAGCCTCTGCATGCACAGAAATCTTTTCTAAACCTTTATACAAAATCACACATATCTGTTAACCACTTCACGAGAACACAATGTTCAAGTATATAGAATTATACCTGTTGGAACCCTTTTTTTTTTTTTAAAGATCTTTAGGAACCTTTTTTTCAGCGATGACAAAGCAACCTTAAAACCTCTTTTTTTTTTTTTTTAATTTACCAAATTATGAAAACAACAATGTTACCCAATGGAATTCAAGGAGTTAAGAGTACTTGATGGTATATTTAACAGTTAGCATTTTAACCTTGAAAATCAATTAGACGTCCAACAAACAAAGTTCACAAATTCAATTTTCTTACATTTACACCAGAGAAGACACACAATGAAAAGGCAGAAAAACCATAGAACACAGAACAAGACACAAGGGAACAAGAACCAGGCACCAAACCAACCAGGGAGCAGTGCAACGTCTTGCTAATGCTCCAGACAGGAGTGCGTATGTGCCTCATCAGTCTCCAGTAGGAATTCCCGACCAGACCAGTACCAGAGGACAGAGCGACATTTCACTACTGCCCCGGACAGGAGTGTATGTGCCTCGCCAAGCACCTCACTATCCCCAGAAGAGATCTCAAATCCAGATACCAGATGTTATGGGGGCGCCACTTACCTGTGGAGGTTTTCCCCACTGGATGCTTGCTAATTCTTTTGATGCGGCAGTTTACTCCAGTAATTCAAAGGACCAAAGTCACATCCCAGAGCCTTGGAACATCTCAAGGTGTGCACCCCCTGGGGTGGCACTCCGTCCCGGAGTCTCAGAGTGAAGGACCAGCTTCAGAATTTGTGATGGTAAAGAAAAGACCACCAACTCCAATTTTAAATCAAATTAAAGCAAGTTTATACTAGTTCTTTGACCATCTAGAGAGACTTGTGAGTTAAATTTCAGTTGTTTACCCAATTTAAATTGAACCTTTTAAATCACATGAATTAAAGATATTTGGATCCATTTTTAAAAAATTTTCATGAGCGCTCATTTTCTATTTGCCAATCTTGATATCATGTACATGACATCTGGACATACGCACATAAACACAGAACACAACTGTGCACACATAACACAATAGCAAAGGCCTTGTAGCTTTTTACACTCCATTGCAATGTTACAGATGTTTAAAAACTCCATAGTTGAATAAAAAATAGAACTGATCAAAACAACATTAACCTAGGTGCATAGGATCAAAATCATGAGCTCAAAAAGTACATTTTGGATCTCAAGACTTAGAAAAATGACAGGCTTGTAGTGCAAGTTCAAGTAAAAAGACAATTTAACTTTTTTTCTCCTTTTTCTGGGGCTTAAGCTTGCTTCCCTGTTTGCATTTCAATGCAAGGTCTGGCTGAGGTCTGGAAGGGTGGGGAACTGCAATTGTGAGCAGATACCTTATGCCTAACGCACTTTTTTCCAATCTCTGGCTCCTAGACTTATACTGCCTTCTAGGGGGACCATTCACTCAATTTCCCATGGCTGCCAGTGAAACTTTTGCCAACTTTCAGGTTTACCTTTCCTGAGGGGGTGTCGCAGTTGTTGTACTGTTGTATGGTTGTTGCTGGGCAATTTCCACCAATTCAGACAATACCTTTCCCTCAAACCCTTCTAATTTCTGCAACTTCTTCTTTATATCTGGGGCAGACTAAGTTACAAAAGCTAAAACCAATCTAGAGCCTCCTTACCTCCATCACTGTTGGGGTCCCAGTTCGGGTGAGCAGAAGGAAAGACCCTGTTGATCCAAAAGGGGTCATCTGTAGGCAGGCTGTTCAGTCCAAGGATGGACTGCTGGGCTTCCCACTAGATCCGCTCGTGCTCTTCAGATGGGAAAAGTGTTTGGAGGAGTTGTCCCTGGGCAGGCCTCGCAGGGCTCCGCTACTGCCCTGCGTTTGCTACTCTCCCCCCTGCCCTGCCAGCTCAGGCTCCAGGCTGGTGGCGGAGGGAGGGAGGGAGAAAATGAAACTGACAAGAATGCTAGCACACAAAGATCAGCCACACAAGAAATAAACAGACACAAGGACAAAAGACAACCAGACTGGGCCACACAGGGAGGCCCACCAGTTAACCAGACTGGGCGCCACACAGAACCAGATTGGGCCACACAGGGAGGCCCACCAGGTGGACAGGAGCGACATCTCGCCCAGTCCCAGAACCAGATTTGGGCCACACAGGGAGGCCCACCAGGTGGACAGGAGTGACATCTCGCCCTGTCCTGGGATTCAGTGTAAGTGACCGCGTCTCTGACCTTGTTCCCCAGAAGAGATATCACCAGACAGGTAAACAGGCAGCTTCGTAGAGGCATCTGGAGAACAGAGCAGCAGTCCTCTCGGGGCGAGGCTGAGGAACGTCTCTCAGGAGCTCTCCCCTACCCCAAGAAGGAGTCCATGATTGGGCACAGGAGGCCGAATTTGGGCGTGAGGGCAAGGAGAATAAAGAATATCGCTAGGGGCCTCCAAATGTTGTACCCAATTTTCAGGAAAAAAGTCTCACAAGCCACTCACATAATAGCCAATGAAGCCTTTATTCTGGCCAGGGCCACCAACTACGTCCAGCACAAAGCAGGATAGTAGAAAATGGCGCCTGCTCATAGCAAGGGCAGGGTTTATAAAGCCCTCAGGCCCTCAAGTGGAGAGGAGTTTAAGGGTGGGTCAATGGGTCATCAGGTGGAGACAGTCCAAATCCAGTTTAAATCACCTTTGCTTATAACACAACTAGATATCCACATACATAAGAATGAAATTGAACCTTTATCTTACATGAAAAGCAGCTAAAATGGATTAAAGTCTTAATTTTTTTTTACATTTCATATCATACTTATAGAGCACATTTTTTTATTTGAAGTTGTTGTATATATAACAGTAGCATGTATTACAATTCATACTGGTTGTATATAAAGTATATTCACACCATTCGTGTCTTCATACATGCACTTAGGGTACTGATATCTATCTCATTCTACCATCTTTTTTTTTTCTTTACTCTTTTGCCCCCTCCCTTCCCCTCCCTCCTCATTGGCCATTCTAGTGTTTCTCTAATTCTCCTATGCTCCCTGTCCCAACACCACTGTGAATCGGCCTCCTTATATCAGAGAAAAACATTCAGCATTTGGCTTTTTAGGATTGGCTAACTTCACTTAGCATTATATTCTCCAACTTCATCCATTTACCTGCAAATGCCATGATTTTATTCTCTTTTATTGCTGAGTAATACTTCTTTTGTGTGTGTGTGTGTGTGTGTGTGTGTGTGTGTGTGTGTGTCACATTTTCTTTATCCATTCATCTACTGAAGGGCATCTAGGTTGGTTCCACAGTTTAGCAATTGTGAATTGTGCTGCTATAAACATTGATGTGGCTGTGTCCCTGTAGTATGCTGTTTTTAAGTCCTTTGGATATAGACCCAGAAGTGGGATAGCAGGGTCATAAGGTTCCATTCCCAGTTTTCCAAGGAATCTCCATACTGCTCTCCATATTGGCTGCACCATTTTACAGTCCCACCAGCAATGTATGAGTGTGCCTTTTCCCCCACATCCTCTCTGACATTTATTGTTGTTTGTGTTCTTAATAGCTGCCATTCTGACAGGTGTGAGATGAAATTTTAGAGTGGTTTTGATTTGCATTTCTCTAATAGCCAGAGATGTTGAAAATTTTTTAATATATTTGTTGATTGATTGTATATCTTCTGAGAAGTGTCTTTTCAGTTCCTTGGCCCATTTATTGATTGGGTTGTTTGTTTGTTTTTTTTTTTTTTTTTGATGTTAAGATTTTTCAGTTATTTATATATTCTAGAGATTAGTGCTCTTTCTGAGGTGCATGTGGTAAAAATTTGTTCCCAATTAGTAGGCTCTCTATTCACCTCACTTATTGTTTCTTTTGCTGAGAAGGAGCTTTTTAATTTGAATCTATCCCATTTATTGATTCTTGATATTAATTCTTGCAATACAGGAGTCTTATTAAGGAACATGGGGCCTAATCTGACTTGTTGAAGATTAGAGCTTACTTTTTCTTCTATTAGGTGTAGTGTCTCTGGTCTAATTCCTAAATCCTTGATCCACTTTGAGTTGAGTTTTGTGCATGGTGAGAGATAGGGGTTTAATTTCATTTTGTTGCATATGGATTTCCAGTTTTACCAGCACCATTTGTTGAAGAGGCTACCTTTTCTCCAATGTACATTTTTGGGGCCTTTCTCTAATATAAGATTAGTCTCTGTGTCCTCTATTCTGTACCATTGGTCTACAGGTCTATTTTGGTGCCAATACCATGCTGTTTTTGTTATTAGTGCTCTGTAGTATAATTGAAGGTCTGGTATAGTGATGTCACCTGCTTCACTCTTCTTGCTAAGGATTGCTTTAGTTATTCTGGGTCTCTTATTTTTCCATATGAATTTCATGACTGTTTTTTCTATTTCTATGAGGAATTTCATTGGGATTTTGATTGGAATTTCATTAAATCTGTATACCACTTTGGTAGTATGGTCATTTTGACAATATTAATTCTGCCTATCCAAGAACAAGGTAGATTTTTCCATCTTCTAAGGTCTTCTATAATTTCTTCTTTTAGTGTTCTGTAGTTTTCATTATAGAGGTCTTTCACATTTTTGGTTGTTGATTCCTAAGTATTTTATTTTATTTTATTTTTGATGCTATTGTAAACGGGGTAGCTTTCCTCATTTCCCTTTCAGAGGATTTGTCACTGATATATAGAAATGCCTTAGATTTATGGGTATTGATTTTGTATCCTGCTACTTTGCTGAATTTATTTATGAGTTCTAGAAGTTTTCTTGTGGAAATTTTTTGGTCTTCTAGGTATAAAATCATATCATCAGCAAATAGTGACAATTTGAGTTGTACTTTACCTCTCTGTATCCCTTTAATTTCTTTATTCTGTATTATTGCTCTGGCCAGCGTTTCAAGTACTATGTTAAATAGAAGTGGTGAAAGAGGGCATCCCTGTCTTGTTCCAGTTTTTAAAGGGAATGATTTCAATTTTTCTCCATTTAGAATTATGTTGGCCTAGGCTTAGCATAGATAGCTTTTATGTTGTTGAGATATGTTCCTGTTATCCCTATTTTTTCTAACATTTTGAACATGAAGGGGTGCTTTATTTTGTTGAATGCTTTTTCTGTATCTATTGAGATAATAATATGGTTCTTATCCTTAAGTCTATTGATGTAATGAATTACATTTATTGATTTCTATATGTTGAACCATCCTTGCATCCCTGGAATGAACCCCACTTGATTGTGGTGTACTTTATTTTGTATATGTTTTTGTATCTGTTTTGCCAGAATTTTATTGAAAAATTTTGCATCTATGTTCATTAGAGATATTTGTCTGAAGTTTTCTTTCTTAATGTGTCTTTGCCTGGTTTGGGGATCAGGGTGATATTGGCCTCATAGAATGAATTTAGAAGTGGTCCCTCATTTTCTATTCCTGAAATAAATTGAAGAGTATTTGTATTAGTTCTTCTTTAAAGGTCTTATAGACTTGGCTGTGTATCCATCTATCTGGTCCTAGGCTTTTCTTGGTTGGTAGGCTTCTGATGGCATCTTCTATTTCATTACTTGACATTCGTCTGTTTAAATTGTGTATATCATCCTGCTTAAGTTTGGACAGATCAACAACTCTAGAAATTTTTGTCAATGCCTTCGGTGTTTTGTATTTTGTTGGAGTACAAGTTTTCAAAATAATTTTGAATTATCTCCTGTATTTCTGTAGTGTCTGTTGTGATATTTCCTTTTTCATCATGTATGTTAGTAATTTGAGTTTTCTTTCTCCTTCTCTTTGTTAGCCTGGCTAAGGGTCTGTCAATTTTATTTATTTTTTCAAAGAACCAACTTTTTGTTTTGTCAAATTTTTCAATTATTTCTTTTGTTTCAATTTCATTGATTTCAGCTCTAATTTTAATTATTTCCTCTCTTCTACTGCTTTTGGTGTTGGATTGTTCTTTTTCTAGAGCTTTGAGATGTGATTTTAAGTCATTTATTTGTTGACTTTTTCTTCTTTTGAGGAATGAACTCAATGCAATGAACTGCCTTCATAGTGTCCCAGAGATTTTGATAGGTTGTGTCTGTGTTCTCATTCATCTCTACGAACTTTTTAATCTCCTCTTTGATGTCATCTGCAACCCATTGTTCATTCAGTAGCATATTATTTAGTCTCCAGGTGTTGGGGTAGCTTTTATTTCTTATTTTATCATTGATTTCTAATTTCATTCCATTATGGTCCGATAGAATGCAGGATAGTATCTCTATTTTTTATATTTGCTAAGAGTTGTTTTGTGGCATAGTATATGGTCTATTTTAGAGAAGAATCCATGTGCTGCTGAGAAGAAAGTGTATTTGCTCGTTGAAGGATGAAATATTCTATATAAGTCAGTTAAGTCTAAGTTTTATATTGTATTTTTGAGTTCTATAGTTTCTTTTTTAAAAAAAATATTTATTTGCTTTTAGTTGTACACAATGCATTTATTTTTACGTGGTGCTGAGGATCGAACCCAGGCTGCACACGTGCTAGGCGAGCGCTGTACCGCTGAGCCACATCCCCAGCCCGAGTTCTATAGTTTCTTTGTTTAGCGTTTGGAAGATCTATCCAGTGGTGAAAGGGGTATGTTAAAGGCTCCAAGAATTATTGTGTTGTGGTCAATTTGACTCTGAACTTGAGAAGAGTTTGATGAACATGGATGCTCCATTGTTTGGGGCATATATATTTATAATTGTTAAGTCTTGTTGATGTATGGTTCCCTTGAGCAGTATGTAGTGTCCTTATTTATCCCTTTTGATTGACTTTAGCTTGAAGTCTACTTTATTTGATATGAGAATGGAAACCCCTGCTTATCTCCTCAGTCCATGTGAGTGGTAGGATTTCTCCCAACCTTTTACCCTCAGCCTGTGGATGTCTTTTTCTATGAGATGAGTCTCTTGGAGGCAACATATCATTGGGTCTGTTTTTTTTAATCCAAACTGCTAGTCTTTGTCTTTTGGTTGGTGAGTTTAGGCTATTAACATTCAGAGACATGATTTTATTGAGACATGATTTGTATTCCCAGCCATTTTTGTTTATTTTTGGTATTTAACTTGACATGGTTTCTCCTCTGGTTGGTTTTTCCTTTAGTGTAATGCCTCCTTTTGCTGATTTTCAACATTGTTTTCCATTTCCTCTTCATGGACTATTTTGCCAAGGATGTTCTGTAGTGCTGGCTTTCTAGCTGTAAATTCTTTTAACTTTTGTTTATCATGGAAGATTTTTATTTCATCCTCAAATCTAAAGCTTCATTTTGCTGGATATAAGATTTTTGGTTGGCATCCCTTTTCTTTCAGAGCTTGATATATGTTGTTCAATGATCTCTTGGCTTTGAGTGTCTGAGTTGAAAAATCTGCCATGATACGATTTGGTCTCCCCCTATATGTGATCTGATTCCTCTCTCTTGTGGCCTTTAAGATTCTATCCTTATTTTGTATGCTAGACATTTTCATTATAATGTGTCTTGGTGTAGATATGTTTTAATTTTGAACATTTGGTGTCCTATAGTCCTCTTGTATTTGGTTTTCAAATTCATTCTTCATGCTTGGGAAATTTTCTGATATTATCTCATTGAAGAGATTGTGCATTCCTTTGGTTTGAAACTCTGTGCCTTTCTCCATCCCAATTACTCTTAGATTTGGTCTTTTTCTGCTGTCCCATAATTCTTGGATGTTCTGTTCATGGTTTCTTACAATCTTCACTGTGTGGTCAGTTTTATTTTCAAGATTATATACTTTGTCTTCATCATCTGAAGTTATTTCTTCCAGTTGATATAGTCTGTAGGTGATGCTTTCTATTGTGTTTTTATTTGGTTAACTGTTTCCTTCATTTCAAAGATTTCTGACTTTTTTTTTTCATAGTTTCTATCTCTTTTTAGAAGTAATCTTTTGCTACCTGTATTTGCTCTCCTATATCTTTGTTGTAGTGATCAATTTTTGCCTGTATTTGCTCATTTAGGTCATTCTTTAATTCACAGATCATTTTAATTATGAACCTTCTGAACTCCTTCTCTGACATTTTATCAACTTTGCTGAGCACGGGTTCTGTTATTGTAGTATCCTGGTTTGTTTGGGGTACTTTCCTCCCTTGTTTTTTCATGTTGTCTATTTGCCTTACTTTATTGCAGTGTAGATCTGAGATATTACAGTTTCTACCCTATATTCTCATAATATCCATGCAGGTTGTCTGTGCCTCACCTTAGTGTTGGGCTTTCAGAACCTGCAGATGTCCCTCGATGTATGCTACTGCAACTAAGGGTGGTGTCGGCGATAGTGAAGGTAACTTGAGATAACAATGAAAGTGCCCCCAGATGAATGCAACGTATTCCAGAGATGGGACTAAAAGGGTGAGCCTTATAATGTCTTTGGGATGCCTGCTCTGAGATTCGGCTGCTTTTAGGCCATGTCTATTGTCAAAAGCGAGGGGCTACTGCATGGGGAAGGCTATGGCTATGTCTGCAGTGTCTCAAGATAGAAGTGGTTAGGCTTGTGCTCCCAGGTGGGGATGGGGTAGTGGACTCTGGCCTACACAGGTTGGTGTGGGCTGAACTGGTTGAATCTGAGCTCATGGTCTGCGGTGGTCTGCTGGTTGGAAGAGGCAGTCCTCTGAGTGGAGGTCAGTGAAGCTGTCTTAGGCCTGCCTGAGCTCTATGGGTGTCAGCTGGGCTGACCTGGGTCCACCTGTGCTCGGGCAGAGGTCAGCGGGACTGACCTGGGCCTGGCCATGCTAAGGCAGATGTTGGCAGCCAGTTTCAAATTTTGAAGCTATGTTCCATACCATTTTCATAGGAAATGGGAAATAATAGCCATGGGAAGTTTCCCAAGAAAGTTTCTTGCTTAGTTCTTAATGCAGCTTTAGGAAATTCTCCTTCATTGCAGAACCTGTTTCACATTCTACATATGGGTAGATTTGGTCCCATGTTCACTAAGTCTAAATATGTTTATTTTAAAATGCTGATATAAGTGGCATAGAAATTCAAGTGTTCAACAGATTACAGTAGCAGCTTCAATTTTAATTTACAGAGGTATTTTCTAAAATTGACTGCTAATGAAACAACAAGTTCCCATATTTCTTATGAGCCTATTAGGTGGTCAACAGGGTGGAATACTTGCCTTCTGAAAACAGCCTAATAGAGCAGGACTGAAAAAGTGTGTGCAGGCAGCTTTGAGAGGTAGAAGCAACAAGTAGTTCACTTCATAACGTTAGGGCCAGTTCTCAATTTTGAAGCATATGTACCATTTGTAAACTGTTTTTCATAAGAGACCAGAAAAAGGTACAGATTGTGAGTTTCCAGGGGAATGTTCATGCTGAGTTCTCAATGGAGTTTTTGGAAAATGTCTTTTATTACAGCACCACTTTTATATTTTATGTATGAGTGCCATTTGCCCTGTTTTCACTAAGACTAAATATGTCCCTATTATAAACTCATGATGCAAATAGCATGAAAATGAAAGTATCAAGCAGGTTTCAGGAGCATAATCAAATGGAATTCGCTGAGGAGTTTATAAGAACTGACTGCTATTGCAATGCCAGGTTAACACTCTTCCTATGAGATTTTTAGACTGACTGCTCAACATGGTTGAATATCTGTTTTCTGAAAACAGCAAAGTAGGTTCAGGCAGCTTCCAAAGGCTTAATTCTCAATGTGTATGCCAGAAATAATTCCTTGATGCACCATCATTAACCAGTAATCCACTACAGACTATTAGGACCAATTCTCATTTGTTAACTGCTTTTCCTAGGAAATGGGAAACAGCAGAGGTAGTTTCATTCTTAGCTCTCAGTGGGGATATAGGGAATTTTCTTTCCTTGCAGCACCAGTTTCACATTCTACCTATGGGCACCTTGGGCCCTGTGCTAAGTCTAAATACGTCCCTATGAAAAATGGCTAATACAAATGGCATAGAAATGAAAGTGTTAAGCAGGTTCCAGTAGGAATTTCAAACTGAATTCACAAAGTATTTTTCCTTAACTGACAACAACTGCAAAACCAGGTTCCCATTTTTCTTTGGTACTACAAGGTGTTCAAAAGGGCTGAACATCTGCTTTTAAAAACAGTTTGAAAGAGCAAAACTGAAACAGTTTGTGCAGGCAGTTTCCACAGGCAGGATCAAACTTAATTCACAGTGTGAACATTTGGGAATCATCACTTGCTGCACTATCATGAATCAGTAGTTCATTTCAGACCATTCAGGCCAATTCTCAGTTTTGAAGCATATGCACCAATTTTCAAACTGCTCTTTATAGGAGATGAGAAATGGCAGTGGTAAAAAGGGAAGTTTCATGCTAGGTTCTCAGTAGGTCTCTAGGGAATTGTCTTTTATTACAGCACCAGTTTTACATTCTACCTATGAGCAACATGGGCCCTGTGTTCACTAAGACTAAATATGTCCCTATGAAATATGGCTGGTACAAATAGCATGAAAATTAAGTGTTAAACAGGTTCCAATAGGTGTTTCAAACTGAATTCACAGAGTAGTTTTTCAGAATTGATGCTACTGCAATACCAGGTTCACATGCTTTCCTATGAGCAAATTAGATGCACTGTTTATCAGTGCTGACTATCTGCTTTCTTAAAACAGCTTGAAAGAGCAGGACAGAAATGTTAAGGCACCTTCCACAGGCAGGTTCAAACTTAATTCTCAATGTCTGAATCCTCTTGATTCACTATCATGAACCAATAATTCACTTGAGATCATTAGGGCCAATTCTCACTTTTGAAGCCATGTTCCATTTGTATACTGCTTTTCATAGGAAATAAGAAATGACAGTGGTAGCAAATTTCCAGAGGTAGTTTCTTCCTTAGTTTTCAATACAGCTTTAGGAAATTCTCCTTCATTGCAGCACCAGTTTCACATTCTACCTATGTTGGGCCCTGTGCTAAGTCTAAATATGTCCCTATGAAAAACAGCTGATAGAAAAAGCATAAAAATGCAAGTGTTAAACAGTTTCTAGCAGCAGTTTCAAACTGAATTAATAAAAAAAGTCTTTGAGAGTGACTCCTACTACAACACTATGTTCGCATTCTTCCTGTAAGCCTATTAGATACACTGCTCAACAGGACTGAATATTTGCTTCCTGAAAACAGCTTTAAAGAGCAAGACTGAAAGAGTATGTGCAGGCAACTTCCACAGCAGGATAAAACTTAATTTTTAGTGTGAACACTGGGAATGTTTCCTTGATGCACTATTATCAACCAATAGTTCACTTCAGACCATTAGGGGAAGTTCTCAATTTTGAAGCATCCATGCTTCAAATCTGGTTTATGTAAGATACAGGAAAGGGAGGTGATAGTGAGAGTCCATAGGAAGTTTCAAGCTTATTTCTCAATATGTTTTTAGGAAATTGTCTTTAATTATAACACCAGTTTCACAATCTACCTATGGGTACTTTTGACCCTGTGATCACTAATACTAAATATGTTCAATTAAAAACCAATGACACATGAGCAGATAAATGCAAGAGCTAATCAGATTCCAATAGCTATTTCATACTGAATTCACAGATATTTCATACTGTTTTCCAGAATTAGTCTGCAATACCAGACTAACATTCTTCCTATAAACCTATTAGATTCACTTCTTCACAGGGCTGAATTTCAGCTTTCAAGAAACAGCTTAAAAGACTGAAATAAGAATTTGCATCTGTCTCCACATGCAGGATCAAATTTAATTCTAAGGTGCACATTGGGATTCATCTCTTTGCACTATGATCAACCTATCTAATTCACTACAGACCATTAGGACCAATTCTTAATTTTGAAGCCATTGTGCCATTTATAAACTTTCTTTGTGGGATATGAAAATGGCTACGATAGTGAGATACAAGTGGAAGTTTCATTCTTGGTTGTAAACAGTACTTAGGGATTTATCTTTCAATGCAGCACCAGTTTCACATTCTACTTATGGGCACGTTTGGGACTGTGTTCACTAAGACCAAATACGTCCCAATGAAAAATGATTGATACAAGTAGCATGGAAATGCAAGTGTTAAGCAGATTTCCAGTAGAAATTTCAAACTGTTATCACACAGGAGTTTTACATTATTGACTGCTACTTCAACACCAGCACTCACTGCTCACCAGGGACGAATGTCTGTGCTTTCTGAAAAGTGTTCAAAAGAACAGAACTGAAACAGTATGTACAGGTGGCTTCCACAGGCAGAATCATAAGTAATTTTCAATGCACACATTGGAAATCATTCATTAATATCATATTATGACTCAACAGCTCACATCAGACCATTACAGACTGTTCTCAATTTTGAAGCATAATCTGAACTTCCTTGTATTATATCACTCAGGAGCTTCTTCTGGCAAACTCCACATATATAAACCATAACATCCCTTTGTGAATTAATTTTGAAAATCCCAGCAGAAAGTACTTACCATTTGAATTTCACTGTACCTCTACAAGACAATTTTTTCTTTTGTTTGGTTTTTTTGTTGTTTGTTTGTTTGTTTTGGACCAGGTGTGCTTTATCACTGTGCCACACCCCCACCCTTATTTATTTTTATTTTGAGATAAGGTATTACTAAGTTGCTTAGGGCCTCACTAAGTTGCTGGGTGGGGCTAGTTTTGAACTTGTGAACCTCCTGCCTCAGCCTCCTGAACTGCTGGGATTACAGGTGTGTGCCACCATGCCTGGTTGTATAAGCCACTTTCAAATGTCACATATACAATCTTAGCATTAACCCTAACAAGCCAACACAGAGGAAGAATATGAACCTGGTGTTGCCATGGAAGACAATTCCTCAATGCCCCTTCATGAATTAAGTTAAAAACTTCCTCTTCAACGTCCTTAAATCTACCTTTTCACTGGTTCTACTAGAAGCAGTTTAAAAATTACATATATTTGGCAAAACTGAATACAAGCCCCCAGGGGTGAGGTGCCTGTAATCCAAGTGTCTGGGAAAGCTGAGGCAGGAGAATTGTGGGTTCAAAGCCAGCCTCAGCAAAAGTGAGGTGCTAAGCAACTCAGTGAGACAAAATAGGGCTGAGGATGTGGCTCAGTGGTCGAGTGCCCCTGAGTTCAATCCCTGGTACATGCCCTCAAAAAATGAGTACTGGCCCTAATGATCTAAAATGAGGAATGTGATCCTGATACTGCATCTAGGTAAAACTCACAAAGCCCTCACTGTGATTTTTTTTATCTTGTATCTGGAACCTATCTACCAATACCATTTGACTCCTGTTCCTCAAGATGTTTTCAAATTGCAGATATTGGGCTATTAGAGCACTGGACCTAATTGACTGATAAGAAAAAATATGAACCTGATAAGAAAAAATCTGAACCTGGTGTTGCAAAGATAGACAATTCTGTAAGCTCCCTTTGTTTATTAAGTTTCGATCTTCTACTGGAACCTTGCTGCCACTTGTGTTTCACTGCTATTCCCATAAATTGTTATTAAAGGACACATATTCAGCCTTAGTGAGCACAAGCAACAGTGAGGCAACAGTGAGGAAGAATGTGAACCTGGTGCTGCAATGGATGATAATTCCCTAAAGTCTATTGAGAATTGTGTTTGAAACTTCCTCTGTAAATTCTTTATGCCTATCCTTTCATTCTGCTACTACAAACTCTACAAATTGCACAGATACTACTAAAATTAGCATTGGCCCTAAAAGAGATATAATTTTTTTAATGCTCTGGATAGTTTCTTTTCAATTGATAAAACTATTGTTTCTTTCTTTTGTTGTATAAACTTAAGTTGTATAAGAGTATGTTTAGCAATACATACAAAGAGAAAAATCAGTGATCAGAAAACCTAAAACTGAATAAATCAATAAACCAAATAAAATTTAATGGAAAGCATCACCAGCAGACTAGACCACATGGAAAACAGGTTTCAGGCAATGTGTACAAAATACATAATCTTAAAAATAAAGTTGACCATGGAGAAAAGATGTTAAGAGACCATGAATAGAACTTCCAAGAAATATGTGATAACATGAAGAGACCAAATTTAATATTTGTTTTAAAATTTTTATAGTTGTAGGTGGACACAATACTTTTATTTTGTTAATTTATTTTTATGTGATGCTGAGGATTGAACCCAGTTCCTCATGTGCACTAGGCAAGCAGTCTCCCAATGAGCTACAATACCAGCCCCCAAATTTAAGATTTATCAGGATAGATGAAGGCCAGAAATACAAACCCAGGATGCATAATACTTTCAAAGAAATAATATCAAAAAAATCCCAAACATTAAGATTGACATGTAAAATAAAATATGGGGGATATCCATAACCCCAAACATTTTAGTCAGCTATTTTGCTGCTGTGACTTAAGGATCTGACCAGAAGAATTTTAGAGTAGAAAAAGTTTATGTGGGGGCTCACAGTTTTAGAGGCCTTAGTCCATAGAAGACCAGCTCCATTCCTCAGCACTTGAGGCGAGGATGAACACCATGGCAGGAGAGAGTGGCAGGGAAAAGCAGGTCACATCATGGTAAGTAGGAGGCAGAGAGAGAGAGAGAGAGAGAGACTCCATTTGCCAGATACAAATATATACCCCAAAGCCGTGCCCAAATTCCCATCACCCAGTCACACCCTACCACTTCAGTTAATCCCATTAGGGATTTATTTATTGATTAGACTAAGGCTATTGTCCAATCATTTCTCCTCCAAGCCTTCTTGCATTGTCTCACACGTGAGCTTTTTGGGGACACTTCACATCCAAACCATAACACCAAATACACAAAATTACAACAGGTCCACATCAAGGCACATGTACCTAAACAGAATAAGGATATAATTTTTTAAAACCTGCAAGAGAAAAATGACAGGTAACATTTAGAGGGAAACCAATATGGATCTCAGCCCTAACTTTCAAGCTAATGGTATATGGAGTAACATATACCAAGCTCTGAAAGAAAATGGATGCCAGCCATAAATACTATACCAAGCAAAATTAAGCTCCAAAATTGACATTGAAATAAAAACCTTTCATGAAAAATAAAAGTTAAAAGAATTCACAACTAGGAAGCCTGTACTACAAAACATAAAAAAAAAATTATATGAAGAAGAAATAAAAAATAAAATTGAAAACCAGTGGAGGAAGGAACTATACTATAAGAATAGTCAATCAAAGGAGAAACTCATTCAAATTAAAAGCCCGAAATAAATCAAAATGACAGGGAATAAGAGTCATTTCTCAATAACATTGAATATAAACGGCATAAACTCAACAATCAAAAGATATAAGCTGTCAGATTAAATTAAAAACAACACTCAACAATATACTACCTCCAAGAGACAAACCTTGTAGGCAAAGACATCCATAGACTGAAAGTAAAAAGATGGGGGGAAAAACTTATTATTCGTGTGGATCTGGTAAACAAGCAGGGGTTTCTATCATATCAGATAAAGTGAACTTCAAGCCAAAGTTAATCAGAAGGAACAAAAAAGTCATTTCATACTGCTTAAGAGAATTATATATTAACAAGATATAACAATCATAAATATTTATGCACCAAACAATGGAGCATCTAATTACACTGAACAACTCCTTCTCAATTTCAAGATCAAATAGACCACAACCCAATAATACTGGGTGACTTTAACATGCCTCTCTCATTGCTGAATAGATCTTTGAAACAAAAACTAAATAAAAAAAGACTTAGAACTAAAAAATACAGTTAATAATTTAGACTTAACAGACATATATAGAATATTTCATCCCTCAATGACTGAATACACTTTTTTTTTCAGCAGCACAAAGGTCCATCTCTAAAATAGACCATATCATAGGTAGCAAAACAACTCTTAGCAAATACAAAAAAAAAAAAAAAAATAGAGATAATACCTTGCATTCTATCAGATCATAATGGAATGAAATTAGAAATTAATGATAAAATAAAAAACAGAAGCCATTATAACACCTGAAGACTAAATAACATGCTATTGAATGACCAATGGATAGCAGAAGAAATCCAGAGTGAAATAAATAAAATACTTAATGGTACATGAGAATAGTGACACAACATATCAAAATCTTTGGAAAACTATGAAGGTGGTTCTAAGAGGATAGTTCGTTGCATTGAGCTCATTCATTAAAAGAATAGAAAGTCATCAAATAAATAACTTAATTACATCCAAGGGCCTAGAAAAAAGGAGTAAATCAATATCAAAAGTAGTAGAAGACTTGAAATAATTAAAATAAGAGTTGAAATCAATGAAATTGAAGCAAACTGCTTCAAAAAAGTTGGTCCTTTGAAAAAATAAATAAAATGGATAAACCTTTAGCCAAGCTAATCAAGAGAAAGAGGAAAAAGAATTACTAAAATTTACAATTAAAAAGGATTATCAAGCCGGGCACGGTGGCGCATGCCTGTAATCTCAGCACTTGGGAGGCTGATGCAGAAGGATTGCGAGTTCAAAGCCAGCCTCAGCAATGGCAAGGCACTTAGCAACTCAGTCAGACCCTGTCTCTAATAAAATACAAAAAAGGTCTGGAGATGTGGCCCAGTGGTCAAGTCCCTCTGAGTTCAATCCCTGGTACCAAAAAAAAAAAAAAAAAAAAAAAAAAAAAAAGATTATCATCACAGACGCTACCAAAATACAGATGATAATCAGAAACAGTTTTGAAAATTAATACTCCAATAAAATAATTTTTCTGGAAACTATAAGTTTCCACCACCTCAGTAAATTACTGAACAGGCAATTATTGGTCTGAATTCTTCCCAGCTCTCTGACTCTCCTCCTTTGCTATATATCCTCTATCTGAGATAAGTAGGAGAAAAAGTTCAAATCTCCTAAATAAAATGCTACCACGGCTGTCCGATTGCCCTGCTCTTGGATTTCTGTAGCTACCACTACATGAACAAAGAACAGGTAAAAATGAGGAAGTTTAAAAAAAGAAAGAATGAAAGTATCAGAAACCAAGGGAAAGACAGAGAAGACAAATCTAGAAGAACAAAAAATGACAGCTGAGAGAAACTATACAGAAGTTAAAGTTAAATGAGAAGAGATACATTCTAAAAGGGAAAACAGCAAATTGATGGGCAAAGGGATTCTCAAAATCTCAAAATGCAGAATGAGTTGAAGGAATTACCAGTGAAATAAAATATGCTGCCAGACAAGTATGTTATTTAATTGTTCCATACTGAAAAGTAATTCACTTCTGTAAGGAAATTTTGTATACATGGTCACCTTACACAAAAGGTAGGGCATATTGGACATATACATATTTGTTTCCACTAAAATCAGTGTAACAAAATCTTATCCTTTCTGTGGAGAATAACATCAAGCCCTCACTCCTCCTGAGTCAAGATGTGACTCAAGATTCTCATTTAAGCAGAGGGGATTTGGATACTCCACTGCCCCAGTGAGGCTCTTAAAGACTCCCCTCAAACTATTTTGGCTTTGGAAATTTACTGAAACCTAATAGTAGGTATAGTTAGTCTTATGGGGAAATAACTGTGAACACTAGAAGCCTAAAACATATGAAAAAGCATAAAGCACAGCCTATATTTTCATCATTCATTCTTAGTATATGCACACATATATGCAAATGTACAAAATATTTGCATAAGAAAGCTTCCTAAATTCGGTTTACTATGTAGTATTTGATTTTTTTTTTTTTTGACCAATGGATGATTCTCTGTTCAGATTACTAAACATATTAGAAAACAGTTTGAACAGATTCTTATTTTAATATATTAAAATATTTTAAATCTTAAGTTTGAGACAAACCCTATAATTTAGTTTAATTAAATTGTGAAAATTAATAACATTTTAAATTGTAAATTATAAACATGAAGTTTATAATCACACTGAGGAAATTTTCAATGTATAACAAACTGACTAAAACATTAAGACACATTGATTACCACCTTTTGCCAAACATTATCAGTCTCTACCTAATGAGAGTAAGGCTCATTAAAAGTAATAGTAAATGTATTCTATAGTTCCAAGGAGAGGGTTTAACTCTGGAGTCTGCATATCTAAGTTCATATCCTGTATATATTCATATGTGCACACAATATAATTTGACCAATATAATTCCCCAGCACTTATCCCTCCATCCCCACCTCCCACCTCTTGGTCCCTTTCCTCTACTGATCTCCCCTTGATTTTCATGAGATCTGACCCACCTTACTTTTCCTTTCCTTTAGCTTCCTAATATAAGAGAAAACATATCGCCCTTGACCTTCTGAGTTTGACTTCTTTTGTTTAACATAATGTTCCATCCATTTTCCTGCAAATTACATTTCCCTTTTCATTATGGTTGAATAAAACTCCATTGCTTATATATACCATATTTTCTTTATCCATTCATCTATTAATAGACACCTAGGCTGGTTCCATAGTTTGGCTATTGTGAATTGTAATGCTATAAACATGGGTATGCATGTATCACTGTAGTATGATGACTTTAATTCTTTAGGATAAATACTGAGGAGTGGTATGTCTGGGTCATATAGTGGTTCCTGGCCTAGTCTTTTAAGGAACTTCCATTCTGATTTCCATAGTGGTTGTACTATCATTTAGTTCAATTATATTTTTAATCTCTCCTGACATTTCTTTGTTGGCTCAGATGTTCTTTATAAGTGTAATTTAATCTCCAAGTACTTGGGGAATTTTTAGCTTTCTGTTATGGAATTCTAGTTTACATTTTTTTGTGTGTGGTCTCAGAGAAGATTCTTGTGTTTTGTGTGTGTGTGTGTGTGTGTGTGTGTGTGTGTGTGACAGTTTTATGGTCCATAATGTGGGCTATCTTGGTGTATATTCCATGTGGGCTTGAGAGGAATGCATATTCTTCTAAGGAGTCTACTGACATCAATTGGATACAGTTAATTGATAACTGATGGTGCTACTGAGTTCAGCTATACCCTAACTGATGCTCTGCCTGTTGTATCAGTCTATCAGGATATTGGGTGTTGAGCTAATTAATTTGGTTGTCAACTTGACTGAACTAAGAGAAGTCTAGAAAGTTAGTAAAGCACATTTTGAGGGTATGTATGTTAGGGTGTTTCCAGAAAAAGAGAATGCCATATGTGTCTACTGATTGAGTGGGGAAGATCCACCCTGATGTAGACAACACCACCAACTGAAGGACTAGACAGAATAAAAATGGAACAAGGGGAAGCACATGCACAAGTACACTGGACTCTTTTGAGCCAGTGCAGGTTTTGCTGTTGCTGTCATTGGTGAATGTCAGATTCAAGATTCTTCATCATTTGACCATGGATTTGCACCAACTATTGTCTAGGGAACTTCTAGGCCATCAGTCTTGAACTGGAGTACCTTATTGATCTCTCTTGTTCAGAGACATCCAGCTTCTTGGACTGATCAGCTACTAGGTCCCTAGATCTATAGTCTGCATACAATCATTGTGGGCTTATCCAGCCTCTGATCATGGAAGCAAATATAATTGTCTCTTACAATTATAGAATATAATGCTAGAACCTTTAAGAGATGGCGCACAGTGGAAGGAAGTGAAGTCGTTGGGGGCATGCTTCCACTCCATGGAGTTAACTGTCCCATACTTACAGATTGTGAATGTGTGAACATTAAGCAGATTCCTGTAGTAACCCTGCCATGGTGTTATAGAATTATAACTATAGTATATCTAAAAGCAGTCTGAGGTCCAAGCTGAGGCATTGTAAAGTTGCATGTAAGTGAAAATGGAGTTGATATAACTACTTGCTGTAGCAGTGGATGAAGTAAGAAAAAATTCAGATCCCAATAATCTGAAGTAGTGTTCAAGAGGTTTCTGAAATAACCACCTCTGGCAATATTAAGATCTATCCCTTTGTGTCCAAATTATCACAGGGTCCCTTTCAAGGTGGCTGCCATTATATATATTATAATGGTAAAATATATAGACTACATATGCATATACTTGTACATATACATACATATATATTTCCTACTCTCATACTTAGTTGATTACAAAAAGGGCCAAAATTCCATTCCCTTCTTTTATCTATAACATATTAATGCAAAATAGTTAGTGAAAACACTAGAATCTCGTTGCGGCAGTTGTTCAAAGCTGTAGACACAGAGTACATTTCATTTAACCTCAACTGCCACTTTGGTTAGTCTGTGTTTCCTTCCGGGGAGGTGGTCCAGACTCATTCTAAAGGGAACTGTACTTTTATTTGTCTTAATCTTGTAGTTCCTCCCACTGGGTTTCAGATATACTTCTTAATCTCCCACGTAGCAACCCCTACATAGTAAAAAAGGTCAATTGTTCCCCACCAGTATATTAACACTTTTCTTTGCCTGCTGGTCTGTGGCATGGGTAGTCCAGGGTGGCCACGACGTAGTAACAGCTTTAAATTCAGTGAAACTCTTTTCAGGTTCCCTGATAGAAACATTCTCCCCTGTAATATTAGGACCTCAAACCTAGCAGAGCTATATTTACAGAAATGAGAAGTTTACAAAAATAAGATGCACAAATTCCAAAAGGAGCTCATTAGAAGTTATGGTAACATATAAATATATATAATATATAATGGTAATATATATTGACTATATATGCATATACTTGTAAATATACATACATATATATTTCCTGCTCTCATACTTAGTTGATTACAAAAAGGGCCAAAATTCTGTTCCCTCCTTGCTGAAGGCCAGCTTCAGCAAAGATGTTAAGTTCTTCCCGCTTGGTGCTGAAGGGAACGTCGACGACAGGAAAATAATCCACACACAAGCCAGGTTGTAGAAATCCTTCTACTGTTCTAATTTTACTTTTCCCCACATGATTTTTTTATACATCCCAACAAGCACAGTAATTCACATTTTTTCTTTAGGAGGTAACATAAAGGAATTTCAGTAAAGAAGATTACAATAAAGGATTTCCAGAAATTAACTATACAATAAAAATTTCCAGTAATTAACTATAGGGGGTTACATTAGGTTTCCAGTAATTAACAATAAGGAATTTCAGGAATTAACTATAATAAAGAATTTCCAGTAAGGAATGTTAGGAATTAACTATAATAAAGAATTTCCAGTAGTTAACTATAAAAAGGTTTCAGGAATTACCTAAGGAAGATCAATTATCCTAACTCCTGATTAATCTTATCTATAGGTAGGGGAAGGTATTCTAAAAATCTTAAAGCTAATGTTAAAAATTCTTTAACTCTAGGTGTGCCTGATCATAAAGTTATGTTGTCCTAGTATCTTCTTTAAACTTCAACTGGGCTCATCCTACCGGCTTAGCTAGTTTCTGGCTTTAGATTCCACAGGGCCATTGAACTGGTTTTATTATTGATAATTAAATATATTAGAACCTGGTGGTCATACAATAGAAATACATCAAGAGTACAGACAAAGCACACAAAGTTAATTCTTGGTGGTCGCATAAAGTGGCATCTCATCCTCAAAGAGGAGCCAAGCTCAGACCCCCAGGCATTTGGGCTCAAACTCATTTGCATAACCAAGGAAAAACCCAGATTTCTGGATAAGCAGGCGGACACCTGGCTTGATTCTTGGTTTGGAAGAACTAGGCCCACACAGCCCTGAATTAACAGGTTGGGGGTCAGCTCAATTCCAGGTTGGGGAGATCTCAGACTCACAGCCCCGAATTAACAGGTTGGGGGTCAAGCTCAAATCCCCGGATGAGAAACACCGCACCTCCTTTTATGCTTTGCAATGTAACTTTGAAGATCCTCCCATAAAAAGATTATTTCTCTACCCTTTGAAACCAGATTGGTTTTGCAACTTGCATTGGCAATAGGATGCACTGGAAGTGATATTGGGTGAATTTTAAGCTTAGACCTGAAAACGTCTTTCATGTTTCTTTCTTTTCTCTCCTTCTGAAGTCTACTTTACCATATGAGCCCTCCCAGACCATTCTACCAAAAGATCAGAGGCAATATTGAGCAGACATGAGTCATTCTGGCTATAGTCATCCTAGACAAGTTAGACCAAAACTGACCCTATAGTTAAATGAAGGCATTTGAGTAACTCTAATCAAGTCTAAAAGAACGACTCAGATGAATCTAGTCCAAATTTCTGACTCACATAATGGTGTGTAAATAAATGGTTGGTGTCTTAAGCTACTTAGTTTTGTGGTGGTTCATTATACAGGAAAAAAAAACTGCTACACACTTTTTGGCATTTAAAGCTATACACTATAGCAGTAGGCACACACTATAATAAAGTTTTTACATGCATATGCTATATCCTGGAGTAAAGCTTCCCCAAACTATTGGGTATTAGTCCAAGATAATACATTCATTGAGCAAATCCACTGTTACATCAGCCTCAACATTTCTGGGAGGTAGCTGTGAGTCCTTACCACATGCCTATCATCTCGACTTCTTTACCACAGAATAGGTCCTATGATATTAGGCAACAAAGATAGATAAAGCTTCTGTAAGCCCAGGGAAGCTATTGCTAACAAAGGGCTTCAGGCAGGGAAGAAAACATTACATTTAGAGAAATGGTCAATCCTATTAAGGGAGAAATGTCTCAAATTGGAAAAGATTATTTGTTACAGGTGCACTGTTTGTTATTTGGGAGCCTCTTGGGAGGTGAAGACGAAGCAGCATTACAATCTTCCCTGAAAGTCTATAAACAACTTTTAGATCTTTTAATTCTGGAACCTTTCTAGAAAATTGTCAGTTCATTATCTCTATGGTTTAATTGGGAAACCCAGAGAGGGATGAAGCAATTAATGTTAGAGTCAAGGGAGCTTGTCAAGATTAAGGTCCCAAGGGCTGCAAAGAAGCTGTAAATTTTAATGGGGGAGAATACTCTGATCACACTTGGTCTCACTGCCAGGTACAACCTGAATTATCCCTTCCCTCAACTTTGTACATCCCAGGTAAAGGCAATATATTGTATTTTTCACTGTATTTTCCATTACCTCTGAGTGAGACTTGGAAGCTAAATTCCCTGATAAGGAGGCCCTGATATAAGTACATGGTAAGTGTGATGGGAAGTGAACAGGTTTAGAGAAATAAGGAGAAATCATGTCTTTCCTTATATAAGCAATACAAGTTCAAGTTTTAGTCAAGATCACTAGGCATTGCCTAATGAACTGAATAAATGACTAATAACCACTTGTGGAATTAATGGGTTGAAATTCCTGATGCAGTAAAGGTTTAGTGACAAGTGAACTAGATTCCAAATCAATAATCTTAATCCAGATCCTGGCTCTGCTAAAACTCGTTGGCTACATAATGACAACAAAAGATATCATTGTAGGGTTTTTGCTAAGATTAATAAACAATGAAAATCTTTAAAGTTGCATAGGGTACTCTATTGTGGCAATTCCCATTTTTATATTCTTTTCCATCTTGGTGAAAAAAATATCAATTTCTTACACAGTTATAGAATTTGCTTGGGTTGTTTCATGTATTTCTCATACAGGACCAAGTTGTCTCTGTAGGAAACAGCCTCCAGCATCAATATTTTAAGGTATTTAACGGCAAAAGCCACAAAAACCACATTAGGGTTGACATAGCTGCAATAAAGCAGGGTCAGAAGCTGAATTGGGCAGTTAGCAAGACAATGCAATGGGTACATTGGTATTTCCTACAGGACTTTCCAGGTTGGCATAGCAGCAAACAAGCAGAAGGGAGGTGGGTCAAAATGACCCTAGTTGAATACAAGTTAACAGAATGATTACTAACATCTAGACAATCAATCTCTGACAAGGTACATTGCCCAAGAAAAATGGAAAACAAAGAGAACAATTTTACATTGTATAAGAATTACTATTTTGTGTTGTCAAGTATGCTATGCTATGTAACTATTAATAGGTACAGAGGCAGGGCTTTCCCATGGGAGAAGCATTTCTTACATGATATGGAGTCTCAGGGTAAAATGGAGTCTGTTTGGTCATTGCCCATATAACCTGGACCATACCAACCTTTTTCTGTAAATCTACATTACTCCTCCCTCTTTTCAGGCAGGTTTCCTCTAGTCTGCAATCCACACAGCATAAAGTGACCATAGTTCAACTACTAAATTTTCACACTTCCTCTGCCCAAGAATTAACTCCACTTTAGCTGGTCATTCCCTGTCTCCTCAGTAAAAAGCAGATTTTACAGAAGAAAAGAGAAGACTACAGGAACTGTTTTCTCTTAAAAGTCTTGTTTAAGAAGAAGTATTCACATGCTAAAAGTAGCTACTCTCAAGATAGAAAGGAATACTTCAATTTATAAGCAAAACTAAGCTGGGCATGGTGGCACACGCCTGTAATCCCAGCAGTTGGGAGGCTGAGGAGGAGGATCTCGAGTTCAAAGCCAGCCTCAGCAATGGCGAGGCACTTAGCAACTCAGTGAGACCCTGTCTCTAATAAAATACAAAAAAAGGGCTGGGGATGTGGCCCAGTGGTCCAGTGCCCCTGAGTTCAATCCCCGGTGCCAAAAAAAAAAGAAAAAGAAAAAACTTCTATATGCAAAATTATGTGTTGGCATTTGGGATTCCAGAGAACATAGGGATGCCTGTCAATTGTAGTTCTGAGGGAATCAATGCCCTGATATCAGCACCACTTTTGTCAAAACAGGCACTAGCAAAACAGTAGCAAAGTGCAGCTTGGATCAAAACAGGGAAAAAAAGGAGGATTCCATCTGCCAGGGAAATGGGCATGAGGGCTCATGTGAGAACTTTCTGGGAACTCTAAATAGAAATTATGGAAATGTAAAAAGCAGAGGTTGCTGTTGTGTCAATGTGACATGAGGCAATGAAGATCATAAGAAGAAACCTTCCAGAAAAAACTGTTAATATTTTTATTGTTTTCTGCTTTCTGAAAAGATCATAGCTTATCATCCCCTTCATCTATGGCCCCTTGATATTCCATGAGGAACTTCTGTTCCCTATGGTCTCCACAGTTGTAAGAGAACATTTATTCAACTAACATTTTTGAATATCCACCATATGGTAGAAGTTGTACCAAGTGATGTGGTACAACCCCAACCTGTGCTTCCTGAAACAGTATCAGAATGTTGACCTGATTTAAGTGTGATCATAAACAGGAGACTGTTGATTTATCTAGTATTGTAAGTCTGCAGCTTATGAAAAGCTGCTTTAATTATTTTTTGGAATTCCCAAGAAATTCTCACAAGAGCTCTGGGTTCTCTGGAGTCCAAAGCATCACCACCTTTCTCAACTTTGCATATGTGTATAGAACATATCTCTCTTCCATTCAGTTTCAGGCTTTGTTATACAATTAACGAAAAAAGTGGTCCAACAGAGTTCCCCCACCATCCTCTACCATTTCTTCTAGTTTTTATCTCCAGACTCTTCTTCATCCTTTGGTTTATACACAAATCAATGGGTCTGGGGTAGAATTACACATGGTTTTGTCTTGCGTTCTCTAGCATGAAACTTATTTCACCCAAAAATATTATTCTGACTTTACAGGCAAATATAAATCATTGTTTATAAAATTTAGTTTCCTACATGAGGACAAATATGAGTCAGTTCATGTGCTTTCCAAAATCCTACAAGCAAAAAGGAGTCATGAAAACAAAATAACAACTAGGTAATATATGGCCTAGTATGAAAGTCACTATAAAACAATGTACATTGAGGGGACATATTTCCATCTAACAGTATTAGAAAAAGCTTCCTGAGTTGTTAATAAGTATATTTATTCACTCTCTTATTCAACAAATACATATTGAGTATCTGAAGAATGCCAGACACTATTCTACACTTGAGAAGTTAAAAAAACAAAAGACAAATTTTCTGCCGTTAAAGACTTTACATTTTACAGATTAAAATTAGAAATAAATAAGAAACGGGCAGGAATATCCAGATAATGGTGGGTTTATAGAGACAAAAACAGGACAATGTTTTAAAGAAGATCTTGAGGGAAGCTCAAGATAGGGTGGTCAGAGAATTCCAAAATGAGAAAAGCTCTAGCTATAAAGAAAAGAAAAGAAAAGAAAAAAACTCTTTAGTATGTGTCAGAATACTCTAAAGATGAGAAACTGATCATAGCAAGACATAAGGCTAGAGAGGCAAGAAAATGATCAAGAAGAACCTCTATTCTTCAACAAAGAATTTGGAATTTGGGTTGAAGGCAATTGAAAAATGTTGTTTTTAAGAAGGAAAGTGAGGAAATCCTTATATTTGAAGAATAACTCTTTAGAAAGCATAAAGGACAGATTAAAATGGGAAAAATTATTAGAAGACAGACTGATTAGAAAATTATTGCAATTTTCCA
Organism: Tamias sibiricus; assembly: GCA_025594165.1. Classification (NCBI taxonomy): domain Eukaryota; kingdom Metazoa; phylum Chordata; class Mammalia; order Rodentia; family Sciuridae; genus Tamias; species Tamias sibiricus. Next base: position 3,059,938 of record CM046666.1, read on the forward strand.
GATGAGAGATGGTGAGGATATGACTAGATCACCCAGCCCACAAGTGATAGGGTCTGGTTTCAATGTAAACTAACTCCAGAGTCCATACTCTCCAGCATGTATCAACCTTCTTACAGAGTCCTCTATTATTCTGAAACTCTCGTCTGCATATGTAAATATCTTCTTAGTTCATGAGAATGTTTTCCCCCACAATCTAATATCAAGTTTCTTAGATCAAGAACTGTCTTCTATTACTTTGTTTTCTACAACTCCAAGAAATATAGAAACCAAAGTAATAGCAATGCTTTACAAACATGAACCCCTTCTTTGTAGCTGTAGTTAAAATATTACAAAAACACTAAAAGAAAATCTTTTAAATCTGCCCCTCTGCTTGACACAGTTTTCTCTTTGTTCTCCTTTAATTTTAATTTATATATAAAGATTTTTTGATGTTCATTGTTCATGTAACTGTTTTTGGATGCTTAACTTTTTACACTTTTCAAGCAAGTTTAACACTTAACCAGATAATTTATTCTTATTTTATGGATTCTAAATGGTAGGTATCTGACAGGTTTCCAGGCAGGATAGTTCATATGATATTGCACAAATTTCTGGAAAAATTCCTCATTTAAATCTCAATGTATAGCATGAAGCCATTTTGTATGTCAGGCTCATAGATGTGTTCCAACACACTGCACATGCAGTACAGAATATGCAAGTGTTGTTGTCCAACATCAAGAGTGGGAAAAGAATCTCTGCCTACTGAGGAGACATGTATATAGACCTCATGGAAATCATGGACAGGGTGAAATTCCAGTAAAGACAAGACAGATGTAAAGATAACTGATAAGGTAGAGAGATATACCCAAAGGTCAATGAGGTTTGAAAGACAGCATCAGAGAAAGCATGTGGTAAGTGGGAATAAAACCAGGTGAATATAGAAAAAATATGCAGGGAAATTTTTTTTAACAAAGGGGAATTTTATTTTATCCTATGGGTCTTCAAACAGATATATTCAACCAATGGAAAAGGAAAACCAAACCAATGTTTCTGAATTTCTCCTCCTGGGCTTCATGAGTTCTCCAGAGAAGCAGGCACTCCTCTTTGCACTTTTCCTGTGTCTCTATTTAACAGGGCTGTTTGGAAATTTACTCATCCTGCTGGTCATTGCCTCAAACCATCGCCTCCCACACACCCATGTATTTCTTCCTTGCCAATTTGTCCTTTGTAGACCTCTGCCTTCCTTCAGCTACAGTCCCCAAGATACTACTGAACATCCAAACCCAGACTCAATCCATCTCCTATCCTGGATGCCTGACTCAGATGTATTTCTGTATGATGTTTGCCAACATGGATAATTTTCTTCTCACAGTGATGGCATATGACCGTTATGTGGCCATCTGTCATCCTTTGCATTACACAACCATTATGACCCCCTTCCTCTGTGCCTCTTTGGTGGCTATACCTTGGGTCATTGCCATTTTTAACCCTCTCTTGCATACTCTTATGATGGCCCATTTGCACTTCTGTGCTGACAATATTATCCATCATTTCTTCTGTGATATCAACTCTCTCCTCCCTCTGTCATGTTCTGACACCACTCTTAATCAGTTGATAGTTCTGGTTGTGGTGGGGCTGCTCTTTGTGGTACCTTCAGTATGTATTCTAGCATCCTATTCTGGCATTATCTGCACTGTGATGAAAATTCCTTCACTCTCGGGAAGAATCAAGGCTTTTTCCACCTGTGGATCTCACCTTGCCTTGGTTATTCTTTTCTATGGATCAATCACTGGAGTATATATGAGCCCTTCATCCAACCATTCAACTGAAAAAGACTCAGCAGCGTCAGTAATTTTCATGGTCGTAGCTCCTGCATTGAATGCCTTCATTTACAGCCTAAGGAACAATGAGCTGAAGGGAGCTATAAAAAAGACCCTAAGCCAGAACAAAATATTTTCCCTAATTTTTACTGGCTAAAAGCAGTTCAAGAGGAGGAAAATCCTAAGCTTTTATTGAGATAGACAAATATTTATTTCTCAAGTTCCTCAAAATTCACAACAAAATATGAATTCAATTTGAATGTGTCATTAAGACGTTACATAAAGCCCAAATTAACACGCAAATATACCATGGGAAGTGCAAAATGGAGCATTTCTCCAGGACTTTACTCCTCCTGGAGTGGATAGGAGAAGATAAATATATTGCCATGCATAAAAAACACTAAAGAAGGGCTGGGGTTGTGGCTCAGTGGTAGAGTGCTTGCCTAGCACATGTGAAGCACTGGGTTCGATTCTCAGCACCACATATAAATAAATTGATAAATAAAGGTCCATTGACAATTTTTAAAATATTAAAAAAAAACACCAAAGAATGAAATCACTATGTTACCACAGTTTCTAAACCATAACTGCATTGTGAGATCAAAGGAAGAAGATACTGGTGAAGACTTAAAAAGTAAGTGAGGCTGCAAGAAAAGGAAAGCCCTTAATCTGGGGTTGAAAACAGATGAGTTTTACACGGGAATAATGATAATACTCAAAACATATGAGGAAGACTTGTAGGTAAGAAGGGCATGGAATGTATGAGTAAACATGTAAGATAAGTTAATCTGAATGCAGTAAAGAGCCCATATTAGGAACTTGGAAAAGCATAAAATGGATAGTCATTTTTTACCCTAATGTCTTTTTCTTATTTATGTTTTAGGATTGTATTTTATGCATTTCCTGTAAACTGTCTTCATTCTCTTATGTAAAAAGTAGGATGTCTGTATAAATCTTTAATGTCTTAAATGCTTATTAAGCATAATTTTAACATTAAAATCCTGGAACATGAATAGAGTTGCTTACATAAGAAGATTATCACATCTATTTTGAAAGCATATGTCCTTGAGACTTGATTTGGAATTCATATTTGATTTAACTGGGTACACATTGTCCCCCAAGTCCCTAAAGATATGCATTTTTCTATATATGATATATATAATATGTTAAGTCATACTATCAAGACTATCTCTAAACTTCGCAAAAATATATTCAATTATTTTCATGTAATATAATAGTTGAAAGGCAAACACAAAAATAAAAAGATAGAAATAGAGTTGGGTGGTTCATAAAAATGCTGCAAAGGCTGTAGAACCAGGATCAAAATCCTACAACCAGATAACAGCTAAAATTGAATACAGAACCATCTATGAGTTCACTGAAGTCACTGTCACAGTTTGCCCCATTGATGCTGGCTGTCCTGGACACTGGATGCCTATGCTAGCCTGCTGCCACTGCTAATCCACAACAGGACATTTCTGCTACTGCCACCATGACCAGAGAGATTTTTCACTACCTTTTTTTCTTGTCACCACTTATCCTTTATTCAAATGGTAGAAGGGCTATATCTGCTTCTTGAACAACCCATCGCCTTCCCCTAAGTACAAAGAAGTCTGAGAAAAAGAGTATATCAATTTTTCATCTGTATCAAATTCCATGTTGTGCCTCTCAGATCCCTTTTTAGGACTGTTTTACCTACTCGTTTAAGTGTTACTGACTGATGGGCCTCTCTGAAAGTCTGCACTAATGCTAGTTGTAAAAAAAAAAAAAAAAAAAAAAAAAAATTGAAAAAATTATTGACCATATCCAAATTAACTTCTGTTCCTCAAAATAACCCAAAAACCCATAAGAAAAGCAAAAAAGAAAGTGCTATAAATTGGCATAAAGTGTTTTGCTGCACATAACAGCAACAAAAAATAGTATCTAGAATGCATACTCATACATATCATTAAAAAAGTTGAAAGATCTCAGTAGAAAAATGGGCAAAAGATATGAACCATTATTTCATGTAAAGAAAACATGACAGCAATAAATATTAAAAGGTGTCCAGTCTCATTAGTAAAGGGAGGAATAGGAAGGCCATATTTTATAATCATTCAAACAAGAAGTCTGTCAAACCAATTATTAAAGAGATTATGCATAAACAGAACTGCTAAACATGGGTCACGGGTGTATAAATTAGACAAACACTTTGGAAAACAGTACAGAATAAAATGTTCATGCTTTAGGGCCATGCATAGACCAAGGGTTATGTATTATGATTAATCCCATTTTGTACATCTGAGTTCAGCCAGGGTAGCGAGTTGAATCTAGGGCTACAAAAAAAGGCTGCTGAGAGTGCAGGAAGGTTTTACAGAACAGGCGAAGTTTGTTTTGTATCCCTGTTGTGTGGGCTTCAGTCCGTTGCTCCAGACAGAAGTCGAGGCCAAAACCATATCGACACAGTAATGCCGAGTTTACTCCTACAATGGAGAAAAATAAACGCCTTCTCCTTGAATCCCAGAGAACTTCAGGTCTTCGGTGAAGAAGCCTGGGAAATGGAGTCTGAATGCCTGACGGATCAGGATGGCTTCTGGATCGTAGTCCAAAACCCTTCATCTGTGGAGTCTCTCAATTTCCAGAGGACAGAATCCTTTAGAGGTGGTGCTGCTCGGAATCGGCCCTGTGGGGGAGGTTAGTTTGGAGACCCAGGTGTCTGGACCTTCCAAACATCCACGCCCTTTAGAATGCAGCATCCTCCCGGCGACGTGGACCTCAAAAGAAACCTATAGAGAGCTGGAGCCAGCTTCTGCTTTGGTAGGGCTTTCGTGCCCACGCAATTCAAGAGGGATCGCGGTCTCCAGAGTTACCGCCGCTGCTCGTGACGTCATCGCAGCGGGCTGGGAGGACTTGGGGTTGGTGGGAGTGACCCAGTCCAGGCAAGCGGGATGCATAGGGATGGCATTTGTCTCCATCTGCTGCTATCAAAAGAAAATGCCAGATGAGTTAGACATCAACACACTAAGTACATATATAAAAACACAAATGGTGTGAAAATACTTTATGTAAAACCAGTGACTTGAAAAACTGTGTTCTTTATATGTAATATGAAATGAATTGCACTCTTCAAGCATGTATAACAAATTAGAATAAATACATAATTTAATTTAAAAAAAGAAAAGAAAATGCCAAGGGATCCGCCTTGAACATTCCCTTGGGAGCAGTAACTGCTTTTTCAAGACAAAAGTAGGGAAAATCAGTCTTTCGCTGAAATTTATTCATCCAGTAAATATTCAGTGAAGATTTGTGCACTGCGAAGGCAGTTAAAACCAACACTGAGGTCCCTCTGTCCGTTCTAGAACAAGACACGGCTTTGCCTGCTTCGCACGCAGTTATAAAACTGGTAAGTGCTTCAGTGTGGGGAAAGCAAGGTAATTTAGAAACTCTTCCCCAACACGCGCGGCTCTACTCAGTGGTCTCTACCTGTCTCCCCTAACCCCCTCTCCCTCCACCCACAAAACTCCCATCTTCCTTTCCCCCAGCATGCACACCAGGGACCCACTTAGTCATCAGGAGCCCTGCTGTCTATGAACTCCCACCTTTCTCATCCTAAGTACTCCTACCTCACTGTTCTCGTAGTGTTTGGTTACACACCTGCGTAGGTAGCAAGTTTTGTCACTTCCTCGATGCAATAATTGTTAAGTTGCTAAATGCTCAATAAATGTTTATTAGCTGGAAAGTAGAAAGACTTGGTAGGAGGTGAATATATCAAATCCTTGAAGAATAAATAATTCTATCTGGAGCTATGGACTGGGTTTTAAATGGAGAAGTAATGAAACACCTAGAGAAAGGACTATCAGATTTCTAACCAGCCAGCCACCTGGGAAACATGTTGTAAAGTCAGCTAGTCAGCATGATTGAAGTGTAATGGAAATTCAGGTTATTTAGTCGTAATGTACTGCCTATCTTCCTATGAGAATATAGTCATAAAGCATTCGGACTCTAGTTGGTATCACTAAATTAACACATCTAGGAAACATAAGAAGTGAAATTAGATCACTCCATCAAAGAAATGGCCCAGTAAACTATGAGAAATTTTGACTGGTTGACATCATATCACTAAACCCCCTTTTATCCCTTTATCTTTACTACATTTTGTTCTTAGTTATACCCACTCAACCTACATTTTTTCAAGGTTCTGTCTGAGCCTGTGATCTTCATTTTATCTCTTGGAAAATTAATCCTGATACATATTTTCAACTGCCGTTCCTATGGATTTTGTCTGAATCTATATTCCAATTCCTACTTCCTTTCCATTGTTAAAATATCATAGTATCTGTTGGAAATGCTTTTCCAAGTGATGTCTTATTATCATCTTGAATAAAAAATATCCAAAATACAAATTATCTCCTACTTTTCTAATTTCCCCTGTCATTCAATAAATGGACAATTATGACTCCTTAATAAATATTAATAATGCCTGATACTTAACCTCATGGAACACCAGTCAATTGATGAAGAGAAACAGCTACAACTAAAATTAATATATGATAGTATGTGTTATACGCAGATGCATGTGTTAAGAACTGTGGAAATTCAGGCTAGAGTTAAGGAATTCCTTATCAAAAGTAGAATTCTTAGTCACTCCATTCATCAAACCCTGTGTTATGGTTTGGATATTTGGTGTCTCCCAAAAGCTCATGTGTGGAACAATGCAAGTACATTCAGAGATGAAATGAATAAATTATGAGAGTTGTAACCTAATCAGTGGCTTACTCCATTGATGGATTAACTGGGTGGTTAACTATGGACAGGGAGGGTGTGGTTAGAGGGATAGGTTACTGGGGTGTGCCATTGGAGTATATATTTTGTCCCTGGTGAGTGGAGCTCTCTCTGCTTCCCAGAGGCCATATCCTGAGCTGCTTTCCTCCACCACACCCTTCCACCATGATATTCTGCCTTACCTCGGACCCAGAGCTATGGAGTCCAATGTCTATGGACCTCTGAAACCATGAGACAAAATAAACTTTTCCTCCTCTAACTGTTCTTGTCAGGTCTTTAGGTCACAGTGATGAGAAAGCTGACTAAAACACCCTGCAAGCTGGTCTCACCATAAGTCTGCAGTTCACTCCCACTTCCTCAACTGTACTCCAGTTCTCTCCTTTATGAATCTTTCTCATCCTTTATTGTTCAATGTAAGCCCCACCACATCAAGTAAATAAATATTTGCCATCATTCACAATTTCTCCATCTCAGAACCACTAGGATCTTCAGTGTTTCCACCATCCAAATCATTTAGTGCTTCAATTTCAACAATTAATAACCATTTGCAATATGTTTTCATATAAAACATTTTCATTTAAATACTTTATATCTTATGTGTTTCATGTCATCCCAAGTAGTTCCATTGTTTTGTACATCAGAATACAGATTTTCCAGGCATACTTGATATACTAACCAAGTTAGCATCTCCAGGGGCAGGACCCAGAAATCTGTTTCTAACAAAGTTCCTATATGATGATTAGTCAGCAAGTCCTGTAGAGATTCTGACCCTGGAAATACACAGGGAAGCATTCCTCTGGTGAGCAAACTCCCAGGGAGTAACAGGCACTCTGTTTCCCACCCTTAGAATGCCCTACAGTTTCTCCTAGGAATTACTAAGATAACTAATACATGTGCAATGTCTAGTTGCTGTGGCAATGCCCTGTATGAGGAGGCTCTGTGCTAGAGTCTTAGCCTCAATCTTGATCTCAGGCACATAGCTCCTGGAAATAAAGGAACCCTTTTGTTAGACAACCACAATGTTTCACTGAGCCTAAACCTGTCCACATAACAGTAACTTTATACAATGGACTTTCTTGAGAGCTATACAAAGCTCCTAACATTGCACATTACAACTTAGTATATAACTGAAAAATAAGCTACATAATGTTGCAAAGTATGTAACTTTCCTAGTAATACAATAAACAATATATACTAATGATGCCAATGACCTAAAGTAACCTATTGATATGAATAAAACTTGGCAGCTTGGCCTCTCTGCCATTCTGCCATCTTTCCTGCCTCTACATCTTGTCTCTGTGTCTCTTTTTATTTTCCTTACAAAGTCCAGCCCTGCACCCAGATTTTCTTGAAACATACTGCCATACAAATTCTTGCTCAATGCATCAGTCAGTCAACTTACTGAAATTCTTAGTAGAAGAAACTGAAATATTGATATCTGCATTTTTCTTTCATACTCTAGGGCTTCACCTACAAATTCTGTTATTCATGTTATTCAGTTTTTCAGTATAAAAACTGGCCTGACCATTTCCATGGACCAACAAGACTTATGACATTGATGAATTCAATTAAAAAAAGAAGACTGACAAGAAGATTGTAGTGCTGACTTATTGTATTTCATTTTATTGGTGAAATGAGGGACCTCAATAGCCAAAACTTGGACTGAGCCAGGAAACTGAGAAGGCAGAGAAGAAATTGTTGGGACAGAAGGTAACTTACTGAGACTTTTGGGGAAGGAACCAGTTACACTGGCTGAAATGAACATCTGGCTCTCAAGGAAATTTCCCTATTCTATTATTTTAGATGTTTAAGTAATCCTAGTTCCAAATTCTGAATAGATAATTTAGAACAGATAACAACCCAAGCTTCTGTTTTTTTTAATACTTGTATGAGTACAGTGGCCTCTTTTCATATTGCAGTCTACTTTAGACATGAACAACATATTAAATAAAATGTATTAAATAAAACAACATATTAAATAAAATTAAAAATTAAAAAATCTTACCACTAGAAAAACAAATAACTAATCAATAAATGGGCAAAGGAACTGAACAAACACTTCACAGACGAAGAAATATGAATGGTAAAATATATATATATATATATATATATATATATATGAAAAAAGTTCAACATCTCTAGCAATTAGAGAAATGTAACTTAAAATTACACTGAGATTTCATCTCACTCCATTGTATTATCAAGAATACTAGTAACAATAAATGTTGGTGAGAATGTGGGGAACATTGTACACTCATACATTGCTGGTGAGACTACAACTTTGTGCAACCATTCTGGAAAGCAGTATGGAGATTCCTCAGAAAACTTGGAATGGAACCACCATTTGACCCATATTGTACCCATAGTACATATTGTAGTATGCTGATTTTAAATATATATACCCAAAGGACTTAAAATCAGCATACTACAGTAATGCAGCCACATCATTGTTTATAGTATCTCAAGTCACAATAGCTAAGCTGTGGAATTATCCTAGTTCCACAGGATGAACCATTCCCTCAACAGATGAATGGATAAAGAAAATGTGTTATATATACATACATACATATATATATATATGTATATACACACACACACACACACACACACACACACACACAATGGAATATCACTTAGCCATAAAGAAGTATGAAATTATGGCATTTGCCAGTAAATGGATGGAACTGGAGAATATCATGCTAAGTGAAATAAGTCAATCTCCAGAAAACAAACACTGAATGTTCTCTCTGATACGGGGATGCTAACACACAATGGGGAGGGGGAATAGAAGTTCACTGGACTAGCCAGGGGGATAAAGGGAAGGGAGGGGGATGGAAATAAGTAAGACAGTAGAAAGAGTTGAACACAACTTTTCTATGTTTATATATGAATACACAACAATGAAACTCCACATCATGTACAACCATAAGAATGGGATCCATTATACTCTATGTATGTATAATATGTCAAAATATAATCTGCTGTCATATATATCTAAACAGAACAAATAAAAAATAACAATTGGTACTCTTCAGTGTACTGTGTTTAGTGGGTTAAGTGTATCAAATACATTTTCAACTTATGACATTTTCCATTTTAAGATGGGCTTATTGCATATATGTTGTTATGGTGTGAATCTGAAATATCACCCCACCAAAGGCTCTCATGTTAAACACTTGATTCCCCAGTGCAATAATGTTCAGAGGTGAGGACTTATAGGAAATGGTTGGAAAATAAGGGTTCTAATCTGATCAGTGGATTAATCCATTTGATTGATCATTTGAATGGACTATTGGGAGATGGTAGAAACTGTAGGAGGGAGTCTATACTTAGGATCCTACCTTTGGAGCCTATATCTTGTCTCCAGCTCCTTGCCCCCTTTTTTTTTTCTCCCCACTGTCCCTCTCTACTTCCTTGCTGCCATAAGATGAGCAGCTTTCCTCCACCATGGATATTCTACATCACCTCACACCCAAAGCAATGGAGGCAGCCAACCATGGACTGAAAACTCTGAAATCATGAGCCAAAGTGGGTTTTCTCAGGTATTTTGTCACAGTAATGAAAAGTTGACTGACACATGTGCCCATAAAAGTCAAGGAGCATTTGTAGTTCCTTTTAGTGCTTCTTTCTTTGCCTGTGCCATCAGAACCACAATAAATTTCAGGGTTTTGTTAATATGTTCACCATCTCAACTACCCCATTCCAATACCTTATACCCACACATACACATGCATACCCACCCACTTTATTTTATATCATCTGTGACCACACCTTCTCCACTCTTCTGTCAAACGAACTCATATCTTTCTTCAAGAATCAACTCAGTTGTCATCTTCAGAAAGCCTTCCTTGATACCCTCACACATTTGCATTATGTGATGCACTTTGTGCTGATTCTGTAATAGTGTTTAACACCCTATATTACTATTTCATTTGTCTGAAGCACATGTGTATTCCCAGCAACTGATATGTAGGAAATGCTAGATGAAGGTGAATGATAAAGTCTAAGCAAAGGAATAATGTGGAAAAGTGCAAATCATGATAGATCATAGGTAGCAGTTTGGCCGAGATTGATTGTCTTCTAAAGGAATAATGTTAACAAGAGCATCTAAAACAAAACTGAAGAGCCTAAAAAAGTTTTTATTTTTCTTTTCTCCTTTTTGGGGGATATGGAGTGGTTGCTGAAACTAACATGTACCTTATAAACTGAAAATAAGCTGGATTGAGGTTGGAGGAAAAGAAAAACCACTTTGAAGGCTACTGTAATGGCTCTAACTCAACATTATGAGGGTCAAAAATAGGGCAGTTTCAGATGGTGATAGAGGAATAAAGGGATGTAAGAGAGCTAAATCACTTGTGCCGGTGATCTGGAAAGTTTGAGAAAGATGACAGTTCCTCTTTTTTATTTCTATCCTGGCTTGAACAAGAGACCCAGGTTCATAATTAAAATCCTTCTCTGTCTGCTGGGTGAAAATTATGTCCATTTTACCCCAAGGGAAAATGAAAGATGTCATTGTTAGAGATAGTGTCATCTAAAAAATATGAGCCATGCTTTCATCATTATGTTCCTCTTTGTTCTACGGTTGTTCTTTGTTCTACTTTTAATGACTGTAGAATACTTGTTGCATATAGGGATACATCAGTACATCTTAGTATTATTAGGAAAGTTATCTTATCCCAATTTTCTAATAATAGCATTGTCAGGAAATCAGAGGTTCCACATGCCAGGTTTTCCCTATTTGTTGGTCAAATTATTTTAATAGTGCTGGGCATGGTGAGCATCTGTAATCCCAACTACTTGGGAAGGTGAGGCAAGAGGATCACAAGTTTGAGACCAGTTTGGGAAACTTAAGGAGACCCTGTCTCAAAACAAAATTTTAAAAAGGGATTGGGATGTAGCTCAGGGGTAGAGCAGTTGCCTACCATGTACAAGGCCCTGGGTTTTATCCCCAGTACTGAAAACAATTGTTATTTGCACTGATGGGCATCTTGCTGAGATGTATAACTGTTGCTGCCTGAAGCGGAAACCGCTTGGAGCAACGAACGCCGCAGGAAAATTCGGAGGCAGGATGAAAATGAAAAAAGGTCTTTTCTTCTTCTTCTTCTCTCTCCGGCTCCAGGAATCACTCCAAACGCTCTAACTCCAACCACCACCTTCTTCTTCTTCCCACACACACTAACGAACCTCACCCAGTTATATACATATAGCTTTAACAAGGACACGTGCTTACAGCTCGAGCTTACAGGTGCGTCACGCAGTGTTCACGGGCATACAAAGATTCTTTGGATAATGTATTACTATCAGGTGGAAACTAGAACATCTTTTATGGTTCTCAGCTAACCGCAATCTTTAGCTATCTCCTTGATTATAGGCTCCTTCATATAACTTGTTTTTGGAGTAGACTTAACATAATCTATCCTTTTCAAGAAGACTTAAGTAAACACTGTGAGCACATTATGAGCATTTTGAACCTTATTCTGGCCTTCTGCCCTTGGCAACTTTTAGGTATGTAGGGCTATCAGCTTTTATACAATTACACCAGTCTGCCATGTTTGTAAATGGTATGTAAGGAATTTAAACAATCTGTCTCCAGAACCTGTGTTCTTAACTCCACAAGACTGATGGAATATTAAGATGTAAAGAATTGAAACTGGAAAGGTAAGCAAGGCATTCTCACATCAAGGTAATGTGACTGTGCATCTAGATGACTTTCAAAAATGTATCAGTGCCTGGCCTCACCCTCAGAAATTAAGTTTTAGTTGGAGTAGCCTGGGTCCTACCCATTGACTATTTTTTTTTTTTTAACTCTCCAAATGTAGCTAGAATCAAGAATCCTGGTATGCTCAACAAATGAGTTTAGATTCTATTCTTGGGAAGTTAGAGTTAGACATTCACAGCTTTGAGTTCCTGGGCAGTTTTTTCTTTTTTTTGTTGTTGTTGTTAGTTTTTGTACTGAGGGTTTAACCCAGGGGTGCTTTACCACTGAGTCACATCCCCATCTCCTTTTTATTTTATTTTATTTTGTATTTTTAGATAAGGTCTCACTAAGTTTCTTAGGGCATCGCTAAGTTGCTGAGGCTAACCTTGAACTTGCGATCCTCCTGCCTCAGCCTCAGCCTCCTGAGTCACTTGGATTACAGGCATGTGCCACCAGTCCCACTCCTCAGGCAGTTTTTAAACTTGCTAGTATACAGTATAGGTATGATCTACAAATGGCATGCAAATTCAGAATAATTATTTTTAGGACAAATACATAATTGTATACTTTAGAACCTCCACTGGAGATATGAGGTATATGGTGAACTATCTGACCATATAACTCCTAGAAAATAAGATCCCTGCTGTTTTAAACCTACATTATAGTAAAATGATACCAACAAATAAGACAATATCGAATAAAATTTGTAGGTGAACAATGAATTGAAATAAAATGACTACTACAACTATTTTATTTAAATGACCATTATTATTTCTAATACTTCTATTCAATTTCCATACTACCTATCCTTGTTCTGCTTATTTTAGGCAAAAGAATTATGGAAATAGGGGTGAGAACAGATAGAAATCTATGTTTTTTTTTTTAAAAAAAGAAACTTCTCTCCATTAAAAACTGTTTGCTTGGGAAGATTCAAAGGTCCAACCTAATGCAGCTTCCAGCTTGAGAGCTTCCTAGTGTTCTCCTTTGCAAGAAAAGTAGTGAGGTCTTTTGGGGACAAAGCAATTTCTCTTCTATTTTCACATGATAACACCCTCTTCATGTTCAAGGTGTCAAGACTCAAGGTTCGTTATTCTGCACGTGTGGAAATGGGATACTTCCCTGTGCTCTGATTCCTCATATTTTAGTATTCCCAGAAGCCTTCAGGTCAACCTGCACAGAACTTTTTCATGGCTTCACATTGGTACCTGTCACCATTGATTTCCCTTCCCCCACCCTCGACTCAACTTTTGGACTTCCCTAGTACACCTATTTTTATCTTAGGTCTTCCATTGTTTACTGTGATTATTCATTGGATCACTATTATCTTTCCTCCCTGATTTTTCTCAACTCTTTTTTTTCAGATCATGCCCTCCTAGTTCAGCCCAATCTTTCGCTAATGTCCCCAATTTCATCCTCAAATATTATAAACCCATTTATTTTGTTAGTAAATTTAAGGTATTTTGAGTATATGTGTTTAATTTTATCTCCCATATATCCCAGTAATAATTGAATTCTATACCTTTTTTTAGATAATGTGACAAGAAAAGATAAAGGAGAATTTATTCAAAATTAGGAACTTAACTATAGAATAGAATCCCAAGAAAAGTTACCTGGGTTTTTTCCTGAATGTGGAAAAACACAAGAACATGAAGGAAAGACAGAAAGATACCAGAGAAATTCTTCAACTAAGAGAACATAGAAATGTGATAAATGTGGGAAAATTTTTCTCAAAACTCAAGCATCATTAGACCAAAAAAAAAAAAAAAAAAAAAAAAACCTGAAGGAAACCTTATTTATGTCCTATATGTAACAGAGCTTACACTCCAGCTTACAACTTCCTGATCATCAGAGATCAGTAAGACCCTATCTGTGAGATAAGTGTAAAGATGTCTTTAATTATAGTTCACAGCTTATTCAGCATCAAAGGACCCACTGTGGAGAGAAACTTTCCAATGTAATGAATGGGAAAGGTTTTTATTATCATTTCATTGTTATTCAAAACCAGAAAACACACAGGAGAAAGAAACCATACCAGTGAAAAGACTGTGATAAAGACCTCTCTGAGCTCACATATGATGCAAAATCAAACAGTTCCTACTGGGGAGAAACCACACCATTGTAGTGAATGTGGGGAAAACTTTAGTCAGTGCTTAGGCCTCTTCCACAGTAGATAATCTACCATAGATAGGAACCATATGAATGTGATAAATATGGAAAAGACTTCAGTTTAATTTGGATCTTATTGGATACCAAAAAAATCCATAAGAGAGAAGTCCCCTGAGTGTACTATGTGTGGGAAGGCTTCCATTTAAAGTTCACATGTTCTGGAACATTGAAGAATCCACATTAAAGAGAAGTCCTTAAACTCTAATGTTATGGAAAAATCTCTGGCAGAGGTCAACCCTAATTTTACATCAGTGAACATACACTGGAAAGAAACCCCAAGCAAGAATAGTGCAGCATTATTCATCTATGTTCATTCCTGGGGAATGAACATCAAAGAATCACAACTAGAAAAGGATGCTACCAAGCTAGAGATAAAGCTCAGTTGGTAGAGTACTTGCCTAGTTTGCTTGAAGTCCTGGATTCAATCCCCAGCACCAAAAAAAGTGGGGGAAGGAAGAAAGGAAGGACAGTAGTTGAAAGGAAAAGAAAGATGGTAGTTGAGACAGACAAGTACCTGAAGGCTTGCCAAGCAAGACTGATTTTCTGCTACTAGTCACATCATCATATGAACAGCTTTACATTAATTACTTGTATATTGGCCTTCCAATTAAAATTTTCTTTTCTTATTTTTTAATATTTTTTATTTATAGTAGTAGTAGTATGTATTACAATTCATACTGCACATACAGAGCATCTTTTTACACAACCAATTAAAATCTTCTATGAAAAAAAAATTTTTAACAGGCTTAAAGATTTTGATTAAAGGTTGTTTTGTAATATTTCAATTTTTTGAATTTTTTATTGGTTTCTTTTTAGTTATACATGACAGTAGAATTCATTTTGATTTAATTACATAAGCATGGAATATTTTATTCTAGTTAGGACCTCATTCTTATGGATGTACATGATGATGTGATTCACCACTGTGGTATATTCATAGAAATACATAGGAAAATTATTTGGGATTCGTTCCACTGTCTTTCCTTTTCCTTCATTCCCCCTCCCTTCCCTTCATTCCCCTTTGTCTAATCTATTGAATATCTATTCTTCTCCCTCTACCCCCTTATTGTGGGTTAGTTTCCACATATCAGTGAAAACATTCAACCTTTGTTTTTTGGGGACTGGCTTATTTTACTTAGCACGATAGTCTCCAGGACCATCTATTTACTTGCAAATATCATTCTTCTTTACAGCTAAGTAATACACTCCATTGTATGATCACCAGAAGAGGAAAGTCACTTGAAATTTTTCCTTGGATAGAATTTGTAGTAATCTATTGAAAGTCAACTGTAAATGATTCTGCAGAATCCTTAGAGATTAGTTCTTGTGGTTAGATGAAAAAACACATGAAGGGAGTCAGCATTAACTGTAACAGTAAGAAAATCTAAAGTCAAATTCAGGTTCTCGACTGGTGAGAGAACCACTGAAATTTGAAGCATTTAGTGTGGGAGTAGTTGTGGGAATGCAATAGTATGAGGCCAGAATGAGGTGGTATGAGGTGGGAAGAAGTAGAAAGAAAAAGCAGCCAAGAATTAGGGAAAGTTGGAGATACTTTCGAAGCAAAGGGAAGTGAAGAAAAGTTAGAGTGGCAAGGGGGAAAATGGTGAAACGAGAGAAGAGCACCACAAAAACAAACTACATGAGAAAATGGAGGCAAAGTTAGTGAAATCCAGGGGGTAAAAGGGCTTTAAAAATGCATGAGGTTGTAAGTTTCTAGAAGTGGAGTAATCAATGCTTTATTTCTATGCTATGTACACCAATGTCCAAACCAAATCTGAGCTCAACATTATTCCTTGAGGTCCATTCAGAATCTCTGAGCATTGAGACACAACACCTCTCTTTTCTCTTTCACTGTAGGTCCTGACATGTTGAACCCTGCCCAGCATGGACTTCACCTTCTCGGTGAAACCAGCCAAGCAGAAGGATTTTCCTGAGGATCAAAGATATATTCTTGGCTTCTCTCTGAGAGGCAACTGGGATCTCCTTTGCAGGAAAAAGCTTATCTATTCTTCCTAAAGAGGAAATAGTATGTTATGAGATAATAGTACAGATTATACAACAAATAACTGATGCATACAAAAGGAAAAAAGGCCCTTGCAAACTATAATGATAGTAGTTTCATTTCTTGAGCCAAGCACCTTAGATATTGCTATATCTAACAAAAGCTTGGATATCTTGAATATGAGATGTTTCCCCCCCCCCAAAAAAAAGAAAAAAAACTCATGTTAGACAATGCAGAAGTGTTCAGAGGTGAAATGGTTAGATTATTAGGGTGCTAATCTAACCAGTGAATTAATCCATTTGATGGAATAATAATTTGAATGGAATACTGGGTGATAACTGTATGCAGGAAGGGTGTGGCTAGAGGAACAAGTAACTGGGGGAATGCCCTTGGGAATTATATTTTGTCCTCCTGGCTTCTTGTCCTTTCCCTCTGCTTCCTGGCCCCCATGAGCCAAGCAATTTTCCTCTGCCATACCCTTCCTCCATGATGTTTTGCCCCATCTTGGGCTTGGAGCAATGTAGCCAGCTGACTATAATAAGCTTTTCCTCCTCTAAGTTGTTCTTGTTCTTGTAGGCATTTTTTAGCAATGAAAAGCAGCCTAAGTCAGAACTCTATCCATATAGACTTTTTGATTCTTTTGTTAAATAGTTACTACCTTTATTCTCAATCTATAAACATAAATTATTCTTATGAAAAAACTGTAATGAAGTTTTTATTACACTGAAATATCAAGTGCATATTACTGTTTCTAGAATATAATCACACTATGTAAAACAAATTAAAAACATTAAAAGGTATTGCCTAGATAGCCCTGGGTTCAGTCCCCAGCACTTGAAAAAATTAGAAGGAAATTATAACAACAACAACAACATTTCAACAGTGACTGCATTTTTTTCTTTCTTCTTTTCTATATTTCAAATGGAAAGTTAGAAAGAATTCATCATGTACATGTAAATACTTTTTAAAATTAAAATGATGCAGAATTATCTGAGCCTTTCTAGAGTTTCTAGAGATAATTTTTTGATAATTTTCAATTATATCTTAGGATGGCTTCTTTAATTTTTTTTACTTCTTGAATTAATCATGGAACTAATGATTTTTTCCCAGAAAGTCACCAATTTCAGCTATTATTTGTCATTATCTCTTGTGTTCCTGCCCCCCTGCCTTTGGTACTGGAGACTGAACCTCCAATTTCTTTTTTTTTTAATATTTATTTATTTATTTTAGTTGTTACACAATGCCTTTATTTGTACGTGGTGCTGAGGATCGAACCCGGGCCGCGCACATGCTAGGTAAGCGCTCTACCACTGAGCCACAACCCCGGCCCAACCTCCAATTTCTTGAGTTGAACATTTATTTCATTTATTTTCATTCCCATTAAATAATGAAAGCAAATGAGACTATACTATCTACCAAGTGCTGTTATTTTTTAGTCCACTAGTGGTTTTTACAAGTTTGAAGTTTTTCTGTTTTGGAAATCAGAAAAAGAGAGGGAAGGGGCTGGGGTTGTGGCTCAGTGGTAGAGCACTTGTCAAGCACGTGTGCGGCCTGGGTTCTATCCTCTGCACCACGTAAAAATGAAGGCATTGTGTACAACTAAAACAAATAAATAAATATTTTTTTAAAAAAGAGAGAGGGAAGAGAGAAAGGTCCTGTTTGTTATGTACCAGTCAATGCTAATGCCTCAATGAAGAGGTACTATTTGTGTCTTATAAATGTCTGCTTAAGTCTTTTGCCAGTTTTTCTATTGGTTTTTTCATATTTGTATTTTGTTACAAGAGGTCTTTGTATATTAGGAAAATCAGCCCCATGTCTTTTAGGTGTCTGGTATATTTTACTTTCAACTTCTATTTTGATTTTTTTCATTTAAAATTTTAAAATTTTTACAAAATCACTTTCGTTTATGTTTTCCTTTATGGTGCTTTGGTCTTATATCTTTCAAAGGCCCTCCCCACTCTAAGGGAACTATAGCTTTCTAACCTGTCTCCCTGCTTCTGCCCTTGCTCAAACCCCTTCACATACAAGTCTGATTTGTTGTTGTTGTTGTTGTTGTTGTTTGTTGTTTGTTGTTTTTTATTTTGGGTACCAGTGAATAAACCCAGGGGCACTTAACCACTAAGCCACATCCCCAGACCATTTTTTTTATATTTTATTTTGAGACAAGGCCTTGCTAAGTTGCTGAGGCTAGCTTTGAACTTATGATCCTCCTGCTCAGCCTCCCATGCAGCTGGGATTACAGACATGTGCCACTGCACCTGGCACAAGTTTGCTTTAAACACAGCAACCACAATATTATTTTAGCACCTAAGTTTGATCATATTATCCCTATGCTCAGAAACCCCAAATGGCTCCTCATCTTGAAGCAAAAAAATATATATCCTTGTACTTACCCATGGTTTTTCTCTCTCCTCCCAACACCCTTTTGCTCCAGACACATAAGTTTCCTTTCTCTTCCTAAAAAACTTCAAATACACTCCATGCTTTTGAATTTGCTAACCCTCTCTATGAAACATGTTTATACCTGATGGCCCATTCTGTCAGCTCCTTCAGTCTTTGCTAAATGAAGTCACCCATGAACATCTTGTTTAGATTACATTACTTCAATCTCACCCTAAAACTCCCTATTTCCTTTATTTTCTTCTTAACACTAACATCCACCATCTAATACACCATTTTTCTTGTTTCTTTCCTGTCTCCCATCTCACATACACACTTGACTATTGTCATGGTATTCACACAAAGATAAACTACCTCATGGATTGCCATGGCAATGAAGAAGAAAAAAAAACTAATTCATACAAGAATGGGAAGTTACATTCCATGTATGTATAATATGTCAAAATATTCTCTACTGTCATATATATATTTAAAAGAACAAATTTAAAAAGAAAAACTAACTCATGGAGTTACTTAAACCATGAGTGAGCCAACCTCCTTTGAGTTCTGCGCCTCATCTTTTATTATCATAAGCAAGTTCTAGCAAACAGGACCTCTATATTATCAGTATAATATTTTAATATTTTGTAACTAATGAGTTCCTCCCTGGGACATTGTTCTAATTTCCTGGGATGTTCTGTTTGCAGAACTCAGAAAACTATTTGCTGTGTGAATCATATATTGTATTTATCTATTCATAACTTCCTTTACCCTAATGTAACCTTCTCCCCATGTGCTACTTCCCACAAAATGTTCCTCCAAGATAGAGTCACTCTGGCAAGCAATTTGCCTCATTATGACTCCAACAGACTACAAATTCAATGAAAACAAGAGCAATGTTTTGCTCAAAAGAATAGTTCCAGCTTCTGGAATAGTGCCTGGCATAGACGGTGAATAATCAATATTTGTGGAAAGAAGGGGGGAAAGGAGGACAAAATGGAGACAGTATTTTCAACCATCAATTAGGCAAAGATCAAAATATAACACTGTGTTGACAAGTATAGGTAAAAAAGAACATCACCAGTGGGTTCTATGATTGGTGACTTTTGAGACTTACCAAAGTACACACTTCCCTACTCTATGATCTAGTAATTCTCTAAGAGTATAGACTATGAATATGTTCTTATGCACAGGAAATTATGTATATTCACAGTAATTTATTGCAGCAACATTTGAAAAAGAAAAATTGGAAGCAATCTACCTAACCACCAATGGAGTAGTTTTTTAATAGATTATGGCACATAAACAATTGAATACTATGCAGTTTAAATTTTTTTAAAGCAAGATCCATGAGTACCTTCATATTCAAGGTCAACTGGTAGGAGGAAAAATAAACAAGGTGTACAAATGTTAGAATTTGTATAGTGGGAACACAGCGAGTGTAATGCGTGTCTATGGAAGGATGTACAAGGCTTGAGAAATATTTGTTGTCAAAACTATATGCCAGGGGACGTTTGTTCTTTTTAATAAACTTATGTAAACAAACTAGTTGTTTACATTACTTAATAATTAAACCAAAAAATTCTCGAGAGGGGGTAAAAGTTGGTTTAGGGCATTGTTTGGTTTTTAAGAACAAATACGTGCCTGTGGGCCCCGCAGGCCCCTCAATAGACCGGTCCTCCACTGGCTAGCGCGGAGGAGAGAAGCTGCGAAGCTACCACCGAGGCAAAGCTTCCTAGAGCGGCCCGGAAATACCTGACTGGCGCGGTGAGTGTAGCCTTTGTTCAGGCGGTTTAAGGGATGTCAGCTGCTTCACCTGTTTCTCTCCACACCGAGGTGAGTGTTTCCCGACTCCCAGGTGGAAAAGAGTAAGGGACAGAGCGCAGCTGTAGTCCGCAGTAGTCCCTTCCCACGGCTCCCTGTCGTGGGCGGTATGGACTGCCCTTGTCCTGCCCCATCCCCAACAGATCTATAAAAGAGGATTTAGGGCGACGCTCCAAGAGAGCCCGGGGTAGAATGACACAGGTTGCGTGTTCCTCTAGTGGAGACATCTGTTAGACTCCATTCCTGGGTTGGCGCATAACCCCTCTGCAACCAATCCTGGGGACACAAAGTTAATCTATGCATCTCGGATGTGTAATGGAAGAGCCTTTCAACAAAACTGTTAATACTTAGCGTTACTTCCATGGTTACAAACTGCCATGCCAGAGATTTTGTAAACCTTTGTCATTTACTCCATACATCAACTCAGTGAGCAGCATCATTTTATATACATGTAAAATGTACCTCTAGTTAAACTCTAGGTAACTAATTTTCTCTAAATTGCACGGTAGAGCACACATTCAAATCCTGTCCCTACTTTACTTTTTTTTTTTTGTTTTTTTTTTTTTTTTTTGTTTTTTATAGCCACTTATAAGACTATTTTTTTTTCTGACTCAGCTCTGGTGTGTTTATCATTGCAACAGCTTTTGTCATTTCTCTATGGTAACAACTTTTTATGCCTTGGGAATGTCTTTGAAGCAAAATCCTAAGAGATTGTCCTTGAATCAATCCCAGATAGAGTATTAATCTGATAAAGCACAGAATGGCTGCAGCCCTGGAACCTGAAGAACAAAAAGGACTTGTGGTTAAAGCAGAGAACCATTATTGGGAACAGGACTCCATCTCACAAAAGTTCAGTCATTGTAGGAGAGAACTCTTCAGGCAGCACTTCAGGAAGCTCTGCTATCAGGATGCGCCTGGACCCCGTGAAGCTCTTATCCAGCTCTGGAGGCTCTGCCACCAGTGGTTAAGGCCAGAATGCCACACCAAGGAGCAGATTTTAGACTTGTTGGTGCTAGAACAGTTCCTGAGCATTCTTCCTACAGACCTGCAAGAATGGGTGCAGGCACACCATCCAGAGACTGGAGAGGAGGCAGTGACTGTGCTGGAGGATTTGGAAAGAGAGCTTGATGAGCCCCAAAAGCAGGTGTGATGGGACAGTCATTAAACTGATCAGTGTATACAGACCAAGTCAAAACAAAAGTCATATGAAAGAAATAACTGAACATACTTAAAATGTGTATCCTAGAAAAGATCAAGACTCAGGGAGAGACATAACTATTAATGTCATAAAGCGAAATGTAACTGAGTAAAAAGAAAAGACAGTTTCAGTTTAGAAGGCTAGGATCAGTGAGAAGTTACAGGAAGGCAAATAGGCATCTAAGGGAAACAAAGACTTTTCTAATATTCAAAACTACCTATAACTAAATTGGGAGAGACACTCCCTTTCCGCGGAAGTATTGAAGTAGATTCAAGTAGATGTTAAGAACATTGTAGAACAGTACTGACAAATAACTATGATGTGAGCCAGATATATAATTTTAAATTTCCTAGTAGTCACAGAATTATTTAGTAAGAACTTTATTTAAAAATAAAAACAGATAAAATTAAATGTTTTACTTAACCCAAAGTATGTAATCAATGTAAGACATATGGTATTTTAGATTTTTTAGTATTATTTTTGAAATTTGGTATGTATTTTATACTTAGCCTATCTCCATTTATACTCAATTTTACTCAACCACATTTTGCTAGTTTCTACTATATTGAATAGCATGGTTATAGAGGAAATGCCCCCACTGCTACAAGTTGGGCCAGGTGTGATTTTTTAGACATCTTCCAAATCCCAAAATTATGATCCTGGACCTCTATGTGATCAATGGGAGAAGACAGGATTTTGTTCTCATTTTTCTTGAACCATGGAAGATTAGCCTTTTTTCCAATGATGAAAATTTGACCCCTTTTCTATGATCCTAGCCCCTACAGATGCTTTTAAGACCCTTTATTTGAATTTTTTTCAGTTTTCACAAAATCTGTCTGATAAGCCCAATCATTGTTCCCAGGTCCCAAATAATTCAGAAAGACAGGACATACTCTTGGACAAGTTGGCCCCCTTTGGAATGCCAGGTGAATTGCAGACTGTCCAGCTTCATCCCAAGAAGACCCAGCTGGAGCAGGAATCTGGGAAGCTACATAGGAATGGTAAGGAGCCAGTTTTTTGTATATGAGAGAAGAGGTAGTTTCTTAGGTTAGAGGTAACTTAGTCCACTTTCTATTGCTAGCAATACCATAGGCTGGGTATGTAATCTACACAGGAAGTTTATTTTTGCTCACAGTTCTGGTCAAGGTCTAGGGCTGCATCTAGTGAGTGCCTCCTTACTGGCAGAGTACCAAGGTAACATCACATGTCAATGGACAAGGAACAGGTGTGTGTCATCTGGTTTCTCTCCCTCTTTTCATAAATATACTATTATTCAATCATGAAGACTCTACTCTGATGACCTTCTTTAATCCTAATCACCTCTCAAAGGTCTCATCTCTAAACACCATAATCCCTCACAATGGGGATTAAACTCCCAATGTGAATTCCAAAGAGGACAAACCATAGCAGAGTGCAACATTTTCATTTTTATCCTCTCCTTTTAAAGATTTCCTGCTTGTCCTCTACCTCACCATGGAGAATTTTATCGGTTTTTTACCCTTGTCCCAAATCAGAATTAATTATTTCAGCTTTTCACTATATATAAAAGCTGCTATTTGGCCCAAGGGATAGAATGTGGCGTTTAAATACTCATTCAAGTTAATAATAGCTTACACTTCTGTTGTTATCAAATTATTCTAATTCCAGATTCTCTTAAGTTTCCATTTTGGAACAGGAGAATTCATGGTTCTTCACATTAGTCAACTAGAGCTGTCATTTAAAAAACTACCATAGACTTGGTGGCTTAAATGACAGAAATTTATTGTCTCATAGTTTTGGAGGTGGTAAGTCCAAGATCAGTGTTAATTTCTGATGATGCCTCTCTCCTTGGCTTGCAGACTTTTCATTGTGTATTCAGTTGTCCTTTTCTCTGTTGTACACCATTCCTGGTATCTCCTTTTTACAAGGACACCAGTCCTGTTTGGTTAGGGTTCTATCTTATGATTTCATTTAACCTTAATTACCATATTAAAGGCCCTTTCTTCAAATGATGTCACATTAAGGGTTGGGGCTTCAATGTATGAATTTTGGGGAGGACACAACTCAGTCTATAACATAATACCATGCTAAAAGATGTAAGGAAAAGAGAGCAAGGATTTATCAGTTCAGTAGCGTTGTTTCAGATTAGCTTATTGAGTTGAATGGGTTTGGTCCCCATCCCAACTCACTAATTACCAACCAGTTGTCTAGTGTATCCACAGGATACACTAAAAAACAAGTAAATTTTAAGTCCCAGTTACCCAAGCCCTATCCTTTTCAGTGCCTCCTATCCTTTCTCTATAGGCTCTCATGTCCATAATGCCTTCCCTGGGCAATGTCTTATACTTTGGCCTATTTTGAGTTTTCACAAATTAAATTTCACCAATATCACTCTGTCATTCTCAGGATCCCTACCATGTGATTTGACTAATCTGAAAAATCATTTTGAACTAAGATATTCCTAGATGATAGCTAGACAGGATGATATTTAGTTATATGAAATTTAAAGGAGTCTTTTCAAGTACTTTTAACTCTTAAGAGTGGAATGCTAATTACTGTTTGGCTTTAGAGGTAAGGTTGAGAATCTTACCTTTTGTTCATTCATTCCTCTTTCGTTGAACATTTATTGAGTAGCAGTTATATGTCAGGCACCAGGCTGTAAGAAATCCAAAATTAAACACTTAACTTGCTTCTCTTTCAGATGCAAGAGAGTGAGCAGTTTTGATACTATAATTACTGTATTAGAAGTATGCTATAAGCTTCAGAGAAAAGGTCAGCTATCCCTGTGGTGGGCCTGCAAAGGTAACACACAGTAGGTTTGCTTGAGCTAAGATGGTCAGATGGGTGAGAACTGGGAAGGGTGGATATTCTAGGTAAGATAGAATAGTGAAAAAATTGAGCATAACACATTGTGAGAACATAAATGGCTCTGAGTTTGCTTTTGATATGGAGGATTTTGTGAGAGGGAGAATCAAAAGCTAGTGGTAAAGATTCCTGTATCATAATAAGGAAACAAAAATCTCATCAGATGGGGGAGGTCTGTTATATGCTTTCAAATACAAAAGTAGGTAACATAGATGATAAGGAATCTGTTTTAAGAAGTAAGGGTTTGCCGGACGCGGTGGTGCACGCCTATAATCCCAGCACTTGGGAGGCTGAGGCAGGAGGATCGCGAGTTCAAAGCCAGCCTCAGCAATGGCGAGGCACTTAGCAACTCAGTGAGACCCTGTCTCTAATAAAATACAAAAAAGGGCTTGGGATGTGGCCCAGTGGTTGAGTGCCCCTGAGTTCAATCCCTGGTACTAAAAAAAAAAAAAAAAAAAAAAAAGGAAGTAAGGATTTTTTTTTAAGTTCCTGTGTAACAGAAAAATATCAGAAGTATGTATCCAAATGATGTAGGCAGTGGTTGTATCAAGTTTTTATTTTGATGAAATTAAAGAGATGACTTATTTTCTTTTTCTCTATTTTCCAAGGTCTATAATTGCGGCATAGAACTACAATAGGGAGAAAAGATATCAACGTGAAAGGGGTAGGGGAAGGACTACTCTCAAATATAGATAATGATGGACTATAGTAGGAATAAGGCTGGAAAAGAAGTCAAAAATTCAAAAGATATTTATGAAGTAGAATGAACAGATTTGATTAGATATGAGGGGATAGTTTTAATAATAGCCAAGCTTGTAACTTGGTCAAGTGGGTCTATAACAGTGCTAGCAGTTGAGAGGAAAATTAAGAGGGATGTCTGTTTTGTGTGAAAAAGAGTTAAGAATAATGAATTCAATTTTTATGTGAATTGTGCCTGTGAAACATCAAAGTACATAAAATTCAGTGGGAAGTGCTGTTTAAAATATGGTTCTAAATTTAGCACAAAGATATAGAAAGAGATTTGGCAGTCATTCCCCAGTAAATGGGTATAGATGAGGTTAACCAGAAAGAAGGCATAATGTAAAAACAGAAGAGAGCTGCATACAAAATCCTAAGGCATGTCACTGTTTAAAGTTTGGGTGGAGAAAGGATTCTGTGAGAAAGAGCAGAGGTAAAAGAAGCAGAAAAGAATGGTATTACTTGAAGCCACAGGAGGAGCTTCAGGCAGGAAGAGAGATCAGAAAGAGCTAATGCAAGGGCCTGGGGTTGTGGCTCAGCGCTAGAGTGCTCACCTAGCACATGCAAGGCCCAGGTTCGATCCTTAGCACCACGTAAAAACAAAGGCATTGTGTACAACTAAAACAAATAAATAAATATTAAAAAAAAAAAAAGAAAGAGCTAATGCAAGATAAAGACACAAGATAAAGACCAATAAAGAGTCCTTAGAATTTGGCATTTAGACATTAATACCCTTAGCAAGAGTAGTTGGGGAAGGGGACAGAAGCTAAAATGTGCAAACTACCTTACAAAGCTTATCTATGTTGAGTCTTTGCCTCTTTTCTCTGAAGAGGCATTGAATTTGGGAGGAAACAGGATTTGTTCATAACAGAGTTCATTATAATACATGTCAACACATTAAATTCTACCATGTAGAACACAGTATTGCTCATCTATTCAACACTTTAAATTGTAGATGGTCCTTCCTTCTGTTTTTCCATAAATACTTCTGGGCTGTTTTCATTCTGCTTTCTGTTAGCATAAATGCAGAAAAACACAAGTTTTCTATTGAAGAAGCCTGCATATATGCTGCTACCAAAATCACCTTTCAAGGGAATACTATATAATTAAAATATAAGGCTTCAGGAAATCTAGGTATTTTGTTTTGTGAAGTTTAAGAATTCTTAAGGTTGTCCATTTTCTCTATATTGAACATTACACGTGTGGCTTTTTTCCAGCAACCTTCCACAACTTTTGTGTTCCTCACTTCCCACCAAAAAAACAGACTAGCAAAAAGCAAAGAAAAAAAGTCTGCAAAAATTATAGCACATATATTTCAAGAAGTGCCTTTCAACTTTTTTAAAAGTATGTAATGTCTGGTCCAAGCCCTTACTTTGTTAATCTTTTATTGGAGCACTATAATTATAATATATTCACTATAGCATATTCATACCTGCACATAGAATAATTTGGTGTATATCATTCCCCATTACCTCCTTTTTCCCTCCTATCTTTCCTCCTCCTGATCCTAATTTCTCCCTGCTATTTTCACAAGATCCTTGTTTCCCCCCTTTTTTCTCTCTAGCTTTCACATACAAGAGAAAACATATGACACTTGATTTTCTGAGTCTAGCTTATTTCACTTAGTACGATGTTCTCCAGTTCCAACCACTTTCCTGATAATAACATAATTTCATCCTTCTTTATGCCAAGCCCTCATTTTACAGTGGCTTTTACCCACAGTGGCTTGTCCAAGTTTCCATAAGGAGTTAGAGGCAGAACTGAGATTAGAATCAGAACCTGGCACTCATGCTTACTAGTCTAGACCAATTTTTTAAAATCATCATGATAATGTACCAAAAAGCCAGTAACTTTTAAAACTAAATTTACTTTTGAATAGGAAGACTGGCAGTGTTTTAATGCAGTATTATTTTATTTCTTTATTCATTGTATCCATTACTACTGGCAGTTGGCTAGGGTAGTGGGAGTCATTTCCATGTATATATAACTGGGAATTACAATAATAGTCATTTAGTATAGAATGATCTTTATATATGGCAAAAAACTTGGATACCTAAGTATCTTAACAATTTTTTGTAACACATTTTTAAGTATTTCAAGGATTGTGAGTTCAAAGCCAGCCTTAACAACTTAACAAGGCCCTACGCAACTTAGCAAAACCCTGTCTTAAATAAAATATAAAAAGGGTTAAGGATGTAGTTCAATGGCTAAGTGCCTCTGAATTCAGTCCCCACTACCAAAAATAAAGTAAATAGGATCTTTTCTGGATATGCTGTAACACTGATTTTTTTCCATTAGTTTTAAGATATATCAACCTCAACTCTGTTCCTGTTTTATATCACTCAATATTCAATCCTGTCCTTTTTTTAACTGGTTCTTTTTAGTTATACATGATAGTAGAATCCATTTTGATATAATTGGACAAGCATGGAATATATCTTATTTCAGTTAGGAAATAATCTTATGGATGTACGTGATGATGGGATTCATTGTGGTGTATTCATATAAGTACACAGGAAAATTATTTTGGATCCACTCCACTCTTTCTTTTTTCTATTCCCCCTCCCTTCCCTTCATTCCCCTTTGCTTAATCTGCTGAATATCTGTTCTTCCCCTCTTTTCCCTTATTGTCAGTTAGCTTCCACATATCAGCAAAAACATTAAAACTTTAGTTTTTTGAGACTGGCTTATTTCACTTAGCATGATAGTTTCTAGGTCCATCCATTTGTTTGCAAATGTCATAAAGGCATTCTTCTTTGTGGCTGAGTAATATTCCATTGTGTATATATGCCACAGTTTCTTTATCCATTCATCTGTTGAAGGGAATCTAGGTTGGTTCCATAACTTAGCTGTTGTGAATTGAGATACTATACACATTGATATGGCTGTGTCACTGTAATATGCTGATTTTAAATCTTTGGGATATAAAGCAGGGATTTGGATAGTTGGGTAGTTCTATTCCTAGTTTTTTGAGGAATCTCCATACTGCTTTCCGGAGTGATTGCATTAGTTTGCAGTCCCACCAGCAATGTATGAGTGCCAACCCTGTCCTTTTTCCCATAGACTGTCAGACAGCTAGTACACATGGTTATCAAATAATATTTGTGGACTTATTTTCATCTTGGTGACCAGCAAAGCTGGAACCTATCTGGAATTATATCTGATAAGGACTCTTCTTATTACATGTGCCAAAATAACACTGGAAGATGGTCCTGGTTGGGGAGATGGTAGTTCAGCATGACAAAGTAGGTGCTATTTTACCCACTCCAAATCATCCACACAACCATTTTCTTACAAATTTCAACTCAAATATTTATTAGGTACTTGCTGTGTGTCAAGTTCTATACTAAGCCCAGGGTTGAGAACATAAAGATTAGGAAAAGAAAGAGAACACATCTACTTTGAGAGATTAGGAAGACTTCCTGAAAGAGACAGTATTTGAGATGGCCCTTGAATAATGGGAAGGGCAATGGTTCTCAAAGTGTGATCCCTGGAGCATCAGTATGTGTCTTTGCAGGAAACATAGTAAAAATGAAAATTCTTGGGTTCTACCTAGACTACCAATTCAAAAGCTAGTGGGTAGGAGAACCTTAGTAATCTGAGTTTTAAAAAGCATTTCACGTAATTCTGATGCACAATAAAATTAGAAACTATCAAGCTAGGATTTAGGCAGGAGAAGACAATAGTGAGGATATCCGTTTCAGGAAAAAAGTCAACCCAGCACATACTTTAAACCATCCACTATCACTTCCTGCTTATTTTCATTTTATATACCTTGACCTGCATGCTTTTCACTGTTTCCAACTAATTATCCTCTATAATGCTCTTTCTTGGAGGATTCAGTATATTCTTATATTTTCACTGTATTCCTCTCACACCCTATATCCTATTGTCCTCTCCAGTTACTCACTGTTTCTCTCATTTACCACCTGTTTCAGGCCCTACATATTTCAATGAAACATTTACCTCCCTCACCACCTCTGTTCTCTAGTCTGTCTACCCTCATTATCCTTGGCATATTTGTAGTCCCACACATAAACATTTACTTCTGTACCTTTGGGAAGGATCTTCAGTTAGTCCCTTGGTCAACATTTATACCTTTTTCTCTCAATCTACTCTCAAATAACTTATCGTGCTGCTGTCTTCCTTACTGGCTTCTTTTTATTTCTTTCTTAGATTATAACTATATAATATGATAGTACCAAAAACAAAATGGTTCCAAATATGTGATATATGTGTTATGACTTCTCATTATTTTGTAATACATTCATAATGTTTACATATTTTCTTCCATAGGCTTTTTGCTTCTCAAACTTAGAATAGGACCTGTTTGTGTACTATTTGTTACAGGTGACAAAACCAAGACTGAAAATGAAGAATTATCCCAGAAAGATGATATGCCCAAAGATATGGAATTCATTGGAGAGATAAATGACAGATTTAGCAAAGATCTTCCTCAGCAACATGAAGCCAAAGATGCTATTGAAAATGAGGGTAGGTTAAACTGTCAACAAAGGGAAAGAAGACAATATAAATGTGATGAATGTGGAAAAAGTTTCAGTCAAAGCTCAGCTCTTAGTAAACACAGGAGAATTCACACTGGAGAGAAGCCCTATAAGTGTGATGAGTGTGGAAAAGCCTTCATTCAACGCTCACATCTCATGGGACATCATAGAGTACACCTTGGACTGAAACCCTATAAATGTAAAGACTGTGGGAAAGATTTTAGTGGGCGTACAGGTCTTATTCAGCATCAGAGAATACACACTGGTGAAAAACCCTATGAGTGTGATGAGTGTGGAAGGCCCTTCCGTGTAAGTTCAACTCTTATTAGACATCAAAGAATTCATATAGCAAATACGCTGTACTAATATGGTGGAAATAACAAACATTATTTAGATACTCAGGCATAATTAGTTACAGAGAATGTTACCTTAGATATCTTATAAATTTCCTTAATGTGGGCAAAGCTTCAATCATCATTTAAAAAGCTTCTCTGGACCCAGAGAATATATCAGTATAAAATATCCTTTTATTTCTAAGTTCAGTTTTTAGGAGGAATTGAATTATTTCAGAAAGCCTTGTCCATTGACAACACTGCTCACTTGTAGACCAAGACTGATATTTCCTCGTTAAAAGTGAATTCCACCTCGCTATTTTAGTTCCTTTTTACTTGCCCATTCAGTGTATGACATTAGGCAAGACATTCACATTTTTCTCTGAATTCATTTCCCCTAAATAAAAACGGAGGCCCACCAGCTATATTTTGACAAGTTAAAATAGACAAAAACTGATATAATGGCCTAAATATTAATCCTTTCTTTACATTAAAGTAGAGAGTATGATCATTTTATGGAAGTGATAAAAAAGAAAAAGCCATCAGAAAATACAGAAGGCTGAGGAAAACATTAAGATGGTATGGAAAGCAGGACGTAATCACCAGGAACTGCTAGGAAGTGGGGTTAGGGACCTGTAACTTTGGATAAATCACTTCCCAGCCCTTTTCAGAACTGGGGATTGGATAAATCACTTCTTGATCTCAGTTCATTATTCGCTGAAGGAGATGGGAATAGTTTAGTCTAGAACTGCACTATCCAATATGGTAGCCAGTATCTACATGTGGCTATATAAATATAACTTTAATTCAAATACAATGGAAAGTGCCATTTCTCAATGACAGTTAGCCACATTTCAGGTTGAATATCCAGAATCTAAAACTTTTTGAATACCAGCATGATACCACAAGTAGAAAATTGCACACCTGATTTTATATGTTGGGTGGCAGTCAAAATGCAGGCATAAACACACAGTTTATTCAACATCTCCAAGGGAAAAAAGGCCTTTAGCTGCAATACACAAACTTTATTTTCTGCACAAAATTATTTAAAATATTGTATAAAGTTACCTTCAGGCTATGTATATAAGGTAGATGTGAAATATAACTGAATTTTATGTTTAGACTTGAATCCCATCCCCCAAATAGCAAATTACGTGCATGCAAATATTTTTTTAATCCATCTGGTTCCAAGAATTTTAAATACAGGATGCTCAGTGGTATACTCAACAGCACAAATATAGATTTTTAAATCATTTTTATTATCATTTTTATCATTGTAGAATGTTCTAAAGGATATTGCTGTCTAAATCAATCACTAGTAAGATATCTTCTAGACTTGATAATGTGTTATTATGAGTTCAAGGAAGCTTGGAGGGTACAGTAGCAACAGGAGTCACCCCAAAAGAAAATAATAGTAGCCAGGCATGGTGGTACATGCCTGTAATCCTGGTGACTCAGGAGGCTGAAGCAGGAGGATTACAAGTTCAAGGCCAGCCTGAGCAACTTACTGAGACCCTGTCTCAAAAATTAAAAAAGGAGGGCTGGCAATATGGCTCAGTTGGTAGAGTGCTTGCCTTACATGCAGAAGGCCCCGGGTTCAATCCCCAGCACCACAAAACTAAAAATAAACAGTAATATCATATATGGCACTTTTTCAGCCTT
Source organism: Tamias sibiricus (assembly GCA_025594165.1). Lineage (NCBI taxonomy): Eukaryota > Metazoa > Chordata > Mammalia > Rodentia > Sciuridae > Tamias > Tamias sibiricus. Next base: position 3,091,846 of record CM046666.1, read on the forward strand.
AAAAAAACATGTATTATAATTACAGGAAAATAATTATTAAAGTAAATATAATCTAGTAATCTGATCTAAATTGAAAGTTTAAATTACTACCCCACCTCTGAAAAGGATCCCCTGTAATATACCCTACACTAATGAGAAACTAGGACTCTCAGGATATTAATGCTTTAAGATCATGAACAATCCAAACTTCTTTCTTTAGACTTCTGAATGTAGTTGCAACAAATTTCCAGCCCTAATTTGAGAATTTCATAGTATGACAGGCCCAGCACATTCAAATTCACACCACCATCAAACTGCCCAAACCTCTGGTTTCTTGACTTTTTAATAATCATCATCACTAAAACAATCAAGAAAAAAGTGATCTATCTCTTTAAGTCTTTTGTTAAAGATATTAAGTACTCTTCATTCTTGCATTGTGTTTGAGAAAGGAAAACCACCAGAATCATTTTTATGACTAGTACAATAGGAAGATGAATCTTTATGCATTCCTTGTAAGGCCATAAACTGAGTTTTTATGTATTTGGAACATAATGCTCTTTAAACAAAAACAAAAACAAAAAAACATGTAAGTTTGCTTTCAATGTCATATTATTGACTGATAGTTTTTTTAAATGTTAAGTTTCGCACTAATACTTGTTTTATGATTTACTATAATTGAGTAATATTTCAAAGCATTTGAAACAATGGAAAAAAGTATTTCTCAATGGTCTTGAAGAAAGCTATTACAAAATCTCTGGGATTAGAAACATTCATATTTTTAAAGTAAAATAATGAGCTTAATGAATAATAGCTCTTTCCTTTTACATTTAATCCTGCTGAGACACACTATAATGCTTGGAAGTTATTTACAATCTTTATAGGGGAAACTCATGTTTCTGATCTTAGCTGTCCTCAAATTTAGAGAGGCTTCTGCAATAAGAAGAAAGATGCTGTTGGCTACTACAAGATTAGGTTTCCTAAAATTACCAAAGACATGACAGATTTTCATTTATCATTCTCTATACAATTGTACATTGAATTCAGCTAGTACTTTTGAAAACCTGTTATATACAAAAGAATTTTTCTAGTCTTTTACATCCTTTAAAGGCTCAGTGAAGAGCAGTTTGGAGCATTACAACCATGCTACCCTTTGTAGGTTTGCTATGGATTCCAAATTACCCCATAGTGTCACCCACAGGTTTGCTCTAGTGTTGACCAGAGAGGTAATGGTAATTCAGGAAGGGGCAGAAAGTTGTGGGGCCAGAAACATATTGGAGTAATGTAGGCATCAGAAAAAAGGTCAGTGGATCTGGGATCACTGTATGCAAAGGAGGCATAAATTCGAAGGAGATCTGGAGAAACAAGCAATGTACTAGGAAGTCTGTAGAAACCCACAGAAGAAACTTGTGAGGGGTACAATCTATTGGAAAGAATAGCACTGAGTTTAGTCACTACTGTAGTTATTGGAAACTGTAATCAGAAATCACTAGGAAAATCAGAAATCAGCTGTAGGAAATATGGGGGGCAGCTCTCTAATTTAGACACACAGGGCACTAGTGGAAAACTGGTGATTCTACATTGAGTGAGCTGTTTTAGTCAATTTTGTGTTGCTATAATTAAATAACTGAGGATATATAATTTATAAAGCAGATAAGTTTATTAGGCTCACAATTCTTTTGGGTCCTAATAGCATCATGCCTGTGTCCTGGTAAGGGCCTCCTTGCTACTACATCACAACATGATGAAGCAGAAGGGGCCAACGCATAGGTGGCCTTCCTTTATAACAATCCACTTTCTCAAAAACTGATCCATCTCAGGGGGCCTGACCCACCCTCGAAAGACAACACTAATCCAGGCATGGTGTCTCATGCCTGTAATCCTAGCAGTTTGGGAGACTGAGGCAGGAGGATCACCAGTTCAAAGCCAGCCTCAGCAATTTGGCCGGGCCCTAAGCAACTTAGTGAAACCACATCTCAAAATAAAATTTAAAAAGCTGGGAATGTGGCTCAAGGGGTTCAGTGCCCCTGGGTTCAATCCCCAGTACCAAAAAACAAAAACAAATAAAAGCATTAATCCATTTAAGAGAGTATAGCCCCCATGACCTAATTACCTTCTGCTAAGTCCCACTTCTCAAAGACCCTACCACCTCAGCTCTGTCACACTGGGGTTCAGATTTCCAGACCATGAATCTTTGAGGGGCAAACCACAACAGGAGCCAATAGTTATAGATAGATAAAATAGATGAGTATTGGGGGAGAGGGCTGTAGGGGTGCAAGGGGGCACTAACAAAGAGGAAGAAAACAAGATAGAGTAAAAAGGAATAGAAGGAGAAGGGAATAAATTTTAAAAAGAGCAAGGACATAGGAAAAGAAAACATAAGGGAGAGATAGGGAAAACTAGAACAGGGAGATTGTAATATATTGGCAGATACAGAGCATACAAAGGTGAACACAATAGCTCCTGAGCTCTGTTAGGTCATTTTATTCCCCATAAAGTTGCTTAAAACAGTTAACTAATGTTTGACCTTCATGAACTCACTGCATTGATGCTGTTACAGGTTTTTGTTTGGTTGGTTTTGTGTGTTTAGTTTGTTGTGTGTTTTGTTATCCTGTCCTGTCTTGTTTTTGGAGCCTGGGGAGTGAACTCAAGGGCACTCAACCACTGAACCACATCCTCAGCCATATTTTGTATTTTTATTTAGAGAGACAGATCTCACTGAATTGCTTAGCAACTCGCTGTTGCTGAGGCTGGCTTTGAATTCAGATCCTCCCAAGCCTGTGGGATTACAGGTGTGTGCCACCGCACTGGCTGCTGTTATGTGTTTAGATAATACCCATAACGTTACCTGATAGATGGGCTTGGGCCGATGGGCTACTACTACCACCACCACCACCCCCAAGTTTTGGTGTCCTGAGCAAACTTATTTTTCTAAGCAACCTTGTTTCATTTTCCCCCAGCAGGAGCCAATAGATTTAAAAGTCGCTCTGATATTTCATCTTCCCCAGGCAGGAGCCAATAGATTTAAAGGTCACTCTGGTGTTTAGCCAATAGGTTTTAAGGTCACTCTGGTACACCCCCCACCAGAAATCCCTACTTAAGCTCCCACTGGTCTGTAGCACCACACAACTCTTCCCCGCTGAGAGGAGGCAGCCACTGCACCAACCTCAGGCAACCCACCGCCTCCAGTTCGATGGAACTGCCCCCGGTCCACAGCTCCAGAGGCTTGCTCCAGGCTCCAGCCCACCGTGCCCTTCACTGTTGCCGCGCACTAGCCTCTGCTATGGGACCTGTCCTTTTCGCCTTCATGCTCCTCCTCGCCCTGTGCAGCTGGCCAGCCACCGGCCAGGACCGCAGTGGGCAGTGCCTGTGCGGAACAGCGCCAGTGGGGTGCTGCCCAGCTGGCGTGAGCCTTGTGCTGGATGGCTGCAGCTGCTGCCGTGGCTGTGCCAAGCAGCTGGGCGAACAGTGCACCCACCCTAACTCCTCTCTTCGGCACCTCTTCTACCTCTGACCAGCCAGAAAGGCTGGTGAATAAATCTCTTGGCTGCAGGGTTGTCTCTGGTGTGATTTTTGACCTTCATTACCAGTTACCACAATTTTGAACCGCTGCCTAAATACCTAACCCAACACCAACCCGAGCAGTCCAGCCTATGCACTGGCAGAGAACACTCACTCACTCTCCCCCTCATACCAACACTCAACAGACAGACCTCTTCCTGCGGTTTTGAGACTGTGGAGCCAGGCCTACTACACACCTAAGTTCAGCCGGCAGCTCACATTAGCAACCATTAGCAACTGGAAGTGGATAAAAGTCACAGGAGAACTAGGAAGGGGGCTTGGCATTCTGAAAACACTGGGGTTCCAGCCTGGAAAGAAGTCCAAGGCACCCCACATGAAGAAAGAGGAGAATCATTTTTCCCGGACTGGAAATGCACTGTCCCACCATTGACATGTGAAAACCTCCAGGGGACTCACGTCTGCCGCAACTGCCAGCTTCCTATCCCAGCCCTCTCTCAGAAGCTGGCCCCCCAGCCCTTGGCTATGTTAGATTGCAGAGGCCAGCAGGCCCAGGCACCCAAAGGGCTAAAGCAGAGGGGGTCTCTAGGTAGAGGGGTGGTAGTACAGAACTCCTGCCTCCAGAGACATGCAACCTACTAAGCACTTAGAAGAGAGGGTTCCACTGCTTTAGAGTCTACCCAGGTGGACCATTGCGTCACTCCCAGAAGATCAAACTGGGATGTTTGTGACTTTGATCAGTCTGGAGACAGGTATGAGAAGTGTTCCTCATTAGTATCTCATGGTCGTAGATGGTACTGAAGACAGAATTAGATAGGCAGTCAGAATAGATAGGTAAATCGGAGTCAGGTCAGATCAAGGAGGCCAATTTTGAGTGAGTCCAGGAAGTTGGAGACTATCCCCTGAGAGATTGAAATGTTAATTCCATCAGAGCCCTTCCTCCACCCTTACCAAGAACCTGCCCACTGCTCCAACCTGTTGCTAAGGTAACCTGTCCCAGGAATTGCCCCTCTCTACAGGGAGATATAAGGTTGTTATTTAATGTGTCCTGGGCTGCTCCATTCTGCCCTTCCCACTTCAGCCCACCTGTTTCCCACCTTTTGGCCAGCCCACCAAGCTTTCCTGGGCCTAGTCACCTACACAGGAAGGAGAAAGATAAGGGGAAGAGGGCAGAAGAACAAAGGAAGCCTAAGACATATAAAAAGGCAAAACACCTCGCTTCTCGAGATACCAAGTTACCAGCTATGGCCCCCTTCTCCCTTCTAGGAGAAGTTTATGTTACCCTTTTAAAATTAACTCTGCTTTATATGCTTGCCTGAGCGTGCTTCTCTAATGTTCATACTTCAACATGTGAGGGAGCAGAACTCATCACCCATAACAGGTGGTATCAGTACTTGCTGATTCCCTGCCCACTGTGTGCCGACAAGAACTTGTGGAGTCACGGAGATGAAAATTGGACTGGTTTTGTTATGAGGAGCCCCTTCAGAAAACACTCCAAGTCTGAATTTAAAACAAATTAGAGAGCTTTATTACCTGGCCAGGGGCTGCCACCCACAGAGACTGAATCTCTGTGGGAGAACAACAGCTTTTCCTGGCTTTCCTTGGGAATTTAAGAATGAAAACCACAACTTTCTCAGCATCATGTAAGCAAGCCAATCACAGAGGCTAAAAACTTGCAAGCCCTAAGCAGAACTGGAATTTTCCAGTTAGTAAGCAAGCAAGTGGCAGAAGCTAAAAAAAGCTATTAGCACAATCATTCAGTTGACCACAGCTTCGGGTATCAAGACCACCATATTCTGAGTTGGGTACATTTTAGGGGGTACAAAGTATGGAGAAACAATTCTTTTTTTTTTTTTTTTTGGACTTAGTATAAAACAGCTTTCATTTGTTTTCTCAGAAATCGGCCATGCAGCAGTCTAAGATACCACAGCAATAGCTTCACACAACCAGTATTAATAATTCACTTAATGTTTACTTTATACTATAGTTAACCTATGGGCCTATAGACACACATTTATTTATCATTTTGCTACTAATATCTTTAAACCTTATGTCCTTATCTTATGCAGCTATATTAATTACTTATCTATGCCTATGTTAACCTCTTGACCCTATATTTATCTATAACTGTTTTAGCCTACTAACCTTATCCATATCATCCTACATTATCATATTTCTTATATCTTACTTATTTCTATTGCCTTATTTTATTTATCAAAATCTTATTCCTATAGTCTATAGCCTATGCCTATAACTTATTGATTGTATTGATCAGTTCACACCACAACAATTTGAGTTTTTCTGAACCTTAAGGAAAAAGAACAAGAGTGAAAGGGTAAAGAGTGAAAGAAGTGGAAACTTACAACCCCTGGGGCAGAGTGGGGGAAGGAAACTGAGGACTCTGACCTTTCACAATTTCCCTTATCTGCAAAAGTTCCCCTGTGTGCCAAAAGTATCTGACAAACTCCTTCCATGATGTGGCCCTGCAAAACCCCTATAAAACTCAGACCCTTGTTGTAGCCATTTGCCATTTTCCTCTTGATAATGTGCCCCTCCACTGCTTAATAAAATATTGCTGATCCATTGAGGCTTTTTTTCCCCTTCCTTTTGATATTCTATTTGATTTGCTTTCAAAGAGTGCCAGCAATAGAATCCTTTAAACCTAGGCTCAAATTCTGATTCCACCACTCTTCAGTTAGGGCCTAGGACAATCATTTTTAACCTCTCCAAGCCTCAGTTTCCTCCTTTGTCTAAATCGGGATAATGACTTCACATAAAAAGTATGGACATTTCTGCTTGATAGACAAATGGGACTAATTAGCCACCTTCTACTATTCTGGGGTATGTATGAAAAAAGTGAGAACATGGATAAGGAAGAAGCCAAGAAGAATGCAAGAGATTGACTAGTTGATATGTGCGCATCCCAATCCTTTCACTTCATTTAGCACATAGTGGGCACTTGATAAGTACTTACTTGGATGAGTGAAGATAGATCTAGGGATAAGGAATTAAGACTATAACAGTAAAGAGAAAATGAATCTAATAGATTAATTTAGCTAGTTGACAAAACAAGTGAAACCACTTTTTCTGAAGGAACTGTATGAAACCGCATATTTCAAGGGTTGCCACTATGAGAATTGAGGAGATCTCAGAACAAATATTAAACACCTAAACCAAGGAAGCTTTACTCTTTTTGACAGAAAACATAATAATAACAAGTAATATAAAATAATATGATCAGTATAAAATGGAATGATAAAATCTGAGGGAGAAAGAAAGAGAGAACAAGCTGTTGTAGAATAATAGACCAGTGCTTCAAATTAGTAGGGAATAAAGAGACAAGTTCTTTGACTTCAGCATACTAGAGAAATGTGACCATGACTAGGTAGGGAGATGGATATTCTAGAGGGCAATAAAAGGCAGATGGAACTGCTGATAGCAGAAAAAAAAAAAAAAAACGAAAAAAAGGGTTTAAACGTCAATATAGGAATGATTACATATACTATGTCCTATTGTGGAATACTGTTCATCCATTAAAATGCAAACTTACCAATGAAAAAAAGAAGTGTCAAAACAGGATATATGAAGGAGCCCCAATTAGGGAGATGGCTATTGCGGTCAGCTGGAAGCCATAAGTTCCACCTGATAATAAGTATGTATGTGACGCACCTGTAAATGCACGTGAGGCACCCGCAAAGCTAAAGGTATATAACCGGGTGAAAGCGGTCGGAGTGAGGAGAAGAATGAATTCACTCAGTCAGGCATGCAGTCGCTCGGTCGGAAGAAGAATTCGGGTCGGAGAAGAAGAAAAGAATCAGAGCGGCCAGAACGTAGGCAGAGCGGTTACAGAAGAGAAACCAGATAGAAGAAGTAATTCCTGGTCAGAGTCAGGCCGAGGCTCCCGAGAAGAAAGAAAGAAGAAAGAAGCTCTAAAAGCTAAGCTCTCTCTCTCTCTCTAAAGAAGAAATCTCTCTCTTTCAAGCTCTCTCTCTTTCTCTCTAAGCTCTAAGAAGATGAAGAAGAAAAAGCTCTATCTTTCTCTCTAAGCTCTAAGAAGAAGAAGAAAAAGCTATCTCTAATCTTTCTCTCTAAGCTCTTTCTAAGAAGAAGAAAAATCTTTCTTTCTCTCTCTAAGCTCTCTCTAAGAAAGTAGAAGTAAAAGTAGTAATAGCTTTACTCTGCCTCCGAGTTTTCCTCCCGCGGTGCCGTGGCTGGCCACGACAGGCAGTTTACAGATATATATTTTTCCCATTTTTTGAGGAAAACTATACAAAGATGGAGTGTGGTATCTGTACATGTAAATGAAAAGGATGCACTCCAAACTTAACAGTGATTTCCTATGTAGAAAAATTGTGAAGATACTTGCAAGCTAACAATTTTTTTCCCTGTGCAGTTAGGATTTACTATTATATTGTAATTAGTAGCACATACTAATTATGCAAATGTAAGGGTTTCACTGTGATGTTTCCATACATGCATATATCATATTTTAAATTATGTCCACCCTCACTTTTACTCCCTCTTGCCCTTCTTCTCTCCTTCCTTCCCAAATCTCCTTCCTTAATAGTCCGTCTTCTACTCTTAGGTCTTTCTTTTTTCTTTTCTTTTTTTAAGTTTCCACATATGACAGAAAATGTGCAATATTTGTCTTTCTGTGTCTGGCTTATTTCACTTACCATGAGGTCCTCTGTTTCCATCCATTTTCCTGCAAATGCCATAATTTTATGCTTCTTTTTTTTTTGTAAATATTTATTTATTTGCTTTAGTTGTACACAACGCGTTTAATTTGTACGTGGTGCTAAGGATCGAACCCGGGCCGCGCACGTGCGAGGCGAGCGCTCTACCGCTGAGCCACAACCCCAGCCCATTTTATGCTTCTTTATGATTGAATAATACTCAAGTGTATATTATGCCATATTTTTCTTTTTTTATTCAAAGTTGTATTTATAACAGTAGCATGTATTAAAATTCATAATACACATATAAAGCATCTTTTTACAAAGTATACAAAGTATATTTGTACTAGTCAAGTCTTCAATCATGCATTTAGGATAATGATATCCATCTTATTCTACCATCTTCTTCCCCCACCCCATGCCCCCTTAACCCCTCCCTTTCCTCTCCCTCCCCTCAATTTAACTTGCCACAGTTTTATGGATACTAGCAAAAAAAAAAAAAAAAAAAAAAAGACTCCCAGATCAGAAACAAGACTTTATTACTTAGTAACTTAGGTGTGAACTTCATGTTCTCTTCCTCCCCACAACCAAAAGAGGTGATGTGGTAGGAGCTGAGTAAATGTTGCTCACACAGGAGCATTTGCATCATAGCAAATGAACCCCAAGCTTAGGAAACCCCAGTCTTTGCTCAATCTTGCCCCAAAGTGAGGCTTTTTTTTTGTACTAGGGATTGAACCCAAGGGTGCTTAGCCACTGAGTCACATCCCCAGTACCCCCAGTCCTTTTTACTTTTTGAGATATGTCTCTCTAAGTTGCTGAAGCTGACCTTGAACTTGCAATCCTCCTACCTCAGTCTTCCAAGTGATAATGGCAAAAATCTGCCACAAAACTTGGAGAAATTATAGAATTTGGGGAATTTTCTCCCAACAACTTAATAGCATTTGGAGGTCAGCTTTTTTTATACATACTTCTGGATTATAAATTTTTATCATCTCTTATTATATTAATTTTTAAGGAAAACAAAAAACAAACGTCAAGCAGAGAAGTTTAAATTTGTTTTCATAGGAGATAAGGAGCCACTCGGTTAGTTATTGGGGAAAATGATAATGATATTTAAGGACATGAAGCTAATAATAACCATATTTGAAATAATTAAGACTATTTCACAGCTGTTATAATCATGAAGTTATGCCGAAATTAGAATCAAGGATGTTGTTATGTTAATGCAGAAGAGTGGCATTTCAAAGAGGAAATCTGCTGGCACTAATGGCTTCTCTTTTATCTCCACTTTTCATCTCAGTAAATCAAGAAAGGCTCAAGATAATTTAGAAACTGGTAATATTAACAACACTCAATGATGTTTGCATTACAGGCAGAACTTCCTTTGGAGTAAATGAACGGGAAGATTGCAGACCAGCTGAGGACCTCTATAATTACTAAAAATGAAAACTACTTTCCCTTGGGTAAAGAATTTCATGATACTTTATTTCTAAGCAGTGCTGTCTTTATTTCCCCCCTCCTTACTTCACTGTAATGGACTTAATCTCAAATTCTGCTTTGATTTTTTTTAGGCCTTGGTTTTCTGAGTAAGAGCCCTCCAACTTGTTTTAGAAAGCAGAAATCGAACTGTAGTTGGAAGACAAATAACTACCAGTTAGAAAGGGGAGAATACAAGTGCCTCAAATGCTGTTCTTGAATGAATGACCCACTCTTGCCCTTTACTTGTTGGTCCTAGGGTCAGAACTTCTCCAGGAATCCTTATGCATACTTGGCCCTGGCTGCTGCATCTGCTTCTCCCAGTCTCATTCGAACTGATCTTGATCTCATCCCAATTCGTTATTTTCCAGCAACTCCTTAAATTTCTGATCCACGAATTGCACTCTTCTGTTTGCTAGCACTGTTTACAATGCATTTTTAGTTTGTCAGACTTAGTAAATTCTTGAGAGGAAAGGGGAACAATATCTATGTCACTCTTCCAACTTGATCTTGAAATAAGCCATATTCTTTTCCCCATTTCTCCTTTTTCCCATTTTCTCATTTTTATTCACCTTACTTTTGGATTCCTATAGAAAGCTTTCTGATGAAAACAAAAGTGAAGAGCAGTAGGAAGTACACTTCTAGAGCAGGGGACACTGAGCAAAAGTGAGAGATTGAGTGAAGAAGCAGATATAAGAATCCATACACCATTTAGAAAAGCATTAGAGGATTAATTCTACTCCTTTTACTAAATTGTTTTGTTTTGGAATCTTGTGTGTGTGTGTGTGTGTGTGTGTGTGTGTGTGTGTTGCTGGGAATTGAACCCACAGCCTCATGCTTTCCAGGCAAGCACTCTACCACTGAGCCACATCCCCAGCCCACTGGAAAATATTAATTTTCACAAAATATACTATTTAAGTTAACTTGTAATGTTTTTGCTTTTGTTAAAGATTATTATTATGAGGCAGGAGGATCATGAATTCAAAACCAGCCTCAGCAATGGCGAGGCACTTAGCAACTCAGTGAGACCCTGTCTCTAAATAAAATACAAAAAAGGGTTAGGGATGTGACCAAGTGGTCGACTGCCCCTGAGTTCAATCCCTGGTACAAAAAAAAAAAAAAAAAAAAAAAAATTTCAAGACAGGATCTTAGTGGTAAGCACTTACCAAGCACACCTGAGGCCCAGGGTTCAATCCCCAGCACCTCAAAAACAAAAACAAACAAACAAACAAACAAATTAAATGTAGAAATCTGAGAGTAGACTTCAAGTCTGTTGTTAGTTACCTCCAGTACCATCCCAGTTGGAGGCAAGAACTGTGAAATAAAGAGCAAAAATAAGTGCTTTGAAAGAGTCCAGCAAAACTGAAACTTCTTGGTGTTTATTGTTATTTACTTGTTTTGGTGTGATGATTAGACGACAAACCCATAAAACAAATGAAAACTACTACTAAGATTTTATCCTGAAAGGGTAACAAAATATATAGGAGTTAGAAATGAGGACGGGCTAGAAACATTGGAGGTGGCTACCAGCAGAAGCTGACAAAGATGGAAATTAAGGTAAAGTTTTGAAGGGGCACCTGAGAACTCATTAAAAAAAGAAAAAATGGGTAGTTAGGAAAGGTACTGAAATAATAAAAAAAAATGAAAAATAAAATGGGACCAAAATACAAAAATAAAACCTCCCATCCCACAAGTACTATTTAGTTTGAAAAGTTAAAAGCTTTTGAACAAGAGGTATATAAATAACACAGATGTGTCCCCTGAATTTTGTGGTCTTAAAACAGGATCTATTCCTAAATCTTATATGACAGATTTAGCATTTAAAAAGGTAAGCAGTAAAGAAGGTTTTTCAAGAGATTGCAATTCATTACCAGAGAAGGATGGAAAATATGTAAAAATGCAAAAAGGATTTATGTTCTTTTGCAATTAGTTATTGAATGTAAAGTGTAATATTCCTAGCTGTCATAGGGGCTTTACAGAACAGAAATAGGACTACGAGTAGCAGGAATTACTCAAGGAATTTGCAGTCTATGGAGGACTCGATATGCTTATGAAGCGAAAAACGTAAAGTACAAAGTAACTAAGAGAGTCAAACTCAAGTTGCTAGCATCACGAAGATCTTTGAAGTGCTCCCTACTGTTGCCAGTCCCGCCCTTTGCACGCTCTCGGACCTGTCCCTGGGGACCATTACCCTTGGCAGTCAATGCCCGAGCTAACCAAGAGCGCAAGCACAGGTGACATCCAAACCCTTTATTATCCAGGACGTTCACGGTGCCTAGCAGCGCCCTGCAATACGCAGACGCAGGAGGAGCCCAAGGCACAGTGTACCGCCTTGGAGAAACATGGTGCTTTGGTCCCCTCCGTCGTCCTACCATAGAGCTGTCAGACCTCCTGGATTCCTAGAGAGCTCCCGGAAGTGCCTTTGGGGCAAAATGCGTGCTGGCCGGTGTTGTGCCTACACAGGTTTGGAAGTTGGTGGCTGGAGGGGCCTGGTCCAAGTGTGGTTTTCTTCCTGTTTTCTCCACTCCCTTTCTTTGTGTCTGCCCACCCTTTGCAGCCCCCTGTCCCCACCCCACGCAGCCTCTGGAACTCGCGGTGAGTACGGTCGGGCTCCAGGCCGGAGGAAGGGGTCGCTTTGTGGCCGGAGCAGGCCGCAGCTAACGACAGGCCTCAGGGGTCCGGAAAGGGCGCCTGTGCCGTGGTCGGCGACTGGAGCCGAGTTTCACGCTGAGGATCCGCTTTAGTTGTTCCCTCAGGAAGAATTCATGTCCCCAAACTTTTTGCGAGGGAACCTGTTATGGGGGTTCGCCTTCTTCACAGCCAGTCGTTTTGTGGTATAATCTTGCCATCGATTTTATTTGTGTTAATGTAGGGAATTGTCCCCGCGTTATCTTTTATCCGACTGTTTCCACGGTCTGAATTGTTTTAACTTAGCAATTTTACTTTTTGGTCTCAAAATCTCCATTTCCTTGTTTTTAATAAAGATCTGTTGTAGAAGCCCCAGTTATCCATTTTTGCTTTAGGTTATTCTGCTCTTTTGATGGCGTATTGACTGAATAATTGGACAAAATAAACATTTTAGACAATTTTAGAATAGTACGGAATTCAACCTTATTCAGAATACTTTATTTAATTTATTAAAGCAAACTTTAGTAGATGCCTGAGAACTCTTTGGGAGGGTCCCCTTTCCAAACCTTGAGTCAGTAATGAATAATTTTTGTCAGATTACTTTGAGTGGCACCACCACCTCTAAAAACGTGTTTTGTTGTTTGATTAGTTCTTTTGAGCACATTTATGGATGCATCTGTTTCAGCAAATCCACACGTTTTGAATTTTTGTGTGGTTAAATGTAAAAAGTGGTAGGTATTAAAACATTCAGCTAACACAATCTAAGATGACTAAAACCTATAGTATTTCCTTTACCTACTTTTCCTTGACCTTGCATACCATGCTAGTTGGATTCCCTACTGAAAGAGTCTAAAGGATATGAGCTATATTACTTATTTGTTAAAAGTCTACTTGGCAATAAATTTAGTTTCCTGAGGCTGTCCTGACAGAGTATCACAAAGTTGATGGCTTAATGCAACAGAAGTTTATTCTTTGACAAATAGGGAAACTAGAAATCCAAAATCAAAGTGTCATCAAGACTGTACTTCTAGCTTCTGGTTCTTAACTAGTAATTGTTGGAATTCCTTGGCTTGCAGCTGTGTAACTCTGTCTCTGCTTTGTAGTCAAAAAGCTTTCTTCCATTTATAGGTCTGTGAGAAGGAGACCTCTTAAGACATGACTGTCTCCTTCTGTATCTGAGTCTCTTACCTTAAAAATATACCAGTCGTATTGGATTAAAGACCCACCTTATTCCAGTATACCTTCATCTTAATTATATCTGCAAAGACCCTACTTCCAAATAAGGTTACATTTACACGTCCCAGAGGTTAGGATATCTGTCTTTTCGGGGGATATAATTCAACTCACAATAGGTAGCATGTGGAACATTAATGAGAGAAAGCATAACCAAAGTTAAGAAGACAAGCTAACCACAGCAACCTTAGGCAAGAGATGATACCTATACCAAGGATAGAAACCAGAGACATATGTCCCACAAAGAAATAGGACCATGAAATTAGACCCTTTTTGAACCTCAGATTTTTGTTTTGAAGCCTCTTATTACAAACCTAGACATATTCACTGTTAGGTATTGTAAATAAAATTCTGTAATGTTCTTTGATTCTATTAATAAGATAAAAATAGGGTTGGGGAATGTGACCCAGTAGTGGAGTGCCCCTGAGTTCAATCTCTGGTACCCCTCCCCCCAAAAATATAGGTAGTTTGAAACAAAGTTGCCAATTAAGGTTTCTACAACCTCATGGTTTCCCCCACACCCAGGTGAAGGTCGGTGCTGGATGTCTGGCCCAGAAAGTTTCTTCCCAGGGCAAAACCATAAACTCCAGCAGGAGAAGTAGATCTTGGGCCTGTATGGTGGGCAATGAGTAATAGTAGAAGGGCACTAGCTGTGCTGGGCACTCTGGCCCTTAAAGGAGGCTGGGTTTCGATTTGCAAGACAAATTTACCTAAGGAGGGAAATGCAATTCCTGTCTGTCTCAAAGCCCAGAAAAGAGGTGCATTTATGTTATGAATTCACAACATAAATTCAAAGAGGGGGTAAAAAGAGGTCTTTGGGGCACAAATGAAAGAAGTCAAAGACTTAAATGAAGAGCAAAATCGGAAGTTCATGAAATGGAAAACTCAGTGTTATTAAGATATTATTTCTAACATAGTTATCAATATTAAGATATTCCTGGCTGAGGTTGTGACTCAGAGGTAGAGCACGTGCCTAGCATGCAGAAAGCCCAGGGTTTGATTCTCACCACCACCACCACTCCCCCCCCCCAAAAAAAAAATAGAAGAAAGGAAGAGAGAGAAAAGATATTCTTAAACTAAGTTATACATTCAACAAATATCCAATTCCAGGATTTTTAACAGAACTGAAAAAGACAAAAACAGTTTCAAAAACAACAAAGTTGCAAGACTCATACTGCTTAATTTTAAGACTTGAAAATCCACAACAATCTAGACAGTTCTGTATCTGTGAAAGCAAAGATATTTAGGTCAAGGGAACAGAATATAGAATCTAGAATTGGGCCCACATATCTATAGTCAATTGACTTTTGTCAAGAGATATAAAGTAGATAAAGGATAACCCTTTCTTCAAATGGTGCTAGAACAAATTGATTAAAGAGGAAAAAATAAGAACCCCTATCCATACCTCAAACTCTGAGCAAAAATTAAAATGTAAAACATAAAACTTCTAGAAGAAAATCTTTGTGATTTTGGGTTAAGCAAAGAGTTCTTAGATTGGACATCAAAAACAGTCCTTAAAAAAAATGAAATTGAGGAATTAGACTTCAAAAAAATTACACACTTGTATTCTCCAAAGGAAGACGTATTTGTAAATCACATATCTCATAAAGGACTTGTATCCAGAATAAATACGAAATTCTCAAAATTTGGGGAAAAAAACTCAAAAAGTAGGCAAAAGTTTCCAATAGATACTTCACCAAAGAGAATAAACAGATGGCAAATAAGCACATAAAAAAGATGCTCAATATTCTCCAGGTGGGTAAGGAAGTGCAAATTAAAATCATGAGATACTACTACATATAGAATATCTCATTAAAAAAAAAAAGCAATTATCAGGTGCCAGCAAAGATGGGGAGCACCTACACTTCTCATTTATTCCTAGTGCAATGCAAAATGTTACAGCCACTTTGAAAAACAGTTTGACAGTTAGTAAAGTTATACATGCATTTTTATGACCCAAACAATTTTAGTTTTGAACAATTTACCCAAGTAAAAAAGCATTGTATTTACACAAAAACTAACATGCACATGTGCATAATGGCTTTATTCATAATCATCAAAAACTGGAAACAGATTATCTTTCAATTAGGGAATGGATAAACATTGATTTGTATAATGAATAAACTACCAGTATATACAGCATTGAGGAATTTCAAATGTATTATGCTAAATGAAAGATCCTAGACTGAAAAGACTATTTTATTTATATTTTAGAAGGTTATTTGTGTGTGGGATTCAGTTTTTGCATTATAGGTATTCCTGAAGCATGCAGGTTCCTTGGAGATGCACAGTTCCAAAGAGATTTCTGAAGCTAGACTTGAGGTCCAAAGTAGACGTTAGTCTTGAGATAGGAGGAAAGTTGGGAGGGGCACGGGCATGATGCTAAATGTTAGGTGGAGAAGAGGAAAGTTCTTCCTCTTCAGCTAGATTATATGGAAATTAGTCTTATCTATTAAGAATGAGGGAAAGGTTGAAAAAGTGTGTAAAAACAGTTTAGTGTAACTGGTGTTAAAAAAAAAAAAATGCCTAAAGGAGTTAAAGGACCAGCTGAAGTTAAGCACAGAATTTCAATTAGTACCAGTCTCCATGGTTTCCTGCTTTGTTTAACCATCCTCCAAGATCCTACAGAGAAAGCAGAAGAAAGGGAATTTTCAGGGTGGGTTTGGCATGACTGAAGCTTAAGGAGATGTAAGGAATTATTTCTGAAACATATACATAGTTGAGCCATGAAGTCTGTGTCTTGGGGGTGGAGCTTGTTAGGCTGTCAGTAAGTTGTTATGACTTATAATTTGCTTTAACACTATTTTTTATTTTCTCTTTCTGAAGAAGTATTCTTGAGGCCCTCAGAAGGTTCTTACCTTAAGAAGGAAAAGGAAGTAGTAAAAACAAGTCTCCTGAGCTTTTCTGGCCCTAAATGGCTACAGAATCAAGAAAACCTTCTTCAGCCCCATCTCCACCTGACCAGGCTCCTGAAGAGGACCTTGTAATTGTCAAGGTAGAGGAGGATCATGATTGGGACCCAGAATCTAGCCTGCATGAAAATAACCCTCCTGGCCAAGAACTATTCCGCCTACGCTTCAGACAGTTGTGCTACCAGGAGACTCTAGGACCCCGAGAGGCTCTGATCCAGCTCCGGGCACTTTGCCATCAGTGGCTAAGGCCAGATTTGAACACCAAGGAGCAGATTCTGGAGCTGCTGGTGCTGGAGCAGTTCCTGACTATCCTGCCTGAGGAGCTGCAGACTCTAGTTAAGGAACATCAGTTAGAAAATGGAGAAGAAGTGGTGACCCTATTGGAGGATTTGGAAAGACAGATTGATATTCTAGGACGGCCAGTAAGTAGAAGTTGTACATGCTATGACTGTAGGAGTGCTGGAAACTGGGTAGTCTTGTTTTTATATAATCCATACTTTATCATAACATTCCTACAACTGTATTGTCCCTGTTTGCCAGGCAGGAACCTGAAAAGTTTAAGATAAGAAGCTTAAATTAACTTTTCAGGAGCACCCAAATAATTAAAAGATGGATCTGAAATCAGAACTCAATGTCCCTAGTTCTTTATCAAAAGGATGTTTGCCACTTTATGACACTGCTTTAGGTTTCTGGGTTTTTATTTTTATTTTTGTTTTTCCTTCCCCTTGCCTGGGAGCACAAAATATTTTTGGTCTATGTAGCAGGGAAAACAAATCTTTTCTTTCAGTGCAAGTTCACATGATTGTATTCTTTGCTGACCCTAGGGAAAAAAATGAAATCCTACTGCTTACTTCCCCAAGTTTGTATCCCTGTAGATAGGCTGTTGGTCCTCATATGTTGTTCACTTGATTTCTCAAAAGAATTCCTTAAAATCCAACTGTCCCATTGTTTCTAGGTCCCAGCTCGTGCACATGGACATAGGGTACTCTGGGAGGAAGTGGTACCTTCAGAATCTGCACCAGAACCTCCAAGTACTCAGCTCCAACCTGTGATAACCCAGCATAAATCACAAGGGCCACAGGACAGAGGTGAGGAGTGAGATTTCATAGGAATGAAAAGACACATTTGGGACCTATTTCCTGGAAAACCAGAAACTAGAACTACTATTTACAGACCAGCCCAATATCTGAATTTAAATGTTTATCTAGATTTCAAATGCAGGCTGTTAGTCCTAGTGGTAAATATATGAACAAATTAAAGGATTTAGAGATTTTTAAGTAGTCACACATTACTATTACCCCAGTATGTTTACAACATAAACATTTTTGAGATTTTGCTCATATCATAATACTTCATTTGTGAATATTGAAATATGTATTTCCTCAAACAGGGCCATTTCTTAGATAACTACAATAAATTGAATACAGTTAGGAAATGTAAAACTGATACAATACTAATCTTGTCCACAGTTCATATTTTGCCAATTGCCCCAATATTTTTTTTTTTTTTTTTTTTTTTTTTGGTCCAGTCTAGCACAAGACAACAAAATACAATTCTCTTTAGTATTCTTTAATTTGGCATAGTTTCTCATTCTTTCTTTCTCTTTCATGCCCTTGACAGTTATGAAGAATACAAATTAGGATTTTTGTAGAACAGCTGCAATTTGGGTTTGCATAATATTTTCTCATGTTTAGGTTCAGGTTGTATATATTTGGCCAGAACACCTCAAAAGTGATGTTATATTCTGTAGCCGCCTAAAGTGATTGCCTCTTGGAGCAATGACGCCACGGGAACAAGTTCAGAGGCAGACTGGAAACAAACAGGCTTTTTATTTTGCTAACTTCTCTCTCCGGCTCTGACAACAACTCTAACACGCACCACACACACCACCAAACAACCAACAACCAAAAGGCGCCGGCCCGCTCCGATCTCGGCTCAAGTCTCGTGAGATCTTGGGCCAAGTTCCACGAGATCTCGGGCCAAGTCCCGTGAGACCACAGAAGGTGGCAATGCCCAAACATCTCCATGGCCTGCAGCCAACCGCAATCTTAGCCATCTCTCAAATCAGGGCTCCTGCAATATTCTTTTCAGGGGTATAACAGAAATTTGCCCTGTTGGTGATGTTGTCTTTGATGACTTAATTAAAGTTATTCTTGCTAGGTTAACCATTGTAAAGTTACTGGTTTTCCCTTTGCACTTAATAAGTAATTTCTGGAGAGATATTCTTGAGTTTGTGTAATCCCAATCCTCATCAAACTTTTGCCACTAAAAAAATACTAGTTTCAGTATTCATTGATGCTTCTTTACTGAGTCAGTGATTACTAAGCTAGCTAGAAAATGATGATTTTTTTAAATTGTCATTCCTTCTACATTTCTTTGTTGTTTATTTTAAGGGAGAGCATTTTTTTATTTTATTATGTTATCAGCATAGACTCATAAATTCTTATTTATCCCATAAATATTCTGTTACAGTCTTTTTGTTGATTCTTGCATCATCTCAGATTTGCCCAGAGGAGGCCTCATCATTCTGACTCCTGTGGCCTTTTGACATTTCACTGTCATTTTTTGAGAATTTCCTCACTTTCTTGGAGAATAATGTTTCAATCTCATTTTCCCCTCTATTATATTTTAATATATGTAGTTTATAGTTATTTATTTTATGTAAATGAATTTTAATATTTCAGAAGAAGCATAGAAACTCTTTCGATTACTAGTATAATTCTTACCTGAAGTCTAAAAGCCAATTGCAGAAGACACAGTCTGTGTTTATTCTGGTAATAAGTGGTCTGATATCCAATGGAAGCAGAAACTGGCAACCATGGTAGGCATTTCAGAGAGGTAGTTGAGTTAATAGAGATAGATTGGTTTTCATTTTTAGTTTGCTAGAAGGTTAGGACTTAAAGGAGTACCATATACAAGCACAAAGACATTAGTTTGGGTGGTAGGAAAAAATTGAAAAGGAATTCCTGTTAGGAAACCAGTATGCTTTTTCCTTTTTTTCAGTACCCGTGGTGGTGGTCAAGGGCAGCGGGGTTCAAAACAAGGGGCATTTTACCACTGAGCTACATCCCCAGTCCTTTTTATTTTTTTATTTGAGATAGGATCTTGCTGAGCTGAGGCTGGCCTCAAGCTTGTGATCGTCCTGCCTTAGCCTACTGAGTAGCTGGAATTACAGGTGTGTACCACCACCCTGAGATACACTTTATATTTTTTACTTTTAGGCTGCATTCAAGGACATCAAAGTGCAGATGTTTTGTGGTGGGCAACTGTAGGTATGAGCCTAGAGTCTAAGATTTCAGCATTTTATATGCAAAATCTTTAGCATGCATGTATACTGAAATACAAATAATTTGGAATAGTTAAATGCTGGCTCCCAAAACAATAGGACAAGACTGGTCTCATTTATAGCTCCTTTCTCCTCTCTCAGTCCTGTCTACTTCTCAGAGTCCTACCCCTTCCCAGAAAGGAAATTCCAGAGACCAGGAAGTGACAGCTACACTTCTCACATCAGGGTTCCAGGTAAGTTGCATGCTCCTTCTCATTAAATCCCCATAGCTCTGGTTAGTAACATTTGTGGCATCTGCCCCACATCTGGACTGTCTGTAGTACTACCTATTCAAAAACTTACCTGGACTAGAGTTGTGGCTCAGTGGTAGAGTGTTTGCCTAGCACGTGTGAGGCACTGGGTTTGATTTTCAGCATCACATAAAATATAAAAATAAAAAACAAAGGCAGTGGTCCATCTATAACTAAAAAAAAAAAAAAAAAAAATTAAAAAAAAAAAAAAAAAAGAACTTACCCAAATTCTTTTGCACAGTGATAAATTAACAATGAATATAGCATATTTCCCTTTTCCCAGCTGTTCACATCCCTTTACATAGTACATTTTCACTACTTAATACTCTCCCAACATTGGTAGGTCTCTCTGACATTCTAGACTTGAGCTGTGAAACAGTTCCATGCCCCAAATGAGGATCTTGTTTTGTTTCAGACTTTGGAGAAGATTGAAGATATGGCTGTGTCCCTTATTCGAGAGGAGTGGCTTCTTGATCCATCACAGAAGGATCTGAGTAGAGATAACAGGCCAGAGAATTACAGAAACATGTTCTCCCTGGGTAGGAGAGCTTATGATTATTATTTAAGTTTTTTTGTTTGTTATATATGTGACATCTATGAGCTTTCTGGAAAACATAGTTGAGGTTAAACTCAGGATCCAACAGAAGGGGATACAATGTTAAGACTTCTTGAGGTCTCAACTTAAACCTTTTTTCTCCAATATAGAAATTCCACATAGTTTGTATCTGGGTCTTGGTCCAGTTGGAAATTGACGTCTCGCTAGTGCTCTCTGAGTTCATGCGTTTTTTTTTCTACCAATTCTCATAGGATCCTGACATAGACTTTTCTCACATAAACCTTCCTTTTCATGAATAAGGCATTTGCCCATTTCTGTACCACTCATTAAACCTTTTAGTGTTCCATGTTTCTTCCCACTTCTTAGTTGATTCCTTCTCAACTCTAGTTCCCCATCAGTAATCTTCTTTTTTTTTTCTTAATGGCACTTCTTCTCCAATTGGCTTATGTTTGATCCTGCACATCTTCTCCAATTGGCTCTGTTTGATCCTGCACATCTTCCCCCTGTTATGAAGCCATTTTGGAGACTAAAGTTTTGTATTTACTTGTAGTATTCCTTTTCTCCTATCTTCAATTCCTTTCTCCTAGCTTAAGAGAATAGGAAGTAACATTGGCTTAATGTTTATTATTCTTTTATTTCAGGTGTTGAGACCAGGAATGAGAACAAGGAATTAGCTTCAAAACAGGTAATATCTACTGGAATACAACCACATGGAGAGACAGCTGCCAAATACAACGGGGATGTTATCAGGGGTCTTGAGCATGGAGAAGCCCAAGACCTGGGCAAATTAGAGAGGCAGCGGGGAAATCCCACACAAGAGAGACGACATAAGTGTGACGAATGTGGGAAGAGCTTTGCTCAGAGCTCAGGCCTTGTTCGCCACTGGAGAATCCACACTGGGGAGAAACCCTATCAGTGTAACGTGTGTGGTAAAGCCTTCAGTTACAGGTCAGCCCTTCTTTCCCATCAGGATATCCACAACAAAGTCAAACGTTATCACTGTAAGGAGTGTGGTAAAGCCTTCAGTCAGAACACAGGCCTGATCCTTCACCAGAGAATCCATACTGGGGAGAAGCCGTATCAGTGTAATCAGTGTGGAAAGGCTTTCAGTCAGAGTGCAGGCCTTATTCTACATCAGAGAATCCATAGTGGGGAGAGACCCTATGAATGTAATGAATGTGGGAAAGCTTTCAGTCATAGTTCACACCTCATTGGACATCAGAGAATCCACACTGGGGAGAAGCCCTATGAGTGTGATGAGTGTGGGAAAACCTTCAGGCGGAGCTCACATCTTATTGGCCATCAGAGAAGCCACACTGGGGAGAAGCCCTACAAATGCAATGAGTGTGGTAGGGCCTTCAGTCAAAAGTCAGGCCTTATTGAACATCAGAGAATCCACACTGGAGAAAGACCCTATAAATGTAAAGAATGTGGGAAAGCTTTCAATGGGAACACTGGCCTCATTCAACATCTGAGAATCCACACAGGAGAGAAGCCCTACCAATGCAGTGAGTGTGGGAAAGCCTTTATTCAGAGGTCAAGTCTCATACGACATCAGAGAATCCACAATGGAGAAAAATCAGAATCCTTAGGAGTTTAGGAAAAGCTTCAGTCACAGTTTGAACATTTTTTAACACTAGATAAACCACACACTGGTGGAGAGGTCTTTCATTGTAGTAAAAAAAAGGCAGAAAGTTCATCATCATCATTTAGTGGCAGAATCTATAGTGATATCAAAGCTTGAATAGATCTTCAGTAGTTTGGGCCCAGTGCCTTGACCCAGGTTGATTAGCTTGACTGTCTTTGGAGATATCTAATGGAGTAGAGCTCCCAACAGCCTAATACTATCTTTTAGAAATTTAAAATAGCATTAGAGCAATTTGTTTGTCATGGCTTGAGGCACTAAACTTTGTCTTTTGGGTGAGTAACTATTGTTTCAAGAGAGGCTGCTACTCCTAATTCCTCTGCTTCCCATGGCCTGTGATTCCCTTCTCTCATTTATTCCCCCCCAAGGTGCCCTTGTACTGCTAATCTGATCCAAGAAGTTGCTGCAGCATCCAAAACAGCCTCTGTGAGATTTATATTTAACTTTCTGAGATCCTAGTTCTAGGGAAATTTTACAGACACTTAATGTGTTTCTTTTTTTTATTCTAATGTTCCTTCTAATTGATGAAAATTTATATTCCCATGCAAACTCAAAATGCTATATTTTAACAGCACTCCAGCATTTTCTTCATTTATCACCTTTACTGACTCCACTAAGTCATTGAGCATCTGTACGTATCCTTCACACTCCCAGTCCCAGTACCTGTGTCAGCAAAGGAAGTGGACGCATTAGATGGTTGTGTGATGCAGAGAAAGAGGTGAGTGGAGACTCAGCCTGGCTATTCTTGAGCTTGGATAGTTACACCTTGGTGACTTCTGACTCTCCTTCCACCTCTCCTCTCTACCTTGATACAAAAAGTATTTGCACTCTCTTAGTTATGACACCACATAGGATAAAGAAGAGATAGCTGGTACTTGAAGAAGACAGAATTCTTAAAAAGAATGGGCATCATCCCTTCTGGCCCATTACAGTGCTACTCTCATAGGTTCCTATCAAACTTCACCAACTCTCTGAATAGATTGTCTGTCATTACTCTGGACCTACCTCTTTATATGACCTTAGCACCTCATTCCTCATTCTTCATCTGTTTATTCCCATTTGTATAGCTTAGATAGCCACAGTGGTAATTTGTTGAATACCTTCCCTCACAATTCCTCATTCTTTTGAGTTCTGATGTAGTCCATCAGTAATCTGTGTCTATAATCTACCAACAAAGACACACTATCTAAACTTATCATCACCAGGCACTGTATTTCATCTTTGAGGCTTTTGGTAAACCAAGGGATACTGTATAAAGTAAAGAGACTGATAAAAAGTAACATGCCAAATTTGATGCATCCAATATAGGATGTCCTTTAAGCCAGGTAGTTTACTTATTCTAAGTACTATATTCCAAGAGTTCTATTCCTCTAAATATTTGGAACATTCTTAGAATTTCCATTTAATAAACCATATAAGAAAACGCTATATTATTATTAGTCATATTTCTTTTGAGCAGTTGATTAGACACTTATTCACCAGGCTTGAAATTGAATAATTTGCTTTTCAAAATTAACCTTCAAACTTGAAATTATTACATTAAGTCTATTCAGAATACAGTTTTATGGGTTCTGATGAAATAATGCAATTTCACACTGTGATTATCCTGAAAAGGGATAATAATCATGTTGGTTTATGATTGATATGTTAAAAAAACAATCATAAAACCTTACCTCATAGATATCCACCTTTGGAACAATCAGAAATTTCTTCTCTATAACATTCCTTTCTGCCTCTCTATAGCCCACCTTGAGCATCTACAACATCAAGATTATTATCTGCATTTATTTCATTGAACCATCAGTATCTTCTTATCACTTGTCATCCTAGTTTGCTTGGGTAACTTTTTTAGAACAGTTCATTTTGTTATCCTTTCTTTTCTCCCCCCACCCCCCATACTGGGGATTTAACCCAGGGGCACTTAGCCACTGAGCCACATCCCCAGCCATTTTTAACATTTTATTTAGAGAGAGGGTCTTACTGAGTTGCTTAGGGCCTTGCTGAGTTGCTGAGGCAGCTTTGAATTCCTGATTCTCCTGCCTCAGCCTTGTGAGCTGCTGGGATTACAAGTGTACACCACCACATCCAGAATCCAGATCTTCTTATTCTATTTTCTTATTCTCCCTTCTCTTTTCTTTCATTTTTTTTTTTTAACATATAGATTATCATTCCTAATTCCT
Source organism: Tamias sibiricus (assembly GCA_025594165.1). Classification (NCBI taxonomy): domain Eukaryota; kingdom Metazoa; phylum Chordata; class Mammalia; order Rodentia; family Sciuridae; genus Tamias; species Tamias sibiricus. The sequence goes on from CM046666.1 coordinate 3,116,223, forward strand.
ATGCTTTAAATTTCAACAAATCAGAAATAAGTAAATCTGACTGTGTCTAGATCCTTGCTCTCTGCTTCAGTTGTGCCTTACCCTTTGTAAGATAGTAATTCTGCATGGGATCAGTGCTACCTTGTGTGCAAATATTACATAGGATGGGTATGTTAGAAGGAAAATACACATTTGTGCACACGTGTGTATGTACCCATACACTCCTCTTACATATTTTAGGAGAACACTTACCTTCAATTCTAAAACAAAGCTCTTTTAACAGAGCAACATAATAAAATATAAGTGTACTAGCTAATGTCTCTTTGGATATCAGTACCCAGAGTAGGGTGTAGCCAGATTACGTAAATCTCAGAATTACTAAGCATCTGGCAGAAATTCAGAGAAAAGAAAATAGTACGACTAGGAATATTAGTGTTAAACTGGGGTGAATTTGAGAAAATATTGTCACTTGAAAGAATTATCAAAGCTGATTCATCCACATGTGATTGGTGAGTGCCTGTAATCCCACTGACTCAGGAAACTGAGGCAGGAGAATCACAAATTCAAAGTCAGCCTCAGAAACTTAGTGAGACCCTGTTTCAAAAAAATGAAAAGCACTAGGGGTATGGCTCAGTGGGAAAGCACCCTGGGTTCAATTCTCAGTACTGTCCCTCCAACCCCCCCAAAAAAAGCTGATTCAGCATATTATATAGAAATAGTCAAGTGGTATAAGATTAGAAAACGCTGTGGATTCTGTGAGGACATAAGTAAAAGTCATTCTTTGTCTCAAGTCCTCTTACCGCTTGATATTATTGTTCAGTTTGTACAACATCATTTTGAACTTTTTAACTATGAATTACATGTATTTTGCTCCTTTTTCTGCAGATTCTATTTCTATGCTCTTAATCTGAAATGAACTATTCATCAGTGTTTTCTTTCATCCTCAGCTTCTAGTTTTAGGAACTGGCATGATAAGATGATTCTTCCATAACTCTTTTGTCATCCAACATAGTCCAAGGAGAGGTTTCAAAGACTTTTCCCATGAGGCAAGGTAGCAGTGCTAGAATGTGTTAGTTGATTCACTTAGGAAGCTGCTTAGCTTTACTCTTGGTTCTAAGTCTCCATATAATACCTGGCATTTATTGAGTACTTACTTTGTGCAAAACCCTATGTTAAGCATTTCTCCTGCTCATGATAGTCATTATTGTTATATGCTCCATTTTGTAGACGAATTAATGGAGACATAGAAGGCTGAATAATATCACACAGCCAGTAAGTGATGGAACAGAGATTCTAGCCTGATTTTAGAGCCTATGTTCCTGACCACTGTGTTATGCTAACTCTGGACAGCCATTTAAAAGACTTGTATTCCTGGTAATAAGAGGTACTGAGTAATTACCAGCATAGGTACTGGTATAGTACAAATCCATTATAATAACTGAAAAATTGGTTGAAAATACTGTTTTGGATTATGCTGTCTTTAAATGTTGGTACTCTTGATGTTTTTTAGTTCTAGAAAGCTAAATTATATATATAAAATGTTTAAAAGAGTAACTAGGAGAATAAAGCAATAATAACTTACAGATTCAAACACATTTCTCTAAACTGCCTAAGGGAAAGTAGAATTATGGAAGGTAATGAAATATTCAATGTTCCAAGCTGGGGAGGTAGATTGCTAGGATGACAATAGTAAGTTTGTCAAAAGCATAAAATGTAAAGAACCTTCAACTTCTTTACCCATTTCCAACAACCATTCTTTTTCTCCTCTGTCAATCCTGGTTTTCTAGATATCATTCATTTTTTAACCCATTTCCTCCTTGATTAGTAAAATTTCTCCTTACTGGCTTTCATATTCACCATGCTGAAATGTCCTCAGACTCTACAGTGGATAAATAGAAAGGCCTTTTTTTTTTTTTACTCTTTTTTTTTTCTCTTTATAGCTCTTGTCCTTTTTAATCTTCTTTATCTTTCATATTGTTGAATTCCCCCCTGCACCTCAGGGATACTCTTCTCCTTTGGTTTGTGGGATCCTTTTAGATTTTTTTTATTCAATATCTGGCTTTTCTTTGCTAGTCTCTTCTTTTTTCCCCTCCATTCTACTGAAAATAATCCCCATGTTCTATTTTTACTCACTGCTTTTTCTATATCCCTATTTATCTCTTTTGTTTTCTTTATATATTTGAGTGGCTTTCTGTTTTCCACCCTGTGTGTCATCTCGTGATTTGTGGAATTTTCCACGGTTAACCTGTGCAACTTGATATTTGAAAACAAAACTTATCACTCTTCTAACCCAGCCTCCATTTTCTTTTCAAATGGGTATCATTGCTTAACTGCTTTGCCCTAAAGAAACTCATTACCTTTCCTAATTTTATCCTAACCTTGGAATTACCGTTTTCATCTTTTTGTCGATGTTCTCCTTGATTCATGATCTTTTACATTTCTGCCATCCCTTTATAGCCTTCCATGAAGATCCACATAACGTAAGGCCCAGGTACTGTAATTCTTTCTTTCCAATTTCCTCGTCCTCAGAATTCCCATCTTGTATAAAGCTTCTAAAATGATCTTCCAAACTCCATTTTCATAATGATTTATTGTTTACTCAGTACCCAGCAGGTAATTTCTGTCAGAGCAGTGGTATTCCATTACACCATAATGGTATGGAATGGTTCTAGTACACCATAATGGTGTTCTCCATTACCTTGCCCTCCATACTCAAATGCCTTCAGCCTTCATTACTCCCTAGCATGTTCACCTTGATTCACCACATTTAAACTTCCTGTAGCCTTCTACTGTTGTCTTAAAACCCTTGCCTTTGTGCCTTTCTCGTACTGTTCTTTTTGCTTAGATTAATCTTTGGCCCCTGGTTATGTTCATCACTCCCTTCAAAGGCTTCCGTTATATCTTCTGAATGAGTTCTCCCTAATTGACTTTACTTAACACTGAGACCTCCCTTATTCTGTGCTGCCTCAGCATTTATGTTTTGAGTTTGTACTGTGATCCATGCACTTACTAATATGTTGCTCTGTAATTATTTTCTAGCAGACTGTATTGTAGTTTCACACTTGTATTTATTTTCAAAATTACATTGTAAGCTCCTTGAGGGCAGGAATCAATAACTTTCACTTTTGTATCGCTACACCCCCTAGTGCCTAGTACAGTGCTGAGCACTTAGGCGTTTAATAAATGCTTGTTGAATTATTGTGTGGATTATTTCCGGCACTATAGGAATTTTTAAGCAGTTTTCAAGGATGTATCTTACTGGGTTTTGTGGTCAAGAAGAACAGAAGATCTGCCTGACCTAAGAGTAAAGCCAAAAAAAATCCAACTCTAGGAGGGTATGTGTGAAACGTTGAAGTTTGAAGCTTTCCATTTGCTTGGCAAGACTTATCTATGGGTAAAGAAAGAAAATAGGAAACACTAAAGACTATTGTGTTAAAGTTATAATAGTAAAAATGTTTGAGAATAGGCTTTTGTATCTCAGGTTAGAGCTTCAGCATTTATTGGGAGAAATTCAATGTTTTTTTGGTTTTATCATTGGTAGAGACCTGGGGTGCTACTAGTATCTAGTGAATAGAAGTCAGGGAAACTGTCAAACGTGCATTCACAGGATAGTCTCCACAGCAAAGAAATATCAACCCCAAAATGTTTAATACCAAGGTTCAGAGGCCCCACTCTCTGTATATTTAAGGTAAATGGGAGAAAGAAGAGAGATGAAATACTAGCATTACAATTAATGAAAAATTAGCTATACCAAGCTTTAAAAGAATCTTATGTTTATTTTATGGAAATAAAATAAACAGAGCCTTAATGTTTATAGTTCACAGCAACATGTGTCAGGTGTTGATAACAAAATTGATGCTTTTTTTCATTGAAAGTAATTGTATTTATGGGGTACAGCATGACAGTTCAGTACGTATATACAATGTATAATGATCATATCGGGGTAATTGGTATATTGTCACTTTAGATATTTATAATTTTTTGTGTTGAAGACAATCAAAATTCTATTAGCTATTTTGAAATAGTCAGTTGATTGATGTCAAGTGTAGTTATTCTACTGCTATAGAACTAGAAGTTGTTTCAGGACTGGAGATGGAGCTCAGTGGTAGAGCACTTGCCTAGCATGTACAAGGCCCTACTTGCAACTCCCACAAAATAAAGAGAAAAAGGCACTCCTATCCAATTGTACCCCTGTGTTCCTTGTGATATTTTAAGGTTACTTCAACATCAGATCTGCCAACATCCCTATGACAAGCAATGCAAGAGTAAATCTAGTTTAGGCCTTTCACATATGGGCTCATTACCATAGCACCAAAGGTTAGGGCTATATCTTCAGCAAGGAGAGAAAGAATGAATTATCAAAAGATTTAGCTTTGGTCACAATATATAATCCTCAACAGTCCCTCGGGTAGCCATTAAACAGGACAAATTACTGACTCTCCAAGAAAATCACAAACCAGAATGTCATTTGCTACATAAAACCCATTCCCATAAAGTTTTTAATACACTGTTAATCCTACTTAGGAGGCATGAGTGTCAGAGGAAATGTGATTCCCTAAATTAAATAGTAAGCAAGACTTTAAAAACTGTTCTTTTTGCAGTTTAGTGGTACTTTCAAACAGGTTTAGAGAGGTTCAACTTTGGAGTTAGAAATATCAGTTTGTGTAATGCATCAAAAAATAACTGCATTACTGTATTGAATTTAAATAGTCTAATGAATGGTAGTATCATTCAGTGTTCCAATCCATTCTGAAAATGGAGGCCCACAGAGGTCACTTGAATTGCCCTGAGTCACCCATTAGTACAGGTGGAACTCAAATCCAGATTTCCTGAAGCTTTTCCCCTTTTCATTTTTGGCTGGTTATAATACCCCAGGGTTGGCCCTATTTTATGTTCTTAATTCATGTTTTGTCATAGGATGGATTAAAACAGTGACCCCCCACCTGAATATTTCATTTTAGGAATTATTCCTTTAGTCAGTTTCTATCCCCAAACCAGCATGCCGAGTGTGGTGGTGTCAAGTTAAATTCCTTTATAAATAAGAGTAGCCTGAGAGATTTCTGCAGTAATGGAATTATGTTTTGAAAGTTCTACACTCACACTTGGTCCTTCATATCGAAAAAGCACACAGGATATGCAGTGTCAACTATCAGGTAACTAATAATGAAGACAAAATGTCATGTAGTCCCAAGTATCAGTTTGAGGCTCCTACAGAGCTCCACTAGAGATGTTTCCCAGCTGCAGCGCCTTTAAATCCCAAAAATCAGGGTAAAACTCAGGAAAGCAAAAACTACTTTCCTGAGAGGTGAAGTGGGAAATAGGAGCCTTGCCAGTGACCTAGGTCAGAGGAGCGCCCGGGCAGTACCCAGCATTAGAGTAGAGCTATTGCAAGGAAAAGGAGACAGCAGCCTTGGGCAAATATAGGCCATACCCAGAGATTTCCAGACTCCTTTACCTCCCTGGAGGTGCTGAATCTTCTACTAGTAGATAACCGTGGGAGCTCCTTGCTGCTCTTCTGCAGATATGGTGTGAGAGGGCAGTGAGGGGAGATTTTGGGTGGGCATTACACTTCTGCACCTCTCAGATCACATTGGAGGTTGGCCCGGGTTGAAACTTGGAGAAAAATTCCCAGAGAAGCAAATCCTCCTGGGACTGTGGGGATTACACCCTAGTGCAACTTCCCAGAAAAATGTTTTTCTAGAGATTCAGTGTTGCAACTAGTTAGAACTGTTTCCCTTCTGGGACTATAACCCTGATCCCTCCTACCGTTTTATTGAATCATAACTACAAGTGTATCCCTGGTACAGTTGTTACCACTGCCCACCACACCTTCAGCTCACTTTTCCAACAAAAGGGGAAACTGCAAATAACCGGAAGTATGAATTAGGAACTCTAAATTTAGGAGAGGCTTCTTCATCTCCCCCTCATCACTCCATAATGGCAATTTTGCCCTGGGGCGCTTTACCACTGAGCTGCATCCCCACCCCTTTTTAGTTTTTTAAGACAGGCTAGGTTGCTGAGGCTTGCCTCAAATTTGCAATCCCTTCTGCCTCAGCCTCCCCAGTAGTTGGGATGTACAGGTGTGTGCCGCCACCACCAGCTTCCACCTACACTTGTGCTGGTGACATTTTCTTTTTGAATGTAGAATAGACCTCTCTATTTCAAACTGTCAGTAAATGGTCACCCTTTCCTTTAGTAGTTGCTTTCATCCACACCAACGCCACCTTCCAAAAACTTTGATGTTTCTTGTGAGGACACTACACCTCCCCCAGCAGTGCTCAGAGGTAATGGCTAGAAGTTTGTGAAGGCAGATGTAATGCTCCAGCATGTGATCTCATGGTCCTTTTCAACTTAGCTTCTTATTTGACATAGTACTTTTTCCCCCATAATATTTACAGTAGTAAGCATTATGGCAATCTTTTTTCTTTGAGTAAAATAAGATTTCCTTTATAAAAGTATTCCTGAAGAAGAGCCCTCAATAAATAAATAAATAAATAATCTTAGTGAATTGTAGACTGTTCAATTATAGGAAAATGCCTGGTTGCATCTTTAGCTGGTTTCAGTGACCACAAGGATTCTATTAACAAGAAAACTCTCCAGGCCAGCAACTATGAACTGGCTCCAGCAGCATGGTTGGCACTGACTGAGCAGCACCAGTTCTAGAGAAGCACTGCTGGAAGGGTGAGCGTACCCTTTTGTCTTTGGGGAAGTAGATAAGGTAGATGGAGTTAGATGAACCCAGACAGCAGATGGGAAGGAAGTCATCTTAAAGCTTGTGCTAAGTGTCTTAGGGATTCCTTTCTCTTTTTCTCTCTCTACTTTATAAACATGTAAGTCTGAAGTCAGACTACCTGTATATTTTTGACCAATTCATTTAATCTCTTTTTACCTCTATTTCCTCATCTATAAACAAAAGTGATAAAAGCACCTGCCCTAAGCTCTTATGAAGACTCCAGATAGAAGTGCTATCCAGATAGTCATTCTATTTCTTCTCTATACTTCCTGAGATGATCTGTTCTGCTCTCTGATTTATTTGTTTCTACAGTGATTCATAAATTCATGTGTTTAACTTTTTTCTAGGTCCAAACTATTGCACACAGAAAATAAACTGACAAGGAATGCCAGCTATGGGAGCAAAGGGGAAATAACTTTTTCCAGTGTCACCCAGGAATACACCATGGAAATATCAGAGATTTTTTTCTCTACATGAGAGTTCTGTTAAGCTTTGACATTCTGTGATCTGGAGGATTTGGAAGTAAGGGACCTGAGAAAACTTTCTCTTTTTCTTTTTGTGTGCTGGGGATGGAGCCAGGGCCTCATATATGCTAGGCAAGCTGTCTGCCTCTAAACTACATGCCCAGAGTTTTAAAAGACAAAGAAAAGAAATCCTATTAATTAGTGGGGTCAGGATGAATGTTTAGCAAAGTCTGAATTCAGAGTGAGGCTGGAACAGGAGGGAATCCAACCATATGTGCTTCATATATATGTGTGTGTGTATTGTGGGGGGTACCATGGATTGAACTCAGGGGCACTCGACCACTGGGCCACATCCCTAACCCTTTTTTGTATTTTATTAGAGACAGGGTCTCACTAAGTTGCTAAGTGCCTCGCCATTGCTGAGGCTGGCTTTGAACTCACAATCCTCCTGCCTCAGCCTCCCAAGTGCTGGGATTACAGGTGTGTGCCACCGCGCCCAGCTATGGTTCATATTTATCAATCTTTTTACTTATGGCCCCTGGATCTGTGGTCATAATAGACCTTTCTACTCTGTTGCTTTAAAAATATGCCTCCCACATTTTCCCAATTTTTTTTTGTTTTCATTTTTATTATTTATAACTTTGATTTATTGGGAATATTTCCTGGTGTGTAGAATGAGGTAGAATCCAACTTAATGTCTTTTCTGATGAATATGCAGTTCTTACACATTTATTGAAGAATCTACTCATCTTTTTCTTGTTTTCTACCTTTATGCTAAATTTCTGCCTGCAGTTGTGTTTATTTCTGGGCTCTCTATTGGGTACTATTTGTCTCTCTTACCAGTATCACACTATTTAAGCCTTAAGCCTTGATAGCATGTTTAAAATCCTTTAGGACAGGAGTCCCCTTCGTTTTTCAGTCTTCCCAGTTAGTCTTACTTGTTTAGTTTTCCATGTGAATGTTAAAATCTACTTCTAAAAAAACTGATTTTTTTATTAGAATGATGGTAAATTTACAAATTGATTTTTGAGATCAGTGCTAAGCCCTAAAGAGCCACAAGGTGACTCTAGTGCCAGGAAAGACCCAGATTCAATTCTCATCTGCCTGTCTTTAACAGTTGTCTGACCTCAGAAAATTTACTTGCTTCTTAGTTTTCTTATATATGAGCGAAGACTTTAATGTCTTCCCTGCAGGATCAAAGGAGATAAAAAGCATTTTGTTTTGCTTTGTTTTTTTTAACCCCTCCTTCAGAGTGAATAGAATCCTTTCTTCACTGCTCCATTGTCAGCTCAGGAACCACTGAGAGGGAAGCCTCCAGAATCCTAGAGCAGATAACCAGGTACGGGGGGGGGGGGGGGGGGGGGGGGGGGGGGGGGGGCAGGGGGGGTGCAGAATTCTGCGGGGGTGGGGCGTAGGGAACGGCTGACCACGGTCTTATGTCTGTTGCACAGTTAGGTCTAATCAGTTATTCAGGTGAGTTCTCTCTTGACTTTGTCCTTGGGTTTTACATGGACCTTGGGGTGAACAGCTGCAGAGGAAGGAAGAAAAGGCCATCTCAGGCCTGCCCTTTCTCGCCCCTCTCCCTTCTCCATTCTCTACCCCTCTCTTCCATTCCCTTTCTCTTGTCCTCCCTTTCTCCTCCTTCATCTTTCCATTCCCTTTTCCAGCCCCCACCCCAGTGCACAAGTAGAGCCAACTCCCAGACACCCTGGGAGAGGGGTTGGCTGGGATGACAGGAGGTGCGATGACAGCTGCGCCAGGCAGATCTTAGACCCAGTTCCCAGTCCTTGTCAGAATCCAAGGCTCTTAATCATGGTAGTGACCCTACTAGACTTTTCTGACAGTGCTAAATTCCAGGTGGAGTGGGCAGATGGAGACCTTATTTTCTACTGGTCTAGGTCCTCCACTCTCCCCTGCATTGGTTTTGTTTTGTTGTTGTTCTTTGTAAAATGTCCCTCCAAATTTGACAGGTTTTATCATTAACTGAAGTTACAAGTTTGGGAAAGGAAGATCACAGAGCTAAAATGCCATTTTCATTATATCAAGAATGCATACTGACAACTTACCTCTGTTGAGACAGTTTGTAACATGAAAAGAGGCAGAGGGGAATAATTATTGTAAGTTGGGTTTGGAGCAAAGTTTTTATCAAGTTTGGAGGCAAAATTATGATTGTTCCCTGGGTATAAGAGAGTGGCTACAATCCACCAAGCCCTGCGTATGTTGGTCTGAACTAAAAAAAAGATAGAAAGGGCTGATGGGAACCAGTGAAGGGTTTACTTTGTCACAATTGCAGAGGGGATATAGCATCCGTGTTGCTAAGATACTGTTTATCATTAGCAACAGTAGCTGCTGCAGTGATGGCATTACAACCTGCAATGCCTTTTTCATCCCCATATCTCTTCCAGCTCAAGAAGTGTGGACTCTTGTGGGTGGTAAAGCATACCTATCAATGCTGTATTGTCATTTTTTTCAAGCTTCTTGTCAATTGAATTTTTTTTTTTTTTTGCTGTTTCTGTTACCATACTATTTCACCCTATCTGCAAATCCCCTAAATTTCTCTTTTTCAATTTAATTAAATATAAAATGTCTAATGTAGGAACTGTATGTTATTTTTATTTATTTACTTATTCACTTACTTATTTTGGTACTAGAGATCATGCATGGGCTCTACAATTGAGCTACATTCCCCAGCCCTTGTACCTTATTTTTATATTTACTTATATTTTATATTGTTTTAAATACTTTTATAGATGATAGACCTAAATAGCCATTTGAGTCAAGTATTCATTCCAGAAATTCTATAATGTTACTCTCTGTGGACTGAATGAAGACATTTGATCTGGCTGCCATATAATTGGTGTGTCCTCAGATTACTGAACGTGTTTCAGAGCCCCCAGTTAAGTCTGTTTCACTTTATATTGCTTTAGCAGCAGGAAATAAAGTACATTTGAAAATTCTCTTTATTGTTTCAGGATCAAGACTGGAGTTGCAAAGAAGGTATCAACTTTGAAGGGAAGAATTTTGTAAGGATGAATCCACACCAAAAGGTCTGTAGCATATATTATGAGGATTCCTTACAGATTCCTGAGTATGGAGAAGTCTGTCAGCATAAGGACCAATTAGAAAAACATGAAGCCAGGACCACGGAAGAAAGATGGTATAAATACAGTGAGTGTGGAAAAAAAGTTTGCTCAGAGCTCAGGCCTTGTTCGGCATCAGAGAATCCACACTGGAGAGAAACCTTATGAGTGTGATCACTGTGGAAAAGCGTTCAGTGTACATTCAACCCTTACTGTGCATGAAAGAATCCATACTGGAGAGAAGCCCTATACTTGTAATAAATGTAAGAAAGTCTTCAGTAGAAAAGCCCTATGACTGCAGTGAGTGTGGCAAAGCATTTAGTGTTAGCTCAAACCTTATCAAATATCAGAGAATCCATAGTGGTGAGAAACCATATGAATGTGATGAGTGTGGGAAAGCTTTCAGTCTGAGCTCAGCCCTCATCAAACATCAGAGAATCCACACAGGAGAGAAGCCATATGAGTGTAAGGAGTATGGAAAGCCTTCTTTGTGAACTCATCTCTCTCTCTTTTTTAATATTCATTTATTTGCTTTAGTTGTACACAATGCAATGCATTTATGTTTACGTGGTGCTGAGGACCGAACCCGGGCCGCGCACGTGCTAGGCGAGCGCTCTACTGCTGAGCCACAACCCCAGCCCAGTGAACTCATCTCTTATTAATCACCAGAGGATTCACTCTGGAGAAAAGCTTTATGAATGTGGAGAGTGTAGAAAAGCATTCAGTCAGATTTCAACACTTATTCATCACCAGAGAATCGATAATGAAGAAAAACCATATGATTGTGATGAGTGTGGGAAAGCTTTCTGTGGGAGCTTCAGTCTTACTAAGCACCAGAAAATACACACCAAAGTTAAGTGCCACCAGTGATATATGTGGTGAAGATATTCTAAAGGCCTTTTGTTGCATAAGTTGCTCTCAAAAGAAGAATATGATAAAAAGTTAATGCATTAATTCCCATTTCACCTTTTGAAATATTGAAGAAGTGAAAAGTCACTGAAAGTAACTCCAGCAGCAACCAGGCTAAGTGGCACATGCCTGTAATCCCAGCACTTGGGAGGCTGAGGCAGGAGGATCACAGGTTCAAAGCCAGCCTCAGCAAAGGCGAGTAACTTAGCAACTCAATGAGACCCTGTCTCTAAATAAAATACAAAAAAGGGCTTGGGATGTGGCCCAGTGGTGGAGTGGCCCTGAGTTCAATCCCTGGTACCAAAAAAAGAAAGAAAAGTAACTCCAACAGCATAATGTCTAAGGCTGAAAAATCACATCTACTTCTAACAGTGCTGTTTTACAACCATAAGGTAAAGCCATTTAAAAATATTCCAAGACAGGGGCAGTGGCTCATGTATATAATCCCAGCACTCTTTGTTATTATTATTTTTCTGTTTTGTCTGTGAGTCTCACTCTTGGTTTACAGCCCCTGAATTCTTTTGATCCCTGAAACTTTACTCATGTGAAATTCAAGAGGAATACCAATTGACAGAATTTACAGATTTCTTTGGTTCATGTTCTGAATGAGTGAGAGGGAACACTCTCTAGGAAAGTGAAATCACTTCTCAGCGTGAGGCTGTGTATTGCAAAGGGGTGCACAGTTTCCCTGATCTTTTGTCAGCACTTTTGGCAGGTCAGTTATGACACACTGGATTCCATCAAAATCTGGGCCAACTTGTGACCCACAGGCACTGAGGTCATTGACACATGTGAAAAGCACATTTATAAAGCTTCCAAGTATTGAGGTTGTGCCTACCACCCTACCCAAGTAACTAGATATGGAAGTTGGAGGCAGAGAAGTTCATAGTTCTGGGTTTTTTAAAAATTATTATTATTATTTGTTTTGTTTGCAGTGCTTGAGATCAAACCCAGGACATCATGCTTGCTAGGCAAGTATTCTGCCACTGAGCTATATCCCCAGTCAAGGTGAAGAGATGGAACCTAATTCAGGACATGGAGCATGTTAGAGAAAATAAAGCATATACTTATAGGCAGAAGTAAAAGGCCTCATTAAAACACCTAGAGGTTCTCTGCTGTGTCACACTGAAATTGTGAATTCCTTTGCTCTGCTTCTTGCTTCTGGCAATTGAAGGAGACTGGTTTCTCCTTGATGTGCCATCTCACCATTTCTATACTATCATCTTCAACGTTTTTAGTGTTTACTTTTATGACCCCCCACTATCTTGGTTTGTTCCTAAGATGGAGGTTTGCAGATAGAGTCTTCTGGATGGAGAATACCCTTCTGCGATCAGTGAAGGAGCCCTAATCAAGGAGATAGCTAAGATTGCGGTTAGCTGAGAGCCATAAAAGATGTTCAAGTTCCACCTGATATTCATACATTATTCAAAGAATCTTTGTATGCCCGTGAACACTGTGTGACACACCTGTAAGCTCGAGCTGTAAGCACTTGTCCTTGTTAAAGCAAAATGTATATAACCGGGTGAGGTTGGTTAGAGGTTGTTGGAAGAAGGTGGATGGTTGGAAGTAGTTGGAGCTGGTTGGAGTATGGAAGGAGTTTGTTGGAGTTTGTGGTTGGAGTTGGAGAGGTTGCTGAAGCCGGAGAGAGAAGAATAAAAGACCCTTTTTCATTTTCATCCTGCCTCCGAATTTTCTCCTGCGGCGTCGTTGCTCCAAGCGGCAATCGCTTCAGGCAGCAACAAGTGGTGGCCCGTACGGGGAATTCGGTCAGCAGGTAAGAAATAAGAAAATTTTAAAAATGGGAGCAAAAATAACAAAAGGTCGGATAATAAAAGCCATGGATGAATTTTTTGACATTGCAGACTCAGTGGATAGTGAGGAAAGTGAACAAGAAAGCATAGCCTCTGACTCAGTTGAGACCAGCAAGGAGAGTAGTGATGTAAATTCAAAAGTAAGAGCTGCAAAAGCCATCAGAAACTTATTGAAATTAGCTCAGGAGTATGTACTCTCCTTAGAAGCTGAAACTCAGGATACCGGTAAAAGTGATAGTAATAAGAAGGAGCCAAATAACCGTGAAAGTAAGGCCTCCTCCACTAAGCCCGTTAGGAATTATGAAAATAGTAGTGAAGAGGAATCAAAAAGCAATTCTGGGAGCTCAGTCTCCAATAAAAAGAACAAAAAGAAATTAAAAAGGAGAAAGGACCGTCAAGTAGAGGAACCACTAGTGCCCTCTGCTCCCTCAAGGGTAGAATCCCTAACAGAAACAATCAGGAGTATTTCTGAGTGTGTGTGTGCCCTTGAGGTAGAGATTGGTGGCCTTTCTGAGTGCTTATATGCTCTCGAACACCAAAAACTGCAGGAACATTGGGACCTGCCAGTATTCGAAAATGAATTTGGGCAAAGTCACCACCAGTCCTTAGATTTTAAGACAATAAAGAATTTTAAAGAGGCGGTAATGACCTATGGGCCTCAAGCTCCATTCACATTAAGTATGATAGAGTCACTTAACACCCTAATCTTAGCCCCCTCAGATTGGAAGGGATTATGCAAAGTAGTATTAAGTGGAGGACAATACCTAATCTGGAAGACTCAATTCCAGGAACTTTGTTTAGAAGCAGCAAAGAGAAATGCTGCAGCAGGTTTCCCAGAACGTAATATAGATATGCTAACAGGTAAAAGACAATTTTCTGAACTACAAATCCAGCTACAATATGACCCCGGTGTGTATGCTCAGATTTATACAGCCACTGTTAGAGCCAGATGATCCTACATCACTTATAGAAAAGATTGTCTCTATCTTTGCCCACTATTCTGCAGTATAAGGTGTCATACATTAATTGACCTTATATGCATGGATCTGTTTCTGGTTTTTCTATTATGTGCCAGTTGGTATATTTGGCTATCGCTGCATCTAAACCCACATTTTTTCAAGTTACGATAGCTTTGCATTATGTTTTTGTTTTTGTTTTTTGTTTTGGTACTGAGGATTTAACCCAGGGGTGTTCAACCAGTGAGCCACATCTCCAGCCCTTTTTTATATTTTATTTAGAGATAGGTTCTTGCTGAGCTGCTAAGTGTCTCACTGAATTGCTGAGGCTGGCTTTGAACTCATGATCCTCCTATCCTAGCCTCCCAAGCATCTGGGATTACAGGCATGCACCACAGCATCCAGTTTGCATTATGTTTTGATATCCATTGGAGCAAATCATCCTACCTGAGGAACCAAGCTTCATGCCACATTTCTTTGTGTCATTTTTTCAGCCCCAATCCTAGGCAATTATGAAGGCTTTACTCCTCATGAGGGAACTCTACCCCCATACACACACCAGACTTAGGACACAAGTGTAAGCTGCCTGGTACCGAAACCCGGGAAAAAATCTCAGAGGCAGAGTTAAGCTTTTACTACTTTTACTTCTACTTTCTTAGAGCTTAGAGAGGGAAAGAAAGATTTTTAGAGAGAAAGATTAAAGCGAGCTTTTCTTCTTGTCTTCTTAGCTTAGAGTCTTAGTTAGAAAGATAGAAAGATAGAGCTTCTTAGCTTAGAGTCTTAGTTAGAAAGATAGAAAGATAGAGCTTAGCTTAGAGAAAGATTTGAGCTTCTTTCTTCTCTCTTCTTTCTTCCTTCTTTCTTCTGTCTTCTGTCTTCCTTGGGAGCCTCGGCCTAACTCTGCCAGTCATTACTTCTATCTGGTTTCTCTTCTGTAACCGCTCTGCCTACGTTCTGGCCGCTCTGATTCTTCTGACCGACCGAGTGACTGCCCGGCTGACTGAATTCTCCGTTCTCCTCACTCGGACTGCTTTCACCCAGTTATATACCTTCAGGTTTGCGGGTGCCTACAGGTGCGTCACATACATATCAGGTGGAACCTATGGCTTCCAGCTAGCTACAACAGCCCTTCCTAATTAGGGCTCCTTCACACAAGGAGGGAATTGCAATCAAGGATGGAGACCCTCCACCCCTCAGCCAACCATACTGTTAGGCATATCTACATTCCTAGCCCAGACACCCCATTTGGAAGCTTTTTTCCTGGGGCCTTTCCCAAGTAAGTCTGCCAACACACACTTATTGTGACCAGAGAAACTTGACATTTTTCTCCACTCTGATTCAGTACTTATTACTTTCCTACTCCTAACATTTTCCCCTTATCCTCCTCATGGCCCTTAGGTCCACAAAGTGGCTGGTGGCTCTGATTTGAGGCTTTCTGAGATGATCCCCACATCTTACCCTGGTTGGCATATTTCCATAGGCAAGAATGGTACATTATTGAAAGCTAGCACTTTCTTCTGTTGAATCTCTTGCTAATGGCTCTCACAGGGATTAAAGATTTGAATAAGCCGGGCACAGTGGCGCATGCCTGTAATCCCAGCACTTTGGGAGGCTGAGGCAGGAGGATCGCTAGTTCAAAGCCAGCCTCAGCAATGGTGAGGCACTTAGCAACTCAGTGAGACCCTGTCTCTAAGTAAAATACAAAAAAGGACTGGGGATGTGGCCCAGTAGTCGAGTGCTCCTGAGTTCAATCTCCGGTACCCAAAAAAAAAAAAAAAAAAAAAAAAAAAAAAAGATTTGAATAGTACTTTATTATTTTAGCCTGTTTTACATAATCACTCCCAATTCCTATCGGCTCAGCCCTCTCCAGATCAGATCACCTCTTAACACTAGCTTCTCTCCTATTTCAGAAGTATCCTAACTGTTCTTGGCCCTTTGCCAAGAACATTTAACTTTTTAAATGAACTGTCTATCAAATTCTACCCAATCCTAAAAAATATAGGAAGTAGTTTATTAAGATTATAAAGAATCTACCTTGAAGAATCAATATTGTTACATGAGTCTCAATGCATGAAAATGGTTTCATTTCTTTAGAGTCTTATTTAATTTTTCTCAACAGTATTTTATTGTTTTCTATGTAGAGTCTTCTATATCTTTGTTAGATTTATTCCTAGGCATTTGGTAGTTTTTCCATGTAATTGTTAGTGGAATCATTTTTTAAATTCTTACTTTATGTTTACAGAGACTTTTATTTTTATATATAACTACCTAGTATTCTAATAATTTATATTTTAAAACTCTTGGGTTTTTTATATGGCACTTGCAAATAATGACAGTAATTTTTTTCCCCATCCAATCTTGATACTTTTTGCCCTTCCTTTATTATATGAGAATAACTTCTAATACTATGATAAAAAAAAAAAAAAAGGAAGTGATAGCTGGCATCCTTGTCTGGAAGGCATGCTGTTACCTCAGCTGTAGGTTCCCCTTGGCAGTGTCCCATCTTGACATTAGCTTTCTCCCATACCTCTAACATTTTTGAGACTTTAGAGATTCCAAATCTATGCTAACCGTTTACTTCCTGGGCTACATATTCAGTGAAGGAGAAATAATTTCTGAGAGTTACCAGTTTCTTATGCTTAAAATAAATCATTTTCCCATCTGTTACACTCAGTCCCTATGCCCTTCTAATGGATCTGGTTTTAGTAAGATACAGTCAGTTCTTGTTATTCATGGTAGTGGTATTCTATAAAGTTTCTGTAAACACTGAATTAATGAACTGTTGTTCCTAAAGGAATACAAGGTTAGAACCCCGTGGCCCTCTATTTACATTTTCAGTAATCAAAATGTCATTTGTATTGTGCATGTCTATTTGCCAGCATCCTTGTAAAATTACCATCAGTTTTGGAAAACAGCTCTTCAGTATAACCCTTTTCCTATATAACACTAAACAGGTATTTTAAAAATTATTCCACTGCTGCCTGATCTGCAGAACCTGCAGCACCTGCAAATCTAACATTTTCCACACTATTGATGTGTACTGGCCAGCACTAACTGAGAAGGTTTAACATTTTTTCCTGACCCTTATTAGAAGACCCATAAATTTTCTTGACTTTTTCAAATAAGGTCTGCATCCTCAAAACAATGCTACCCATTATTTTTTCTTTAAAAACTCAGTTGTTAGCTTATGAATTCACAAATTTAGCCACTTTTTCTTAGCTTTGTCACACACTATACATATTACTTTAGCACTTTCTAGGCCTGATATGCAGACTGACAAATTTGCTCTTCCCTTTTCTGGATATACCAAGTTGTTAATTCACTAATGTTATAGTCATACCTACATAACTACAACTTAAATATGAATAAACATTATCTAACACATTTTCTCTGCAAGACATGTTTACCTACACATAGGAACACTAGATAGCACTTTGGCACCATACTTGGGGGTCATTTTAAATAGCAGTATTACCCACAAAAAAATGCAAAACAACATGGGATTAGTTATGCCTCAAAAGGACACTTGTTTATGGTATGAGAGCTAAAACAAGAAGGCAGAGTATTGCTTTGTTCAATCTCTTCAGTTGGTATTTTAGTTCCCTAGGGATATTGTTAAAAACTACCATAAACTTCATGGCCTAATGATAGAAATTTATTGTTATACTTTTCTGAAGGACAAAAGTCCAAAATCAGCATGTAGGCAGGGCTGTACTCCCTCTGAAAATTCCAGGGGATATCCTTTCTGGGCTCTTGCTGCTTCCAAAAATTCCTTGGGTTGTAGCCACATTGCCTAAGTCTCAGCTTTTATCTTCACACTGGCCTTTGCTTCCTCTCTGTCTTCTCTTATAAGGCTCCTTGTCAGTAGCTAAATAATGCAGGATGATCTCAGAGTGAATCATAACTTAATTATTATCTGTTTTGAGATCATATACTTAATTATCTGTGAAAACCCTTTTTTTCAAATAAGGTCACATTCGTAAGTACTAGGAGTTTAAACATGGACATAATTTTTTGGAGGAACACCATTCAAGTTACTACAGATGGTAAATTTCTCTCCCTTCAGAGATTAATTGATTAAGACAATTGAGCACTGAAGTCTGGAAATTAAGACAAAATCACCAAGCTGGGTCTCAATTTGAACAAAAAAGTAAGGGACACAGACCAACACAGACCAGATATTTTCTGATACCTTTTCCAGCTTTGAGATTTTTATAATCTCTTTGAGTACATATAAAATACCTCATTGATGGGATGACCTTTTCATTCATCTGCTGTTTTGTATGTTATTACATTCACAGATCTTGAATAGTATTGAGATTTGCTCCCTAGTCACACACTGTTCGGGGTGGGGCTCCTGAAGAATGTTACTGTTTAGTCTTCAGGGCATTACCCTCTGAATTGGACTTCTGGAAAACTCTGTTTTACTTTTTACATCTTACTTCTTCTGTTTTATTATTACTACTAATAATATTAGCAACCATTTATTGATACCTACTCTGTTCCAGGTACTTTTTCTGACTATATTTACATTATTTCATTTAAAAGTGCATGTGCTTTATTTAGAAAAACAAAACTGAAAAAAAAAATAATGCTCTAAATATCCATTTTGAGAATGTTAAAGGAGAAGAAGAAGGCAGAAGGAGAGGAAGAAGAAAGAGGAGAAGAAAAGAAGAAGGCAAAGGAGAAAAAAAAAAAAAACCAGGAAAATAAACCCAAGAAAGCAGAAGGAAGAAAATACTAAAGATAAGGGCAGAGGTTAATGAAAAAGTATATTACTTAAAACTTTTAGATATAAATAGCTGTGTTTTGGATAGATTCTCTGTATAGGCTACTCTCATATGTTATATTTGAACCCCCCTTTCTGCCTTCAGGAAAAGGGTACTCATTACACGATCTGCCTGCTCTTTCAGGTGGTGAGTTCTGACCTTAAAGAAGGAGTCTGTTTCAAAACAGAGTTTTCCAGAAGTCTAATTCAGAGGGTAATGCCCTGAAGACTAAACAGAAACATTCTTCAGGAGCCCCACCCTGAAAAAGTTTGAATAATTTGCCCAAGTGAAGGGGAACACCCTTTGAGTTAGCACATGAGAAAGAGCCTCAATCCAAGAAGAATATTGCTCATAGCTTAAACCAACACACCTGGGAGAATTCACTCCTGCCAGTGCTCTGGAGTAGAAACTCTCCATTCACCTTGCATTTAATTTTCACCTTCAACTGTAATTAAAAGAAGCAATCTCTCAATGTAAAATGAGTGGAAAAATCATTGGATTGAAAGTATCCCTTCCTAATAACATAAATCCTAGCACATATCAGCAACCCTGACTTAAACACCAGCACATCCAAACTGGGAGAAAACCCATGAATATCCTCAGCCTGGAAAGGGATCCCATGAGAGTGAAGAGTGTGGCAAAAACTTCAAATACTGAAAACATCTTTTCAGAATCAGCTTGCATATCATTAAACATAAACAAGTTTGTTTTAGACAGGAGCCTTATCTATGTCATGAGTGTGGGAAAGCTTTGAAGCTCTGTGACAACTTCATCAAACATCAAAGAACCTACACTGGAGAAAAAACCCTGTGAGTGTGAAGAATAGAGAAAAGGGGCCATTGTGGTTCAACTCTGGACACCCACTGAAGAATACCATATAAATGTAGTATGTGGGAGGGAATGCCCTCAGTTGGAAGCCAGCACTTATCACCAGAAAACCCATACATGTAAAGTGGGAAGGCCATCACTAAAAGCTCAATCTTATGTATCAGAAATGTATATAATTACTTTAACTGACATTATTTTATGAAATTAAAGACAAGACTTACTAGAAGAAGACTGTCATGTCATTTCATAGGCAGAGTTGAGAAATTTTTGTAACAGATCTCTATGAACATATATTTGGTTTTCTGTCATAAAGGTAGAGTAAGGTAAGTCTTTATAGCTAATCACAACCTTGGATATTATATTATTTGTTATATTGGGCTTCTTTGTTTGGATTTCATGATAATTAAAATAATTTTCTGAGAATAATTTTGGCTTTGATTCCTGGGACCCAATAAGTGTGTCACTCGTTCTCTTTTTCTTCCTATGGTCAGTTGATCTAAGAGATGCCACAAATAAATATCTATGTTTTGGCAAGCCATTTCACAAAATTTACTATCCCTATGTTAAAATCAAACAAACAAACAAAAAGATGTAGAAAGGTGGGTAGATTGTGTGAAACCCTGTGATATGCTGGAAAACAGACCATATTTGCCTTGTTCATATTTGACTCAACATATAGAATAATGTGATACAGTGAAGGCCATCAAGATATGCTTGTTGAATGACTATTCACAGGGTTCTATTTATGGGTTGCTGTCAATTCATCCTAAAGAGGGGTTCTTTAATAGTTTGCTGTAGGCCTCTGCCCTTTTCCAAGACGACATCAGTGGATGACCTTGGGTGCTCAGAATCGATTGATTATGAACTTAGTTCAGGGCACACCATAATCATTGGTTTGTGTGCACCCATACTTTCATATTTACGTATTTTATTTTGCTTTTCCTCTTTACACTCATCCTAATCCATTCCCTCCTCCAAACCCAGCCATCATTAAATGTTTACTTTACAACCCAGTCTTTGTGTTCTGTTATTCTGCTTTTGGGGAGCTATTCATGTTACTATGTGCAGGTCTAATTCATTCCTTCCTTTAATGACTGTACAGTGTTGTCATTTATTCATATCTCTAATGAAGGCCATTTTGACTTTTAATCAACGCTTTAGTCTTGCTGTCAACACCCGTAAGAATGTTTTTCTGGGACACACACACGAGTGAAACTGATAGATTCTAGGTATGCACAGTGTTGATTTCACGGTCATGTAATGTTCTTGTCCCTTGTGAACTCAAAGATCTGCATCTTGTCCATTCTGTGATATCACCTTTTCTACATGGGTTCTTGAGAGCAATGAACAACGAAATCAGCCAGGCACACTGTCATCTGCTGGCAGCCTGGGGTGAGGGGAATCTTCAAGGTAAGAATGAAGTAATTGCAACTTCAAAAATAATGCCTGACTTTTCAGGATCCAGTGAGGCAAACTGACTTTTTAAATTAAGATATAATATAATTTAAAAGACATATATCAAACCATGCTGTGAGTTAAGCAGAAATTCAATCTTTTTCCCTTCTTCCTAAGAACACCATCCCAGAAAAAAAGAGCAGCAAGTGCAAAGTTGCTGACATTGGGAAAAAAAAGCAAGGCCAGTGAGAATAATGGAGTCAGAGGTTTAAGAGGAGAGAGCATATAGAAATGAACTTATAAGTCAACTTACTGACTTTGAGCTTTCTTGAATGAAACAAGCTATTGTGGGATTTTGAGCAAAACATGTCTTCAGTTTTTAAAGTATTCCTCCAGCTACTTTGATAAGAAGAGACCAAACAGAGCAAGAATAGAAGCTTGAAGAACAATTAGGAGCTATTGACATAATCTAAGCAGGAAATGATGGTAACTTGGAAAGGGGTGACAGCAGAGGTGTGAGATGTGATTAGATTCTGGACATACATTGAATGTAGTGCCAAGAGGATTTGCCAATGGATTTGATAAAAGGAGTTCAAAAGAAAAAGAAGCAAGGACTCTTACGTGTTTTGACACTGAGCAACTGGAAGAATGGAGTGTTTTTTATTTTCAAATTTATTTTTTATTCTAAGTTGTTAAAAATGACAGCAGAATGTATTACATTTCATATTATACTTGTAGAGCACATTTTTACATATCTCTGGTTGTATACAAAGTATATTCACACCATTTGTGACTTCATACATGCACTTAGGGTAATGATAGCCATCTCATTCTACCATCTTTTTTTTTTCTTGACCCTTTTGCCCCCTCCATTCCCCTCCCTCCCCATTGGCCATTCTAGTGTTCCTCTAATCCTCCTATGTTCCCCATCCCAGCCCGACTGTAAATCAGCCTCCTTATGTTGCAAGTGGAACACATAGTAGTCCAACAGGGTCCAGGAAGGTGAGTGTGACCGCGAAAACACCATGCCGGGAGCCAGGTTCAGTGACACAGACTCCAGTTTAATGCGGAAATAGAGCGCTTTTATACATCCACAGACAAAGAAGGCAAATAGCCAACAGCAATGAATACAGCAAGTTTGCGAATGTGTAGCAAGTAGATAGCCGCTCTTTTCATGGTTTCTTAATCTACTCTGGGCTGGGATGTACTGAACTTTGCTCCTTTTCATGACAGAAGAAACAAGAAAGAAACATTCTCGTTTTCAAGCAATGTTTCTTTTCTATCTATTCTAAACCTCTTGGCAGAACATTCCGTTTGCAGACACGCCCCATCCAAGGGTGACAAGTGCCTTGTTTGCAAAAACTCCTGAACCCCTCTTGTTTCTTCTCTATCTGTTCTACACCTCTTGGCAGAACGTTCCGTTTGCAGACACGCCCATCAAGTACCACCAAGCGCCTCGTTTGCAAGAACGACTGGAGTCACTACTTTTGATTCTTTACATCCCAACTTACAGGAGAAGAGGAAGTGTCTTTAGCCAGTGTGCTTTGAAGGGAGCTTGGCTCACAGCAGAGGTGTGCCTCTAGCTTCTGAGAGGATGCAGGTGTGCCTGCTCCATAGTCAAGCATCCTCCTTCAGTGCCATACACATGGCCTGAGGAATTCCTTCATCCTTATATCAGAGAAAACATTTGGCATTTGGCTTTTTGGGATTGGCTAACTTCACTTAGCATTATATTCTCTAACTCCATCCATTTACCTGCAAATGCCATGATTTTATTCTCTCTTATTGCTGAGTAATACTCCATTGTGTGTATATACCACATTTTCTTTATCTATTCATCTACTGAAGGGCATCTGGGTTGGTTCCACAGTTTAGCTATTGTGAATTGTGCTGCTATAAACATTGATGTGGCTGTGTCCCTGTAGTATGCTGTTTTTAAGACCTTTGGGTATAGACCGAGGAGTGGCATAGCTGGGTCATAAGGTGGATCCATTCCAAGTTTTCCAAGGTATCTCCATATTGCTTTCCATATTGGCTGCACCATTTTGCAGTCCAACCAATAATGTATGAGTGTGCCTTTTTCTCCACATCCTCGCCAACATTTATTGTTGTTTGTGCTCTTAATAGCTGCCATTCTGGTGGGTGTGGCAGGGATGCCCTCTTCCACCACTTCTATTCAACATAGTAATTGAAATGCTGGCCATAGCTGAAGGAGCCCTAATTAGGAAGGGCTGTTGCAGCTAGCTGGAAGCCATAAGTTCCACCTGATATGTATATGACGCACCTGTAGGCACCCGCAAATAACCGGGTGAAAGCGGTCCGAGTTAGGAGAACGGAGAATTCAGTCAGCCGGGCAGTCACTCGGTCGGTCAGAAGAATCAGAGCGGCCAGAACGTAGGCAGAGCGGTTACAGAAGAGAAACCAGATAGAAGACAGAAGAGAAACCAGATAGAAGAAGTAATGACTGGTCAGAGTTAGGCCGAGACTCCTGAGGAAGACAGAAGACAGAAGACAGAAGAAAAGAAGAAGGAAGAAAGAAGAGAGAAGAAAGAAGCTCTAATCTTACTCTAAGCTAAGCTCTACTCTAAGCTCTATCTTTCTCTCTGAGAAGCTAAGAAGAAGCTCTATCTTTCTTTCCCTCTCTAAGCTCTAAGAAAGTAGAAGTAAAAGTAGTAAAAGCTTAACTCTGCCCCCGAGAGTTTTTATCCCGGTTTACGGTACCAGGCAGCTTACAAATGGTGGTCCGTCCGGGGCTCGGCAGGCAGAGAAGAAAAGCTAAGAAATAAGGAGAGCAATGAAAAAGCATAGCCTCAGACTCAGTTGAGACCAGCAAAAAGAGTAGAAACAAGAGAGCAGAGCCTCTGACTCAGTTGAGGCCAGTTAAGAATTAAGCCGAAGCAGAGTAGCTGGCCAAAAGCCATAAAAAATAAAGAAGCCAGAAAAGCTATACAGAGAAAAAGCCTTGAGCTTTAGCAAAAGAAAAAAGCCATGAGCTTAAAAGAAAATAGAGAATTAAAAAAAAAGCCATTGAGCTTTGGCAAGAAAGCCATAAAGAAAAATAAAGAAAAAAAAAAAAAAAAAAAAGGCAAAGCCGCTTATGCAATTGTAATTAAGCTGAAGCAGAGTAGCCAGCGAAAAGCCAAAGCGAGCCGGCCAAAAGCCATAAAAAAAATAGAGAAAAAGCCTTGAGCTTTAGTATAAAGAAAAAAGCCATGAGCTTAAAAGAAAATAGAGAATTAAATAGCATGGTAAAAACCATGCAGAAAAAAAGCCATTGAGCTTTGGCAAGAAAGCCATAAAGAAAAATAAAGAAGAGGAAAAAAAAAAAAAAAAGTCAAAGCCGCTTATACAATTGTGCTTAACTAAGTGCGTTAGCTGCTCCTCAGCAGTAGGCTTCCTTAAAGCCGCAGCACCTTCTCAAAAAGGGCTCAAATATCCACCCTTTCAAAAATAAAAGGTGAAAAGCTAGGTAGGGAAAATAAAATAGAAAGCACCTTTTTAAACTAAAGGGAAGGAATATGAAGGAGCCCTAATTAGGAAGGGCTGTTGCAGCTAGCTGGAAGCCATAAGTTCCACCTGATATGTATGTGACGCACCTGTAGGCACCCGCAAATAACCGGGTGAAAGCGGTCTGAGTTAGGAGAACGGAGAATTCAGTCAGCCGGGCAGTCACTCGGTCGGTCAGAAGAATCAGAGCGGCCAGAACGTAGGCAGAGCGGTTACAGAAGAGAAACCAGATAGAAGACAGAAGAGAAACCAGATAGAAGAAGTAATGACTGGTCAGAGTTAGGCCGAGACTCCTGAGGAAGACAGAAGAAATAAAAGTAGTAAAAGCTTAACTCTGCCTCCGAGAGTTTTTCCTCCCGGTTTTCGGTACCAGGCAGCTTACACATAGCAATAAGACAGATGAAAGAAATTAAAGAGATACAGATAGGTAAAGTAGAACTCAAATTATTATTTGCTGATGATATGATTTTATACCTAGAAGACCCAAAAAATTCCACCAGAAAACTTCTAGAACTCATAAATGAATTCAGCAAAGTAGCAGGATACAAAATCAACACCCATAAATCTAAGGCATTTCTATATATCAGTGACAAATCCTCTGAAAGGGAAATGAGGAAAACTACCCCATTTACAATAGCATCAAAAAAAAAAAAAATAAAATACTTGGGAATCAACTTAACCAAAGATGTGAAAGACCTCTATAATGAAAACTACAGAACACTAAAGAAAGAAATTATGGAAGACCTTAGAAGATGCAAAGATCTACCCTATTTTTGAATAGGCAGAACTAATATTGTCAAAATGACCATACTACCAAAAGCACCATACAGATTTAATGCAATGCCAATCAAAATCCCAATGACATTCCTCATAGAAATAGAAAAAGCAGTCATGAAATTCATCTGGAAAAATAAGAGACCCAGAATAGCTAAAGCAATCCTTAGCAAGAGGAGTGAAGCAGGTGGCATCACTATACCAGACCTTAAATTATACTACAGAGCAATAGTAACAAAAACAGCATGGTACTGGAGTGGTTTTAAAAGTGGTGGAGAGATGCATTTGCAGCAGTTTGTTTTATTTTTTAACAAAACTTTGGGGTATCAGTACCTCACAGACTGTTTAAGAAAAGATACCAGTACCTCTTTGGTTTAAGAAAAAGAAAGGGACTCTCTTGGAATGGCCTCTGCCCCTCAGTCAAGAAATATTCTGCAGTAACACCTGGCTGAGTCCCAGGTGAAAGCCATTTGTCATAGGCAGTTTCCTTCTCCTTCCACCCTAGGCACTGCTAAAAATCAAGGATTTAATAAAGCAGTATTTTTCTCACCTGAATTTTTAATAGGACTTAAAGAGCTGAAGAACCTGAAATTACCTGGTCAAAACTTACAAAATGTCAGCTACTCCAGATTCCTCAGAAGGTTATGTTACACTGGTTCTAGCTTCCATATCCATAGTTTCTCAGGAAATATGATTCATAGTGTATTCTTATCTTGCCTTATAAAGAACTTTAATCCAATGAGTGTATGTAAATGTTCCCTGAAGTTAAAATGTTAAAATAGAAATCAGCTGAAATCACTTTTCTAATTCTCTACTAGAATTCTGTTTCTGGCAATGTCAGACAAGCTAATATGGATAAACTCTCCCACTGAAAAGTTGAAAAGCTAGGCAAAATGCCTTTAAACATTACCTGATTCAGGGGTAAGAATTGTATGATTCTTACATGGTAGATTGTATGCTTAGCATGTATGAAACCCTTGGTTCAATCCCCAACACAAAAAACAAGAATAATAAAAATTACCTAAAGGCATTAGAGAACTAACTAGAGAATGAAAGATTATTATGTGAGAAGGGCATGAAGTCCAAAGAAGGCAAACCCTGGGTTTGGGGCCCTTTTTCTTTTAGGTTATCTTCTAATTCTGGGAGGGGGACCTGGAATGGGTAGGTTCACAGAGAGAAAAAATACCAAAATTGGATTCTTGGGACTGAGAAGAAGGTGATGAGTCAGAGGTCAGGATTGATAAACTGATTTTGGTATATGGGACCCATAGTCAGCACTTTAAAGGTGAACCAGACTTAGGCTCTTCCAGGGTGCTGAAACAACTTTGAATTTTCTCAATCCCTATAATTACATTTAAGTAATCTCACAGTGCTAAAGCATCAACTACCTGGAAGTCTGCTCTGTGAGGAAATATTTTGACTTTCAACTTACTTCTATAAAAAATTTTTTGCAAAAAGAAAATTTAAAACTAAGCACATGAGGAGAAAAATAATAAAACCAACAGAAGCAACAGCTAATAGAAACCCACCCAATGGGAATGCAGAATTAGTTGTCATACAGATATTTAAATATGTATGCAATGTTCAAATATAAAAGATAAGATTAAGAATTTTAACACAAGGCCGGGTGCGGTGGCGCACGCCTGTAATCCCAGCACTTGGGAGGCTGAGGCAGGAGGATCACAAGTTCAAAGCCAGCCTCAGCAATGGCGAGGCACTTGGCAACTCAGTGAGACCCTGTCTCTAACAAAATACAAAAAAGGGCTGGGGATGTGGCCCAGTGGTCAAGTGCCCATGAGTTCAATCCCCAGTACAAAAAAAAAAAAAAAGAAGAAGAAGAAGAAGAAGAAGAATTTAAATACAAGGAACAATGAGAACCAGATGGAAAATCTGAAATTGAAAAATAATAAGTGATTCAGTGGATACTGCAGCAGATAAAACTCAGCTAAAGAAAAAATTAGTGAACTTAATAGTTGAGAAGAAAATATCTAGAATGAAGCACAAAGGGACAAAAAGGATGGACTATATAGGAAAGGGATGAAAGAGAAAACAGATCCAAAATATTTGTAATTAATGTTATAGGATAAATGAGATTGGAGCAGACACAATATTTGAAGAGATCATAGCTGAGAGCTTTCTAAAATTTATTAAATAACAAATAAAAATCATATCTGGATAAAGCTTAGTAAAATTGCTAAATATGAAGCACAGAAATGTCTTAAAAGCAACAGGAAATAAAAGTGCCTTCAAAGAAATAACAATTGGATTGACAGTCAATAAAGAGTCAAATCCAAAAAACACTGAGATGTCTTCACTGTGCAGAAAGAAAATAACTGCCAACACAGAATTCTGTGATTAGCAAAAATTTCATTCAAGAATAAAGACAGAAACAAAAGCAAGAGAAATCATTGCAGACATGCCCTCAGAAAGAGAGCATTCAAGAGAATTCAGCACACAGAAGGAAAATATTTCTACTTGGAGGATTGGAAATGTAAGAAGTCATAAACAAAATGATAAATAGATGGGTAAATTAGACAAATCTTGATTGTATAAAACAAATATATCTTATAGGGTTTTAAAGTCTGTGGTATAGCAAACTGGGGCTATAGCTCAGCGGCAGAGCACTTGCCTAGCATGCATAAGGCACTGGGTTCAATCCTCAGCATCACACAGAAACAAACTAAAGGCATCCTGTCCATTTATAACTACAAAAGAAAAATTTTTTTAAAGTCTGTGGTATAGGGGGCTGGGGTTGTGGATCAGCAGTAGAGCACTCACCTAGCACACACGAGGCGCTGGGTTCAATCCTCAGCACCACATTAAAATAGATAAAGGTATTGTGTCCAACTATGACTGAAAATATATATATATATATATATATATATATATATATATATATATATATTTAAAAGTCTATGCTATACCAGAATAAAGTGTTATATGTTGGAAAAATAACAACGGATTTAAATATCCCTGAGGTTCTTACATTATCTGTGAGGTTGTGAAATAACCAATTACTATATGAATGCAGGTTGTATAATCTCAGGTTAACCACTACAAGAATAGCAAAGAGTATATATTTGCCAAGTTAATTCGGGGAGGAGGGTGTTTGAAAATGAAACAATTAATTCTAAAGATAAACACTGAACATGTTATGAAATAGCATTTATTAAATTATAACATTAAACTGTAATATTAAATATATGTGGACTAAATGCTTCATTTAAAAGACAATTGTTTAAATTGGCTTTTCTTAAATAGCCCTGCTTAATAAGAGGCACATTTTGATCATAAGGATGTGGAAATGTTGAAAATAAAAAGATGTATCATGCAAACACCAAAAGAGTTGATAAAGTTATTTCAACATCAGATAATGTAGACTTTAATGGCCTAAATTTATTTAAATACACAAAATGACAGAAGGATACAAAGCAGAATAGAAAAACTGTTGTTCATAGAGAGAAAATGTAGCATGCCTCTTTTGATTACTAACAGAATAGACAAAGTTTTACAAAACAGTAAGTGTATTTAGAAGAGTTGAGAGATTTTTTTTTAAATGGTGGATCAGAGGAACCCACAGTGTCATACTAGCTCCCCAAGAGTGAATTAAAGCAGCAGTTTTGTAGAGGCAGACTGAGGTAAGGAAATGGTAGGCAAAAGCAGGAGGACAACTCTAGCAACCAGAAGAAAACCAAAAATATCGGTTTCTAGAATAGAAATAAAATTTTAAATATGCCCAGTGTTGAGCATAGTGTAGCTCAGTGGGGAAAAGGAAATACTTCTCCAAGAAATCTGTTGCCACCGGAAAGGGATTGCAGCCTGGAACGGCAGAGCCACGGGAAGGAGTCCGGAGACAGGATGGAGATGAAAAAAATTCTTTAATCTTTCTGTCTCTGTCTCTTGTAATTTCTAACACCACATACACACTCTCACAAGAAACCAAGGCACCTACTCTTACAAAGAAACTACAATATATCTATACAATAGCGATAACCCTGTCCTTTCTCTCTCTCTGGTCTCATCCCATGCGCCCGAGCAGGAATGGCGCTAGCTCGATCTGCTGAGTCACTGCTCAAATCTCTCGAGATCCTGGGCCAAGTCCCGTGAGACTACGGAAGGCGACAATGCCCAAAAATGTCTATGGCCCGTAGTCAACCGCAATCTTAGCTATCTCCCCAAACAGGGCTCCTGCATTTCCCCCCTTTTGTTTTAAAAGAGGGGATGCTCTAGGACGTCTATGTGCAACCAACATTCTTACCTGTCATCGGATAATCAAGGCTGTGCCCTTGACTCCTGTCTTAGGTTGATACGTCGGCCACATGAGACTGTCCCGTGCGACTGTGCCTGTCTTAGGTTGTCCCCCTCTGGGGATCTTACCCGTCATTGGCTAACCAGCCATCCAATGGAGCCCTTTAGGATCGACTGTGAAAGATGACTAACAGCCGTCCAATTGGGAGGAGATGCTGCGGCTTTAAGGCAACAAGCCTTTTGGTGATGAGCCAAATTGCATAGCATATCAAATTCTTTAAACAAATCAGCTGCCCTAAGTTCTATCAAGTAACACAGTGAGTTCTCTAAACAAATACCCGCAAGGTACTGTCCCATGAAGTCCCAAACAATGAAAGATCAAAATGTCCACTTGTTATAACACGTAGATCTAGGAGGCCCCATGCATGCAGAGCAGAGGCCACACTGCTGGTGAGGTTGTTTGACATTTGAGCAGCAGGGATGCTTGCAGTGACCATGATCCCTGCAGCTGTAGCAGCAGCCATCTTTTTTATGTGTAGACAATGCCACCGGCAAATCTTCAGGGCCCGCTACCTAGAGACTCAAGCATCAATTATTAAAGGAAAGGCAGTGCTATTCTAGCACTGAGTCAAGAGGCGAGTTGTCAAACTAAAAAATAGAATTATTAGATTAGAAAAATAAGTTGATTTCTGCTCACACACATTGCAGCCTGAGCTCCCACAAACATAAGCTGGCAAAATATCATATTTAGAACAAAACAAAGAAAGACTGAGGGTAATTACTGCATTAAAGATAGATTAAAGAAAAACTAAAAGCACTTTGGAGAAATAATTTGTTAGCTGGAACTCTCGAGTTTCTGCATACACAGCAGTCCTTTACCTGTTGAAATAATTGAAATTAATCATTTATTAAACAAATGAAGTTAATAACAAATAAGCAACCTCATGTCGAAACACCAAAATATCAGGTTATACAGCACTAGTCATATTTTTTGCTAAAGAGAAGTCCCTGGGACACCTATAAAAGAAAATTGAAGGTAACTTCACTTATTAAATTATTTACCCAATTTGAATACTCTTAAACTTAAATGAATTAGAGTTATTTGGATATATATATATTCACAAGCGCTTTGTTATTTTTGATGTCACACTGGACAGACAGACACACATACAAACATATATTTGTGACGTCACATTAACATGAAATTTAGACAAATACACAGACATAAACACATATATAAAAAGTAAAAAAAAATACAATTGTGTGCACACTAAAGAGAGATCTCTTCGTCCCAGCCGGGAGGAATGACACTTAAGTTGTGACATATTTTGAAGGACTCTTTTAAGGGAATCATTCCATATCTTCATCATGGTCCTCTTGATTTTGTACCTTTTTTATTAGTCTTGATTCCTCAACAACTTCATCTTGATCCTTTTGATGTGATACCTGCTTTATTAATCTAGATGGTATCCATATTGGAGAGGATTCATGCTTTGGAAAGACACAAACAGATCCTCTCCCCCAAATTAATACTGGATATGGACCCTTCCATGTACCTGAAAGAACATCCTTCCAGTAAACCAAAGGTTTATGTTGTTGATGTGGGTTCCAATGTCTGTCTCTAGCAGAATAACCATCAGAGTCTAAAGTTAAAAAATTTAAAGTAAACAGGGCAACTGCCAATCTGTCCTTAAGATTTTTCCAGTTTCCTTCTTTCTGTTTTAACAACATAACTTTTAGTGTGCGGTTTGCTCTTTCAATAATGCCCTGACCCTGAGGATTGTATGGGATGCCTGTTTTATGGGATATGTTGAATTTTGCGCAAACCTGTTTGAAAGATGAGGATGTATAAGCGGGACCATTATCTGTTTTAAGCATTTTGGGGATGCCCAATGCAGCAAAAGCTTGTAAACAATGAGATGTGACATCTTTAACTTTTTCTCCAGAATGTAAGGAAGCAAAAATTATGCCTGAGCATGTATCTATGGTTACATGAATAAATCGCAATTTTCCAAAGCTTGGCTCATGAGTAACATCATCTGCCACAAATGATTGGGCATTAATCCTCTAGGGTTAACACCAAAATGAGGATTGGGCAAATGTATCATACAAGATTTACAATCTTTTACAATTGTTCTGGCTTGCTCCTTTGTGATTTTAAACCTACGTTGCAAGGTGGTGCTGTTGACGTGAAACTGGGAATGAAATAAAGTAGCTTGTTGTAGCACTGAAAGTATAAATATTGTTTTTGTAAGTTCATCAGCCATTTGATTACCTTCATGGAGGGGGCCAGGCAAATTAGTATGTGCTCTAATATGGCCTACAAATAGATGTTCTTCCACCAAGCTTAAGAAAAACTGATGCTGACCATCATATCCACAATCAAAGCAGAAAAGCTAAGGTGGCTGGAGAGAGAACCAGAACTTCTTGGCAAAGGTGACTGGAGCTTCATGGGCACAGGTGGTTGGAGAGGGGAAGCACTAACAACTTTAAGAGTCTTGTTATATGGAATTGATTGTCATGCATGCTTGAGTTTGTTAGAATGAACCCAAGTACTATGTATAACCATAAAGCTCTAATAGAGCAAGAGAAAGATAGAGACTTGTTGTTTGGACTTTCCAAGTCAGCAGACTAGGAATTACTGCAGTTTACCATTGTTTTTTCAGAAAGCACTATTTTTTTTGTCCTGTATTTGATATGATTACTTTTGAATATCCAAGGACAAATAACTACTTAAGACTGTACTTTTAACTGAATTGGTGGATGCCCATATGAGAGCCAATATAAGCATGAAAGAAACACTGGAACTCAATCTGGGGAAAAATTTGACCAGTTGATCAATCTACAGAGTGGACAAGAGGCACTTCCATTTTGAAATTGGAAGGCTGATCTCTGGGACAAGGAGTGTGGATGATGAGGTCACATGGAAAGCACTACCTCCCCCAAGCACAGAAATGGCTGGAAGATAGAGTGGTGCTCCCACACACCTCCCCAGCATACAGACAGAGACTCTTGGAACTAGGCTTACAATTGAACCCTGATCAGACTACAGACAGAGTAGGTAAAGGAGCACAACTAGATTTACTCCTACACATACACACACACACACACACACACACACACACACCAGACACAACAAACCATTTTGAGAGTGAAAGATGCCCATACTCCTCCACCAGAGATTGCCAGGCAAGGAGACATAGCTTCACCTAACAAGTTTGGCAATTGGGGTCTGAACTAGAAACTGCAGTGTAGAAGATTTGCATCATGGAAACTTCCTCCAGGTTAGAAGTTTCTAAAATTGAAAAACAAGATACAAGACTTTGCCAGGCATGGTGACACAGGACCTCAGGAGTCTGAGGCAGGAAGATTGCAAGTTCAAAGAGCCAGACTCGGCAACTTAACAAGTCCCTGTCTCAAAAACAAAAAATTTAAAAAGTGTTAGGGATGTGGCTCAGTGGTTGAGCACCTCTGAGTTCACTATTTCAAAAGCTTCAGGAAGAAGTAATCTGAACCTTTGTATGATAATTATTGCATAAAACTTAGTATTTGCTATCCACAATCTCTTTGTTCTTTCTCATCTCCACTTAGCCTCCTCTCCTACATCCATTTTTCTCTCCCCATTTAACCTCTGTCTCCCCTCCTTTGGCCCTTCTTTTCTTTTTTCTCTGTTTATTTTTACCCCATCTTCAAATTCTATTTAGTATACAAGTATTGACATGTAATCTTTTTAGCCTCTTCTATATTACTTCTCACCCATATTCTTCCTTGATTAGTAGAGTTGTAGAGATCACTAGTAATCACATTTATAGGATCTGTTAATATATGGTTTGCTCATAAACCACCACTGTGACTTGCAGCAGTCTCTTTTCAAAGAGGTACTGGGGGTTGAAATTAATACTGATCTGAAGTTAAAATACAACTCCAACACAGGACTTGTAAAGAGATAACTACTCACCAACAGAATCCAACATAAAAGAGGAAGAGGAATCAATCTCAACAGATGTGCAAACCTAGGACCACTGAAAACATGAAGAAACAGGCCAACAGGATCTCTAAAAACATGAGAAAACAGATCAACAGAACACCTGCAAAAACTTGCAACCCTCTAATAACTAAATTTGCAGATATTGAAGGAGATAAAATTCCAGAGAAAGACTACAAAATATTGTTAAAATGATTAATTATTTAGGGAATGAAGTAAGAAAGAAAATACAGGATGTAAAAAAGGCATTTCAATAAAGAGGTTCTGAAAAGGAACCAAACAGAAATCCTGGAAATGAAAGACACAATAAATCAAAAAATTCAGTTGAAAATCTCACCAATAAATTAAACTATGTAGAAAACAGGACTTCAGGTCCTGTTTATAGGAACTTGAATATTTATCAACAATAGAGAAAAAAATTTAAAATCATGATCAGAATATACAAGAATTCTGGGAAATTAAGAGGCCAAACAAGGGTTATTGGAATCAAGGGAGGAACTGAGATACCAGCTAGTGGCATTAATAACTTTTTCAGTGAAATAATAGAAGAAATTTTTCCAAACCTTAAGAATGAGATGACACATCCCTATACAGGATGCATATAGAATCACAAATAGACAAGATAAAAAAGAAAACTTCTTCATGAGACATTATAATTAAAATACCTAACATAAAGGAAGGATAGAATCTTAAAACACTCTGGAGAAAAATGTCAGGTCAGGTTTAAAGATAAACCAATGGGGATAATGTCTGATTTCTTACCATACACATTAAGAATCCAGGAGGACTTGGAAGGAGCTATTCAAAGATAGGATGGCGGGGTGGGGGAGGGGGAGGGCTATCCAAGATGGTGGGCTAGAGGAATGCCACATTCTGTGTTGCTCTGTGACCTGAGATTCTAGCAGTTTACTAGGATACTGTTTCTCTGTGAGTTATTAGAGGACCTGTAAGCTGCCTGGTACTGAAACCCGGGAGGAAATCTCGGAGGCAGAGTAAAGCTTTTACTACTTTTACTTCTACTTTCTTAGAGAGAGCTTAGAGAGGGAAAGAAAGATTTTTAGAGAGAAAGATTAAAGCGAGCTTTTCTTCTTGTCTTAGAGAGAAAGAAAGATAGAGCTTAGCTTAGAGAAAGATTAGAGCTTCTTTCTTCTCTCTTCTTTCTTCCTTCTTCTTTCTTCTGTCTTTTGTCTTCCTTGGGAGCCTCGGCCTAACTCTGACCAGTCATTACTTCTTCTATCTGGTTTCTCTTCTGTAACCGCTCTGCCTACGTTCTGGCCACTCTGATTCTTCTGACCGACCGAGTGACTGCCCGACTGACTGAATTCTCCGTTCTCCTAACTCGGACTGCTTTCACCCGGTTATATACCTTCAGCTTTGCGGGTGCCTACAGGTGCGTCACATACATATCAGGTGGAACTTATGGCTTCCAGCTAGCTGCAACAGCCCTTCCTGATTAGGGCTCCTTCATATTCCTCCCCTTTAGTTTTAAAAAGGTGCTTTAATTCTATTTTCTCTATTTTATTTTCTCTATTTTCTTTTATTTTCTTGTCCCTACCTAGCTTTTCACCTTTTGTTTTTTAAAAGGGTGGATATTTGAGCCCTTTTTGAGAAGGTGCTGCAGCTTTAAGGAAGCCTACTGCTGAGGAGCAGCTAACGCACTTAGTTAAGCACAATTGCATAAGCGGCTTTGACTATTTTTTTTTTTTTTTTTTGTCTCTTCTTTATTTTTATGGCTTTTTTCTTTATGGCTTTCTTGCCAAAGCTCAATGGCTTTTTCTCTGCATGGTTTTTACCATGCTATTTAATTCTCTATTTTCTTTTAAGCTCATGGCTTTTTTCTTTATCGCTTCTGGCTTCTTTATTTTTTATAGCTTTTGGCCGGCTACTCTGCTTCGGCTTTTGGCCGGCTCGCTTCGGCTTTTGGCCGGCTACTCTGCTTTGGCTTTTCGCTGGCTACTCTGCTTCGGCTTAATTCTTAACTGGCCTCAACTGAGTCAGAGGCTATGCTCTCTTGTTTACTACTCTTTTTGCTGGTCTCAACTGAGTCTGAGGCTATGCTTTTTCTTTGCTCTCCTCACTATCTTAGCTTATCTTTTCTTCTCTGCCTGCCGAGCCCCAGACGGGCCACCATTTGTAAGCTGCCTGGTACCGAAAACCAGGAAGAAAACTCTCGGAGGCAGAGTAAAGCTTTTACTACTTTTACTTCTACTTTCTTAGAGAGAGCTTAGAGAGGGAAAGAAAAATTTTTCTTCTTAGCTTAGAGAGAAAGAAAGATAGAGCTTAGCTTCTTGTCTTCTTGTCTTCTTGTCTTCTTAGCTTAGAGAGAAAGAAAGATAGAGCTTAGAGAAAGATTATTTTTTCTTCTTAGCTTAGAGCTTCTTTAGCTTAGAGAGAAAGAAAGATAGATAGAGCTTAGCTTAGAGTAAGATTAGAGCTTCTTTCTTCTCTCTTCTTTCTTCCTTCTTCTTTCTTCTGTCTTCTGTCTTCCTCAGGAGCCTCGGCCTAACTCTGACCAGTCATTACTTCTTCTATCTGGTTTCTCTTCTGTAACCGCTCTGCCTACGTTCTGGCCACTCTGATTCTTCTGACTGACCGAGTGACTGCCCGACTGACTGAATTCTCCGTTCTCCTAACTCGGACTGCTTTCACCCGGTTATATACCTTCAGCTTTGCGGGTGCCTACAGGTGCGTCACATACATATCAGGTGGAACTTATGGCTTCCAGCTAGCTGCAACAGCCCTTCCTGATTAGGGCTCCTTCAAGGACCTCTGGCAGCTACTC
Source organism: Tamias sibiricus (assembly GCA_025594165.1). Lineage (NCBI taxonomy): Eukaryota > Metazoa > Chordata > Mammalia > Rodentia > Sciuridae > Tamias > Tamias sibiricus. The sequence goes on from CM046666.1 coordinate 3,152,443, forward strand.
CACACCGTAATCCCAGCCACCATGCCCATGCAGGTCTCCAGACCTCAGTGTCACTGCCCATACACTGGACCTCTGACCGCCACTCCCATATGGACCCCCATTTACCAATGTGGGGCTCCTCTGGTTGCCTCCATCTTGGGATACTGCAACCACTGCCATAGTCCCCTACACATGTAAGCCTGCACCTGGGGGCACAGGACAGGATCTGGAGACAGCTGTCACACCACAGAGCTGCACCTCTGAACATGCCACCCAGTGCCACCACTCAGCCCAACCCAACCTGACACCCTATCTCTGAAAGCAGCCACCTCCATCTTGGGACACCTTTGTCACAAATTTTAGTTGGGGCAACTCCCAGCTTGGGACACCTGCTGGGGCCTAGAAGCAATATCAAGGTACCTATAGTCCCCAACTCCCCCTCTCCTCTGCAGCCACTAACCCAGCACAGTGCTTGCAGCTAGCTACACAGCCAGTTCATAGCTTGCAAAGCCCAGCCCTGAACTGCCCAATACAAAACAGATCTCCACGACATGTGTGCAGCCCCCAGAGCGAAGACCACAAGACCTCTGGAGAGAGAGATTCCTGATTGGGAAGTAGAAATGGAGAGGGTAAGATGCAGTTTAGAGACTAGAGACCAGGAATTGTGAGGTCCACAGGCAATATAAGGAGATAAGACCCACATTTTTGTGTGGTCCTCAGCACATAAAAACAAACAAAATAAAGATATTGTGTGTGTGCATGTATGTGTATACACACACACACACACACATATACATATACATACATATACACATATATACACATATATATATAAACATATGAATTCTAGATTAATTCTATAGTTACTTGTGCCAACTTGCTTTGTTAAATGATTTTGCTTAGTTAAGGTTTTTTGTGTTCTACAGTTCTTTGTCTTCTACATTGATCAAGAAAGAACTCTGTTTCTTTCTTGCATTCTTCTTTCTTCTACAGCATATCGGTGAAATACAAATGATTTCATGTTAAGTCAACCAAAAAAATGGGATAATACAAACCTTAAAAAAATGCCTTTATTTTCCTCACTAAACAAGTGATGTATGCCAATTTATTTTTAGTTAGAAAATAGAAAATTATCACACTTAAGAGAGATTCATTATTAACATTCTAGTATTTTTCCTTCTAGTCTTTTATTTATACTTGGGACAACAGGGTCCTTTTAAACAAAATTGTAATCAAACTAAATATTACTATTTACATTCTATTACTTTATGCATTTTCTATGTTGCACAATCACATTACTATATTTTATTTCATCCACTATAACTCAAAATAAATGAATATAAACTATATCTTAAAATTTAATGAAGCTGATTGAGACTGATTTTTATAGCCTGAAAAATCATGTAAAATTGTCATATATAACAACTTAGAATAAAAAAAATTTAAATCATGTAAAATATATTTCCAATTTTGGGTAATTTGAAACAATACAAACAAAAGATAACTATGGTTTGTGTAAACGTGAGGAGAAAAGCAATAAGCCTTAAATAGAAAGAATCATTATGTAATCTTTATATTGTTCTTATATGTGGAAGATACAAAGAAGCAAGACAAAACAAAACAAAACAAAACAAAAAAACCTGAAAGTAGAATAGTGATTAGTATGGATTAGTAAGAAAGAGTAGGAGGGGTATGGAAAAAAGGATGGGTTAGATTTGATCAATGCATGCTATATGCATGTATGGAAATATCACAGTGTATCCCATTAATATGTACAATTAATACATGCTAATAAAAGAATTAAAGAGCAAAAAAAAAAAAAAAAAAAAAAAAAGCAAAAAAAAAAAAAAAAAACACCCTGTTTGCAAGAGACTTATATGCAATGACATCCACAGGTTAAAAGTAAAAAGGTGGAAAAGAATATTCCGTGTAAATGAAGTCAGAAAACCACCAGGAGTAGCTATTTTCATGTCTGAAAAAACAGAATTCAGCATAAATTAATCAGAACACACAAGGTCACTTCGTACCAATAAAGGAAACTATCCAACAAGATATGATGATATTTACATCTCAAACATTGGTAAGCCTTATTATGTAAAACAAACATTTTTTGACATAAAGAATCAAATAGACCCCAATACAATAATAGTGGGTGATTTTAACACACTTAGTTCACCAACAGATAGATGGTCCAATATAAAAACAACAAACTCCCAACAGATCTTAAAAATACACTATATCAAAGGATCCAACTGACATCTATAAAATATTTCACCCAACAACAACTAGGTTCATTTTCTTCTTGGTTGATCATAGAATCTTATCCAAAATAGACAATATTTTACGTCCCAAAGCAAGTCTTAGCAAATAGAAAAAACATCAATAGAATTCATTGCACCTTTTTAGATCATAATGGAATGAGATTCTAATCAACAGCTAGAAAAATTATAGAAACCACACAAATATATGAAAATTGAATTAAAAAATTCCTAAATCAAATGAGAAAAATGATACAAACACACCAAAATCTATGGGACAATGTGAAGGCAATTCTAAGAGGAGACTTTGTGGGAAGCCACTCCTGAGCTATTTAGCATCTTCATTCAGCCTTGAGCCAAGGAAATTTTGATCCCGCATTGCGTACTATTTGTGGTCCCTCCCACTTAATGGAGTACACTATGCCCTGACTTCAGTCTTCACTCAGCTAGGAAGGCTACTCTCCTAGCTCCAGAACTGGGCGTGACCCATTGGGCATGGACAGCCCACCTCCTGCTTTATTTGGCAAAGAACACTCTATGGATAACCTTTGAAGTTTCCCCATATATAATAAACAACTGCAGCTGGGCTCTCTCTCTCTCTCTCGCTCTCTCTCTCTCTCTCTCTCTCTCTCTCCCCAGTGTGGAAGCTGAACCCCTAAGGTCATAGAGCCGTCCCATCCCCACTTTCCAAAATTACTTCCTGTGTAGTGTGGTTTCTTTGCTGCTTTTTTTTTTTTTTTTTTTTTTTTTAGCCTAATTTCATAGCCAGCCCACTTCACACAGAGGAGACCCAAATTCCCTCTCTCCTGGGGGATGTGGGTAAGAAGAGTTTATAGCATTGATAGCTACATATGAAGAAAAAACAGAAAGATACCAAATAAAGAATCTAATGTACAGCCCGGCATGGTGGCACATGCCTGTAATCCCAGCACTTGGGAGGCTGAGGCAGGAGGATCACGAGTTCAAAGCCAGCCTCAGCAATGGCTTAGGCACTAAGCAACTCAGTGAGAACCTGTCTCTAATAAAATACAAAAAAGGGCTGGGGAAGTGGCCCAGTGGTCAAGTGCCCTTGAGTTCAATCCCTGGTACCAAAAAATAAATAAATTAATTAATTAAATTAAATCTAATGTTACATTTCAAGGCCCTAGAAAAATATGAACAAACATTACAAAACCAATATAAGCCAGGAAATAATTAAGATCAGAGCCAAAGCCAACAAAATAGAGAATAAAAACAATACAAAGGTTAAATGTACATGTTCTTTGAAAAGTTAAGCAAAATTGATAAACCTTAGCTAAACTAGCCAAAGAAAGAAGACTGAAATCAACAAAATTGAGATGAAGAAGGAAATATCTCTGACAACATTTCTGAAATCCAGAGGATAATTCAGGACTATGTTGAAAACTTACATTCCAATAAATTTTAAAATCTAGAAAATATTGACAAATTTCTAGACACAAATGACCTACCCAAATTGAACCAAAAGGATATAATAAACTTAAACATACCAATTATAAGCAATGAGATGAAAGCAATAATAAAACGTTGTCCAACAAAGAAAAGCTCAGGCCCACATGGATTCTCAGCTGAGTTCTACCAGATCATTAAATAAGAACTAATGTCAATCATCCTCAAATTATTCCACGAAATATGAAGGGGAACACTTCCAAATTCATCCTATGACACTAGTATCATGCTGATACAAAAACCAGTTAAGGACAGACACATCAAGGAAGGAAAACTACAGACCAATATCCCTATTGAACATAGATGTATAAATCCTTTAAAAATATCAGCAGGGGCTGGGGATGTGGCTCAGCAATAGAGCGCTCGCCTTGCACGTGTGCAGCCCGGGTTCAATCCTCAGCACCACATAAACATAAATGCATTGCATTGTGTACAACTAAAGTAAATAAATAAATATTTTTTAAAAAAGCAATTTGTATTCACAAATACATTTAGAAGATTGTACACCATATCAAGTTGGTTTCATTCCAGGGATGTAAAATAGGTTCAATATACACAAATCAGTAAACTTAATTCATCACATGAATAGAATTAAAGGACAAACATTACATGATCATTTCAATAGAAGGATAAAAAAAAGTACTTGACAAAATTCAGCACCAATTCATGTTAAAACCACTGAAAAAAACTAGTAATAGAAGAAACCTCAGCATCATAATGGCTAGAATGACAAATCAAAGCAAACATAATAGTGACTGGGGTAAACAGAAAGCATTTTCTATAAAATCAGGAATAAGACAAAGATACCTGCTCTCATCACTCCTATTCAATATAGTACTTGACATTGTAGCCAAAGAATTTAGGCAAGAGCAGGAAATTAAAGGAATATGATAGATGAGATACTCCACCCCCACCCCACCACCCAGAAGTTTCCGTGTCCTGAGCAAACTTGTTTTTCTAAGCAACCTTGTTTTATTTTCTCCAGGCAGGATGTTTCATTTTCCCAGGCAGGAGCCAATAGGCTTAAAAGTCACTCTATTCCCCAGGCAAAGAGCCAATAACTTAAAAGGTCGCTCTGGTACACCCCCCACCAGAAATCCTTACTTCAGCTCCTTCCTGTCTGGAGCTTACTGGACAACAACTCTGCCCTGCTGAGAGGAGGCAGCCACTGCACTAACCTTAGATGACCCACTGCCTCCAGCCCGATGGCAGCCACCCCAGCCGACAGCTCCAGAGACCACAGCCGGTGTGTCTAGGCACCTACCTCCTGTCCAGAGCTTGCCCCTGACTCCTCTCTCCCGACACCTCTTCTACCTCTCACCAGCCATCCTCTCTATCCTCACCTCTTCTACCTCCGACCAGCCATAAAGGCTGGTGAATAAATCTCTTGGCTGTATGGTTGTCTCCGGTGTGATTATTGCCCTTCAGAATACAAACAGTAAAGGAAGAAGTCAAATTATTTGTTTCCACATGACATGATCCTATGCTTAAAAGGCCCAAACAACTCCATCAGAAGACTTCTAGAGCTGATAAATTTGATAAAATAACAGACACAAATGTACAGGACCCCAAATGTACAAAATTACAACAGATACACACCAAATCACATTATAATGAAAATGCCTAACATACAGAATAAGGATAGAATTTTAAATGCTGCCAAAGAAAAATATCAGATTATGTATGGGGGGAACCAGTTTGGATCTCAGCTTATTTCTCAACCCAGAATCTCAAAGCTGGGATGTCCTGGAATAATATATAAGAAGCTCTGAAAGAAAATAGATGCCAACCAAGAATTCTTTATTTTTTTAATTTATTTATTTTTATTCTAAGTTGTTATAAATGACAGCAGAATGCATTACATTTCATATTACACATATAGAGCACTTTTTTACAAATCTCTGGTTGTATGCAAAGTATATTCACACCATTCGTGACTTCATACATGCACTTAGGGTAATGATATCCATCTCATTCTACCATCTTTTTTTTTTTCTTTACCCTTTTGCCCCCTCCCTTCCCCTCCCTCCCCATTGGCCATTCTAGTGTTCCTCTAATCCTCCTATGCTCCCCATCTCAACCCGACTGTGAATTGGTCCTCCTTATATCAGAGAAAACATTTGGTATTTGGCTTTTTGGGATTGGCTAACTTCACTTAGCATTGTATTCTCTAACTCCATCCATTTACCTGCAAATGCCATGATTTTATTCTCTTTTAGTGCTGAGTAGTGATCCATTGTGTGTATATACCACATTTTCTTTATCCATTCATCTACTGAAGGGGATCTGGGTTGGTTCTACAGTTTAGCTATTGTGAATTGTGCTGCTATAAACATTGATGTTGCTGTGTCCCTGTAGTATGCTGTTTTCAGGTCTTTGGGGTAAAGACCAAGGAGTGGGATAGCTGGGTCATAAGGTGGTTCCATTCCAAGTTTTCCAAGGTATCTCCATACTGCTCTCCATATTGGCTGCACCATTTTGCAGTCCCACCAACAATGTATGAGTGTGCCTTTTTCTCCACATCCTCTCCAACATTTATTGTTGTTTGTGTTCTTAATAGCTGCCATTCTGACAGGTGTAAGATGAAATCTTAGAGTGGTTTTGATTTGCATTTCTCTAATTGCCAGAGAGGTTGAGCAATTTTTTATGTATTTGTTGATTGATTGTATATCTTCTTCTGAGAAGTGTCTGTTCAGTTCCTTGGCCCATTTATTGATTGGGTTATTTGGTTTTTTGGTGTTAAGATTTTTCAGTTCTTTATATATTCTAGAGATTAGTGCTCTATCTGACGTAAATGTGGTAAAAATTTGTTCCCAATTAGTAGGCTCTCTGTTCACCTCACTGATTGTTTCTTTTGCTGAGAAGAAGCTTTGTAATTTGAGTCTATCCCATTTATTGATTCCTGGTATTAATTCTTATTCTACAGGATTCTTATTAAGGAACTTGGGGCCTAATCCAACATGTTGGAGATTAGAGCTTACTTTTTCTTCTATTAGGTGTAGTGTCTCTGGTCTAATTCCTAGATCCTTGATCCACTTTGAGTTGAATTTTGTGCATGGTGAGAGATAGAGGTTTAATTTCATTTTATTGCATATGCATTTCCAGTTTTCCCAGCACCATTTGTTGAAGAGGCTATTTTTCCTCCAATGTACATTTTTGGCGCCTTTGTCTAATATAAGATAACTGAAATTATATGTGTTAGTCTCTGTTTCCTCTATTCTGTACATTGGTCTACCGGCCTATTTTGGTGCCAATACCATGCTGTTTTTGTTACTATTGCTCTGTAGTATAATTTAAGGTCTGGTATAGTGATGCCACCTGCTTCACTCCTCTTACTAAAGATTGCTTTAGCTATTCTGGGTCTCTTATTTTTCCAGATGAGTTTCATGACTGCTTTTTCTATTTCTATGAGGAATTTCATTGGGATTTTGATTGGCATTGCATTAAATCTGTATAGTGCTTTTGGTAGTATGGTCATTTTGACAATATTAGTTCTGCCTATCCAAGAACAGGGTAGATCTTTCCATCTTCTAAGGTCTTCCATAATTTCTTTCTTTAGTGTTCTGTAGTTTTCATTATACAGCCAACCAAGAATTCTATATTCAACAAAATTAAGCTTCAAATATAAAAATGAAGTTAAAAAGTTCCAATATAAATGAAAGTTAAAAGAATTCACAACTAGAAAAGCCTACAGAATATTCTCAAAATATTCCATGAAGATGAAAAAAAAAAAAAAAAAAAAAAGTAAAGCCCAGCAAAGGTAGGAATTATACAAAAGGAATAGTCAATCAAAGAGAAGCCAAATTCATTAAAAACTAGAAATAAACCAAAATAACAAGGAATACAAATCATATCTCCATAATAACCTTAAAAGTTAATGGCCTAAAGTCATAAAACAAAAGACAGGGAGATTAGATTTAAAAATAAGACCCAACAATATGCTATCACCAAGAAACTCACCTCATAGGCAAGGACATCCACATACTGAAGGTGAAAGGATGGGTGAAGGAGCCCCAATTAGGGAGATGGCTATTGCGGTCAGCTGGAAGCCATAAGTTCCACCTGATAATAAGTATGTATGTGACGCACCTGTAAATGCACGTGAGGCACCCGCAAAGCTATATAACCGGGTGAAAGTGGTTGGAGGAAGGGGAAGAATGAATTCATTCCGTCAGTCATGCAGTCGCTCGGTCGGAAGAAGAGTTCGGGTCGGAGAAGAAGAAAAGAATCAGAGCGGCCAGAACGTAGGCAGAGCGGTTACAGAAGAGAAACCAGATAGAAGAAGTAATTCCTGGTCAGAGTCAAGCTGAGGCTCCCGAGGAAGAAAGAAGAAAGAAGCTCTAAAAGCTAAGCTCTCTCTCTCTCTAAAGAAGAAATCTCTCTCTTTCAAGCTCTCTCTCTTTCTCTCTAAGCTCTAAGAAGAAAAGCTCTATCTTTCTCTTTAAGCTCTAAGAAGATGAAGAAGAAAAAGCTATCTCTAATCTTTCTCTCTAAGCTCTTTCTAAGAAGAAGAAAAATCTTTCTTTCTCTCTCTAAGCTCTCTCCAAGAAAGTAGAAGTAAAAGTAGTAATAGCTTTACTCTGCCTCCGAGTTTTCCTCCCGGGTTTCGGTACCAGGCAACAGATGGGGGAAACATATCACTCACATGGATCATGTAAACAAGCAGGGGTTTCTATGCTCATATCAGATGAAATGGACTTCAAGCCAAAGTTAATCAGAAGGGACAAAGAAGGACATTTCATACTGATTAAGGGAATTATACATCAACAAAAAATAACAATCATAAATATTTATGCCCCTAACAATGGAGCATCTACAACATCAAATAAACCCTTCTCAATTTAAAAAATCAAGTAGACTGTAACACAATAATGTTGGATGATTTTAACACATGTCTCTCACTACTGAATAGATCCTCCAAACAAAAACTAAACAAAGAAACTATAAAACTAAATAATACAATCAATAATTTAGACATAATAGACATATGTAGAATATTTCATCCATCAATGAGTAAAGACACTTTTTCTCAGCATCACACAGACCCTTATCTAAAATAGACTATACTATATCTTAAGCACAAAACAACTCTTAGCAAATACAAAAAAAAAAATAATAATAAAGATTCTACCCTGCATTCCATCAGATTATAATGGAATGAAATTAGAAATCTGTGACAAAATTAAAAGATACTCTAACACTTGGAGACTAAATAATACACTATTGAATGATGAATCGGTAGCAGGATAATTCAGGGATAAAATTTAAAAATACTTAGAGGTAAATGAGAACATTAACACATAATATCAAAATCTCTGGGACAATATGAAGGCAGTGCTAAGAGGAAATTTCATTGCATTGAGCTCATTCATTAAAAGAACAGAAAGTCAATGAATAAATGACCCAACCATTACATCCCAAAGCCCTAGAAAAAAGAACACAAACAGCAGTAGAAGACAGGAGATAATAAAAATCAGAGCTGAAATCAATGAAATTGAAACAAAAGAAACAATTCAAAAAATTGACAAAACAAAAAGTTTGTCTTTGAAAAAATAAATAAAATTGATAAGCTCTTAGCCATAGTAATGAAGAAAAAAGAGAGAAAAAACTCAAATTACTAAAATTCATGATGAAAAAGGAAACATCACAATGGACAATACTGAAATACAGAAGATAATTAGAAACTATTTTGAAAATTTATACTCCAGTAAAATATAAAATCTGGATAACAGTGACAAATTTCTAGAGACACATGACCTACCCAAACTGAATCAGGAGGACATACACAATTTAAACACATCATTTCAAGCAATGAAATAGAAGATACCATCAAAAACCTACCAATTAAGAAAAGCCCAGGACAAGATAGATTCTCACACAAGTTCTACAAGACATTCAAAGAAGAATTAACACCAGCACTCCTCAAATTATTTAATGAACTAGGAAAGGAGGGAAAGAAGACAAATTCATTCTAAGAAGCTAGTATCACCTTGGTAGCAAAACCAAACAAAGACACATCAAGGAAAGAAAACTTCAGACCAATATCCCTGATGAACATAGATGCAAAAATTCTCAATAAAATTTTGTAAAATTGCATACAAAAACATATTTTAAATATGGCACACCATGATCAAGTGGGTTTCATCCCAGGGATGCAAAATTTGTTCAACACATAGAAATCAATAAACGTAATTCATCATATCAATAGACTTAAAGACAAGAATCATATGATCATCTCAATAGATGCAGAAAAGGCATTTGACAAAATACAGCACCCCTTTTCATGTTCAAAACACTAGAAAAACTACGGATAGTAAGAACATACCTTAGCATTGTAAAAGCTAACTATGCTAACCCCAAGGCCAGCATCATTCTAACTGGAGAAAAATTAAAAGCATTCTAACAACTGGAGCAAGACAAGGATGCCCTCTTTCATCACTTTTAGTCATCATTATCAATTAGAATGAAAAAAATGATACAAATAGGAAAAGAAGAACTCAAACAATCACTATTTGCTGACAACATGATTCTATATTTAGAAGATAAAAAAAAATTCTAGCAGAAAACTTCTAGAACTAATAAATAAACACAGCAAATTAGCAGGATATCAAAATTAACAACCATAAATCAAATGCATTTCTATACATCAGTGATGAATCCACTGAAAGAGAAATTGGGAAAACAACCTCAATCACAATAGCCTCAAAAAAATAAAATATTTGGGAATCAATCTAGCAAAACAAGTGAAAGACCTCTAGAATAAAAACTACAGAACACTAAAAAAAGGAATTGAAGAAGACTAGCAGATGGAAAGATCTCCTATTCTCTTGGAAAGGCAGAATTAACATTGTCAAAATGGCCATACTACCAAAATTACTATACAGATTTAATGCAATTTCTATTAAAATTCCAATGACATTCTTCATAGAAATACAAAAAGCAGTCATGAAATTCATTTGAAAAATAAGAGGCACAGGATAGGCAAAGCAACCCTTAGCCAGAAAATGAAGCAGTAGGCATCACAATACCAGACTTTATACAACAGAACCACAGTAACAAAACCAGCATGCTATTGGCACCAAAACAGACACATAGAACAATGGTACAGCTAGAAGACACAGAGAAAAACCCACATAAATACAATTATCTTATACTAGACAAAGGTGCCAAAAACATGCAGTGGAGAAAAGACAGCCTCTTCAACAAATGGTGTTGGAAAAATTGGAAATCCTCATGTAATAAAATGAAATTAAACCTCTATCTATCTCCATGCACAAAACTCAACTCCAAGTGGATCAAGGACCTAGAAATTAAACCAGAGACCTTGCACCTAATAGAAGAAAAAGTAGGCCCAAATCTCCATCATGTTGGATTAGGTCCCAACTTCCTCTCAATAAGACCCCTATAACGCAAGAATTAAAATGAATAATAAATGAGATGAATTCAAACTAAAAATCTTCTTCTCCGCAAAAGAAACTAAAGGGCAAAATCACACCCATGACAACCATGCAGACAAGAGATTTATTCACCAGCCTTTATGGCTGGTCGGAGGTCAAAGAGGTGCTGAGAGAGAGGAGTCAGGGAGAGGGGAGTGTGCAAGCTCTGAACTGAAGGTGGGTGCCTGGTCACTCTGGCTGTGGTCTCTACAGCTGTCCACTAAGGCAGCTGCCCTCGTGCCGTTGCACTGAAGACGGTGGGTTTAAGGCTGGTGCAGTGGCTGCCTCCTCTCAGCAGGGTCCAGCTGTTGTGTCTTTGTGTCCCCCAAAACTCCGAACAGACAGGAGCTTACATAGGGATTTCTGGTGGGGAGTGTACAAGAGCGACCTTTAACGCTATTGGCTCTTTGCCCATGGGATGAGGGCAACCTTTAAGCCTATTGGCTCCTGCCCATGGGATGAGGGCAACCCTCAAGCCTATTTGCTCCTGCCCAGGGAAAATGAAACATCCTGCCTGGAGAACAGAGCGACCTTTTGGCCCTTTGCCTGTGGAACAGGGAGACCTTTTGGTGACCTTTAAGCCTATTGGCTCCTGCCCATCTATCAGAAACAATCAGTGAGGTGAATAGAGAACGTACAGAATGGGAGCAAATCTTTACCACAAGCACATCAGACAGAACACTAACCTCAAGGATATATAAAGCTCTCAAAAACCTTAACACCAAAAAAAAAAAAAAAAAAAAAAAAAACCAATCAATAAATGGGCCAAGGAACTGAACAGACACTTCTCAGAAGATGATATACAATCAATCAACAATTATATGAAAAAATGTTCAACATCTGTAGTAATTAGAGAAATGCAAATCAAAACTACTCTAAGATTTCATCTCACTCCAGTCAGAATGGCAACTATCAAGAACACAAACAACAATAAATGCCAGTGAGAATGTGGGGGAAAGGCTCACACATACATTGCTGGTGGGACTGCAAACTGGTGCAGCCAATCTGGAAAGCAGTATGGAGATTCCTAGGAAAACTTGGAATGGAACCACCATTTGGCCCAGCTATCCCACTCCTTGGTCTATAAAAAGACTTAAAATCAGCTTACTACAGGGATACAGCCACATCAATGTTTATAGCAGCACAATTAACAATAGCTAGATTGTGGAACCAACCCCTATGCCCATCAGTAGATGGATAGGGAAACTTTGGTATATATACTCAATAGAACACTACTCAGCACTAAAAGAGAATAAAATCATGTCATTTGCAGGTAAATGGATGGAGTTGGAGAAAATAGTGCTAAGTGAAGTTAGCCAATCCCAAAAAACCAAAAGTGAAATGATTCTTTTGCTATGATAATACTGAATTATAATGGCAAGGAAGGGTAGAATGGGAGAAATGAAGGAAGGGTAACTAGAACAAAGGGGGGAGGGGTGGAGATGGGTCAATGAGATAGGAATAATGGCAGAATGAGTCAGACATCAATACCCTAAGTACATATATAAAAATACAAATGGTGTGAAAATACTTTATGTAAAATCAGTGGCTTGAAAAATTATGCTCTTTATATGTAATACAAAATTAATGGCACTCTGCAAGCATGTATAACAAATTAGAATAATAACAATTAAAAAAGAGACAGTAAACTAATTAGGCTGACTTAATATGTTAAATGATATGGGGAACAATGTCAAATAACAAACGACATTTAACCTTCTTTAAGATGTATTTGTATAGATATGCTACTGATATGTGTTCTAGAAGCTAAATAAAATTCCTAGACATCTGAAAAAAAAAGCAGCAGCTTAAAAAATAAGTTTGTTTAGTCTTCCATTATGTATAAATGAATAGGTTCAGATGTAAAATGTTTTGTCAGATGTGGACACTTTACACACCCAATACATATTCTTTCTAAAATCACATAACACAAAGCTTGACTTTAAGAAGGTGAGTTTATATGTTGCTTATTAACTTGGATGAAGACAATTCAGCTCTCACGTGAGGAAATTTGCAAACATGTGCAACATTTTGCTTTTGTGGTTATGTGTTTTTATTTTTTCTTCTGAATTTACCATGTGCTTTATTGCTTAAGAATGCTCTTCATATCTTCAATTTTTATCATTTCCCATGTCACTAAAAATTTTGACAAGAAAAAAATATTAAACAGATCATATTTTTACCTATTTATAAAGTTTCAATAGGATCCCACTACAATTTGGGTAGTATTTTAAATCCTACATATGGTATTTAATTTCTGTATGATTTGGTCAACCTCTCCAGTCCAGTTCAGGTTACATAGACCTTGTGATAATTTTTCTAGCTTTCCCTACTCCTCCTGCTTTGCAAACTTCACGCATACTTTTCACTCTGCCTGGAATACCCTTTGCTTCACATTTCTCCACCCAGCATCTTACTCTTCTCTCAGGTTCCTCATAACACTCTGTGCATTTTCCATATCCCTTAATAAAATTAGTGATGATGTACTTGTATGCTTTTTTTTTACTAACCACAGAGCAATATCCCCAGCCCTTTTATTTTTTTTCCATTTTTTAATTCTAATTTGTTATACATGTTTACAGAGTACATTTCATTTCATATTACATATAAAGAGCACAATTTCTCAAGTTTCTGGTTTTATATAAAGTATTTTTACAACAATTGTGTCTTCATACATGTACTTAGGGTAGTCATTGATAACTCAGTCTGCCATTATTCCTATACCCTTACTCCTTCCCCCCCCCTTTGTTCTTTTTAAAGTTTTTTCATTCCTCTCATCCCCACTCCCTTGCTTTTATAAGTTAGTATCTTCATATCAAAGAGATCATTCGACCTTTGGTTTTTTGGGATTGGCTAACTTCACTTAGCATTATTTTCTCCAACTCCATCCATTTACCTGCAAATGCCATGATTTTACTCTCTTTTAGTGCTGAGTAGTGTTCCATTGTATATATATACCAAAGTTTCCCTATCCATTAATCCACTGATGGGCATCGGGGTTGGTTCCACAGTCTAGCTATTTTGAATTGTGCTGCTATAAACATTGATGTGGCTGTGTCCCTGTAGTAAGCTGTTTTTAAGTCCTTTGGGAATAGACCAAGGAGTGGGATAGCTGGGTCAAATGGTGGTTCCATTCCAAGTTTTCCTAGGAATTTCCATACTGCTTTCCAGATTGGTTTCACCAATTTGCAGTCCCACCAGCAATGTAGGAGTGTGCCTTTTTCCCCACATCCTTACCAGCATTTATTGTTGATTTTTTTTTTTTTTTGATAACTGCCATTCTGACTGGAGTAAGATGAAATCTTAAGAGTAGTTTTGATTTGCATTTCTCTAATTGCTACAGATGTTGAACATTTTTTCATATATTTGTTGATTGTTTGCATATCATCTTCTGAGAAGTGTCTGTTTAGTTCCTTGGCCCATTTATTGATTGGAATATATATTTTTTTGGTGTTAAGGCTTTTGAGAGCTTTATAAATCCTTGAGGTTAGTGTTCTATCTGATGTGCTTGTGATAAAGATTTGCTCCCATTCTTTAGGTTCTCTATTCACCTCACTGATTGTTTCTTTTGCTGAGAAGAAGCTTTTTAGTTTGAATCCGTCCCATTTATTGATTCTTGGTTTTAGTTCTTATGCTATAGGGGTCTTATTGAGGAAGTTACAATGAAAACTACAACATGCTAAAGAAAGAAATTAATGAAGATATTAGAAGATGGAAAGATCTACCTTGTTCATGGATAGGTAGAACTAATATTGTCAAAATGACCGCTCTACCAAAAGCACTATACAGATTCAATGCATTACCAATCAAAATCCCAATATCATTCCTCATAGAAACATAAAAAGCAATTCATCTGGAAAAATAAGAGACCCAGAATAGCCAAAGCGATTTTTAGCAGGAAGAATGACGCTTAAATTATACTACAAAACAACAGTAACAAAAACAGCATGGTATTGGCACCAAAATAGACCAGTTGACCAATGGTACTTGTATGCTTTTTTAAATTTCAAGTCTCTCTTCCCCACCAGACAGTATATACTGTTCATACTGCAGTGCCTGGACATTTGTCATATAACTGTTGAAAGAATGGATGGCAGATGGTGTGAATTTATCATCTTCAAAGTTAAAGTGTGTTTCATGGTAGATTTGCTTCACTTTTTCATCTTTTTTTCAACTATTTTAAATGATCTGAACAAAGACAGTCAAAACTTAAGCAGTAAATCTCCCAGACCATTCATGGATTTAGCTGCATCTGTTTGTGTAGAAAATAATAGACAAACTGAAAAGGTACAGAGGACAAGGAGATCATCTGAATGGCATCAGAATCAAAGCATTGGGTATGTAAGCAGATGATAAGGAAGGGGCTAAAACACAGGGGATTGATGCAGAACATCAGATGAGAATTCTACTCAGAATCTGATTCAGAGGGGTTTGTAATCAAGTATTTTTTACTTGAAATCAAATGCTCTCCTCGTGGAATAGGGAGATCTGTAATGTAAATCATATCTGAACTGAGAAAAGGTGGGGAAATATAGTCCTGGTCCCCTATAGTTTAGTGAGAATTAAGAAACAAGATTAATTTTAGTAGAAGAATGCCCAGGTGTTTACTCAGCTTGAGTGGGGAGAAAATAGCAATTATAGCCATTATGATCACAATTAAAAGAATGTTTTCCACTGTCCCAAAATAGTTTGTGGAATCATACTGCTTATAGGTAGTGTCTGCCAATTAGAACCATAGATGTTAAAAAGAAACTCCATTGTATCATGCAAAAAAGTGGTTGTTTTTAAACCTAGTGTTCATCTCTTAATGTCTTACTACACTTCTAAGAAGCATTTAGCTATGTTCACTATTCTGCTTTTAAATAATTTGTTCAAATTCATCTCTGTTTTCAAAAATTTAATTGCTAGGTAATACACATTTGTGATAAAGAAAAAAAGTAAAATCTTGAAAAAGACATTTAATGTAGGAAATTTAAAAGCTTCATAGTCCCATTCCTAGAGATACCAGCTGTTAACAATTGTTATATATCATTCAGGAAATTTTGTTTTGTTTGTATTTATCAGAGCCTTCCAGAAGATTCAAAAGATACATACCATCTTCTTTCCTAATGTATAAAAAAAATTAGAAATACAAATTAGATTTGAAAGTGCTGAGATATATTGAAAACCCTTAATTTAACTCTTAAAAAATACATAGTTGTTGTATGGTTAATATATACATATACATACATAATACTCCTTTGAAAATTACATAAGCACTCTAAGTTTAGAACCTTTATAGAATTTAGGCTAAAGTTAATGACCCTCACTGGTAGTAAATATCTAAACTTTCTCAGTCTGTCATCTAAAACAAAAATACCAGATATATTATTCTGCAATTTTGCTTATTTTAACAGTGGAAAAATATTTGCAAGTTACTGTATAGAAATCAGTATTATTTTATTAAAGATCACATATTAATTTTTTTAATCATTCATTATTTAACTATTTCATTTTGGTGAATCTGGGATAATTTTTAATGTTCAACTATTAAAAGTAGTTTCCCCATTGTATGTGTATTTCACATTATTGTAGGTATTTCTCTAGCATTTGCTATTGGATTGACTATTCAGTTTAGGGAAGGGGAGAAAGGTATGAACTTTATATTTTTTTTCAATGCTGGGGATTGAACTCAGTGCCTCACACATTACAGGCAAGCACTACCACTGAACTATACCCCAAACCTTGACTGTTGTAAATTTTAGTAGGCTTTATGCAATTGTCTGACAACCTGGTTAAACTTGTATGAACAGTATTTCAGACATCTAAAGTAGTAGTATGAGTAGACAAATGATATATTGAGGCTTTAAATATCTTTACGTATAAATTCAGTGAATAAGTTTCAGAAACATTCATTTGATATTCTCCTGTGAGTTAATGTTTTTGAGTGGTTTTTTCACCTACTGGGCTTTTCTTTCTTGTTGGATATAATTGCAGGTAATCAAATAGTAGTTTATTATTTATTGTCTTAGCATAGTAATGAAAGCTACTACAATAATATCAAATGACTTATGTAGTGCTTACTATTTACTAGACAATTTTCTAAACATTTAATTGCTAGTTATTCATTTAATTGTCAAAACAACTTAATATTTTTTTTCTTTAAAAACTGGGATTATTGATCAAGAAATTTAATTAATTGAAAATATTCTTTAACCTTGATTCTGATACTTAAGATTTTGTGTGAAATCTAGCTTGTTTCATTAATACTTTTAACAACAGTTATTATTTGCTTTCTCAGGCACTGGCATAATATTATGACTAAGACATATATATTTCCTGTCCTGCAGAGATACAGTGGTGTAAACTTCAGTGGAACTCTTATTAAGTTAATAGCAGAAATGACCACCCCACCCCACCCCGCCAAAGCTTCTCCTGAGTACTGGTTCTGAAGTTATTAGTATGAAATGAGGTTGAACTTGAATCTCTGAAGAGCGAGTGTGTGTGAGGGGTAGTGAATGACTCAATGTTTAAGAAAAACTGCAATATATGTGCCCACTCAAAGCAACAAATAAGATTATTTTATTCATTTCTGTGGATAAAGTTTTTCCTATGGGTGTAGAGAATCAGAAGAATGACAACAAGATTTCTTGCAAACGAGGCCTTGTTGTCCTTGGTGGGCATGTCTGCAAACAGAACCCTTGGTGGGCGTGTCTGCAAACAGAACGTTCAGCCAAGAGGTGTAGAACAGATAGAGAAGAAACAAGTAGTTTATCAGAAGTAATGGGTGCAAGCGTTCTTGCAAACAAGGCGCTTATCACTCCCTTAGTGAACGTACTGCAAACGGACCGTTATGCCAAGAGGCTAATCAGAAAGTATGGCAACAACATTTCTTGCAAACGAGGATTTGTTGCCCTTGGTGGGCGTGTCTGCAAACAGAACATTCTGCCAAGAGGTATAGAATAGATAGTAAAGAAACATTGCTTGCAAACGAGGGTGTTTCTTTCTTGTTTCTTCTATATTGAAAAGAAGAGGAGCTCAAAATGTTCTAGCCCTAACTAGTTTAAGATATCTTTAGGGAAAGTTTATCTGGCTGATTGCTGATTTGCAAATTTGCGCTCCTCATTGCTACTGGCTATTTGCCTTCTGAAGGAATTCCTCAGGCCATGTGTATGGCACTGAAGGAGGATGCTTGACTATGGAGCAGGCACACCTGCATCCTCTCAGAAGCTAGAGGCACACCTCTGCTGTGAGCCAAGCTCCCTTCAGAGCACACTGGCTAAAGACATTTCCTCTTCTCCTATAAGCTGGGACATAAAGAATCAAAAGTAGTGGCTCCAGGCATTCTTGCAAATGAGGTGCCCGGTGATACTTGGTGGGAGTGTCTGCAAACGGAACTTTCTGCCAAGAAGGTATAGAACAGATAGAGAAGAAACAAGTAGTTTATCAGAAGTAATGGGTGCAAGTGTTCTTGCAAACGAGGCACTTGTCACTCCATAGAATAGATAGAAAAGAAACATTGCTTGCAAACGAGAATGTTTCTTTCTTGTTTCTTCTATCATGAAAAGGAGCAAAGCTCAGTATGTCCTAGCCCAGAGTAGATTAAGAAACCATGAAAAGAGCGGCTATCTACTTGCTACACATTCGCAAACTTGCTGTATTCATTGCTGTTGGCTATTTGCTTTCTTTGTCTGTGGATGTATAAAAGCGCTTTATTTCCACATTAAACTGGAGTCTGTGTCACTGAACCTGGCTCCCGGCGTGGTGTTTTCGCCGTCGCACTCACCTTCCTGGACCCTACTGGACTACTCTGCGTTCCACTTGCAACAGCCTTCATTGTCTGTTAATGTTTGCTGATAGCTAATTGCCTTCTTTGTCTGGATATGTATGAAAAGGCTGAGAGAAATATAATAAACAAACACTGCATGCTGATCCTGTGTTGGAGTCTGACCTACAACATATGGGTGGATGTGGGCGCGCTCCCATCAGACAGAGAGAGAGAGAAGGGAGAAGGAGAGAGAGAGGGAATTTTAGGTTCAATGAAGAAATGGGGGAAGGCTAGGAATATATCTCGGTGGTAGAGGTTGTACTTAGCCTGCTCAAGGTCCTGCACTCAACGCCCCCAACACCAAAACAAAACCAAACAAAAACAGTAGAAAAGAAAACATGGGTGAGAGAGAAAAGTCCTTCTCAACAAAGCTAAGAACAGAACTAAGGTGTTTCAAAGGGGAATAAAAAGCACCAACACTTTGATAGAAAAATTTCCTCTCAAATATTCTGCACTAAATTCAAAAATCACGCAAACTCTCAAGAGTGGAAGAGGTTCCCTAGGGGGCCTTTATATCACTGAGGTCATCAGCGCTGAAAGTTAAGGGCTAGTCATTTCGATTTCCCAAGTGGAAGTTGGAGTGAGTGGTGGGGCTTGGGAAAGCGCCACGAGCAGGACCTCCCCATCCCTCGCTTCGCAGTTGGTAGCAGTCACAGTCTGAGCCTATCTTGCCTTAGGTACAAGACTCTTTTCCCATTGTCCTGACTGACGCCAGAGCAGCCCCACCAATGTGCTTATAGTTCTTCACCACTTCTTTTCAAAACTGGGTGTCCCCTGTTGCTGATTTATCAAATGGATCAATGAGAAATCCGACAGAAAGTAACAAGAGAAAGGGAGCGAGAGGTGCCTCTTGGCTATCCAGCATATTATAGAAGCAAATGAATGGAACCACACAGCAAGGTTTCTGTTATTTGGAAAACAGGAATCCTAGAAAAGTTCTGGTCAGAAGGCGAAGGAATCGCCCAAAATGCAGATGTGCAGCAGCCAGGTAAAGGTCACCCAGGGCAGCATGCTACTGCCGCTGAACCAGAATTGACCTGCGTCCAACAATGTTGTCAGGCACTGGTAAACACTATCAGGTATTTGCCAATAATTTCCCACTTTAAAATTTTGCCATAGTTCTGAAATGTACTTTTTGACATGTGAGTCAGTGGTTATGAAGATTAAGCTAGGAAAAGAGCTATTAAATGTATTAATACATTCGGGGAGCCCTGCATGGAGGGGGAAATGACAATGAGTTCTGAGCTCTTGTGTGACAAGGTGGTGGAGTGGTTAAGGCGATGGAATACTGATTGTGCATTTCCTGTGTGGGTTCTAATCCCATCCTTGTCCAGTTGAGCAATTTTCTCTCACACTGCACAAAAATCAACTCAAAATTGATCAAAGACCTAGGAATTAGACCTGAAACTATGCAACTCCTAGAAGGAAATGTAGGGTCAACACTGCAACAGATAGGCACAAACAATGACTTCCTCAAAAGAACCCCTAAAGCTCAGAAAATAATGCCAAGAATTAATAAGTGGGAACGTATCAATTAAAAAGCTTCTGCACAGCAAAGGAAACAATTAAGAATGTAAAGACAGAACTTGCAGAACAGGAAAAAATTTTGCTAGCTACTCTCCTAACAAAGGATTAATATCCAGAAATATATTTTTTAGTTCCTTGGAACTCAAAAAACTTAACACCAAAAAAGTTCAAATAACCCAATTAATAAGTGGGTAAATGAGCTAAACATTTTTCAAAAGAAACATAGATTACCAACAAATACATGAAAAAAAATGTTCAATATCATTAGCAATTAGGGAAATGCAAATCAAAACTACCCTGGAGATTTCATCTCACTCTGGTTAGAATGATAGTCATCAAGAATACAAACAATAATAAGTGCTAGAGGATACAGAGGAAAAGGAACATTTTTACACTGTTGATGGGATTTTAAATTAGTAAAATTTATGGAAATCATTTTGGAGTTTCCTCAAAAGATTAAGCGTAAAACCACCATATGACCCAGCTATATGACTCCTCCATATTTATATCAAAGATTTAAAGTCATCATATTATAGGGATACATGCATACCCATGTTTATAGAAAAACAATTCACAATAGCCAAACTGGAACCAGTCTAGGTGTCCATTAACAGATGAATGGGAAAAAAATGTGGTGTATATACACAAAATGGAGTTTTATTCAACCTTAAAGAAAAATGAAGTTATGTCATTTGCAGGAAAATGGATGGAACTTGAACTCATTATGGTAAGTAAAATAAGCCAAATCTGGAAGGTCAAGGGTCACATATTTTGTCTCATACGTGGAAACTAGAGAAAGAAAAGGAAAAAAAGGTTGTTGGTGGTGGGGTGCTTATGAAACTTGAAGGGAGATAGTAGAGAAGAAAGAAGAGACCGGAAGGAGAAAGATGGGGAGTGTGCCCGAAATCTCAGTCCTTGTCCCTGATGCCAATCCAATAAAAAGGACACAGTTTTGAGAAAAAGGAAAAAGATTAATTGCTTTGCTAGCAAAGGAAAAAACACAGGGACTCCTGTCCCAAAGGCTGTGATTCTGCCCATCAGCAGGAACATGTGTTTTTTTTAAGAGGTCATTCAGAGAAAGTGAGATTAGGGAGGAGAGATTGTTATGGGGAGATTGTTCAGAAAACACTCCCAAGTCCAAATTGGAAACAAAGAACAAATCATGAAGGAGAAGATGGGAGGGCGGGGGAAGGTTAGGAAAAGAAAATCAGGGAATTATACCTGGCCAGGGACTGTTTCTAATATTTGATCTATTTGTCAATTATACCTGGCCAGGGACTGCTTCTGACAGAGAATAGCTCTCTGAAAGAAACAGTAGCCAGTTGTTTGTTGTCAGAGTATTTAAGGAAGAGAATAGGAAACCAAATCACACCTTAGAGACTTCCCTATGGAGTTTTCTAAGATCTTGCAAAATGCAAGCAAGCAAGCAGAATACAGGGGCTAAAAAATGCAGTTAGCAGAGCAAGAACAGAAAACCACATCCCCATTAATGGGGGTCTACATCTTCATTTGTATGGATTTACATTCTCATTTCCATGGGTCTTTCACAAGAACATTTTATATGTAACAGAATTTTCACAGGAACCAAGAAAATGGAGTCACTATGGCTATACTAACTTATGCTTGTCTATAGTTATTTCTTATATCTACTGTTTTAACAACCTATACTTACCTCTATATTTATCTATAACTACTTGTAACTATATTAGACTTATGAGCTTACACTTATCACCTTACATTGTCTATATCTTATTACTGACAACATAAACATTATGTCCTACAGTGATTATCTTATTATTACTTCTTTTAACTTATAACTAGGGCAGACTGGAGTATCTTAACATTACTAATTCTATAACACTTATACTCCTATTATTTTTACTAATTAATATTTTATTAATTTATAATTTCTAACCTATAACCTGTATTGATTAAACTCAGACTATAACAAAATCATGAAGGAGAAGATGGGGGGAGGAGAAGGTTAGGAAAAGAAAATCAGGGAAAAGCATTAGAGACAAGAAAATCATAGAGAAGAAGATCAGAAAGGAGGAAAAGAAGATCAGGGAGAAAGAGGTTGGGTAAAAGAAAAAAAACATGTAAGTTTCAAAACCACAAGGGATATAGTCAAAGTATCAAGTGATTAGCACTAATCTCTAGAATATATAAAGAACTCAAAATCTTAACACCAAAATAAATAAATAAATAAATAACCCAATCAATAAATGGGCTAAGGAACTGAACAGATACTTCCTAGAAGAAGATATACAATCAATCAACAAATACATGAAAAAATGTTCAACATTTCTGGCAATTAGAGAAATGCAAATCAAAACTACTCTAAGATTTCATTTCACTCCAGTCAGAAGGGCAGCTATTAAGAACACAAACAACAATAAATGTTGGAGATGATATGGGGGAAAAAACACACTCATACATTGCTGGTGGGGCTGCAAAATGGTGCAGCCAATCTGCAAAGCAGTATGGAGATTCCTTGGAAGACTGGGAATGGAACCACCTTATGACTCAGCCAACCCAGTCCTCCATCTATACCCAAAGCTCTTAAAAACAGCATACGACAGGGACACAGCCACATCAATGTTTATAACAGCACAATTCACAATGGCTAGACTGTGGAACCAAACTAGATGCCCTTCAGTAGATGAATGGATAAAGAAAACATGGTATATATACCCAATGGAATATTACTCAGCAATAAAATAATGGCATTCACAGGTAAATGGATGAAGTTGGAGAACATAATGCTAAGTGAAGTTAGCCAATCCCCAAAATCCAAATGCTGAATATTTTCTCTGATATAAGGAGGCTAATTCACAGTGGGGTTGGGACGGGAGCATAGGAGGATTAGAGGAACACTAGAAAGGTCAATGGGGAGGGAGGAGAAGGGAGGGGGTGGGGGGTTAAAAAAAAAAAAGATGGTAGAATGAGATGGATATCATTACCCTAAGTGACATGAATGGTGTGAATATACTTTGTATACAACCAGAGATATGTAAAAATGTGCTCTATATGTGTAATATGAATTGTAATGCATTCTGCTGTCATATATAATAACTTAGAATAAAAGAAAAAAAAGCATCAAGTGAATCCCTGTTACAGTCTGACTCCTCTTCAGATATGCCACAACTGAAGGAATAGCTGGTCCAGCATGGTCACTGTACCATCCCTGCTTCTGGCTTGAAAAAATCCTTCTCTGCACTTTTTTGTTAAGAAGACTACCGGGTGCTGTTGCTGAGGTCACTGCTTTGTCGAGCCTTAGCAAGTGAAAGGTTTCTGCTAGAACTAGAGATGTCTAGCTCTGGTTCAACAAAGGGTTTAAGTTCATCTTCCTCATGTATCGCCCACATCCCGCACGGAGTAATAGAGTCAGGTTCATTCCACGTGAATTTGGGCTGGCAACGAAAGGACCACAGAAATACCTTTTGGGGGTTCAAGGATGGCTCTGAGACCTCAGCTCCCTTGCTGGAAGACAAGGGGAACAAGGGTGGCAAGAGGCCAGAGAGAGAGAGCACACCCCAAAACTCCTGTTTCTATTTTGAGGGGGAGACATTCTATCAAATAAGGCAAGGGGATTGTGTTACAGCAAACACGAGGGTGTAGCCCAGTCCCATTGGGTGACGCCCACTCCCAGAGCTGCACTCCGTTGCCTAGTGAAGGTGAGGCCCACCTGCATGCATCACAAGCAGTGCATACCAGTTCCACACCCCCATTACTCAAGGCTCAGCTCCTGCTCAGGACAGGCCCTGTGTTGGTTCACCTATCTTTCATTATTTGCTGTAGAATGCCTCGCTTAATTGGGTTTAGCCCCGGGAAGCATTTGAGAAGGCTTTCACAGTCTGTGGGCATGTAGAATGGGGGTCTATATTTCTCTCCTAGCACTCTCTCACTAAGGTCCTTCAGATTTTGCCCACCAAAAGGAAGCGACCCACTGACTAGGGTGTACAGGATAACACCAAGACTCCACATGGCAACTTCTTGCCCTGGAAGAGCTTTTGGACTGCATATGGAGGACTACCACAAAACATGTCTGGTTTACTGTCAAAAGTAAACTCATTGCTAAAACCAAAATCTGTTATTTTAATGTTCATATCTGCATCTAACAACAGATTTTCAGCCTTGAGGTCTCTGTGAACTATCTACTCTTGGTGGCAATACTTTACTGCAGATGCGTGATCTGCTTATATTTAGCTCTTACTTCTTTTTTCAGTTATTCTTCCACGTGCAAACCAAATAGCCAAATACTTCACCTCCACTTGCATACTCCATGATTAAGTAGAATTTTTTTTTTTTTTTTTTTTTTTTTTTTTAGTTTCAATGACTTCAAGCAACTTCACTATGCTTGGATGATTCAAAATCTTCATTATTCTTACTTCTCTGAAGAGCTTTTGTAGACTTTTTGTATTTGAGTTTTGTCGATTATTTTTATTGCAACTTCTCTGCCTGTAAGGCTGTGTTGTGCCAATGTCACTTTTGCAAGGCTTTCCTTACCATTTTTTTCAACAGTCTGTAGTTTCTGATGGGAGTCTTCTCATCTGCATAGGAAGCTATGAAGTTTCTACACTGCACTGTAGAGCGCCCAGTACGGGAGGTGACTTCTTATCACCCATCTCCATGAGAGGTGTGTAGGTATGCATGGTATGTGCAAGGTTCTTTACCATTGAATATCTTCAATGTCTTTTGATGATTTAAAAGAAAAAAAAATAAACTCCTACATATACTCAAATAGCAAAGCTAATAAATACCTCTGGGTACCACTGTCAGGCTTAGGATAGGTAAGGGCTAGGAAAGGGAAGGAGAAACAAGGAAAGAGTTGGAGATAGAATGTGAAAAGAATGCTAATAGCCTCAAATGCCTTCCACAACAAAAGATGTTTGCCCAGTTTAAAATTATCCTTCTGGGTAAGTCGAAGAGCAAAAGGCAAATGAGGAGTGGTTCTAGGTCTACTCATTTCTAGGATTCTCATTCTAGAATCTACTATGCAGTCAATTTAGTCATAAAGGTACTGAATGCATAAAGAATAGTTATATACACTCCAAGTGGATTGAGGACCAAGGTAGTCCATAGTACTTGACAGTTTGGGGGTCAAGACCTGATGAAAACTAAGACTATATTTCCCAGGAATATGCAGCTCAACAACAACAACAACAAAAAAAAAACAATTTACAAATCAATTAGGATGGTGAAGTTGATTGGTGGCAGCACTGGAGTTATAACAGTGATCCACTTTACTTTTTGAATATAGCCCTTGATGCTTATTTTAGAAGCAACATGTTTTTCTTTTCCTCTTCTCCCTCTCCCCTTCCCTAACCTGGGGGCAGGGAACAAGATTACCTTGAGTTTTCTGTTTTCCACAGGAAGGAGATGTCTGCAGAAGACCTAGGAAGTGACTATTTCCCAAATAAACAAGTGAATTTCAGCATACCATCTGGGTGCACCTGAGACGCCCCTGTCAGGGCACACCTGGAATGTATCCTTTGAATTAGTTTCTTTAAAAGCCCTCTGTTTTCCCTGATGAGCAGAATCACAGCTTCTGGAACAGAAGTCCCCTGTGTTTCTCCTTTAGTAGCAAAGCAATTCTTTTTTTTTTTCTTTTTCTTAAAACCGTGTCCTCATTATGGGATTGGCATGGGGACAAGGCCCGAGCTTTTTGGTAACAGGGTCAGAGACCCAACCTCTAGGGTTATCACTCATCTGCTTTTCTTTCTAGTGCCTTTCAAAAGACATTACAACCTCTTTCAATGATAGTTGTAGATTTAGGGGCCACAATATGCAAATACTAATTTCACCTCTGTTCTTTGTAAAAGTTGTCTTACATTTCTGCCAAATGCCCCTTATCTTTAAGACAGATTATTAATTTATTTCAGTTATTGAACATATTGGCTTTTAAATATCCATAAAGAAACAAAATAAAATGCCTCACCTACACATGTGACAAGTTGATATTTACAAGTCATTCTCAAAATAAACCATGATGCAATTAAAAGTGCATTTGCACCCCATATGTTTAAATTTTGTATATTTACCCTGTGGCATGATTTTTGAAAATAGAGTCACTTTTGCAACAAAGAAAAATATTCAAAAATGTTTCTGGCATGTGGTATGTACTCCATAATATTTGTGAAATAAATGAATTAACATTGCTTTGGATTCTTCATTATGAGGAGGGGGCATATATACTTTGAGGTATATACTTCCCTTGTTAATAGCAATCTTCTTGTTCATACTGAATGTTTTCACACATCATATTCTAATAGCACTACATACATCTAGTGTCAATGTGATAGTACACTCTATGATTTGAATACAGTCCTTGCTGCTCTGCCACTGCAACTGATTTTTTAAATGGACTTGTTTTGGGCTGGGGGTATAGATCAGTTAGAGTGTTTGCCTTGCATGCACAAGGCCCTGGGTTCAATCCCCAGCACCACACACACACACACACACACACACACACACACACAAATGGGCATGTTTCTTTCTTGCCCTCTCTCCCTGCTCCTAATCTCTTCCCCTCTCTAATCTCTAGGGATACAGGATTACCTTCCTTCCCCATTTTAGGCAGAGTTATCTGTCCCTGAATACACACCCACCATAGAAATAAAGTAATCCAGACTTTGGGGATAGTATCAGAGGATCTCAGAAATGACTATCTCCAAGTTAACAGGTGAATTACAACTCCAGAGAACATGTGGAATGTAGCCTTTAAACTACATTAAAAGTACCCTGTTCCTGCCTTTGGGACAGGAGGCCCCTCTGTTTCTCCTTTGCTAGCAAAGCAATAAACTTTCTTTTTCCTTTTTCTCAAAACGTATCTCATTATTGGCTTGACATGGGGGACAACGACCAAGCTTTCAGCAACACTTTGAACAAAGTTTTGTTCTCACCATCATGGAAAGAGATCAATGTTATCAACTTGCCACTGATATTATCCTGTATCTAGGTTTTAGGATTGGTTGCAGTTCTTGCAGATTGGACCGCCAACCATGGTGATGACTAGATTAGTCTTTGCAAAAGAAAGTCCTTTGTTTTTGTTGTTTTTTTTTTTTTTTTTTTCAGCCTGTGCAAAAAAAAAAAAAAAAAAAAAATCATGCAACCATAGTCACTATGTCAAAAAGATCCATAAAGTGAATAAGAGAAAGCTGGTAATATCCACAGGGCAAGTCATTCTGTGATAAGCAGAGGCGACTCCATTCTAGATTACATGACATTTTAAGGTCGGATCCACCCTGTTCCCAGAATGAATCCAAAACAAAAAACTGGGTTACACAACACCTGCAATAGAATCCTAGGGTGGAGTGAGACTACCTCACTCTTAAACCATCTCCACCTGAGGGTGTATTAACCTACCCTTAAACCATCTCCACCTGAGGACATAGTAACCCTGTGCTTTATAAACCCTGCCCTTGCTACAGCGGGTGCCATCTTCTACCACCCTGCCTCTTGCAGGTCGGAGTTGGTGGCCCCAGCTAGAATAAAGGCTTCTTTGGCTGTTATGTGTGTGGCTTGTGAGATTATTTTTTCCCTGCGAATTGGGTACAACAATTCTACCCACTTATAGTGAAACCCTCATATACTGTGGGTTAGTGAAAGAGTTATATGTGATACCAATATTTGGACATTTGGCACCCATTCTTAGAGATCTATACACATACCACCTAGTTCCTTCTCTTTGTCACCAATCCTCCAATTCCTTCCCTTCCTTTTTTCTTCCTCTTTTGGAGGCCTCCCTCCCTTCCTTTTTCTCTCCTTCCTTCTCCTCCAACAACTCCTCCTTCTCTTCCTCTCTCTCATTTATGGTTTAAATCACAGAAGAGTCAGTAATCCTAAAATTAGTTTTGCAGTATCCTGTCCATTAGTTAGTATGATATTTTCAATAATTTCAATAATGATTTCCATATCAAAGTTGAAAATTAACACTTCTCTCCCAGGACACTTACAAAATACTGCTATTGGGGAATTACTGCAAACATAGAAGTGGGAGGCAACTTCTCTGAGAGCATTTATGAAAGAAGTTCAGTGTGCTGTCTACTTGACTCCAGGGTTGGGCCAGCCTGAGTCCTACAGTTAGCTCCCCCAATAAGCATTTATAAACCAGCTGCCAGTGAAACATTTGAGTAGTCTCACATAAATAAAATGGAAGAGAATAATATATTTAAAGAGTCTATTTAAGTGCAAGAGAAGTTGAGCATTTCTCCCATTACTTAATTGTTTAGGAAAATTTGTAGGGAGGGCTTTGAAAGTTAATATAGCATTTTGGAGAAAGCAATGAGGATTTGAGCAAATTTTCCTCACGCTGGTGCTATTAATGATTAAACATATATGTACACATATATGTATGTATGAATATATGTGTATATTTGTGTGTGTATGTGTATATGTGTGTGTGTGTGTGTATAGAGACAGACAGACAGAGACTGGCTTTCACTATGTTGCCCAGGCTGGTCTCAAACTCTTGTGCTCAAGGGATCCTTCTGTCTCAGCCAGTGCTAGGACTATAGGAATGAGCCAGCTCACCAGGCTTCACACTTATTGGATATTTGGAAAAAACTGAAGTAAAACATGAAACTTGGATTTATTTAATACCTTCAGAAGGGTAGGTTGGGGAATATAAAAAAATTAACAGAGCTACAGTTTTAGAGTTAAAACACATCTTAAAAAACCTCCAATAGGGGCTGGGGTTGTGGCTCAGTGGTAGAGCACTCACGTGTGCAGCCCAGGTTCATCCTGAGCACCACGTAAAAACAAAGGCATTGTGTACAACTAAAAACAAATAAATAAATATTTTTTTAAAAAAACCTCCAATAACACCCAATTCTACTTTCTTACTGTTATAATAAAATAAAGTGCTTCCATTAAAATAAAACAAAGCTTATGCAATACCACCATTTTGTTTTGGCATAACAAAACTGATGTGTGACTAACAGTATATATGGTTATACTCTTTTGTACAAATAATGCTTATTTAATTGGTTTTGGATTGATTTCTTGGTACCCGGGATTGAAGTCAGGGGCACTTGACAGCTGAGCCACATCCCCAGCCCCATTTTGTATTGTATTTTATTTAGAGACAGGCTCTCACTGAGTTGCTTAGCACTTCATTTTTGCTGAGGCTGGCTTGCTTTCAACTCCCCATCCTACTGCTTCAGCCTCCTGAGTCGCTGGGATTACACCCAGCGCACCCAGTTCCCCTATGTAGTCTTTTTTTTTTTTTTAATTGTAGATGGACAGAATACCTTTATTTTATCTACTTTTTTTTTATGTGGTGCTGAGGTTCAAATCCAATGCCTCACACATGCCAGGCAGGTGCTCTACTACAGAGCCACTCTGCTATGTATTCTTTTTAAATTTTTTTTTTATTGTAGATGGACACAATATCTTTGTTTTTATGTGGTGCTGAGGATCAAACCCAGTGCCTTACATGTGAGTATGAGGCAGGCGCTCTACCACTGAGCTACAGCCCCAGCTCCCTGTATGTATTCTTAATATAGACTTTCTCTCTTCCCCCCTTCCCCTTCCTTTATTTTTTTTCTCTCTATTAAAGGATAGATTTTTAATTTGTCCCAGAAAATGCCTGTAATCCCAGCAGCTTCAGAGGCTGAGGCAGGAGGATAACGAGTTCAAAGACAACCTCAGCAACAGTGAGGAGCTAATCTACTCAGTGAGACCCTGTCTCTAAATAAAAATATAAAATAGGGCTAGAGATGTGGCTCAGTGTTCTAGAGCCCTTGAGTTCAATCTCAGGTACTCCTACCCTTAAAACACACACACACACACACACACACACACACACACACACACACAGGGGCCTTGAGCCGCTGGCCAGCTAGCCTGATTACAGCAATTAGGGAGCCTTGAGGCAGGAGGATAGCAAATTCGAAAAGACATTGGTAATTTAGCAAGACCCTGTCTCAAAAAGTGAAAAAGGCTTGGATGTAGCTCAGTAATAGAAGACCCCTGGGTTTAATCTCCCACACAATATATAAAGGTATTGTGCATGTGATTTATGGACTCTAGGCAGCCACTAATTAGATACAAAGATATCTGAAGATACAGTACACGAATACCTGAAGTGAAAACTTTAAAATAATAGGGGAGATAAAGCTAAATGTAAATTACCTTAACGACATTGTGTGTGAGAGCGCTCAAGAGACATCACGATAATACACATAAATTCTGAGCTAACAGTGGCGTTCTCAGAGAGCGCAACTAAGGAGGAACAGAGAAGGGTTCCTCTTTTACTTTATTAATTTTGGCATTTCTGAGTTTTTTTTAAAACCATAATAATGTATTTTTTTAAATCAGCATTTGTAATAGTCAATGGTCTATGTTTCATCCTTTTCAGTTTATGCTGGGGTTGTGGCTCAGTGGTTGAGTGCTTGTCTAGCATGTGTGAGGCCCTGGGTTCGGTCTTCAGCACCACACAAAAAGATAAATAAAATAAAGGTATTGTGTTCATCTACAACTAAAATATAAAATAAAAAATAAGAATCTGCGTGTGGTCCACACACGCATGAAATTCTAATTATGTGATTCAGCGCTTAAAAGGAATTGGATGTCAGATTAGAGTGGGGGGAAGGTAAAAGGAATGGGGAAGACAGTAGAATTACACGGACGGAACATTCCTTGTTCAGATATGGCTACACCATCAGTGTAACTCTGCATCATGTACAACCACAAAAATGGGTATGTATGACATATCAAAATTCATTCTACTGTCATGTACAACTTAAAAGAACAAATTAAAAAAAAAAAAAAACTGGATGACAGGGAAATAGAAGTCAATTCCAAGGTGAGGCGGGCACAGGAGGTAGGACACCGAGACTCGGAAGTGCCTCGGCTCCGTGGGTCGCCACGACTGGCCGGTTAGCGTTTCTGCCGCGATCCAGGTCAAGCCCGAGGAGTAGCTCTAAACCTTCGGTGCTTGTTTCAGGCCTGGTGAGTTGGCCCCTGGGACTGGGATCGGGGAGGGTGGGGCTGAGAAAGGGATGTGGATCGTGAGGTTGGAGTGCGCCGAGGGAACCACGGTCTGTGCCGCGCGAGGCTGGCGGCCCCGATGTAGGGACTTTGCACGGGAGGGGGCTGAGGGTTTCCAGGGCGAATAACGACCACAGCAACGTTAGGACTCAGGGAACGTTGTTAAGTCAGGGAAGAGGAAAACTAAGGGACAAATAAGGAAAAATAAAAGACTCTGCAGCCTTCTTCAGGAGAGTCTGTATACCTACCCTCTGACCTTTTAGTTAAAAGCAGCTTAAAAGGCATTGAATGAACTGGTTTTCAAAAGCACAAGGTGATCGTTCTTGATTCCCTTTCCCTTAGTTCATTGATTCTCAAACCTTATGGGGCACACAGATCACTGAGGAGTGTATTAAGGGTGCATAATCCGGGGTTCCCTAGGGTTCTTTCCTACCTCCCCACCCGGATTCAGATTCCCTAGATGTTTTTCAGAGAGTCTGTCTAGCTGGAATCCAGCTG
Organism: Tamias sibiricus; assembly: GCA_025594165.1. Taxonomy (NCBI): domain Eukaryota; kingdom Metazoa; phylum Chordata; class Mammalia; order Rodentia; family Sciuridae; genus Tamias; species Tamias sibiricus. The sequence continues at coordinate 3,184,410 of CM046666.1, forward strand.
CTGGGTGGTACTTCCTGCCTGACATTTTGGAGACAAACAGACCTCCTGGGTCTCAGGCACTGCCTGGGTTTACAGATAACTCGCTTTGGCTTCTGTGAATTCCTAAGACTGTGCTCCAAAGATTTGGCCTTGGGTAACCTACTGAACTTTCTGTACCCTATATTTCTTTTTTTTTTTTTTTTTTTTTTTTTTTTTGTGGTACCGGGGATTGAACTCAGGGATACTCGACCACTGAGCCACATCCCCAGCCCTTTTTTGTATTTTTTATTTAGAGACAGGGTCTCACTGAGTTGCTAAGTGCCTCACCATTGCTGAGGCTGGCTTTGAACTCGCAATCCTCCTGCCTCAGCCTCCCAAAGTGCTGGGATTACAGGCGTGCGCCACCGCGCCCGGCTCCCTATATTTCTTATCTAGTGAAATAATTATAACAAAAACCTCAGAGGATAATTGTACTAAATAGGGTCTTGTTTGTATCTGAAAGCAAATTGAAAATTTGTGTGCATGTTGGCTGTTAATTTTAGGAAGCAGCAGGGTAGTGTGGAAAGCTCACAGGACTTGGAACCTATCTAAGCTTTCCTTTCTGTACACTTGATGAATATTATACCAACCTTAAATGGTTGTTTTAAAAAATAAATTAAGAAGAAAGCTCAAGAGAAAGTTTCAATAAATGTTGGTTTGCTCATTTTGAGAACAGTATTTCCATTCATTTTTTTTTCTGCTTTGCTTTTTTCATACAGTGAGTTTAAACTTTTTATCCAGACATTGGTGGGTGATCTGTGTGATCCCTAATTCATGGGATATTTCCTCCATGAACTCTTTTAGATAAAGGGATTTTTTCTTTTTTTCTCCAATGCTAAGAATACAAAACAAGGCTTCATGTATGCTTGGCAAGTGCCCTACCACTGAGCTATATCCCCTCGCCCTCCATGAGCTCTATATTATTACTATTTCTTTTTCATATACAGAAGGTTAAATTGAAAGAACATAAGAAATTGGCACAAGATCACACAATTAGTAAATGTTAGAACTAGAATCAGACCTAGGTCAGAGTACCTTGAAAGTCAATGCTCTTTGTCCATTATAACCTTATATTTTCCCACTAGTTCTATCCTTTGTTCACCAGTTCACTCACTATACTTTTTCAGCAAAAAGCTTTAGGCCCTATTCTGATTATATTATCAGTTTCTGTCGTGATTTTTTGCCACTTTTCTCTATAAACAATTATTTTTAATGCTTAGGAGGGAGCCTCCAAGGGTGTGCCTTGAAGCATAGCTCCAGCTGGAGGGTACTTTAAAAGCTATTCAATGTCAAGATGAATACAGATTCAAAGGAGGTTTTATCCCTGAATGTTCAAGCTTCTGAGATGTGGGAAGAGCTTCTGACAATGAAAATTGAAGCAGAAAGTCACTTCCAGAGTCAGGAATCCAGACTGAAACGCAGTAACCCACTGGCAAGGGAAATCTTCCCAAGACACTTTCGGCAGCTCTGCTACCAGGAGACCCCTGGACCAAGGGAGGCTCTAACTCGACTTCAGGAACTTTGCTACCAGTGGTTGAGGCCACATGTGAGCACAAAGGAGCAGATTTTGGATCTGCTGGTGCTGGAGCAGTTCCTATCCATCCTACCCAAGGAGCTTCAGGGCTGGGTGAGGGAACATTGTCCGGAAAGTGGGGAAGAGACTGTAATTTTGTTGGAGGACCTGGAGAGACAGCTTGATGAACCACAACATGAGGTAGGAAGAGAGATTTGTGAAGGAAAATTGTCTTTGTGGGACAGCAAGCACCCTTGTATCACTGCTTTATAGCTCCTTGACTTTGGTAATAAAATAAGTTCTTCCTTTCTGCTTCCTTTTTTCTAGGAAGTGTTTCTTCAGTTCATTTCTTTAGAAACCAGATCTTGTCTCTCTGTCCCCAGATGGTAACTCACCAACACGCAAAAGTCCTCTCTAAAGAAATAGTGCCTGTAGCAGAGCAGACGTTACTGAGCCTTCAGTCCCAGCCTACAGAGCCCCAGATCACATGTGACCCTGCTCAGGAGTCCCATGCTATTGGAGAGACAGGTGAGGGACAGGGTTTATCTAATGTTGAACTTATCTCTCCTGGTCAAGTAAACCAATAAATCAGAGCTGGGGAAATGGAGGATCCAAAGACTCTACCAGATAACAGCAATGCTCAGTGCTTCTGAATGCCTAGTGTGCTCATCTTTGACCCATCCTTGCAAACAGTCTTCTTCCTAAATACCATCCTGAAGCTCTCTGGACTTCTGGCATATGGTTCATTAGGAAAACTTTCAAAATTCACTGTGGAGCATAGCTATAAAGGATAGGTTTCAAGGTTTGACAAATATAGGTTCAGATCATGGCTTTGCCCTGTGGAAGTTGCTTATACTGGGCAAGTTAGTTAACCACTTGGACTTAGTTCTCTTATCTACAAAATGGAAGTAATAGTAGTATTTTTTAGTCTATTCAGGTTTTCATAACAGAATGTCACAGACTGGGTGACTTAAATAACAGAAATTTATTTTCTCACAATTCTGAAGGCTGGAAGTCCAAGATCAGTATGTGTCAGGTTTGGGTTTTGGGCTTCTCTCTTCCTGGCTTGTAGACAACCATCGCACTGTGTCCTCATACAACCTTTCCTCAACGTGTATGCAGAGAGAGAGAGAGAAAAAGATCTGGTGTCTCTTCTCATGAGGATATTAGTCCTATGAGACTAGGACCCCGTCCTATAACTTCATTTAACCTTAATCACCTCCTTAATGGCCTTATCTCCAAATAGTCATATTGAGGATTAGAACCTAAACATATGAATTGTGAGAGAACAAGTTATTCCATAACAAGTGTGTACTTTAGAATATTATCATAAGCACCAAATAAAAACAGCCTGTGAAAATCACTTAGCATGCATTATGGTACATGCATGGTGGCTGTTCTTATAAGAACTCACCCTCTAGTGGCACCTTGGCCACTTTGAGTTCTCACCTGGCCAGAGAAAGATCTACCCTACCAATCATAAAATTACTGTAGATTTCTATTATATTGAACACATCTCTTGGCTTAAATTAAAATGGACTTGTTGAGTAAATTCCATGTACACTGCAGACCTACCCTTGGCTCCCATAACCTTGTCAGATTATAATCCCTTCTGGTTTCATTTTCCTCCATTATGAGCATCTTTCCTGCCAGTTCTTTTGTTTCTTTCCTCTTCTATTAACTTGGACTTTTAATTTTCTAGCCATCATTTCCTTTCTTCTACCTTCTAAACTGCCTCTGGAATCTTGCTGAGAACCCTTTCCCCTGCTTTCTGGGAAGCACAGCTCAGTAAATTCATCCATCTACTGAGGCACTTATTTATTGAACAGCTATTAAGTATTGACTCTGGCTATAGGAGAGTATCCAAAGGGCTTCTATAAATTAGAGTTCTCCCTATAGGATATTGATGCCAGTGTTGTCTTAATTCAGTTCATTGAGTTTTTTTTTTTTTAGTTCATGCTGATTACAAAAAAAATGCAAATATAGAAGCTTACGTAATGAAAAAATGAAAGTTCTTCAAATCCTTGCACTTAGGAGTAACTAGTCTTGATGATTTGCTGTGTATTTTCCAGACTTTTTTCTACATATAATATGTCTAGCTATACATTTGTCTTATCTTTCCATCACCAGTTCTTTTATGTACATATTTTTTTTCTTTTAGGGGTGCTGGGGATTGAACCTGGGGCCTTGTGCAGGTGAGGCAAGCACTCTACCAACTGAGCTATATCCCTAGCCCCTTACTACCAGTTATTTAAAGAGGTGGAATAGAGCAACTCAGCAGCCTGGATTGCAAGCTCAAAGCCAGCCTTAACAACTTAGCAAGGCCTTGAGCAACTTAACAAGACCCTGTCTGGAAACGAAAAATAAAAAGGGCTGGGGATGTAGCTCTGTGGTTAAGTGCCCCTGGATCCAATCCCTGGTACAAATAAAATAAAATAAAATAAAATAAAATACAGAGGCAGGATAATAACATCTAGGCGGTTGTGTTGAGTCAATTTGATAATACATATGAAAGTGCTTAATAAGTCATGAAGGTCATGTAAAGAGTAATTATTAAAATGTGGAAAGTGTCCTGGTTTTTATATTGCCCCTAGTTCCTTGAACATTTCAGATGTAATTGTGAAGTTCGAAAAAAAGGGAAGTACTAATCCCACTTATGGCCCATCTGTTCTCTGCAGACAAATTTCTGTTTTCCAAATCTGTTGCAATTTCCCAACCAAAAGGAGGAGAAGAACCATGGCCTAACAACAGAGGAGTTCTAAGAGGTCAGTTCGATGTGGAAGAAAGATCCAGATATTTTGGTCAAAAGAGGAGGTCAGAGGCTGTTTTCTTTGGGTTTCATCTGAGTTGCAAGTTGGAAGTCCAAGATCACACAGCAGCTTCTTTCCAGTATTTAGACAATTTGGGTCTGTTTCTCACCATTTTTACCTTATACTTCTCTAAGCAGAGAGGACATGATTTGGTGGTCTGGACACTATCCAATATGGATAATAGTGCCGTCTTTGCCTTAAGTGCCAACCTTGGGCCAGTCAATGGAGATCATAATAGTAGAATTGGTTTCAATCCTTTCCCTTTTCTCCATTTATTCATTCAATAAACATTTTTGAGGAACTACTATGTGCCAGGCATTATTCTAAGGTAACAAAATATATCTTGCTCTCTTGGAGATTAGATTGTAGTAATGGAGAGACAATGATCAACATAAAAATAAGGTGATCTAGTATGTTAGAAGGTGATAAGTGTTGTGGAATAAAACAAAAATAGAACAAGATAAGGGAGATTAAGAGTGCAGTGGAACTGGGCACAATGGCATGTACCTGTAGACCCAGCTACTACTCAAGCAGGAGGGTTGCTTTAGTTTAGTAGTTTGAGACCAGGGTGGACAACATAGGAAGACTCCCATCTCAAATTTAAGAAAAATAAAAAGTGCAATGGGTTAAGCAAACAGATTGCTTTATTAATTAGAAGAATTAAGACAGGCCTCATTGAGAAGGTGAGCATTGAACAAACACTTAAAGATGAGAGAATAAGTCTTGCTCTTACCTGAGGTGAGAACTTTCCAGAAAGGGAGAGGTGCTAGAGCAGAGGACTTATGGGAATACAACTTGGATGGCTGTGGATTTGAAAGTCATGAAGTACTACCTGAAGTACCTAGAATGGTAGAGCTTGATATTTGTTCCATAAATGAATGAATGAATACATGAAGGAACATTCCTTGGAAAGCGTCTCTTTGAAGCTCCCTACCTCAAAAGGGAAAGAGAGTCCTAAGAGTAAACTCCAGAGAAAACACCCTGATCTTTATCCTCCCATGCCCATGAAGAAGCATAAAACTTTTCCCAAGGCTAAGTCCACATGGGGACAGACTGAGCCACATTTTGATAATGAGGGCAAACTTTCCTCATTGCCTATGAAAAGATATTAACACACAAGCTCTTCAGCTTCTAAAGTCCTCTGTATGGTGTGATATATGTCTGTAGACATAATGATCCTATCATAGATGCTGGGAACAAGTGACATTTACCTAGACTCTTTTTTTTTTTTTTTTTTCAACAGATGAAATGACCAAGATTGAGGACAGAGAGTTGGTGCTAGGGAAAGACTGTCCTAAGGAAGTAGAACCACATAGGAAAATGTTTCGTGGTCAGACCAGAGAGGTATCACACCAGGATCCTCGACATGAAGAAGTTGGTGAACCTAAGGGTGGGATAGAGAGGCAGTGGGGAAACTCCTTAGGAGATGGGCAACACAAATGTGATGCTTGTAGGAAGAGCTTTGCTCAGAGTTCAGGTCTCATTCAACATCAAAGAACTCACACTGGTGAAAGACCCTATGAATGTAATGAGTGTGGGAAGACCTTTAGTCGAAGTTCTGGCCTTTTTAATCACCGAGGAATCCATAATATACAGAAGCGTTACCACTGCAAAGAATATGGGAAGGCTTTCAGCCAGAGTGCGGGTCTTATCCAGCATCAGAGAATCCACAAGGGCGAAAAGCCCTATCAGTGCAGCCAGTGCAATAAGAGCTATAGTTGGCGTTCATTTCTTATTGAGCATCAAAGAAGCCACACAAGGGAGCGACCTCACCAGTGCTTAAAATGTGGGAAAAGCTTTAACCGCCACTGTAATCTTATCCGCCATCAGAAGATCCATGCAGGGGCTGATCTTGTCTAGCCCTTCTTTAGCAAGTTTTCTGGAGCACTGGCCAAGTTTTGTGAGGAAGATAAGACTAGAAAATGCCTCTTCCTGTCTCCACTAAATATGTTTGGAATAAATACTAACCAATGACCCAGGCACTTCCCAAGAAAAAAGTTTGGGTTTTTGAAGCTGCTGTTTTCCATTTTGTTCATTTGCTCCTTTCCTATTCTTGCTACCCTGTCCTTTTTTCAAATTATCTTTTAGATGGCTGCTAAACCCTCCTAATAATGTAATAAATGGCATTGCTTATGTTAGCACACATAAAAGATCTCACATTTGTGTTTAATTCCTAAAAATAACAGAGTTCTGCTGATGGGTTTTTTGTTTGTTTGTATTTTTTGTATTTCATTTAGAGACAGGGTCTCACTGAGTTGCTAAGTGCCTCGCCATTGCTAAAGCTGGCTTTGAACTTATGATCCTCCTGCCTCAGCCTCCCAAGTGTTGGGATTACAGGCATGCATCACCATGCCCAGCTCTGCTGATGTTTTATAATAAATGGGTCTTTGGTGTTCCCTCAGACCCATGCCTACATTATAAACACCTTTCCACCCTACTGCTTCCTTCTGACTCTGCCTTAGAATAGTGACCAGCATTGGCTTGGTACTTCAATGTTTGCAGAATCCATCCCTTTACCTAACCACAGTTGTTCCTTACAACAATCACACCGGGAAACAAGTTTTATCATTATCCCATTTTACAGATGAGGTGTCTAAATTCAGAAAGTCCCAAGCATCAGAGCTAAGCCTGAAGCCTGAACTTTTTAGTAATCTTTTCCTTTTGGAATAATTTTAGACTTATAAAAAAAGAAGTTGCAAAGATTAGAGTTTTCCTATACCCTTTACCAGGTTCTAATGTATACATTTAATATCATGTCACTTTGATAACCCTAGGATTTTAACCACAAATTCCAATCTCCTTAAAACTCTGATCTCTTTATTTTAAGCTTAGTCACCTGAAACTCCCTTAGTACCTTTTTATCACATCTTCAGTGTTACAAAAAATCACTTGTATTTTGATTACAAGGCCACAATAAAAACTTCTAAGTAGATGGACACCTCAAAGAATTGAACACTGACTAGATAAGATGCTACACAAGCTACTGTTGGAAATCTCCTAATCCTTTCTCTTCTGTTTGCTCAAGTCCAGAGAAAAACAATTCCTCCATGTATAGATCTTTAAAAAAAAAAAAAATCAAAGAAGAGTTTGTAGCCTTGTGAGATCTCAAATCTCTCAAAGGAAACTCTTTTACAGTGCAGTTTACTCAAGGGAAGGAAGAATCCCCTCTCCTTGGGACTAAAACAAGTCCTAAGGCTTGAGGATATCAAAAGCTTTCTTTGCCTCTTTTATTCCCTTTTATGATCTCTACCAAAACTTCAGTTCCATCTCTTTCCTTTAATTTATTTGCTTTAATGTTTGGAGGTTTCCCAACAGATGGGGGTGAAAGCAGGAAAAACCCTGAAGTTTGCTTAGACAACTGTGCAGACACAAGTAGAGTTTTTGCACTGTTTTCAATAATTCCTAAATACGTTGCATAAGGCATTCAACTCTTGATTTAAATTGGGGAAAATATGAATGAAATATTTTATGGAAAATGTAAACAAAAGTGGAATAGCATAGTAAATCCCCATGCACATAACCACCCAGCTTCAACAGTTACCTACTTATAGCCCATTTTGTTAAATTTATACCTTCTCCTCCTCACTTCTTCTGGATATTTTTAGAATAAACTTAAAATACAAACATTGATTCAGGTAGAAAGTAATAAGCAGATCTGGTGACTGGGTTCCCTCTTGTGTGGGATTTTTTATTGTTGTTCTTTGGTTGGTTGTTTGGTTGGTTAGTTGGTTTGGTTTTTTGTTCATATTTTTGTTTGTTTTCAGTTTTGGGTATTGGGGGTTGAACCCAGGGGCATTCTACCACACCCTTGGAACTATATCCCCAGCCCTTTATTTTTTTATTTTGAGACAGGTTCTCACTAAATTGCCAAAGGCCAGCCTCCAACTTGAGATCCTTCTGTCTCAGCCTCCCAAGTTGCTAGGATTACAGGTATGCACCAACATACCCAGCCTGAATCCCCCCTTGATCCAAGCCTCTATTTCTTTTTTTGTTTCTTCATAAGTGGCATATGAAGTTGTGCAGGAGCCTATAATCAAGGAAATAGCTAAAGATTGCGGTTAGCTGAGAGCCATAAAAGATGTTCTAGTCTCCACCTGATATTAATGCATTATCCAAATAATCTTTGTATGCCCGTGACACTCTGACGCACTTGTAAGCTCGAGCTGTAAGCACTTGTTCTTGTTAAAGCTATATGTATATAACTGGCTGAGTTTGGTTAAAGTGTGTGGGAAGAAGAAGAAGGTGGTGGTTGGAGTTAGAGCGTTTGGAGTGATTGGTGGAGCTGGAGAGAGAAGAAGAATAAAATACCTTTTTTTCATTTTCATCCTGCCTCCGAATTTTCCTGCGGCGTTCGTTGCTCCAAGCGGCTTCCGCTTCAGGCAGTAACAAAGTTGGATTTTAAGTCAAGGCCCTTAATAACAGTTTCCCATCACAGGGAAAATAAATAACCTGCCGGGCACGGTGGCGCACGCCTGTAATCCCAGCACTTTGGGAAGCTGAGGCAGGAGGATCGTGAGTTCAAAGCCAGCCTCAGCAATGGCGAGGCACTTAGCAACTCAGTGAGACCCTGTCTCTAAATAAAATACAAAATAGGGCTGGGGATGTGACCCAGTGGTTGAGTGCCCCTGAGTTCAATCCCCGGTACCACAAATAAATAAATAAATAACCTGATACACAGCATACCAGCTTCACCAAATATCAGCTTGAACTAAGACATCCATTTTCCTTTTTCTGCAATTCTTTTGGATGTCAAGTGCATAGAATTAGATTAATTATAATCCTTGATATTATTTGAAACACACTCATATCACGGGTATATAAATGGCATACTTTTGATTATAACTTTGGTAATTTTTTTTTTTTTTTTTTTTTTTTTTTTTTTTTGGTACCAGGGATTGAACCCAGGGGCACTCGACCACTGGGCCACATCCCCAGCCCATTTTTGTATTTTATTAGAGACAGGGTCTCAGTGAGTTGCTAACTGCCTCACCATTGCTGAGGCTTGCTTTGAACTCGTGATCCTCCTGCCTCAGCCTCCCAAGTGCTGGGATTACAGGCGTGCGCCACCATGCCCGGCTGGTAACTTATTTTTAATAATTAAATTAGTACTCACCTGCCATACAAAAGATTAGACCTTGAAAACTGCATATACAACTGGGGCATGGCTCAGTGCCGGTGTACTTGTGTAGCATGCACAAGGGACTGGGTTCAATCCCCAGCACCACAAAAACAAACAAAATAATTTTTTTTTTTTTTTTTTTTTTTGGTACCAGGGATTGAACTCAGGGGTACTCGACCACTGGGCCACATCCCCAGCCCTTTTTTGTATTTTATTAGAGACAGGGTCTCACTGAGTTGCTAAGTGCCTCGCCATTGCTGAGGCTGGCTTTGAACTCGTGATCCTCCTGCCTCAGCCTCCCAGGTGCTGGGATTACAGGCGTGCGCCACCGCGCCCGGCTCAAAATAATTTTTTTAAAAAAGAAAACTTTCTAGCCAGGCATGGTGGTGCACACCTGTAATCCCATCACTTGGGAGGCTGAGGCAGAAGGATCGTGAGTTCAAAGCCAGCCCCAGCAATGGCGAGGCACTTAGCAACTCAGTGAGACCCTGTCTCTAAATAAAATACAAAAAAGGGCTGGGGATGTGGCCAAGTGGTCAAGTGCCCCTGAGTTCAATCTCTGGTACAAAAAAAGAAGAAAGAAAGAAAGAAAGAAAACTATCTATATATCCAACTATCTGATACTCCTTATTTCAGCTACCTGACTTCTTCCAATTGAAGAAACATCAACCACCTTGATCCCAATTTTATTCACTTCTTGTTTTCTTTTTTATATGCATATATACACATTCCTAAAAAGTATCATTCCTATTTTTTTTATTTATCTATTTTGCAGTGCTAGAAATTGAACCCAAGGTATCCTGCCTGAGTAAGTGCCCTACCACCATCCTACATCCCCAGCCCTTTATTTCAAGTGATTTTAGTATTCTTTTACAGAATTTTCAGTGAAGCATGGAAGTATTTATTTCTACAGAAATCTAGCAGGATACATGCTATAGGCCTAGAAATAATCCTGTTATTGTTGAAGGAGGAAGTAGTTGTGACAATAATATAATATACTACAACTACACTGGAAAACCCCAATGTTATGAGGAGCCACTTCAGAAAACACTCCAAGTCCAAATTTAAAACAAATTAGAGAGCTTTATTACCTGGCCAGGGGCTGCCATCCACAGAGACTGAAGCTCTATGGGAGAATAGCAGCCTTTCCTGGCTTTCCTTGGGAATTTAAAACGAAAACCACAACTTTCTCAGCATCATACAAGCAAGCCAATCACAGAAGCTAAGACAGAATTTGTGCATTTAGTTAGCAAGCAAGCAGATTGCAGAGCTAAAAAATGTAGGGCAACTCAGACAACTGCATCTTGGGTCTTAGCAGGTGTTAGACAGCCATACCCTGGGCTTGAGCAGGTGGTTAGCGGGGGCAAGAATCTACTTCAAAATCATATAGATCACCAAGACCACCATCTCTTGGATTGAGTTACAATTTGTGGGGTACAAAGTACAGAAAAATAATATATTATAAGAAGACAGCATTCATTTCAGTTTCTCAGAAATAGCTCTTATAAGTTTTTTTTTATAAAAGGCAGCAAAATGGAGTCTTAGACCTGTCTACGACAGTTCTTGCTTTATAGTCGTCTTATCTCACTTATATCTATAATCTATAACTTACACTCTTACTGATTTTATTGATTAGTTCACACCACAACACAGAAGATAGAATTAGAGGCTTAATATATTGAAAGGGTTAATAGTGATATATTCTTCATCTATTTGGACTCTAAGGATTGATCATAATCTATGAACAAACATTCATTTATTTAACAAATAATTTATTAAGTACCTATGTGGTAGGAAGTGTTTTAAGGACTTAGAATACATAAATGAACAAGACATCCAAACATCCTTGCTTTCCTGGGCTCATCTTTCTAGCTGGGAGAGTCAGACGAATAATCCAATAAGTAAGTAAAAATACAATATATTAGAAAGAGATAAAATGTTATTTTTAAAGACTCACCAGGCTCAGGGGAAGATAAGGAGTGCTAGTGCATAGAGAACAGTTTGAGTATTAAATAAGGAAATTATAATAGGCTTTATTGAAAAAAATGGCCTTTGAATGGAGGAGACTTAAAAGAGGTGAAAATGTTAGTCAAGTAGATTACTCTAGGAAGAGGAAATAGCTAGAGCAAAAGTCTTGAATGTATGTTTGTTTGTTGTATTCAAAAAGTAATAAGGTCCAGCTACTCCCAGACTGAGGTAGGATGATCACACATTCGAGGCCAACTTCACCAACATAGGGAGACCCAATCTTAAAATGAAATAAAAAAGAAGGGGGATATAACTCAATGGCAGAGTGCTTGCCTAATGTGTGTGAGGCCCTGAGTTCAATTCATGGTACCACATAAAGAAGAAAGAAAGTAAGGAAGAAGGAATGAAAGAAAACAAAAAGAAACAAGGAGGCCAATGTGGTCAGAGCAGAATGAGAGAGGGGGTGAGCGATAGGAGATGAGGTGAAAGGTAATGGGAAGCCAGAATTTTGAAGAGCCTTCTCCACCTCTGTAAAGGCTTGGGCTGTTAATTTTGGTAAATAATGAAAACCACTGTAGGGTTTTGAGTAAAAGAATGATGTGTTTGATACAACATAGATTTTAAATTAGTTGCTCTTGACTGACATATTGAGAAGAGACTAAGGAAAGCAAGAGTCCACTCTTACAAACTTTTTGCAAGCCACCATAGTAATAAAAATTTGAAAGACAGAGTGCCCTAATCCAGGATGGCAGCAGGAAGATAATGAGAAATGATCAGTTTCTGAATGAACTTGGAAAGTATACCATAAATGAAAACCCAACATGTAAGAATAGAGGATAGTTATCAGGCACTTAAGGGCAAAGACAACATCTTTTCATCCTTTTTTTTTTTTTTTCATATTTGATTCCGTAGTGTCTGATCACAGGTATGACATAAACCATGATGTTTATTGAATAAATGGTGGGGAACACAAAACTTATTTAGAAATAGGAAAAGACTGGTATTACTGGAAGCAGGAATACAAACACCTTGGGTTCCAGTAGTAGGTGCCTTCGCACCTTGTTTTATTTTAATAAGACAAAAGAATGAGTTGACTCAATTTTCAGATTCACTCATTTAATAGGAACTCTGCTAAGTGAAAATATAATGGTGAGCCCAGCACATATCTCACGTATCTCTTGAATATCTCACATGATCTTGTATATCTTTCAGCCCCATACCAGCTGTTCTATATCCTGTGCTATATATAAATGGGCCTGGAAAGCTACCAACTCCATTTCCCAAGCCGCCCAATGTTAATGGGTAGAATTGATGAAAGAGAAGGAAAAAATAGTTAAAGGTTTTAACATTTTAATTAATACATGAGAACTTGCTATTTTGGGAATTAAGCAATGTGTAATCTGTTTAAGAATTCACTCAGAGAAAATGAAAAATATGGCATACTGCTTGCATTTAATAAGTTACATTAGGAATGTTTTCCTAGACTCCTGAAAACCTTGAAGAACCCAAGAAATTGAAATTAAAAAAAGGGATTTGGAAAGGTGTTCTGAAGATTTTGGATCATGACCCAATTCCTAATTTAAAAAAATACACAGAGAAGACCAGAATATATCACAATATTCATTCAATTATTAGTTGGGAAAGAGAACAAGGATAACTTGCAATTTCAAATTCCAGAGTCTTAGGTTGATGTTGTAAATAGGGAGGGATTGGTTCTTAGGTTGATGTTGTAAATAGGGAGGGATTGCTAATGCCATTAACCAAGTGAGAAATGGGAGTAGATACAAATAAAATTTATATAATATGGGAAAGTGATACAGTCACCAAAAAAGTTAACAGGAAAGTGATCATCCTGAAAATTTTCTATAGCACCAACATTATTTGAAATGTAGAAAACACATACTAAACAAAACTGACAGAAAAACAGTTTCCTGTCAGACTCAATTTTTACTATCATGAGAAAAAAACAAAGATGGACTAAAAAAGGTGTTTAGAGAAAAGCAGTTAAACTGAGTTTACTTAGTGGTTGAAGTTCTCATCATGGATAATGAGGAGATAGTATCTTACAGATGTGTGGCATCATTAGAAGATAAGATACTGTCATAAAGCTACATGATACTTTTCAAATGTAGTCCTTATTATTAAACAATTATGATTCCAAAATAACTCTATACTTTTAGCTAACAAGGTGATCCCCAGCTATCAATTATTAACATTTTGAGAGTACTTAGGTAACATTTCTTATTTGTATAAGCAGACCCTCACAACTTTGTGAAATAAGTTGTCACTCCTACTATTATTTTTCCCCACTAAAGGACAAGGCAGAGAAGGTCTTCTGCAGGATTACATACATCTTTGCCAAAATAAGAACCAACCTAGGTGGACTCTTCATCAAAAGCTATTTTTATTAAAACCATTCATTCTACCTCAGTAGGGGAGGGGGAAAATAGAGGGTTTCTACCTGGCTTTCAGTTGGAGAAATGGAATTTGTGTGTTTTGTTTTTTATGGTGCCGGAGATTGAATACATGCTCTCTACCACTGAGCTACATCCCCAGGCCAGGAGAAATGAAGTAGAATGCCAGCTAACCAATGCTAAAATTCTGAAAATCAACTTAAGAAAGCATGAAAAGTGGTATTATACTTTATTTATTTATTTATTTATTTATGTGGTACTGGGGATTGAACTGAGGAGCACTCCACCACTGGGCCACATCCCCAGCCCTTTTTGTATTTTATTTTCAGACAGGGTCTCACTGAGTTGCTAAGTGCCTTGCCATTGCTGAGGCTGGCTTTGAACTCGCCATCCTCCTGCCTCAGCCTCCCAAGTGCTGGGATTACGGCCGTGCGCCACCGCGCCTGGCTTGTATTATACTTTATATGCTGGGTCTCAATTTTCAATTTTATTTGAAAATGACTTTTTGCTCATCCTTTAAATAGACTAGAGAAGGTGGGTACGGTGGTGCACACCTATAATTCTAGTGACTGGGGAGGCTGAGGCAGAAAGATCATAACTTTAAGGCCAGCCTTGGCAATGTAGCAAGACCCTGTATCAAAATAAAAAATAAAAAGGGCTGAGAATGTAGCTCAGTGGTAGAGTACCCCTGGGTTTAATCCCCAGTATTTAAAAAAGGCCAGAAATATAATTCATTTATAAACATACATTTATCTTATACAAAAGTAGGGTGTCTAAAAGACTATCAGCAAAATTTTTTTTATTTTATTTTTATTTTTTATACTACCACATGGATGCTCTACCACTGAACTAACCCTTTATATTTTTTTAATATTTATTTATTTGCTTTAGTTGTACACAATGCATTTATTTGTACGTGGTGCTGAGGATCAAACCCGGGCTGCGCACGTGCTAGGCGAGCGCTCTACCGCTGAGCCACAGTCCCAGCCCCTTTATTTTTTATTTTGAGACAAAAATCTCACTAAGTTGCTTAGGTCTTCACTAAATTGTTAAGGCTAATCTCCAACTTGTGATCCTTCTGCCGCAGCCTCTTGAGTCACCGGGGTGACAGGATGCCCTGCAGTGAAATAATTTCATTTTTGAAATTATAAAATGCTGTCAAATAGTTTCCCAGATAATATCTTTTTTAAATTATTTTTACTTTTTATTCAAAGTTGTTATATATAACAGCAGAATGCATTACAATTCATAATATACATATAGAGCACATTTTTACATATCTCTAGTTGTATACAAAGTATATTCACACCATTCATGCCTTCATACATGCACTTAGGGTAATGATATCCATCTCATTCTACTATCTTTTTTTACCCCCTTTTCCCCTCTCTTCCCCTCCCCATTGACCTTTCTAATGTTCCTCTAATCCTCCTATGCTCTCCGTCCCAACCCCACTGTGAATTTGCCTTCTTATATCAGAGAAAATATTCGGCATTTGGATTTTTAGAATTGGCTAACTTCACTTAGCATTCTGTTCTCCAACTTCATCCATTTACCTGTGAATGCCATTATTTTATTCTCTTTTATTGCTGAGTAATATTCCAATGTGTATCTATACCACATTTTCTTTATCTATTCATCTACTGAAGGGCATCTAGTTTGGTTCCACAGTCTAGCCATTGTGAATTGTGTTGTTATAAACATTGATGTGGCTGTGTCCCTGTCGTATGCTGTTTTTAAGAGCTTTGGGTATAGATGGAGGAGTGGGTTGGCTGAGTCATAAGGTGGTTCCATTCCCAGTTTTCCAAGGAATCTCCATACTACTTTGCAGATTGGCTGCACCATTTTGCAGTCCCACCAGCAATGTATGAGTGTGTTTTTTCCCCTGTATCCTCTCCAACATTTATTGTTGTTTGTGTTCTTAATAGCTGCTATCCTGACTGGAATGAAATGAAATCTAAGAGTAGTTTTGATTTGCATTTCTCTAATTGCCAGTTATGATGAACATTTTTTCATGTATTGTTGATTGATTATATATCGCCTTCTGAGAAGTATCTGTTCAGTTTCTTAGCCCATTTATTGATTGGGTTATTTGTTTTTTTGTTAAGATTTTTAAGTTCTTTATATATTCTAGAGATCAGTGCTCTCTCTGATGTACGTGTAGTAAAGATTTGTTCCCAATTAGTAGGTTCTCTATACACCTCACTGATTGTTTCTTTTGCTGAGAAGAAGCTTTTTAGTTTGAATCCATCCCATTCATTAATTCTAGATTTTAATTCTTGTGCTGTAGGAGTCTTATTAAAGAAGTAGGGGCCTAATCCGATATGATGGAGATATCTTGATCATAAAATGTCGGTGGCTTTCCAGTACTTCCTGAATGAAATTTAAACTCCTTGCTCTGCATCCCTTACCTAATTCTTCAAACTTGCCTTATTTACTGAATTTAACAAAGTCATGACCTTTTCAACTGAACATGTCATCCTGTTCATATAATAATTACTCATACCCCACAAGTAGTATTTCCCTCCTCTGAACTTCTACAGCCTTCAGCTTACCACTCACAAGAGTATTTCTCAGTGTACTATCTTCTCTGTTACAAATCTTGTCAAACTTATAATAAAAACCTAAGTATGTAGGTATGTATGTTTTATCCCTTCCACTGTCTAGCATAGTAAGCACTAAAAATACTTTTCTATGACATTCCTCTCCTCTACAGAGATTTTAGGACCAGCAGAGTGAAAGGAGGCCCAGGGGACCTCTATTAATCTCAGTAAGTTATATTTGTATTCTTTTCTGGTTTCTATAACATACCTCTCTTCATGTAATACCGAGAAATAGTTAAATACCATTGAGCTTGATGGTACTCACCTGTAAGCCCACTCAGGAGACTGAAGTAGAAGGATTATAAGTTTCAGTCCAACCTGGGCAATTCAGCTAGACCCAGTTTCAAAATTAAATTAAAAAGGGACTGAGGGCATGGGTCAGTGGTTGGGTTATGGTATTAACCTAATCAGTGAATACCTGATGGGATTAACTAATGAGGGGTAACTGGAGGGAGGTGGGGTATGGCTGGAGGAAGTGGTTCATTGGGGGCATGGTTATGGGTATGTTTTGTATCTGGAGAATAGAGTCTGTCTCTCTCTGTCTCTGCTTCCTGATCATCATGTGAGCTGCTTCCCTTTGCCACCCTCTTCCACCATGATGTTGTGCCTCACATCCAGCCCTGGGGAATGCTGTTGGGGGCCATCCTGGACAGGAGCTACGCACACACCTTTAAGTCCCAAGTAAAGAGGTAGGGGACTGGTATTGCACCTATTGCAAAGCAAGAGGACTTGCCTCTGCTTGGATAGAAAGGTAAGCTCTGGGAGTGGGCTGCCTCCTTGTTCCTTTGAAATCCCACCCTTTGCCCTTTTTTGGATAGAATGTTCCATGGGACTTCCCCTTGTGTGTTCCCTATATAAGAATAAAGAGTTCTAGTGGCTCTCTCTCTTTCCATGGACCCCTAAGGTCACAGAGCGGTTCCCAGATTTTGATAAGGTACTTCTGTGTGCTTGCATGCCTTCTTCGCTGTTTTCTTAAGTTACTGAAGTAGTCAGATTTTGTGAACCCAGCATAGGTTGCCAGCTCGGATAGATGGCGATAGAATGTATCTTACTGTCTATAGACAGAACCTCTGAAACTGTTGAGCCTCCAAATAAACCTTTCCTCCTCTACAATTGGTCTGGTCAGATCCTTTAGTCACAGCAACAAAAAAGCTGACTAAAACACTAGCCCATCATGAATTTGAATGTTAAAGGTCATTCTAAAATTAGCAAAAATTTAGAAAAGGTAAATATTAAAAGGCAAAAGGAAATGGCCAGCTTTGTGGAGGTAGCAAAGGTAAGGTTAATTTAAAATGAAATTTTAAAAAGCTAGACAAGATTAAGTAGAGAAAGTCTACAGATTTGGAAACTGAAGAAGTTTTAAGCTGGACTAAAATGGGAGAAACAAAGGCAATGAAAGATAATAGGGGATTATTAAATGAAGAGCCCTTCGGTTTTCAAAGTATCTAAAGCCTGTGGTACTTCAGAGCAGGAATCCAGAAATGGCACTTGAGAACAGATGTGAACACTATGCTGTTGGGTGAATAAAACATGGTCAGGTGGTTATCAGGAGCAGAATCCACTTATAACACAGTCTGGCAAGGCTGGAGGCTAGTGATACACTTAAGCATGTAGGAAGATAATATCAGTCTTTGAAGAATATAGGTGATTTGGGTGGAAAATAAGGGATATCACAAAAGTCTTGTTTCTTATGTTTAACTCACAGTCTTGACTTCACGTGTTGATACTTTCGATATTGTAGACTTCTTTTCTTCAGAAGCTCAAGATTCTCAATGTGCTTCTACCTACATTTGGGCTTCTATTCATATAACCTTCCACTAATCCAATTTTCCTATTCCCAACCCACAGTAAAGTTTTGAAGCCATGAATAATAATTGTAAACATTCGATGAGATTGCTCTGACTTGAAGGAAGTTTAAGCTTAGCTGGCATAAGCCTTCATGCAGTTGATTGTAAGTAGGGGGAGAAGGATTTAGATGGTATCTTAGAACTTGATTAGGCCCAAGATATGTAAAAGGTGAGAAAGAAGATGTTGAACATTACAGAATTTACATCAAAATTCATAATCAGGTCTGGGGTTGTAGCTCAGCGGTAAGAGCACTCGCCTAGCACGTGCGCGGCCCAGGTTCAATCCTCAGCACCACGTAAACATAAATGCATTGCATTGTGTACAACTAAAGCAAATAATAAATAAATATTTTTTAAAAAAATTCATAATCATTTTACTTGACTTAATAAATTAATTTTTATTTACCTGAAAGTGAAAGAGTAGCAAACTTGATTACAATAATACAGTTCTATGGATGAAGCTATCTTTCAATATCTTAATAATTAAGAAGTTGTTTAAAGCATTCTTACATTAGTACTCTCATGAAGAAATATGGATTCCCCCACCCCAACTCTGGCAATACTATATACTTGGCACAAATACATAGTAATGACCCAGAATCTAGAATCTCAGAGAATTGGACACAAACACAAATGGCATTAGTTACAAATCTCTCAGAAATCTAGACACAGATTTTCAGAGCTATGCGGATCATTTCACAGGTACATCCAGTCAATATTTATTAGCACCTATATGCAAGGCACAGTGAGGGGTAAAAGACCTCATGAACCTGAACTACTCATGAAGGATTCATTATTGGAAAATGAATGGTAAGAGCAGCAGCTCCCCCAAATCAAGAATTATCCATCCAGGAAGAAAAATTTAAAAATGCTGACTGATGGCAATTAGCTATTCTGGAAGGCCATTTAAGTCCAATAGGTGAGAACAAAGCGCTTTAAATCTACCTTTTCCAGACAACATTCCTCAAAAATATTTGGTTCCAACCACTTTTTAGAATGTGGAAGATAATTCATTTCAGCCATATTGTTTTCTAACACGCGATGAAGAACTGGTAAATAAAGCTCTGGCCTACAATTTCTGTAGTGCTCCAGGCTGGCTTCAGTTCAATGACAAATAAGCCCCAACTTTGGCATGTACAGCACCAGTCACTGAGACAGAATTTTTTTCCCTACATGGCTTCTCTGATGTTGAACAAGGTATGAAGTTCGGGTGAAGCCTTTTCCACATGCATCACACTGATAGGGTTTCTCACCAGTATGGATTTTTTGATGTTCAATAAGGCTTCTATTCTGAGTAAAACTTCTTTCACACTCATTACATTTATAAGACACAGGAGTTCCAACATTTTCCCACTGGCTTTCCATCCTACTGCAACCTTCCCAGGCCTCTCTATGCTCGGGCTCCTGATTTTTATCAGCATGGATCCTCTGATGTCTTAGAAGATGTGAATTACGCCTAAAGGCCTTGCCACACATGTTGCACTGGTATGGCTTCTCCCCAGTGTGAATTTTGTGATGTTCAAGGAGGCTGCAGCTCTGGCTGAAGGTTTTCCCACAGTCATCACATTCATAGGGCTTCTCCCCAGTGTGAGTTCTCTGGTGCTTGATAAGGTTTGAACTGTGACTGAAGACCTTGCCACATTCTTCACACTCATATGGCTTCTCACCAGTGTGAACTCTCTGATGAATGACAAGGGCAGAGCTCCCAATGAAGGTCTTCCCACAATCTTCACACTCATAGGGTTTCTCTCCAGTGTGGATTCTCCTGTGCTTGGTCAGGCCTGAACTCTGAGCAAAACTCTTTCCACATTCATGGCAAATGTGCCGCCTACTCCCTGTGGCATTTTTCTGCTTTCTTTGCAACCTGCCCTCGTCCTGTTCACCAGCTTCAGCACCTGCAGGGATCTGGGCAATGTCCTCACCAAGGTGGTATGATTTCTGCCCAGGCTCTTCTAGGTGTTCCTTTGCTGGAGACAAATCCTGAATCTTAGCCTGTATTTCACCACCTGAAACAACAAGCCAACAACTGTTAATTATGCCCTATATAGGAGCAAAGCCCTGTGATGAAAAGTGATGAGGTGAGAATTACAGAGTTATATGCATGCCAAGAATGAGAATTTAAGTTCAAAAATAAGGGTGGGAATAAAGAAGGAAAAGGAATGCTGGAAAGGAAAGAGACCTGAGAATGGAAATGGGGCCACTGAAAGAAGGGGACAACTAGAAATGAAAGAAGTGGAAGAAAGTATCAAAACCCAAGAACTATATTGAGATTTATGGAGTGGAGGCTTGGAACTCTAAGAATAGTAAGGCAGAGTCATAGACCCAGGATTAGATACTGATAGGACTGACCAGAAGGCAACAGTAAACAGACCAAGCAAAAAGATTTCTGAAACATTTTGTAACAAGCAGCAAAAGTAGAAACTTAGATCACTGATCAATGATACAAGTTGTCATTTCTGCTCTTATTCCAGGCAAAAGAAGGGTCCCCAAACAGAATAGGCATTGGTGCTGGGAGTTCCAAGTTGGAGCACCTACTGCCATCAATGTGTGACTTCTGACAAGTCAGGTAACCCTCTGTTTCTCTTCACCTTCACCTCTAAGGTAAGGGTCTGTAGTCAATGTCTGAGGTTACTTCAAACTCTCACACTCTTTGACTCCATGGCCCATTTCCTGAAGAGGCCCTTCATCTTTCCTCCTCTGTCAGGGCTAGAAATTCAAAGGAAATCAACATTTACTGAGCACCTACTTGAGTACTTGAGCCACAACTGTACCTAGGGTTGTATCTACTTCCTCTCATTTAAACTGACTGGAATACTGTAAGATAGAGAAGAAAGCAAGGATCAGAGGTTTAGGAATTAATTATACATCTGGCCATCAACAGGGGCTCAGAAATGGTGGTTCTGAAACCAAACATACTCCAAACACGTTCTAACAATCCAGTAGGTTCTAATACACAAAATGAAAAAAAAAAAAAAAAGAAAAAAAAAAGATATCTTAGTAAAAATTAGGGACTATTAATCTTACCCAGGGAAACCAGGCTTCCACAGTTTTCCTGCCTTTCATCTGTGTAGAGGTTCATTTGAGATGAATCCAGTTGTGTCCAACCAGGGGAGAAAGTCAGGGCCACATCTTCCATTTTCAGCATCCCCTAAAACAATAAGTAATCCCACTTAGTACTTGTTGCCTATAATCACTTCCAAAGCAGGGTACATGCAAAGAACAGACATAATTCTTTAAAGGAGCTCTTTAAAAAGGGCCTACCTAACCCTATCTCTCTCTCTTTTTTTTTTTTTTTTTTTTTTGGTATCAGGGATTGAACTCAGGGGCACTCGACCACTGGGCCACATCCCCAGCCCTTTTTTTTTGTATTTTATTAGAGACAGGGTTTCACTGAGCTGCTAAGTGCCTCGCCATTGCTGAGGCTGGCTTTGAACTCGCGATCCTCCTGCCTCAGCCTCCCAAAGTGCTGGGATTACAGGCGTGCGCCACCGCGCCCGGCTACCTAACCCTATCTCAATAAAATATTTATTTAAAAGAACTGTAAAAGGCAAGAAATAATTACATTTGGTGCAAGTACTTTCATATAAATATCTAAGTAGTCCAGAAAGTGAAAAGGTTTGGAAAACAAGGGGCAAAACAAAAGGAATAGAACCATATCCAAACCCTCCAACAAGATGCGTGGTATGCTTTGGAAAAGGGGCAGGTAAGGACTCATTTACATTACTAGTTTTTAAAATACAATGAAATCTAGATCTGAGGTGAGAAAAAATAAGGAAACTATTCAAACACTGAGAACTTCAAGCAAGACACTAAAGACTGAGTGAGAAATGAAAATCTAGAATTAGTAAATCTTCCTGCTGGGAGTGGTAACGCATGATATAATCTCAGCTACTTAAGGGAAGCTGAGGCAAGAGCATCACAAGTTCAGGGCAAGCCTCAGCAACTTCATGTGACCCTGTCTCAAAATAAAAAATAAAAAGGGCTGGGGATATAGGTGTGGTAGAGCACCCTGGGGTCAATCCCCAGTACCACATTTAAAATAGGGCTGGGGATATAGTTAAGTTTGTAGAGTGCTTGCCTCATATGCACAAGGCTCTAGGTTTAATCCCCAGCACCACAAAAATAAATAAATAAATAAATAAATAAATAAATAAATAAAAAAAAAACAAGGTTGGGGATGCAGTTCAGTGGTAGAGCACTTGCCTAGTATGTGCAAGGCCCTTCATTTAATCCCCCTCACTGCCAAAACAAAACACCCCACAAAACAAACCACCATCACAATAAAGTATTTATTTGTTGAAGAAAAAAATCCTACTGATGAAGGGGCTAACAAAAGAAAAGGGATACGGAAGACCTGAGAAGCACAGAGAATCCTTTTCCTGTAGGAAAACAGGAAAAGCCTATTAAGTGGGCACCAAATATTAAGCAATGATGAGATGAGAAAACTCAAATCCTATGTGGATTTAGAATGGGGTAGGGTAGAACTGGGGAGAGAGGAACCTAATAGGAAGTCTACCAGTAGTGAAGTGTGTGGGGTATTAGGAAGGGGAGGGCTTTTAACTCACCTGGGACTGTGGAGTGGATCTGGTAGCTACTGGGGTGTCTTCTCTGCAAATCGTTCCCTGAGCAAGTCCAGGAACCTGGAGAACTAAGAAGGAAAGAAGCTCTGGATAAGATATACCCTGGCATTTTAGCCTTCTTGCCTTATGGAATCTAAGATCAAAAACTGGGTTAGGGCTGGGGTTGTGGCTCAGCAGTAGAGCGCTCGCCTAGCACGTGCGCGGCCCGGGTTCGATCCTCAGCACCACGTACAAATGAACGCATTGTGTACAACTAAAGCAAATAGATAAATATTTAAAAAAAAAAAAAAAAAAGAAAAGAAAAAGAAAAACTTGGTTAGAGCCCAGTGGGGTGGTGCACACCTGAAATCCCAGCGGCTTGGAAGGCTGAGGCAGGAGGATCGTGAGTTCAAAGCCAGCCTCAGTAAAAGTGAGGGGCTTAAGCAACTCAGTGAGATCCTGTCTCTAAATAAAATAAAAAAATAGGGCTAGGGATGTGGCTCAGTGGTCAAGTGCCCCTGAATTCAATCCCCAATACCCAAAAAAAGAGAAAAAAAAAATGGATTAGGAGAAGTTTATACAGTGTGTTCCTCTCCAAAATGCAAAGGCCTAAGGAGTCTGGTATGCTCCTGCAGATACACAAAAACCACAGACAGAATTCTTGGGAAGAATGGTGAAGTGAACACAACATAAAACCAAAACAAAGCTTTTGATTTTTGGACCTTTCAGTCTTCAATTTTGACGGGAAGAGAAAAAGGTTGTTTGTTTTTGGCTTTTGTTTTGGTTAAAATGTCTTTAGTGTGGTAATTACAGTACTTTCCTCTTAGGTTCTGAAAAACTA
Source organism: Tamias sibiricus (assembly GCA_025594165.1). Classification (NCBI taxonomy): domain Eukaryota; kingdom Metazoa; phylum Chordata; class Mammalia; order Rodentia; family Sciuridae; genus Tamias; species Tamias sibiricus. Next base: position 3,208,102 of record CM046666.1, read on the forward strand.
AGAGGAGAAAGATAAGACTGATCCCATAAAGAAGAGAGAGAAGTAGAGGGGAACCTCACTTTCCCTATAAGAAGTGAACATTGCAAGATCCAGAAAAGGAGTTGGTTTAGGCCAAGACTTCTGTTGGGAAATAAAGACTATATGTTGAATGGTAAGTCTAAGTATTGTACATTCTGGGAACCTGCCTGAATGTTCACAGCAGATAAGGAACACCCTAGAACACAAAGTAGCTTCCTGGTAAGTAATTTCACCCTGTTTTCATTACAAATCTTATAGTTTAAAAGATGTAGTCTCTTTAATTTGCAACAGTCCTACCATTTCTGGAATATTATGGTTGGCTTTACAAATTCTACCTTATTTTCATGATAGCACTTGTAAATATCTTAAATTGTATTATTGATTTATTTGTTATCTTACCCACTAGAATATGAGATCTACCAGAGCAAGAATTTGGTCTCACTGATGCTAATAACACTGACTATTATAGAGAGGTATCCATAAATATATGTTAAATGAAAGGAGATCACTAAGTTATTAAAAAATAAATTATTTCCTGGTACCAAGTTTAATGAAGTCTTGTTTAATATGTCCAGGTCTGGCTAGGAAAACTTTCTACTATTGTTTAAAATTCCTGTTTTAGTTTCAGTCTTAGAATTGATCAGTGATCAGCATATAAAGTAACCATCAACAGTCAGGCATGGTGGCACACACCTGTAGTTACAGTAACTCAGGACAAAGAGACAGGAAGATCACATGTTCGAGACCAGCCTCAACAATTTAAGGAGACCCTCAGCAACTGAGTGAGACCCTTCCTCAAAAAATACAAAGAACTGGGCTTGGTGGCCCACACCTGTAATCCCAGCAGCTTGGGAACCTGAGGCAGGAGGATCACAAGTTCAAAGCCAGCCTCAGCAAAAGCAAAGTGCTAAGCAAGTCAATGAGACCCTGTCTCTAAATTAAATACAAAATTGGGCTGGGGATGTGGCTCAGTGGTCAAGTGCCAATGAGTTCAATCCCCGGTATCCCCCCAAAATAAAATAGAAAGTAAAAAGGACTAGGGATATAGCTTAGTGGCAAAGTACCCCTGGGTTCAATCCCCAATACCAAAAAAAAAAAAAAAAAAAAGGTAACTGTCATTGTATAAAATGAACTGAATAAAGTCTTTAGAATTCATACAGCCCAAGGCTGGGGATGTAGCTCTGTGGTGGAGTGTTTGCCTAGCATGCACCCAGCATGCACAAGGCCCTGAGTTTAATCCTTAGTACTACAAAGAGAAAAAAAAGTAGATTCATACAACCCAGCCCAGAAAATAATACTCACTTCTGTCTTGTAAGGGCTGGGATGCAGGAGATTCATGCTTGAGCAGAGCCTTCATTGGCTGGAATTGGCTATTTTGTGACTCTTGAACTGGTGTCAACAATGCCACCTTCCAACAGAGCAGTTCTTGCCCCTGGTGACCTCCTGGGACCTGGAAGTCATTCATCAAGCATTTCTATCATGCCTTCTACATGTAATTTCTACTTTCTAGGCACTGTTTCTAAGACCTTTATGAATATTAACCCACTTAATCCAGAAAACCCTAAGAACTGGAATTTTGTGACTACAAAATTGAGGTCCAGTTTAAGTAGCTTGCCTAAGACACTCAGTTTATAAACAGCAATGCTAATATAGGAACTCAGGCAGAACAATTCCAGAGCCCATAATCTTAACCATTACTCTGTGCTCTCCCATTATATGCAATTGAGCTTTTATGAAACCGTTTGGAATCTGGTGCTAAATTCTCAAAGAATACTAATATTTTTTCTTACCTGAAAAAATTTGGATAATAATATCTAGTTTATGGGGATTAGGAGACTAGTAAATAAGATTATAGTATGCAAAATCTCTCAACAGAGTTTGGCACATGGTATGACCTTGTTAAATGCAGATTTTCTTCCAGACATTTATATTCCAATTAGTTTTCGAGTTTCTTTCTCATGTGTGCTCAGAATTTCCCACATTCTTTATAAAGAATGTAAGAGACTCCAGATGATTTTTCACTGTTTCAGAGCTCAGTGGAATAGATCCAAGTAAAGAACCTTGGTCTGCTGATAACTGAAGGCTCTGAGAGAACTTGCACAAGGACACTGGAAAAGATAAAAAGGAAACACTGTAAAACAGATGAGAAGATGGAGGTTAAAGTTCATCCATTTTCTAACAAGTTCAAACCCAGTGGTCTGTGAACTTGTATAGGAAAAACACTAGTCTTATTTTTACTAGTCTCTAAGAAAAAAATGTAACATTTAAACAAACCAATGCGACAAAAGCAGTCCTAGGACTTTGTCATCAAAATAGGTCTTATTATTTAGCACATTTAAGTTTAAAAAACACATATATAGCTTTACCAGACATTTAATCATTTGCTAACTGTGTATCGATGTGATTGAGTTCTTTTGAAATCCTTTTATATTTTTCTTTATGTACTTAAATACTCTGAGAAAGGGTCCAGAATATTGATAAGGCGGTTCACAGTACAAAAAGTGATCTTAAAGAAATGTCCCTCACTCTGATCTTGAGGAAGGCACAGACCACAGCTCTCAGATACTAAACCTGTTCTACCTGCAGTGTGGGTTCATCCAGATGCTTCTCCAAATACTCCAACAGCACCACCACCTCCTCCCCACTCTCCGGATGCTGTTCCCGCACCCAGTTCTGCAGGTCCCCCGGCAGGATGGTCAGGAACTGCTCCAGCACCAGCAGCTCCAGGATCTGCTCCTTGCTATGCATCTCAGGTCTCAGCCACTGTCGGCAGAGCTCCCGGAGTCGGCTCAGAGCCTCTCTGGGGCCTGCGGCCTCCGGATAACAGAAAGCACGAAAGCGCTGGCGCGAACATTCCTTGCCCCGGGTGGGGCTCCCGGGTGCTCTCTCCTCAGTAGCCGAGGCGAATTCCTCCTTCTCCACCTTCACAGTCAGAATCCCCATCTGGTCTTCTGCTGAGTGGGCGTCCAGGACAGCTTTTCCTCTCCGTTCTCTAGCCATCCCGGGCCGAGGCAGTACTCGAGTCACACTCTAACTCCAGTTGTATATCTTAAGAGAATTCATAAAAGATGGAAACTATTTGCCAGTAAAACTGAAAATGGTTCCTCCTCTCACACCAGGGGCCCAGATCTGTCTTGATGCGCAACTGCACAGATCTCTCCTATAGTCCGTGCTTTTGCAGCATCCTCCTCTACACCCCACCCTAATCCCACAACAAATATCCTCAAAAGATGTCCTTGGGGTGAAAGTGAACACTGTCCAGACACAGGAGAGAAGTTCAGGCTGGGGCATAGGAAGCCTCGCGGGGAATCAAAGCCACTTCCTGGGCTCTCTAGGAAATTCCTCTCGGTGGTTGTATCCAAATTAACCCGTTAGGGATCCTGTGTTTACCCTCACTTAAGGGAGGTTTGTTAAGGAAAGAATGACATACCGTGAATCATAAGAAATAGGACCGACTCTTTAAATTCCGCTGGGTTGCTGCTGGGGTCCTCAATTCTTTCTGATGTAAAACTAGCCTAAGAACTTGGCATAAAGTTGACACTAAAATACAGCTAGAAAGCAGTGTTTCCTAGAGTCTTCAGAACTCTGCTGGGAGTTTTTGTTCCTTAGAAACAGCAGAGAGGCATTGTCTACGCGCCGGAAGCGACCGTCCCGCACCTGTGCATGGTGACGGCGCTAGGTCCCAGCCGGCTTCTGGGCAGTCAGACCGACAAAGGCGTGTCAGACAGCTGGGGCACCAGACCTCTGCCGGCCCCAACGACCACAGCAGTGTTTCACGGCGAGGTGGAGATCGAGGACTTCCAATATGACGAGGACTCCTAAACGTATTTCTATCCCTGCCGGTGTGGGAATAACTTTTCCATCACCAAGGAAGATTTGGAGAATGGGGAAGACGTGGCAACGTGTCCTAGCTGCTCTCTCATTATAAAAGTGATTTATGACAAAGATCAATTTATGTGTGGAGAAACAGTCCCGGCCCTTTCAACCAACAAAGAATTAGTTAAATGCTGAAGAAACCTTCAAGAATCCACATCCTGAACAGTTGAGAAGAGCCCAGATGGAAATATCAAATGCAGAGTAACTGATTTTTTCGCAGGACAGCTGTTTTGTGGTTTGCCATTCTGTTAGCATGTGGATCTTTTCACCAACTGCTGAGTTCATCTTCAAATAGAGAAGTAAGCCCCAGATAGGTCAAACCTGGATTTCATGTTTAGAATGTTGAATTGGCAGTGTTCTTAATTATCCATCGAATTTAAATGAAGATAATTTTACATCAGTGCTTTCTTTCCCTTATACCTTAAACCTAATTCAGTATCTGATAACAGCATCATCTACCTCAGTCATTAGAATTTCTTAATTAAAAAGATTATATTTTTAATTAGTTACCAATATGGTTAAAATTAGCCCTTTCTTTGAAATTTGACATCAGCTTTATTACTCTAATTTAAAATCTGTTGCTTCATCAGTACTGCATTCCAGTTCCCTCACCAAGCCAGTCTCCCCAGTCTTGCCATTATTAGAATGTTCGGGTTCTGTTCAGTATGTCATTTCTGTTACACTTCGTGCAGAGTTCTATTGTGGTATTAAAGAGAAAAGATGGGCTACAGTTTCTTCATCACTACAGGTTAGTGAATAAGGAAGAAAAGTCTAAAGTGAAATAATCAAAGAAGTGGAGATTTCTTATGTTCCTTAAAAATCATGGCAAGATTAAAAAAAAGAAGAAGAAGGAAGCAAAGTTGTTAACAACGAGAGGAAGTCAAACATGCCAACTTAGTAAATGAATGCTTTAATTATTTTACCAGGTCAAAGCACCTATTTTTGTATCTGGATATTTGTTTATTTTCTGATAAAAACTAATGAAATTGCATTTCATAGAGAGGTAATGCCAAGTCTCTGTGGCTGGTGCCAGTGCTTTTAGCCTATCACAGTATTGTGTCACTACTCCTAAAAGTAAAGCATCTACAATAGAGAATGAACTTGAAAATGGGAGGGAGGCCTTTTTGAATAAATATGTCCATATGGACACATCTAAGAAGCCTCTGTAGCATGCAACCAAACCAAACATGCACTCCTACAGAGAAATGTTGTCAGGGAGAAGGAGAAATATATGAAGATAGACTATTAGTCTTCCTTTTCTAAAGTGCTGATAGTAGCAAGAAATTAGAATCACAAAAAAATTGGAAAAATTTCCATTATAAACACAACTTTGCTTTCTATATGAAAATGCACTGATACCTGGCAAGTTGTTTTGGATATGGTTCCTGCAGTTAGAAAAGCTTTCTAGAGTATGAATGTTCTATATGGATTGATAAATGAACTACAAACATTCCTTGGAAGTTTAAATTAAAACAAGTGGACTTTTTTTTTTTTTTTTAAACCCAGCAGCAGTATGGCTATATGCAGCCATTAGGCTGAGAAATAATAAATAAAAAATTATATGCTAGATGCATACTTGGTACATTATATGGCATATTTGTGACATGGTGAAAATCTCATTGCTGTTTGGAACACTGTTAGCCCAGAAATAATCCACACAGCTTTGAAAAGCAAAGTGACTGCTCAAATGAACACAGCAGGGTACAGGTTAACTCTGGGCAGTGACCTGCAAAGAGAAATGAACTGTCTCAAGCTCACTGTAGATGATGCTAACATATAAACTTTCTCTGCTGCCAATGAATTTCAAGCAAGAACAGTCACTGTTGGTGTAGGTCTATTCTGAGCATAGAGCAGGAAGAAAAGTTACCCAAGTTCAAACATCCCAGGAGAAAAGAAACACAAACAACATTGGCAGTCAGTGATTGTTGATAATGCTGCAATAATAGGAATGATTTTGTTTTAAAGCAACTATATTGCCTAAGTTTGAGAATTACAAAAGAACATACCAGGATTTAATCCTATAGTAAGCAGAAAGTAAAACCAAGGTTTTTCAGGTATGATTAGAGTTCTGAGTGATGCTTTTGCCTTATTTAGCCCCCACAGACATTTGTGGAGCACCTCTGAACTGATTTAACCCACCTCTCTCTGATTAGCTCTGGGGTTTGAAGCCAGGCCAGTGGATCCCTCACCTGTACAGGTATAGGAGATGGGGTCAGAAGTATTTCAGCTATCAGTTCTCATTTCAGGTATGGGAGGTTGCCAGAACAGAAAGGGCAATTGAAACCTTTATAAACTCAAAACTGTCTGAATCATGAATTACAGGAATGGTAACTCCAGTTTTCATCAACGATGTTACCACACTTCTGAGTTTAAAAATTAAGTCGGCTGTTTAAAGGATCTGCATATACTTTATACATTAAGAAGCATTTTTCTTGGATAGAACCAAACATTTTTATAACTGTACATATTAATTTATTACCAGGATAAATTGTTTTGGCATGCTAAATAAAATGTGATAATTTCAGTTAAAAAAGAAAGAAACATCAGAGAGGCAGAATATATCACCAGACACTTGTCTCAGAGTAATGGCTGCCTCAGGTCCTTGCTCCCCCAACATTTCCCTTAATCTGCCACTTTCCTCCCCTTTGAGGCAAAAACAGTAAATTGAAGGAAAGTTCCCCTGCTATGACCTCATCCCCTCACAAATCCTTAACACATTCTAGTCAGTGAACTGCCAATGTAGCCACTGGGATAACTCCAGCAGAAGTAACCAGAAACTCCCTCCCACAGCTCCAGGTTACCACTTTTTTTCCCATGGCCTGTTCTCCAGGTTACCACTTTCAGTTTCCATAGCCTATAACCTGTTTCTTTCCAGAACCTATTCATGGTCTAGCACATTGGATAGATATACAGACTCTCAAAGCAGGTCAACTGAGTAATCCTGACTTTACCACTTATCAGCTAGTTGATATTGATAACTTAAATCTAACTTCTCTGTATGTATGTGAGTCAGCTTTTTGTTGCTTTGGCAAAAATTCTGAGAAATTTTGAGAAAGATAGTAAAATGTTACCTGTATTGTTCACTTTAGCTGAGCTTTCCAAATCTGGTGTTTTTTTTAATAATTGCAAAGTATTGTTTTCCAAATCTTTACCTATTTCTTAAAATTATTTCTAAGTAATATTTCTAAATATATTTCTAAAATATATTTGTGTTGTTAATGAATATTTGTTACCTGTAAATAAAACACAGTAAATAAAATCCTCTCACCTCCAAAATGCATAAAGTGCATTTATTCTTATTCCCAAGCACACCTTTTGCACCAATGTTTTTTCAGCTAAGTCAGGAGTGAGTAAACTACTGTCTACAGACCAAAATTGACCCATTGCCTGCTTTTGTATGACCTGAGTGAGGAGTGCACCATTTTCAATCTGAAGACAGTAGTTTACTCACCCTTGACTTAGTGACATATGAAATCACATAAAATTCAGTTTCCACAAATAAAATTTTATTGGAACAGAGTTAGGTCCATTTTACTTATATGTCTATGGATGTTTTTGCTCTCAAGGGCAAAAATCAAACCAAATGTTATTTGTGTAAAAACGAATTTCATGCCAGGCATAGTGGTGCATGCCTGTAATCCCAGCGGTTTGGGAGGCTGAGGCAGGAGGATTGCAAGTTAAAAGCCAGCCTTAGCAACAGCAAAGTGCTAAGCAACTCAGTGAGACCCTGTCTCTAAATAAAATACAGAACAGGTCTGGAGATGTGGCTCAGTGGTTGAGTGCCCCTGAGTTCAATCCTTGGCACAACCCCCCCCCCAAAATTTCATCCTTCCTGTTAGAAAACCTGTAATATTTTTAAAAAGAAAACTATTTTAACTGCATTCTGAATTTTTTTTTTTTTTTTTTGGTACCGGGGATTGAACTCAGGGGCACTCGACCTCTGGGCCACATCCCCAGCCCTTTTTTGTATTAGAGACAGGGTCTCACTGAGTTGCTAAGTGCCTCGCCATTGCTGAGGCTGGCTTTGAACTCGCGATCCTCCTGCCTCAGCCTCCCACAGTGCTGGGATTACAGGCGTGTGCCACCGCGCCCGGCTTGCATTCTGAATTTAAAAATTATATTTCACCCATTTTAAAAACGTGTAGCTGGGCGTGGTGGCACACACCTGTAATCCACTTGGGAGGTTGAGGCAGGAGGATCTCTAGTTCAAAGCCAGCCTCAGCAATGGCGAGGCATTTAGCAGCTCAGTGAGATCCTGTCTCTAATAAAATACAAAAAAGTGCTGGAGATGTGGCCCAGTGGTCCAGTGCCCCTGAATTTAATCCCCGGCACCAAAAAAAAAAAAAAAAAAAAAAAAAAAAAAAAAAAAAGTGTGAAAATTTGTATTTTCTCTTGCTATCAGTATAGCACATAGCTCCATGGTAAAGCATTTGCCTGGAATTCATGAAATTTGGGGTTTCATCTCCAGCACTACAAACAAAACAACAAAAAAAACAAAAATAACCCCCACAAAAACCAGGTATTTATTTATATAATATGCTTGATGTTGCCTCTTGGCCCACAAAGCCTAAAAATATATTGGTCTTTTGCAAAAAATATATGCCACATCTGTTCTAGGTCATAGCTTTCCTAACGAATGAAAATATATTCTAAAATTCATTTTCCCACGTGCTATCTGAAGAGATATTCCATTGATTTGTTAATATTTGAATATCCCATCAAATACAGCATGGCTTAACTTCAGTTACCTCAAGTAACAGTTACAGATCCATTTCATTGACCTATCAGTTCTCCAAAACAATTTTTTCTTTATTTACAGAAAATCTATAGTACTTACCTTATCCATTGTGATATTTTGAATATACTTGCGATCACTCATTTATATAACTCCTGAAAGCTGGAGCGCAATCCAAAAATGCAGCAGGCAACCAACGACTGTTGGAGATTTTATTCAGCAAGGTAATGGGCTGGCTACGGCTGGGTGGCTGTAGCGATTTGGGAAAGAAATGCCGGGGATTTTTAAGGGGTACCAGACGGGGAGTGGGTGGAGAGGTATTCGGTGGGGAGAGCTGGGGTGTTCTTCTCTCACTGGGGCTAGATTACGTTACCAGGTAGGAAGGACAGTGAGGCTCTCAGGGATTGGTCATGCCACCTCCCACCACCGCGAACATCACTAGTGGGGAGCCCGAGGTTTCCGAGCCCGCCAATTTTCTCCCAGAAGAGAAGCCCCTGGGTGCCATCTTTTACCAACAACTCCCAGCTTGCCAGTTCCCATATTAGAATGGTCTACGGTATGGTGCTAATCCATATCACTTTCAATCACATTACTAAACTTCTTAGATCAAATGACATAATTTGGTTCTATTCAATTTACTTTCCTTACTTTATTGTTTACAGTCCTAGCATCATGAAAGCATCATTCCTAAATTGTGGTTTAGCTCACCTTTCACTTCCGAAGTCTATGAGCTAACTGAACAGGTCAACTTAACTAGAGAGAACTCTGGTGATAATGCCTGTGTACATTTTAAGATCAGGGAGAAATGATTTTTGTGTGAAATACTCGTCATTTCAGAGGGTTTGCTCTAAAAGTGTGTTCAGAAAGTGGTTCCAAACTAAGTTTCTTAAGAAATGTCCCTAGATGAGGAGAGTACACGGCAAAAATTCGAGAAGGCCGTGATTCAACAAAAGAGGAACTAATTCCTTTATTTCTCACGGGGCCCAGGTTGTAGAGAGTAAATCCTAAAAGCAGGCACCCACATCCATCTCAACCACTCCCAAAAGGAAGACCCACACAGCCTCCGCCTCGCCTCGTGGCCCAAGCGCTAACTCCGTGTTAGCCCGGCAACCCAACGGAAGCGGAAGCCGAGCGCGGGGAGATCTGGGGGCTGTTCCTAGCGCCCCTGCGTAGACAGGAAGTGTCCACGGCCTCAGTGTCTGCAATAACTGCCCTGCGGTGGCCATTTGCAGTGCTGCTCATGGCTCCGGTATCTCGGTCCAGCTATTCCGAGGACTCCTCAGGCTCTCGGAGAAGACAACGCAGCTCTTCCGGGAGCCCACCGTCTGTGCAGAACAGGCGCTCCCCTTGGGGTGTCAGTTCCCGCCCTCATTCCCGAGGACGGGAGGGCCTCAGGCCTCCCTGGGTTGGGGTGAACGTTGGCCCTTCTTATCCCCTTAGTTGTTTTGGGTTTTGGGAGCGGCCGCCAGGCCTCCACAGCTACGACTTCTCGTCGTCCTCTTCAATTTACTATGGCTACCGCTACCACCGCCACCACCAGTACAGGGGCGATTGGCAGTGGGCGGAAGACTATGAGAAGGAAAAGGAAGAGAGCTACCGACAAAGGAGGCTGAAGGAAAGAGAGAGAATTGGGGAGTTGGGTGCGCCTGAAGTGTGGGGGCTGTCACCAAAGTTTCCTGAGCCAGATTCTGATGAACATACCCCAGTTGAAGATGAGGTGAAGAATCAAAAGAGCAGCAGTTCAGATTCCAGCTCTGAAGAAAAAAGAAAAAAGAAGACCAGTCGTTCAAAAAAGAAAAAAAGAAAGAAAAAGTCATCCAAAAGAAAACACAGGAAGTATTCTGATAATGACAGTAATTCAGTCTCTGACACTGATTCTAGCTCTGATGATGATAAAAAGAGAGTCAAAAAAGCTAAGAAGAAAGACAAGAAAAAGAAACACAGAGCAAAAAAATACAAGAAAAAGAATAAGAAAACTAAAAAAGAATCCAGTGACACAAGCTGTAAAGCTTCAGAAGGGGAATTTCCAGAAGGTATCTGGATGGGACAGTCAAAGACTGCAGATACAATGGACTTAATAGGTCCAGAAGCACCTATAATACATACCACTCAAGATGAGAAACCTTTGAACTATGGTCATGCTCTGCTCCCAGGTGAAGGTGCAGCTATGGCTGAGTATGTAAAAGCTGGAAAGCGTATCCCACGAAGAGGTGAAATTGGGTTGACAAGTGAAGAGATCGCCTCATTTGAATGCTCAGGTTATGTCATGAGTGGTAGCAGACATCGCAGAATGGAGGCTGTAAGACTGCGTAAAGAGAATCAAATTTACAGTGCTGATGAAAAGAGAGCTCTTGCATCCTTTAACCAAGAAGAGAGAAGAAAGAGAGAGAATAAGATTCTAGCCAGTTTCCGAGAGATGGTGTACAGAAAGACAAAAGGGAAAGATGACAAGTAAAGACTTGTTTGTTGCACAGTAGGACTTTCAATAACAAATTTTACATCACAAAATAATTTGAAAAGACTTTACAGTGCTATTATACTTACTATATTGATAAGTCCCTCAGGAGAAAAGCTGCTTTTTGAGATATCTTTATCAATTTTAATTTTATTTTTCCTTTAAAATATACCTGCACACGATTTTTTAAATATTCAAATGTTACTGGAAGAGAGTAAAAGTAAATCTTGTCACTCCAGTCCCCAATTCCCCTTCCCAAAGAAACTTCTTTTTGGTGTCTCCTGTATCTGCCTATACTTTTTTTGTATAGTACAAGGGCATATTTTGCAGGATGAAGGTTAAGTTTGATCCTGCAAAATGTTTTAAAGGTTTTTTTCTTCCATGTTGCTCTGATCTTTCTTTTGGAGGACTTCATTGCCTCTTGGAGCCATGCATTTGCCTGGGGAGGACTAAAAGAATCTCAAAAAGAACAAAGGATTCAATTGAGTATATTGTTCTGGTTGCAGTTAACAGCTGAGTTTTTTGAAAAATAGTGGACATTTGATTCTTACAAACTGAAAAGTCTTGGCGGCAAATTTATTTCCAGTATGGCTTTAATAAAACTTGGGATTATTTCTCCATCTTCCTTTTCCATGAGTCATTTTCCTCAGACTGGTTTCAAAAAGACTGCCAAATCTTCCGGTCTACCTGTAAAGAGGGAAATATTTGTAATATTATCTGTAATGTCTGTAAAGAGTCAATATTTCTGACTTCACATTCCAAACAAGAATGAAGAAATTTCACCTTAACTGGATTTTCTTGGGTCACATGCCCAATTAAAACAAGAGCTATTGCCAGGAAAAGAGAATAGCCTACTCCCAGAGCTGTTGGCGTAGTTAATATATGAGCTACTTGGGGAAAGAGTGGTATCTGCTGAATGAAAATCAGGGTAATGTTGGGCAGGGAAGATAGACAACCAACAAATGCCTGTGGTTTTTGATTTAAAAAAAAAAAAAACATGAAATAGTACATGTGTGAAAGTTCTTGAAGAAAATCTTGGCTTGGACTATTAGAAGCCGAGTTCTGATTGAAGAGAACATAGGATTTATCCATAAGTGAGACATAAGTGAAAAAATGAAGATTGGGGGTGCTTGAGTCTACCAAAGAGTAGATTGGGGTCACCTACACTAACTATCAAAGAGAAAATTAGAAGATATAGAAGAGGAGCAGAACTCATGAAAAGAAGACTAGATCAGGAGGTAATACATGCACAGGAGAGTTAGCACCGAGAGTGGCTCAGGATTCTCTAGGGAAGACTAGAATGGACTCAACTTGTGGTCTGTCATAGGCCTTTGTTGTCATTTAGTGTTTTCTGCCTGATAATCTCATGGACCTTGACAATTAAGTTCAATGGTGGCCATTGGATATCTCATTTGGATAGCACCTTTTCAAGGCTCAAGACACTGGTAAGCCCCCATGAGCTTAAGGTGCAAAGATGGGCTTCTAGAATCTAGCATGGCAGTGTAATGTGGAAGGTCACCTTCACCCCAATATGTGGTACAGTTGAAACTGGACCATGCTAGCTTGAGGTTTTCTCAAAAAAGATTGGGACATATTGATGAAAGACATACTGTTACATCTCCATTTTTAGAAATAAAACAATTTATTCCACGCTAAACACAAGAATAGACAATTTGCTTTTTTCACTTAATGGTGGATTTCACTTAATGGTAGATTTTGGAGATGTTTTGTGTCTATACATACGTCATTCTCCTAAATGACTATAGCATTCCATTGTATGAAAGAACTATATTTTACTGCATGTTTAACATGTTTCTTATATTTTGCTATTACACAGTACTGTACTGAAAAGCTCTGTGGATGTGTGATGATATACCTAGAATATTCATCTAAAATAGAATTATTGGGTCGCAAAAAAATCCTTTGAAAGCCAGGCACGGTGTTGCATCCTTGTAATCCCAGAGGCTTGGGTGGCTGTGGCAGGAAGATCTCAAGTTCAAACAAAGCCAGCCTCATCAGCTTAGTGAGGCCTTAAGCAACTCAGTGAGACCCTGTCTCTAAATTAAAAAAAAAAAAAAATGGCTGGGGATGTGGCTCAGTGGTTAAGTACCTCTGGGTTTATACCTCATACCAAAACAACAACAACAAAAAGAATTTTTTGAGTCATCTAGAAATGTTCATCTTGAAGTAAGGTTACTGGATCAAAAGGAAAACATGTATTAGATGCTTTCTATATGCTTTGCACTATGGCAGATACTGGGAATAAACCCAGGATCAAGTTAGTCTTAATCACTGCCATCAAAGAATTTTACATTCTACTGGGGGACACAGACTTAAGAATTAACAGTTACAAATTGAAGTATGCTATAAATAAAATATGGGTCTAGAGATTTCTCACAGGGGGAACTTTTTGATATGGCTGTCTGGGAAAGTCTAGGAATGTCACAGTTAAGCTCTGTGTGCTTTTAATAGATACTGAAACAGTGCCTTCTGATAAAATAAGATACACCATTTTACAAACCAACATCAACACCAATATTGTACTTTCAAAAAGTTTTTTATCTTTGCTGATCTGATGATGAAAATGGCAGTTCATTTTCTTTAGGAGTAAAGAAATCTTTTAATATATTTTAATCTTTTAATATATTTATGAATGTTTTACAATTTGTATGTGTGAGCACACTTTACAACTTGTCCATTCTTCTATAGGTTTTTTTTGTTTTATTAGTCAAAAATTTTTCAAATAATAAAAATATCTCTTTATCATGTATCTTGAGAATATTTCTCTCTGTTATTTGCCTTTTGAGTCGGTTTTCTGGGAGGCACTTGATCATATTGCCCTTTAATATGTATCAAGATTCTTTAACATTAGCCATACAAATATCTTTATCTTTCTCACTTGGGGAAAATTTGCAGCTGAGAAACTATGATTTCTAAGAAAATCAAAGTAAGATTGGTGGACTTCTTTCCAAAAAGAAAAAATACACACGATGCAACAAATACTACATATAATACTTACAGAAGAATTTTCACAACAGCTTTTTTTACTGTAGTTATGTGTAATATGCCATTTAACATTGCCATTAATGAGGGACCTAGCCAATTAACCTGCCTTAAAAAGAGTTTGAGAATTATAATTTGATTATGTATCACCTTTGTCTCAGGGGAGTTAATAAAAGCCAAACAACTTTTCCCTTAAAGTACTTTTGTCTAGAATATGTGGTTATGGGTTGTGGAAGAGAAGAAAAACAGACAACAAAATTTTTGTGTTATGTTTGTTTCAGGAAATCAATAGAATCACTCTTATTATTAAACTCTGCTTAGGTAGGAAGTTGAGCAGATCAAATCACTTGTCTTAACTGCCAGAATTACACAGTTTTATTCAGTGCTAATAAACAACACAAGAAATCAAACTAGAGTCACTACTGCTGATTAAATTACAGTTGTGAATTTTATGAAACTTCATTAATTTTCTTATGGACCTTTATTTTATGAATTCATGAAATTATCTAAAATAGTATTTCACCAAATATAAAAATCCCCATCTGGCCTGTGTCTACAATGGCTATTTCATGTTAATTTTTTAAGTTCTATAATATCATAGAACTTAAATATAAAGGTATTTCTTAGCTGTCAGCAGTATAGTAAGAAATTATAGATTTGGCAAAATTCTGTCTCTTTTATTCTTAACCTGTACTAGTTGGTTTTCTGTCACCGTGACAAAATACCTGAGGTAAACTACTTAAAAAGGAGGAAAAAAGCCAAATATGGTGGTGCACACCTGTAATCCCAACAATTTGGAAGGTTGAGGTAGGAAGATAGCAAGGTCAAGGCCAGCCTGGGCAACTTAGGGAAAGCCTATCTCAAATTTACAAAGGGCTGGGGTCCGAGTTCAAAACAAAAGGAAGAACAATTTACTTTTGGTTCACAGTTTCAGAGATTTCAATTCGTGGAATTGGCCCTGTTGCTTTAGGCCTGTGGGAAGGCAGAACATCGTGGTGAGCAGCACATGGAAGAAGGGGTCAATTCACCTTACAGTAGCCCAGAAGCAGAAAGATGAGAGAGGGAGTGGGAGAGGAGGGAGGTGACAGACTGGTGTTCAAATATCCCCTTCAAGGAAATGCTCCCAATGACCTCACTTCCTTCCATTAAGCCACATCTACTAAAACTTTCAACATACCCCAGTAGCATCATAGGCTGGAAATCCAGATTCAACACATAAACCTTTGGGGGACCATTTAAATTCAAACCATAATATTATCCAACAAGTTCAGTAAGGTTTTTCTGAGCTACTTCTAAGATTTCATCATCAAATATAAGGGAATTTTTTTATTTAAGATGTGTTTATTTTTGCCTGATAAAGTGTACATCGCCTGGCAGTGTGGCCCATGCCTATAATCCCAGCAGCTCAGGAGGCTGAGGCAGGAGAATTGTGAGTTCAAAGCTAGCCTTAGCAAAAGCAAGATGCTAAGCAACTCAGTGAGACCCTGTCTCTAAATAAAATACAAAATAGGGCTGGGGATGTGGCTCAATGGTCAAGTGCCCATGAGTTCAATCCCCAGTATCATCCCTCCCCCCCAAAAAAAAAGAAAGCATACACCTGTTTTTACTTTATTAATAATCTCCTCTTTTAATAAGAAAAGCATATTGAGTTTTATTAAATAACATTTTAGCATTTATGAAGATCATATGATTTTTTTTATTAGCCTATTAGTATGATACCTTAAATTTATAAATTTTGTAATATTTAACTAAGGGTTGAGTTTATTAGATTAATTTGTAGATTTTTGATAGTTTGGAACAATTACTGGCCACATAATTTTCTTTTTTGAAATGCAGAGATCTTGCTGTATGGGCAGATATGAAGAGCATGATCATTACAAGAAGATAAAAAATATAAATCTTATCATGTATTGTGGCATGATTCACAATGCAGTTGTGTCTGTACTGATGATGTGGGGGGGGTATTTTTTTGCATATCCAATGAATGGACCTTGTTTAAGTCAACTTTTTCACTGCTGTGACTAAAAACCTGACCAGAACAATTTTAGAGGACGAAAAGTTTATTTAAGGGCTCATGGTTTCAGAGGTCTCAATCCATAGACAGCAGGCACCATTCCTCAGAGCTTAAGGTGAGGCTTAACATCATGGAGAACAGTATGATGGAGGGAAGCAGCTCACATGATGAGCAGAAAGGGAAGAGAGAGAGAGAGAGAGAGAGAGACTGACTCTACTCACCAGATACAAAATATATACTGCAAAGCGATGCACCCCAATGCCCTACCTCTTCCAGCCACACTCTACATGCCTTCAGTTACCACTCAGTTAATCCCTACTAGGGGATTAATTCACTGCTTGAGTTAAGGCTCTCACAACCCAATCATTTTTCCTCTGAATATTGCATTGTCTCACACGTGAGCTTTTGGGGACACCTCACATCCAAACCATAACAGACCTGATTGAACCATAAAGATCATTGAAGTTTACAAAAATGAGGATAATTCTGGAAAATGAAAATCTCAAATTAGAATGATTAGCAATACCTATTCTGTCCTGGTAAAAATGGTACCTTATTTACACTTGCACCTTCCAAAAGTTGCAAACAGACTAATTAAAATGCACACTTTGCTAAGTTTGGTGACTTGGACCTATAGTTCTAGCTACATGAAAAGCTGAGGCAGAAGCATCATTTGCATCCAGGAGTTCAAGACCAGCCTGGAGAACATAAGATTCAGTCTAAAAAATAAATTAATTAATCAAAATAAATGAATGGGCTGGGGATGTAGTTCAGTGGTAGAGCCCTTGCTGAGCATGTGCAAGACCCTAGGTTCAATCCCTAACACTGAAAAAAATGCATTGTACACCCTGAATTTTAAAAACTCTCTCTATTTAAGGATTTTGATTTTCATAGGATATTCAATTCAATGCCAGTGATCTCAGCCTTGACAAATTTAAGAAGTTAGCCATGGTAGGGAGTTTGAGAGGGAGAGTAAGAGACACTTACTTGAAATGTAAAATTTTGTTATGTTTATCTAATTGGAGGGCAATCCTTTCTTTAGAGATTAAAAAAATTAAATCAATGAATGAGTTTTCCCTGAAAGAAGGAATTCACTTCTAATTACATAAAATATTTACTGGAATTGTTAGCCTAACCCAAAAAAAAAAAAAAAATTGTTAAATATAGTTAACTTTTAAAAGATACTTTCAATTATCTGATGCCCAAGGATAAAAACATAACTTTCTTCATGATAATGAAACTGCTTTTTTTCTTGTTATGGAACTATGTCATGGTACAATGGTTCCTTTAATATTTAATGATGCTTCAAAATTTCTATCAGCTGATCATTTAAATAGAAAAGTTCAGATTCTTTTAAAGGATTCGTTTTATTTAAAGACTATAACCAGTTTGTGATAAGATGGGAAAGAGGAACTATTTCTATGCTCTACTATAGAATCTATTTTGGTAAAATGGTATTATATAGATTTTCTTTCCTCCCTGAAACCTACATTCAAAGGATTTTTTTTTTTTTTTTTTTTTTTTTTTTTTTTTTTTTTTTTTGGTACCAGGGATTGAACTCAGGGACACTCGACCACTGGGCCACATCCCCAGCCCTTTTTTTGTATTTTATTAGAGACAGGGTCTCACTGAGTTGCTAAGTGCCTCGCCACGGCTGAGGCTGGCTTTGAACTCACGATCCTCCTGCCTCAGCCTCCCAAGTGCTGGGATTACAGGCGTGCGCCACCGCGCCCGGCCAAAGGAAATTTTTTTAAAAAATTTTCTTTCCTAAGGTAACACACTTTTCTTTAATCACCTCAAACCTTTCAATTCAAATATGTTCATTGTTCAATTTAATTCTCAAAATACTTTGACACTAATTATTGTCACTTTTTTTGTTTTGTTTTTAATTGGGAAGAAAATGGTGAAGTGTGAACTTGTTTTATTTGTTTAAGTAAGTGCGCATAGTGGAAATGTCGGCTATTTGTGCTAACATTGAACTGAGCTGGTCTGTTTCAAGACTAAAATAAGTTTCGCGCTTTAAAATGAAAACAGGTACAGCAAAAAAACAGAAGATCAACACACGCTCACATTCCATTGCCATCTTGGGTGAGTAGGGATGCTTCATCTCTCTAGTGAGGCGGATGCAGGACACCATAGAGTCAAGGTCCTCCAACGGTCCTAGAGTGGAGACGAAAGCGCGCCGGGGAGCTAGAGCTGACACTCCGTGAAAAGCTTAGCGACGGTTCCAGAGCTTTTGGCTACCCCTGCGGGCCCTTGGTCCTTGAGTGTGATTGGTCTCGGGTCTAGGCAGAACTGTGGCCTGGGGGTCTTAGGACTGGCCAATTCTAGATGGATGCAGAGAAACCTTCCCCGATCGAGTTGCTGAGAATTGGAAGCTGGGTACGTGGCGGCAGGTATCAGCACTGGGGCCTATGAGAGGACCTAGTTAATGGTCATAACCTTCTGCTGCATATTTTACTTCCATTGAGCGCAATTTTAGATAGATATTAAAGGTGGGCCTCACTGGGAAGATAATCTTTGAGTAGAAATCTGAATGAGAAGGAACAGCAAGCGCAAAGGCCTAAAGCCGGAGCTTGTTTGGCATATTTGGGGAATAACAGGGAGACCAGAATAGTTGGAGCACGGTGAATAAGGATGACATTTATAGGGATAATGGATTAGGTAGAGGAGGGTGTGGAAAAAGTGGGCATGGAATTGTGTAAAGAATTTGGTCTTTTCTTGGTGTTTTGGAGATTAAGCAGGGGAAAAATGTGAAGTGTGTGTGTTTGTGTGTGTGTGTGTGTGTGTGTAGTTAAATACCAAAAACAATCTGACATGTTTTAAAGCTTCTCTAGCTGGGAACTCATGATGAGTATAGATTGTAGATGGGCACGAGTATAATAAGAAACAATATTTAGGAGTATTTAAAAAAAAACCTTGCAAAAAATTCAAGTAGGAGATGAAGATAGTCTTGGACCAGTATTGTAGATATGGTTAATAGTGGTCAGATTATTGGTCTGCTTTGAAAGTGAAACCAACAGTATTTGCTACTGGATCAAATGTAGGGTATAAATGTAAGAGAAGGCAAAGATAAAGCCAAGGTTGTTGTACTGTGGATGCAAGGGAAATTGGAGGAGAGATCTGAGGTTCAGCTTTGGAACCATATGTAAATTCTTCAACTTTATTTATTTATTTATTTATTTATTTGTCTTTGGTACTGGGGATTGAACTCAGGGGGCATTCGACCACTGGGCCACATCCCCAGCCCTTTTTTGTACTTTATTAGAGACAGGGCCTCACTGAGTTTCTAAGTGCCTTGCCATTGCTGAGGCTGGCTTTGAATTCGTGATCCTCCTGCCTCAGCCTCCCAAGTGCTGGAATTACAGACGTGTGCCACTGCGGACAGGCTCAATTCTTCAACTCTTATGTATCAGTTTCCTTCTCTATGCAGTGAGGTTAAAGCTGGGCATGGCCACTCAGGCCTGTAATCCCAGCAATTCTGAAGGGCAAGGCAGAAAGATTGAAGTTTGAGATCAGCCTCATCAAGACTTGGCCTCAAAATAAATTAAATAAATAAATAAAGCTAGGAATATAGCTCAGTGGTGGATGGCCCTTGGGTTCAATCCCCAATACTAAAAGAGGGTGAGAGAAGAGGGTGAAGAAGGTACTTTTTATAAGATTGTGTGAGGATTAAGTGAATTAATACATAGAAAGCAGTAGAATAGCTATGCTGGCTTATTGTTGAAGAGTTAAAAAATTTTCTAGGCAGAAGGAGTAGGATATGTAAGAACCCAGGAGCAAGAAACAGTATTGCAAGTTTGAGGAACTAAGAGTAGTTCATAAGAAAAGTAGATCATAAGAAAAATTAAAGCACATTAACTATTTTGAACTTGATCTTAAGGGTAATGATGAGCCATTATATGTAACAGGCATAGCAGAGACACAATATTTCATTTCCTTCTTAGAAAGATCAATGTGGAAAATAGATTGGTGTAGCAGAAAGACAAATTGTAGTAGTCTGAGTAAGAGAAGATGGTGGCAAAGGCGGGTAATGAGAAGGGGATGAATTTGAGGGATATCTAAGCAATAGAATCAATAAAACTTAATCAGATACATGAACTATAAAAGAAGGAGAGAGCAACCAGTTTTCTGGCTCAAATACCTAGGTAGATGGAATTCTCCCCAAAAACAGGTTGTTAAATTATTGATTATGTATTGTGCTGATATATTTAATTAATCATAAAAATCAACCATATCATACACAATATGCCTATATTGGTCAAGGCTTTCTAGAGAAACATAACTAATATCTATATTGGTCAATAAGTAGATAGATAGAAATAGATTTGTTATAGTTGGGTGTAGTGGTGCATGCCTGTAAATCAGCTGCTTGGGAGACTGAGGCAAGAAGATCTCAAGTTCAAGACCAGCCTGGGCAACTTACTGAAACCCTGCCTCAAAATGAACAATAAAAAGGGAATGGGGATATAGCTCAGTGGTAAAGTACGATTGGGTTCAATCCCCAGTACCACCAAAAAAAGAGAAAGATTTATAATAAGGAATTTAGCTCCCATGATTATAGAATCTGGCAAGTCCCAAGATCTTCAGGGTGAGTCAGCAACTTGGAGACCCAAGAGGAAATGTTTTAGTTCTAGTCCCAGTCAAAAACCTGAGAACCAGGAGAGCTGAGAATATAGTTCCAGTCTGAAGGCCAGAAGACTGTAGACCCAGGAAGAGCTGATGTTTCAGTTCTAGTATGAAGTCAGAGGGAAAAGATGATATTTCAGTTTGAATGCATTAATAGTAAGTATTCTTTCTAACTTAGGAGAGGGTTCACTTTTCTGTTCTAGCCAGACTTTGACTGATTATATGAGGCCTACCACATTATGAAGGGCAATTTGTTTTACTCAGTCTGCAGTCTACCAATTTAAGTATTAAACTCATGCAAAAACACTCAGAGAAACATCCAGAATAATGTTGGACCAAATATCTGGGCAACCTGTGGCCCAGAGTTGACCCCAAATTTAACCATTATAATGCCAAACATATTTTCTGACTAACAATCATCACTTTTCATTATTTTCTCATTTAACCTGAAACTTCTGTGAATTAGGTATCATCTTCATTTGACAAATGGGTAAACTAAGTCTCTAGGAAGCTAAGGGGACATAACTTGTAAGTGACAAGGCTGAATTAGAATCCAGGACTAAGACATAAGTTCTTTCTTTCTTTATCTTTTCCTTTTTTTTTTTTTTCCTTGGTTCTGGAGACTGAACCCAGGGGTACTTTACCACTGAGATATGTCCATTTAATTTTTTGTTTTGACAAGAGCCGGAGTCCAGCTCTGGTAAGTGGGGGTGAAGAAGTCGGCGAAAATGTGAGAGATAAACCACGCAGCACACAAGTCTGGAGGCTTAACTCTAACTTTACTTTTTTACCCAAGTTTTTATAGCCCAGACAGCACAGTCTTTTGCATTACAGCTTTTGAGGTTACATTAAAGAATTTCAGAGTTATACATTCTGAGGGAAACAGGATGTTGTTCTAAGTACATATTACTGATTAAACTTATCTAAAGATGTAAAAAAAAGCATATACTGATCAATCTTAAATGTCAAGAACAAAAACATGTTTTTACCTAAACCTATTTTACAACCCCTTAAGATCACTCACAATGTCCCACACCTTGATTGCCCTAATATCTCATAGCTAAACCTTGACTGAACTCAACTTACTATTGTTTCCTATAATAACTTTGTTCTGAACTAGAAAGAAGGAAGTATAGCTATTTTTAAAAGTTAAGCTAACAGGTACTTTTCCTTTGATCAGGTGTTAGATCTAAGGGGTCTCTACCATGGAAAACTTATATCAATATATATCTTAAACTAATATCCTAAACTTACCTAAGATAAAAGAATCCTTATCAATCACAAAAAAAAAAGCCTTATAACTATAACTTAAAACCTTATAACTATAACTTAGAAAAGTCTGAACTATGGGGCACAGCAAGAGCCACAAGTTTAATCATTACTTACATGCCTAATGTCTAATTATAAACCTGTTTTACTCATGTACTAAAGAATTTGCTATAGAGCTCCTGGCTCAGACTCCACAGTATAAATTTGTGTGGCCAGATTTATGTTTAATAGCTAACTTATGAGCCCCTAGTGGTCACACAGAGACACAGTAAGAATAGGGAGATAGAATTAACCATCGCGGCACCATTTTTGTCTTACATCGTTCCTAGAAGAGGGAGAGATGCCTTGCTTTCTCTCCCTATTATTTCTGACAAGGAGCCTTGCTCACTTGTCACAAGGAAGATGTGACAGTCTCAGTTCTGAGGCTAGGCTTGAATTTGCCATCCTCCTGTCTCAGTCTCCCAAGTTTCTGGAATTACAGGCATGCCCCAGTGTGCCCAGTGGCATAGGTTCTTTCTATCAGTCCACATTTACAGAAATGGACTCTATTGGCCTACTGGATACTCTTTCTTTTTACTTTTCTTCTTACATATAAATGTTTCCCAGGGTTCTAGCTTCACATAATCTTTCTGTAGCCATAATAACTACTGTGCTGAAGGCCCAACAACTCTATGTTGACTTCTCTCTGTCTGAAAACCCTTTCCTTGTTTCCTTGTCTAACTTTCACTCACCTCCATGAAGCCTTTTCTGACCTGTTATTGAGAATTAGGTACTTTACCATTCTGCTCTTCTAGCATTCTATGCATACCTTCATCATGGCACTTAATCCACTGAACTATAATTGCTTCTTTATAGTAAAGAGTTAATTACAGTTAAGATTTATTGAACCAGGTGCCTGTAATCACAGCTACTTGGGAGGCTGAAGTAGGATCACAAGTTCATGGCCAATTGCATCCATTTAGCGAGATCCTGTCTCAAAAATTAAAAAGTGCTAGAGATGTAGCTCAGTGGTAGAGTAACCCTGGGTTCAATCCCCAGTACTGGGAGAAAATATATATTGAGAAGTAGAGTGTAAGAGCCCTATTAAGGAGATAGCTAAAATGGCGGCTAGCTGAGAGCCATAAGAGGTGTTTCAGTATTTTCACCTGATATTCATGTATTTATCTAAGAATCTTTCTATGCCCGTGAACACTATGTGACGCACCTGTAAGTTTGAGCTGTTAACACGTACTTGTTAAGGCAAAAGGTATTTAACCGGGTGAGGTTGGCTAGAGGGGGGGTTGGAGTTGGAGAGGTTGTTGGAGCCGGAGAGAGAAGTTATAAGAAGCAAGAATAAAGAGCCTATTCATTTTTCAGTCTGCTTCCGAATTCTTTCCCGCAGTATCGTTGCTGCAGGCGGGGATAGCTGCAGGAGGCAACAGTAGAGAGCATGGCTGTGTATATAGCTCAATGGTAGAACATTTGCCTAGCATGCAAAAGGCCCTGGGTTCAATCCTCAGTACCACAAAAAGAAAAGAAACAGAGCAGTAGAGGTTCAAAGAGTTGTCCTTTATCTCTATTTTCAGCACATAATAAGCAATCAGTAGCGATTTATTATTATTCTGATACTTGCTTTATTGAACATATAAGCATTAATATTTGTTTATTTAAAAAATTTTTTTAGTTCTAGAAGGATACAATATCTTTATTTATTTATTTTTATTAGGTGCTGAGGATTGAACCCAGTGCCTCACATGTGTGAGGCAAGCATCTACCACTAAGCTACAGCCCCAGCCCCTATTTATTTATTTATTTTCTTGTATCTTTCCTAAGCCTGTTTTTTTACTTGTTATTTTGAGACAAGGTGTTGCTAAGTTGCAGAGGACCCCACCAAATTGCTGAGACTAGCCTTGAATTTTTGATCTTCTGCCTTGGACTTCCAAGTCATTGGACCACAGAGCCATCACACTTGGTTCTCCCTCATCACTTTAAGAATTTTCAAATCTTTCAGAAATATTGAAAGAATAATACATGTAATGTCTTTGTGTACCAGCAGTTGTCAATTTCCTGTTACATTTGTGTGCTCTTACTCTTTGCACACACACATTTGAAAATTTCATTATTCATCTTCTGCTAATAAGACCTTTCTTTTTCATGACCATGAACTGTCATACCAGCTGAGAAAGTTCTGTGTGAGGGGTTAATAACATTATCTAGCTGGGGATGTAGCTCAGCAGTAGAGCACTTGCCTACTGTGTGCTAGGTCCTGAGTTTGATCCCCAGCACTTGAAAAAAAAAAAAAAAAAAAGATTGGGCATAACCATTATCTATAGATAGTATACATTTTCAGGTGATACCCTCTGTTGGCAGCTGCTCAGCTCTGCCATTGTAGTGGGAAAGCAGATGTAAACAATGTCTAAACAAATAGATGTAGCGGTATTACAACAAAGGAATCCAACATAAGGTAACAATGTCCAGGCTTTACTTGGTTTTCTGGGCTATAGTTTGCCTACCCCATTCTAGTATTTCATTCACATTTGTATTTCTGAATTCTTAAAAAAATATTCATAGCTTTTTAAGCTGGGTGCAGTGGCGCACGCCTGTAATCCCAGCACTTGGGAGGCTGAGGCAGGAGGATTGCAAGTTCAAAGCCAGCCTTAGCAATGGCAAGGCACCTAGCAACTCAGTGAGACCCTGTCTCTAATAAAATACAAAAAAGGGCTGGGGATGCGGCCCAGTGGTCAAGTGCCCCTGAATTCAATCCCTAGTAGCCCCCCCCAAAATATATATATACATATATGTTTATAGCTTTTTTTTTTTTTTTTTTTTTTTTTTGTGGTACCGGGGATTGAACTCAAGGACACTCGACCACTGGGCCACATCCCCAGCCCTTTTTTGTGTTTTTATTAGAGACAGGGTCTCACTGAGTTGCTAAGTGCCTCGCCATTGCTGAGGCTGGCTTTGAACTCGCGATCCTCCTGCCTCAGCCTCCCAAGTGCTGGGATTACAGGCGTGCGCCACCGCGCCCGGCATGTTTATAGCTTTTTAAAAAATTACTATTTCATTCATTGCATTTAGTTGTCTCCTTAATGTAGAATAATAACCTTCCAATACTTTCCTTTTATTTTTGAGCCCATACCTGTTATAAATGAGCTGAAGTCTGGATTTATCTCAAAGTTTTCATTATTAGATTCACAGTAGACCTTTTTAGTAGAAATGCTATATAGATGATAAAGCATTATATTTGCTAAGTTTGATCATTTGGTAAATTTGTGACTGCCAGATATCTCCATTTTTCTCCTTTGTAACTAAGTAGCAATTGGTTTGGTTTGTTTTTGTTTTTGTTTTTGTTTTTTTTTTGAGACTGAGAATGTCTGTTGTCATACTCCTTTTACCCAGTGGTTTTTTTAGTAGTGCTTGATTGAATAATTCATTTTGAGGACTGCAAAATGGTGATTTTTCAAATCTATTATTCCTTCTATGTTAGATGGCAATCTTCTATAAAATCAAGTTTTCTCATTTTATTTATGTCCTTAGGAATGGTTGCTTTAGAAAAACACAAATGAATAGTAGAAAGCTTATAAATCCAAGAAGAATTGCTAATGTTATTATTGTCACTATTAATATTACTACTTCTATGAGTCTTGTTATTATATTCTTAGGAGTACTCCTGAGGATACAGTCAAAAGAAAGTTCTCCAAAACAGAGCAGTCTGTAGTTGAGGATGGCAACCACATTGGTGAGTGCTCATTCCCTTTCTCTTCTAAATCTGAAGAAGGAGGAACTTTGGGTAAAGAAGGAGGATCAATATGTTACCAGACTCCTAGATTGTCTGGGTCTCAGTAGATCAGATTCAGATACCCAGTCCCTCAAGAATCCAGTCAGAGAGAGAAGAGTGGTGATGAAGCAAGAAAGAAATTTATTAATCAGTGTGGTTACACTGAGAAGAAACAAGCGGACGAGCATCCTAAACTTTTGTCTTCTGGGTTCTGACAAGAGCTTCAGGAATATATAGGAGAAAGACAAAAAGTACTGGCAAGAAGTCTTGGTCAAAGTGTAGTCTGGCTGGCCATTACATCAGATTGGGTTCTGTGAGGTCCTGCTGGCTCCAGGTAAATAGATACTACTTGAGGGGGCAATTTGGTTCCCATGATGACACAGTTGTTCCCATGTAGCAGGTTATCCTCGATCCCATCATGGAGTAATGTGCCTGCAAGATTCACTGTTCTTAAAATCTTGAATTTCATCTTAGTTACTTATTGTGGTGGTGTCTTTAGACTTGAAAGGGAATAAGAGAGGTTGAGTAAATGTAGAATTAATGAATATTACATTACCAATTTTTAAAAAGACATGCCTATATGCAGAGTTGAGCAGAAATCTGATAAAAGTTTAAGGTAGAAAGGAGATAGCTGTAGGACCAAGTGAAGAGTCAGTACTTTTAGCAAAAGCAGCCTTTAAGTCCCCGTTACAAATACTCTACTTGAAAATAAGGATTCAAGCTGTAAGGAAACAGGAAAGGCCTTGGACAGAAGCCATTGTACAAATAATTCCAGCAGTTGTGTAGCAAAGAAATCACAGAACCTTGAGAGACTTTGAGCCAGCTCTGCAAGATCTGCCAACAGTGGCTGAGCCTGAGACCCACACAAAGAACAGATCCTGGAGCTGCTGGTGCTCCAGCAATTCCCAGCCATCCTGCTGAAGGAGTCCCAGGGCTGAATGCGGGACCATCACCCAGAGAGTGGGGAGGACCTGGTTCTTGTACTGGAGGATTTGTAGCAGGAGCATGGAGAAACTGGACAAGAGGAGATAAAAGTCAGATGTGCTCTTTTGCGGGAAAGCAAGAATTAAGCCTCTCCCCAGACAGCAGGGCGTGAGCACAGTTCAGTTTCTTTCCTGTCTGTGTATTCATCTTTATAGGTCTTAATCTCAGCCTTACTTGATTCCTACTGGGAGGAAGCTGAATGTGCTCTAGATTTCCCTCCCATTTTCTTTGCCACTTTGGGGTTTCTTTTTGTTCTCTTTTTCTACCTTTGAAGTGTATTTTGGAACAAGTTTCCTAAACCTACATGTACTTAATTATCTCTACATGTACCTTATTATCTGTAAAACCCAAACCAGGCAAAGAAATAAAAAATCCTTGTGGAAGAAGCAGCCCCTCTGAAAAGAGGGCAAGAGCAACAGGTCCTGCCCAAGAGTGACGTTCAAAAACCTGAGAAAGAGAAGGGTAAGGACTAAATTGCATCTTTTTGCATATGAGGTGGGAGAGGCTGTGCAGTTCCCTCTGAGGCCCTGCCAGCAATCTTGGTGTTTTGTGTTTTGTTTTTGAGTTAGGTTTATTGAGGTGTAATTTACATCAGTAAAATTCACTGTAACTCTACCACTCAGTGAGTTTTCACAAACATGAGAAAAGTATGGTCTTCTAATCAGCACCACAATCAAGATATAAAAAATATTCGCCGGGTGCGGTGGCGCACGCCTGTAATCCCAGCACTTGGGAGGCTGAGGCAGGAGGATTGCGAGTTCAAAGACAGCCTCAGCAATGGCGAGGCACTTAGCAACTCAGTGAGATACAAAAAAAGGCCTGGGAATGTGGCCCAGTGGTCGAGTGCCCCTGAGTTCAATCCCCAGTACCAAAAAAAAAAAAAGAAAAAATATTCATCACTCCAGGCATTTTAGTTGAATAAAACACCCAAAAAGGTGGGCTGGATTTTTTTTTTTATTCTACTCTAATTTCTTTGTCACTAAAATCCCTCTTTTTAACTTCTGTTTCTTGCATTTTTCTTTTCTTCTTCTTTTTTTTTCTTATTCTTTTTTTAAATTATTTATTTACTTATTCATCATGTACAAGTATAGTATCTTTTTACATACAATTGCTTCTATACAAAGTATATAAGTACCATTCAGATCTTCAATCATGCATTTAGGATAATGATATCCATCTCATTCAACCACCATTTTTTTTCCTCCCCCTCCCTCCTTACTCCCTCCATTTCCCTCCCTTTCCGTTGACCATTCTAGTGTTCCTCTGATCCTATGTATCCCCTTCCAACAACACTGTGAACTAGCCTCCTTATATCAGAGAAAACATTCGGTATTTGGATTTTTGAGATTGACTAATTTCACTTAGCATTATATTCTCCAACTTCATCCATTTACCTGCAAATGCCATTATTTTATTCTCTCTTATTGCTGAGTAAAATTTCATTTTGTATATATACCACATTTTCTTTATCCATTCATCTACTGAGGGACATCTAGGTTGGTTCCACAACCTACCTATTGTGAATTGTGCTGCTATAAACATTGAAGTGGCTGTGTCACTGTAATATGCTGTTTTTAAGTCTTTTGGGAATAGACCCAGGAGTGGGATGGCTGGGTCACAGGGTGGTTCCATTCCCATTTTCCCAAGAAATCTCCATACTGCTTTCCATAGCGGTTGCACCATTTTGCAGTCCCACCAGCAATGTATGAGTGTGCCTTTTTTCCCCACATCCTCTCCAACATTTATTGTTGTTTGTGTTCTTGATAGCTGCCATTCTGACTGGAGTGAAATGAAATCTTAGAGTAGTTTTGATTTGCATTTCTCTAATTGCTGGCGATGTTGAGCATTTTTTCATGTATTTGTTGATTAAATGTGTATCTTCTTCTGAGAGGTGTCTTTTCAATTCCTTAGCCCATTTATTGATTGGGTTATTTGTTTTTTTGGTGTTGTTTTTTTTAGTTCTTTATACATTCTAGAAATTAGTGCTCTATCTGATGTGCATGTATTAAATATTTGTTCCCAATTAGTTGGCTCTCTATTCACCTCACTGATTGTTTCTTTTGCTGAGAAGAAGCTTTTTAGTTTAAATCTATGCCATTCATTAATTCTTGGTAATAGTTCTTGTGCTACAGGATTCTTATTAAGGAACTTGGGGCCTAATCCGACATGTTGGAAAGTGGAGCTTACTTTTTTTTCTATTAGGTGTATTGTCTCTGGTCTAATTCCTAGGTCCTTGATCCACTTTGAATTGAGTTTTGTGCATGGTGAGAGACAAGGGTTTTAGTCTGATATAATCCCTGTTTCTCTCTTTCTCTCTCCCCTTCCATTGAAGCTACCTTCTGCTCATACTTCATTATTTGAACAAATTCTTTTTTTAGAAACTTTTTTAAAAAAATATTTATTTATTTACTTCAGTTGTACACAATGCAATGCATTTACGCTTACGTGGTGCTGAGGATCGAACCCAGGCCGCGCACGTGTGAGGCGAGCACTCTGCTGCTGAGCCACAACCCCAGCCCCATGAACAAATTCTTTAATGTTTCTCTTTTCCTTAAAACTTTTGTCAGCATGTATGCTACTTGGAATTGAACCAGGGATGCTCTACTAGTGAGCTGTATCCCCAGACCTTTTTATTTTTTATTTTGAGACAGGGCCTTGCTAAGTTACTCAGGCTGGCCTCAAACTTGCAGTCCTCCTACCTTAGCCTCCCAAGTTGCTGAGATCACCCTTGTGTACCACCATGCCTAGCTTAAAAACCTTTTAATAAGCTGAATAATGTCATTTTTTTCTATAAAATTCCATAATCAAAAGATAAAAATCACCACCTTAAGTGGTAACTCCCAGTTTCATTAACAAAGGCCTCACATGGCCTGTTCTGGTGTATGCGTACATATCAGTCTTATATTCACTAGAATAACCAGTTTGTCCCATTTTTTTTTTTTTGAGAATTTTAGCATTGACAGTTACACATCCTGGGAAATCCCTCAGTCCCAAATTGGGACAATTAGTTGCCTTACTAATTGTACGCACATTGTATTTTCCTATCATGCTATGTTCCATTTCCCACTTTCTCCTTGCTATTTCTCTCTTTTGAAACTTTCTTGCCTTGTTTCTTGTATCTGGAACAATTTTTTCCTGCTCTCCCTGACTACTTCCTACTCATCCTTCAAGATATATCTTAGATATCACTTCCCTGAGCCTGGGTTAGTTCTCCCAGTTATGCTTCCAGAGCAGCAAGGTTTCTCATGTCATAGAACTGATGATATTCCATTATAGTTTTTGGTCTACTTTTTTTTTTTTTTCTTGCCAGATTAAAAGGGCAGGGACTTTTATTTGTGGCGTTTTGTTTTGTTTTCCTTTGAGTCTCCTATAGTCACCGGCCTTAGATACTCAATTAATGTCTATTGCTGAATGGCTGATTTTTTTTTTTTTTTTTTTTTTCCTTTGGTACCGGGGATTGAACTCAGGGGCACTCAACCACTGGGCCACACCCCCAGCCCTTTTTTGTATTTTTTATTTAGAGACAGGGTCTCACTGCGTTGCTAAGTGCCTCGCCATTGCTAAGGCTGGCTTTGAACTCGCAATCCTCCTGCCTCAGCCTCCCAAGTGCTGGGATTATAGGCTATGAATGGCTGATTTTCTTTCTTTGTTTATTTTTTTATTATTTATTTATTTACTTTAGTTGTACACAATGCAATGCATTTATGTTTACGCGGTGCTGAGGATCGAACTCGGGCCGCGCACGTGCGAGGCGAGCGCTCTGCCGCTGAGCCACAACCCCAGCCCCTTTCTTTATTTTTAAAAATTTTTTTTTAGTTGTAGATGGGATACCTTTATTTATTTTTATGTGGTGCTGAGGATCAAACCCAGTGCCTCACACATGCTAGGCAGGCACTCTACTACTGAGCTGCAGCCCCAGCCCAGCTGATTTTATTTCTAAAGCTATCCTTTACCTATTGCCCACTAGGCTGTTTAGTTTGTGTCTTCTTCAAAGGTCTCCTTCTTCTGAGAGTATCCTGAGTAAATTAGCTGAAAGAAAGGGGCCTACCTTTTTCTGAATGACTTTGCAGAAATGAACTTATGATGTATAAACAATGACAGGTTTTGTTTTTTTAAACAAAAAGTGAATTAATGATAATAGGTTCCTGAAAATGTTCCTTACCCTCTGGATCTGTTGAAATGTTATTTTATATTCAAAGTTCAGGTTATTTTTTTGTTTCAATCCTCCTCCTTCCTTTTAGTTATACATGTCATGTCATTGTTGAAAAAGAATCTTCTGTTTCCTTCCCTTCCTTGCCTTACTTAGGCTTTCACTTCTTCATGCTGTGTAGATTACTTCATTCTGTTACAAAGAGCTTTGAGCCACAGTGTAGTCCATTATTTATTATATTATTTAATCTCTCTACTACTGACATGTGACTATTTTCTCTGAGGCCTTCCTACTAATCCCTTCATGTTCACTTTTACTTTGGGCTCTCATCTCTTCTCTACTTTTGAATGTCTGCTACCTTTCTCTTGATCCCACTGATTAACTCTCATGTGTTTCTTAGAGCTGTTTAGGGTCTCATTCTTCTATTTTTTCTATCCACCCCTGACCCCACTCTCTCATTCTTACTTTGCATGTCTATTCATATTCCAGGCCTTAAAAGACTTAAGCCATCTGCCCATCATCCTTCTCACCCTTCTGTCTGTGTGTCTGAACATAGGTTTTCTTTCATTCACATAATTTCACCCTTAGGACTCAAATCTATATTCAGAAAACATTTTTTCTAAAATAAATAAATAAATATGCCACTTTTTTAGTGTCTGCTATGTACCAGTCACAACTGTGCTAGTCTCTTGAGCTATTGGGGCTAGGGTGGAGGAAACAGTCATATGAACTGTCATATGAAATTATTAGAGCATTGAGATATAAAAAGTCTTTTGAACCATATAGGAAAGCAGTTACTGCTGTCCAAGAAGATTAGAATTTTCACTATTACCCTCAAGGCTTTATGGTTCAATGTTTTTTGATTTGTTGATGAGGATACTGAGCCCAGAGGACTTAAATTACTTTATAAGATTGCATAGCTAGTCAGTGATAAAATCAGCACCACATCTACATTTCTTCATTTTCAGTTAAAGTGATGTCCCTTTCTTCTTGGCCTAAGGACCCTCAATTGACAACTTTTTTTTCCATGTGACAAATCATTTTCAAGCATGTACAGTCAAAAATAATTGGTATGCTTGTTTGCTAGCTTCTCTGTGTGTGGTGTGTATCACATGATAAAATTTAAACCATTGGAAATAAGTCATTCTTCACCACAACCCTCTATTTTTCCTGAAGCTGGTCACTGTTAACAATTTCTTGTATATCATTCGATATATTTTATACAAACACAAGCAACCACAGCATTTTTACTTTGCATACATGGCTTGATTTAATTTTTTTCTCCTAGTTGCAGATTCCTTTCCCCAAGCACCAAAAACAGGTAATTAGTGATATATATTTAATGTTTCAGGTGAAGAAACAAGGATTGAGAATGGGAATCTTGTTTTAGTGACAGACTTTTGTGGAAGAGTGGAGTCATCTAGGAAAATATCTGAACCTATAGAAGCTCCTTATGAAGACTCTGATTCGGGAAGGGAACAGGCCAAGCCCAAAGAGAAGACTGATTATAAATGCTCAGAATGTAGGGAGGGATTTATCCAGCATTCCAGCCTGATTGAACATGGACTTGGACCCATGGGAGAAAAGCTTGGTGAATCTGAAGCATGTCAGAGTTCTACTCTTACTGGACATCAGAAAATTCTTTCTAGAGAGAAAGGTCATCAGTGCCATGAATGTGGGAAAGTATTTCAGAGAAGTTCACATCTTGTCAGACATCAGAAAATCCATCTTGGTGAGAAGCCATATCAGTGCAAAGAGTGTGGAAAAGTCTTTAGCCAGAATGCAGGCCTTTTGGAACATCTCAGAATCCATACTGGAGAGAAGCCTTATCTATGTATCCATTGTGGAAAGAACTTTAGGCGCAGCTCTCATCTTAATCGACACCAGAGAATTCATAGTCAGGAAGAACCTTGTGAGTGCAAGGAGTGTGGAAAAACATTTAGTCAGGCCTTGCTCCTCACCCACCATCAGAGAATCCACAGTCATTCCAAAAGCCATCAGTGTAATGAGTGTGGGAAAGCCTTCAGTTTGACCTCAGACCTTATTCGACATCACAGGATTCACACTGGAGAAAAACCTTTCAAATGTAATGTATGTCAGAAAGCATTCCGGCTTAACTCACACCTCAATCAGCATGTAAGAATCCACAATGAAGAAAAGCCCTATGAGTGTAATGAATGTGGAGAAGCCTTCAGACAGAAGTCAGGTCTCTTTCAGCATCAGAGACATCACCATAAAGGCAAACTGGCTTGATGAGGTTTTCTCTTCTTGTAGAACATCAGAAAGTATACATTGAGAAGTAAACAGCACTTTAGGAAAAGTTATTCTGGCCAATATCAGAACTCTTCAGGACTGAGTTGGAAGCTTTTTGCCTCTATTC
Organism: Tamias sibiricus; assembly: GCA_025594165.1. Lineage (NCBI taxonomy): Eukaryota > Metazoa > Chordata > Mammalia > Rodentia > Sciuridae > Tamias > Tamias sibiricus. The sequence goes on from CM046666.1 coordinate 3,241,372, forward strand.
CCTGTCCTTTGCTTTCCTTAAAGTCTGTTTTGGAGCCCAATAATTTCACCCTAGACAGTATAGTGAGATCAGAGTTAAACAGGATTCTTCACTACAAGACTTCTCAGAATTTTTAATGTGTTGAATGATCATGTATCTCCAAGAAATAGCCTCATGACTGAATGAGGTCTTTGAAATTTGCAGCAAATACAATGTCCACTGATTCATTAGACTTTTGCTGAACAAGGGCAGGTTGATATTTTTGCAAATGATATAGCAACAGACTCCTATAAAACTCATGATGTTTGGAAGTATACCACTCTCAAAGTTGTCTTAAAGTACAGGTTAATGGTGACTACTTTTCCCCAACAAGCTCTACCCCTCCCTCCCACTGGCCTTACCTTTACCCCTCCAATTCCACCCCCCATGCACAGAGAAAGCATTTCGTAAAGCTAAGATGATCTTTTCCTGGTTAATGATAGAACTTGCCCTCAGAATTATGTCATTTTTACATTTTCTATCCCCACCACAATATCTCATTAATTTAAGAAATGAATCAAAGTTTTACAGACTGTGGAAGAGATATCACATTTTGAACTGTACTGAATTAATCCAAATAGCAACTGTCTTACTTGGTAACTCCAGTGCCAGTACAGTAACTACAGCATATACACTATTCAATAAATATCCATTGAAAGATATTGGACTTTTTCCTTTTAATATCAATGATGCAGTTTTTAAATGTTGCTTGTTTTGGGATTCTTTGAAAATCGAACAATAAAGTTGTCTTGAAGAGGAGAATATGACCTTTATATCATGAATAATGGAGTTTCATGGTAATGTTAAAGAATCTTAAGCTTAGAGTAGTCCATTCCCAAGTATAATAATAGCATCACTAACTGGTTGGTAGTAGCTGCATAAGGTACTGCTCTTTGGAGAAGGCCTCTCAGTCCACCAGTGTGGAAAGATTAGTGAATCCTCACAATGCAATGTTCACTAATATATCCATTGTGGAAAGAACTTTAAGCTCAGCTCTCACCTTAATACCAGACAATTCAGTCAAGAGGAACCCTGTGCATGCAAGGAATATAAAAAACCTTTAGTCGGACCCTCCTGCTCACCCACTATCAGAGAAGCCCATCACTCCAAAAGCCATCAGTGTAACTATGATTAAAACTAGGTTCAGCTGGGCCCAGTGGTGCACACCTGTAATCCCAGCGACTCAGAAGGCTGAGGCAGGAGGATTGCAAGTTTAAAGCCAGCCTCAGCAAAAGCAAGGCACTAAGCAACTCAGTGAGACCCTGTCTCTAAATAAAATACAAAATAGGACTGGGGATATGGCTCAGTGGTCGAATGCCCCTGAGTTCAGCCCCCAGTACCAAAAAAAAAAAAATCTAGGTTCAGCTACATATCTTAAACACACACACACACACACACACACACACACACACACACACACAGTAGTCACCGTAGTGACTTATGAAAAGTTTTTTTCTTTAAAATAGAAAAAAGTCAGTCCAGTATTGAAAAGATGGTTCCATGGTATCACTAGGGTCCTAGTCTTCTGCCTTTTGATTCCACCATCCTGGTCCATGTCATCAGTGTTTAAGGTCCTTGTTCGATCCTCTGTGGCTGCTCAAGCTCCAGCCATCACATCTAAAATGTGGACAAAAGGCAAAAAGAATAAAAAGAGGCTTCTGTCAATTCAGTCAGCTTTGTTTGAACAGGCATTCCCAAAATTGCTCAGCACATATGTCTTAGATCAAAATTTGGGGAAAGAAAGCAGAAAAGGGTATTTTATTCTTTTTTGCAGAGTGCTTACTGAATGTTAGGCTTTTTTCACTAAGAACAAAGGAATGAATGTCAGAATAGACACTTAGCAGTCTTTGGGGCACACTTCCTATTCCTTTCCATTCAATCTTACTGAGTGCAAGCTGGCCAGAAGCAACAGTTAATACCATTTTCTGGAGTAAGACCAAATAGGAGAAGCAGCTGTAACTTTTTGGAACACAAAAATTTCACGAAAAGTCAGTTGTATCAGTTGTATTTCCCCCAATTATAATTACTTTCTTTGTGGTGCTGGGGATTGAACCCAGGGCCTCACATGCTAGGCAAGCCCCTTACCACTGAGCTACATCCCTAGTCCCCTCCCCTATTTATTTTTAAGTGCTATGCTAAATCTATTTAATTCTGTTCAATTTAAGAAGAAAAGTACATAGAGTATTATGAGAAAGTAATTAAGCCAGGCACAATGGCACACAACTGTAATCCCAGCAACTCAGGAGGCTGAGGCAGGAGGATCGCCAAGTTTGAAGCCAGCCTCAGAAACTTAGGCCCTAAACTTGCTGACTCTATCTCAAACTAAAAAGCAGAGGGTGTCAAAGGAATTAAAAACAGCATATTACGGTGACACAGCCACTTCAATGTTTATAGCAGCACAATTCACAATAGGTAGGTTGTGGAACCAACCTAGATGTCCCTCAGTAGATGAGTGGATAAAGAAAATGTGGTATATATACAAAATGGAATTTTACTCAGCAATAAAAGAGAATAAAATAATGGCATTTGCAGGTAAATGGATGAAGTGGGAGAATATAATGCTAAGTGAAATTAGTCAATCTCAAAAATCCAAATACCGAATGTTTTCTCTGATATAAGGAGGCTAGTTCACAGTGTTGTTGGATGGGGGTACATAGGAGGATTAGAGGAACACTAGAATGGTCCCAAAGGGAGGGGAAGGGAGGGAGCAAGGGTATGGGGGGGGGGAAATGATGGTTGAATGAGATGGATATCATTATCCTAAATGCATGATTGAAGACCTGAATGGTACTTATATACTTTGTATACAAACAGTTGTATGTAAAAAGATGCTATATATGTGCATTATGAATTGTAATACATACTACTATTATAAATAAAAAAAGGAAAAAAAAGAAACAAAAAAAAGTCTACAAAAGAAAATAAAACAACCTCATATTCAGAAGGGGAAAGATTAGGTATTATAATTATTACATAAATTAAAACAAAATTTAAGTTGTTAAAAAAAAAAAGCAGGGGGTGTAGCTCAGTGGTAAAGCACCCCTGGATTCAATCCCCAGTATCAAATAATAATAATAATTTACTGGGAAGTTTTGACTTCTCTCAATCAGAGCTGTCCCTTTTCTTTTCCTGATTAAAGCTTTGCCTGTGTATTTGTGCTTACTTGACTAATTCAATTTTGGCCATCATCAAATAAAAAGTCCCCATCTCCAGTGTCATTTCCAGTATAGTTTCATATAGAGTAGTTTTGTTACTGGTGTTCTAGGCCAAAGGGTAGGGGACCTGAATTCAAGGAGTCCCAACAATCCACAGAGTCTGGCCGCTCACACCCCAGATATTGAATGGAAAAAGCAATGGTAAGGTAGAGAAGGAATTTAATATTTGGTATAGTTACACTGGGAATATAAGGGGACCAGCATCTTCAGCTTTATCTTCAAGGAGACTATGACAGGAGCTTCAGGTTAAATGGCAAAATGTCTTCATGTGGAACGTATCACACAGGGGCAAGAGGCTTTTTTACCATCAAAATCTTAGGAGGCAGGGGCTGGGGATATAACTCAGTTGATAGAGTGCTTGCCTCACATGCACAAGGCCCTGGGTTCAATCCCCAGCACACACACACACACATCACACGTGTGTGTGCTCACACACACACAATTAGGAGGCAGGTTGGCAGGAACATGGGTTTCATTCACAGCCAGCTTTGAAGGAAGATGGAGGAAACCTGTTTCATATCACTATCTCCAGAAGACCCAAGAGCAGGAAAAGCTTTTGGAAAAGAAGGCAAAATGCTCCCTTTGGCAATGCATATATTAAAATTGGAATAATACAAAGCCGGGCAGAATGGTGCATGCCTGTAATCCCAGTGACTCAGGAGGCTGAGGCAGGAGGATCTCCAGTGCAAGCCAGCCTTAGCAACTTAGGCTCTAAACAACTGAGACCCCATCTTAAAAAAGGGCTGGGGATGTGACTCTGTGGTTAAGAGTCCCTAGGTTCAATCTCCAGTATCTACCCTCCCCCCCCCCGAAAAAAAAATTGGAATAATATAGAGTATGGCCCCTGCACAAAGATGACACACAAATTCATGAAGCAGTACATATTACAAGAAGTAGGAGGAGCAGGATAAGAGGAAAGAAGGCAGAGTGAGACAAAAGGCAGGGAATATACATAAGTAAATTTGGTAGCCTGTGTTAGTGATGCTCACCAGCTAAGATTCTGTTTCAGTAGGGAACAAAAGCAGGGGAATGAGCATGAGTTGTGCACAGTCTTGGTCAAACTGGTATGGTTAATCATTATCTCAGAATCCCTCAGGCAAGGCCTTGTCAGCAATAAGAAAGTCACTACTGCTTGGGGGATAGTTTCAATCTTGTCATAAATGTTCCTCTATCAGACCTGTTGCTGGAATCCAAGGTGACAGCAAGAGAATAATTCTGTGTGTCTGGGGTTGTGGCTCAGCAGTAGAGTGCTCACCTAGCATGTTCAAGGACCTGGGTTCAATTCTCAGCACCCCATGGAGATAGATAAATAAAATAAAGGTATGTGTCCAACTACAACTGAAAAAAGAAAGAAAATTACTCTAAAAACACAAGTTAGAAAATTAAGATGTCATTAGTTCCTTCAGGTTTAGGACAATGATTTAGGACTTCTAGGTAACCGATTTAGGAGTCTAGAACAAGATGTCATAAAAGCTGAAAATCTTGAAAATCCCTTGGTTACTCTTACCTTGGTGCCTCCAGCCTTGAAGGGGAGAGATTGCCAGTTTTACCAAAGACTTAAGTTAGCAAAGAAGACAGACACAAAATGAAGGCAGAGGTGTCAAGATTTATGCCTGCTTTTGTCATGGGAGAAGCTATATCTCTAGAGAAGAGTTCCCAGATGGGAGTGGGAATTCTATTCCAGGACCAGCAGGATTCTTGGCATATGTGACAGAAAAGAATCTCAGCACAAGCCAGACAAAGGAATAGACAGACTGAATTACCAGTAATTTTCAAATGGTTTTCTTTTGGCTTTCTGAAAAGAAAAACATAGGCCTCTGAATTCCCAACCAAGATTGGACTTTTTAAGTCCATCTTCAGTATAATCTATGTTCCCATCAGAATCGGACCTTCCAATTTGTCCCCCACTGTAGCCTCCAGAGTACTCTGAGTCCCAACAGAATTGAAATTCTAAGTCTGTCAAAAATCATCAGCAAGGGCTGGGGTTGCGGCTCAGCAGCAGAGCGCTCGCCTCGCACGTGCGCGGCCTGGGTTCGATCCTCAGCACCACGTAAACATAAATGCATTGCATTGGGTACAACTAAAGTAAATAAATAAATATTTTTTAAAAATCATCAGCAAAATATTAGTGGTGTGATCATTCTTGTCCCTGTTATGCAGTTTTCAGAGTGCTTGATGTCCTCAAGAAAAGAAATCCTTTATGGAAAAAAAAATTTTTTTAAAAGAACATCCCCTGAGATCTCAAGTAATCTAGATGTGCTTAAGAACTTACCCAGGATTTTAGTATTATTACTTTAAATAGAAAATACATAAACAAACCTTGTAGAGAGCTTTGAGGTACTTTGGGACAGGACAAATTCAGTTAAGTTTTTTATAAAGATTCATTTATATAACAAGTATCTACTTAATGCTTTGGACAAAACCCTTACTGCTCTGCCATTGTGAGGTTTGTTTTAATTTTTTAATTTGTTCTAATTAGTTGTGCATAACAGTAGAATGCATTTTGACACACTGTACACAAATGGAGCGCAGCTTCTCATTTCTCTGGCTGTACATGGTGCAGAGTCACACCAGTCATGAAATCATACATGTATGTGGGGTAATAATGTCCATCTCATTCCACCATCCTTTCCAACCTACTCTGACTTATTTTAAAACTGACATTTTTTCCCTTTCTCTTCTTCCCTTTCCCCCAATCATGAGGGAAGCAAGATTAACTTATTCCCCATCCCATGCCAAGTTATCTGTTCTTTGGCTCAGAGACCACAGGAGCAAAGAAATCTAGACCTCAGGACTGGCACCTTTGAGTCTAAGAAATGGCTATCTCTCAAGGGTGTGAATGAATTATAACTCCTGACAAGGCACAGGTGGAATATGGCCTTTGCATCACCTCTTAAAAGCCAACTGTTTTCCCTGACGGTAAGAATCACAGCCTCTGGGACAATGGTCCTTTGTTTTCCCCATTTGCTAGCAAAACAACAAAACTTCTTTTTCCTTTTTCTCAAAACCCTGTCCTTATTTGATTTGCACTGGGGACAAGGACTGAGATTTTTGGTATCGTTTGTAGCTAATGGTAACTGTATAGGACAGAATAGTTTAGCTAGAGCATGTAACATGAGACTGTACAGAGATATTTTGGAGAAGGGGGTGAGGGAGGACAGGACAAGAGGCTGTCCTCAGAACTTAGATGTAGAATCTTAGTTGAGAGATTGGCCACTAAGTCTATCAGGTCTGAATGTGGTATCAATGATTGTCACATCAAGGTCAGGTCACTCCAACAGTGTATCACAGGTGAACCCCATGTATGGCTGTTAAAGATTCTGGGAGACCAGTCCCTCATATATGGCTTCCCAACTAGTAATTCATGTTTCCTCTGATCCAGGAACAGGGCATGGTGGTTTAAGGGCATCTCCTAGCTTCAGTCCTTTTATAAACAACCATTTGTTTTCTAATAGACAAAGGGCTTTTAGCCAAGGAAATGAGAAAGAGAAAAAAAATCCCAGCTTAAGTCCCATAGACACTGAGAAAGAAACCTATGTGATCCAGCTATGCAGTGTGAGAAGATTAAGGTTTCTTAAAGGACCACTGAGCTCCTTCATAATATTAGAGTTCAAAGACTCTCACCAGATCCCCAGAGTGTCATCAGTTGTCACTTTATTGCCACTCGAATCTACACATCTTGGGGATTATTTCCTAGCCAACTGAGAAAAAGAGACAGGCAAGTGAGGTGGACCAAAACTGTGCTTTCCAGTCTTTGAAGTAGAGAGAGATATAAGTACAGGAGCTAACTAACAGAATGAGTCATAGTCAAGGCAGAAAGAAAATATTTGAGAAGACTTACCAAAGTTGATGCCTCTGAAGATCCCTATAAAACCCACCAAGAGATGTCACTGGAGAAAAGATGTCTCCAGGGAAGGATTTGAGGAGTTCCCAGAGGGGAGGGAGAATTCAACTCAGGATCAGCAGGGTTCTTGGCATAGTGATGGAAAAGAATTTCAGCATGAGCCAGACAAAGGCATAGACAAAGGTTTATTTAGGAAGTAGATATATATATCAAGAGATAATGCATGCTATCTGGAAATTGAGAAGCCCCTCCTCAATTGAGGATCCAATATTTATTGAAAGGCAGTAGTCAAGGACCAGACTGGAGATGGAGCCAGGGTGGAACTGTACAATTTTGAATAGTTTTCTCTGTGCTTGCCTATTTTCTTTATTTTACAAGGGTGCAGACCAAGGGAATGTTGCTCAAAATTTTCTATTGTGCTTTTTGCATCTCAATGACCCATGTGAATTTCCTTTAAAACTCCATATATCTCTCTCTTTACTAAATCCTTATTTTTAGTTATTTATCAGACATCCGCAGGCCCCAGTGAGGAATCAATGCTTTTTAGCAAAGTAATTTCTGAGTCCTTGTAACAGTTTCACTGCCCTAAAAATCCTCCATGAATCATCTATTTCTCCCTCCCTCCCCCAGCCCCTGGAAAACAGATTGTTCTTCTGTCTTCATAGTTTTGCCTTTTTAAGAAGCTCATATCTTTGGAGTCTTATAGTATATAGTCTTTTCAGATTGGCTTTTTTTTTTTTTTTTTTTTACTTAGTAATATGCACTTAAGTTTATTCCATGTATTTTCAAGGCTTGATAGTTCATTTCTCTTAACACTAAATAATACTCCATTGTCTGGATGTATTGATACTGCCAGTTGTCAGTGATGAGTTCTGCTCCCCTAAATGTTAAAGTTTGAACATTAGAGAAGCATGCCAAGGCAAGCATATAATACAGGGTTTATTTTAAAAAGGGGTAATATAGACTTCTCCCAGGAGGGAGAAGGGGGCCATTGCTGGTATCCTGGTATCCCAAGGATGGAGGCCTTTTTTATATGTCCCAGACTTCCTTTGTTCTCCTCCTGCTCTCTTCTTCCCTTATCTCCTTCCTGCATACATGACCAGGCCCAGTGACCAGGCTCAGGAATGCTGGTGGGATGGCCAAAAGGTGAGAAGCAGATGGGCTGAAGGGGGAAGGGCAGAATGGAGCAGCCCAGGACACATTAATTAACAACTTTATAGCTCCCTGTAGGGAAGGACAATTCCTGGTTACCTTGGCAACAGGTTGGGGCAGGGGCAGGTTCTTGATAAGGGTGGAGGAAGGGCTCAGGGGACAGTCTCCAACTTCCAGATTGGCTTTCTTGATCCAACCTGACTTGATTTACCTATCTATACTGAGTGCCTGTCAGATTCTAGCTTAAGTATCATAGTAAAAGACAAGGACTATTATTCCAAATATAGGTTGGGTATGGTGATGCATAACTGTAATTCCTGCAACTTAGGAAGCTGAGGCAGGAGGATCCCAAATTTAAGGCCAGCCTAGATAATTTATCTAGACCCTGTCTCAAAATAAAAAGGGCTAGGGCTAGGGATGCAGCTCAGTGATAGAGCACCCCTGAGTTCAACCTCGCTCTCTCTCTCTCTCTCTCTCTCTCTCACACACACACAGAGAGAGAGAGAGAGAGAGAGAAATAGAGAAAGAGAGAGAGAAAGGCAAAATATAGAAAGAACTTTTAAAATAAGCCAGAGACCTGAACAGACACCTCACTAAAGAAGATGCACAGATTGCAACCAAGCATATGAAAAAATGATCCATTTCATATATCATTAGGGAAAAATAAAAATTAAAGCAATGAAATAGCACTATATCCATATTAAAATTGATGTTATCCAGAACACTGACATTACTGGTGTGGACATGGAGTAACAGCAACTCTCATTCACTGTTAGTAGAAATGCAAAATTGTACAGCCATTTGGAAGGCAGTTTGGCAGTTTCTTACAAAAGTAAACAATTTTTACCATATGATTGAGGTAGTATAGGAATAATAAAAAGTAGAAAGGAGACCTACAGAAGGACAAGGAAATGAAATTTTACTTCAGAAGTTCTGCGTACTTTTCCAGGTCTGTCTCTTCCAGTTCTGTTACTCCCAAATTCATGTAAATCTACCTCTGCACTATTAATTTACACCCCAATAAATAGATTAAGCAAAGAGATATGATATCATGAGGATCCCACAATTTGGGGCACTTTACAGTGCTATCTACTGATCAGATAATGAAGATCACAGTTAGTGTGAGGATCCTGAGATCATCGAGCAGATCACCAGAAACCATCTTGAGATTGCTAGACTGATATTTCTACATAGCTTTCTGATTAAGATAAGATAGATAGATAGTAAAACAGGCAGATGCTTAAGAAAATGGGCCCTCACCCAAAAGAGGCTTCTCTAAAAGAACAGACCACTCCATGAAATTAACCTGTATAAACATTCCAACCAACTGCTTTGTCCTGACCTGAGTAAAAGCTACAGACTCAAGAGCTAAACAATCAGAGTGTTTCAGGCTGAATCAATAGCCTTGGCACTTTTCCAATACCTGATTAGCATAGCTATTGATCAATGCTTCTACCCAGTATCTATATAAACCCTTATAAACTAGTACACTTAATTGGCAACCTGCTATCAACAAAAGCTCTGATTCCTTTCTTCTCCCTTAAATAAATCATACTCCTTTCAGTCTCACCTTCTGTTTCTGACAATAATCCAGAAAGAAGTTACAGGTGGCTGGGGTCTGCTGCAACACTGAAGCAGCAGAGGCTGAAAATCCCATTAAAAATTTTTTTTTAGTTGTATATGGACACAATACCTTTATTTTATTTATTTTTATGTGGTGCTAAGGATAAAACCCAGTGCCTCACATGTGCTAGGCAAGCACACTGAGCTACAACCCCTGAAAATTAATTTCATTCCATACCCATACCTCCCCAAGTTTCCTTTATTTTTATTTATTTATTTATTTATTTTGGTACCATGGATTGAACTCAGGGGCACTTGACCACTGGGCCACATCCCCAGCCCTTTTTTGTATTTTATTAGAGAAAGGGTCTCACTGAGTTGCCAAGTGCCTTGCTTGCCATTGCTGAGGCTGGCTTTGAACTCGTGATCCTCCTGCCTCAGCCTCCCAAGTGCTGGGATTACAGGCGTGCGCCACTGCACCCAGCCCCAAGTTTCCTTTAAAAGAAGAGCTTGGAACCCCCAAAACATATCTCTCACTCTTGATATGGCCCACATTCTCCATTGAATGTGTATTCCTTGCTTAATCCCAAAGATTACTCTTGAGGTTGTCACTAATTCTCCCTTGAATATGTATCTGCTTCCCTAAATAAACCTCTATGCCTCTGACTAGCACATGCTGAAATTCTTTTTCATCATGTATTCCAAGAACCCCACTGGTCCTAAGTTAAGTTCCCCCTTTTCTCCCAGAACTCCTCAAACCCTTCTTCAGATTCATCTCTTCTTCTGTGACATGATCACCCCCCTTGGTGTTTACTCAAAGGAGTTGAAAGCTTGTGTCCACACAAAAACCTTCACACAGACATTTATAGCAGCATATTCAGAATTGCCAAAACTTAGAAGAAAGCCAGATGGCTTTCAGTAGGTTAATGGATAATTTTTAAGAGGTGTTTTATGTTTTCACAATTGGATTAAACATCCTTTTACATGTTGATTTAGTACTGGAGTCTTAGTCAGAGGCATGACACTAGGAAGACAAGGAGACCCATATACTTAGCCTTGTATTCAAAGGGCTGACAGTGAATGTGAGGTTTTATAGAAAGGGGAATGAAGGCCAGAGTTGGGGGTTTGCTTAGCTGGGGTCTTCTCACAGTTACCAAAGCAGAATGTGTTGATCAGATGTGGTCGGTCCATCATTATCTCAGGATTGGTCAGGTTGGGCCTTGTCCCAGACAAGAAGTTGCTGTTGCATGGCAGGCTCATCACATGATATTTATAACATCAGACCTTGTTCCTAGAGAGCAAAGTAGATGAATGCAAAATGGAAGCACAGATGCTAAGTCTTTAATCCTGCTTTTAACCATCCATTTGCCGGCAAAAGTGAGGAGTTACTCACTGAGCTATATTTCTAGCCCTTTTTAATTTTCATTTTGAGACAGAGTCTCACTAAGTTACCCAAGTTGGCCTCAAACTTGTGCTCCTCCTGCCTCAGCCTCCAAAATCGCTGGAAATACAGGGATGGACCACTGCACTCAGCTAGTCTCCTTTTACTCTTAATTCCCTTAAAAAATTAAATTAGGGAGGGGTTGGGGCTGTGACTCAGTGGTAGAGTACTTGCCTAGCTTGTGTGAGGCACTGGGTTCCAATGTGAGCACCACATAAATAAAAAAAAATACAGGTATTGTGTCCATCTACAACAAAAATATATTTTAAAAAAGAATTAAAATATTAAACAGGGAACTATCAAAAAGTGTAAATATATATGCCCTTTGATAAGTTCCAATGTGTAGTTTTATTCAAAAAATATACTCATAAAAGAAAGTAAAACTATTGAATGACATTCTTACAGCATTGCTTATAAAGAAAAAATTTAACCTACACAGACATCAATAGGGTTGTTATGGTATACTCATACAACAGAATACCATTAAGCCATTAAAAAAATAAGTAGATATGGAAAGATCACCAAGCTATCTTAGCTGAAAAAAGCGAAGGTGCAAAATTACATTATGATATCATTTCTAAAAGATATGTACACATTTATTCACTAAACAAAATGTTTGTTGAGTGCTACTATATGGTAAGCAGTGTCCTGAGATGATATGCCAAAAAAATATAGATACTATTAACCCTGAGTATTGGGACACTTCATTTTATAGTCTTCATGTAACTTGAGTTTTCAATGTGCACATGTAATCTGTATACTTTAAAAATTTTTAGTTTGTTCCATTTATTAAATTATAATTGTTTATTGCTGAGCGTGGTGGCTCATGCATGTAATTCCAGCGCGACTTGGGAGGCTGTGGCAGGAGGATCACAAATTTGAGGTCTGTCTGGGAAATTTAGTGAGACCCTGTCTCTACGTAAATAAATAGAGACATAATATAATAAATAGGGACAGTGGTAGAGTGCCCCTGGTTTTAATCCCTAGTACTGGAGGGGTAAAAATGAAAAATAATAATTTATTGGTCACCTCCTTCCCAGCCTGTGCCTGTGAGGACGCCAAGGATTGCTTCGGTACCAAAAATAAATAAATAAATAAAATAAAAAGATGCTGTTGGGTTTTGTTTGGTTTTGTACTGGGGATTGAACCCATCGGGGCTCTACGGCTGAGGTACATCCCCAGCCTTTTAAAAATTATTTTGGAACTTGAGACCCAACTGCTTTGGCCTCCTGAGTATTTGGGATTACAGGTGAGGATCACCCCTCCCCTTGTTTGGGGGAGTTTGTGTTTCCCCTACCCCACCCCACCCCCACTCTTTGGTACCGGGGATAGAATACAGGGGGGCGCTTTACCACTGGGTTACAACCCCTGTCCTTTTTGCCAACAGGGTCTCGAATTGCTGAGGCTGGCCTTGAAGTTGCGATCCCGCTGCCTCAGCCTGGCAGGGATTACCGGCCTGTCCTACAGCGCCCCGCTACCGTTGGTTTTTAATTGAACAGATTTGCGTAAATGTGGGGCACGCTAGGGCCGCTGGGAAGAGCCCCGAACCTGCGATCGAAGAAAGAAGCCTGTGTTGGAAGCCAGTTGGAAGCCAGGAGCACCAGAGAGACGAGGCGACGCTCCTAGAGAGGCACAGAGCAGGCCGGAAGCCGCCACTGGGCGCCCAAAGCGCAGAGGAAATAAACCGGGTTAGCATCTCTGGCTGCAGGAAGTGTCTCTCATCCTCCACCGATAAAGGAAGGACCCCAGAGATTTGCTCGCGTAGCTTGACTCCCCGGCAGGGGTCTGGGGAGACCGGCCAGCGCCTCCCGACCGTGGAGCCCCGGGCCTCCTTATTCCCGTGGGACTTCTTCTTGCGGTCCGCCGCGTCTTTGTTGTGCTCCTTACTTGAACTTTCAGTCTGTTAATCAGCAGACACTTATTGAGTGCCTACGGTGTGCCAGGTGCTGTGCTAGTTGCTTGCATGTACTTTTTTTTTTTTTTTTTTTTTTTTTTTTTGTTACCGGAGATTGAACTCAGGGGCACTTCACCACTAGGCCACATCCCCAGCCCTTTTTTGTATTTTATTAGAGACGGGGTCTCATTGAGTTGCTAAGTGCCTCGCCATTGCTGAAGCTGGCTTTGAACTCGTGATCCTCCTGCCTCAGTCTCCTAAGTGCTGGGATTACAGGCGTGCGCCATAGCACCCAGCTTCTGGCGTGTACTCTTAATAGACTAATTTCGGGTTCACCGGAGAGTCCTGGCTACTGGCATCAGGTACATCCTCATACGTTCATCAAGAAGTCCACCAATATTTGTCAAATACCAGGTACGTACTGGGCTCCTAGAGTTTATGCAAAGGTAAACCCCTGCCCTCAAGGTGCAGGAGGGGTGATGGGGGTAATCTGTAATACAAGATGGAGAAACAGGGTGGTGGATGCAGTTTTTCATGGCTCCATCGCCACCTGTGTGGCTTAGTGGACAAAACGGTTTTCCCCTCTGTGTGTGAAGTTTGAGGATGGTCACAGAAGTTTTATGCATGTACATAAGAGATAGCGTTTGCGCAGGGCCTTAGGAATTTGCCGTAGAAGGATGATGGTACTTGCTATAAAGTACAAAGCAGGTGAAAAATTTTGGAGTAAATACCATTGCAGTGACATGAGGAATTTGGGAAAACCATAGTTTTCTTGAAGATAGGGACTGTCTTTTATTCCAAACTTAGCGTTATGTCTGGAAAATAATGAGGTGCTCAGGAAATTGAGTGACAAGCAAAGGATTAAACCCTAATAAAGATCAGGTCCCTAGGAATTTAAATTTAGTTCTAGGAGGAGTATTTGAAACTTTTGGAAATGTATAAGGACAACAAATTTTCTTCTGCTTTCACACCACAATAATCAATACAAAAGACTTCTGTGAACTCAAAAGATGTTGGGATTTCTCCCCACCAACAAGCAAGCAAGCAATTAATTCTGTGTAGGACACCAACTAGGTGCCCCTCTAGTTAAGTTCAATTCTGACACTGTGAGATCTAACCTGTTGAGAGCTCAGTCTCAATACTGCCCCCTACTTCCAAAGTGAATGTAGTTCCCAGTTATTTTACCTGGACTTCTGACTAGCTAGAAATCAGGGTTCATACAGTCCCTACTCTTAAGTTCACAGAGCTCAGGAAAATACATGCTTATTGGTATATTATAAAGGATTTTACAAAGGATACAGATGAAGAGTTGCATAGGGTGAAGTGTCAGATAAGGAGCATTAAGCTTCCATACCCTCCAGAAACTTCCACATGTCCAGTTATCTGGAAGCTCCATGAACTCTGTCCTTTTGGGGTTTTATAGAGGCTTCATTGCATGGGCACGGTTGATTAAATCATTATTCATTGGTTATCACCTTTGCTTTCATGTCCTCTCCCCTCCTTTGAGGTTGGAGAAAGAATTGAAAGTCTCAACCTTCTTAATTCTGCCTTGGACTTTTGGGTGACCAGCTTCCATTCTGAAGCCAGCTAGGGACTGCCAGCCCTCAGTCAGTCATTAATGTACAAAAAGAAACTTAAGTACTTTGAAGATTCCAAGGGTATTTTGAAGTTGTCTGTCAGGAAACAGGAACAAATACTAAAGGAGGTGGGTTGAATGTTGTCAGAATTGTGCCTTAGGAAATATTAATCCAAAGATGGGAGGTTGAACAGGAATGCCACACAGAAAATGACAGTAATGGTGAATGAAAATAATAATAAAGAAATAAAGGAAGGAGGCATTTTGTATAAAAGATTAACTGGAAGCCTGGTGCAGTGGCACATGCCTGTAAACCCAGCACTCGGGAGGCTGAGGCAGGAGGATCTCGAGTTCAAAGCCAGCCTCAGCAAAAGCAAGGCACTAAGTAACTCAGTGAGACCGTGTCTCTAAATAAAAATACAAAATAGGGCTGAGAATGTGGCTCAGTGGTCAAGTGCACTGAGTTTAATCCCTGGTACCCCCCCCCCCCCCCAATAAAAAAGGATTAACTGGACTCAGGGATTATTTATAAGGATTATTTATTAGGTTTTATTTATTTATGCATGGAAGTTGGCGACATCGATAGAAAGGAGAAATGCAGAGTGCAGCTTGGAAGGGGTCTCTGGTTTGGAATATATTTAAATTATGGTGCAGGTGAAGCCTACAGCTGGAGGCATCATGCTGGCATTTCATGATGTGGGTCTACAGTGTGAAAGGCAAGTTGGAGCCAGACAAAGATTTGAGCGTTCTTGGAACAGAGATGTACTGAAATCGAGATCATAAATGGAGAAAGCAAGGAGACAGGAAAAAAGAACTTGATGCATGTCTACTGTTTCAGTTATCTATTGTTGTATAAAAAATAAACTAAAATCCTAAACTTAATGGTTGAAAACAATTTCTCAGGATTCAGTTGGTTGAGTGCCACTTCTACTTCTGGTTTCACTTGGAGTTACTCATGTAGCTGCATTCAGCTGGTGAACTGTCTTGGAGTAGGCCTAACTGAGCTAATGGGCTTTAGCTTTGGAGACTTGGTTCTCATTTACCTTGACCTCTGCGTGGTTAACTTGAGCTTCCTACAGCATGGCAGTATCATGGTAGCATGCCAAGAGGTATAGAGGCACTTTCTTTTACAGTGTCATATCTGCCATATTCCATTAGTCAAAGCAAGTCATAGATCAGCACAGATTCAAGACAAGGAAAAAGATTCCACTTAATGATGAGATGAGTGGAAAAATCTTATTACAGAAGGTATTTGGGGATAAGAGAGTTTGGAAACATTCTGTGACACCTACACTTTAAGTGGAGTATTCAGCCAGACAAGGTAGCACGCACTTATAATCCTAGCTGCCTCAGAAGGATCACAAGTTCAAGGTAAGCCTTGGCAACTTAGACCCCATCTCACAATTTAAAAAAAAATAAAAGAGCTGGGGATGTAGCTCAGTGTTTGAGGGCCCATGGGTTCAACCCCCAGTACCACAAAAGGAAGAAAATAAGAAAAGGAAAAAAGTGGAGTTGTCAGTATATATAGAGAAATGACCTTTGAGATTGTATTATATGCCCACAAAGGTCCTCCATGGGCAAAATTATCCCTCTTCCTCAGCTGAAGTGTAAGCTTCTCCAGCATTATTATTGATAACTCTTCATCCTCATATTCTACATCCTTTACCTCTGGGCTGAACCCCTTTATGTTCAAGATATACTTCTTGCCGAGCGTGGTGGCTCATGCCTGTAATCCCAGCACTTGGGAGGCTGAGGCAGGAGGATTGCGAGTTCAAAGCCAGCCTCAGCAACTTAATGAGACCCTGTCTCTAATAAAATACAAAAAAGGGCTTGGGATGTGGCCCAGCGGTCGAGTGCCACTGAGTTCAATCCCTGGTACCAAAAAAAAAAAAAAAAAAAAAGATATACTTCTTATTCATTTCACTTGTAATAGAGGCAAGCAGGCTCAGCTTTTGAGAATGACTACAATGGGGACAAGTACATTGCTTAAGATTTTGAATCTCTTGTAATTCTTATGTTCCTGATCAATTCTTATACTTTAGATGTACATTTGGAAAACAATATTTGAAGCATAGTCCTCAGCCAAAAAGACCTTTCTCTAACTACAAAATTCAACATGTACGAAGCTTTACCGGGTTCTGCTCCTGAAAATGAAGACAGCCTTGTGAAAGTAAAAGTGGAAGATCCCACTTGGGAGCAGGTGTACAACACACAGGAGGGCAGCTCCCACAATCAGGAATTTTGTCGCCTAAGATTCCGGCAGTTCTGTTACCAGGAGGCTCCTGGGCCCCGGGAGGCTCTGACCCAACTTCGAGAACTTTGCCAACAATGGTTGAGACCAGAGATGCACACCAAAGAGCAAATTCTGGAGTTGCTGGTGCTGGAGCAATTCTTAACCATCCTGCCCAAGGAGCTGCAGGCCTGGATGCAGATGTATTCTCTGCAGAGTGGGGAGGAGGCAGTGACAATGCTAGAGAATCTAACCTCTGGACATGGAGACACAGGACAGCAGGTAAGAAGATAATGTGTGGGAAAAGAAATGATGTATATGAATCTTAATTTTTTTTTAATTTTAAAATAATTTAAAATTTACGAAAAGATTGGGAGAATAGTACAGAGAACTCCTGTATACTCCTCACCCACATTCACCAGTTGTTAATACTTATTTCATGATGTACCCCATCCCACCCCCCTACTCTTCTGCAAGTGAGTCCTCTCTTTGTATGAATATATGCATTCATATGAAGATATACATACACTTTTGTTTTTTCCTGAACAATTTGAGAGTTAATCGCAGACATTATGTCCCTTTACCTCTAAACACATCAGTGCATATTTCTTTCTCTTGTACAACCAGAATACAATACCAAGGTTAGGGAAATTCCATAAAATTGTTATGGTACTATCATATAACACTAGTACTTCACTTTTTGCTACAATATCCCCATAGTGCACTTTTTAAAAAATATTTTTTATAGTAGATGGACATAATACCTTTATTTTTTAATTTTTATATAGTGTTGAGGATCGAACCCCCATTCCCAATAGTGCTTGTTATGGCAAATTTCCCCTTGATCCAGGCCACATGCCAGCAAGCATCACATATTACATTTAGATGCTGTGTCTCTCTAGTCTCCATGAATCCACTGAGTCTTTGTTTGTCATGAATCGATATTCTTGAAAAGTACAGGCAGGTTTTTTGGAGAATTTTCCTGTTTCAGTTTGTCTTGCATTTTCTACTGATTAGATCCATATTACATTTTGGCTAGAATATCTACCATGGGGGTGATGCTTTGTTCTCAGTCTGCCACTTTAGGAGGCTGTGATGGTTTTATCCCAATACTGATGAGGTTATGGTGGAGCCTAACAAATTTCCTAACTACAAAGTTTCCATCTTCCCCTTCATAATTACTAAGTAATGTGTAGAAGACATTTTGAGACAATGTACATATCCTAGTCCTTATTAAACATTCACCTAAGGAGTCTTTTTTTGTGGTGTTTTTCTGGGCAGGAGTCCTTTGCTTGTCATACCTGCCTTGCTTCTATTCTGTACCCTAGATACTAAATAGAACCTGACTGCATGCAGTCCTCATTTGACATATGAGTGTCTGTTTCACTTGCTGCTTTTTTAAGGGATTAATGGGGCTCATTCTCTGTTCTCTTGGAGAAGTTTCTAACTGCTGTTCATTCCACCAAAATGTGTTTTCAAGGTGAATCTTTTGTCTTCAGGCCTCTTTCTACATTCAGGGACAAGACATGCACCTAGTGATGACACAATATCAAGAAGCCTCTTTAGAGTGTCGGCTCCTGCCTGGGGTAACCACCCTGACGTGTGAACCTCCTCAGCTTCCCCAAGAAGTGAGTGGTGAGTGCCAGAGGGTGAGTGGTGAGTTTAGTAAAGACACGGGAAGCAGGCCACTGACGGGTGCATGGTCTCCTTAGTAGAAACTTGGTTATCTGTTTCCTCAAGGTTTTGTTTTTTGTTTTTGTGTATATTATGAAATGATTACCACAAACTTTTTAATGTTTCTATTACCTCACAGTTATCTTTGGTGAGTGTGGTAAGAATACTTAAGATCTACTCTCAGCAAATGTCCAGTAATATATATTGTTAACTATAATCACTGTGCTATACGTTAGGTCTTCAGAATTTGCTCTTTTAGCAAGGCACAGTGGTATTCATCTGTAATTCCAGCAACTCAGGAGGCTAGACAGGAGGATCTCAAGTTTGAGGCCAGCCTGGACAAGTAAGCAAGACTCTAAGCAATTTGATGAGAGCCTGTCTCAAAAAAAATATTTAAAATTAAAAAGGACTGGGTATATAATTCATTGGTACAATGTTCCTGGGTTCAATCCCCAGTACCATATATATATATATATATATAAATAATATGATTTGCCCAGGGTCAATGGAGGAAGAGCCACTTGTAAAATTTAAGGCTTCTTACCTTTAACCAAAATACCTTCTCTGTGACATCTCTGTATTCTACATTTCTAAATCTATACCCCTCCTCCCCACAAAAAAGATCAGAATTTTTCAATAGGCTATAATGGATATTGTGCCTCCTATCTGAACACTCATCACCAGTGTTTTCTTCCCCTCTCTTTATTTTCATATATGATTTTAACTTTCTTTTTGTGAAAATACATCACTGTAAAGCATTCATAAATGTCACTCACTTTGGGGGTGGGAGACCCTGAAGTTTTAGAATTTCTGACAGAATAAAAACAGTTGTAATGCCCCATCCTAAACAGTAAGGTTTACATCTTCATTTGGATGTTTAATAAATAGAAGTTTTGGGGGCTACGTCCTAAACAGAGGACACTCTTAAAGACTTAGGACTCTTGTTTCCTTTCTTAACAGGGTTTACTCCCCAGGAATCAGCCCTTCTCAGGGAGGAAAGTTCCAGAAATAAGGCAGCAGTGCCTGAATTTAACCCACCCAGGCTCCAGGTAAGCAGGGTGCCTGGGCTTTGGAAACCTCAGTAGTTACCCTTCTTTTCTCTTTGACCTGTTCTTTGCCTTTCTCTTGGCCCACACTCCTCACTCAGATGGCATATTTTCTTGTGTTCATTTCATCACGGAATGTCACAGGCCATGTGCTCAATAATCCAAGGAGTTCATGTTGATTACACTCTACTACCTCATTTTATACTGTTGAGGAAGTACATCCAAATCTCTAAATATGAGAGTGAGGGGTTTCAGAACGTGCCTCCTCATTTGATGCTGATCAACTGATCACTTGACTTTGGAATCTCTGGTTTTTCTCCTCAGCTTGAGAACTTGGACCCTTTTTCACATTCCTTTGTAGTCTCAGTGCTCAGCACATATCCAATTAATATTTGGTGATGATAACAGAAATTCTGTCTACACAAAATAAAACTTCACATTATCTTCACAAAATGAACTGCTTTTTTTCTTTTTAGTGTCTCAATGGTTCATTTATTTTCATAGTTATTTAGTTTTTAAAAAACTACATGTTTCCCATTTAAGTCCTCTTACACACTGCTGGTACATCAGTATTTTTTTTTTTTTTTTTTTTAAATATTTATTTATTTGCTTTTAGTTGTACACAATGCGTTTATTTTTACATGGTGCTGAGGATTGAACCTGGGCCGCGCACGTGCTAGGCGAGCGCTCTACTGCTGAGCCACATCCCCAGCCCCATTACATCAGTATTCTCAAGACACCATCTTCATGGAATTCTTTCCTCACTCAGTCCTTTTCTGTGACGTCTATTGTTCTCAATCCCATTAGACCCAATGTCTGCTGTTCTTAATAAGTACTTTGTCTTCTTGAAAATAAATGTATGGATAATAAAATAAGTATATAAAATAATATGATTTTAAGAAAGTATATATACATTTTACATATCAACCTAGTTGTGGCTAGGCATTATGGCACATGCCTATAATCCCACCAACTCAGGATGGTGAGGTGGGTGCAAGTTCAAGGCCAGCCTGGACAACTTATCAACACCCTGCCTTAGAAAATAAAAGGGGCTGGAGGTATATAACTCAGTAGTAGACTGACCCTGGGTTCAATCCCCAGTTTTGGAAGGAAAAAAAAAAAAAAAAAAAAAACCTACAGCCTTAAATGTAATATAATGTAAAAAAGTGATTTTTTTTGGGGGGGGGTATTACTAGGGATTGAATCCAGGTTCACTCTACCACTGAGTTATATCCCAGCCCCTTCTATTTTTAGTGACAAGATCTCACTAAATTGCCCAGGCTTGCTGTGAACTTAAAATCCCTTAAAATCCTCCTGCCTCAGCCTCCCAAATCATTGGGATTACAGGCAAGTGCCACCACAGCCAGGTTCTAACAGATTAATTTTGGATTTCTATCTTCTAGAACTATGAGAGAATTAATTTCTGTTGTTGTAAGCTATCAAGTTTGTTACAAAAGCTCAAGAAACCAATATAGGTTTCAAGGCAAAGTAGACTGATAAAGAGATCATAGAAGGGATGTGCTATTTAAGTGAGGTAGGTTTTATATTTTTTAATTTATGTTTTTTTTTTTTTTTTTTTTTTTTGGTACTGGAGATTGAACCCAGGGCACTCTACCACTGAGCTATATCCCTAGTCCTTTTTACTTTTTTTTTTTTTTTTTTTTTTTTTGGTACTGGGGATTGAACTCAGGGGCACTCAACCACTGGGCCACATCCCCAGCCCTTTTTTGTATTTTATTAGAGACAGGGTCTCACTGAGTTGCTAAGTGCCTCGCCATTGCTAAGGCTGGCTTTGAACTCGTGATCCTCCTGCCTCAGCATTCTAAGTGCTGGGATTACAGGTGTGCACCACCGCACCTGGCTCCTTTTTACTTTTTATTTTGAGTTAGGGTCTCATTAAATTAGCTGAGGCTGGTGTCAAACTTGTAATTCTCCCACCTCAGCCTCCCAAGTAGCTGGGATTTACAGGTATGCACCACTACACCCAGCCATGAGGTAGGTGGGGTTTTTTTGATTTGGTTTGGTTTGGTTTTGGTGCTGGAGAATGAGGTAGGTTTTTAAGTTTTGCAGTTTGGAATGGCGTCGTGATGAGGTAATGAGAAAATATACCTTCTGTCTCAAAACCCACCTGTTTGTTAAAAAATTTGTGAAAGACTAGGGGCTGGGCCAGGCGCGGTGGCACACGCCTGTAATCCTAGCACTTTGGGAGGCTGAGGCAGGAGGATCGCGAGTTCAAAGCCAGCCTCAGCAATGGCGAGGCACTTAGCAACTCAGTGAGACCCTGTCTCTACTAAAATACAAAAAAGGGCTGGGGATGTGGCCCAGTGGTCGAGTGTCCCTGAGTTCAATCCCTGGTACCACACACACACACAAAAAAAGACTAGGGGCTGGGGTTGTGGCTCAGCGGTTTAGCGCTCGCCTAAGCACATTGCACGACCCGGGTTCGATCCTCAGCACCACGTCAAAATAAAGCCATTATGAAAAAAAAAAAATTTGTGAAAGACTAGACACAATATCCGTTTTCAGGCAAAAGGAAAGAAAGGGAAGATTGGAAAATGAAACAAAATCAAAAGGTTAGTAAAAAGCCATATGATAGACCTTTGGAAACAGTGTCAGATAAAGATAGAAAACCATAGACAACTCCCAAAATAAATAATTATAGTGCATAATTTTTCTAACTTAGCTGTCTTATATCCCTGGCTTTGAAATATTTTTTTAAATGTTTATCTGTTTTAGTTGTACACAATGCCTTTATTTTTAAGTGGTGCTGAGGATCGAACGTGGGCCACGCACGTGCTTGGCGAGTGCTCTCTCACTGAGCCACAACCCCAGCCCCTGAAATATTTTTAAACAATCTTCATTAATGAAATTCAGTGAGCTCTCTGCATTTACACTAAGTTCTACATCTGTTAAGAGTCTCAGAACTCATCCATTATATATTTGTAATCAGTTTAATTGCATTTTCCATAAGTGCCATTTTGTATTGAAGTGCCTACCAGCCATAATAGAAAATGCTGTTAAATAGTGAGTAGAACAATTTGAGTCAACTTTTTTTTTTTTTTTTTTTGGCAGTACTGGGCATTATTGAACCCAGAAGTACTCAACCACTGAGCACATCCTCATCCCTTTTTGTTTTTTATTTTGAGACAGGGTCTTGCTAAGTTATACAGTCTGGCCTTGAACTTGTGATCCTTCTGGCTTAGCCTCCCTAGTTGCTGTGATTACAGGTGTGTGCCACCATGATCAGCTTAAGTTAACTTATATAAAAATATCTTTATTCCATGTAAGCTTCCTTCTCTGAAACATTCTTAAATTACTGTTGGTTAAATCATCTCATAAAAAATTTTCAGAATTCTTATTTTTAGGGGTAGCCAATTTATATCAATTGTAGGTTTGGTTCAGCAGTACACTGAGAAGTCCTACAGGATATGTGACATTTTGTTGTAGTGTGGGACTGTTCCATGCATTTCAGGATGGCCATATCCTGTGAATAACATTGGCATGAGTTGGTGATAATCATCACTGGTAAAACCAAAAAGTTCTCACAAATTAGCAGAACGCCCTGAGTAGCTGGTACCACTGTTCTGTAGTATGGTATTCAACACCTTTCACAACTGGACCTCTTTTCCTTACCACAGTGAAAACTGAAAGGCCACTTTTTCCCTTTTAGATGTCAGCGAAGACTGGGGAGGGAGCAGCCCAGGCCTTTGCCCCAGCAGAGTGGCCACATCTGAGTCTGGCTCAGAGGAACCTCTATGAGAACTCAGCTCAAGAAAAGGTTACAAGCCTGATACGTAAGGACAGGCCTCTGACTGGTCCTCTGACTGTGCTATCCTTTTCCTTTCCTTTCCCTGACTTGGCCCTTGGGACCCCATACTTCTACAGATCTTTACCCTCCCTTCCCCTTCTTCTGGCCTCTGCCTCCAAACTTTTCTCATTCCTTATAATTTTGTACTCTTCCCAATCACATTATACTCTGCTGCTGCTACTTGCCCAGGTTGTTGATTCTTCTTGTGCTCTTCTCTGATTATCTATCTGTATTCCTTCATTCCCTCAGTGACTCCTTTGCATCTTTTTTTCTTCCCCATCAAGAGTTCCATATAACTTATATCCCTTCATGTTTACAAGTCCCACAAATGCCTCTGCCTGATCCCTCTTTACCTCAGAGGAAATTCTTTTTACTCTCTGAGGAAACTACTATCCATGTTTTCTTTAGCTGATAGAGGAATCAATTTAACATTTTTATATTGAAATGCTATTTAGGCTACCAACAAGATGCAAAGGTAGTACTATCCATATTTTCTTTAAATGTGCCCTGCTCTATTGTGCCTTCTCCCCAGCTGGTGTTTGGTGCCCAGATTAATCTTATTATCTTTCTATAGCATGCCACATTTTGTAATATTGCTGAAACACCTGTTGATTTATTTCTTTTTTTGAGGGGCAGTACTGGAGATCAAACCCAGAGGTACTTTACTGTTGAGTTACCTCCTCAGCCCTTTTTATTTTCCTTTTTGAGACAGGGTCTCACTAAGTTACCTAGGCTGGCCTTGAACTTATGATCCTCCTGCCTCAGCCTCCCAAGTAGCTGGAATTAAGTATTTGCTACAACACCAAACCCTATTGATTTTTTGTTTCTTTTAATTTGAAACATCTATTCCCAAACACAGATGTCGCTTTTTCTAAATTCATAGAATATATGACATTAAATAATTAATCTATGATTTTAGCAAAAGTAATTGTAACTAAAGATGGTTTGCTTAATATAGAGCAAGACATTTCTGAAGCAGTGGATCAAGGTAGGAAGACTTCAGGAATACCCAACAGGTGAGTGTCTGTGATATCCTGAGTGGACCCATATTCTGCAGATCTAAGAAGAAATTAGAACCATTGGGTTCAACCCCTAGTACCACACACAAAAAAGAATATTTTGTTGTTTTACATAACAAAAAGTTTGAAGATAGGCAGTAGATTTGGTGCAGCAACCTTACCATCTCCCTGTGGTCCTACACCCTTCTTCTAGTGCCCCATTCCCACCCAGCTTCCTTACCTCACTTTTTCCCATTTCCCACTCCCAGATCCTTCTCTCACCACATTGGGCTTTTCAACAGTGAAAAGGTTCAGTGTCATGACAGGATTCAAGAAGTATTCCCAAAGTTAAGAATGTCAGGGAATTCTTAAGATGGATGTGTTGAATAGGTCATGCATGTAGATACCCAGGCTTCACCCTTGTGTCTTCTAAAACTAGACTGGTTTACTAATAGGACACTAATACATAAAATTCAAATATCCAAAATTTAAAAAACAGTAGTATAAAATAGTACTTTCATCTTAGAAATGTTAGCTTTCTTCCTTGTAAATCCCATAAAAATCCATTCAAGTGCAATGAATTTTTTTTTTTTTTTTTTTTTTTTTTTTTTTTGGCACTGGGGATCGACCATTGGGCCACATCCCCAGCCCTTTTTTGCATTTTATTAGAGACAGGGTCACACTGAGTTGCTAAGTGCCTCGCCATTGCTGAGGCTGGCTTTGAACTCGTGATCCTCCTACCTCAGCCTCCCAAGTGCTGGGATTACAGGCATGTGCCACCGCACCCAACAAGTACAATGAATTTTAAGTTTCTTATTTATTTCCACTCAAAGAAATATACCTACCAGATCAAAGATGGGCTAAGTCCTTCCATGTATAGAAATTATTTGTGAGGAGGTCTGGTAAACAGCAATCTCCTTCCTTTTCCAAGTTGAGAACCAGTTAACATGGACATGGAAGTAAAACAGATGGTTCCAGAATCTTCAACTTATTGATAGGAGCTAGACCAGATAAAGTGGCTCAGAGGTAGAGCTAAATAGGCTCAAACTGGCAGAGGAGAAGTACAGCAAATGTCTTCTTGTGTGTGCCTGCCTGTTGTAACTAGTAACAAAAAGGATCATGGAATGATTCGAAAGAGGATAGAGGGAGGTGCTATGCTAAGGATGCTGAGTTTCTTCTCCTAAATTCAACAGTTATGTCCTGAGGAGTAAGAGTTGGGGAGAGGCCAGAATGTTAAGTCTAGCCAGTTTTCCCTCTGGAAACATGAAAAGTGAGAATTAGCACCCTACTGCACTGCTTTAGATTTAACATGTATGAAAGAATGAGACTTAGGTTTTTTGTAGCATATTTTCTTTTTTTCTTTCCCAGAGAGTGTGCACCCCACATCTCTTGTAGTTCTTCTGTCCCTGCTGAAAAGACAGTCTCAAATTTGAACACTCTAAAGGATCGTCACCCACCCCGTGACTCCTGGGCCCGGATGCACATTGCATCCTTGCAGTATGCAGCAGGAGACATTACCCGAAAAGGAAGAAAAAAAGACAAAGCTCGAGTGAGTGAACTGCTCCAAGGTCTTGCATTTTCCGATGACTCAGAAGTGGAGGAAGATGAGCCTGAGGCTCAGCCTCAGAAGAAGGTAAAGGTGTCAAGTGTTCCAGAAAGAAGTTGGACCAAAAGAGACATTAAGCCCAACTTTCCCAGCTGGTCAGCACTGGATTCTGGACTTTTAAATCTCAAGAGTGAAAAGTTGAACCCAGTAGAGCTCTTTGAATTGTTTTTTTGATGATGAAACATTCAACTTGATTGTCAATGAAACCAATAATTATGCTTCTCAGAAAAATGTTAACTTGGAAGTCACAGTTCAGGAAATGAGGTGTGTATTTGGTGTCCTGCTTTGGAGTGGATTTGTAAGGCGTCCCAGAAGAGGAATGTACTGGGAAATCTATGATGCTGATCAGAACCTGGTTAGAGATGCAATTAGAAGGGACAGATTCGAATTGATTTTCTCGTACCTGCATTTTGCAGATAATAGCCACCTAGATCAAAAAGATAAATTTTCAAAATTGAGACCTCTCATAAAGCAAATGAATAAAAAATTTCCTCTTGTATGCTCCCCTAGAAGAATACTATTGCTTTGATAAATCAATGTGTGAATGCTTTGATAGTGACCAATTCCTGAATGGAAAACCGCTTAGAATTGGCTATAAAATTTGGTGTGGTACAACCATACAGGGTTATCTGGTTTGGTTTGAGCCCTATCAAGAAGAATCAACTATGGAAGCAGATAAGGATCCTGACCTTGGGTTAGGTGGAAATCTAGTGATGAACTTTGCTGATGTTCTTTTAGAGAGAGGTCAATATCCCTACCACCTATATTTTGATAGCTTCTTTACAAGTGTCAAATTGGTGTCAGCTTTGAAGAAGAAGGGGGTGAGGGCAACAGGATCAATTCGTGAAAACAGGACTGAAAAATGTCCTCTTATGAATGTAGAACATATGAAAAAAATGAAGAGGGGATATTTTGATTTCCGAGTGGAAGAAAACGATGAAATAATTTTATGTCGTTGGTATGGTGATGGTATTGTCAGTCTGTGCTCCAATGCTGTAGGCATAGAACCAGTCAGTGAGATAAGTTGTTCTGCTGATGGTGAAGAGATCCCACAGGTAAATCAACCATACATAGTGAAATTGTATGAGGAATGCAGGAAAGGTGTAGCTAAAATGGATCAAATAGTTTCCAAATATAGAGTGAGGTTAAGAAGCAAGAAATGGTATTCAATTTTGGTGAGCTACATGATTGATGTAGCCATGAACAATGCATGGCAACTACATAAAGTCTGTAACCCAGATTCCTCTTTAGACCTCTTGGACTTTCGAAGATGTGTTGCACATTATTACTTGGGACACGATGCTAATATTCCAGACTAATGCAGATAAACAAAATGCATATGGTAATAAGACTGAAAAAATCACAACTACACATTTGGTTGTATCCTACCAAAGTAAATTTGATGTATATAAGGCAATTATTGAGTAACTACTATTTTTTTAAATGAGACATTTATATAAAAGAGTTTCAAAGACTATTATAACAAATAATATTCAAAATTATCTGACAATGTGGTACTTTCCTATATGTCTAATTTGTATCAGATATGAGAAATAATTTGTTGAATTTATTTTGTGCATTAAAAGAATGAAATTCTCCCTCATTTTTTTCTAGAGAATGTCATTTTTTATTTATTTGTTAAAAATTTCTTCTAGAAATAGTTAAATAAAAAATTAACCATTTCTAAGAAACCCCTATTGCATGCCCATCAATAAAAGAGAACCATAACACAACAGAAAATTTGCTAAAGGGCTGCAATTTCTTTGAAAAATTGTAGACTCTCAAGCACATCAGCAAATTACAATATTAAATTCACATTCCTTTTTATGGGCTATGAATAATAATCTGATTAGATACCAAAATAAAACAGTACAAATGCTGAAGTATTTAGGTCAAAAGACCTGTACAGAAGCATTTTTCCTCAAAGGCATTCCAGTTTGAGACTCAATTTTAAAATAAGTCATAACAAATGTTAATAAAAATGTACAAGGTGATGAAAAGGGGACTCTACAATTGCCAGCATACTCTGAACCTGATAAAACAAATGTAGATATTTTATTATTTTTCTTTAATCAACTGCCAAGATTGAAAACAAAGATGTAGAAGGCGCAGCAGTTTTGCTCTGGTTGTTATTTGGATTTTCAGAATTTTTTTATTGTGTTCTGTTTTGTTTTTTTACAAATGAAACAAGAAAAAACTACTTCAAAAGAGTCTTTTCAATTCAAGAAAAGCCTATAGAGCACAAGAATACCATTTTAAAAATACCAGCAATATCATAATAACCATAGAATGGCACTGAATCCATAGTCCAAAATGGAGTTGTTGCCCATGAGCTAAGAATTATCTAAACAAAACACCAATGTAAAGAATCTTAAGACCAGCATTGGTGTAAAGCTGGATCGGACTGTGTAGGCAAGATGAGCCAGACAAATGTTGGAGAGTTCAACAGGGGAAAAACCAGAGGTGAAGCAGTGCCACTGAATATTGAAGTGAAAGATGTATACTGTTGTGATTGTATGAATTGGCAGCAGAAGTCAAAGAGTTAAAGAAAACAGGTAAATATGAAGCAAACCAGGGTCAAAGAAAGGAAAGGATAACAAGTTGACATTGTACCTGTTTTGAAATACCCTAAGTAGTGAATCCAGGAGTAAGCAGAAATACTTGGAAGAAGTGAAGTATGATGCTCTAGTGTTGAAATGTAGTTTTGGTAGATTAAACAGTAAAGAGAAAATGGATTCCACTGTAATTGTGTTGTAGATGGAACTTTTCTTCCAACAGGAATTTCTGTTGTGTGCATAGTTGTGAAGGAAGTGTAAACTATGTGTCACAGAGTCACAGATTGACCTATTCCACACAAAATGCTTAAAATGTAAGTTCAGTATTTCCTGTAATTTGATTTTCTTCATGATGTATTATTCAACATGTCTGGTGTCTGTAAGCATCTACCCACAAAAATCACCTTGCAGGAGTTCAACACCTTTGTAATTATGAAAGACTATATTGCCTTAGGAAAGGACTTTCCAAAGTTTCTTGCAGAAGAATGATTACTTTATGTACTCTGCCCATTGAGCTGAACACCTGTGATACTTCTCTCCATACCACTTTTATGGTGCTCATCCAGTACTACCTTACATGGTTATTTTTATTCAGGGCATATCTATTACTAGAAAATAAACATCCAGAGAATCTCTGCAACCAAAACAGGACCTAAAGTTATGTGCTATACTTTTCAGGATACTTAGGATACTTATTCACTGCAACTTCATGGGAGAATTTAGCAATCCAAATAAATAGCTTTATCTTTAAAGTGTACTTTAGAAGAATGTAGTATTAACCTTGATGGGAAACTTGGGGTGAGATATTGTTAAGACAAATTGTGGATTTTAAATTATTAGAAGCTAGGGTATAGCTCAGTGATAGAGTACCTGCATATGTAAAGCCCTGGGTCCAATCTCCAGCACCAGGGGAAAAATAAGGTACTTTAGTAATCTGGCTAGCATCAAGGAACTGTTCCAACTGAGTCACTGTTGCCGCCTGTAGCAATTGCCGCTTGCAGCAATGACACCATGGGAGAAAATTCGGAGGCAGGATGGAAATGAAAAAGTTCTTTTATTCTTCTCTCTTCTAACTTCTCTGCGGCTCCAACAACCTCTCCAACTCCAACCACACCTCTAACTCATCCTCACCCAGTTAAATACTTTTTGCCTTAACAAGGACACGTGCTAACAGCTTGAGCTTACATGTCACGCAGTGTTCACGGGCATAAAAAGATTCTTAGATAAATGCATGAGTATCAGGTGAAAATACTTGAACACCTTTATGGCTCTCTGCTAGCCACCATCTTAGCTATCTCCTCAATTAGGGCTCTTACATTTCCCCCCTTTTGTTTTAAAAGAGGGGATGCTCTAGGACGTCCATGTGCAAACCAACATTCTTACCCATCATTGGATAATCAAGGCTGTGCCCTTGACTCCTGTCTTAGGTTGATATGTCGGCCACATGAGACTGTCCTGCGGATGGGTGATGACCTCATCCGGATCGACTGTGCCTGTCTTAGGTTGACCCCCTCTGGGGATCTTACCCGTCATTGGCTAACCAGCCATCCAATCAAGCCCTTCAGGATCGACTGTGTGTTGACTAACAGCCGTCCAATTGTGAGGAGATGCTGCGGCTTTAAGGCGGCATGCCTTCTGCTGATGAGCCAAGTTCCATAGCGAATCAAGGTCTTTAAACAAATCAGCTGCCCTAAATTCCATCAAGTAACGCACTGAGTTCTCTAGACAAATACCCACAAGGTATTATCCCATAATGTCCCAAATAATGAAAGATCAAAATGTACACTTGTTATAACACATTGATCTAGGAGGCCCCATGCATGCAGAGCAGAGGCCACACTGCTGGTGAGGTTGTTTGATGCTTGAGCAGCAGGGATGCTTGTAGCAACCGCAATCCCTGCAGCTGTAGCAGCAGCCATTTTTTTTTATGTCTAGACAATGCCACCGGCAAATCTTCAGGGCCCACTACCTAGAAACTCAAGCATCAATTATTAAAGGAAAGGCAGTGCTATTCCAGCACTGAGTCAAGAGGCGAGTTGTCAAACTAAAAAATAGAATTATTAGATTAGAAAATTAAAGTTGATCACTGCTCACACACATTGCTGCTTGAGCTCCCACAAACATAAGCTGGCAAAATATCACATTCAGAACAAATCAAAGAAAGACTGAGGGTATTTACTGCATTAAAGATAGATTAAAGAAAAGCTAAAAGCACTTTGGAAAAATAATTTGTTAGTTGGAACCCCCAAGTCTCTGCATACACAGCAACCTTCTATGAAATTACCTGTTGAAATAATTCAAATTAATCAGCTATTAAACAAATAAAGTTAATTACAAATAAACAATCCCATGTCAAATACCAAAATATTAGATTATACAGTATTAGTCATATTTTTTTTTTTTTTTTTTTTTTTGTGGTACCGGGGATCGAACTCAGGGGCACTCGACCACTGGGCCACATCCCCAGCCCTTTTTTGTATTTTTTAATTAGAGACAGGGTCTCACGGAGTTGCTAAGTGCCTCGCCATTGCTGAGGCTGGCTTTGAACTCGCAATCCTCCTGCCTCAGCCTCCCAAAGTGCTGGGATTACAGGCGTGTGCCACCACGCCCAGCTTTAGTCATATTCTTTGCTGAAGAGAAGTCCCAGGGACACCTATAAATCAAAATTGAAGGTACCTTCACTTTTTAAATTGTTTACCCAAATTGAATACTCTAAAATTTAATGAATTATAGTTATTTGGATCCATATATATATATATTTTTATAATTAAAAATTTTTAATAATATTAATTTTCATAAGCGCTTCATTATTTGTGATGTCACACTGGACAGACACACATACAAACATATATTTGTGATGTCACATTAACATGAAATTTAGACAAATACACAGACATAAAGACATATATAAAAAGGAAAAAAAAAATACAATTGTGTGCACACTAAAGAGAGATCTTCTCGTCCCAGCCGGGAGGAATGAGACTTAAATTGTGAACTTATTGGAGGACTCTTTTAAGGGAATCATTCAAACTTCATCTTGGCCCTCTTGATTTTGTACTTGTTTTATTAATCTTGATTCCTCAACAACTTCATCTTGATCCTTTT
This sequence comes from Tamias sibiricus, assembly GCA_025594165.1. Classification (NCBI taxonomy): domain Eukaryota; kingdom Metazoa; phylum Chordata; class Mammalia; order Rodentia; family Sciuridae; genus Tamias; species Tamias sibiricus. The sequence continues at coordinate 3,273,097 of CM046666.1, forward strand.
GATTTGGTACCTGTTTTATTAATCTTGATGGTATCCATATTGGGGAGGATTCATGCTGTGGAAAAACACAAACAGATCCTCTCCCCCAAATTAATACTGGATCTGGACCCTTCCATGCACCTGAAAGAACATCCTTCCACCAAATCAAAGGTTTATGTTGTTGGTGTGCATTCCAGTGTCTGTCTCCAGCTGAATATCCCTTAGAATCTAAAGTTAAAAAATTTAAGGTAAACAGGGCAACTGCCAGTCTGTCCCTAGGATTTTTCCAATTTCCTTCTTTTTGCTTTAATAGCATAATTTTGAGTGTGCGATTAGCTTGTTCAATTATACCTTGACCTTGAGGATTGTATGGGATACCTGTTTTATGGGATATATTGAATTTTGCACAAAACTGTTTGAAAGATGAGGACGTATATGCAGGGCCATTATCTGTTTTAAGCATTTTGGGGATGCCCAATGCAGCAAAAGCTTGCAGACAATGAGATCTTTAACTTTTTCTCCAGAATGTAAGGAAGCAAAAATCACGCCTGAGCATGTATCTATGGTCACATGAATAAATCACAATTTTCCAAAACTTGGCTCATGAGTGACATCCATCTGCCACAAATGATTGGGCATTAATCCTCTTGGGTTAACCCCATAATGTGGATTGGGCAAATGTGTCACACAAGATTGACAATCCTTCACAATTGTTCAAGCTTGCTCCTTTGTGATTTCGAACCTTTGCTGTAACGTAGTACTACTGACATGAAATTGGGAATGGAACAAGGTAGTTTGTTGGACTGCTGAAAATATAAAGATTGTTTTAGTGAGGGCATCAGCCTTTTGATTACCTTCATGGAGAGGACCAGGCAAATTAGTATGAGCTCTGATATGTCCAATAAATAAAGGTTCTTTATGTTCCCATAGGAGATTTTGAATTTGAAAAAAACAATTTAAAGTCTGGAATATGTGGTGCTATTGGACCTGCTAGCTCCAATTTAAGGACAGCATGTACAATATAGTGGCTGTCTGAAAAAATATTTATAGGCTGTTCTTTAAAATTTTCTAGAGCTATTATAATAGCTTCAAGTTCAACTAATTGGGCTGATTTTTGACCAGTAATATGAATCATATTTTCTTTTTTGAGTGACTACTGCAGCAGTACCGTTAGAGGACCCATCTGTAAGTACATTTAATGCCTTAGGAATAGGTTGATTTTTTATTACCTGTGGAAATATAATAGGATGATTGACACAAAAAGATAGTATAGGAGATTTAGGAAGATGGTTATTAAAATTTGCAGAAGTAAAGCATCTAGCTATAGCCCAATCATTATCATTGAAGCACAAATATTCAACCTGTGATGATGAATAGGGAGTAATAATAGTAGCGGGGTGAATGCCAAATATTTTAGTAGAAGTCTTAAGTCCTTGAAGAATAAGTTTAGCCACCATGGAGGTATAAGACTCAATTGTACTTTTAGGAGAGACCGGTAAATGTATCCATAATAAAGGTCCCTGTTGCCAAAATACTCCTGTGGGTGTATATTGTGAAGAAATAATAATCAATATTAGCGGTTGAGCAAAATCAATTCTATCACAATGGGATCTTTCAATGGCCTTTTCTACTAACATTAAAGCTTCCCTAGCATCAGGAGTCAATGTTCGCGGTGAAGATGGATCAGGGTTCCCGTGAAGGATATCAAATAAGGGTTTTAATTGTCCAGTAGTGAGGCTTAGTGTAGGGCGAAGCCAATTAATGTCTCCCAGCAGTTTTTGGAAATCATTGAGGGTGGTCAAATGTTTTTTATTTATTAAAATTTTTTGAGCCCTAATAAAGGTATCCATGATTTTAAATCCTAAATATAATATGGGAGATCTAGTTTGAACCTTTTCTTCAGCAATTTGTAATCCATATCTTTTTAAATTTTTCTGTCATATCACTGAATATGTTGAATAAGACTTCTTGATTAGGGTGAGCAAGCAAAACATCATCCATATAATGGAGGCACATAAGGTTTGGATATTTGTTCTTAATAGGCTGAATAGCTTTGTCTACATAGATTTGACATATAGTGGGGCTATTAGCCATTCCCTGCGGTAGCACTTTCCATTGATATCTTTTATCAGGGCCGTTATTATTGATAGAAGGAACTGAAAAAGCAAACCTGGGCACATCCAGAGGATGTCGGGGAATGGAAAAGAAACAATCCTTTATATCAAGAGTTATAAGATGGACATTTTTAGGAATAGCTACAGGATTAGGAAGTCCAGGTTGGGTAGGGCCCATAATTTGCATGGTTTTATTGATTTCTCTAAGATCATGTAAAAATCACCATTTTCCTGATTTTTTTCTTGATTACAAATATGGGAGAATTCCTGGGAGAGGTGGAATGTTCTATGTGTCCTGCTTCTAGTTGTTCTTGGATTAATAGGTGGGCCGCTTTGTAATTTTTCTCTAGATATGGGCCACTGAGGGACCCAAACTGGCTTATCAGAAAGCCATGGTATTCTCAAAATTGTTTTCTCAGTGGCCCTAGAAAAAATATCCTTTACTTTTTTTTTTTTTTTTTTTTTTTTTTTTTTTTGTGGTACCGGGGATTGAACTCAGGGGCACTCGACCACTGGGTCACATCCCCAGACCTTTTTTTTTTGTATTTTATTTAGAGATAGGGTCTCACTGAGTTGCTAAGTGCCTCGCCATTGCTGAGGCTGGCTTTGAACTCGCGATCCTCCTGCCTCAGCCTCCCAAAGTGCTGGGGATTACAGGCGTGCGCCACCACGCCCAGTTATCCTTTACCTTTTTGATGATGATTTAGATTTTTAACACCTGAAGGCTTGGTTGCAAGGTGTACCCCCATCTGTTGTAGAATATCTCTTCCTCATAGGGTAACTGGCAAGCTGGTCAAAACATAAGGTTGGAATGTTCCTTTATGCCCTTCGTTATCTTCCCAATTTAAGACTACAGCACTTTGTGCTTGGTTGTTAGTATATCCCAAGCCTCTTAAACTAGTTGAGGCCTTCTGCAGAGGCCAGTGCTTGGGCCATTGTTGTAGGTTAATGATGGTAGAGTCAGCCCCAGTATCAATCAGCCCCTCCATCTCTATACCTTGAATTTTTATTTTGCACGTAGGCCTCCGTGAACTATCCTGAACCAGCAAGCCATAGGTCCCGAGCCAGTGGAACCAAATCCTCTATAGTTTCTATTCTGCGGCATACTCTTGAATGAGTTGTGTAAACTGGGAAGGAGAAGCAGCTGAGCAATTCTATCTCCTTGATTAACAGAGCTAATGCCTCTAGGTGAACGAAGCATTATTTATTTCTCCTTGGTAATCAGAGTCAATAACACCTGGTGTTACTTGAAAACTTAATAGGCTTTTAGAACTTCGTCCGAGGATAAGTCCTACAGTCCCTGAGGGAAGAGGTCCCCTGACTCCCGTAGGAATCAGTTGAACCCCCATTTCAGGTGTTAGCACTATTCGAGCAGTGGAACAGAGGTCTAGTCCTGTACTTCCTCTTGTCCCTCTGACAAGGGAGTCAATGGGTAGGAGGGATTGTGATGAGGAATCATCTGGATGGATGTTTGAGGATATTCCTCCTCTAATGCCTCGTACATTTGTGGGCCCCAGGGCATTGGGCCCCATGCCCCATTTTTTTAAATTTCTGGACAAAATGTTTCCATATATATCAAATTTAGATCTGCATTTATTGGCTCAATGATTTCCTTTTTTACACCTGGAGCAGTGGCCTGGGGCATGGTATGAGCTTGGTCTTATTTCTCTTTGGGGATATTGCCTGGAATATCCTGATTGATTATAATTTTTAGGTTGAGCCCTTGTGAAATTTTGAGGGGAAGCACCTCTCATTGCTGCTGCAATCACATTGCCTGTTACAAAGGCATCGTTAATGTCCTTACATAATCTAATGTATATAGAGAGGTCTTTTTTATTTTTCCATGGTCTTACAGCATCTTGGCAATATTTGTTGGCATTTTCATATGCCAACTGGACGACTAAGGGCATTGCTTGCTCTGCATCCCTGAATATTCTGCCTGCTGTTCTTAAAAGTCTGTCAGCAAAATCAGCATACGGTTCATTAGGCCCCTGAATTACTTTAGATAGGCTGCCTTGCAAATCACCTGTTCCTTGTAAGGTCTTCTAGGCTTTAACAGCGGCATTGTTTATTTGTGCGTATACCCCAGGATCATAATGCATTTGGATTTGTAATTCAGCAAACTGTCCTTCACCTGTTAGCATATCTACATTACGGTCTGGGAAGCCTGCAGTCGCATTTCTTCTAGCTGTTTCTACACAAAGCTCCTGGAATTGTGATTTCCATATCAAGTATTGTCCTCCGCTCAATACTGCCTTGCATAACCCTTTCCAGACTGAGGGGGTTAAAGTTAAAGTGTTAAGGGATTCCAGCATACTCAACGTGAATGGAGCTTGGGGCCCATAGGTCATTATAGCCTCTTTGAAGTTCTTTATTGTTTTGAAGTCTAGGGACTGGTGGTACCTTGCAGGAGCCCTGTTTGGGGAGATAGCTAAGATTGCGGTTGACTACGGGCCATAGACATTTTTGGGCATTTCCACCTTCCGTAGTCTCACAGGACTTGGCCCAGGATCTCGAGAGATTTGAGCGGTGACTCGGCAGATCGAGCTAGCGCCATTCCTGCTCGGGCGCATGGGATGAGACCAGAGAGAGAAAGGACAGGGTTATCGCTATTGTATAGATATATTGTAGTTTCTTGTAAGAGTAGGTGCCTTGGTTTCTTGTGAGAGTGTGTATGTGGTGTTAGAAATTACAAGAGACAGAGACAGAAAGATTAAAGAAATTTTTCGTCTCCATCCTGTCTCCGGACTCCTTCCCATGGCGCTGCCGTTCCAGGCTGCAATCCCTTTCCGGCAACAACAGTACCTCTGTCCATTCTCATTTTCAAATACTGGCAGGTCCCAATGTTCCTGTGGGTTTTGGCGTTCGAGGGCGCGTAAGCGCTCAGAAAAGGCCATTAATCTCTGCCTCAAGGGCAAGCGTATGCTCAGAAATACCCCTCATGGTTTCTGTAATGGATTCCACCCATGAGGGAGCAGAGGGCACAAGTGGTTCCTCTACTTGACAGTCCTTTCTGGTCTTAACTGATTCAGCGGAGGAGGCTGTGCTTTCATGGTTATTTGGCACTTCCTTACTACTATCAGTTTTACTGGTAGTAACATCCTGAGTTTCAGATTCTATGGAGAGTACATACTCTTCGGCTATTTCCAACAAGTCTCGGATAGCTTTTGCAGCTCTTATCTTCGTTATTTTTGGGTTCACATCAATACTATCCTTACTGGTCTTATCTGACTCAGTGGAGGCTATGCTTTCACAATCACTTTCCTCCACACTATCAGCTATATCAAAAAAATTTTCCATAGCTTTTATTACTCGGTACTTGGTTATTTTCGCACCCATCTTTTCTGTTCTTACCTGCCGATTCCGCCTGTAGCAATTGCCGCTTGCAGCAATGACACCATGGGAGAAAATTCGGAGGCAGGATGGAAATGAAAAAGTTCTTTTATTCTTCTCTCTTCTAACTTCTCTGCTTTGGCTCCAACAACCTCTCCAACTCCAACAACCACACCTCTAACTCATCCTCACCCAGTTAAATACTTTTTGCCTTAACAAGGACAGTGCTAACAGCTTGAGCTTACATGCGTCACGCAGTGTTCACGGGCATAAAAAAGATTCTTAGATAAATGCATGAGTATCAGGTGAAAATACTTGAACACCTTTATGGCTCTCAGCTAGCCACCATCTTAGCTATCTCCTCAATTAGGGCTCTTACATTTCCCCCCTTTTGTTTTAAAAGAGGGGATGCTCTAGGACGTCCATGTGCAACCAACATTCTTACCCATCATTGGATAATCAAGGCTGTGCCCTTGACTCCTGTCTTAGGTTGATATGTCGGCCACATGAGACTGTCCTGCGGATGGGTGATGACCTCATCCGGATCGACTGTGCCTGTCTTAGGTTGACCCCCTCTGGGGATCTTACCCGTCATTGGCTAACCAGCCATCCAATCAAGCCCTTCAGGATCGACTGTGTGTTGACTAACAGCCGTCCAATTGTGAGGAGATGCTGCGGCTTTAAGGCGGCATGCCTTCTGCTGATGAGCCAAGTTCCATAGCGAATCAAGGTCTTTAAACAAATCAGCTGCCCTAAATTCCATCAAGTAACGCACTGAGTTCTCTAGACAAATACCCACAAGGTATTATCCCATAATGTCCCAAATAATGAAAGATCAAAATGTACACTTGTTATAACACATTGATCTAGGAGGCCCCATGCATGCAGAGCAGAGGCCACACTGCTGGTGAGGTTGTTTGATGCTTGAGCAGCAGGGATGCTTGTAGCAACCGCAATCCCTGCAGCTGTAGCAGCAGCCATTTTTTTTTTATGTCTAGACAATGCCACCGGCAAATCTTCAGGGCCCACTACCTAGAAACTCAAGCATCAATTATTAAAGGAAAGGCAGTGCTATTCCAGCACTGAGTCAAGAGGCGAGTTGTCAAACTAAAAAATAGAATTATTAGATTAGAAAATTAAAGTTGATCACTGCTCACACACATTGCTGCTTGAGCTCCCACAAACATAAGCTGGCAAAATATCACATTCAGAACAAATCAAAGAAAGACTGAGGGTATTTACTGCATTAAAGATAGATTAAAGAAAAGCTAAAAGCACTTTGGAAAAATAATTTGTTAGTTGGAACCCCCGAGTCTCTGCATACACAGCAACCTTCTATGAAATTACCTGTTGAAATAATTCAAATTAATCAGCTATTAAACAAATAAAGTTAATTACAAATAAACAATCCCATGTCAAATACCAAAATATTAGATTATACAGTATTAGTCATATTCTTTTTTTTTTTTTTTTTTTTTTGTGGTACCGGGGATCGAACTCAGGGGCACTCGACCACTGGGCCACATCCCCAGCCCTTTTTTGTATTTTTTAATTAGAGACAGGGTCTCACGGAGTTGCTAAGTGCCTCGCCATTGCTGAGGCTGGCTTTGAACTCGCAATCCTCCTGCCTCAGCCTCCCAAAGTGCTGGGATTACAGGCGTGTGCCACCACGCCCAGCTTTAGTCATATTCTTTGCTGAACAGAAGTCCCAGGGACACCTATAAATCAAAATTGAAGGTACCTTCACTTTTTAAATTGTTTACCCAAATTGAATACTCTAAAATTTAATGAATTATAGTTATTTGGATCCATATATATATATATATTTTTATAATTAAAAATTTTTAATAATATTAATTTTCATAAGCGCTTCGTTATTTGTGATGTCACACTGGACAGACACACATACAAACATATATTTGTGATGTCACATTAACATGAAATTTAGACAAATACACAGACATAAAGACATATATAAAAAGGAAAAAAAATACAATTGTGTGCACACTAAAGAGAGATCTTCTCGTCCCAGCCGGGAGGAATGAGACTTAAATTGTGAACTTATTGGAGGACTCTTTTAAGGGAATCATTCAAACTTCATCTTGGCCCTCTTGATTTTGTACTTGTTTTATTAATCTTGATTCCTCAACAACTTCATCTTGATCCTTTTGATTTGGTACCTGTTTTATTAATCTTGATGGTATCCATATTGGGGAGGATTCATGCTGTGGAAAAACACAAACAGATCCTCTCCCCCAAATTAATACTGGATCTGGACCCTTCCATGCACCTGAAAGAACATCCTTCCACCAAATCAAAGGTTTATGTTGTTGGTGTGCATTCCAGTGTCTGTCTCCAGCTGAATATCCCTTAGAATCTAAAGTTAAAAAATTTAAGGTAAACAGGGCAACTGCCAGTCTGTCCCTAGGATTTTTCCAATTTCCTTCTTTTTGCTTTAATAGCATAATTTTGAGTGTGCGATTAGCTTGTTCAATTATACCTTGACCTTGAGGATTGTATGGGATACCTGTTTTATGGGATATATTGAATTTTGCACAAAACTGTTTGAAAGATGAGGACGTATATGCAGGGCCATTATCTGTTTTAAGCATTTTGGGGATGCCCAATGCAGCAAAAGCTTGCAGACAATGAGATCTTTAACTTTTTCTCCAGAATGTAAGGAAGCAAAAATCACGCCTGAGCATGTATCTATGGTCACATGAATAAATCACAATTTTCCAAAACTTGGCTCATGAGTGACATCCATCTGCCACAAATGATTGGGCATTAATCCTCTTGGGTTAACCCCATAATGTGGATTGGGCAAATGTGTCACACAAGATTGACAATCCTTCACAATTGTTCAAGCTTGCTCCTTTGTGATTTCGAACCTTTGCTGTAACGTAGTACTACTGACATGAAATTGGGAATGGAACAAGGTAGTTTGTTGGACTGCTGAAAATATAAAGATTGTTTTAGTGAGGGCATCAGCCTTTTGATTACCTTCATGGAGAGGACCAGGCAAATTAGTATGAGCTCTGATATGTCCAATAAATAAAGGTTCTTTATGTTCCCATAGGAGATTTTGAATTTGAAAAAACAATTTAAAGTCTGGAGTATGTGGTGCTATTGGACCTGCTAGCTCCAATTTAAGGACAGCATGTACAATATAGTGGCTGTCTGAAAAAATATTTATAGGCTGTTCTTTAAAATTTTCTAGAGCTATTATAATAGCTTCAAGTTCAACTAATTGGGCTGATTTTTGACCAGTAATATGAATCATATTTTCTTTTTTGAGTGACTACTGCAGCAGTACCGTTAGAGGACCCATCTGTAAGTACATTTAATGCCTTAGGAATAGGTTGATTTTTTATTACCTGTGGAAATATAATAGGATGATTGACACAAAAAGATAGTATAGGAGATTTAGGAAGATGGTTATTAAAATTTGCAGAAGTAAAGCATCTAGCTATAGCCCAATCATTATCATTGAAGCACAAATATTCAACCTGTGATGATGAATAGGGAGTAATAATAGTAGCGGGGTGAATGCCAAATATTTTAGTAGAAGTCTTAAGTCCTTGAAGAATAAGTTTAGCCACCATGGAGGTATAAGACTCAATTGTACTTTTAGGAGAGACCGGTAAATGTATCCATAATAAAGGTCCCTGTTGCCAAAATACTCCTGTGGGTGTATATTGTGAAGAAATAATAATCAATATTAGCGGTTGAGCAAAATCAATTCTATCACAATGGGATCTTTCAATGGCCTTTTCTACTAACATTAAAGCTTCCCTAGCATCAGGAGTCAATGTTCGCGGTGAAGATGGATCAGGGTTCCCGTGAAGGATATCAAATAAGGGTTTTAATTGTCCAGTAGTGAGGCTTAGTGTAGGGCGAAGCCAATTAATGTCTCCCAGCAGTTTTTGGAAATCATTGAGGGTGGTCAAATGTTTTTTATTTATTAAAATTTTTTGAGCCCTAATAAAGGTATCCATGATTTTAAATCCTAAATATAATATGGGAGATCTAGTTTGAACCTTTTCTTCAGCAATTTGTAATCCATATCTTTTTAAATTTTCTGTCATATCACTGAATATGTTGAATAAGACTTCTTGATTAGGGTGAGCAAGCAAAACATCATCCATATAATGGAGGCACATAAGGTTTGGATATTTGTTCTTAATAGGCTGAATAGCTTTGTCTACATAGATTTGACATATAGTGGGGCTATTAGCCATTCCCTGCGGTAGCACTTTCCATTGATATCTTTTATCAGGGCCGTTATTATTGATAGAAGGAACTGAAAAAGCAAACCTGGGCACATCCAGAGGATGTCGGGGAATGGAAAAGAAACAATCCTTTATATCAAGAGTTATAAGATGGACATTTTTAGGAATAGCTACAGGATTAGGAAGTCCAGGTTGGGTAGGGCCCATAATTTGCATGGTTTTATTGATTTCTCTAAGATCATGTAAAAATCACCATTTTCCTGATTTTTTTCTTGATTACAAATATGGGAGAATTCCTGGGAGAGGTGGAATGTTCTATGTGTCCTGCTTCTAGTTGTTCTTGGATTAATAGGTGGGCCGCTTGTAATTTTTCTCTAGATATGGGCCACTGAGGGACCCAAACTGGCTTATCAGAAAGCCATGGTATTCTCAAAATTGTTTTCTCGGTGGCCCCTAGAAAAAATATCCTTTACCTTTTTTTTTTTTTTTTTTTTTTTTTTTTTTTTTGTGGTACCGGGGATTGAACTCAGGGGCACTCGACCACTGGGTCACATCCCCAGACCTTTTTTTTTGTATTTTATTTAGAGACAGGGTCTCACTGAGTTGCTAAGTGCCTCGCCATTGCTGAGGCTGGCTTTGAACTCGCGATCCTCCTGCCTCAGCCTCCCAAAGTGCTGGGATTACAGGCGTGCGCCACCACGCCCAGCTATCCTTTACCTTTTTGATGATGATTTAGATTTTTAACACCTGAAGGCTTGGTTGCAAGGTGTACCCCCATCTGTTGTAGAATATCTCTTCCTCATAGGGTAACTGGCAAGCTGGTCAAAACATAAGGTTGGAATGTTCCTTTATGCCCTTCGTTATCTTCCCAATTTAAGACTACAGCACTTTGTGCTTGGTTGTTAGTATATCCCAAGCCTCTTAAACTAGTTGAGGCCTTCTGCAGAGGCCAGTGCTTGGGCCATTGTTGTAGGTTAATGATGGTAGAGTCAGCCCCAGTATCAATCAGCCCCTCCATCTCTATACCTTGAATTTTTATTTTGCACGTAGGCCTCCGTGAACTATCCTGAACCCAGCAAGCCATAGGTCCCGAGCCAGTGGAACCAAATCCTCTATAGTTTCTATTCTGCGGCATACTCTTGAATGAGTTGTGTAAACTGGGAAGGAGAAGCAGCTGAGCAATTCTATCTCCTTGATTAACAGAGCTAATGCCTCTAGGTGAACGAAGCATTATTTATTTCTCCTTGGTAATCAGAGTCAATAACACCTGGTGTTACTTGAAAACTTAATAGGCTTTTAGAACTTCGTCCGAGGATAAGTCCTACAGTCCCTGAGGGAAGAGGTCCCCTGACTCCCGTAGGAATCAGTTGAACCCCCATTTCAGGTGTTAGCACTATTCGAGCAGTGGAACAGAGGTCTAGTCCTGTACTTCCTCTTGTCCCTCTGACAAGGGAGTCAATGGGTAGGAGGGATTGTGATGAGGAATCATCTGGATGGATGTTTGAGGATATTCCTCCTCTAATGCCTCGTACATTTGTGGGCCCCAGGGCATTGGGCCCCATGCCCCATTTTTTAAATTTCTGGACAAAATGTTTCCATATATATCAAATTTAGATCTGCATTTATTGGCTCAATGATTTCCTTTTTTACACCTGGAGCAGTGGCCTGGGGCATGGTATGAGCTTGGTCTTATTTCTCTTTGGGGATATTGCCTGGAATATCCTGATTGATTATAATTTTTAGGTTGAGCCCTTGTGAAATTTTGAGGGGAAGCACCTCTCATTGCTGCTGCAATCACATTGCCTGTTACAAAGGCATCGTTAATGTCCTTACATAATCTAATGTATATAGAGAGGTCTTTTTTATTTTTCCATGGTCTTACAGCATCTTGGCAATATTTGTTGGCATTTTCATATGCCAACTGGACGACTAAGGGCATTGCTTGCTCTGCATCCCTGAATATTCTGCCTGCTGTTCTTAAAAGTCTGTCAGAAAAATCAGCATACGGTTCATTAGGCCCCTGAATTACTTTAGATAGGCTGCCTTGCAAATCACCTGTTCCTTGTAAGGTCTTCTAGGCTTTAACAGCGGCATTGTTTATTTGTGCGTATACCCCAGGATCATAATGCATTTGGATTTGTAATTCAGCAAACTGTCCTTCACCTGTTAGCATATCTACATTACGGTCTGGGAAGCCTGCAGTCGCATTTCTTCTAGCTGTTTCTACACAAAGCTCCTGGAATTGTGATTTCCATATCAAGTATTGTCCTCCGCTCAATACTGCCTTGCATAACCCTTTCCAGACTGAGGGGGTTAAAGTTAAAGTGTTAAGGGATTCCAGCATACTCAACGTGAATGGAGCTTGGGGCCCATAGGTCATTATAGCCTCTTTGAAGTTCTTTATTGTTTTGAAGTCTAGGGACTGGTGGTACCTTGCAGGAGCCCTGTTTGGGGAGATAGCTAAGATTGCGGTTGACTACGGGCCATAGACATTTTTGGGCATTTCCACCTTCCGTAGTCTCACAGGACTTGGCCCAGGATCTCGAGAGATTTGAGCGGTGACTCGGCAGATCGAGCTAGCGCCATTCCTGCTCGGGCGCATGGGATGAGACCAGAGAGAGAAAGGACAGGGTTATCGCTATTGTATAGATATATTGTAGTTTCTTGTAAGAGTAGGTGCCTTGGTTTCTTGTGAGAGTGTGTATGTGGTGTTAGAAATTACAAGAGACAGAGACAGAAAGATTAAAGAAATTTTTCGTCTCCATCCTGTCTCCGGACTCCTTCCCATGGCGCTGCCGTTCCAGGCTGCAATCCCTTTCCGGCAACAACAGTACCTCTGTCCATTCTCATTTTCAAATACTGGCAGGTCCCAATGTTCCTGTGGGTTTTGGCGTTCGAGGGCGCGTAAGCGCTCAGAAAGGCCATTAATCTCTGCCTCAAGGGCAAGCGTATGCTCAGAAATACCCCTCATGGTTTCTGTAATGGATTCCACCCATGAGGGAGCAGAGGGCACAAGTGGTTCCTCTACTTGACAGTCCTTTCTGGTCTTAACTGATTCAGCGGAGGAGGCTGTGCTTTCATGGTTATTTGGCACTTCCTTACTACTATCAGTTTTACTGGTAGTAACATCCTGAGTTTCAGATTCTATGGAGAGTACATACTCTTCGGCTATTTCCAACAAGTCTCGGATAGCTTTTGCAGCTCTTATCTTCGTTATTTTTGGGTTCACATCAATACTATCCTTACTGGTCTTATCTGACTCAGTGGAGGCTATGCTTTCACAATCACTTTCCTCCACACTATCAGCTATATCAAAAAAATTTTCCATAGCTTTTATTACTCGGTACTTGGTTATTTTCGCACCCATCTTTTCTCAGTTCTTACCTGCCGATTCCGAGCTCCCCGTACGGGCCACCACTTGTTGCCGCCTGTAGCGATTGCCGCTTGCAGCAACGACGCCGTGGGAGAAAATTCAGAGGCAGGATGGAAATGAAAAAGTTCTTTTATTCTTCTCTCTTCTAACTTCTCTCTTTGGCTCCAACAACCTCTCCAACTCCAACTCCAACCACACCTCTAACTCACCCTCACCCGGTTAAATACTTTTTGCCTTAACAAGGACAAGTGCTAACAACTCAAGCTTACGGGTGCGTCACGCATTGTTCATAAAAAAAATTCTTAGATAAATGCATGAATATCAGGTGAAAATACTTGAACACCTTTATGGCTCTCAGCTAGCCGCCATCTTAGCTATCTCCTCAATTAGGGCTCTTACAAGTCACCATGGTTACTGTAAGGCAGGACAGATACCATGATCAAGTTTTCCTGTATCCCTCACATTGAAAGATCTAATTCAGGATTCTCTGCATGGAGGGATCTGATTAGGAATTCTCTGATTGTCAATAATTGGGTACAAAATTAGGGTCAGTCTGGTTTGCCTTTTTGCTTATATATTCTGAAATAAGGCCCACACTCAGAGTAAATATTTTCTTCATTATTTCAAATAAAAATTTTGCATAAAGTTCTTTACTGTAGTTTCACTCCCCTGCCACTAAGGGAAATTCCCAAGTGAATATGAAACTTCTTGACCACAGTGGGTTTCTGAGGTTGGAAGTCAGAGTTCAGAATAAAGTTTTTCTCCAGGATATATTTACCAGAATTGTTAGGTTAACTAAATCTATAGCTACCTTGCATATACAACTACAATTTATCTTTCAAGGTAGGGCCTATCTCAGTGTCAATGTAGCCTACAGGTCTGTTTTAGTAACAGTTTCAGTAACAGGTATATGACTAATGCAAGTAATAAAAATGGGCTCTGAACAAAGACATAATTGGTTTTCACTGTAATAGCTGCACTCCTGGTATAAGAATTAAGCTCTTCATTTCTTCTTTCATTGATTCATCTATTGATTTAATTTATGGCCCAGCATGGTGGTGCATGCCTGTAATCCCAGCCTCTGGAGGCTAAGGCAGGAAGATTACATAGCATTTTTTTTTAATTGTCAGTCTTTATTTAGGTATTGGGGCTTGAGCCCAATGCACTTTGCCTCTGAGCCACATCCTCGACCCTTTTATTTTTTTAATTGTTAGACAGGATCTTGCTAGGTTCCTGAGAGTCTCACTAAATTGTTGAGGCTGGCCTTGAACTTGTGATCCGCCTACCTCCGCCTCCCAAGTCGCTGAGATTACAGATGTGCATCACACCTGGCTTCTTGATTTTGTGTAGCGATGGAGAGGGCTGAGGGGAAGGTTATGCTTAAGAAGTGTTGAGCCGACCAAAACTGTTACTAATCTGCACACTGATGGGGCCTCTCGCCCATGTGGACTCTGGTTTGGCTGCTCTTAGCACTCATAAGGCCCTCATCCATGTGTTCTCGCTGGTGCTGGACAAGTTTGTAACCCTGACAACTGACCTACCACAGCCCTCAAAAGATTGAGGGATGTTCTTTGTAAGCAGCAGTGTCGCAGCAAGAGGTCGCCAGTGAGAAGGGTACGGCCCCATGCGCAGAAGCATGGTCCAGAGGTTTTTTTTTTTTTTTTTTTTTTTTTTTGGTACCAGGGATTGAACTCAGAGGCACTCGACCACTGGGCCACATCCCCAGCCCCCCCCCCCCCTTTTTTTTTTTTTGGTTTTTATTAGAGACAGGGTCTCACTGAGTTGCTAAGTGCCTCGCCATTGCTGAGGCTGGCTTTGAACTCGCGATCCTCCTGCCTCAGCCTCCCAAAGTGCTGGGATTACAGGCGTGCGCCACCGCGCCCGGCTGCACGGTCCAGAGTTTTTAACCATACACGTTGGTACTGGAGCCCAGATGGTAGAAGCCTAGCCACCTGCCACAAGAAGTCTTGTTGGCCCTGTAAGGTGCGGCTCGCTTGGAAAGGGTTGGTGTTGCTGAGCACGCGCAGGCGCTGAGTTTGGTTGGAGGCTGCGCCAGTGTAGCCTTCTGCTAGCGCACCCATGGGGCTTCCCACCGCAACCCCCACCACCGCATCCCTCCAGATGTATGCTCAGTGGATTCGGAGGTCCCAGGACTGAATAAGGCCTTTCCTACATTCAACACACATGGACCTTGTTTTTTTCCCTTATGGATTTGCCCATTGACTGCTTCTGTCGCATTTGGGACTCTGAAAAACTTTTGAGGTCTGCATGGGATTAAGGGAGTTTCACTTCTTCAAATGTTTCCTGCTCTAAGGCCAGCTCTTTTTTCTTGTTCTTAGTCTCCATATTTCCAACTTTGTATTTTTTATCTGAAATACAAAAGAAATTTGTCAACCCTTCTCCATATGGGGTGAGAACAGAATTAATCAGATGAAATAATAGTAAGCTTGAGTGCTAACAAAGACTGCAAGGGCCCCTCTCTGCTTTAGACTGACGCTCCAGAGGGGAAACAGCAGAAAAGTGGGCTGGGCCTGGTAAGGAGATTTCGTAAATGTTCAGACAAGAAGAATGGAAGTATCCAAAGGACTGGAGCTCAGCTATTCTGAAGATGAGAGGAGGATGCCAACATGGCCTTAGGACTTGGAAGCCATAAAAAAGGGACTTACTGGATAAAATATGGCATTTAAAGACAAGACTGTTGTGGATGTCAGCAGTGGTATGATGTGCCAGAAGAGGTGCCAAGCAATCTAGACCCATAGTTGTGGCAGGTATAAAAGGATGAAGAACATAAAGAGCCTGTTGGGCATAATCAAGGAAGATTGATAGGAGGTAAAGAATGGGACAGGTCATATGGCTGGAGAACATCTGGAGCACTTCAACCAAAGCAGTGAGGGTGAAGAGGAAGCCTCTAAGGGCAAACTACATAGCAGCTAGTAAACCTACAAACTCAAGATGTTTCAAAAGAATTTACTGTTACCTGATAAGCAAGCTGTGGAGAACTACAGAAATTGTAGGCATTCCTAAGATAATGGAAAACTTTGTTTCTTCTGTCAAAGATAAAGAAAGCACTGGCCTTCAGCCGGTGTGGTGGCGCATGGCTCTAATCACAGCACTCAGGAGGCTGAGGCAGGAGGATCATGAGTTCAAAGCCAGCCTCACCAAATGGCAAGGCACTTAGCAACTCAGTGAGACCCTGTTTCTAAATAAAATACAAAAAAGGGCTGGGAATGTGGCCCAGTGGTTGCGTGCCCCTGAGTTTAATCCCTGGTACCAAAAAAAAAAAAAAAAGAGAAAGCACTAGCCTGAAAGGTTCATGGATGTGAGCTAGTATACACACTATATGTTCTTCTAGTCAAATGATTAGTGGGAATTAGAGGTAGGCAGTAAGGAGTTTGTAATAAGAAAGGGCAGAAAATATTCTACTGAAGCAGAACACTGACTCTGGGGAGCCACTCTGGATCTTGACTTTGTCTTAGGCTGTGGAACAAAGAAAATTGACTTTTTTTCTAAAATCCCTAAACACTGACATGTATGTATGAAATCATAAAATCTAGGTTTTAAAATGTATGAGTTATTATTCCCAACTGTCCTATTACCTACCTACTAGATAGCCATGCTTTTCCTTTTTTCTTTTCTTCTTTTTGTTAGAACTGGGAATTGAACACAACGGCCCTCTATCACTGAGCTACATTCCCAATCCTTTTAATTTTATTTTGAGACAGGATCCCCCTAAGTGTCCCAGGCTAGCCTCAAACTTGCGATCCTCCTACTTAAGCCTCCTGAGTTGCTGGGATTACAGGTGTGTATCACCACTCCCAGCTATCAAATATCCATGCTTAAATGATGTCGGGGTTTTAAAGTTGCCAGGGTTTTTAACTCCCCCTAACCTGGGGTAAGCCTCCTCTGGCCGGCAGAGAAGGCTGGGGGAGCACGCCCCAATGATAAGACAAGATCGGGAAAGGCAGGAGTCGGCTGGTAACCCACAAACTGGTAACCCACGCCCGCCTTCAGAAAACTCTCAGAATTACCAGGGAGACTGGTCAAAGCTGGAACTCAAGTTTATTGAGGAAGATGGACGGCGTTTATAGAAGACATGGGCCAATCAGCAGAAAGATCATAGGAGCACATAGGGAGCATGAGCAAATCACATTGGCGGAGCCATTAGCCTATCTTATTGGCGATCTGATTTCTCAGCACAGGTCAGGGGAACGCCCCTTGGCTAGGCCAAGTTCCCATATCAGGAAATGGGAGGCAGCCAGAGAGTTAAGTTTTTCTATTCTTTCAGCTGATGTGTTCTTAAGTCCCCCCAAAAATGAGGCATATTAAATAATTCCCTTTGGCACAGATGCCAGGACAATTAGTCACTGAACTAAAACCAGAAAACCACAAATGGCCTCAGGCCAAGAAATGCTCTTGAGTCTATGGCAGGGACAAAAAGGAATTTTAAAATATGGAGATGGTTTGCTGATGGTTTGATTCCTTTTTGCCACATCATGGGCTTAGTTAAAGAAGCCCCAGGTTGAAAAGAGGAGCCACCTGGTTGAAAAGGAAATAAAATAGTGAACAATAGCTTCATTTGGGGCAAAATGGAGGTGTCAAGTAAAGATTGGTAGAATGGTAGCATTTATGATAATGTGGGCTTTGAGGTGCAGATCCACAAGTTTGGAACTAAAACAAGTTTGCTGAGAAGGTAAGGATATGCATTTGAGATCTGGGTTTTGTCAAGGGCAAGAGGGCTAAAAATGAGACATTAAACAGGAAGCAGAGAGAGCTTCACTCACCAGGGACAAAATATAAACCCCAAAGATATACCCCCCAGTGACCTATTTCTCCAACCACATAATACCCACCTACAATTACTGCCCAGTTAATCCACATAGGTAGATTAATCCACTGACTAGGTTGACTCTCATAACCCTGTCATTTCACCTCTGAAAATTCTTGTCTTGTCTAATACATGAACTTTTGGGGAATACCTCATATCTAAACCATAACAAGTAGTATATTCACCAGAGGCCTTCCTGTATATTCTATCACCTTCCCCTGATAACACCTGAATATGACCCCGTGTTTACCATTACCTCAGAATCTCATGAGTCAATAATGAAACTGAGCAGATAAGAGAGGAAAGCTATAATTAGCAAAGGAGATTCTTCAAGCAGAGTAGGCCCTGGTTATTCTCTCATTCCAAGTTCATTGAAAGAAACAGCCATCAAAAAGGGTCTTTTAATGTTCTTTTGTTTCTTTGGTGCTTGTGTTCTGTACCTTGCTCCTTCCTTTTAGGGAGGCACCTGTAGAACTGAGAGCCTTTGCCAAGAAAGGCCAGAGTGAACATGAGAGCCATCTAACTGTGAAGGAGAGTACACAGAATTTTTAGCATGGCCCTAGAGTCATACTGTATCTAGAATTGTGCATAGCAACAATGTAATGGCGTATAGACATTTATGTCCTGATAGAAAATTGTCCTAAGCTACTGGTCATTCTCCAAAGGGCACATCCACACTTTTTCGTGGTAAGGGATCAGTCAATTCTTTCTTGTCTAAATTGGTTAAACTAAACATACTCAAATAATAAGGGGGGAAAGCCAAACAGACTAAATTGTTTCCTAAAGAAAAGGGTAGATGTTAGTTCTGCTCTCCTATCTTCATTCATTTTTAAACTAATAAATACTTCATATGTATTAAATGACCATCAAGGATTGATAGAGCAGGATCTTGATGAATGGGGAAAAAGAATAAAAATAAGCCTGAAGATTACTTAGATGCCTCTAGCTGGCAGTACTTCCACATCAGAAGAGATTCTGCTTTTCACCAATCTCTGGAATGGCACATGGTTTTGGAGGTTTTCCTTTAACCTGGTTTTCCTTTATGGGTTACACACCTGGATGATTAAACTGCCTAAAATGCCTTTGGAGGTATTTTCTTTTCCAGGATTACATCTCTTTTATGGAGATGGATGGACCCTTAATCAGTAGGTTTCTTTAAAAATTATGATGTGAATTATTTATGGGAGGAAGGAATCAGTACTTCTTCTGAGCCTTCAAGGATTGCAGGGGTAACATTAGAAAGTTGAAAAGAAAAATGACAGAAACTGTTAACTTTAGTTTGGCCCCACAGAGATTAAAGTTTCTTTTATTTATTTATTTTTTTTGAGACTAAAGTTCTTAAGGGTACTGCCCATGCCCCCAACAACCGTTGGTGCCCCCCATTTGGTTTTATACCTCCGAGCCTTGTACCTAACCACCTGCTGTCTTTATTCATCAATCTTTCTTCACAGACTCTTGTCCACTTTCTCAATGATGTTCTTTGACTGAGACCTGGAAGTCTCTGAGCAGGATGGTCAGGAACTGCACCAGCACCAGCAGCTCTGGGATCTGGTGTGGTACTCTGGGTGTACTCTAATGTTAGATCTCCCAGAAATGGTTAGAGTCCCTCAAAGCCTTTCAAGGGAATTCTGGTAGCAGAGGTATCTGAAGTACTATCTGTAGATTTCCTGGTGCAAAGGACTCTTTCCTGGGAGGCTAGATTTCTGATTCCATGTAAGGCTGGTTTTTTTCCACATTAACTTTCATATCCCTTTTCTGTACTTCAGGGAACTGGCATGGTCACAGTTTGGAGGTCCCTTAGTTTTCCAGATAATCTAAACCTCAATAATTTAATAGTAGGTTTACATCATTCAGCATCTTGTCTTCAGTCCTAATTTTTATTTTATTTTCTAAATATTTATTTTTTAGTTGTAGTTGGACACAATACCTTTATTTTATTTATTTATTTTTATGTGGTGCTGAGGATCGAACCCAGGGCCTCACACGTGCTAGGAAAGCACTCTACCACTGTCTTTATTCATCAATCTTTCTTCACAGACTCTTCTCCAGCCCCAGTCCTAATTTTTTTTTTAAAAATGAAATATATGATAAATATGTGTGTGTACAACAAGAGATTAGTATACAAAATAGAATTTCTACTCACTGGTAAGATTAAAAAGCCCCAAAGAATATGAATAAAGAATTCACAGAAGAGGAAGACGCACAGTGGAGTTTGCCTGTAATCCCAGTGGCTCGGGAAGCTGAGGCAAGAGGATCACAAGTTCAAAGCCAGACTCAGCAATGGCCAGGCGCTAAGCAACTTAGTGAAATAAAATACAAAATACTATTGGGATGTGGCTTAATGGTCATGTGCCCCTGAGTTCAAGTCTCAGTACCCCCCCCAACCCCCCCCCCCCCGAAAAAAAGAATTTGAAGAGGAGGAATGCAAATGTCTAATAGGCATATAAAAAGATATGTAATTTAATTACATTTAGGCATTAAAAATAAAAATGATATTATTATAACTAAACAGCTTGGCAAGTATTTAAAAGTTTGATAATATAAATATGGGCAAGAGAGTGGGATAACAACCATACTATGCTGGTGGAAATGTAAATTGGCATAGCCAATGTGGAGATGTTTTGGTAGTATTAAAATTTTACAAGCACATATGATGTGATTTTTTTTTTCAGTACTGGGGATTGAACCCAGGGCCTTGTACATGCTGGGCAAGTGCTCTACCACTGAACTATACCCCCAGCCCTATGGTGTGATATTTTAATTCTGTCATCCCCTACTGCTTTGAGAATTAGGTCTTTATTTTTTAATAAACTTCTTTTAATTTTATTTATTTTTGAGACTGGGTCTTGCTCTGTCACCCAGGCTGACTTTGAACTCACTATCCTTCCCACTCAAGCCTCCCAAAGTACCTAGGATTACAGGCATGTGCCATACACATGGCTTATGAACTGGGATTCTTGACACAGGAGAAAGGTGTCAGAGGCTCTCTTTTAAGATGTTCCCTAATGATCCCACATCCCAGTTTTCAAGAACTTATATAATTTTCTCCCTTTAAATAACTTGCTTCTAACCAATAGAATACATCAAGATTGAGAAGCCACTTCTATGATTAAGTTACAAGAAACTGACTATTGTCTTGTTAGCAGATACTCTCCCTTGGAGGTTCTGATGAAGCAAATCTCATGTTATAGAAGCCTATATGACAAGGAACTGGGTGTTGCCTTTTGCCAATAGCCAGCAATTAACTGACAGTCTCAGTCCGTGAACACTTAAGGAACTGAATTCTGCCAACAACCACATGAACTTGAAAGCAGATCTTTCTTCACGTAAGTCTTCAGATAAGATGCCAGCCCTAACCACTCGATTTCAGTCTTGAGTAACTCAGATGCAGAGGACCCACCTGAGCCACACCTGGATTCCCAAACCTATGGAAAGATTATTTAGTTAGTTAGTGGCACTGTGGTTGCATACTGGGCATTTTACCACTAAGCAATATTCCTAGCCCTTTTAAAATTATTATTTTAAGGCATGGTCCCACAAGTTGTCTGGCTGGTCTCAAACTAGCAATCTTTCTGCTTCAGGCTCCAGAGACACTGGGATTACAGGCATGCACCACCATACCCAGAGCATTGTTTTAAACTACTAAGTTTTGAGATAATTTGTTCACAGCAATAGATAATTAGTACCAGAGAGGACACAAAAGCAATAGAAAAGTAAAAACACTGTAGTCCTCAATTGGAAGCAGGGAGAAGATACACACACACACACACACACACACACACACACACACTACTGAAAAAGCTTAGAAACATTAACCAGCTAAGCAGTGAGCTTTATGTGGCACCCAATTTGTCATTTTGAAATTTCATTTCTCCAAGAAGACAACAGGGATCCTGGGAGAAATAGCTGAATCAAGATCTGAGGCAGAAAAATGTGCAACATGAGCCTAAAAACATTTTGCCACACCATAAAGCAAGGAAATGCCTAACTATAAGGGTCACCCACCTCCAATCCTTCAGGTGGAGTCCAGCACACAGCACATAATGAGAGTTAGAGGCCTCAGCCATCAGCCCTGCCACTTAGGGGCTGTGTCCTCTTAGGTCAGTTGCTAGGCTTTTCTGAGCTTCACGATATTACCTGTAAAATGATAATAAGAAATTCTGGCCTACAGAATATTTTAAGAAATAAACAAGATACTTTGTCAAAAAAGGGGTCAATCCTGTGTCAGAGAGACCCAGAAGTCAACTTGAGGAGCTTCCCATTCGAAGATGGAAAAATCTGAGCTCCAATAAAGATAATGACAGCAATGGATTTAGAATATATGTAAATAAATGGCAATAATAAAAAGTGTATTTTAGTGAACGATAAATGACATAATTAGAATATCATGAATAAATGGATAGATTTTTCAACAACAAAAGCTAGCACCACAGGGGCTGAAATTGTAGCTCAGTGGTAGAGTGCTCGCCTAGCACATGTGTGGCCCAGGTTCGTTCCTCAGCACCACGTAAAAAATAAAGGCATTGTGTACAACTAAAACAAATAAGTAAATATTTAAAACAAAAAAAGCAAACACCACAAAAAAGAAACCAGAACTTCCTTATTCAAGGAAGAACACAACACCACAATGAAATGATCTTGCCCAAAACTTGAACTTTAATTTGATCAAGCCTCTAGATTAATCAGTTCATTCCTGTAAACTACCAATTCACAGGCAATAGGGACTATGAGCAACTAACTATATGATAAACATCTTCACCATAAACAAATGCAATGCAATGGGGAAAAGGGAAAAAAGTAGTGCAGAAACCTACAGAGACAAGATAAGGCTGGGGGTGCAACTCAGTGGTAGAATGCTTGCCTCGTGTGTGAGGCCCTGGGTTCAATCCCCAAAAACCACATAAACAAAACAATAAAACTAAAACAAAAGAGACTAGATATATCAGCCAAGCACTCTCTGTGGACATCATGGGGAATCCTGATTTAAACAAAACAAATATGTTTGGTTTTTTTTGGTGGGGGTGGGGGATGGGGGGTAGAGGGAGTTGAGGATTTGGGGTGCGGGGGGTGGGGACCAATGATTGAACTCAGGAGCACTCGATTACTGAGCCACATCCCCAGCCCTATTTTATATTTTATTTAGAGACAGGGTCTCACTGAGTTACTTAGCCCTTCATTATTGCTGAGGCTGGCTTTGACCTCACGATCCTCCTGCCTCAGCCTCCCAGCCACTACTGGGACCACTTACAGGTGACCACTACCGCACCCAGCCACTTACAGGTGACCACTACCGCACCCAGCCAAGTGTGTGTGTGTGTGTGTGTGTGTGTGTGTGTGTGTTTAAAGGTGTTTATAAGAACTGGAAATTTAACTTCTACTGCATATATAATGATAAAGGGAATAACCTAACTTTTTAGGTGATAAAATACTATGACTGTTTTTTTTTTTTTTTTTACATTAACACAATTTATTTATTTATTTTTTTAATGTACAAAAGGAAGAGACCATTACATGGACTGACAATCACAGTATATGCTGCTATCTTTGCAAAGGGATGTAAAAGCAGAATAATAGTGATATTTATGACCTGGGATGGCAAACACTAGTGCCTATAGCAACCAGAGAGATAAATGAATGAATTCGGAGTTGTAGGCTAAGGAAAGACATTGAAGAGAGGGAGAAGGAAAGGGAGGAAAAAAAAAAGTCAAGGGAGAAAGATTTCTGTCACAAGGAAAGAATAGGCCTTTCTAAAGGCAGCTATCTGCTCTTTTTGTTTGTTTGTTTGTTTTCCTTTCTTTTTTATTTTATAATAGTAGTATGTACTATAATTCATAATGCACGTATATAGCATCTTTTTACATACAACTGTTTGTATACAAAGTATATAAGTACCATTCAGATCTTCAATCATGCATTTAGGATAATGATATCAATCTCATTCAACCACCAATTTTTTTTTTCCTTTTTTTACCCCCCTCCCTCCCCCTTGCTCCCTCCCTTCCCCTCTCTTTCCTTTGACCATTCTAGTGTTCCTCTAATCCTCCTATGTACCCCCATCCAACAACACTGTGAATTAGCCTCCTTATATCAGAGAAAACATTCGGTATTTGGATTTTGGGGATTGGCTAACTTCATTTAGCATTATATTCTCCAACTTCATCCATTTACCTGCAGATGCCATTATTTTATTCTCTTTTATTGCTGAGTAAAATTCCATTTTGTATATATACCACATTTTCTTTATCCACTCATCTACTGAGGGACATCTAGGTTGGTTCCACAACCTACCTATTGTGAATTGTGTTGCTATAAACATTGAAGTGGCTGTGTCACTGTAATATGCTGTTTTTAAGTCCTTTGGGAATAGACCCAGGAGTGGGATAGCTGGGTCATAGGGTGGTTCCATTCCCAGTTTTCCAAGAAATTTCCATACTGCTTTCCATAGCAGTTGGACCATTTTGCAGTCCCACCAGCAATGTAAGAGTGTGCCTTTCTCCCCACATCCTCTCCAACATTTATTGTTGTTTGTGTTCTTGATCGCTGCCATTCTGACTGGAGTGAAATGAAATCTTAGAGTAGTTTTGATTTGCATTTCTCTAATTGCCAGCGACATTGAGCATTTTTTTCATGTATTTATTGATTGTGTATCTTCTTCTGAGAAGTGTCTTTTCAATTCCTTAGCCCATTTATTGATTGGGTTATTTGGGTTTTTTTTGTTAAGTTTTTTGAGTTCTTTATATATTCTAGAAATTAGTGCTCTATCTGATGTGCACGTATTAAATATTTGTTCCCAATTAGTTGGCTCTCTATTCACCTCACTGATTGTTTCTTTTGCTGAGAAGAAGCTTTTTAATTTAAATCTATCCCACTCATTAATTCTTGGTAATAATTCTTGCGCTACAGGATTCTTATTAAGGAACTTGGGGCCTAATCCGACATGTTGGAAATTGGAGCTTACTTTTTCTTCTATTAGGCGTATTGTCTCTGGTCTAATTCCTAGGTCCTTGATCCACTTTGAATTGAGTTTTGTGCATGGTGAGAGATAAGGGTTTAATTTCATTTTGTTGCATATGGATTTCCAGTTTTCCCAGCACCATTTGTTGAAGAGGCTATCCTTTCTCCACTGTACATTTTTGGCGCCTTTGTCTAATATAAGATAGCTGAAATTATATGTATTAGTCTCTGTATCCTCAATTCCGTACCATTGGTCTACCAGTCTGTTTTGGTGCCAATACCATGCTGTTTTTGTTACTATTGCTCTATAGTATAATTTAAAGTCCGGTATGGTGATGCCCCCTGCTTCACTTTTCTTGTTCAGGATTGCTTTGGCTATTCTGGGTCTCTTATTTTTCCAAATGAATTTCGTGACTGCTTTTTCTATTTCTTTGAAGAATGACATTGGGATTTTGATTGGAATTGCATTGAATCTGTATAATGCTTTTGGTAGTATGGACATTTTGACAATATTGATTCTACCTATCCAAGAGCAAGGTAGGTCTTTCCATCTTCTGAGTTCTTCTATGATTTCTTTCTTTAGTGTTCTATAATTTTCCTTATAGAGGTCTTTCACCTCTTTCATTAAGTTGATTCCCAGGTATTTTTTTTTATGCTATTGTAAATGGGGTAGTTTTCGTCATTTCCCTTTCAGAGGCTTTGTCACTGATGTACAAAAATGCCTTTGACTTATGGGTATTGATTTTGTATCCTGCTACTTTGCCAAATTCATTTACTAGTTGCAAAAGTTTTCTGGTAGAGTTTTTTGGGTCTTCTAGGTATATTATCATGTCATCAGCAAATAGTGCTAATTTGAGCTCTTCTTTTCCTATCTGGATCCCTTTAATTTCTTTCATCTGTCTAATTGCTCTGGCCAGAGTTTCCAGTACTATGTTAAATAGCAGTGGTGAAAGGGGGCATCCCTGTCTTGTTCCAGTTTTTAGAGGGAATGCTTTCAATTTTTCTCCATTTAAGATAATGTTAACTCTGGGCCTTGCATAAATAGCTTTTATAATGTTCCTGATATTCCTAGTTTTTCCAGTGTTTTGAACATAAAGGAGTGCTGTATTTTGTCAAATGCTTTTCTGCATCTATTGAGATAATCATATGATTTTTATCTTTAAGTCTATTGATATGATGTATTATGCTTATTGATTTCCGAATGTTGAACCAGCCTTGCATCCCTGGAATAAACCCCACTTGATCGTGGTGCACTATCTTTTTGATATGTTTTCGTATCCGATTTGCCAGAATTTTGTTGAGGATTTTTGCATCTATGTTCATTAAAGATATTGGCCTGAAGTTTTCTTTTTTGGATGCGTCTTTGCCTGGCTTTGGAATTAATGTAATATTGGCCTCATAGAAAGAGTCTGGAAGAGCTCCCTCTTTTTCTATTTCTTGAAATAGGTTGAAGAGCATTGGTATTAGTTCTTCTTTAAAAGTCTTGTAGAACTCTGCTGTAAACCCATCAGGTCCTAGACTTTTCCTTGTTGGTAGCTTTTTGATGACATCTTCTATTTATTCACTTGTAATCAATCTGTTTAAATTGTGTATAGCCTCCAGATCCAGTTTAGGTAAATCATACAACTCTAGAAATCTGTCAATGCATTCAATATTTTCTATTTTATTAGAGTACAAGTTTTCAAAGTAATTTATAATTATCTTCTGTATATCTGAGGTGTTTGTTGTGATATTCCCTTTTTCATCACGAATGTTAGTAATTTGAGTTTTTTCTCTTCTTTTTGTTAGCATCGCTAAGGGTCTGTCAATTTTGTTTATTTTTTCAAAGGACCAACTTTTAGTTTTGTCAATTCTTTGAATTGTTTCCTTTGTCTCAATTTCATTAATTTCTGCTCTGATTTTAATTATTTCCTGTCTTCTACTGCTCTTGGTGTTGATCTGTTCTTCTTTTTCTAGTGCTTTCAGGTGTGATGTTAAGTCATTTATTTGTTGGGTTTTTTTCCTTTTAAGGAATGAACTCAGTGCAATGAATTTTCCTCTTACTACTGCCTTCATAGTGTCCCAGAGATTTCTATACGTTGTATCTGTGTTCTCATTTACCTCTAGGAATGTTTTAATCTCCTCTTTGATGTCTTCTTCAACCCCTTGTTCATTCAGTAGCATGTTGTTTAGCTTCCAGTTGATGGAGTAGTTTTTCTTATTCCTTGTTTTGTCATTGATTTCCAATTTCATCCCTTTATGGTCTGATAGCATGCAGGGTAGTATCTCTGTTTTTTTATATTTGCTGAGAGTTGCCTTGTGACATAATATATGGTCTATTTTGGAGAAGGAGCCATGTGCTACTGAGAAAAAAGTGTATTCGTTTACTGAGGATTGAAATATTCTATATATGTCCGTTAGGTCTAAGTTATTAATTGTTTTAAGGAGGCCTAAAGTTTCTTTGTTTAGCTTTTGTTTGGATGATCTATCCATTGGTGAGAGAGGTGTGTTGAAGTCCCCTAGGATAACTGTGTTGTGGTCTATTTTACTCTTGAACTTGAGAAGCGTCTGTTTGATGAATGTAGGTGCTCCATTATTTGGGGCATATAGATTTATGATTCTTATATCCTGTTGATGAATGGTTCCCTTAAGTAGTAAGAAATATCCATCTTTGTCCCTTTTGATTAGCTTTGGCTTGAAGTCTACCTTATTTGAAATGAGAATGGAAACCCCTGCTTGCTTCCACATGCCATGTGAGTGATAAGACTTTTCCCAGCCTTTCACCTTCAGTCTATTGATGTCTTTTTCTATGAGGTGTGTTTCTTGGAGACAGCAAATTGTTGGGTCATTTCTTTTAATCCATTCAGATAATCTGATCTCTCTCTCTCTGTTTTTTTTTTTTTTTTTTTTTTTTTTTTTTTTTGTGGTACCGGGGATTGAACTCAGGGGCACTCAACCACTGGGTCACATCCCCAGCCCTTTTTTGTATTTTATTTAGAGACAGGGTCTCACTGAGTTGCTAAGTGCCTCGCCATTACTGAGGCTGGCTTTGAACTCACAATCCTCCTGCCTCATCCTCCCAAAGTGCTGGGATTACAGGCATGCGCCACCGCGCCCAGCTAATCTGTGTCTTTTGAATGGCGAGTTTAGGCCATTAACATTCAGGGTTATTATTGAGATGTGATTTTTATTCCCATCCATTTTTATTTGTATTATGGTCTTTAGTTTGATTTGGTTTCTCTTCTGGTTGGTATTTCCCTTAGTTTAATATATCTCCCTTTGTTGATTTTCGTTGTTATTTTTCTCTTCTTCTTCATGAAAAATTTTGCCCAGGATGTTCAGAAGTGCTGGCTTTCAGGTTGTGAAATCTTTTAACTTTTGCTTGTCGTGGAAGGTTTTTATTTCATCTTTGAATCTAAAGCTCAATTTTGCTGGATATAAGATTCTTGGTTGACATCCCTTTTCTTTCAGAGCCTGAAATATGCTATTCCAGGATCTTCTTGCTTTTAAGGTCTGGGAAAAGTCTGAACATAGTCTGATTGGTTTCCCCCTATATGTAATCTGCTTCCTTTCTCTTGTGGCTTTTAATATTCTCTCCTTGCTCAGTATATTAGGCATTTTCATTATAATGTGTCTTGGTGTGGATCTGTTGTGATTTTGTATGTTTGGTGTTCGGTAAGCCTCTTGAACTTGGTTTTCCCATTCATTCCTCAAGCTTGGAAAATTTTCTGTAATTATTTCATTAAATAAATTACTCATTCCTTTGGCTTGAAACTCTGCCCCCTCCTCTACCCCAATCACTCTTAAGTTTGGTCTTTTTATGTTGTCCCATAATTCTTGAATGTTTTATTCTTGGTTTTTTACCACTTTTGCTGTGTAATCTAGATTTTTCTGTAGGATATATATTTTGTCTTCATTGTCTGAGGTCCTTCCAAGTGATCTACTTTGTTGGTGATACTTTCGATTGAGCTTTTATTTTGGTTTATTGCTTCTTTCACTTCCGGAATATCTGTTTGGTTTCTCTTTAGAGCCTCTATCTCCCTATTGAAGTAATCTTTTACTTCCTGTATTTGTTTATGGAGTTCTTTGTCAAAATGATCTTTCACCTCCTGTATTTGCTCCCTCATCTCATTTTTGAGTTCATTCTTAAGTTCCGCAAACACTTGGAATACGTAATTTCTAAATTCCATCTCTGGCATTTCACCAACTGTGCTTGCCATGAAATCTACTGAGGAGGTATATTGATTTGTTTGTATCACTTTCTTCCCTTGTTTCTTCATATTGCTTGTGTGTCTTATCTTCCTGCACTGTGGGACCTTGACTATTTTGATTTTACCTTAAAGCCTTATGTTACTCCTGTAGTACAATGCTATCAGATCCCCTTATATTTCCTTTACACTTTAAAATCAAACACTTTCTATTCAGAAAATCCCAGTTTGATAACAATGTACATATTTAGCAAACCCAGATATTGTTTCCAATTTACTTTGTACACTTCTGATGGGGTTTTATAGTTTCAAGAATTGGACACAGAGGTGATATGTTTAGGAAGAAGGAAGTGAGTATATTGAATTGTTCTTTCTTAGAAAGTATGAGAAGAGAGTTTTATGGAAGTGGTTTAGTATCAGCAGACGAGAGAGGAAAGAGAATGGAGTGAATGCTTAGGTGGAAAGTCCGATTTATATATAAACCTAACTTATGCAGCGGTTGAGAGAAGAAATAAGAAAGATGGAAAAGAAAAAAAAATGACAAAGGAGTAGAAATTAGTGTAAGAGAGAGGAGAGAGAGAGAGTGAGTCAAGAAAATAGAGAATAAACTATATATAACACCACTTTGCTATATATTTCAATTGTACCCATTCTAGAACTCCCAATTTCTGCATATAATTTGTTTTTGCCTCTGTTAAGTATGCAATGGCAGGGTGTAAATAGGGAAGATGAAGGAAGAAGAAAAAATACAAAAGTGAGAAGGAAGAAAAAAAAGGAAGAGAAGAGGAGCAGAAGCAAACAAACAAACACACTGTCAATCAAAACAAAAACAAAGCAAAAACAAACAAAAAAACTCCAAAAAACAACAAAACAAACAAACAAAAGTTGAACCCAGGAACCAGTCTCAAACAAAATGGACCCTGGGAAGCCCTTCTTTTTTCCCTTCCAGATTAAGCCAATGGACTTTGTTCACGTCCAGTCAGCGATCCTGTTAGTGGAGTCAAGGCTGCACCTTTGGCCAGTTGCAGAATGGCACAGCAGAAGAGTGGCTCGGTGGGTGCCTTCCTCTTGTTCTGGTCACAGCTGGGCATGTCGTACTTCCCCTCTTGTTCTGGTTGCAGCTGTGCAGGTTGCACTTTCCCCAGGAGTGGAGCTGCTACTCTGGGCCCTGGAGGCCAGGCGAACTGGTGGCTGGGTCTCTCCTTCAGGGTGAGTGCAGTGGCAGTCTGAACTGGGGATTCCATCCATAGGTCGCAGGGCCCGCAGGAGGAACCAGGATCTCACTGGGCAGGCCGAACTGGGAATTTAAGCCAGCCAGCGAACTGGGAACTGCGCCCACAGGTCGCAGGGCCCGCAGGCGGAACCAGGATCTCACTATGACTGTTTTATAAGGGGTTTTTATTTGTTAGTGACACATACTGAAGTATTTACAGGTCAAATAATATATCTAAATTTTGCCTTAAAATTAGGGAAGGAAGAGTTAGGTGGGGGTATATATAAAAGAAGACTGGTCATGAGTTGCAAACTGTTGAAGGTGGGTGGACACATTCGGGTCATTGTCTTGTTCTTTCAACTTTCATCACTGTTTTAAATTCTCTGCAACAAAAACTTTAGAAATGTACATATGCTATGGTTCTTACTCTTGTGCTCAAGGAGGAAAGATCTGCCACTGCAGTGCTGTTCCACATGGTGAAAAATAGGACAAACCTCAATATCTAGCAATAGAATTACTAAGTAAACTCTGCTCTCAGCCAGGCGCTGTGGCTCACGCACTTGGGAGGCTGAGGCAGGAGGATTGTGAGTTCAAATCCAGCCTCAGCAATGGTGAGGCACTAAGCAACTCAGTGAGACCCTGTCTCTAATAAAATACAAAAAAGGGCTAGGGATGTGGCCCAGTGGTCGAGTGCCCATGAGTTCAATCCCCGGTACCAAAAATAAATAAATAAACTCTGCTCTCAATTCTTAGTAGAGTACCAGTCAAAAAATGAATCCAGTACAGACTGCCAGTATTAGTGTAATACTGGAGGCAAATCAATGACTGAATAGCAGACTTTGGCATTATCTGAAATGGGGTCAAGGAGCACAGAGGGCAGGCAAATCTGCCTACAAGCTGTGTAACCTTGGGCAAGTGACCTAACTTCTTTAAACTGAGGTTTCTCTATCTTGAAACTGGAGATAATAACAATCATGTTCAGATCCTGTTTAGGGACTAATTAGTCAATATATTAAGAATTTTAAGCAATTAGAATAATATCCTGCATGCAGTAAGTGCTTCCTGAAATGCAAGCATTCATTCAGACATGGTTTGTCTCAGTCATTCCTGGGACTTAGCCTGGAACTGAGTGCTATCTGCACCACACCACACTGCATCCCATTAATCTCTGGGACTCACCCTGGGCGGTGCGTCTCTTCAACAGCCTTTGGACCTTGGAACTTGGGCAAATGTGGCCTCACAAACCCACTAGCTGCTCCACCAAGTGTGGACCCCCAACTGTCTCTCTAGGCTGCCATTTCTCTGACCTTCTCCCTTTGGGCCCTTTTAGAGCAAAAATGGAAGTGAAAGACTGTTACCCTTCCCCACTCCCCAAACATCCAGAGACTGCCTATTCAACAATACATACCTGATTCTTTGCTTCCAATTTGTAACACCCTTCCCCTCCACCCCACTCATCCTTCAAGTGGATTTACAAGCTTAATCTGTATTGCCTTACCTCCTCATATCTCTCACCCACCTAGACTTCATGTTTTTCCACAAGGACCCAGAGAAGTGAAGTAATTTACCCACAGCCACATAGCTAGATAGTTACACCACTATGCTATTCTCCCAAGTAGCAATTAGATATATCTCCCATTTCCCCACCTCTACACTTTTTGAGCTCTTCCTTCCGATCAGGCTCTAGCTGCCTCTAGAATTCCTGCACTTCCCCTTCCTCCCCAGCCTCCCACATTCAACCATTAACATCACATGACCTTCCAAGATTCTGTCAATTTCTTTTGTACACCAACAGGTGTTCTGCCAACCTGGTTTTGAGTGCTTAAAGGGTAGAGCTGCCCATTAAAAATAACTACTCAAGGGCTGGGGTTGTGGCTCAGCGGCAGAGCACTCGCCTCGCATGTGCGCGGCCCGGGTTCGATCCTCAGCACCACGTAAACATAAATGCATTGCATTGTGTACAACTAAAGTAAATAAATAAATTAAAAAAATAAAAATAACTACTCAACAATTATAAATATATATGCCCCAAACAATGGAGCATCTACGCTCATCAAACAAACTCTTCTCAAGGTCAAGAGTCAAATAGACCACAACACGATAATTCTGGGTGACTTTAACTCACCTCTTTCACTGCTGGTCAGAACAACTAGATGAAAGAAATTAAAGGGATACAGATAGGAAAAGAAGAACTCAAATTAGCACTATTTGCTGATGATATGATTTCATACCTAGAAGACCCAAAAAATTCTACCAGAAAACTTCTAGAATAAATGAATTCAGCAAAGCAGCAGGATATAAAATCAACCCCCATAAATCAAAGGCATTTCTGTATATTAGTGACAAACCCTCTGAAAGAGAAACGAAGAAAACTAACCCATTTACAATAGCCTCACCAGACACGGTGGCACACACCTGTAATCCCAGCACTTGGGACACTGATACAGGAGGATCATGAGTTCAAAGCCAGCCTCAGCAATGGTGAGGCACTTAGCAACTCAGTGAAACCCTGTCTCTAAATAAAAATACCAAAAAAAAAAAAAAATAGAGCTGGGATGTGGCCCAGTGGTCAAGTGCCCCTGAGTTCAATCCCCCCGGCACTAAAAAAAAAAAAAGAAAGAAAGAAAAAAGAAAAGAAAAGAAAATACAATAGCCTCAAAACAAAACTTGGGAATCAATGAAAGAGGTGAAAGACCTCTACAATTAAACTATAGAACACTAAAGAAAGAAATTAAAGAAAACCTTAGATGATGGAAAGATCTCCCTTATTCTTGGATAGGCAGAATTAATGTTGTCAAAATGACCATACTACCAAAAGCACTATGCAGATTTAATGCAATTCCAATCAAAATCCCAAAGACATCCCTCATAGAAATAGAAAAAGCAGTCATGAAATTCATCTGGAAAAATAAGAGACCCAGAATAGCTAGAAGAATGAAACAGGTGGCATCACTATACCAGACCTTAAACTATACTTAGAGCAATAGTAACAAAAATAGCATGGTGTTGGCACCTAAATAGACTTGTAGACCAATGGTACAGAATAAAGGACACAGAGACAAACTCACATAATTACAGTTATATTAGACAAAGGCACCAAAAATATAACATTGGAGAAAAGATAGCCTCTTCAACAAATGGTGCTGGGAAAACTGGAAATCCATATGCAACAAAATGAAATTAAGACCCTATCTGTCACCATGCACAAAACTCAACTCAAAATGGATCAAGGACCTAGGAATTAAACCAGAGACCCTGCACCTAATCAAAGAAAAAGTAGGCCCAAATCTTCATCATGTTGGATTAGGCCATGACTTTCTTAATAAGATTCCTATAGAGCAAGAATTAAAATCAAGAATCAATAAATGAGATGGATTCAAACTAAAAAGCTTCTTCTCAACAAAATAAATAATCAGTGAGGTGAATAGAGAGTCTACAGAATGGGAGCAAATTTTTACACATGCACATCAGATAGAGCACTAGTTTCTAGGATATATAAAGAGCTCAATAATCTTAACACCACAAAAACAAATAACCCAGTCAATACATGGGCCAAGGAACTGAAAAGACACTTCTCAGAAGAGGCTATATGATCAATCAACAAATATATGAAAAAATGTTCAACATCTCTAGCAATTAGAGAAATGCAAATCAAAACTACTCTAAGATTTCATCTCACTCCAGTCAGAATGTCAGCTATCAAAAATACAAACAACACTAAGTGTTGGCGAGGATGTGGGTCCCACATTGCTGGTGGGACTGCAATTTGATGCAGCCAACATGGAAAGCAGTATGGAGATTCCTCAGAAAACTGGGAATGGAACCACCATTTGACCCAGCTTTCTCACTCCTTGGTTTATACCCAAAGGACTTAAAAACAGCATACTACATGGACGCAGCCACATCAATGTTTATAGCAGCACAATTCACAATAGCTAAATTGTGGACCCAAACTAGATGCCCTTCAGTAGATGAATGGACAAAGAAAATGTAGTATATATATACAATGGAATATTACTCAGCATTAAAAGAGAATCATGGCATTTGCAGGTAACTGGATGGAGTTGGAGAATATAATGCTAAAGAAGTAAGCCAATCCCAAAAAGCCAAATGCCAAACGTTTTCTCTAAGAATGCTGATTCATAATGGGGATGGGGAGGGGCAT
Organism: Tamias sibiricus; assembly: GCA_025594165.1. Lineage (NCBI taxonomy): Eukaryota > Metazoa > Chordata > Mammalia > Rodentia > Sciuridae > Tamias > Tamias sibiricus. The sequence goes on from CM046666.1 coordinate 3,307,472, forward strand.
GAGAATAATAGACGAATTTTAGGGAAAAGGGGAGGGAGGGCAAGAGAGGGGCATGGGGTAAGAAAAATGGTGGAATGAGATGGACATCATTATCCCAAGTACATGTATGAAGACACGAATGGTGTGACTCTACTTTGTGTACAACCAGAGACATGAAAAATTGTGCTCTATATGTGTAATATGAATTTTATCGCATTCTGCTCTCATATGACAAATTAGAATAAATAAAAAAAATTCAAATATATTTATTTATTTGCTTTAGTTGTACACAATGTGTTTATTTTTACATGGATGCTGAGGATCAAACCCGGGCCGCGCACATGCTAGGCTAGCGCTCTACCACCTGAGCCACAACCCCAGCCCCTAAATAAAAATTTTTAAAAATTACTCAATACCTATTTATGTGGCATAGCTTCCAAATTGGGAAATAAAGTTTCTATGTATTTAGGAAAGAGCCCTAGAGATGGAGTCATTCTTGAGTGAAGACCTTTGACACCTTGCAGGTATTGACACTGAGCAATTATTTCATTCCATTCTGTTGATACTATAAACATGAATAGTAAATATCATGCCTTCCTCTTCTAGGAGGGTTGTGAGGACTATTTTATAAAGTCAATGGGAAAGCTAATTTATTTCATACTTTAGGGCCTTTGCACTGGCTGATCTCTTCCCAGCACACCCTTCAGAAAGCACCAAGCTGGCTCCCTCCTCTCCTCCAAATTATAACTCAAATGTCTCCTTGTCAATGATACCTCACCTGACCACCCCGTAAATAAAACCTCATTCCTATTTTATGCTGCTCCACTGTGTTCTGGTTTTTTTGTTTTGTTTCATTTCAGTACTGGGAATTGAACCTAGGGCAGCTTTACCACTGAGCTACATCCCAGTGCTTTTTATATTTTTTATTTTTGTCACAATATGCGACAGAATCAGTATCACTCAGGTGGATTGGGCTGGTAATGAAAAACCACACAAACACAGAAAATACATTTTTCGGGGTTTGGGACCGCTCTGCGGCCTCAAGAATCAAGCCCCTATGCTGGAGGGCAAGGAGAGCAAGGGAGGCAAGAGGCAAGAGGCAGACAAGAGTGCAAGCAAACCCTGAACCCTGGTATTTATTGGGGAAAAGACATTTATAGAAAGTTCCACCCAAATAAGGCAGGGATTAGGTTTTGGAGGGTGGAGTCTTGCTTGGTAATGTCTTGTGGTCAGCAGTTTGACTGACATCTTGGAAAGTCACACCCATTTTAGGTATTGTGTGGGATCATAGGCAGAGTGAGAAAAAAGGCACACATACATGGATTGCATAGCCCAATCAGGCAGCAACATCAGTCTAATTCCTTCATATGCTCAAATGCACATAGCTCACACACACAGCCCATGGACAGCTCATGACATATTTTATTTATTTATTTATTTTTTGAGACAGTGTCTCCCTACATTGCTGAAGCTGATCTCAAACTTGTGATCCTCCTGCCTCAGCCTCTGGGATTACAGGCTAGGGCTGACACACCCAACTCTACTTTTTTATTTCTAAGCACTCTGTCACTTCTAATATGCTATATAATTTAGTGATTATGGGTTTTGTATGTGTTCTCTTCTGCTAGAATAGAAATTTTGTGAAGGGGTTTAGTACAGTTCACTGATGTGTCAAGGCCTTACCACAGCATCTGATGGCCTTGAGCACGGAAGTAGGTGCTCAGTGGGTGCTTGCTGATTAAGTGTCCCTACCTATGGTTTGACCCTCCCTTCTTTTCTAGGTCTTTGGTGTTCCTCTGATCCTTCTGTCACTATCATTGAGGTTGAGTCTGGGAAAGTAATGTCATATACTACTTTGGACTAGATCAGTGAAAACGAATTTGGACGTAAACAAACCATAGAACCAAACAAGTAAACCATTTCCAACAAGTCCCACTTCCAATATCTCCTACAATTTTCTCTTTAGTGCAGTCTTGCCCCATCAGGCTCTTTTTTCTTCCTTGATCCCCTTCTCCACTCCTTTCTTGTCCATTTGGGAAGTCCTTTCTTCACTTAAAATTTCACCTTTGCCCCTTTGGCCTCTATTTTGTGACCACTTTCTCTTCTGTTAGCTTTTCTTTGCCTTTCTGAGCATGTGAGAGAAGGGGCTGGAGTCACAGAGGGACCAATCCAGGCTTAAGTGCTGAAGGTACATGTGGCATATAGTAGTGCCATAGTTAAGGACATTTCAGCTGGCACCTTGTCCCTGGGGCCTAAGCAGCTCAGAAAGTTCAAGAAAGGACTGGGGATAATGATTGACAGGGGTGTAGTGTGCTCGTAAACATGCAGCAGCTCCTCCTTCACCCTGGAGCTCACGTGAGAAGGAAGAGGAGCAGAAGTTCTGCAGCAGCAATAGTAGTATTTTCCTAAAGCAAACATTTACAGGTACCATTTAGATTTCCTGAGTAAAGATTTGGCTGAATCTGTCAGAGCAGAGGACACTGCTTTGCTCCCTAAACACACCTCACCCTACCTGTCTACTACACTCACAGGATTCTCACTTCTCTTAGAAGAGGCAGCAGGTCAGTGTGGGTGATACAGGTGTGCAGAGGTTGCTCATGGAAAGATAGGGAAGGAAGCTATCATTTACTTGGCACCTCTAGTATATCACAAAGACCAAACCAATACTCAAAGTTCTCTGGAGCCTTGATACTCAAAATGTACTTCATGAAGCTGCAGCATCACCTGAGAGCTCATTAAAAATGCAGATTCCTGGGTTCCCTTCTAAACTTTCTAATTAGAATCTACATTTTAATGAGATCCCAGGTGATTCACAGGCACTATTGATAAGCACTTTTATAATTTGTATTTAACTGGTTGGTAATTATTCTATTCATGGATAAAACAGTAAAGGAATTTTAAAGAGGTTTTTGGTGTGGTTCCAAAGTTAGAAGGAAAAAAAAAAAGTATATACATATACATATAATTTAGGTAAATACCAGAGGTTGAACTCAGGTGCACTTTACCACTGAGTCACATTCCCAGCCTCAAACTTGTAATCCTCCTGCCTCAGCCTCCCAAATCACTTGGATTACAGGTGTGTGCCACCACACCCAGCAGAGCATTATACTTTTAAACTGGATTTTAAAAAATATTTATTTATTTGCTTTAGTTGTACACAATGCAATGCATTTATGTTTACGTGGTGCTGAGGATCGAACCCGGGCCGCGCACGTGTGCTAGGCAAGTGCTCTACCGCTGAGCCACAACCCCAGCCCCAAACTGGATTTTTATTTACTCTTGAAATTCTGATTCAGATTCTAATTATAAGGAAAAAGATAACAAGAATGTCAGCAGAGGTATTTAATATCCTATTTAGTTTTAACTTGAGTACAGTTTCACCTACCAATACCTAATACCTATTAGATGCTATTATCTCTTATGTAACTCATAGTTCTCCTTTATTTAAAGCTATGGTTCAAGTGCTTTACAAGTTTGTGTTCACTTAATCTTATATATTTTATGAGGAGGTAGTGATATCTGTTTTCCAAATGGAAAGACTGTAGCATAGGGGCATTTAGGTAGGTCTCATGTTCCTCAATAAATTAAGGGCTTTACGTCCCACAGTTCACAAATAGAGAAGTAGGATTTTAATCTGAATAGTCTAGTGTCAGAGCCTGTGTTTAAGGTAAAAGGCCTAACCAAGCTGGTCTCTCCAGTTAAGTGGCAGCTGCCTGAGATCAGAGGCCCCTTTTCTTTATAAAGCTACTTCAATGATGCTGCTTGCAATGGCACTTAAAATGGCTAACTAAAACCCAAAAGGCAATGGCAAAGAAATAATAATGCTGACAGAAAAGGTAAGTAAAAAGGTACTTTGTGGAGAATAGAGGTTTTAAAGTACCATATCACTCATTATTTATAACAAAAATGGAAATCTTAAATATGGTAATGACCTGCCCTGAAAACTTGGAGTCGGGTATGAAATGGGACATAGATTTCCACACCACCAACACTGCAGGTTTTACACACAGATTTTTAAACTGTCAAGACTACCTGGATACTATTTCTTAGTTAATGAGTATGCCATCCCACCTCTTCTAATGAAAGTGCTATGGAGGTCACCCATCAAGCTGTCATTTTTTTTCTTTTGAGACAGTCTCACTATGTTGCCCAGGCTGACCTTGAATGCCTGGACTCAAGTGATTCTTCTGTCTCAGCTTCTCAGGTAGCTGGGACTAAAGGCCTGTCCACCTGTCACATTACTAGAGAAAACCACAACAATGATTTCCTGTGAGAATGACTCCTATTTTTAAGTGTGTTTAAAATATTAACTCCTACAGAAAAAAAGACTCACCTCTATATATCCTTTGAACTTACCCAGTCTTTAAAAAGTATGCATTGATACTCTCCTTTCAGAGTTGGTCAATATTCAGCATTACTCCAAAACAACCTCTCAATACCAATTTATTTCCAGATAAGATTTGGTCCATTTAAGGGAAATCGTTAAGAATGAACCAAGGGACAAGGAATAAGGAGGCTGCCCAACAATCCCCCCATATCCACAGACATCCACCCAGGAGACAGCAGCCTCTGATTTATAGATAAGGTATTCATTTTAAAGCAAAACAAACTTGATAAAAACAGAATAGGTCACTTAAAAATCTTACTTTCCAAAATAGCCCCATTTAGGGGCCTGGAAGTCCATGGAATTAGTCCAGTTCAGCAACAGTATGGATTCTAAAATGCCTAATAAGGTTGCAGTGATGACTGAAGGCTTTCCCACACTCATCACATGCATAAGGTCTCTCTCCAGTGTGACTTCTCTGATGTTTAATAAGGAGTGTCCGCCTACTAAAGCTTTTACTGCACTGACTACATTGATAGGGTTTCTCACCAGTGTGGATTCGGAGATGCTGGAAAAGCCCTGCATTCTGACTAAAGGCTTTGCCACACTGGTTACACTGATAGCGCTTCTCTCCAGTGTGTATTCTCTGATGCTGAACAAGGTATGAGCTGAGGCGGAAAGCCTTTCCACATGCTTCACATTCGTAGGGTTTTTCTCCTGTGTGGATTCTTCTGTGTCTGATGAGGCCATTGCTAGCACTGAAGGATTTCCCACACTCCTTACATTGATAGGGTTTCTCTCCTGTGTGGCTCCGCTGATGTTCATTTAGGCCTGATCTCTGGCTGAAGGCCTTCCCACATTCTTCACATTCATATGGCTTCTCCCCAGTGTGGATTCTCTGGTGCTGAATGAGAACTGAACTCTGAGTGAAGCTTTTCCCACATTCACTGCACTGGTGACGTCTTTCTCCAACAGAATGGCAACGCTGCTTTTCTACCCTACTCTCATGTTTACAAGTTTCTCTGTACTTAGAATCCAGAGAAACATCTCTTTGGAGTTCGCTCTCCCCAAAATGTTCCATTTCTTTTAAGACTTCTTGTTTTGATGCCAACTTCTGGTTTTCAGGAATAGTTTTACCCCCTGGAATAATAAATAGACCAAACAATGTCACCCTGTTCATTTATGAAAAAGCACTATCATAGGATGGAAATCACATGTATATATGTATATATCTAGGAATGTAAACCTGACAGTTTAATATGAGGAGGGATTAAATCACATGTATATATCTAGGAATGCAAACCTGACAGTTTAATATCAGGAGGGGTTACATGGGGATATTAAGGTCAAGAGCATTGCTAAAATTACTGGAAGGGATTACCTAGAGAAAGCAAGATTCCAGAGAGGATGCACATAAACAGACACTACAAACTATTCACTACAAGACAGGCACTATTCTAAATGTTTCTACATATTACCTTGTTGAATTCTCAATTGACTTTTTGCACCCATTTCATAGGTGCATCAATGAAGGAACAGAGAGGTGCCCTGAACCACCTGCTGTCAAGAGCTATGTAGTAGCAGTGCTTAAATTCCAACTCAGGCACTTTGGCCCCAAAGTCCAGTCTTAACCAATTTCCTACACAGAGCCAACAGAAGTCTCCTGGATAGACCTGTCAAAGTCCTTACCTTGTTCTGGAAATTGGTGGAGGCCAAAAGCTTCATATTTGAGCTGTGTCACCATAGACTGGAGCTGGATGACTGTTGATTCCTGCTTGCCCTTAGGATGTACCGAGTCCTCTATGAGCACATTAAAATGTCCATATTCCTGGTCTGGGGCCTAAAGGCAGGTATATTTGGGTTCATAAGAGAAAACTATGAGAGTCCAAGCTAATACTTAATGAAAGAGATCATATGGAACTATGTGAAACATTTTCTAAAGCGGTGGCTCAGTGGAAGGACCAGAGTTTAGTTTCATACTCAAAAACAGAAAAGGGAGATGGTTTAAAATGGGAGTTTTTGATAAGCATTGTGGCTTTTTCCTTTCTTTTTCCTCCTGAGAAAACCAGCTGAATGTCATAAAGATATTCAAGTGGCTCTAGGAAGAGACCGATGGCACAAAGAACTAAAACCTCCTGCCAACAGCTAAAGAGCAAATGAAGCTGCCAACAACCATAAAAGTAAGCCATCTTGGAAGTGGATCCACCAGCCTCAGTCAAGTCACCAGATGACTATGGTCTTTGCTGACATCATCACCACCATCTAATAGGAGATTATCCTAAGTAGCTCCCAAATTCCTGACTCATAAAAACTGATGTTTTTGCTACTGTTAAGCTAGTAAAGTTCAGGGATAACTGTTTATACAGTAACATAGAACTAAGACATGTAATTAGAACCAACTAACCTGTGTCACCAAACTTCACCCTTCATTTAGTATTCAATGTCTAGAAGCTCATCTTCCTTCTCTTACCTGGTTCCCAGGCTCACTAAGCTCTTGCTCCAGATCTTCCACCACAGCCACTGCCTCCTCCCCACTCACAGGATGGTGCTCCCGCACCCAGGCCTGTAGCTCCTCAGGTAGAATGATCAGGAACTGCTCTAGCACCAGCAGCTCCAGAATCTGCTCCTTAGTGTGTGTCTCTGGCCTCAGCCACTGATGACAGAGCTCCCGGAGCCTGCTTAGAGCTTCTCGAGGACCAGGCGTCTCTTGGTAACAAAATTGCCTAAAAAGTTGGCGTGAGGCCTCTTGGCCAGAAAAGGTGTTCACTGGAAGGTAGGTTTCTTGATCCCAGAGAGGGTCTTCTTCTACTTTCGTAATCTTAAGTTCATCCTGTTTCTCTGCTGAAGCCATTCTGGAATTAATTTAGAAGGCTCACACCAGCTTGGGGGTGAAAAGAAAACTGTGATTTAAGATTTTTTATTTAATCTTCATAGGAGGATATGCCTAATGATAGAACATTATGTATTAACAGAAAAAATAATAAGAAAATGCAAAGTATGAAAATAAATGAATAGAATGCTATCAGTTATGTTAATAAACAGTATACTAGGTATTTAGTTTATTTGTTTAGAAACTGAAAAAAGGGTATGGCAGAATACATCAATGGCCTCAATTCTTCACCCTTCTCTGTAGTTATATACTTAGCTATGCCCTCCCATTGTGACTCTGGGCTCAACTTTTGACCAATGTGATATTAGCAAATGTGACATAAACAGAAGCTTTAAAAGGTTTGCTTACTCTTGCCCTCTGAAATCACCATGCCCAGGCTAGCCTCAGATGATAAGAGGCATATAAGACAGTCAAATCACCCCACTGGAGCAGCTAACAAACAGCCAGGTGACATGTGAGTGTGCCTAGTCTGAGATCTGTAGGGCTGTTTATATTGTTTGATTGTTCTACCATACTTAATGAAAGAAAACCATACAACCAAGCAAACAACGTAAGTAAAACTATCAAAGGGTCTAAGGACAGGCTGGGAATTTAGGTGGTTAAACTACAGAATGTGCAGTGTGAGGAAAAAAAATGTGTGACAAGAGAAAAAGATGCATTATATTAGAGTTTAAAAACACCTTCCATTCTAGATTAAAATGTTTATATTTTATTATATGAAAACTGAGGGAAAGGTGAGATAATATTTAAACTGAGCTTTTAAGTACAAATGGAATGGGCAACATGGACTAGGGTTGAGGAATGGGAAGAACACTGGAGCCTATTCAAAGGCCCCGACACAGGGCATACTGTGGCCAAAGAAATTAAAGGAGACTGGAATGTAATGTCTATAGCTAAGCGAGAGAAGAGAGTGGCATGACATTAGGCTGACAAGATATGCAGGAGCCTAATCATGCAGAGCACAGGAGTTTGGGTTTTATAAATGCAACAAGAAACCACCAAAGGCTTTAAAGGAGGAAAATTCAGGACTGGCCTTATGTAATGAGAAGTTCTGCTACTGGACAGAGAATAGCTGAGGGAATGAGGGTGAAGCCATTAGTGGAAGCAGAAAAGGCAAGAGTTGAAAGAAGGTGGGAGTGGAGGCTATTGTATTCAATCTGGAAAGACTTCCATTTAGATGTTACTGCATTCAGCAACTAATATAACTTTGAAACATACATACAAATGAAAGGAGAAATAGCTTAACTTTCATAAATGCAGTTCAGTAACTGGTTAGACATTTATGGAGTTATGCTAAGAACTGTGAATACCCAAAAGCTTATAGCTAGTGGGGATGAAAGCATAATGAAATAAAAGTTATCAACTAGGAGGTGTGTATACACAAGGCATGCTCCTGGAGGAAGTAGAAGAGTTCTTTCTAAATTTAATATTCAGTTTCTATGCCTTAATGTAATCCACAAAGAATTCATTTCACAAATATTTATGCCTACTCTGTGCCTATTATTTGTGCCTATTACATCAGGCAGCAAAGAATGAAACAATAGCAGAGTTTGATGTGTCCCCATTTTCCTTCACTAAACTAAAAACAGCAGAAAGCATAAAAGATCATTTCCTCATTTAGCTTCAGTATCTTTAGCAACAACAAAGAGATAATATAAATCATAAACTACCTGAGTCATAAAGTAAATCCCAAAGGTTAACCAGTTGCAAAAAGGAAATAGAGGAACAACTTAAATACCCTGAAGAAAGAAGCAAATCCAGAAATGGAGATACTGTACAAGTATACTGTTACTCCTTATTGCCTTACTTCTTCAGAAAGGCAATGAGATGGAAAAAACAAGGGCAAGGGCAAGGTTATATTTAATTAAAAGTGATCTTTAAAGCTACATGCAGCAGGGCTCAGTGGTGCAGGCCTGTAATGCCAGTGGCTAGGGAGGCTGAGACAGGAGGACCGAGAGTTCAAAGCCAGCCTCAGCAGCAATTTAGAGAGACCCTAAGCAACTCAGTGGGCCCCGTCTCTAAATAAAATACAAAAGAGGGATAGAGATATGGTTCAGCGGTTAAGTGCCTCTGGGGTTCAATCCCTGGTACCAAAAAGAAAAACAAAATTTTTTTAACCCTACATGCAACAACAGTTCTATGATTGCATTCTAATTGTTACAAATCTAATTGGTACAAAAGACATTTGTGGGACAATTGGGGGGCACGGGGTTCGCAGGGAATTTGAACAAGAACTAGGTATAAGATCATATTAGGGAATGTTCCTACTTCAAGTTGTGTGTGCTAATACTACTGTGGTTATGTAGGAAAATGTCCTTGGATATGCACTAGGAACTACTTGGGGGTGCCAAGCCATCATACTTGTAATTTATTTTACAATATTTAAAGAACAAAAACATGTTGACAAATAATAATGTTAACATTTGTTAAATAAAAGCGATGATAGGACGGGGGTGTAGTTCTGAGGTAGTGAGCATGCTTTGCATGCGCGTGACCCTAGGTTCGATCCCCAGCACCTAAAAATGAAAAAATGAAAGTGAGGGTTATATAGTGAGCATGGTCCTCAACAGGGAGCGAGACCCACAGTCGGACGTCTCTCCTTTACTTCCCTCTCCCCTACATGAATACCTCAAGTTCGGTCATGAAACGCAGCCCCCTCTCGGGCCTTTCCACAAGACTGGCGGGTCAGCGAGGAACCTCTTAAAGTCCATCAGGGCTTCAAACAGGTCAGCAAGACCCAGTGAGGGCGAGAGGGCAGCCCGGGCTGCGACTGCGCAGACGCCCCCTCCAATCCGACTCCAAGGCAATCTTAAATCTCCAGGGAGCCTGGAGAGTCCCCTTGGCAGCTGCCCAGACTCACCTTCGCGGTCCAGGGAAGCTCTACACCAGGGAAGCCCTACACCAGGAAAGCCTGGTCACAGCATCCGGCAACCGAGAAGGCACAAAGACCGGAAGTGCGTCAGCGGTCCCGAATCCCGCCACTGTTTCCTTTCTAGGAGCTTTCTCTCTAGGAATTGCGGAGGCCGTTGCGTCTTGGTGACCACGTGTGGCAAAGCTAGAGATCGCAGCCTCAGAGGGTGCTAGACAGGAATCCAAGTCAGGGTTTTTGTGTGGAGTAACTTTTGGCGTCTGGGAGTCAGACCGGCTGAAAGGGACCCACAGTTCTTCTACAATTACTTCTCATCCATTCTGTCCGTCCCCGGCCTAGGGCCTCTTTGACACCACAGGGAAAGGGAACAGAATGTACAAAAGCAGGACTAGGGTGATACTTCGATGCATACAAAGAATTGGTCAGATCAGCGTGGCTGGAAAGTGGAAGGCAGTAGCTCTTAACTTTTTCTGGATCCTTCACCAAGGAATTTGGACAATATGATCAAAATTTGCATCTAGAAATGTTATCACTGCAGCATTGTGGAGGATAGACAAAGCGAAAATTCAGCCAGGATTACTTGGGAGACTGAGGCAGAAGGATTGCAAGTTAGAGAAACAGCTTTGGCAATTTAGTGTACACCCTGTCTAGAATTAGGGAGTAAAGATAGTGAGGCCTTAAATAGAGTCAGTAACCATGGAAATGGATAAGGAGATAGATAATAGATGTCAAGAGGTTGAATTAATATTTTAAAAAGTTAATTCATTCATTATATAAATTTGTTTAATGAGATCTTTGGGCCAAGGGTTTGCTCTGGGGGATAAATATAATAATAAAGAATGAAGTTTGGGCTGGGGATGTGGCTCAGCGGTAGAGCGCTCGCCTAGCACGTGTATGGCCCGAGTTCGATCCTCAGCACCACGTAAAAAGAAACACATTGTGTACAACTAAAAGCAAATAAATAAATACTAAAAAAAGAAGAAAAAAGAATAAAGTTTCCTCACAACGCTTGTGATACAAAGTGAAATACGGCGGGAGATCTAGCTTACACAATTTGGGAGGCCCAGTTGAGAAAAAGAATTCAAAATTACTTATACAAACATAGGTATGAAAGTGTGGAGTTTAAATTGGAAAGTCATATTATGTTACGAATTTTAAAGTCTTCCAAATATCACAAACAAAAATTGGGAAAATAATAGTTTTCTTATTTAACAAATAGAAAGAGCACTGTAATTTCTTTGTTCTTGCTTATCTTTTGAAAATGCATTGTCATATATTTTACTTCTACATATGTTAAGGCTCCCAGCTTAGAATGTTATTATTTTTGCTTTAAATAATCGTTTTTGTTGTTGTTTTGTTTTGTTTTGGGTATGGGGGATTTAACTCAAGGGCACTTGACCACCGAGCCACATCCCCAGCCCTATTTTGTATTTTATTTAGAAAAGAGGGTCTTAATGAGTTGCTTAGCTCCTCACTTTTGCTGAAGGCTGGCTTTGAACTTGAGATCCTCCTGCCTCAGCCTCCTAGCTGCTGGGGCTACAGGTGAGCGCCACCGCATCAGCGCCTGGCTGTAATGATCATTTTTGTCTGGTTGCATTCAAGATTTGCTTTTTATCTTTGGTTTGTGCACCATGACTATGATATGCTTAGGTTTATTTCCTTATTTTTCATCTCAGGGCTCATTGAACTTCTTGGATCTAGATGTTGACGTTTTTCACCATCAACCATAATGGGAAGTTTTGACCCATTATTTTTTCCAAAATTTTCCTATTTTATTCTCTTTCCTCTTTTTATGGGACTCCAGTTTTGGGACTATTAGAACATTTTATATCATTCACAAGTCACTAAAATTCTTTTATTTTTCTTCAATCCATCTTCTCAATGCTCTTTGGATTGAAAGCTTTCTTCTCCTATATCCTACCTATCGTTAAGTCCATTTAGTAAATTTTTTTCATTTCAGAAATTTTATTTTTCAGTAGTAGAACTTCATTTGGTTACCCTTTTGTAGTTTTGATTCCTCTATAGTTTTCCCATTTGTTTACTCATTAATACTATATTTTCTTTAATCATTGAACATATTTAAAATTGCTGCTTTATACTTATTATCTACTAAATCATATTATGTTATATTTATATTTATTGTCTACTAAACAATATAGGTCATCTCTGCATTTGTTTCTATTTAATCCTTGGAGGGGGACTTACGGATGTCATATTCTTTTTTTTTTTAATATTTATTTATTTGTTTTAGTTGTACACAATGCCTTTATTTTTATGTGGTGCTGAGGATCGATCCTGGGCCACACATGTGCTAGGCAAGTGCTCTACCACTGAGCCACAATCCCAGCTCCCTGGATATCATATTCTTGCATTCTTTGCATGTCTAGTAATTTTTAATCATATATTGTATATAGCAGGTGATATATTTTAAGGCATAGAAACATGATTTCTTCCTGTAAGGCATTTTTTTTTCTGGAAGGCAGTTTTTTAGGATTTTGGTTTGTTTTTGTGATATTAGAGATCAAACCCAGGGCCTTGCAAATGCTAGACAAGCATTCTACCAATGAGTTACATCCCCACCTCTGAAAGGCAGTTAGTTTTATAATAGTTTCCCTTGATTCTTGCTTTTAGGTTTTGTTAGTGTGGATATAGAGAAGCTCTTACTCAAGGGTATAGTCCTTACTTATACACCCTTGTTCCTAATGCATGTTTTTTGTTTGTTTATTTGTTTGTTTGGGGTGTTTTGGTGGTTGTTGTTTTTATTTTTGTTTTTTGAAAGGGCTGGAAAAGGTATGGTCTTTTTTTTCCCCATGAATAACTTTTTTTTTTCCTTTGGTATTAGAGATTTAACCCAGGGACACTGAGTCACACCCTTTTCATTTTTTTAAATTTTGAGACAGGGTCTCACTAAGTTGCTTAGGGCCTCACTTAGTTGCTTAGGTTAGCCTCAAATTTATGATCCTTCTGCCTCAGCTTCTTGAGCCCCTGGGATTATAGGTGTGTGCGCTGGCGCCCAGCTGATTAACTTTTTTATTACAAAAATACAAAGACCACAAAATAGCAAAAGGCAAAGGCACAGTCATTTTAAATAAGAAAAATACTGTGTATACTTCTGTATGTACATATGTATATATATATGTATTATTAGTATCACTATTAGTTAAGAGTAAAAATTAAAATAGAAATGGGAGTTTTCACATGCCAAACAGCAATTCAAAAATGTATCAAGCACAACTCTTACTAAGTACAGTCTTTAAAATATTCAAAACTTTGACTAAAGCTAGTAATTGTGGCACTTGCCTGTAATCCAGCAACTTGGGAGGCTGAGACAGGAGGATCACAAGTTCAAGACCAGCTTTAGCAACTCAGTGCAGCCCTCAATAACCTAATAAGATCCTGCCTCAAAATTAAAAAACAAAAAAACTAAGCTGAAAACTTACCCTAAAGAAATCTTAATTTTTTAAAAGACATAACAAAGTTGTTTATTAAATATGATGGCACAAAAATGAAAATAAACTAAATATGAAGCAATAAAAGAATGATTAGATAAAAATAGTACAAATTTTTGATAATGGTTAGAAAAAGATGCTGTTAATGCAAAATGCTTCTGTAGGGATTGGAGGTAGTTCAGTGGGAAAGTATGTGCTCACACACACAAAAAAAAAGTTTATAAGATTAAGTCTAAACTGTGCCTAGTGGCACATACCTGTGATCCCAGCCACTTGGGAGGCTGAGAGGCTGAGGCAGGAGGATCATAAGCTCAAGGGCCAGCCTGCACAACCTAGCCAGGCACTATCTCAAAATAAATTTTATACACACACACACACACACACACACACACACACCCCCACCATATATATTATATATATACCATATATGTATACCATAATTATATATATACCATATATGATATATATACACCATATATATACCATATATGTTATATATATGCCCAGCCCTTTAAATAAACATAAGGGGTATGGGGGATTTAACTCAAGGGCACTTGACCACCGAGCCACATCCCCAGCCCTATTTTGTATTTTATTTAGAAAGAGGGTCTTAATGAGTTGCTTAGCTCCTCACTTTTGCTGAAGGCTGGCTTTGAACTTGAGATCCTCCTGCCTCAGCCTCCCTAGCTGCTGGGGCTACAGGTGAGCGCCACCGCATCAGCGCCTGGCTGTAATGATCATTTTTGTCTGGTTGCATTCAAGATTTGCTTTTTATCTTTGGTTTGTGCACCATGACTATGATATGCTTAGGTTTATTTCCTTATTTTTCATCTCAGGGCTCATTGAACTTCTTGGATCTAGATGTTGACGTTTTTCACCATCAACCATAATGGGAAGTTTTGACCCATTATTTTTTCCAAAATTTTCCTATTTTATTCTCTTTCCTCTTTTTATGGGACTCCAGTTTTGGGACTATTAGAACATTTTATATCATTCACAAGTCACTAAAATTCTTTTATTTTTCTTCAATCCATCTTCTCAATGCTCTTTGGATTGAAAGCTTTCTTCTCCTATATCCTACCTATCGTTAAGTCCATTTAGTAAATTTTTTTCATTTCAGAAATTTTATTTTTCAGTAGTAGAACTTCATTTGGTTACCCTTTTGTAGTTTTGATTCCTCTATAGTTTTCCCATTTGTTTACTCATTAATACTATATTTTCTTTAATCATTGAACATATTTAAAATTGCTGCTTTATACTTATTATCTACTAAATCATATTATGTTATATTTATATTTATTGTCTACTAAACAATATAGGTCATCTCTGCATTTGTTTCTATTTAATCCTTGGAGGGGGACTTACGGATGTCATATTCTTTTTTTTTTTTAATATTTATTTATTTGTTTTAGTTGTACACAATGCCTTTATTTTTATGTGGTGCTGAGGATCGATCCTGGGCCACACATGTGCTAGGCAAGTGCTCTACCACTGAGCCACAATCCCAGCTCCCTGGATATCATATTCTTGCATTCTTTGCATGTCTAGTAATTTTTAATCATATATTGTATATAGCAGGTGATATATTTTAAGGCATAGAAACATGATTTCTTCCTGTAAGGCATTTTTTTCTGGAAGGCAGTTTTTTAGGATTTTGGTTTGTTTTTGTGATATTAGAGATCAAACCCAGGGCCTTGCAAATGCTAGACAAGCATTCTACCAATGAGTTACATCCCCACCTCTGAAAGGCAGTTAGTTTTATAATAGTTTCCCTTGATTCTTGCTTTTAGGTTTTGTTAGTGTGGATATAGAGAAGCTCTTACTCAAGGGTATAGTCCTTACTTATACACCCTTGTTCCTAATGCATGTTTTTTGTTTGTTTATTTGTTTGTTTGGGGTGTTTTGGTGGTTGTTGTTTTTATTTTTGTTTATTGAAAGGGCTGGAAAAGGTATGGTCTTTTTTTTCCCCATGAATAACTTTTTTTTTTCCTTTGGTATTAGAGATTTAACCCAGGGACACTGAGTCACACCCTTTTCATTTTTTAAATTTTGAGACAGGGTCTCACTAAGTTGCTTAGGGCCTCACTTAGTTGCTTAGGTTAGCCTCAAATTTATGATCCTTCTGCCTCAGCTTCTTGAGCCCCTGGGATTATAGGTGTGTGCGCTGGCGCCCAGCTGATTAACTTTTTTTATTACAAAAATACAAAGACCACAAAATAGCAAAAGGCAAAGGCACAGTCATTTTAAATAAGAAAAATACTGTGTATACTTCTGTATGTACATATGTATATATATATATGTATTCTTAGTATCACTATTAGTTAAGAGTAAAAATTAAAATAGAAATGGGAGTTTTCACATGCCAAACAGCAATTCAAAAATGTATCAAGCACAACTCTTACTAAGTACAGTCTTTAAAATATTCAAAACTTTGACTAAAGCTAGTAATTGTGGCACTTGCCTGTAATCCAGCAACTTGGGAGGCTGAGACAGGAGGATCACAAGTTCAAGACCAGCTTTAGCAACTCAGTGCAGCCCTCAATAACCTAATAAGATCCTGCCTCAAAATTAAAAAAAACAAAAAAACTAAGCTGAAAACTTACCCTAAAGAAATCTTAATTTTTTAAAAGACATAACAAAGTTGTTTATTAAATATGATGGCACAAAAATGAAAATAAACTAAATATGAAGCAATAAAAGAATGATTAGATAAAAATAGTACAAATTTTTGATAATGGTTAGAAAAAGATGCTGTTAATGCAAAAATGCTTCTGTAGGGATTGGAGGTAGTTCAGTGGGAAAGTATGTGCTCACACACAAAAAAAAAGTTTATAAGATTAAGTCTAAACTGTGCCTAGTGGCACATACCTGTGATCCCAGCCACTTGGGAGGCTGAGAGGCTGAGGCAGGAGGATCATAAGCTCAAGGCCAGCCTGCACAACCTAGCCAGGCACTATCTCAAAATAAATTTTATACACACACACACACACACACACACACACACACCCACCATATATATTATATATATACCATATATGTATACCATAATTATATATATACCATATATGATATATATACACCATATATATACCATATATGTTATATATATGCCCAGCCCTTTAAATAAACATATATATGTTTATTTATTTATTTAAAGGGCTAAGTATATAGCTTAGTGACAGAGCACCCCTGGGTTCAATTTTTAGCAAGACACAGTCTTTCATTGTTACAGTTGAACTCTCCTGATGTTATCAGTCTCTCCACTTTTACTGAGCTAGAACTCATATAGGACTCAAATAAATCCTGGCTTTGTATGATCTTTGTTCTCCTTTGATCCATCCCTGTAGTAGTCAGAATTTAGATTTGGTGGGGAGGGGTACTGGGGATTGAACTCAGGGGCACTTGACCACTGAGCCACATCCCCAGCCCTTTTTTTTTTTCCCCTGTATTTTATTTAGAGATAGGGTCTCACTGAGTTGCTTAGCGCCTTGCTTTTGCTGAGGCTGGCTTTGAACTCGCAGTCCTCCTGTCTCAGTCTACCGAACTGCTGGGATTACAGGTGTGCACCACCTCCCGGGCTTCTTTTAGAATTTTGTCCTTGTATGGTCAACTCAGCCCTCAGCCAAGGATGCACAGGAAACTTCCACACCAACTTCTCAGTTTCCCGATCTGCACCTGCTCTTTTTTTTTTTTTTTTACACTTAAACCTCCCCAAATTCCAACTGCTTCCTGCAGCCCTGAACTCTTATGTCTATCTCCACACATTAGTGAGGTTGTAATGTTTTAGTTGGACTTAGCCTCCCTATCCTGTGGTTGAGAAATTGTTTCCAGGCGGAAAGCCAGGGTAGTGTTTCTTGGTCCAGAGCTAGTTCTCAGCACTGATTATGTTCACAGGAAGAAAGCCCCTATAAAACTAAGGTAGCTAGGATGTAGAACATTTCCCCAAGCTTACACACAGGAACCACAGTTCAGGACACTTAGTTAGATGTACAGTGGGGAAAGGAGGAATATCCAGCTTTTTTAGCACCTTACACAAAATTTGAGTTGAGTTGATGATATCTAGGTGCCAAAATGTCACTGTGGCCCCTGTTGGAATGTGGATATGATGGGGACCAGACAAGAAATAAAGTTATAGTCTAGATAAGGCTCATATTGGGTCTATAGACATCTCCACCCCACCACACATACATACATCTGTATTAATTGTTTCACTTATCTCTGAATATAAAACTGGAATGACATAGTGCAGAATTGGAGCAATCTTACGATGATCTTTTTGGCCAAGGATTAAGAGTTAGTACACTGGAGAAAACCAAATGCTAGTTGCTGCCCTTTTCCCAGCCAAAAGAATAACAAAAAACAAAAAAAAAAAAAAAAAAAATTAATCCCAGCAAGAGTGTGGGAAGGTTAATGCAACCTTGAAAACAAAAGAATGCACTCCTTTACCTCACCAACCTGGCCCCTGCTTAAAAAAAAGAGAGAGAGAGATTCCAGAGAATGACAGTTAACCAATGCAACTCAACAAAGTAGTAGCTCCAGTTGCAGCTACGATGCCATTTATGGTATATTCTAAAACAGATTAATATGAGCTCAGTTATATAATATACTATCATTGATCTGATAAGTGCATTCTTACACATCCTTTTAGGAAGAAGTAACAGGAATGATTCATATTTGCATAAGACAGACAAAAGTTTACATTTCTGGTTGTTTCCCAGGGTCCATGTCAGCTATCCTGCTCTCATATTATAGTCAGAAGGCTAGCAGGCATTTCTAACATTGTCTTATTGGTTAGCTCTATGGATGATAAATTATTCAGACCACAGGAGCAAAATGTACTATGTTGGAAGTTTTGATAAAATATATTTGCTAGAGAAGGAAGGAAATATATCCTAGTGAAAATTCAAGTGCCAGCCATGCAAGTGAAGGTTTTAGATATGTCCAGTTACCTGGGACATGACAGACCTTCTCTAAAGTAAAGATGAAATTGCTGCATTGTGCACTTTAAAAAAAATTTTTTTTTAGTTATACATGGACACAATATCTTTATTTTGTTTATTTACTTTCATGTGGTGCTAAGGATCAAACCTAGTGCCTCATATGTGCAAGGTAAGCCCTCTGCCACTGAGCCACAACCCCAGCCTTGCATTGTGTACTTTTACTTTTATTAAAAAGAAAGTGGAGGGCTGGGGTTGTGGCTCAGTGGTAGAGCACTTGCCTAGCATGCGTGAGGCACTGGGTTCGATTCTCAGCACCAGATATGAATAAATGAATAAAATAAAAGTCCCATGAACAACAAAAAAAAAAAAAAAAAAAAAGGAAAAGAAAAAGAAAGAAAGTGGAGCCTTTCACGTCTATAATTCCAGCAACTTGTAAGGCTGAGACAGGAGGATCACAAGTTTTAAGCCAGCCTCAGCAATTTAGAGAGACCCTGTCTCAAAATTTAAAAAACAAAAGATGGGTAGGGGCTGGGAATATGGCTCAGTGGTAAAGTGTCCCTGAGTTAAACTTCTATTACCCCCCCCAAAAAAAGAAAAAGAAATGATCCTAGATTCTTTTTAAAATGTTGAATTTCTTTTTGACTTTTAAGTCTTTAATCTTACTGAAATTGATTTTTTAATAACATGTGAAGTAGAAACCCAAGTTTATTTTATTTTCCCATTTAGCTATCCAAATCACAGTAGTGTTTGTCAAGTAACTCCTTCTTTCCGCATGATTCTGAATGCCACTTCAGTCATTTATTGAGCATCTGTACATATGTTTGTTTTTCAGTCCCCAATTCTGTTTAAATTGATCTACTTACTATCGTACTGCTACACTGTTTTAACTGTTATACATTTACAATAAATCTTTACATAGGCTGGGCAGGGTGGCACAGGCCTGTAATCTGAGCAGCTAGGGAGGCTGAAGCAGGAGGATCACCAGTTCAAAGCAGCTTCAGCAAAAATGAGGTGCTAAGCAACTCAGTGAGACCCTGTCTCTAAATAAATACAAAATAGGGCTGGGGATGTGACTCTGTGGCCTAGTGCCCCAAATTCAATTCCTGGTATATGCCCCCCCCAATCTTTACATATCAGGTAGGGAAAGTTTCTACACCTCCTTCATTCCCTGAAAAGAAAATTTAAAAATTATTGGATCTTCTTCACTCTCTCATTATTCCATAGAAATTTAAAATAGGCCAGTTCCACAGAATACACTATTGGGATTTTGATTGGCTTTGCATTAAATTTATGTATTATTTTAGGAAGAAATGACATTGTCATATATTTAGTTATCATATACATAGATATGGTATGTATCTCAATTATCTATCCTTAATAAATAAAACTTTATAATGTTTCCATTAAAGCGTTTTTTGTATTTCTTTGCTCCTGTAATTGTTGCCTTTTAAAAATTACTTTTCCTAACTTGTGCTGGTGATGGGAAATGCAATTGTGAATGTCAATATTTTAAAAATTTAACTTTTGCCAAACCCTTTTATTAAAATCACCGTAATTTAAGTGTTAGATTATCTCGGATTTTCTAGGCAAACCATTTGGCATGCTCCTTAAAACAGTTATGTATTTATAATTAATATTTTAATTAATGCAAACAGCTCTTTAAAAAACAACATTTAATAAGGGTATGGTAACACTCTTCCTCACACCTTTTCCCTTTTCACACAGTTTCTAGCTTTCACCTCTCACAGGTAACCACTATTATTAATTTTCTTACGAATTTTCTTAGGCTTTGTGACTTATACAAGCAAATATGATTTAAATTCTTTTTACTCCCTTCTATTCCCAAATGTAGCAAACTACATACAGAGTTCGGGCTTGATTTTTCCCCTTTGTTATCGATGGAAAATGTTTTGGAAGTCTCTTTAATAGCAAGAAGGGAAGGGAGGGGCGGCGAAGAGGAGGGGAGCCAGCAAACGACTGAGTGGCTGTCGGGGAGGTGGCTAGAGAGGCCCGGAAGTGGCCTCTGCGCCCCGCCCTGCGGGTGGTTTGCTAGTTTCGGACACTTTTGTGAGTATGGGGTGAAAGGGAGGCGCCCATATGGCGCCCACTATCTTGTGTGGGTTTAGTTCACTCGTGACTGTCCTGCCAGTCCTGTCGTTCTTTTGTCCCCGGGTAGGAGCAGAAGAGCCCTTCCCTGGCAATGCCCTGCAGCCTCGTCTGCGGGGAGGGAGACCCTTGGGCAGGCCGTGGCGGGGGCGGGGAGGGCGCTCTTTGGCCCGAAGAAATGGTGTCGGGCATCCCTAAGCTGGGCGCATTGGGATGTCCTTGTCCAGCGCCGTTTCCTGGTGTCTGGGTCGGTGCCTCAGGGTGTCTGGAAATAGGCTTCTTGGGTCACATAGACAACACAAGCATTGAAAAACAGGAACCGTTAAATTTTTACTGGTCCTGGAGACAAGGTCAGTTCCATGGTCTTTAAATTATTCTGTCACTAAACGAGAGCCAGAACTTTGGAGTTGTATTGCTTGGTTGGATCCCACCCTTACCATTTATTAGCTGTGTGATTTTTGGGCCAGTCCTTAACCTCTCTGTACCTTATTTTACTGCTTTGTAAAATGGGGATTGATATCACCTAACTCACTGGGTCGATGTGAGGATTAAGTGATCTAAAGTGAGTAGGATGCTTTTAAAAGTAGCAGGTACCAGTAACCACAATGTAAAGATTTGCAGCTGTTATTACTGTTGTTATTTCTAATGACAACGGCATATTGTCTTCAGTAAGTAGTGTTAATGGCTGGCTTTTGTTACTGTTTTTTCTTTCTCTTTTGAATTTTAGTGTCATTCACAGTTCTCTTTGTAATGGATGATTTCTATATTGTAGGTGGGAAAAATAAGATACTCTGAAGATCTTATCCCAAAGCAAAAACTCAAAGTGGTTTGGTTTGTGTGTTGTGATGTCCCAGGGACAAGCTCTCTTATTTATTTTGCAAGGAAGAAAGGAAGTGGTGTGAGAGAAGGAAGTTTATTATACTTGAGGGGGTTGAAAAAAACTCCAGAAAGGAGGGGACATGTAAGTTGGACTTCTGGGCTTGAGTACTGTTTACTCTGCAGATACATGGCAGCATGTAGGAAAATACTGTATTAAGAGCGTAGTTAGAAGCTGGGCGCAGTGGTGCACGCCTGTAATCCCAGCACTTGGGAGACTGAGACAGGAGGATCGCGAGTTCAAAGCCAGCCTTAGCAACGGCGAGGCACTTAGCAACTCACTGAGACCCTGTCTCTAAATAAAATACAAAAAGGGCTGGGGATATGGCCCAGTGGTTGAACGCCCCTGTGTACCACACACACAAAAAAAGCGTAGTTAAGTTTGGTAGGGTAGCTGCTGAACTCTTGCAAATTCAGGTACTCTTTATGCCTTTTTGAAAAACAGATTCCTCTGTTGAATGCACATAGTCTGGAAGACCTGAGTGTCTGAACTCTACCTGAGCTCTCACTGGCCCCTTGGGCTGAGTGGTCTGAACAATGACACCTGCATGACTATACAAGATAGTCTCTTAGTACATTTATGGAGATAGAGGATCACCAGTTGGTTATGAAAAGAAACAGGTGCTTATCTGGAATTAAAGCATTGGTGATTTTTAGGCAGGAGAAGGCCTTGGTTAGGTATTTTAGAGAGGGCTATCTGGTGGAAGCCTGAAAGATGTAGAAAGCTGGGTGGGTTGAAAGTACTTAATTAGGCTAGAGACAAAAATGAGGGCCTGAGCCATGCTGATAGCAGGAAGGATAGAGAAAAGGAACAGATTGAGAGATATCCAGGGGTAGAATAGATTGGAGCAAGTCATCCTTGTAGCAACTAGAGGTAGTTAAATGAATCTAAAGAAGCGTAGTGGCTAGCTGCTGCTGTACTAGGGAATGTTATACTGGAGAAAGAATAGACAAGGCAGCAAGAAAATCAGCCTGGGTCAGGGCATACTGAATTGTATTTGTTTGCCAGATTCCAGGTAGAAGTGTCTGGGAGGCAGCTCAAGATAGAAATCAAGATTTGGGGGCGGGAGTAACTGGGGGATTAAACCTAAGTTATGTTTTAGTTAAGTGCTCTACCACTGAGGTAAACACCCAGCTCTTTTTAAAAAAATATATTTATTTTGAGACAAGGTCTCACTAAGTTGCCAAGACCGGCCTTAACAATCCTCCTGCCTTGGCCTCCTGAGTAGCTGGGATTATAGACATGTGCCACCACACCCTGTTTAGATCAAGACTCTTTAACTTAAAAATTAAATCAATAGCTTAAGAAATATGAGTTAAAATCCTGCAAGTGATTCAAGAATGTGGAAAAAGAAAAGAATGGGTCAAGAACAGAACACTCAAAGTACATTCAATTAAAAGGAGAAAAGCCATTGAATTATACCATTATCTGACATTAATATAGTACTCAACACACACTAGGCACTGTTCTAAGAACTTTGAATTATTCAAACACTTGATGTTCATAGAATTTTATCTGTCATCACTATATCTCACAAATGAAAGTGAAATACAGAAATGGGTAGTTCACTAAGATCGCCCAACTAGTAAGTAGTCAAATCAGGATTATGAACTCAGGAAATCTGGCTTGAGAGTATGCATCTAACCAGACCATGATAGAATGCTGGGAAGAGAGAGAAAGGCACAGAATTCAGGTCCCTGAATTCAGGGACAAGTGAGTTTCTGGAGGTAGACACCAGCATGGTTGACTGAGAAGAAGCGATGGAAAATGGGAACAGAAGGAAGCATCTCTGGTTACTTCTGCAGGAGGAATCTTGGTGGCCTTCTTCCTGGGTTGCTGTGTACAGTGTGTTGAAGGCTGAGTGGGAGGTGAGGACCAGAGTCCAAGTCTGGAAGACTTTCTTTTAAGAAGTTTGGCCTTGAAGGGGAGGAAAGAGTGGCAGATGGAAGTTATGGCAAGGATCAGCTGCAGCCACTGCTCTGTTCAGGGCAAAGGCTTGGGGTTCTTTGATATTTCTTAGAGAAACAGAAGGTCCTCCAGTGTAAAGTTCAAAGAAGTGTGGGGGAATTTTTTTTTCCCCACCAGGGATGAACCCAGGGGCACTTTACCACTGAACCACATTCCCACCCCTTTTTATATTTTATTTAGAAACAGGTTTCACTGATTTGCTTAGGGCATTGCTAAGTTGCTGAAGCTGGTTTTGAACTCGAGATCCTCCTGCCTCAGCCTTCTGAGCCACTGAGATTACAGGTGTGCACCACTGTGCCCCACAGTCTGGGGAAATTCAACTTTCAGCTGAATTTAAGTGTTATATTTTGCCAGTTGTTTGGACAAGCCCCACATCAGAGAGAAAAATTTAGTTCTATTTCTTTTGCTACAGAGCCTGCCATCTTTTCTTTCTCCTAAATGTGGTACCTTGACCACAGGGACCTAGTATTTATTTCCTATTGCTACATAACAATTTGCCAGACATTTATAACTTAAAACTTATTTAGAGGCCACTTAAAAGCTCATTGAGGTTGTTGGTATAATTAAGTTCCTTCTGATTAGTCTGGTAAATCTGAGAAGATATCTCATCATACTCAAAGTCCTGGGGATTAGAACAGCTAATCCTTAGGGTCATCCTAAAATTCAGTCAACCACAGACCTGGTTGCTAATTGGATCATTCTGAGCTAATCACTGAGAGAAGCTTCCTAGAGTCCAAGAAGTAGCCTGCTCTTCACTGAAAGTTGATTGCTGCAGCATCAGTTTATATCTGGGTTAGTGAGTGGCCCGGAGGGTGTCCAGATCTACTCCTAGGACATCCTTTGAGGATCTTAATGTGGGGTTCAGATTTGGAGTGGTTCAGAGGATGAAGCTGCAGCAGCACTTGAACCTGGGGGAGAAATCTCTGCAATTGCTCCTGGGCAACATCCCCGGGTACCTGAGGATGAGAGGAGGGCACTCTTAGCAAATTGAGTGATTAATAATGGTTTCCACCTTACAGGAATCTCCAAACGTACAGTTTGCAGCTACAGTAAGGCCCATACTGCCTTGGCTAAGAATGGCTAGAGAATCAAGGGAAAGCACAGCCTTGGATGCCCATTGTGCAGATGACCAGATGGGGCTTCTGGTCATAAAGGTGGAGGACGAAGAGGCCTCTGCCTTTGCAGAGGAAGCCAATTTGCCATGCAGCCCCAACCAGGGCAAGGAACACTGCCGCCAGCGCTTTCGTGCTTTCTGCTACCCAGAGGCAGCGGGCCCCAAAGAGGTGCTGAGCCAGCTCCGGGAGCTCTGCCGACAGTGGCTGAGGCCTGAGATGCACAGCAAAGAGCAGATCCTGGAGCTGCTGGTGCTGGAAGCAGTTCCTGACCATCCTGCCCAGGGAATTGCAGAACTGGGTGCGGGAGCAGCATCCGGAGAGTGGGGAGGAGGTGGTGGTGCTGTTGGAGTATTTGGAAAAGCAGCTGGATGAGCCCACACTGCAGGTAGAAAGAACAGGTTTAGTATCTGAGAGCTGTGGTCTGTGCCTTCCTCAAGATCAGAGTGAGGGGCATTCCTTTAAGATCAGGAGTTGTGTCACTTTTTATACTGTGAACTGGTTTAGCAATATTCTGGACCCTTCTCAGAATATTTTTAAATACAGAAAGGAAAATATAAAGGGTTACAAAAGAACTCAGTTGTATTGATAAACATTTAGCAAAGTGTTAAATTTGTGATGAAGCTGTATATATGCCTTTTTAAAAAAAATTAATACACTAAGTAATAAGACCTAAGGACAGGCTTGAAGATATTTCTGGTTGTATATGCTGGGGAAAATCTGCAATTTCTGTTGATGACAATCTTGCAACTACTTATACCACATTGGTTTGTTGCTTTCATTTATAATTAAAATAAATACTACATTTTTCTTAGAGAGATTAGTAAGAATAAGTATAGTTTTTTCCTGTCCAAATTCATGGACCACTTGGGATGGACTCCATAGACCTTTGGTTTTGAACCTCTGGTAGAAAATGGGTTCTTACCTCCATCTTCTAGCCTGTTTTATGAGGCTGTTTCATTTTTGCAATATCCAGTGTCCTTGTGCACATTCCCTCAGAGGACATGTGGCTAGAGCCTTTTAACCAGTGACTAGGAGACCAAAGTTTTTGTCTTGGATCTATTGCACTGAGCTCCTTAACAGAAAGTCATTTCAAGTCTCTTAACTTAATTATTTATAAAGGATGTGGGAGTTTCTGAGCTACACAAAGAAAGTAACTTAGAAACTATAATTTAAAAAAATTTTTTAGTAGTTGATGGACACAGTACCTTTTATTTATTTTTTATGTAGTGCTGAGGATCGAACCCAGTGCCTCCCACGTGGTAGGCAATCTCTCTAGCACTGAGCCATGACCCCAGCCCAGAAACTAGCCAGCCAGATCCTGTGTTGGTTGATGTCACATACTGTCATCTCATTTACTGGTTCCAAAAATTCTGCAAGCTAAAAATTATTATCCTCATTTTTAAGATGTTAGTTTTTTTTTTTTTTTGAGAATTTCTCACCAGTTTCCAAAGTGCTTTCATAAATCCACAAATGTATATAATGAGGGAACATAGAGTTAAGAACATGGCTCTGGTGCCATTCTGCCTGAGCTCCCATCTCAGTGCTTTATCTGTGTCAGTTTCCTCATAAGTAAAATGAGGATAATTATAGTATATCCCTTATAAGGTAGTTATTCATGTTATTTATAGTGCTTTTATAAACAGTGCCAGGCTTATAGAAAGTGCTGTAGAAGTATTTGATGAATAAGTGAAAATAAAAACAAATGAATGACTTCTAGGTCCCAGGTGGTGACCAGGGGCAAGAATTGCTCTATTGCAAGGTGGCACTGTTGACACCAGCCCTAGAGTCACAAAATAGCCGATTCCCACCAGTGAAGGCTCTGCTCAAGCGTGAATCTTTGCAATACCAGCCCTTACAAGACAGAGGTGAGTATTCTGGCATGTGTGAATTCTACAGATCTCATCCAGTTTCACTGAAGGTTCGCCTACAAGATCCATTTACATGTTCAATCCTACTTTGAGACTGAGACTAAAAGGGAAATTGCAAACACAACGGTGAAATCTTTCCAGGTCTCAACATCATAAGTAAGATGCTACTAAAATTTGGGTATGGAAAGAATTTGCTCTAAATACATTTAACATGTAATTACAGAGGCCTCCTATGTTGTAGCCAGTGTTGTTGGCACTGGGGATGCAGCCATCAGTGAGACAAACCTTGCGCCAATGCATTTTCCATTCTGTTGTAGAAAATGTCAAACATACAATTAATAAAACAATTTAAATAGTAGTAAGTCCTGTGAAGAAAATAAACAAAATCTACAGTGCCAGCCAAAATATCCCACAATTATAGGACTATTACAAATTAAAGGGTCTAAATTTATAAACACTGGGTCTGTTATTAAAAAAAAAAAAAAAAAAAAAAAACATGAAATTTACTTCATAGGAAACAAATGTATGCTCTCTGGTATTCTCTCATGTGCCCTGAACATGTGTGTAGGTTATTGTGACACACAACACTGGGACATACCAGCCAATGTGCAATCTTTATTTCTCAACAGAGGTTCTATCCTAAACCAACTGTTTTTCCCCCTTTTACTGTTTGCCTCCTATAAGGAAACCTGAAGTTCTTTTTCACATCTCTGTCTCTTGAATCTGAGTAAAACCAGACTCCCATTTCTGATTTTTTGGGTTCAGCCTTATCTGATTCCTCTTAGTTTTTCAAAACCAAAGCAGAATTCACTCTCATAGCTACTAATCAAAAATCCCATTGTTCTCCCCCTCCCTAACATTGAAGGATAAAAGGATCCTTCAATGGAAAGCTTTGTGTGTGTGTGTGGGGGGGGGGGTTGTTGTTCCTTTCATTCTACCATTCCTTACAAGGGTCCTGCATTTTTTTTTTTTTTTTTAAATATCTACAGAGCACACCAGATGTCTTTAGCCCTAGGATTGGAGCTGGTAGGGATCAGGAGGCACTTTGGAAAAGAATGTGCTGCGTATAAACTTGTTTGGCAGAAATTTATTAACCCAGGTTTTGAACTTGGATTCCACAAGGCAGGGAGGGAGTCTGAATGCCAAGGTAGATCTCATCCAGAGCTTCTTTTCTTCTTAGTTGCCCAGGGAGACAGTTGCAGAGAAGACACAGTGGTAGCTGCCAGGCTTACTTCAGAGTACCAGGTGAGCTGGAGCCCCTCATCCTCCCCCAATTCCTTTTACTATTGTTGTACTTCCTACAGCATTCCCTCCCTCCCTACCCCACTAATGCCCTGACCCTAGATGTTCCACCCAAATGCTAGGTGGGATATGAATTTTTTCATGAGTCCTGAGGTTGTTGTTTATCACTAACTTCATGTAGCTACACACTTAAGAAGTTTGTCCAGTTTTATTTAGTGACTTGGAGAGTTGTCTATGCTTACTAGATATTCCCTACTGTGTTTGGTCAATCACTTCTGTTGCTTTAGGGGATGCTGAAAACAGAAGATGTGGACCTGACTCTGTCCCCTGACTGGACACTGGATTCATCTAAGGTGAACCTTTACAGAGATGAAAGGCAAGAAAACTGTGGCAGCCTGGTATCCCTGGGTAAGACTGATGGGCACTAACTTCTCCCAAGGTTCCTTGGCATCCTTTGTTTATTAAAACCTATAACTCTTGTCAGGTTGGTAGAAGCTATTGATCCCATTATGTTTGGATTCAAAACCACCATTTTTGAAACCTGTTACTGACTCTTAACTCATTAATCATATATATATATATATATGTGTATATATATATATATATAATATATATATATAATATATATATTTTATATGATTTTTAAAAAAGTTTTAGTTGTAGGTGGACACAGTATCTTTATTTATTTATTTATTTATTTATTTATTTTTTTTGGTACCAGGGATTGAACTCAGGGGCACTCGACCACTGGGCCACATCCCCAGCCCTTTTTTGTATTTTATTAGAGACAGGGTCTCACTGAGTTGCTAAGTGCCTCGCCATTGCTGAGGCTGGCTTTGAACTCACAATCCTCCTGCCTCAGCCTCCCAAGTGCTGGGATTACAGGCATGCGCCACCGCGCCTGGCTCTCAGTATCTTTATTTTATTTGTTTATTTTTATGTGGTGCTGAGAATTGAACCCAGTACCTCATACATGCTAGGCAAGTGCTCTACCACTCAGCCACAACCTCAGCCCCTCATTAATTCTTTTTTTGCCTTCCTTACTGCCCTATCAGTGGTTTAGTTAAAATGAGTGGGATGAAGCAGATAGAATCTTTACTACAATTCTGGTTTATAGAAGATGCTCAACAAATGTTGGTTTCTGGGGCTGTGGTATAGCTCAGATATAGAATGTTTACCTAGCATACATGAGGTCATGGGTTTGATCCCCAGCAGTGGGTGGGGGAAAAAAAAAAAGTTGATTTCTTTTCCTTCCCTTCCTGTTCCTATCCCTAACTGAGGGGGAAAAGGCTGAGGAGCCTTTTCAGGAAATGGGCCATGGAGTCATAGAGCACGAGAGTTAGAAGCTACCTTAGACATTGACTTCAGATCCTGAAGGGTTACCTAACTTGTCAGAGGTCTATAGCTGATTGGCAGCACAGTGGGGGCTCCAACTTAAATATCCCAGTGCTGATGCCTGTTCTGTTTGGGAATCTTATGTCTACCTAGGGCACAGTACAAGATAACTGTACTTGTCTTTGGCCAGTGCCCAATTTACTGAATCTCCATTTTGGATATTTCAGCACTTCAGAAATCCTTTCATTTGCCCTGTTCATTGTCACCTTCCACTAAGCTTTATTTTTCTTTCTTTCTTTCTTTTTTATAATGTTTTTAGTTGTAGATGAACATAATACATTTATTTATTTATTTATTTATTTATTTTTCTGTGGTGCTGAGGATTGAACCCAATGCCTCACACACACTAGGCAAGTGATCTACCACTGAGCTACAACCCCAGCCCCATCCACTCAGCTTTTTCAATATGTAATTTTAGATGTATAGCCCTGGGCTAGGGATATTGCTCAGTTGGTAGAGTACCTGCCTCGCATGCACAAGGCCCTGGGTTCAATCCCCAGCACCACAAAAAAAATAAAAATAAAAAAGATGTATAGCCATTCTTACTGCTTAGAGATCATCCCTACCCCATGTATCCACAGCAGAGTCCTTGGTCCTCACCACTTTTCCTCCACTCATTTCATCACAGAGCTTTCTCATGGCACAGCACAATTGACAGTTGCTGGCCTTTGTTGTTTCAGCTGGTGAAATGCAGACTAAAGTCAGGGATTTGCCTCTAGCTGAGGAACATCCAGAACAAGATCCTGGGCAGATAACATGCCACCAGGGTGAAGATGTTGCCCAAATGCCTACATATGCAGAAGCTGGTGAACAGGAGGCCAGGTTACAAAGAAAGCAGAAAAAATGCCACAGGGAGTAGGCGGCACATTTGCCATGAATGTGGAAAAAGTTTTGCTCAGAGTTCAGGCCTGAGTAAGCACAGAAGAATCCACACTGGAGAGAAACCCTATGAATGTGAGGAGTGTGGCAAAGCCTTCATTGGAAGCTCTGCCCTTGTCATTCATCAGAGAGTTCACACTGGTGAGAAGCCATATGAGTGTGAAAAAATGTGGCAAGGCCTTTAGTCACAGCTCAGACCTTATCAAACACCAGAGAACTCACACTGGGGAGAAGCCCTATGAGTGTGATAACTGTGGGAAAACCTTCAGCCAGAGCTGCAGCCTCCTTGAACATCACAGAATTCACACCGGGGAGAAGCCATACCAGTGCAACATGTGTGGCAAGGCCTTTAGGCGGAGTTCGCATCTCCTGAGACATCAGAGGATCCACACTGGGGAAAGAAATATTCAGGAACCTGACTGGGAAGGTCAGGGTAGGATGGAAAGCCAGTGGGAAAATGTTGGAACTCCTGAGTCTTATAAGTGTAATGAATGTGAAAGAAGTTTTACTCAGAATACAGGCCTTATTGAACATCAAAAAATTCATACTGGGGAGAAACCCTATCAGTGTAATGCATGTGGAAAAGGCTTCACCCGAACTTCATACCTTGTTCAACACCAGAGAAGCCATGTAGGGAAAAAAATTCTGTCTTAGTGACTGGTGCCGTACATACCAAAGTTGGAGCTCATTTGTCATTGAACTGAAGCCAGCCTGAAGCCCTTACTGGCTATGGAAGTTTGGAGCCGGGGTTTTATTTACAAGTATATTATCAAGTGTTAGAAAATATAATCTGAGCTGGGCGAGGTGGCACACTCCTGTAATCCCAGCACTTGGGAGGCTGAGGCAGGAGGATCGCAAGTTCAAAGCCAGCCTAAGCAATGGCGAGGCACTTAGCAACTCAGTGAGACCCTGTCTCTAATAACATACAAAAAAACAAGGGCTGGGGATTTGGCCCAGTGGTCCAATGCCCCTGAGTTCAATCCCTGGTACCAAAAAAAAAAAAAAAAAAAAAAAAAAAACACAAAGAAAGAAAGAAAATATAATCTGGCTGAGATACATTATCTTCTACATTCTAAAAAGGTGATTGGAACAAAATTTATTTATAGGAAGTGGTGGGAGAGTTGTTTAGAATTAAATTGATTCACCCATGGGAATTAGATTGATTTCCGGACTGGTTAATTTCTCTCAGCCAGCACTTTATGATGTCCATTGGGCGGATGATTGTGATCTGGGGGCTTGCTGCCCTGACCAATTCATTTTTACTATAATGAATCTTTGATGCTTGGTCAGATTCATGAGATCTTATATCCTCTTCTGTGCCTTGTACACAGGTGCTAATAAACATTTTTTAAATGTACCAGTGAGATTACCTACGTAGCTCTGAAACTCTGATATTGTCTAGATTTCTATAGAGCTTCACACTAAGGCCGTTTGTGATTGTATCTAAAGAATTGGTTCTGAATCACTCTAGTATATTTTCTGCCAAGTACATAGAAGTAGCAGAGCAGGGGTAAAGGTGGGGTTACTGTGATAGAATTTACATTTCTTTACCTAAGAATTCTGGTGAGAATGCCTTAAATGGCTTATTGTTGAATCATTGTGAATATTTGCCATCCATGGAATTTTATTCTTTATTTTTCCTGTGATGTTAATTTTGCTACTCTTGAGGGAGGAAACTTTCCTGTTCAGGTAGTGTGAAACTCTAGTTATAAAGTCAAATAAAATGATAAATGTTTTTTTTTTTTCTTTTCAGTACTGGGAATTGAACTCGGGGGCACTCGACCACTGAGCCACAGCCCCACCCTTTTTTTGTATTTTACTTAGAGACAGGGTCTCACTCAGTTGCTTAGCACCTCACCTTTGCTGGCCGGCTTTGAACTTGTGATCCTTCTGCTTCAGCCTCCTGAGCTGCTGGGATTACAGGTGTGCACTACCATGTTCAGCTTAAAATGATAAACTTTTTAAGGCTTTGCTTCTTAGATCTTGGTTATTACTTATGTTGGGCCTAAACTAAGAGCCCCTCAAAGCTATAGATTGATACTATACTGCCTCCTCTCCCTTCCAACCCATACTGTATAGTAAACTGCAGAAAATTTATCTCTCCTGAGGCATTTACCCCAGGTCAGTGGATTTGCACCAGATATTTAAAACAGGTATCACTTATGGTTTCAGAACTCCAATATCAGTGTGCAACAGTCTTGGTCTTTTATATATTATTCTTATATATTGATTCCCAACTGTATGGTAACAACTCCTTAATTATTTATGATGAGAACTTTAACCATAAGTTATCTACATGATCAGGCTGCCTGCTTTTTCCTTAAATACATCTTATAGAACATTCCTTTTTTTTTTTCTCACAATGGTCAAGGTTCAGTATTGTGAATTTAAGTGAGGAAACTTATTTTTTTAGTCAACACTATATAAGTAGTATTTATCAGGTATATTTTAAATGGAGTTGTTTCTACAAAAGTATTTCCAGATGACTAGAGTCTTGCAAGTATTTTTGCTAGTGCATCATTTATTATAGAAATATGCATTCTTTATTGCATCTATTCACATTTCTCACTTGGATTCTGGCACCAACAATCTCCATGTCAGTCTAAAATTCTGGAATTCTTCAGATACAGCAAGATTTTCTAATCATCTTTTGCAATTAAGGTTTGGGCATTGTGATACATTCATTAGGAATTGAGTCATCATCCAAAATCCTTTGCAGATCCATCCAGGTCCCTGTTTTTATGCCAGTTTCTAAGACTTGGTACTTCAGGGTTTTCAGGGATCTAACAGACACAAATATAATACGACCTAATATAAATGATTTGTATTACAGTAATAAAACATATTAACTTTGTTTGATTGACCTTTTTGGGTGGAGGGGAGTGTGGTACTGGAGATTGAACCCAGGACCTTACATATGGTAGGCAGACACTCAGTGAGCTATATCCCCAGCCCAATGAGTGACTTATTAAATCAGTAAAAATGCATTGTAAGAGTTGGGTGTGGTGTTGCAAGCATGTAATCCCAGTAGCTCATGATTCTGAGGCAGAAGGATCACAAGTTCAAGGCCAGCATGGGCACTTTAGCAAGACCTGTCTCAAAAAATGAAAAGGGCTAGAGATGTAGCTCAGTGATAAAGTGCCCTTGGGTCCCAGTATCTGGGGGATAAAAAGAATAAAATGCATTGCATGATTTCCAAACTTCCTAGATATATATTAGGATCTGCAGAGAAATAGAATACATGTATATGTGTGTCTAATTGTGTATGTTTATTGTAACAAATTGGAGACCCAGGTGAATAAGCCAGTGGTGTGAATTCTAGTGTGAAAGCTAAGGCTGAATGCTGAAAAGGACCAATGTCCCAGGATATAATAAGAGCTCTTTCCTAGCATACTCAAAACCCTGGTTTCAATCCCCAGTGCCTCAGGAAAAAATAAATAAAAACTAAGATAACTTTTCAACATGTTCCCCACTTTTGATTTCTAGTTCTTTCATTTGGCAGTCCTGGGAAAGGATGTTTGACAGCCTCAGGATAGAGAAGGCTGGTATGGGGCTGAGAGACAAATGACTGACTCATCATTATCCATTATCCAGAGTATCCTCAGCATCTAGCAGAATCCTGTTGAATGAATGATTCTAAAAATTGGCTAATTCTATTTGTTCTTTTGTATTAACATAAAATTCCCTGGCATTTATGCTAAAGACCAAAGTGTTCACATTCCTATTTCCAGAAATAAAAAATTTCCATATTTCCTAAGCAAGTTATGTGTTTTACAACCATTCATTCAATAAACCTGTTAGGTCAGCTGCTGAAGAATCAAAGATGAACAAGCAGTCTCTTCCCTTAAAGAGCATGAAAACTTTAATTTTCCTAACCTAAGTACTTTTTCCATGACTGTCCTCATTTTATTGTCAACTTGTTATGGTTTGGATATGAGGTGTCCCCCAAAAGCTCAGGTATAAGACAATGCAAGAAGGTTCAGAGGAGAATGTTTG
Organism: Tamias sibiricus; assembly: GCA_025594165.1. NCBI lineage: Eukaryota > Metazoa > Chordata > Mammalia > Rodentia > Sciuridae > Tamias > Tamias sibiricus. The sequence continues at coordinate 3,341,369 of CM046666.1, forward strand.
GGTTGTAGGAGTCTTAACCCAATCAGTGATTTAATCCCCTGATAGGGATTAACTGAGGGGTAACTGAAGTGGTACGGTGTGGCTGGAGGAGGTGGGAATTGGGGCATGGCTTTGGTGTATATATTTGTATCTGGCAAGTGGAGTCTCTCTGCTTCTTGATCACTATGTGAGCTGCTTCCCTCTGACACACCCTTCCACCATGATGTTCAGCCTCACCTCAGGCCCCATGGAATTGAGCCAGCCTTCTATGGACTAAGACCGCTAAAATCGTGAGCCCTCTAATAAACTTTTCCTCCTCTACAGTTGTGCTGGTCGGGTCATTTACTTACAGCAGCAAAAAAGCTGACTAAAACAACTTCATAATTTTTTCTTCAGGGTAATGTCTGCACCATGGCTCTCTGGCAATTTACATGTGCCACATAGACCAGGATTTAATACCAGCTGATATAAACCTTGTAATACATCCAGAGCACACAGCTGATTTTGTTTGTTTGTTTTTTGCAGTATTGGGGATTGAGCCCAGGGGCACTTCCCAACCCTTTTTATTTTTTATTTTGAGACGGGTTCTTGCTAAGTTGATGGGGCCAGCTTTAAACTTGCAATCTTTTGCCTCAGTCTTTCAAGTTGCGGGGATTACAAATGCACCAGGTAACTTGGTTTTGTGAAGAAGCTGCTACAGGACCATTTCCTACTTAGCTCCCTATCATGGAGGCTGTTATGAGATAGTTTCCTTTGATGAGGAATGAGGCTTTCTACCTCTCCCGATTAAAGGTATAACTACAAACCATAAAACTGCTTACCTACAACATGACAGCCCCTTGGCAAGAATGTTCTAATGACTGTGTGATACAGTCATATGGCCTCTTTTGGTTCCTTCCTGCAGGAAAAGAGACACAAGGAGCTTGCACATTTTTATACTCTTGCTTTCACTCTACAAAAGTTTTAAAAAAAAACAGAACTTCAGAAAATACTTCTTTTCTGACCAAATTATGTCAGCCTTTCCCTGAAAAATCTGATGCCAGACAATTGGGTTGGTAAATGCCTGTCAGAACAAAAGCAGTTGCAGTCATATGGGACAGAATATGTAAGACTTCCTAGGGCCTGGTAAGATATGTTCTTACCTAAGTGGGGGTGGGGAGAGGAATAAGGGTCTCTCCACTGTTGTACCTATATTACATTTGCTAGGTTACAGGATATGAATAGATTCCCCAGGATCCAATAGAATATGTTACTTGTTGAATGTTTGATTAAGTTATTGAAGGTAGGATTAGCTGGAAAGGCAAGGGACAGTTGCTCAATGTCTGTGTTATTAAAAGTTTGTTGAGGCCAGGCATGGTGGTGCATGCCTGTAATCCCAGCAACTCAGGAGGCTGAGGCAGGAGGATTGCAAATTCAAAGCCAGCTTCAACAATTTAGTGAGACCCTAAGCAACTTAGTGAGACCCTGTCTCAAAAAAATAAAAATGAAAAGTGACTGAGGGGTTGGGATTGTGGCTCAGTAGCCGAGTGCTTGCCTTGCATGTATGAGGCACTGGGTTCGATCTTTAGCACCACATAAAAATTAATAAAGGTATTGTGTCCATCTACAACTAAAAAAACTATTTAAAAGGGACTGAGGATGTGGCTCAGTGGTTAAGTGCCCTTGGGTTCAATCCCTGGTACCAAAACAAAAAACAAAAAAGTTTTTTGAGGTTAAGTGGATGACTACTTGGGGCGGGGGAGTGCAAATCTGTGCTTGCTTGTGTGGAATCCATCCTTCCATGACCCTGATCTCTCCCTGCACTATATTGCAACCTCAGTCATTTTTAAGGAAAAAAGTCTATATGATGCTCCAGCCTACTGCAGGATGGACTCCTCCAACACACTCCATCACTTCATGAGTTGCCAGACACACATACACAACCTGATTTCCTGACGGGTGCTATGTTAACCTTTTAAGTGCTGGCATTAAATTTTATGTTTTTGTAACAACAAAAGTACAAATTCAGCCAATAAGAATTTGGGGGAGGGGTATAACTAAGATTAAAAGGTTAAGGAACCTTGTGAGGGAGGGAGCATGGGAGGTAAAATGGGGCATGAATGATCCAGTGAATGACATAGGTGGCTGCCCATTACTGGATACACTTAAGTTGGAAAATGTTCATTCATAACCTTCGCTTATTTCTAACTGGACTGTTTGTTGTTTAGCAGTTGAGATTTGGTGAGTTCTTTTTTATATGCTAGACATACTTCTTCTGTCAGATATATGGCCTGCAAATATTTTTCCCTATTGGCAGATTGTCATTTTATTCTCTTAACAGGGTCCTTCACAGAGCAAATGTTTTAAATATTGAAAAACCAAATTATTAAATTTTCCTTTAGTGAAATATCTTTTGATGTCAATTATAAGGATCTTTGCCTTAGGTGCCAGCATTTTTTTTCTTCCTAAAGTTCTAGGTTTTCTATTTTAGCTCATGACCAATTTTGACTTTTATTTTTCCATTTTTGTTCTGTGGGATGTTTTGTTTGGTTGTTTTTGTTATTTGTTTTTATTTCTGGCTTATGGATGTCCAGTACCATTTTTTGAAAAGGCTATCTATCCTCCACTGAATTTCTCCATTGAATTGTTTCTGCACCTTTGTTAAGGATCAGTTGGGCCAGGCATGTGTGGTGCCTGCCTGTAATCCCAGCAACTCAGGAGGCTGAGGCAAGAGAAGACAAGTTAGAGCCAGCTTGAGGATGGTCTTGGGGATCTTTGACACAATATTTTAGGGAAAAACACATAAGGGTGAATGGGGGTTGATTTTTATTTTTAATCCATGGGGGAAAAAAGTCATAATTTTACTGAGAACTGGCCATGGGACTTTTCTCCTTATTAGACTGCTGGTCTCAGTCAGCCTTTCCCTTTTCACTTTCTTAGGTCTAGCCCTCAATTTTTCTGTTTCTCAAAATTATCTTTTCTTTCCCTTTGAAGCCCTTATTATATAGGTTATACTGAGAGTGTGTCAGTTTGAGTACTCAGGAATTTGGGTTTTGGGGTTGGGAGTCCGTGGCCAGCACTTGGAGAGGATTTATCTTGGAAAAGATTAATGTTTCCTAGAGACTATCATTCTATGTTAGATGAAACACTTTCTCCCCACCAGTGGCCAGCATCTGAAAAGGATTTATCTTGAAAGAGATGAAAGCCATCAATGTATGCTTTTCTTTTTCACTCCCTTTTCCCAGGCCACACTATCTTGGGGTTTTTCATTTTCCATATTTAACATCATCTACTTCCTAAGTAAGTGACATTTATCTGGCTTTTGTTTCACTCTATGTATTTCTGACTAGCTGCATAACTTAGGCAGGTAAAAAAACACACTACTTAAGGTGATATGTTCTTTGTAGTTCACTTTGTTTCCAAGTCCAATTGTTCTGGTTATAATAACTGGATTATCCAGATAAAGTTATTGGATCTCTCAAAGCTTCAGTTTACTTATCATATCAATTATAACTGCTTGATTTTAGAAGAAATAACCTAAAGCAATTAGCATAGGAATTGGCAAATAATAAATAATACTTAGTCTAGGTTACTATAGCCCTCCTCTTTTGATTCTTTCAATATTGAGTACCTAGTATGTCCTAGGGATCTGGAACATGGCCATTGCCCCCAAAGAACTTACAGTAACCCAACATCGAGGCTTCTTCGTTTCTCTACCGGGGATTGAACCCAGAGGTGCTTTACCACTAAGTTATATTCCCAATCCCTTTTTATTTTTCATTTTGACTCAGGGTGTGGCTAAGTTGCTTCATATCTCAGGTCTCACTAAGTTGCTGAGGTTGGTCACTACACCTAGTATCCAGGTTTATTTCTTAGGCATTATTACCAAAGGTTTTGTTGTTGTTGTCTTAGAAACAGATGATCATCAATACCTATTAGAGGGTTACTTTACTACAAACACAAATATATGATTTAAAGCAGATTAAATTGTCAATATCTACTATAGTTGAACGTATGCATGACCCAGCAATTCCATACCTGGTGGGTAAGCATCAGAATGTCCCATCAACAGCAGTAATGGATTTGCTTTATCACTGTCCTTGAGGAATGTCCCAGAGTAGGGGTGTAGGGCTGCACCCATCCACTTTTACACGTTGTGGCATGCCATGAAAAGTCATCTGTAAATCAGGCCCAAGTTGTTGTTTTTGTTTTCATCAACAATTAGTCATAAAACTTCCTGAGTCCACAGGTTCAGGAAGATCAACAGGAAGTAATATACTTAGAGTAGAAGGGCATGGACATTTGGGCCATTACCTCGTGCAATTTATTTTGTGTCTTAAGGGTCTACTCATGCTTGATTTTTACCCCCCAGGGAAAGGGGTTTGGTACAGGGATTGAATCCAGGGACAGTCTACATTCCCAGACCTTTTAATTTTGAGACAGGGCCTTTTAAGTTATTGAGGCTGGGCTCAAACTTGATGCTTCTGCCTCAGCCACCTGGGATTATAGGCATGCACTACCACACCCATCTTCACACCTTGTTTTTAGTCAGCTTTTTCACCATTGTGACTAAAGGACTGGACCAGAACAATGGTAGAGGGTGGGTTTGATTCATTTGGCCTTCTGGTGAACATATAAATGGTCACTGCTGAAGTTGGGTGCTGTTAGATGTCTAATTAGGTAAGGAAAGCAGATGAACAGGCAGGTATTAACAAGTATTCTCTATATGCCAGGCATTGTGTGTGTTAGTTGTATTTATTTATAAGTTTTGGGATTGTAATCTGTTTACAAATGAGGAATTGAAGCTCAAACTAGTTCAGTGACATACTTAGGTTAGAAAAGAATAAATTATTGATATGTGCAGCATGAATGAATCTCAAAATAACCAAGATAAACTAAAGAAGCAGATCCCCAAACCTCCAAAAAGAGAACATACTATTGAGTCCATTCATAGAAAGTGAAAACTAAATTTTTAGCAATGGAAGGGGAGCAAAGGTTGCGTGGAGATGGGAAACAGCAGGTAAGGTTGGGAGGAATTATCAAAGGAATGTGGGGAAAGATTTTTTTGGGTGGAGATACATCCACTATATTAACTGTGGTAACTGTTTTACAGTTGTACACTTTGAAACTTATCAAACTGTATATTTGTTCAGTTCACTATGTATCAATTTGCCTTGGTAAAGCTGTTTAAAAGTCACACATAGGCTAGAGTGAAGCCCATGGAAGAGTACTTGCCTAGCATTTGCAAGGCTCTGGGGTTGATCCCCAGAACTGCAAAATAAATAAATATATAAACAATAAAATAAAAATAAGCCATACCAATTACACTGCAAATTCAGGCAAATTAACTTGAAAATCTGAGTGCAATGGGTAATTTCCTAGGCAAAGATTAACAAAATAGACCCCCTTCCCTACATACACACTACAAATACACAGCCCAACTAGACCATTGTCTTAGGGGAAAAAAACAAACAGAATAAATCACCAAGCACAAAAAAGAACCTGGTCCAGAGGGTTTTCCATAAGAATTCATCTTTCAAAGACTAGATAGTGGGCTGGGGTTGTGGCTCAGCGGCAGAGCGCTCGCCTCGCACGTGCGCGGCCCGGGTTCGATCCTCAGCACCACGTAAACATAAATGCATTGCATTGTGTACAACTAAAGTAAATAAATAAATATTTTTAAAAAAAGACTAGCTAGTTTCAATCCTTCATAAATTGTTCTAGAGCATTTAAAATGAACAAAAACTTAGTTCTTTTCATGATGCAAGTAACAGAATGAAAGCTAAATCTGAAAGTATTAAAAAAGAAAATTATGGACCAATTTCACATGAATATTGAAGAAAATGTACTATATGTTCACAAGTTAACCCATTAACACATTAAGAATTTATTTCAGAAATGCAAGATTCTTTCTTTCTTTTTTTGTGGTGCTGGGGATTGAACCCAGGCCCTTGTGCATGTGAAGCAAGTACTCTACCTACTGAGCTATATCCCCAGCCCGCAAGGTTTATTTCAATATTAGTAAATCCTTTTATATATAAAGTTAAAGAGGAAAATGTGATTTCCATATTAAAGACTAGAAAAGCTTTTAACAGAATGCAGGTCATTTTGCAAAATAGTGACTAACCAAAGCAAAACATTTAGAGATATGCAAGCAGATACAAACCCAGGATTCTAGAATTATCACTGCAAAATTTTGAAATACATGGTTTCTGTATTTAGTGATCTATAAAACCATGTGCACTTCATGCTGCATAAGTGGGAAGAAATTAGGCTATACTGCTAATTGGCTGAAGGACAGCTTCTGAGGATTCTTTCAGTCTGTAGGTTTTAGAACTGAAAAGGATAATAAGCAAGTTACTTAAAGTATAATCCCTTATAATGTTATATTTTGTTATTAAGGGAAAATACCTATCATCTGTCAGTAGGCTATTGTCAAGAAACCTTTTCTTTTTTTTTTTTTTTAAGTACTAGGAATTAAACCCAGGGCCTCATGCATGCTAGGAAAGTACTCTTATCACTGAACTCTATTCCCAGCACTTTCTGTTTTTTATTTTGAGATAGTTTTGCTCCATTGCCCAGGCTGGTCTCAAATTTGTGATCTTCCTGCCTCAGCATTCTAAGTAGCTGGGATTAAAGGCGTGAGCCACCATAACCAGCTCTATTTATATATTGAAGGAAAAAAAAGTACTTTCTGAAGGATACCTGCATGGCCTTCTGTTGGAGAACATGAGGCAGTCCCAAATTTATGAAAGGGTCCAGTAATTCAATAATGTGGTTTCTTTTACTGAAAGGTCATAAATGTGACTTTTAAAAATGTCTCAGGATACCTATATAAACCTGTTTAGCTCATAAAGAAAATATGTATTCACAGTCAATAGTAGACAAAAATACTATTGTCTCTATTTGTTGAATGAATTAAAGATAGAGCAGGAATGGGGAAATAACATGCCCTCCAACAGATAAATCATCCAGGAGGCAGACTGTAGGTCCAGGGGTACAGATATAAAGCTTATTTCAAAAGTCCTGGTTGTTTACGTATATAGATACCTCTGGGAAAAGAGAAAAAGAATTTCTGACCTCATTTTTTTTAAAATCTGAGACATAATTTAATGACTTTACTGGCTAAAATGAGCAATTTAGACTACCATTCCCCAAATTATGTGCCATTTATATTAATTAACTTTCCAGTGTTGTGAAGACACTGTTACTGAAGTTGATTTCTTCCCATACAACTGTTTACAGTCTTCCCATTTGTAAAAGTCTAATATGAATTTGTTTCCCAAAGTCCAAACTCTGTCTGAAGACTTTTCCATACTCAACACACTGGCAGGATTTCTCCATACTGTAAATTCTCCAATGTTGAAGAAAGCAGATGATTCCATATTCATGTTTGTAAAACCTCTTTTCTGTGTAGACTCCTTGGTGCAGTGAGTCCTGACTTTGGGTGGAGGTCTTCTTACATTCTTCACATAAGGTTCTCTAAGGTTTCCTTACTGAATTAAAGGCTGCCTCAACAGTTATCACATTGATACATGTGGCTTCTTTGACATCAAATAAGGCCACTATGGCTGAAAGCTTTCCCACAGTCCTTATTTGATAATATTATTTTCCTTGTGTTGGATCTCCTGATAAGAAAGGAAGGACCCACTATGGACAAAAGCCTTTTAAAACTCATTGATTTCAAAGACATTCTCTCTACTGTGGAATCCCTGGTGCTGAGTAATGACTCACCAATAACTAAAGCTTTTACTACTTATTACACTGATGTTGAGGTACAGAAACTTGGGGCCAAGTCCTTATTTTCATTCTCAGTTACACCATCTTAAAAAAAATAAACAATTCAAATGTTTTTGTCTCTTCTGAGATAATGAGACGATCAGGAACAGTGATAAAAATAAAATTCTAAAGTACATACCTATTCTAAGTTTCTGAATTGGTATCTCAATTTTGTGACATGCCCAAGAAGTTATGTAAAGGACCAATTTGAGTAAGAGAAGACAGGCAGACAGAAACTAGAAGAGCATGGAAATTTTTTTCACAAAATGTGAAAAAGAATCAGGAAGGTATAATCAAAAAACGTAAGTGATCACTCTGAATCCAGAGCTAAGAAACAAGGAATATTATGAAACCAAGATAAAGTTTAATATGCTAAGGATAGTTATAAGGACTATTTATACCTACTGACTGATATTATCTAGTCCACTACTATAGACCTATGATGATATACTCAGTAAGTATTTAAATGGATTAATAAACATTGGAATATGATAAAAGTTCACTTGAGACAAAAAACAGTTTTGAAATACATACTACTATTGTGACATGGGGAAATCAAGTAAGCTAGAAAGTATAGAGGAGGAAAATAATTTTTCCAGATAATATCCAATTCTAAAACATAACAAACGAACAGTTTAAAACTAAAGAAGTTGAATGGGTCAAAAAAAAAAAAACAATGTCTACCCTTCAAACTCACAAACATGGCTGAGTTTCTACTTAAAGAATCAAGTAGATAATAATAAGATGGGTAGTTGTAAGTTTTTTTGCTTTATTGTTTTTTGGCTTTGGTACCAGGGAACCCAGCAGGGACACTTGACCACTGAGCCACATCCCCACCCCTTTTTATTTTTTATTTTGAGACACGATCTTTTTGTGTTGCTTAGGGCCTTGCTAAATTGTTCAGGCTGGCTATAAATTTGCAAGCCTCCTGCCTCAGCCTCCTGAGTTGCTAGGATTATAGGCATGCACCACAATGCCCAAAGGTAAAGTCTTAAGGAACAGGATGTTACTCAAAATTTGGAATAGCTTCTGTGAGGTTTCCATTATCTGGCTTTCTGTCCATAGAACCTTTCTCAACCACTTTCTATATCAAAAGGCAATAAAGCTGAGAGATAAACAAACACAGGGTCTTAGTTTGGACATAAAACCTTTGATTCCAAAGTACTATCTCTTCCAAAATGTATCTTTTTCTATTCTTTAGCCTGGAACTTATTGGCAATGAAATGAAAATGGTCTTAGAAAACTGAGGTGTTTTTTTTAAAACTATTATGTAAGAACGCTAAACAAAAACTCAACATAGAAAAAAAAGGTTCAGGGGGCTGGGGTTGTGGCTCAGCGGCAGAGCGCTCGCCTTGCACGTGCGTGGCCCGGGTTCGATCCTCAGCACCACGTAAACATAACATAAATGCATTGCATTGTGTACAACTAAAGTAAACAAATAAATATTAAAAAAAAAAAAGAAAAAAGGTTCAAAAAATTTTTTTTAAATGAAGAAAAATTTCCATGAATACCAGGGGGAATTAAAGCCCATGAGGGGATGCTGGTAAAATCCCAAAGTTCAGTTTTGTTGCTTTCTGTGCTATTCCCAAAGCCTTTCACTAGTAAAGCCATAAATGAGCCTCCCAACCCTTCCCACCTGTGGCTTGTCCTTCTTCACTTTTTCCAGCATAACTGATGCCTCCTCCCCATATTCTGAATATTATACTACCTAGGTCTGTAGTTCCCCAGGCAGGGGTCAGGACTTGTTCCAGTACCTGTTCATTAGTATGTATTTTCCCTGTATCCTCTGTCCTTTGAGGTCCATATATTTATCTTCTGGTAGTAACAACTTTAAAGTTTGAAGAAATATCTGTGATTTTGCCAGCCTGCTTCTTGGTCCTGAGAACAGTCCTCTTCCTCTACCATCAGTCATTATTAGAGATCTTTCCTACAAGAGGATTGCCATTCTGGAATGAGAGAGCTGAGGAGAAGATTCACTGCAGCTTGTGGTTGACACTGATTTTTCAGAAGTATTTCCTTGTAGCTACTCTTCTTCCTGAGACGTTTAAAAAAAAAAAAAAAGTTAAAAGGCACTCTAAATTTTGTTTAGCTTTTACCCAATAACTCACTCACCTGGACAATGCACTTTGGATGGTACTTTGGGTCAAAAACCTAAATAAGGAGAGAGTATGTGGGAGTGACTTTGCAAATTATTAGCTAACCCATTTGCTAGTCTTTTACTCCTTTTGTTAAATTTTCTTTTTAATTTTTGTGCTTATAGATGGACAGAATGCCTTTATTTATTTTTATGTGGTGCTAAGGATCGAACCCAGTGCCTCACACATGCCAGGCAAGCACTAGGCCACTGAGCTGCAGTCCCAGCCCATGTCTTTTACTTCTTAAATGTTTATGGCTTGAGACAAAAACTAGGCTCCTTCCCTCTTAGGAAGGGGAATTTCATAAAAATGGTAGAGAAAAGAACATAAGAAAAAAGATAACAGCAGCAAGAATTTATTTAAACTATGCTATGAGGGCGTAGCTCCGTGGTAAAGCACTTGCCTAGCTAGCATGCACAAGGCCTTTGTGTTTGATCCCCAGCACTGCAAAACAAAGTGTACTACGAATTTAGTCATTCAAGTAGATACTGTTATATTCCACTAACAGATGAATGACACACACACCCTGGCAGATTAAATAATTTGCTCAAAGCGCCACAACCATTAATTGCATTCTTTGTACTCAAGGGTCAACTGATCTACTATTGGGAGACTCATGAATCACATCAATTCCCTCCAATGAACCCTCCTTTCCTTGTACCAAACCAAGAAGACACGCATTCCTCTTTTTCTCAACAGCCCCCATATCCTGAGACCTCAAAATTTGGAAGCCATCCTTAGCCCTCCCTAGCAGCTCTCAACGATCAGGACTAATCTCACGGGAGTCCTTGAAGGGCTGGATCGGACACCGAGTTTGAATGCGAGATCCACCCTCGAACTTAAGACCACCGCAGCCCCCACCGGTTCACTAAAGGTCAGAGGGGACAGTCGTTCTAGGTCTTACTGCTATAGCGAACCATGACAGCATTCGGGCTCGTCTAGGATCCTGGAGGTTTTCTCGTCTCTGTGGTTGCCCCGGTAACCGCAGGGGCCTCTGTAATTCAGCCCCGCCGAGGTTGGGTCTTCCGGCTAGAAAACGTAACAAGAACTCCAGAAACGAATGGCGGCGGGAACCACAGGCTACTCGCTATCTCTGATAACTAATCAGGCAGAGATAAAAGACAAAGAAGTCTCTGTGTTCTGGCTTTGGTGCTATTTTGTCCCCTGCTGTTCAGCAGTTCCCAAGGCAAGAAAGTAAAATTGAAGTAGGTGAGAGCTTTCCTCCTAGGGCTAGGCGGACTAAGTGGCAGTCTTGGGCAGTCTTGCAGCATGGTTACAGGTCACTTTTTACATGGGTATAGGGCATCTAGAGCCAGCAAATTCGAAAGAGAGCGCAGTAATAAAATAGCAAATAGTTATAATTAATTTAATGAGTACCAAGCACCTTATATTTAACTCATCTACACAATTACCCAATTAGGCAGATACTTTTATTGCCATCCTTTCATCTCTGAGGTAATTGTGAGGCACAACAGGTTAAACTGCTTGTCCAAAGCCACTGTTAAGCATCGAATCCTGGAGATATCTTCTAGAACTCATGCTCTTAAATTCAGCTTTAGGAATATGTAGGAAAATTGGCTACAAGCTGTGGAGTCTGTAAACTGCCTCACCCCTGTTCCTACTCCCCAGTGAAGTAGGTAGAACAAAGGCACTAGATCAAAAAAAGTAAGGTATGCACGCCAAGCTTGAAAATGATGAAGATTTCATTTTAAATCAGAGGTTACAAATGTCCTCCACTTAGGAGTCCTCCTTGGGGACACCCGGAGGCAGGCCCTTTGGCCTCAGGAAGATAATTGGCAAGAGCAAACAGACATTTGCTAGAGATAAGGAACTGTCTTGACTGATGGGTTTCAGACGCATAAAGTTTTTTTCTAATATGCATGGACAGAGTCAACCAAATCAAAGAAAAACTGCAGGCTCTTAATGATCATCTTAACAATGTGAGATACAGAGATAACCAACTGAGTTTAAAACACTTATCATGGTTTGCTTTATAAAAATCAAATTATATACATAAAATCAAATTATATACATAAAATCAAATTATATCTAACATATCAAATAAAAGCTATTGATGTAATCATACATATATTCTTTTGATAAATATGTGACATGCAGAAATACTACATATGTACAAGAAATTACAAAAACCCCTTACCAATTATACCCAGAAACATGGAAGGAGAGAGGATCCAAAGAAATCCTAACAAACAGATGTTGGAAGGCCTGTGAAATGAGAACTCTTCTGTGAGAAAGGATGAAAGTAGGGAAGAGATTCAACTAAAGGCTGTCAAATGATTTTCCTTAGGATGAACAGACACTTGTTGCTCAAATAAAGTATGGCCTTGTGGAGTCAGGAGGGGCACGATTTGAACCATAAAAAAGGCAGATCTTAAGCAAACAAAAGAACTATTTTGTGTACTATATAACTGTCTTTTATTTCTAAATCCATGAAGTGCCTTCAAATATCAAATCACTTTTTTAAAACCCTCAAAGATAGGCCCATTAACAGATTACTAACAAATCTAAATCTTTATGATTTGTATTAAAGAGGACAACCAAATGTCCCTTATTCTGTTAGAAAAATGCAGAAATTTAATTATGGTTCTAAGTTAGGAGAAGTTGATCCAAAAACTGAGGCTGATGTTTACAATGCCCAAATTTCATCCAAAATTTGTATTCAGAGAAGTGGTGACATTATAACCTGAGGTGTTTACATTCCAGACTTTGGGGTTTCCAAAGTACTTTTCAGAATAATGATAGGTGTTGAAAAGTTTCTACAGGTATTACTCAAGACACTGAATACCACAGCAACAGGTGGTTTGTTCAACTGGAAAAAAAAATTGTCTCAGAGGTTTAAAGTGCGGGCTCCAGCTGGGTGCAGTTTCACACACCTGTAATCTCAGTGATTCAGGAGGCTGAAGCAGGAGGGATCACAAATTCAAGGCCAGACTCAACAATTTAGCAAAACCTTGAGCAAATTAGCAAGACCCTGTCTCAAAATTTAAAATAAAAAGGACTGGAATGTAGTTCAGAACTAAAGCCCCCCTGGGTTTAATCTCCAGTATGAGGGGGGAAAAAAGTGTGGGCTCTGGAACAGGGCTGCTTATATTTGAATCTTGGTCCCATCATTTACTGAACAACTTTAATTCATTGAGTTCATTTTCATTTCCCATATGAAAATGAGATGTTAATAAAGCATTTAGTAACACCTGGCCATTAGTAAGCAGTTCATAGATGTTATGCTTTGTTGTTAATAAATCCTTTTCTCAATTCCAGAAGATAGCCAATAATTACAACTTTGTTTTCCCAAAATAATGCTATAAGTCAATAACCTACTGCTATTAACAAAAGAGGCAACTTCTAAACTGAGAACGGGAGTGTAGAACTTTTTTAAGTTCTTGTATCCCATAATGCTCTCTACCTGTCCTCACCATACAGTTGAGACTTCTCAATTCAGAGTACTGCTCAATCCCATTATGCTTCATGAGCTTTATCTCATATTTCAAATTCCAGAAACCTCTTTATGAAATTATTTTTGGGGGAGCATCCTTCTTCCCATTTCAATCCCTTCCCAGTACCCTAATTGTTAGGTTACTATGTCATCCACAGTCCACTTTTTTTTTAATATTTATTTTTTAGTTATAGGTGGACACAATATCTTTATTTATGTGGTGCTGAGGATCGAACCTAGTGCCTCACACATGCTAGGCAAGCGCTCTACCTCTGAGCCACAACCCCAGCCCCCACAGTCCATTTTTAACTTACTTCACTTTTCATTGCTTTGGAAACCTGGCTTTCCTGACTTCTCCAGGTGCTTTCTACCTTTAACACCAGATTTTTTGTCTACTTCGAATCAATTACGAAAGAAAGTCAGTCAATCTTATGCTTATTATAAACCACTGATTTCATGATTCATCATTTAAGTTTTATACCAGTTACTTCTACCTGGTTGTGCTACTATTAACTGCCATTACTTCTAACATTGGACCTGTTTCATTTCCATTCTTCCTTTCCTTCCAGCCTCCTGGTATTGTTGATGGTCTCATAATCTATATAGATAAGATGCTTCAAAGATCCTTGATTTCCTAGATCCTGTCATTGTCACAACACATCTATCTTATATCCAGTAAAATTTATTCTTTTTTGGCGGGGGTTGAGGGGTACCAGGGATTGAACTCAGGGGCACTCAACCACTAAGCCACATCCCCAGCCTTATTTTGTATTTTATTTAGAGACAGGGTCCCACTGAATTGCTTAGCATCTCACTTTTGATAAGGCTAGCTTTGAACTCACGATCCTCCTGCCTCGGCCTCCCCAGCCACTGGGATTACAGATGTGCACCACTGCGCCCAGCCATAAAGATGTATTCTTGATCATCACAAGGCATTCTCTGCTCACTGCATTACCCAATGGAACATTCCATTTCCACATCTAACATGTGGCATGTCTTCCATTTGGCTCTCAGGGCCTTCCATGTCACCAATTTAGCTCCAAATAGTAATTAATAATTCCATACATTATCCTGGATAACTAGTTTTATCCCTTTTGATGCCTACCTGAAAATTTCATGCCCTTTCACCTTTTTTGGGGTACTCTGATTGCACAAGAAACAACCAGAACAAAAACCCCACATTCATTAAAATCAAGTTATGAACAGTACCTTTCTGTATAATAGGTATGTTCCACTATTCTGGGTTTTTTATGGTCCCTTTATTATTAGGCGTTTAAGAGCTCTATCAAGTAGTATGCAGAAGAGCAAATGGAGGAACTTTTGTGTGTAGACAGTATGTGTTAAGCAGAAAATGAACTGGAAGATTCCCAAAGCAAGTTTAAAATAACATTTATGTTTCAGTGAACAGTCAGTTTAAAAGAGGCTATGAAGTTACCGTGAAGAGTAATTTCAGTCTAGATATCAAATCTGTGAAATCAGATTAGATGAGGAATATGGATAACATAATCATGGTAAGGAGGATATTTTCATAAAGGTCCTTATCAATAAGTAAAGACCCCCTCTAACAAGAAGAGTGGCATCAGAGTGAGAAATAGGAGGCAGGGTAAGCTTAGGTAGGGAATAAGCTTCACAAACTTATAGCTACACAATTCCCTGGCTCCATCTGGGATCCTTGTTTGTTTCCTGGAAGAGAAAAACAAGTTTCTAATCTTGGTTGCTTCTGCCTTACATGTGCAGTTCTAATGCTGATGTTATGAGAAAGCCTAAATAAGCTGTCTTCAACTTACAAATGAGTTGTTTTTCAACAGTTCATCTGCTTTTCTGTTGTGAGCTGAAGAATGTTTTTCAGAAATAGTCACATAAATTCCAAACGCAAAAGCCAATTTAACATATAATATGCCTAAATTATAGTACTAATAATCATTATCACTTATTGTTGGGCCTCAAGAAGGGATAAAAACCAAAAAATCATAACCAGTTCTCAAGAATTCATAACATAATGATACTGACAGAACTGAGAAACAAAGAAAAATTTAAAAGTAAAAAAGAATACCAGTACACCTCTGTAAATAATAAAACACAAACAAGGCTTTGGGAGCCTTAGAATGTAGGTCTCTTTTTCGGAAACATTTACATTCAAAGGGATGGAAAAGCCATCTTGAAACTACTTTGGGGGCATGACAGTAGTCTAACTCCCTGTTCATTCTAAAAAGCTGGTGGCACATGTCCCCTGTAGGAATTTCCTTATGCTAAAAATCAGTGACCCTTTAGAGGACTATATTCAGGTTTTCTCACTTCATAGGCAACCATGAAGATAGTAATGATTTAAGGCAAACTTTCCCAATTTAGGATATGTCAGGTGACTGTGGAGCTATAAAATGAAGATACGCAATTCCCATCCTAGACTTAATGAAGTACAATATCTGTGAGTAGGACTCATGCATTTCATTATTTTTTAAAGTAGTGTTTATTCTTGTATTTTGAGATGAGGTCTTGCTATATTGCTCAGACCAGTGTCTAACTCCTGAGCTTAAGTGATTCTCCTACCTCAGCCTTCCTAGTAGTTAGGACTATATGCATATGCCACACCATGCCCACTTAAAACTTCAGAGCCATGATTTTTTCCCCCAATGCTAGGGATCAAACCCATGGCCTCACTCATGCTAAGCAAGCATCTAACAGTAAGCCCCAGGCATTTAAAATAAACTTCACAAGTGATTCTGATGTTAATCAAAGTTAGCGATTCACTAGTAATAATGGACAAGACTAGCAGTTAGAAAGCTGTACTTAAGTTGCTGCTCTTTTCTTTTGTGTGATATTACTACGTCACCATTTCTATGTGGAAGAGCATACTCATTTTTAAAATGAAGACTAATTTTGATTTAAAGAGGTGCTTATGGAATTAAATTGAGAAAAGCGCTGTGTCAAAGCACAGAGCTATTTTATGAAATTATTGGTACTTTAGCCCTGCCAGTCTATTCCCAAATTGTTTCCAATTTAATGCCATCAACTGCCTAATCCGAATGAACTCTCTTAGACTATCTAGTCTCATCACTGATACTTCCAAACCACATGCACATTTACCTCTGCTTTTATCTGTTTTACCTAAATGTTTTCTCCCTTTTGCCTTCCAAATCTGCCCACTAAACCCTCATTTTCCATAAATTCTTTCTTGAGTACCCTAGGCAGAAGTAATCTGTCCTTCAGAATTTAGAGCACTTACCAAGTGCCACTTTAACTCTAAACCATGTTGAGCATGAATTCTATGACTGTGTAGTCTCATTTAATTCAATATGTGGGTTTTACATATCCCAAACTGTGTTGTAAACTTTCAGAAAAAAGGAATCTGCTGTTGTGCTTCTTGTTCTCCATAGTACCTGATATAAAAGGCAGCACACAGTGGGTTCTCATTAAATTTCTGAGCTTTTCTTATACCAACAGTAATTGAAGTTTTGCCCCAATCATTACAACGCTGGTATTTCTCACCAGCCTGCACTTTGTGAGATGGCTTCCCTGCAGTCATCACACAGAAACAGATCTTCCTCCTTTGTGGATAGTCTGATGTTGTGAAAGAGCTGAGTTCTGACTGAATGGTTCCCCACACTCTTTACATTTACACAGACCACCTCTATTATGTATTCTCTGGTGTTTACTAAGATCTGACCTCTGTCTGAAGGCTTTGCCACACTCATCACATTGGTAGGGTTTCTCCCCAGTGTGGATTCTCTGATGCTGAATGAGGCTGGTGATTCCTCGGAAGGTATTCCCACACTCATCACATTTATAGGGCCTCTCTCCGGTGTGGATTCTCTGATGTTCCGTGAGGACTGATTTTTGAGTAAAAGCCTTCCCACACTTATCACATTTATAGGGTCTCTCTCCAGTGTGAATTCGCTGATGCTCTATAAGACTTGTCCTTTGAATAAAGGCTTTTTCACATACATCACACTTGTATGGCTTCTCCCCAGTGTGGATTCTCTGATGTTGAATAAGGCCACTCTGACTGAAGGATTTCCCACATTCTTTGCACTGATAGCATTTTTCTTTGTGGTGGATCTCCTGATGAGAAACAAGAGATGAGTTATAAACAAAAGCTTTTCCGCACTCATTGCACTCATAAGGCTTTGCACCAGTGTGGACTCCTTGATGCTGAATGAGTATGGAACGTCGACTAAAACTTTTATTACACTGAGGACACTGATAAGGTTTGTCTCTCTCGTGTGACTCTTAAGATGGTGAAAGAGGCCTGCTTTCTGGCTAAAAGCTTTGCCACATTCATTACAGTGGTAGTGTTTCTCTCCAGAGTGAAGTCTCTGATGTTGATTAAGAGCTGACCACCGTCCAAAGGCCCTGCCACACTCATTACACTTATATGGTTTCTCTCCAGTGTGTATTATTTTGTGTCGAATAAGTACAGTTCTCCCACGAAAAGATTTTCCACATTCCTCACATTTGTAGGGCCTGTCATCAGTATGAATCCTCTTATGTTCTATGAGGCGTGATTGCTGATTAAAAGTTTTTCCACAGTCATCACATTCATAAGATTTTTCTCCCTGACAGATTCTCTTTTCAGCATGGTCTGAGTTCTCTGTCAAACTCACTCCATTTTCATCTTTATCTTCCCTGGAGCATCCAGAAGACTCTTCTGGTTCTTGAGTTTCTCCACACTGAGCAGACTGGTTTATATCATTTTTAAATCTGCTAGACACATTCCCACATGGTTTCATTCCTTCAGAAACCTCTTGTTTTGGAGTTAAATTCCTGTACTCATTTTCAGTCTTAACATCTGAAACTACAAAAGGATAATAAATAGTAATATTGATAGAAATAGTGAGTAAATAGTAATAGTAATAGTAAACAGTAACTTCATTAGACAACATTAAATTATTCATATGCAAAACACATAAGAACCTAGAGTTTGTACATGATATAAATGGCATTAGAATATGGAAAGGGGGTGGGGGTAGCTCACTGGTGGAGCACTTGCCTAGCATACGTAAGGCCCTGAGTTCAATCCCTAGTACCACACACACACACACACACACACACACACACACACACGCAGAACATAGAAAGGGCCAAATATATAAAGCACTCCACAAATTTTTATGAAAGAAATCAATAATTCATTAGAAAACAAGGCAAAGGAAAAATTGATGGTTTCCAAGAAAAAAAATACAGTAACTCATAAACATAGGAAAAGATGCTCTACTTCATCATCAAAGAAACGCAAATTTAATATTGACATATAATTTTTCACCTATCAGATTTGCCTAATCAGTTTGGTATAATACTGTGCTCACAACGTGGAAATCACATATAGCCAGGAGCATAAGTTGATACAAGCCTTTTAGGATGGTAATTTCATAATATCCATCAAAATTACAACAGTTACAATTTTGGGGGAGGGTTGGGAGTACCCAGGATTGAACTCTGGGGCACTTGACCACTGAGACATCCCCATCTCTATTTTTTATTTAGAGACAGGGTCTCACAGAGTTGCTTAGCACCCTCAATTTTGCTGAGGCTGGCTTTGAACATGTGATCCTCCTACCTCAGACTCCCAAAATGATGATCCTCCTATCTCAGACTCCCAAAACGCAGGGATTACAGGCATGGGCCACCACACTGGTGACAGTTATAATTTCTTTTTAAGTTGTAGATGGACACTGTATCTTTATTTTATTTATTTATTTATTTATTTATTTTTATGTGGTGCTAAGGATGAAACCCAGTGCCTCACCCATGCCAGGCAAATGCTCTACCACTGAGCTACAACCCCAGGCCTACAATTACAATTTTTCACATGCTATTTCCATATAATAGGAATTAATATTGCAGATATACACATTTATTGCAGCACTATTTGTTATAGTGAAACACTGGACACAAATGTCTCTAGTAGGAGACTAGCTAACTTGTTTTTTCCTTATAATAAAAAAAAAACAATTTTTTTTTAATGCAGGAGTCTAACATCTTAGTGATAAAGAGAGGAAAAAAATATTTGTTTCAATATGAAAAACGTATAATATAAACAAGAAACTAATAATAGCGACAACTTATTTCAGAGTTGGAAGAGGAGACTAGATGACCGGGGAACTGAACAGCAGTGAATAATTTTTTAAAACTCTTTTTGTAAGCTATGTGAATTTTTACCTTCTTAAAAAATTAAGTGAAAAAGAAAAAATACAAAGAAAGAAGAAATAAAGATGGTAGAGGATTTTTCATCCATTTACCAACCTTTACCATTTTGTCACATTTGCTTTATTATTCCTTCACTTAATAGGTACACATTTTTTTCTTGAATCATCTGAGAATTAGTTGTAGACATCATGCAGCAAAGGCTTATCTACTAAAGAAGGAAGGATATAGTCCAAGTGGAAGAGAGTGGTATTGTTTAGTCGAACAAAGGCTAGAAAGAGCAGAGAAGTCAACATAAAGGAACATAACTATCAGAAAGTCTAAGTGATCTCAAATAAAATACAGTTGGAATTTAGAAAAGAGAATTGAAGAATGAGAAACCTGGTTGAGAGCCTATTCATGAGCATCAGATTCTTGGAGTGATTTTTTTTTTAATATTTATTTATTTGCTTTAGTTATACACAATGCAATGCATTTATGTTTACGTGGTGCTGAGGATCGAACCCGGGCCGTGCACGTGCTAGGTGAGTGCTCTACCGCTGAGCCACAACCCCAGCCCATCTTGGAGGGATTTTCTGAACAGAAACAGTATTAAATACAAAAGAGCCCTAATATCCTGTGTTAACCCTCTTTTCCCTTTCTTCTCAAAATGAGTGTTCCTTTATTACCTTGCTCCTCTTGAGCTTCAAGTTCTGGAGATTCACACTGGGCTTTCATAGACTGGAGGAACACATTGGGCTCTTGTCCTGTTCCTGCAACCTGAGGAAATGAGATATAGATAAATGCAGAAAACAAAATAGCATACTATTCTTAGCAGTGGCACCCAGCTTGCTGAAAACTGAAATGAAATGACCTTCTTCCCTGATAGCAGCCTGCCATAATCATATCCATTCTTCAATGCCAATGTAAATACCACCTCCTCTTCAGAACCTTCTTTTCCAGGCTAGAATAATTTCCCCTACTATTAATTGCTAAAGATTGTTGGTTGTATCACTATTACTGCTTTTTCTTGTGCTCAAAAGACAAAGGAGAGAAGAAAGAGGCAGCAAAAGAGGGAAAAAAGACAGAACTTAGGAGAAAATAAAATGAAACATAAAGGAAAGGAAAAATAAAGGGAGTACTGTGGAGAAATGATAAAAAAGAAAGGCGGGCTGGGGTTGTGGCTCAGCCGTAGAGCGCTCGCCTAGCACGTGCGCGGCCCGGGTTCGATCCTCAGCACCACGTAAACATAAATGCTTTGCATTGTGTACAACTAAAGCAAATAAATAAATATTTTAAAAAAAAAAAAAAAAAAAAAAAAGAAAGGCAGTGCCAGGTACAGTGGTAGGAGCCTGTATTCCAAACTATTTGAGAGGCTAAGGTCGGAGGATCACTTGGAGGCCAGCCTGGATAATATAGCAAAACCCTCACCAAATAAATAAATAAATAAATAAGAAAGAAAAAAGAAAAGGAGGAGAGAAAAGGGGAGGAAGAAAAAGGAGAAGAAAAAAGGGATAAAAGAATGTGGGTGAAGGAAGGAGAAAAGAAAGGAATCTCTTTCATATTAATTATAGAAGCTATTCCCAGTGGTATTTGTCCTTTTGAGGTTCCTTTCCATTTCTCTCAAGGAAGATTACCTTATTTTTTATTTATCCAAGATCACAAGTATCTCAAAATCATCTATCTTTCATATCTGTTGCAGTACCACCACCACTCTAATGCTGGGAATTAAATCCAGGGGCTTTTGCGTTTTAGGCAGGCATTCTACCACTGAACTACACCCCCGCACTATCCTTTACATGTTTATCTCTACCCTCATACTTCTTTTTCTCTTCTATTTTGAGAAAAATGTCTTCTGTTTTCAACACGTCTCTACTTTTGCTCTTTCTGCTTCCCTCTAAACTTTGTTCCCTCAATTAACACTATTTTAGCAGTTTCAGCCACTCTGTGGCTCCCATTTCTCCAGGGTCCCAATACCCTCTTGAATTTCAAAATAATAGTTTTCCCTAGCATGGTACTATGAAAAGCAGGGATTTGCAATCAGTATTCTGTTTCTTAGTTTATTAGGTCTGTGATCTTGGCCTAGTTATTTACTTTCTCTGAGACTATACACCACCATGTATATAAAGCACTTAGTACAGGAACTTAGCATTAACACATGCCATCAAATTACTGCCCCATTCCTTTCAATGCTTAAATTGCATTAAAAAATCACTTATACTGCTTCTATTTCCCTGCCCCAGTTTCATTTTGTAACTTGTCTTCAGGATAGGAGCCAGAGTTAGCAGAATGCTATCTCAGATGTACAGCAAAAGATATTTTGATACTTCAAATTTTGAGAAAAGGAAGTGGGGGAAGGCCAATATGGTGAACTGTGCCTTCTATCCCTGGGTCTCTGGCTAGGTACTACATTAGCTGCCCCAGGCATGCTTTCAGAGTTTTGTGTTTGTTTGCTTTTTGTAGTACTAGGGATTGAACCCAGGAGTGCTCTACCTCTGAGCTACATCCCCAACCTTTTTATTTTTTATTTTAAGTTTTTGGTGCTAGGGACTGAATGCAGAAGTGCTTTACCACTGAGCTACATCGATAGTCCTCTTTATTTTTTATTTTGAGGCAGGGTCTCACTAAATTGCTGAAGCTGGCCTTGAACTTGTGATCCTTCTTTGTCAGTTTTCCAAGGCACCACCATACCTGGCTCTATCTCATGTCTTTGTATACCACCCACATTTTGAGAAATTCCAATTGTATTTCTAGCACAGACCTTTGCACTGAATTCCAACTTGTTATATTCAATTGCTTGCTCAACGTTTCCACTTGAATTTTTTTAATAGGAATCTCAAAATTAACATGTCCAAAAACTAACTCTGGATTTGTCCTTTAACTTCAAATCTACTCTCTCCCAGACTTCATGGTCTCTGTTCATCTCTGTATTCTTCCTTTTCAGATAAACAACAACAGTATCTCTGGCATAATTCTTAACTTACTCTTACATTCCAAATCCTATAGTAAAACAAATTCTGTCAAGTTCTAACTTTAAAAAAAAAATCCAATCACATCTTATCACTTCCACTGCTACTATCCTAGTCCATTTCACCAATATTTCTTGCCTAGATTATGGCTAGACCTTTATCTTCCTAAAATGGTTTCCATAATTCTACCTTTGACCTCCCCACCCCCACTGCCAGAGTGATTATTTTAAAATTTATGTCAAATTCTCTTTCTTCTGCTCAAAACCCTCTAACGAATAAAATCCAAAGTCTTTATAATGGTCTACAGTAAGTCACTATATGATATAATTTTCCTTCTATTTTTTTCATCTATCCCTTAGCAAGCCTATCTCTACCATGACAAGCATACCTTAAGACTTATCCACATAGCCAGGTGTGGTGGTGCACACCTGTTATCCCTGCAACTCAGGAGGCTGAAGCAGGAGGATCATAAGTTCAAGGACAGCCTAAGCAACTTAGTAAAACCCTGTCTCAAAATAAAAAATAAGGAGTGGGGACTTAGCTCAGTGTTAAGTTTCCCTGGGTCAATCCCCAATACTTAAAAAAAAAAAAAAAAAAAAAAAAAAGACATATCCATGTACTCTTTCCTCTGCCTGAATGCTCTAAATATCTGCT
The DNA here is from genome assembly GCA_025594165.1 of Tamias sibiricus. NCBI lineage: Eukaryota > Metazoa > Chordata > Mammalia > Rodentia > Sciuridae > Tamias > Tamias sibiricus. The sequence goes on from CM046666.1 coordinate 3,364,438, forward strand.
ATAAAATGTCCACTTACAGCCGGGCGTGGTGGCGCACGCCTGTAATCCCAGCACTTTGGGAGGCTGAGACAGGAGGATCGCGAGTTCAAAGCCAGCCTCAGCAATGGCAAGGCACTTAGCAACTCAGTGAGATCCTGTCTCTAAATAAAATACAAAAAAGGGCTGGGGATGTGGCCCAGTGGTTAAGTGCTGCTGAGTTCAATCCCCAGTACCACAAAAAAAAAAAAAAAAAAAAAAAAAAAAATGTCCACTTACCTGAAAACCTTTCCTAACCCACTTATTGAAAATAGAAATCCTCATTTCCTTCACTATTCCTTTTCTCTGCTTTATTTTTGTTGTTTTTAAAAGAATTTATCACCACCTAACATTTGTTAATTTTTTATTATATTTCCTTTCCGAAAGCAGCAATCTTCTCTGTGCTTTGTTCACTGCTATATTCCCAATGTCTAAAACAGTACATACTACAAAAAGATATTTAGTAAATACGTGCTGAATGATCCCTTTTAGTCTTTTAACTTTCAGAATGTCTTCATCAAATTACTTTTTCAAACTTCAAATCCCTAGTGCTGAGCCTAGAACAGGCTACTCAGTAAAGAGTTGTCCATTGTTTCTTCCTTCTTTATAAATCTTATCTGTCATCATTTCCACTAAATTCTTACATAAGACATACCTCATCCTTTCCAGTCACACTTTCATGACCCTATTTCAAATTTATCTCTTTCTGCAACATATTCCTTTCTTCTCTACTTTGTATCCTAATGCTAAGTTACACTTGTTTTATTATCTATTTCATAATCTTTATTCTAAAGTTTCATAATCTTTGCTCTAGTGACATATGGGTCTGATAATCCATTCTTGTCTGAGGTTCTCCTATGTGTTAAGATGCTCCACATCATTCCCTGCTCCCTACCTATTGTGTGCCAACCACAGGTAAGCCCAGTTACTTAGGAGGCTGAGGCAGGAGGGTTGCAATTTCAAGGCCAGCCTCAGGAACTTAGTGACAAGTTATAACAACCAAAACTTTCCTAAGACATTGCCTCTGGGGCATAAAACTACCACTCATTGAGAATCACAGTCTTATATCACCATTAAAAGAAAACAAAAACCACTCTGGAGACTGAGGCAGGAAGAGTGCAAGTTCAAGGCCTGTCTCAGCAACTTAGTGAGAACTTATCTCAAAACAAATAGGATCTAAATAATTTGGTTCTCTTTTACCTTTTTTTTTTTTTTTTTTTTTTTAGTCAATAAAGCTCACCTAGACTCAAGGAGAAAAGGTTTAGAGCCTAGCCTCTGTCCTACAGAAGAAAATCTAAATCCAGAGACAGATATTCTATATCTTTGACTATCTCGACTCTTTCACTCACAACTCACCTTTCCAACATAATTGGGCTTTCTACTACTCAAAGAAACATGGATCTCTCACCCTGCCCCTCTCTCCTATTTTTTTTTTTTTTTTTGGTCCTGGGGATTGAACTCAAGGGCACTCATCCCCAGCCCTTTTTTGTATTTTTTTAGAGACAGGGTCTCACTGAGTTGCTAAGTGCCTCGCCTTAGCAACTTGCTAAGGCTGGCTGAGGCTGGCTTTGAACTCCTGATCCTCCTTCCTCAGCCCCACCAAGTACTGGGATTACAGGCATGCACCACTGTACCCAGCTTCTCCTAATTTTTTATTGTGTTCCTATATCTCATTCGTCAAGGATGGTGATTTTTATTTCTCCATCTTTTCATCTTATAATGGAGAATCAGGGCAGTGGCTATATATATAAATATATATATGTATATATATATTTATATATATATGTATATATATATATACATATATATATGTTTTTATTTATTTATTTATTTATTTGGTACCAGGGACTCGAACTCAGGGGCACTCGACCACTGGGCCACATCCCCAGCCCTTTTTTTGTATTTTATTAGAGACAGGGTCTCACTGAGTTGCTAAGTGCCTCGCCATTGCTGAGGCTGGCTTTGAACTCGCGATCCTCCTGCCTCAGCCTCCCAGGTGCTAGGATTACAGGCGTGCGCCACCACGCCCAGCAGGGCAGTGGCTATATTTACAAAACCATATGACATTTTCTTTATCATTACAGGTTTTGTTTTTAATTATTCAATTATATTAATTGTACAAATCAATGGCTTCACTATGATATTTCCACACATACATATATCATGCTTAAACCACATTTCTTATTTATTTTATACGGAACACTTCTTTCAAGAGGCTGCTTTCTACCTTGCTACCATCAGCTCCCTAACAGCTTCTCCCTCTACTCTTCTTTAATACTTTCTATGTACTAGAAGTCTTGTTTCTAAGTTGAGAATTGTGTTCCTCAAATAGAATTTTTTAGTTTAGTACAGAACACAGAAATACACAAATACTTTGCAGAAAAGGTATAAATAAAATAGGATGACATTAACTAATTTTCCATGAAACTCATGTCCAGATGCACCAAAGTGTCAAGATGCTTTGTGAAACAATGCCACACTTCACTTTGGTCTAGAATACACTTTTTTTTTTTTTTTTTTTTTTTTTTGTACTGGGGATTGAACCCAGAGGTGCTATACCATGCGTGAGTTACATCCCCAGAACTTTTAATTTTTTATTTCAAGACAGTGTCTTGCTATGTTGCTCAGTTTGGCTTGAACCTGTCATCCTCTTGCCTCAGCCTCCAAAGTTAGCTGGGCTTACAGGTATCTGCCTGCAACCAGTACAATTTATCTTTTCTCAAACAGAAATCACATCTTTTTCTTACCTGATATCCTGGCTCATCTAGCTCTTTCTCTAAATCTTCCAGCACAGTCACCACCTCATCTCCACTCTCTGGATGCTGCTCCTGCACCCAGGCTTGAAGTTCCTCAGGTAGGATGGTCAGGAACTGCTCCAGCACCAGCAGCTCCAGGATCTGTTCTTTGGTATGAGTCTCTGGCCTCAGCCACTGATGGCAAAGCTCCCGGAGACGGCTCAAAGCTTCCCGAGGTCCAGATGTTTCCTGGTAGCAGAACTGCCTGAAGTATTGTCGAAAGACCTCTCTGCTATGAATGTTGTTCTTTTGAAGGCTCCCATCCTGTCTGGAGGTACATTTATTCTCTTCCTCCTCCTGGTCCTCTATCTTTATTTCCAGAAATTCGTCCTGGTCCTTGTGGGCCTGGATATTCCAAGTAGATGACATCATAACTGTGCAAAAGCTCTATTAGTAAGATCTCTCCTGGAAATGTCCTTCCTGAATGGACCTGAAGAATAAGCCATCACTATTAACACAACTTACACCACACAAAAACTGCAGACTCTAAAAATTTAAGTACGATCCATGAAAGCCTGCTTCCAGGTTAATTTACTTATACTCAGGGAAATACATGTGCTTGAATAGAAAATCCTTAGGAATAGACTAAATTAAAGCCTAAGGGAAACTTGCCAAGTTGTTTCAGTACTTTTAAGAAAGAAAAAGACTTATAGAAAACATTTTTTGAAATGTTTTAACAATTAAGTGGAATAAAACTAATATTTAAAAAAGCAGATTTTTTAAAAAGTTGGGATATTTATTTATTTATTTAGCTGCAGCAGGGATTGAACCCAGGGTCACCTTACCAATGAGCTACAACCCCAGGCCGCCCCCATAGCTGCCTTTTTTGAGACAGGGTCTCTTTAAATTACCCAGCCAGGCCACAGACTTGGGATCCTCCCGCCTCAGTGGCTGGAATTACAGGTATACGCCACCACGCCCGACTTGATTAGTTGCTTTTATAGGATTTTTAAATGTCTGATGGAAACCATGAAATCACAAAAGCAGCGCATTCGCAGGATTTTATTTCTTCTGGGACTTATTCACTCTGCACTTCATTCTTCATTTACTAAGTGAAAAGGCAGGAGAGATTAAAGCTTTCTTCTACCCTCGATTTCTGTATTCTAAAGAAAGGAAAACCCAGAAAAGTGTTCTACGCCGCGGACCACCGTCTGTAACCCAGGAGTGTCCAGAAATGTCGTGAAGCTCCGGACCCGAGGATACACTGCCTGAGGCCTTAACACAAACTCAGAAGGTAGGAGACGTACAGCCCGGCTCACCGAAGAGGCCTGGGACACCTCCTTCCTCCCCGGCTCAGATCTACAGTCCGAGGGGCGGAGGATCGGCCCCGAGGTATAGAGGGCTCACCACCGGGCCGCCGGGGCGAGGAGGATCCGCCGACCCGCACTAGCTTGAGCCCGGCTTGAGCCGCCCACGCTCCGGAAACGCAACACTCCCCCCACCCCTCCCGTTACTTCGGGAGCAAACGTTTGCTCACCCCCGGCCCCAGGGGGCCAGCAGAGGACTCCTTCCCCGGGAGGGAAGAGCTGAGTACTCCACACTCTCCGAGACCCAGAGCCCACCAATGGCAACTTTCAAAGGCCGCTGCGTAGGGCAGGTGGGCTAGCTCGCCTGTGCAGGGCGCACTTCCCCGGCAGCTCTAGGAAGGGGCGGGAGGGGCTTTCGCTCTATGGTTTCATCGCGTGCGTGCTCCGGAGCCCCGGCTGGGTGTTCTCAGGATCTTGGGGAAACGGAATTGATTTTTCTCCTTCCTTGTCTTTACCCGACCAGTGTCCCACTTCCCCCAACCGTAGTGCTGACCCACGCCTGCAGAGCCGATCTGATGATAGGGATGTCTTCTCATTCTCCACTTTCAAGTTTATTTCGGGTTCTGCATCACTGAGATTCCAGGTCCCTCAAAGGGATGTTCGGACTTCCTTTCTGACTGAATGCTTCACGATGGTGAAGGGACCTCTACACAGATTTGTGCCAACGTGCTGGGTTTTGCTGACTTTTTCAACGTCAGCGATTCTCTCGAAGTGCCCTTTTATGTGCTGACAATGTAAGTACACATCTGAAAACACGTAGTTGAATTAAGTAAATGTCGAAAAGATTACTTGGTAAATTGCCAGGATAGAAAACAGTAGTCGAGCTTGGGGGCGCGGGCCTATAAATCCCAGTGACTCTGAAGGCTGAGGGAGGAAGATCTCAAGTTTGAGGCCAGCCTCAGCAATAGAGTAAGACCCGAGTCTCAAAATTTAAAAAAATAGAAAAGGACTGGGGTTGTAGCTCAGTGTTAAAGCATCTCTGGTTCAATCTCCAGTGCAAAAACAAAAAACAAAATGGATAACTTATCAGGTAGACTAGCAGTGATCCAGAAGTTTGACAGCATACTTCGTTTTTAAAGAAAGAGGAACTCCCATACATTTCTGATGGGAATGCAAAATGTATATCCTACTCTAGGAAAGTAATACTACATAGCAAATTCGCATAAATCCATCTCAAAGACACATGGACCAAAATATGAAATATGAAAGATTATTTGTTGAAGAATTCAAGCTAAAAATTTGAAACAAACCAATGTTCATTATAAGGGGATAAACTGTGATATAGCTACCCAGTCGAGTACTAGACAGCTATAAAATGATGAGAAATATCTCAATACACTGCTATAAAGTGATTGACAAGTATTATAACATACTGTCTGTGCTGGACAAAACAATCTCCCACAGATGCCCATATTCCTAATACCCAGAACCTATGGATATGTTATTTTGCATGACAAAGGTAATATGTCAGCGATCTGTTGCTGTGACAAAATCCTGAAATAATTAAGTTAAAAGGGGGAAAGAATTAATTTGACTCACTATATCAGAGGTTTCATAGTTGCTTGAAACCATTGTTTGGGGGCTTGTGCTAAGGTAGGAGGTATGTGCTAGAATACAGCTGCTTACCTCATGATGGCCAGGAAGCAGAGTGGAGGGGCCAGAGTCCCAATATCCCTTCAAAAGCACACCCCTCAAGGAAAGTTCATTACATTGAGCTCATTCATTAAAATAATAGAAAGTAATCAAATAAATAACCTAACATTACATTTCAAAGCCCAAGAAAAAGAAAAACAAATCAACACCAAAAGCAGTAGAAGACAGGAAATAATTAAAATCAGATTTGAAATCAATGAAATTGAAAGAAAAAAATCCATGAAACAAAAAGTTGGTTCTTTGAAAAAATAAATAAAATTTATAAACCCTTAACCAAGCTAATAAAGAGAAAGAGAGAAAACTCAAATTACTAAAATTCATGATGAAAAGGAAATATCACAACAGATGCTACTGAAATACAAAAGATAACAGAAACTATTTTGAAAATTTGTACTGTAATGAATAGAAAATCTTAAAGATAGTGACAAATTTCTGGAGACATATGACCTACCCAAATTAAACCCATAGAAAATTTAAACATATCAGTTTCAAGCAATGAAATTGAAGATGCCATCAAAAGCCTACCAACCAAGAAAAGCCCAGGACCAGACTGATTCTCAGTCGAGTTCTACAAAATCATCAGAGAAGAATTAACACCAATACTTCTCAAATTATTGCATGAAATAGAAAAGAAGGGAACCTTTCCAAAATCATTCTATGAGACAATTATCACCCCGACACCAAAACCAGACAAAGACACATCAAGGAAAGAAAACTTCGACCAATATCGCTGATGAATATAGATGCAAAAATTTTCAATAAAATTCTGGAAAATCACATACAAAAACATATTAAAAAGATAGTGCAGCCGGGCGCGGTGGCGCACGCCTGTAATCCCAGCACTTTGGGAGGCTGAGGCAGGAGGATCGCGAGTTCAAAGCCAGCCTCAGCAATGGTGAGGCACTTAGTAACTCAGTGAGACCCTGTCTCTAAATAAAATACAAAAAAGGGCTGGGGATGTGACCCAGTGGTCGAGTGCCCCTGAGTTCAATCCCTGGTACACACACACACAAAAAAAAAAAAAAAAAAAAAAAAAAGATAGTGCACCACAGTCAAGTGGGGTTTATTCCAAGCATGAAAGGTTGGTTCAACATATAGAAATTAATTTTTTTTTTTTTTTGTACTGGGCATTGAACTCAGGGGCACTCGACCACTCTGCCACATCCCCAGCCCTATATTGTATTTTCTTTAGAGACAGGGTCTCACTGAGTTGCTTAGCACCTTGCTTTTGCAAAAGCTGGCTTTGAATTCCTGATCCTCCTACCTCAGCCTCCTGAGCCACTGGGATTACAGGTGTGCGCCACCAGGTCCAGCTAGAAATCAACAAACATAATTAATCACATCAGTAGACTTAAAGACAAGAATCACATGATCATCTCAATAGATGCAGAAAAAAGCATTTGACAAAATACAGCACCCCTTCAAGTTCAAAACACTAGAAAAACTAGGGATAGTAGGAATATACCACAATATTGTAAAAGCTATCTATGCTAAACTCAAGGCCAACATCATTCTAAACAGAGAAAAATTGAAAGAATTCCCTCGAAAAACAGGATAAGACAGGGATGCCCTCTTTCACCACTTAAATAAATTAACATAGTTCTTGAAATTCTAGCCAGAGCAATTAGACAAAAGAAATCAAAGGGATTTGAATAGGAAAAAAAGAGTTGAAACTATCACTATTTGCTGATGATGTGATTCTATATTTAGAAGATAAAAAAAAAAAAAAACTCTACCAGAAAACTTTTAGAACTCATAAATGAATTCAGCAAAGTAGTAGGATATGAAGTTAATATCAATAAATCAAACCCTTTCCTATACATCAGTGATGAATCCACTGAAAGAGAAATTAGGAAAACTACCCCATTGACAATAGCCTCAAAAAAATAAATATTTGGGCCTGGTACAGTGATGCACACCTGTAACCCCAATGGCTTAGGAGGCGGAGGCAGAAGGATTGCAAGTTCAAAGCCAGCCTCAGCAAAAGTGAGGTGCTAAGCAATTCAGTGAGAACCTGTCTCTGAATAAAATATAAAATAGGGTTGGGGATGTGGCTGACTCAATGGTCAGGTGCCCTTGAGTTCAATCTCTGGCACCCAATAAATAAATAAGATATTTGAAATCAATCTGCAAAAGAGGTGAAAGATGTCTACAATGAAAACTATAGAACACTAAAGAAAGAAATTGAAGAAGTCCTCAGAAGATGGAAAGATCTTCCATGTTCTTGGATAGGCAGAATTAATATTGTCAAAATGGCCAGACTTCCAAAAGCATTATACTGATTGAATGCAATTCCTATTAAAATTCCAATGATGTTCTTCATAGAAATAGAAAAAGCAGTCATGAAATTCATTTGAAAAAATAAGAGGCCCAGAATAGCCAGAGCAATCCTTAGCAAGAAAAGTGAAGCAGGAGGCATCACGATACCAGACATTATACTACACAGCTATAGTAACAAAAATGGCATGGTATTGGCACCACAGCAGACATGAAGACCACTGGAACAGAATAGAATAAAGAGACAAACCCACATAAATACAGTTACCTCGTAAACAAAGGCACCATAAACATACATTGGAGAAAAGAGCGCCTGGGAACAAATGGCTCTGGGAAAACTGAAAATCCATATGTAACAAAATGAAATCAAACCCCTATATCTCACCCTCCACAGAACTCAACTCAAAGTGGATCAAAGACTTAGGCACTAGAACAGAGACCCTGTGCCTAATAGGCCCAAATCTTCACCATGTCAGTTTAGGAACTGACTTCCTTAATAAAACTCCTAAAACACAAGAAGTAAAATCAAGAATCAATAAATGGGATGGATTCAAATAGAAAAGCTTCTTCTCAGCAAGGGAAACAATCTAGAACATGAAACAGAGCCTACAGAATGGGAGAAAATCTTTACCACATGCAATGAAGAACTCAAAAAACTCAACACCAAAACAACAACAACAAAACAAATGGGCTAAGGAACTAAACAGACACTTCACAGAAGAAATACAATTGATCAACAAATATATGAAAAAACATGCTCAACATCTCTAGCAACTAGAGAAATGCAAATCAAAACTACTCTAAGATTTCATCTTTTTCCAGTCAGAATGGCAATTATCAAGAATACAGCAACAATAAATGTTGGCAAGGATGTGGGGGAAAAGGTACACTGATACATTGATGGTAGGACTGCAAATTAGTGCAAGCACTCTGGAAAGTAGTGATTTCTGAGATTCCTCAGAAAACTATGAATGAAACCACCATTTGACCCAGTTATTCCACTCCTTGGTATACACCCAAAGGACTTAAAATCAGCATACTACAGTGATGCAGCCACATCAATATTTATAACCATTCAATTCACAATAGCCAAGCTATGGAACCAACCTAGGTGCCCTTCAACAGATGAATGGATAAAGAAAATGTGATACATATACATAATGGAACATTACACATTTGCCTGTAAATGGATGGAACTGGAGCCTATCATGCTAAGGGAAATAAGCCAATCCCAAAAAGTCAAGGCCCAATCTTCCCTCTGATATGCAGATGCTTACTCACAATAGGTGCTGGGGGGAGGTAGGAGTGGAGGTTCACTGGATTGGACAGGGGGGCGGGAAGGAGTTGGGATGGGAATGGGAAAGACAGTAGAATGAATCACATGTAATTTTCCAATGTTCATATATGAATATACGAGCAGTGTAATTCCTTATCCTGTACAACCACAAGAATGGAATCCTAATAACTTAGATAAGTTATACTCCATGCATGTATAATGTCAAAAAAAGTTGACTGTCATGTATATCTAAAAAGAGCAAATAAAAAATAAAATAATCAAAATAGCTAAAACCACAGAAAAAAGTTGTTTCATAAAAAAGGAGTTTATTAGAAAGAGAAGGTAAATCATACATGAAAACACAACAAAAACCCAAGTGGGATCTAAATGAGAGAAATCACTTAGTCATGCTTGATGGATATAGGAGGGGAGTTGTTGAGTAATAGCCCCAAACTGGAAATTAATGGGGCCTCAATTTAGGGACCTCATTTCACCTCTAACTAGAAACTGACTTGAACAAGTCACTTAAATTGAATGTATATTTTTTAACCTATGAAACAAGGGATTTCAATCCCGTCTCCCTCCTTTCTTTTTAAAAAAAAGTCAAAAACACTCTTTAGGAGAGAACACTAGGAGCACTCCTTAGGATTTCAATATAATAAATAGAAAAATGCAAAGTGTTTTCCACAAATGGGCCTGGATGCATTGAGCACTGCTTGACTAACCCCTGACTGACAGCCAAGTAACATGTGAGAAGCCACCTAAGCTTCTGGGAAACACAGTTTGATAACGAATGGTTTTCTTGGTTTTTAAAGGCTTTTTATAGACCTTCAAAATACTGCTTCTCAAAGATGTCTGTACTTACATAAATTCGTGAGTTAATCAATTATTAGCTTTCCCAAAGAGGACTTTCCTGTTGATCTAAAAGTAGCCTTTTACCCCACCCAGTCATTATCACAACATCCTTTTTTTTTTTTTTTTTTTCAGAATTTATCAGTACTTGAAATTACCAATGCTTCTGTTTGCTTGTTCTTCCTAACTAGAAAGTATATTCCTTAAAAAAGGACTCCCTAATCTAATAGGCATTAATAATTAGACATTAGCAAGTAGTATGTGCTCAATATATTTATCCACTTATGATTCTAAAGATGTAGGTTTCCCTGTGGATTTTTAACACTTTACAGATGATAGCTGGGTTGTATTACAGGCATTTACCATTTTCTCTTGAAAATGGATCATCATTTCCTGTTTCTTCATGCATTATTATTATTATTAGTTTCTGGGGATTGAATGCAGGAGCATTTTACCACTGAGCTACAACCCCAGTCCTTTCTTTTTGGGGCCAGAGGGACACAGGGTCTCCCTAAGTTGCTGAAGATTTTGCTAAATTGCCAAGACAGGGCTTAAGCCTCCTGAGTCACTATGATTACTGGTATATGCCACCGTGCTCAGCTCATGCATTAATTTTTAATTGAAGCCTGGAAAAGGAAACATGTTGCTGAGTCCCTGGATTCTGTTGTTTTTCCAAAGAGTACTGTTGTGTTATTTTTTTTAATTTAAGTCACTAGATAACTTTAAATTGTCATGTGGTACATGGCAGCCGAAAAATCAAGTTTTTTTTGAAACCTCAGTTTTTATTATACCCTTGGTTGCACTGTTTGAAATGTACCACGTCTGTACATGGTTCAGGGACCAACGGGGAAATTTTGGCAGAGTTTATACATGGAATTTGAAGTTCCTCCTGAAAGAAACGTGGCGCAGGACTGATGAAACACACACCTGGGATAAGAAGCAGGTTTATTGGCAGGAGCCTGACAAGGCTGCTCTGCACAAAGAGAGGGACAGCAGCAGCAATTCCCCCTTGAATGTTACCTTTTATAGGCTAGAATCATGGCAGAGTGCTAGGGCTTAAGCCTCCTGAATCACTATGATTACTGGTGTATACCACCGTGCTCAGCTCATGCATTAATTTTTAATTAACTGACATAGTAAGCATTCCCTGATCTTGTGGAAGACAAGTTTGTTTCTTGAGAACAGAGACAGGCAGTTTTCCTATCTCTCAGAGGGGAAACAGGAAAAGCAGCATGTCCCTTTATCTTCTCAAGGAGAGAACAGGGAAACCAATACGTCCCCATCTGAGGGGCCGGTGAGTTGTCTCCTATCTCTCTATGAGAGAACAGACTGGCACTTCTCCAGGCCAGTAGATTTTATCTCAGGCTTGTTTCTATTTCTTGGGGAAAAGAACTGTATTCATAAAGTGGGGGTGGGGAAAAGGAATTAGGCTAACATGTCCTGTCTTGCTCCTTTCTAAGATTTACACCACCACCTCATTTCCTGTGGCTTGCTGTGGTCCCCCAAACTCAGTCCCCTGTTGCTTCAAGCCAGCAGGACTGCAGAGTTTCTAATCCTGTTTCATTCATCCCACATATCATAGATTGAGATGTGCCCTCAGGCTAAACGATGTAACTACCCATGCATTGCCACCATAACAGATTAGAGGAGTTCATATTTTATTGAAAGGACTTTCAAAATATAGTTAATATTGAGCCAGTGCAGTAGCGCACGCCTGTAATCCCAGCACTTGGGAGGCTGAGGCAGGAGGATCGCGAGTTCAAAGCCAGCCTCAGCAATGGCGAGGCACTTAGCAACTCAGTGAGACCCCATCTCTAATAAAATACAAAAAAGGGCTGGGGATGTGGCCCAGTGGTCGAGTGCCCCTGAGTTCAATCCCCGGTACCAAAAAAAAAAATAATAATAATAATAATAATAATATATATATATACACATATATATAGTTAATATTGACCCTCACATACTATAATGTAGATTACAGAAATACAAGCATCACTTGTTTTTAAAATCCTTTTAACAACTCACATTGCACTATACATAGATGTTCAATTCATTTTCATTTAACTGAATTGAGTAGTTCCTAATTAGGCTTGGAAATATCTGGAATAGTGGCAGTTTGAAGGCTCCCTCTGAAAGCCAGAAAGTTTTCTTCAATTAATGAAGACTTTGAAATACACAAAATGATAAAATAACCAGCATGATGTAGGAATATAATAGCCACATATAAAAATAAATTTATCAATTTAATCATAACTCAATCACTTCATTTTAGCCCCATGCCTTCTAAGTTTCATTAAACAGAACCATTTATTTATTCTCTAATCAACCTAATAAGAGGTTTTTCTCAATAGTTCACATACTTGTGGCAACAAAAGAAAACATACTGAACTGGGCATAGTGGTGTGTCTATATAGTCCTAGCTTCGTGGGAGGCTAAGGTGGGAAGACCACTTGATCAACCCAAGAGTTCAAGGCCAGCCTGGGCAAGAGAATCAGACTCCATCTCAAATCAACAGCAAACAAAGCACACTTTTGAGATTTTTCTTGAGGGAACCTGAGAAAAAGGAACCGGTCTCACCGCTTCCCCCGGATCTTCACCCGCCCATCTAGGAATCTCTGTCGCTTGTGTGTGTCCCCTGCTTGGCTGGCCCTCAGGGACTTGGAAGCTTACTCTGGAAAGGCCCCAGGAAGGTGAGGTTTGTCAGGGCTCCTAACCTCTCCACTCAATCTGGGCTGATTTCTCTTCTCCACTGAAGAGATGTTGGCTCTCACCGGGTCTATCCTGGCCCTACCAACTCTGAGTCTGGTCCTTTGAGGTCCCAGAAGGCTGGAGCGTCATACATCCAGGTTTGTGCCAGTTGTCTGGGTATAATTACACTCCCTTTCATTCTCGCGTCCAAAAATGGACAATGGACAGTAATTCCTCAAGTCTTAAAAGGATTCCTCACTTCAACCCCAACGAACACCTTTTGAACTCAATCAGGCACCTTGGATGCGAGATAGTGGGGACTGGGCACCGGCACATTGAGTTGCCTCTGTCCCTTAGCTCCCACTTCTACTGCCAGCCCTGGTCATGTCTTTCAGAAAATCAGGGACTTTCAAAGCAAAACAAGGTTTCCTGGATCTGATGTTATCTGTACAATACCAATTGTCCAGTTACCTTCACTGCTCCAATAATCAACATCCACTGGAGGAAATTGGCAACAGAGGGATGTTGGTTTGCTCTCCAGTGTTGTAAGTCTTTATTTAAATAAATCAGGCCCCTCTGATAGTAGCAAGTTTGGGGCTTATAGACCTCTGAATTACATACCCTTACACAATGAACTAGCAGGAAGCTGAGAGATGTAGTGGTGGTGCTGGAAGGCTGCCTTCACAGTGAATGATCTGGAGGCAAATGCTGCATATGGTTGCAGGGTCAGCTATGGTACTACAGGTTGACTTTGGTACCATGCAGTGGTAAGACAGCTCTGGCTCCATGGCTGTTAGGTGGATTAAATATGACTTATAGAAAGTATTTGGCACAATGTTCTGTCCCCATTCATCCTAGCTACTTGCCTAAAATGGCTCACCCTCTGCCCTATAAGCTTCAGGTCCAGTGCCCTATTATTCCATTTTAATGTGCAATATAAGGTGAAACACCCCAGACCACCTCATTGGTGACTATACCACTGAAATTCTCTGAACAGATTCATCTTAGATGACTAGCTGTGTTTACAGTGGGTTTATTGTATCTTTTTTTCCTGCTCTGGTCACCATTTGTTGGTTTAATCTAGAGTTTTACCTACTAATTTGGCCGCCTTTCTGATTCTTTTTGTGTTTTCATTGTTTTTTTATTTTTCTCTTTCCTCCCATTTTGTTGTTATGTGTCTCAGGGCTCCAAGTATAAAGGTCCATGGAACTATATATAATTCACAATGTTCTTTTTTTTAAAAAAAAAAATTAGTTCTAAATGGACACAATACCTTTATTTTATTTTTATATTGTGCTGAGGATTCAACCCAGTGCCTCACACGTGTGAGACAAGCACTCTACTTTGGAGCTACAACCCCAGCCCACACAATGTTCTTTTTTCAGTGGTTTTGTTCGTTTGTTGTTGTTGTTGCAATTTTTAATATGATAAAAATAGACCACTTCTAATGCTTATGGCACTTTGGGCTTCACTTTTCTCATGCAGGTATGAAATGGGTTAAATTCCAAAAATATATCTTTTAAGCAAATATTCTCTTACCAAACATGGATTAAACTCAAATGCAAAAATGTCCAAGGACCTCTTAATGTGGCTTCTACCCACCTTCTCCACTCTTGAGTTCTGTCCAGAGAACTAGTTCTTGAGCTTATCTTGGATGGGCCTTGCCTCAAACACTGTTCCCTTTTTGCCTAAATCACTTTCTCTACCCTCAATCTCCTGAAGAGAATTTACTTTTCTCTTAATTACTAGATCTACATTTAACCAATGACATACATATACTGGTACATATTTTATATTTCAAAGTACCTTCACATTTCATTTTTATAGCTTTTAACTTTAGAAATACTTATATTTTAAAATTTCCTTAGAGTAATTTTTGACTTTTGGAAAAGTATATGTTCTAATAATATATATATATATATATATATATATATATTTTTTTTTTTTTTTTTTTTTTTTTTTTTTTTTTGGTACCGGGGATTGAACTCAGGGGCACTTGACCACTGGGCCATATCCCCAGCCCTTTTTTGTATTTTATTAGAGACAGGATCTCACTGAGTTGCTAAAGTGCCTCGCCATTGCTGAGGCTGGCTTTGAACTCGTGATCCTCCTGCCTCAGCCTCCCAAGTGCTGGGATTTCAAGCGTGTGCCACCACGCCCAGCTTATAAATTATATTTTAAAGGAAAAATATCCGTTATAGAAAACAGGAGTCATTTTCAAATATAAAATATAAACAGAGTTTGATACTGCTGTAGCCCTGAACTTGAAATCAAAATTATAGTAAAAGAGAGTCTTCAAAGTTCTTGGCAGGTTTTGGTTGCAAGAGTTTAAGCCTTTTCCTGATGCACAGTATCCGCAGTCCTGAACAGTGCTCAAAGGAGTGCAGGATTATCCTCATGAATCAATATTTTCTATTCTTGGCTCAGCCATAAAGCTTTTGAATACTTTGCTCTTTCAGACTGTATAAAAGGGGGTGGATACTGAAAGGAGACCAAAGCTAGAGACTTCATGGGTTGGGGGAAGGGGGGGTGCAGAAAGGAGCCAGGATGGAAAAAGGAAAAGAGAAAGGTGAGAGATATTTAGAAATATGAAAGAGAAGCAATTAAGAACTTCTGGCCAGGAAGAACTAGAATAATCACAGAAGTAGCATCCAAGGCCTACATGCCATTGTTAAGTTAAACATTACTCAACTAATGAAGAATGAATCTCTTAGATAATCGAATTAGCGCAATTATTATCAGAAAACAAGGGGAAGTAGTTTGGCAAATTGTCAGTCATTTTAATCATGATTAAGGATCACTGCATTTTAAGTGGTCTATCTTTTTTTTTTTTTTAAATACTTATTTATTTGTTTTAGTTGGACACAATGCCTTTATTCTTATGTGGTGCTGAGGATCAAACTGGGGCCTCACACGTGCTAGGTGAGCTCTCCACCACTGAGCCACAATCCCAGCCCTTAAGTGGTCTATCTTTAGCCTTTTTCCAATTGAGAAAAATGAGAAATTTTGAGAAGCTGTGAAAAAGTAAGGACGGAACAAACCAAACATCCAATATTCAGTTGTAGGTGTAAAAAAAAAAAAATCATTCCATTAGAAATGAATTCTTTAAAAGCCTGATCTATTCATGTTTTAAACCTTTTAAGAGCTGATGTAATGGAATTATCCAACATCTTGCTTCAGTATATGGAGAGACATTTAAGATGCTTATCAACTCAGGATGTTATAGTATAGTTGTATCAATTTATGGAATACATATTTACTTGAGAAGTTGATTTTAATTCATACTTAAGTCTACTATATTTTCCTTAACTTCACTTTAAAATCCATATGTATTTCTCTTGGAAATAATTTAGCCTCAAGACACAATCAAATGTTCTCTGGAGGAAATTTAAGATTTTTGATAATACCCACAATTAGCTACAAGTAGTTACACAAATTGGTTGAATGATTGAAGAATACCATCCACAATTTCTTCCATTTCTCTGTTGAAGAACTGTGCAATTCCAGATGCCCAGAATCTGTTTCTTAGCTTATGTAAAAATTGCTTGCTTTTGAAAGAATCGACCTTTGACTAAATAGGGGAGAAGAATGAAACCAAATATGTTACACGTTAAAATAGTGATTTTTCATGTAGTTTGTTAAACTACCAGCAAGTGAAATAGTATTCACTTTGTTATAATGTGAAAATCTCTAAAGAGTACATTTATGAAAACATCAAGGTATAGAAGAGTATAAATAATATGCCATCTTTCTGTAATTGAGGAAATATTTACATAAAGAAACACGGAAACAGACATGAAACTAGTAAAATGGCTACCTATAAAAGGAAAGAGGGGAACATTTTTATATTGTTTTGATTTTTGAACCAGGTGAAAAATGAATCATCTTTTAAAAAAAGAAAGTCCCACTAAGTAAATTAAAATCTGAAAGCTAAAAGTAAATAAAATGCCTCAAGTGAGGTTAAGTGGGAGGAATCTTTCCTGGATTCCATTATAAATTAAATAGAGGAACTGTTTTTACTGAAACATATATGGGAAGGTTTACTGAGATATAAAGCAAAACCTCAGTGACTTAAAAATCCTATAAATTCTGTATTCTTGAAACTTCTGTTTGATGATATAATGCCTCTAGTGGCTTAGCAGGGGAGAAAACAAAACAAAACATTGCACTAGGAATTGAATTAAGAGACTAATTTCTAGTTTCAGCTTTGCTAAGCACTGCTCATATGATCTTAGACAATTACTTC
The DNA here is from genome assembly GCA_025594165.1 of Tamias sibiricus. Taxonomy (NCBI): domain Eukaryota; kingdom Metazoa; phylum Chordata; class Mammalia; order Rodentia; family Sciuridae; genus Tamias; species Tamias sibiricus. Next base: position 3,381,547 of record CM046666.1, read on the forward strand.
CCAGAGCCTCCTTTTCCTTATCTGTCAAATAAGGGCATGCAGAAGTGCTCTGTATGGTCCCTTCATGTGATTCTATTATTCTTAAGTTACCTGTTGTGTATTTGGTCTTCTAATATAGACTACTATCACCACAAGTTTTCTGTTTCTTTGTCTCCTGGGTATAAATATAAATATAGTATAATTATAAACATATAATTAAATTATGAACTATAATTATAAATATAGTATAAATCTTTTTAAATAGTTTATCAACATTAAGGGAAAGAAATTTTTGTATATATCACCTTGGTGGTAATCAATTGGCAATGCCAAGAAATATGGAAGTTATAAAAAAATCAGTATGGATGACTAATCATACTCTTCTATCTATTCTTGTACATAAATATTTATTTATTTGCTTTAGTTGTACACAATGCGTTTATTTTTACGTGGTGCTGAGGATTGAAACTGGGCCACGCACTTGCTAGGCGAGTGCTCTACCGCGGAGCCACAACCCCAGCTCCATAAATTATTAAATAAAGAAGAAAATATAAAAACTGACAATGTTCATTATATGTCACAGGGAAAATGCAGAGGCCAATATTTTTAAAACAAAGATCTGAAAGTGATATATCAGAATTTTAGCTAAGTTTCTTGGTTTTTGTACAAATTTAAAATCATGAGCAATAGTTTTTGCTGAACACTAGCTGCTATAACATGTACCTCATATACTTTAGTTCCTTGGTTACTTAATGAAACCAGTTACTATAGGGAGGAATTTTGTGCATTTATATTTGTGTGCCCCATGTTGTAAAGTTAAGAGGCAGATTACAGATTTTACTATTTTTAAATTAATTTTTAAATATTCAGTGAATTGATTCAAATTATTCTGTACTCAGGTTGCATATGATTTTTTAAAACTTTTTAAGAAGTTTTGGATGAAGTAGTTTTCCTAAAGTACACCCAGAAAACTTCTTGCACAAGTGTGTGACACTAGATCTAAAGTATATGTTATTATGAAGCCAATGCAAGCATCAATATCCAGCATTGCAAAGCTGTATATGTCACTGTCAACAGAGAACTTGACAGATGTGTTTAAGATATTAGTATGCTTCTTTCAGTAGAAAAATAAGGGCATGTTCACTGGCTTTCCCTTTAACTTTCTATGTTAAACTATTATTATTCTCTCAGGGACAAAAAAAAAAAAAAAAAAAAAAAAGTATCCTTGCTACCTTGCCTAGTGGTCTGACTTCAGGAAATTTTGCCTTTCTTATTCCAAGAAGCTACCTCAGCTCAGTGACAGGGTGGACTTTCCGATGCTGTACTAGGTTGCAATGGTAAATGAAGTTCTTGCCACACTCTTCACATTCATAAGGTCTCTCTCCAGTGTGAATTCTCTGATGCTTAATGAGGACAGAACGTCGACTAAAATTCTTGCTGCACTGATTGCACTGATACGGTTTTTCTCCAGTGTGGATTCTGAGGTGATGGAAAAGCCCAGCATTCTGGCTGAAGGCTTTGCCACAGACACTGCACTGGTAGCGCTTCTCCCCAGTGTGAAGTCTCTGGTGCTGGAACAGGCCTGACCGCTGGCTGAAGGCCCTCCCACACTCATCACATTCATAGGGCTTCTCACCCGTGTGTGTCCTCTGGTGTTCGATAAGGATAGAATTCTGGGTAAAGCTTTTTCCACATTCACCACAGATATAGGGTCTCTCTATTGAAGAGTTTATCCGTTGCCTTTCCAATCTGCCCTCATGGTCATAGGTGTCTCTACTATCTGACACTTTAGTAACATCACCGTTCAGTTTTCCAGGTACTTCTGAGAGAGATTTCATTTCTTTAGAAATTTCTTTTGTGGGGGCCAACTCCACATTCCAGTTGCCAGCCTCACCGTCTGAAATAATAAATGGATTACTTTAATATTATTTTTCTTTCTTTCTTCCTTTTTTTTTTTTTTTTTTGGTACCAGGGATTGAATTCAGGGGTGCTCGACCACTGGGCCAAATCCCCAGCCCTTTTTTGTATTTTATTTAGAGACAGGGTCTCACTGAGTTGCTAAGTGCCTCGCCATTGCTGAGGCTGGCTTTGAACTTGCGATCCTCCTGCCTCAGCCTCCCAAGTGCTGGGATTACAGGCATGCGCCACCTTGCCTGGCTATGAATGTTATTTTTCTAAGGACAAAAGAAAAAAAGTAACCAGGAGAGTAAATGAAAGGAAACAAGTAATCACTTTTTCTGTTTACTCTCCCACTCTAAAACACTTATTCCTGGACATCTGGGAGAAGATCACTGTGTTATAACTGCTTAATTATTTAATTGTCTGCTTCTAAAACTAGACAGTAAGCTTCGTGAAAGTGGGGACCATGTCAGCCCTTTTCATCACTGTTTCCCCAGTACCTGGCATCATGCTTGGCATATAGAAAACACTATGTAAATATGTTGGCTTGATGGACAGTCAGGGAATAAGAAAGGGTCCCCCAGGAAATTCTAATCCTCACCAATGTCTTGAACCGGGCACACCCCTGGTAAGTTACACTGCAGCTGCTCTTCCAAGGTTTGGAACTGGCCACTTGATGACTCCTGGGCTGCTCCTTGAGTTGTCTTCTCTGTTACAAACATTTCCCGTTCATGAGGATGGCTTGGATCCTGGTGGAAATTAAGAACATTTGAGAATAAAATATCAGAGGGCACACTGCAAGGAGGCCTTCTTCTTAGGGCCACTCAATAGAAAAAGAAGAACCAAGAAATTGGCAAAGAAAAAAAGAGAGATTAAAAGCCTACAAAAGATCAAGTCAGGCATAAAGAAATCTTTCTCCTCCTCACTTCCTTTTGTTGCACTAAAACCCCTTATTTGTTCCTATAGATACAAACCTCTGTTCTCCCCTCTTCCCACCTGCTCTCCTGGTTCATCCAGCTCTCTCTCCAAATTCTCCAGCACAGCCACTGCCTCATCTCCATTCGCAGGGCGGTGCTCTCTCACCCAGGCCTGCAGCTCGTCAGGCAGGATTGTCAGAAACTGCTCCAGCACCAGCAGCTCCAGAATCTGCTCCTTGCTGTGCATCTCTGGCTGCAGCCACTGATGGCAGAGTTCCTGGAGTCTTTGAAGAGCCTCCCGGGGACCAGTGGTCTCCTGATAGCAGAACTGCCTGAAGCGTCTACGGAAGATCTCTCTGGTATGAAGGTTACTTCTTGACCGGCCAGATTCTTGCCCACAGGCATGGTTCTTCTCTTCCTCCTTTACCTTCACTGCCAGAAGTCCTCCCTGCATCAACTCAGTCTGAACAGCCAAGGTTGTGGCCATTTTATTTTTTAATACTCAAAAAAGAAGCTATTCTTGATAATTCCCCTTTAGTCTTTTCTTCTGGAAATATTGAGTGAGATCTGAAATATAATTCACAGAGGAAAAATATATAAATGCAGAAAACCTAATGATAAGCAGGCACTGGGAATATTTATATTCAAACAAGTCACTTTGGCTCATGAAGAAAGAACACTGAATGCATAAAGGTAAGAATCATACAAACACTAACGCAGGTGAAAGGGGAAAGCTCCCCCAGTTTATTGGAGGAAAGCACCATTTTGATCATCCTTAATGAAATAGTTCAAATCAGCTTTAGTACAGTGGGGTTTTATTTGAATGACAAGATACTAGATTCATAGTAAGTTTTTAGTCGAATGGAGGTAAACAAATACTTAGTGTCACAGATGACACTAAGAATCAAGAAGAAAAGAGAAACAAAATGGAGGATGAAGGTTAAAGTAAAGAAGATAAAATGAGGGCTGGGACTGTAGCTCAGTGGCAGAGTGCTTGCGTAGCATGTGTGAGGCACTGGGTTCGATAGTTAGCACTGCATAAAAATAAATAAGAATAATTGTTTTAAAAAAGATAAAAGCTAGGGGGAGAAAAGGAAAAAAAAAAGGTGGTTGAATGAGATGGATACCATTTTCCTTAATGCATGATTGAAAACCTGAATTGTACGAACATACTTTGTATACAAACAGTTGTATGTAAAAAGATACTAAATATATGCACTATGAGTTGTACATATTAAAAATTATAAAAATAAAATTAAAAAAAAAAGATAAAAGCTGGGCGCGGTGGCTCATGCCTGTAATCCCAGCACTTGGTTGGCTGAGGCAGGAGGATCTCGAGTTCAAAGCCAGCCTCAGCAATGGCGAGGCACTTAGCAACTCAGTGAGACCCTGTCTCTAAATAAAATACAAAAAAAGAGCTGGGGATGTGGCTCAGTGGTCGAGTGCCCCTGAGTTCAATACCCAGTACCAAAGGGGAAAAAAAAGATAAAAAGAATGAGAAGCAAAGAAATACACTTGGAGAGGAGAGGCAGAGTCCCTCCAGTCAGGTGAGATATGGAGGAAAAAGGTCTTTCCACCTAAACTTTTCATACATACTTATTTACTTAGCAAATATTTATTCAGAGCCAGTACTATATTCCAAGTAATGTTCTAAGCATGAGAATACAACTATAAAGCAAAACAAAGTCCCTAGTCTCATGGAATTTACATTCTAATAACAATAACTGACATTTATAGTGCTTTTAAAGTACTAGTTATTCTCCTAGATGCTTTATATTAGTCCACTTAATCCTCAAAACAAATGAGTATGGTACCATTATTACCCCCATATTACAGATGAGAAAATTGAGACACAAAGAGTTTAAGTCACTTGTCTACAGCTTCATAGGTAGTAAGTGGTGAAAGCCACAATTCAAACCCAATAAATCGGACTTCAGAATTTTTAGTCTCAGTCACTGTCTCTGCACCACTGTCTCTATCAACCATTATACTATTATCTATATGTGGGGGAAAGGAGAAGATAAGAGTAGAAAAGGCCATGGGAGACAGACAATAATGAAATATATATAAAGCAATGATAAATATTTTGAGAAAATGAAGGTAAAGGATATAGGGAGTAAGGGTGAAGAAAGATTGCTATTTTATATGTGGTAGTCTAGGAAGGCTCTGTGGATAATAGCTGAGAAGTGAGGAGCAAGTCATGTCTATCTGGAGAAAGAGTGTACCATGCAAAAGAACACTTGAGTACAAATTCTTGGATGTGGGAACATGCCTGGATTTTTCAAGGAACAGCTAGTTGAACAATGGCTGGAACAGAGAAAGCAAAAGGAAAATGGCAGGAGATAAAGCAGGAAGGAAGGAAACATCTTCTCTGAAGTGTTCATCCATTTCAGCCTACCCTATTCCTCATTCCAGCTCTTCCATCATGTACACTATGAGCCACATCATTTACTATCAGTCATAATCTATCTTTTACTGTTACTTTTCTTCACAATTATTTTCTAATCCAAAGAGTAGAGAGGAGCCGGGCGCGGTGGCGCACGCCTGTAATCCCAGCACTTTGGGAGGCTGAGGCAGGAGGATCGTGAGTTCAAAGCCAGCCTCAGCAATGGCGAGGCACTTGGCAACTCAGTGAGACCCTGTCTCTAAATAAAATACAAAAAAGGTCTGGGGATGTGACCCAGTGGTCGAGTGCCCCTGAGTTCAATCCCCGGCACCACAAAAAAAAAAAAAAAAAAAAAAAAAAAGAGTAGAGAGGAATATAAAATTCCTTCAAGTTCTACTCCCCAGAAATATGTAGTATTAAAAATTGGAATGGCACTGGGGTTGTAGCTCAGTGGTAGAGTGATCGCCTCACATGTGGAAGGCACTGGGTTCAATCCTCAGCACCACATAAAAGTAAAAGGTATTGTGTCCGTCTACAACTAAAAGAATATTTTTTTAAAAATGGAATGTATCTTTTAGACATTTCCTGTACATTTGTAATATCTCACACACCATTGATATAAGTCCATAGTTTTCCTATTTATCTGAAATAAGCAGAAGGTAGTATGAGGTAAAATGGACACTGGAAGATCTGGTTGTGAATTCTGACTAACCTTGGGCAAATTAATTTTTTTGAGCCCCAATCTCATGTATGAAATGAAATAATGTATATAAAATGGTTTTGCACAAAGCATGGCGCACAATAAACATGCAAATAACCCTTTAATGAGATGAGGACAATTTTGGTACAATGGTGCTTAATCAGTAGTGGTTGCCCTTAGGGCCAAGACCAAACTTTTTCTGTTGCCCAAAGAAGATGGCTGGGCAAGTGGGAAACGCATGTGTACACACAAATAAAATGGCTGTTTCATCAGGTTTCCAGACACTCTAACACTCATATCTTCAAGAAGTCCAGGACTACCAAGGTCCAAAAGAGGACTAGATTAAATGAGAGAAGTAACCTCATGGGTTGTGGCTGTAAATCAGAACAGAAATAGCAAATAGAGTCAGCATAGCACAGGTTTTAAGAAAGCAGATTCTGAGCCAAACTACCTGGATATGAATCCTGAATACATACACCCCTTACCAGCTGTATAACCTTGAGTAAGTTATTTACCCTCATTTTATTCATGAATTAAAAAAAAAAAAAAGCAGGGTGGTGGGAATCCACATAATATTAGTGTTATTACATAGAATTATGAGAACAAATATTTGAAAAGTACTTAGAACAGTAGTACTTAGTCAAGACCAGCGCATAGTAAATGCTATTTAAATACTTGTGTTTTTTTTTTTAAAGCAGACATCAAAAACCTTTATACTATGTGAATCAGACTAACATACTATGTTAATTGGAGGCTCTGACCTATTTTTTAAAAACTATCCTAGTTCGTTGTTTAAAATAAGTCGACAGTAGAGAACGACAGACATCGGAATTATTATTCCTCTATATGCGAATGTATCTGGATCCTAAGCTGCAGCTGGGGACGATTCGGAGAGGCACCAATACTAGGACAGAGGTTGAAGGGCTCTGGCATAGCCTAAGGAGGTGGAGGGCAAAGACGTTGACTTCAATCAACAAGGCCCTTCCGGGGCTTGTTAAAATTCCGGGCTCTGGAGCAATCGCTTCTGCCTCTCACTTGCCCGGCCAATCTCTAGCAAGAAGCCCCGTCCACCTTCTCCCCACACCCGGTCCGGAGTCGTAGCGCACAAACCCGCCCTTCCAAGGGCCCTCAACAGTAGTCCCAACCCGAAGCTCACCGAGGCATCCGTGAGAGAAGATGCCACCCAGCCCAGACCGCAACACCTCTGAACCCTTGACAACCGCAGCCCAGAGAAAGATAAACTACAAAGGCCGGAAGTGCGTCACCGGCTGGCTGTCCACGGAACAGCGGTTCTGGCTGCGTTCCTTCTAGGAAGCTCGGAGGTTTCCACACATCTGTGATCGCCTTGCTGAATCCCCTCTCTTCCAAGGGGCAATAGGATGACAGCTAGCATATACTGCTTTACATATACTAATTCATTTACTCTGAATTACAACCCTGTGAATTATCCTCATGTAACACAGATGAGGAAACCTAAGCACATTCTTTCAACATTAGTTGCCAATCTCCTGCAAACCAAACTGTTCCTTTTTTTTCCCTGCTCTCCCTCATGCTGTTATAGTGAATTCTTAAAATTCAATGTTATAAACAATTACTCCTATTATTTAATGTTCAATTTATTTCAAATGTGGTCCGTTTCAGAGTCCTTTCAAATTAATGTTTGTGTCCTTTGATAAGTCCTCAACAGTTTTTGTGCACTTCACTTTCTCACACAAGAGATTCCAGCCTCATTTTACACTTTCCTGCTCTAGACCAAGAATCTATCATTGCTCCCTGAAGCTGTGGTTCCTTTAAGAATGGTATACAGAAACCCAAGATCCAGATTTTGGGCAAAAACTCATTGCTACTGGAATATATCATGGCTTGTAGGCCCTGATAGTGGATAAGAGCTGAGAGAAAAGATTACATGTATTTTTCTTAGAGATTTTATAGGATATTTTCTATATACAAATTCAGAGAATTGTTTTTTGTTTTCATTTTAACCATTACACATGTGATTTTCCTTTTACCCACAGTGAAAATCCTGGCCCCCAACAGCCTCAAAATATTTAGTCAATTTTCTCTATCTTATAAACAAAGTAGTTTCAAAATTACAATAATAGTATCACTAGAAATAATATATAAACTGTGTACAGTCCAAAACAATTTTGTGTATTTTATTTGTTCTTGAATTATATTTCTAAGGGACTATAGTCAGAATATTGTACATATACCTTATTTAATTCTTTTCTCTGTATGGTTACATTATAAACTTGATATATAGTTAGGATCATTTGTTTCTGTTTATATTTAATTTCAGGATTTGCTTTTCTAAGTAGACTAAAATTATGTGTCTATTTATTATCCATCTCTCTAAATAGATAATGTGAAGAAATAAATAATTCTTAAATTATGAATGAGGGATTGTAAGGAATTTTTTTTATCTTTAAGGAAATCCTTTGAGACATACCTGTAGTTCCATCAATTTGGGAAGTTGAGGCAGGAGGATTGCAAAGGAGGACAACAATTTAGCAAGATCCTGTGTCAAAAATAAAATAAAATAATTAATTAATTAAAAGGGCCAAGGATGCAGCTCAGTGGTACAGCACCTCTGGGTTCAACCCCTAGTACCATACCATTTTAAAATAAGAGTTCAATTCTATTTTCCCACAAAGCTTTTTAATATGATGATTACTATTATTATTGAAAGAAATTTGATAAGTTAAGAGTTCTATGACTCAGGGTGCCTGGAATTAAACCCAGGACCTTTTCACCTTTGAGCTTCTGAGTTGTTGCAATTACAGAGTATTCTTCAAAGGATTTTGTTAAGAGAAAAAAAAAAAAATTCCCCTACAATCCTCAACTTCGTGAATAGCTGGGGTTACAGGTATATCTGAAAATCCTGGCAGTTTTTTTCTTGTGTGCCACGTCTTTTCCTTCTTCTTGCTTTATCCCCATCCTGGTCTCAATATCTGCTAGAACACCCTTGTACCTCCTAGTTCTAATATTGTCCCTTTTACCCCTTATTCTTTCATTTATCTGTCCACTGATCTTTCAGCATCCACTTGAGAATTGGTACCTGTACTCCAGAGCTTGAAATGTCATACCTTGTTTATCAGTATGGAAAAAACTGCCTACTAAATAATTATTTTCTCCCTTTCATCAAATAACAGACTTTTATCTAGGTATATTGGCACCTGGAATAAAGATTACATTTCTCAGCTATCCTTGCAACCAAGTATGGTCATGTGACTAAATTTTGACTAATTAGATACAAGAAGAAATCTGTTCATTCTTAGGAGGTTCCTTGAAAAAAAAAAATGCTGGCTTAGCAAGGCACAGTAGCCTGTATCTGAAATCCCAGCTACTTGGGAGAGTGAGGCAGAAGAGTCTTTTGAACCCAAAGTTTGAGGCCAGCCTGGGCAACATAGCAATCCCCAGTCTCAAGGGAAAAAAAAAAAAAAGCTTATTTAACTAGGATAATCCTTCTTTTCTACTTTTCTACAGGCTAAAATACAGAAATAATGGCCAGAGCTTCAACAACCACAGGAAAAGAAATTGTATGCAGAGGACAGTGACAAGGTTGGAACTGGATCCCTGATTCCATGGAGCAAAAGCAAACTACAAGCTTTGTGTTTTTGCCTCTTTTACATGACAGTACTACACATCGTGTACTTTTCAGACCTTTGTTATTAATAGTTAATTATAAGTTCTGATATACAATTACCTACATTTTGAGTCCCTATTTAAGATTTTCTTTCCCTTTTTTAAAAAGTGTGATCCTCATCTCTGATTAAAGCCAGTATCTGTTTCCTTCCCACAGCACTGATATCTAGGAAATGTAAGTTTGGAGGTAAGAGGGTAGGAAATTAGAAATAAATTATGTTTACAACGATTATGAATGTTGGTAGTTAGAAAAAAGAGAAGAGGGATCCCCAAGAGACAAAAGAAAAAAGAGAGAGATGCAGAGAATGGAGGAAAAGTGAAGAAAAGGGGGAAGAGAAAACTCAGGCAAAATTGATATTGTACATGAACTCAAGCAAGATTGATATTGCATTAGGTAATTCACCAGACATTCAGTAAATCATAATGTTCAAAACACTATATTAAGCCGGGTGCCATGGCACATACCTATAATCCCAGAGGCTTGGGAGGCTGAGGCAGGAGGATCACAAATTCAAAGCCAGCCTCAGCAACTTAGTGAGGCCCTAAGCAACTTATCAAGACTCTGTCTCCAAGTAAAATATATAAAAAGGGTAGGGATGTGGCTCTGTGGTTAAGCACCCCTAGGTTCAATCCCCAGTACCAAGCAAACAACAACAAAAACCCACTATATTGTCATCCCAGAGTCTTACATGTCCATAGCTGGAGTTACCCTTGTAGGCTGTCCTATTTGGAGGGTTAAGCTCTCACTTAGAAGCCTGAATCAAGTTCAACATCTGTCTACTTGTAAGTACACTGGCTAATCTCATCAAAAGGACAGCACATTATTAACATTACAATATCAGACTCAACAGGAATAACAGTGAATGTCCTAAGAGTTACTTAGTCCCTGAAATAAATCTGTTTTCATAATATTGAAGGAGGATATTTGTCTGGTTCACTTGTGGCTTTTCCTGATTTGAGCCCTGCTGCCTGTCCTCTAATTCAGAGGGATTTCTAGGTTACTTTTTAAATTTTTTCGTCATACTTCATAGTAGATATGAAAAATGACAAACCCCAACAGTGGTGAGACCGAGGATAAGGGGAGTGAGAAGGAGAGCCATACATTGAGAGCATTGATCCTTTCCCAGTACAGTTCTTTTCCATGATAAAACAAACCCTGAGGAGGAGGTGTCCATCAAACCTGGAAAGGCAGTCTCTGGGAAAAGGCTGAAGCATTAACCCTTCTGTAATCAAATCTTTCCCAGGTACCAACCACTGACCCCAGCCAGGCCCTCCATCAGGTCCAGTACAATAAATTCCAGAAACTGACCACTGACCCTAGACTCCCTCCCATTTCACCCTGTAAAACAAGCCCTAAATCCCTAAGCAATAAAACTGACTCCTCCACTGATTGACAAACAAACTCCAAATTCCTTGGGTGCCCAAATAAAATTGATATGCTCACTAGACCATCTCTCAGTATAACCTATATAAGCCCAGGCCCTTTCTTTGTTCGGGGCTCATTTTTCACCAGAAAAGTGGGTCCCACCACAGCATCATTTCATCCCTGCATCCCCTGCTCCTGTATGAAACTTCGTTCCTGAATAAAGCTGATTTGTGAAGTTTGAATTCGTCCTGGTCTTTTTGCGCTAACACGTCACCCCTTGTTTCAGCAAGATCTTGGAATTCCTCTCCAGCTCCAACTGATTTTTCTCTGCAGGACCACAAAATAAAGGTACCTAGCTGAGCAGAGTGGCTTGCACCTATAGAGTCAACAGCTCTGGAGGCTGAGACCTGAGGATCACTTCAGCCCAAGAGTAAGAAACCAGCCTGGGTACCATAGCAAGTTTCCATCTCAAAAATAAATAAAATGCCTGAACAAGGAGCACTTCCTAGGGTGTATAGCACACAATGATATCAGCAATTTAGAGAATCCTCTGGAATGGAGCTCCCTCTAACTCCCCTTATAGTCTGGCATATGTCTGGGACAACATCACACAAGCTCCCTCCTCAGGTAGGGTGACCTCCTTGAGCATTAGCCTTTTTTCAATATCTCCAGAAAGGGAATTGTTCTTCTCTTCCTCAGGGAATAATATCTAATTTTTAGAAAGCAACCCCATTGTTACGAGATTAAATGAAAGCACACAAGCAAAGCTTCCCAGGCTCTTAAGGATAGGTGCCCAATGGTCACTGATGTTTATTCCAAGGCCATTTTTAGTGACACATTAGGGATAGTATTGTTAGGATAGTAAACACAGGCTAGAAGGGATGTTAGGATAGTAGGAATAGAAACCCCACCCCCAGGCGAGCTGGAAAGATAGCCCGAGGCGGGCTATTTGAATTTCGGGGGCGCGGCTATTTGCTCTAACAGGGCTAAGGTAACCTGAAGCCCCCTTTGTTCACTTTCCCACGCGCGGGCCGTGACGTCTGAAGTGCTTTAAAAACCTGAGACTCCCCTTTGTTCGGGGTCTTGCCCTTCCTGCGAGTCTGTGGGAAAGCTCGACCCCAGCTAGCTGGTTAATAAACCCCGTTTGTATATTGCATACTGTCTGGCTCTTTGTGGTTCGTGGGGAAAAGCGGAACTGGGCCTAACATCATTACACAACCTCTGAGAGACTCAGCATTCAGAAGGCTTGGTTATTCTAAATGAGGTTACAGTAAGAAATATATAAAAACTAGTTGCTGATGCAACAAAGAAAACATTCAAGATGTAAGGAGGGAAGAACAGAAGATAAAGACATCAAAGCTCATGTGCTCTCAAGGTGGCTAGGGAATGTAAGATCGATACAATAGGAATGGAGAGCACCTGGAGGATAGTAAGGGAAAATAACTCTGGAAATACTGGGACCAATTTGTGAAGCATGCTCTTGAATGCCAGGCTAAGATAGTAAACACAGAGGTGTGGCAGCATTTTTTAAATTACTTAATTATTATAGAGGTGTAAAGGACTGTAGAGAGATTATATATTCTAATTTCACAACTCATAGAGAGGAGTCATCTAAGACTAAGAAAATGTGAATGACTTGTCTAAGATCACACAGTGACTTTAGAGGACACTAAAACCAAATATTTTTCTTACCCACTAATATTCCTCAATCCACGTCCTGCACAAGCAATGGAAATGGGGTTCCCCTTGGTGGAATGGGCTGGCTATGAAATAAAAGCTAAGAAAAGTAGAACAACAAAAAAAACCCACAGGACACATAAAATATTTTCAAAAAGCGAGGGTTGGATGGGCTAGCCGAGCATACGATCAAGCTTCTACACTAAAAAGGCAAGATGGAGTTTGCACTTGCTTTATTTATATTATGGAATATCAAAGGCCTTCCATAGAATGTGCTTCACCAAAATAGGTAGAAGGTGAGCTGTCCAGTTCCCAACAGGTTACACCCATCTCTGGAGCTACTGTGAGGGACCTTCCCAGTAGAGCCAAGATAAAGGTCATGTGCCTTCGGCAATCTATTGCATGAGAGAGCCACGGATAGTTCCCAAGGTTAAACCTAAAATCTCCCTGGCTACCATACCAAGAGAAAGCCCTCAAGTAATTTATGGGTGGCTTCCCGCAATTCCTCTTTTTCCCCCCAGTACTGGGTATCAAACTCCGGGCTTTACACAAGCTCAGAGAGTACTCTACCACTGACCTACATCTCCAGCCCTATCACTCCTCTTGCTAAAGCAAAATCTCAGATAAATAACTAATGTGTTAATCACAACATATTTCTAAAGCAAAGGAAAAAAGTAAAAAAGAAAAGCAATGCCCAAACTTTTAATTACTCACTTGAGAAATGTCATGGTACTTTCAACTCTAGATTGTGGGTGTGCAACTTCCTATAAATTTAATTGTGAGTGGGATGAAATTGGCCATTCTGAAGCTTTACGTTTTAAACTAGCTATCCTTGATACCTGGAAATAGAAAATCTAGCTTAGTTAACCCTGAGAAAGAATTTAGTCTGTGGCTACTCTGATGTCCAAGATTGAGATGGTGACAGACGTTGAAAATGCTCAAGCAACTTCTCTGAATTCTGCAAAGAAAATATCATTTTTACTACAATGATTAAAGCAATGTGGTTTTAATTAGTTTGTGTGTGTGTGTGTGTGTGTGTGTGTGTGTGTGTGTGTGTATTTTAATGTTGAAAAGACCTGACCCGTTTGAAGGGATTTTCCACACTTATAGGATTTTTCTTTGTTGTGGATTTTCTGGTGTTCAGCGAGATGTGAGTTCAGATGGTAAGTCTTTCCACATTGATTACATTCATTGGGTCTTTCCCTAGTGTGAATTCTTTAATGTCTTGTAAGCTCAGAATTTCCACTGAAGATTTTTTCACATTCATCATAATGTAGGACAGATGAGGCTGGACACCCAAGGAATTTTCAGGAAGCAGGTTTATTTAAGTTGCAGTGATCCAGAGGGGCTAATGACTAAAAATCTCTGAACCCTGGGTCTGGAAATTCTTTTATATTTATATCCAGTGGGGTGGTTACATGGCAGATACTCATTGTCCTGTATTCTGAGGCTAGATAGAGATTTCACAAATTTTTACCAAGAAAACAGAAACAGTAATTTTTTTTTGTACAACAAGATCTTTTAAGACAGAGTCTAGGGCTGGAGTTGTAGCTCAGTGGTAGAGTGCTTGCCTAGCATGTGTGAAGCACTGGGTTCAATTCTCAGCACCACATATAAATAAATAAAATAAAGGTCCATCAAAGTCTAAAAAGTTTTTTAAAAAGACAGAGTCTGCCATACCTTTTATTTTCAAACCTAGCATTTACAAGAAAAGGAAGCTTCGAACCACAATGAGCTTCATGCAGAAATCCTGTTGACATTCTTTGTAAAAATATTGCTGACAAGGAGCTTAACTATGGTGAGGATCCCTGGAGAAGTTTATACATTATAATTATAGTGAGGGTCTCTTTGGTGGGGGTACCTGGTGGTTGCATTGATCACACTCAGGGTTTCTCCTGATGTTTAGTAAGGTTTGAACTTTCCCTGAAAGTCTTCCCACACTTGTTGCACTGCTAACATTTTATTAAGTTATGGTACCTCTGATGCTGGGTAAGTACTATGTTGTTACCAAAGGTTTTACCATGGTTATTGCACCCAGAGGGTTCCTCCCCAGTGTGATTTCTCTAATTTTCATAAGTACTAAGTATCAACTAAAACTTATGACACAGTGATTATACTGTAAAGGTTTTTTACCAGTACAAATAGGGAGGTGTTAAAAAAGGGTTGAGTTTTGACTAAAGGCTCTGCCACATTCTGTATTGTTTAGATAAGACAGATGCTGCACATGAAGCTATAGAGAATCAGAAGAAGAACAACAAGATTCCTTGCAAACGAGGCCTTATTGTCCTCGGTGGGCATGTCTGCAAACGGAAGTTCTGCTGAGAGGTGTAGAACAGATAGAGAAGAAACAAGTAGTTTATCAAAAGTAATGGGTGAAGGTGTTCTCGCAAACGAGGCACTTATCACCCCCTTGGTGAACATACTGCAAACGGTATGTTATGCCAAGAGGCTAATCAGAAAGTTTGGCAACAACAGTTCTTGCAAACGAGGCTTTGTTGCCCTTGGTGGGCATGTCTGCAAACGGAACGTCTTGCCAAGAGATATAAAATAGATAGTAAAGAAACATTGCTTGCAAACGAGGGTGTTTCTTTCTTGTTTCTTCTATATTGAAAAGAAGAGGAGCTCAAAGTGTTCTAGCCCTAACTAGTTTAAGATATTCTTTAGGGAAAGTTTATCTGGCTGATTGCTGATTCGCAAATTTATGCTCGTCATTGCTACTGGCTATTTGCCTTCATTGTCTATTAATGTTTGCTGATGGCTAATTGCCCTCTTTGTCTGGAAGATGTATAAAAAGGCTGAGAGAAATATAATAAAAAACACTGCATGCTGATCCTGTGTTGGAGTCTATCCTACAACATGAAGCTTTTCCCACATTGATCACATCTGTGTTCTTTTCATTCCTCTGAACTTCCTTGATGCCTCTCAAACCTGCCTTTGCATTCATGAAGGTCTGCAAAGTGGGTAGCCTGGAGAATGTTCCTGCCTCTGCAGATTCTACTGAATCTCATCTTCTGTGACTCCACTCCTGGGGATGCTTCCTGCTTTGGAGCCCATTTTCCAGGAAATAAATCATGCAATTGTCACTGTCTTTTTAAACTTTTCATTATGAAAAATCATAAACATATGTAAAAGTAAATAGAATTAAATGTCACCTTTATGAACTTATGAAAGAGTAAACTCCTGAGATATCATTTATTTCTTTTTTAGTTATGCTCCCCCAACAATCAAGAAATATCTCTTCAGTTAAGGAAGAAAAGTGCTATAAATAAAAGATGAAATAGAAATATTCTAGGAATAGATAATCTATGTAATGCTTACTAAGGTGGGATTGAGAACAATCCTTACCACCAAAACATGAGCAAATCGTCAAATTGTATTGAAAAATTGTGTGTAAAAGAAGAAATAGTTCAAAATGCAAATATTATAGCAGAAAGGTAAATGTATGTTTATCAAGGAAAGAAAACTCTTTTTCTTAGCCTTCCCCCAAATAGTTCATTGCTTGCAGAGTCAATTCAATAATTCCTTTATTAACAAGAGTCAGTATTATTTTATGTACACAATAAAAAATACATTGTAGGGAAATTTGTCCTGAAGGAGATAAAGTAAATGTTCTATCAAGCTCATTAAAATGGAGATTCTACATAAGCTCACAGGAAATAAGGGAATAGGACTGATTTCTTGGCTCTCCTACTACTTTACTGTTGTTTTCTAGAGACAGATTCTGAAAAAGTTTGGATATAAATATGGTCATACTTTGTAAATAGAATTCATGTACAGAGTGTGGAAAGGAAAGGGGGCACCTAATCTAGACTGGGATGACATGTAGGAGAAAATGCTGACAAGAAAAAAAAAAAGAATGTAATGTGGAAGGAGCAAGGAGAAATGTAGTCAAAGTGAAAGATTTAAAATATGACTATTACTGATGGGTAGAAAAAAGGGGAAGAGGAAGGCATAGAGACAAGGAGGATATTTAGGAGTTCTCTGCAAAAGGAAAGGTGGTATATAAAGTATCAGAATGATGTAATAAATTAATGACTTAATGAAAAGCAAAGATGCAGGTGTGAAAACAAAGAAAATAGAAATCTTTTATTTAAGAGGCCTAAAATAAAGGTTTTATAAAAGATAGATGTAGATGAGTCTGGGAGGGTTCTAGGGGAGAGTTTAGGTTAGAGATACTGATTAAACTATAAAGAATAGCTTTGGGGGCTGGGTTTGTGGTTCAGCGGCAGAGCGCTCGCCTCGCAGGTGCGCGGCCCAGGTTCTATCCTCAGTACCATGTAAACATAAATGCATTGCATTGTGTACAACTAAAGAAAATAAATAAATATTTTTTAAAAAAGAATAGCTTTGGTTGACAGAGCAAGAGCTCCTACCCTAATCTACTTCCTCAGATAGATTCCTCCTCAAATGGGGTTCAAGTCATGCTTTAGAAGAGTCTCTAAATATTGGAGTTGGTAACTTGATGACTTCTGTGACGCTCCTAGAGATAACACTTCCCTCCAGAGCAATTACAGTCCATCTGCTTAAGATATGCTCTAGACACATTTAGAGATCATTAGAGAAAACTGCTGAGAGAACACAATGAAACTTCAAACAATTTTCCAGGAGATAGAACAGGGAAAAGGGATCCAATGAGATGAAATAGAAAAAGGGAGTAACAGAACCAACAAAGGACAAAAACTTGGTAATGTTGTCATCACTACTTTCCTTTAATGTCATCATTAAATGCTGCATTTTGCCACCACACCTTCACTTCCCACCTGAAATCCTGGATCATCAAGTTCTCTCCTCTAACAAAGACACAGCCTCTTCTCCGTTCAATGGACTAGAGGTCCTGGCAGAACCAATTGGAACTGCTCCACTCCATTAACCAGAAGCTCTAGTATCTGCTCCTTGATGTGACTTTCTCATTTCAACCCCTTATAACAAAGTTTCCAGAGTTGGCTTAGAGTCTCCCTGAGTCCAGATGTCTTCTGATTGCCTAAAGTGTTGATGGAAGACCTCCTGGCTAGGCTGGTTGTTCTGCTGCAAATCAACTTCTTGTCCAAAAAGAAAAAAAAAAGTTATCTTCCCCTACCTTTACTACCACAGGTCCTTCCTGTTTTTCTCCATCCTGGATGATACACTCTGTATCCATTGTCACTCAGGAAAGAGATCCCTACAGATGGGTTTATATTACAGGTAGAATACCCTAAAAAAATATAGAAAGTATCATGAAGGAGAAAAACTGTCATCAGTTTAAACAAATTTACCTGTAATACTAAATGTTGCCTATGCCATACCATTTTAAGAGAAGCAAAGCAGAAATATTTCTGAAGTTTTGCTAAAAGTAATACATATGATTTGAGAATTTCACATTCTTAGTAATGGAAATTTATATGACTATTAGAATAAAAATTATTTTTTCTGGGCTGGGGTTGTGGCTTAGCGGTAGAGCGCTCACCTAGGATGTGCATGGCCTGGGTTCGGTCCTCAGCACCACGTAAAAATAAATAAAGGCATTGTGTACAACTACTAAATAAATAAATATTTTTTAAAAATTGTTTTTTCCTACCAATGTTTCTGTACTTATTCTACTTCAGTTAAATCCTTTTAGCATGTCAATTGCATGCCATGATGCATTTGATGGCCTATCTGCTCTTACTCAGATGTCTGCAATGGGACTTTCCTTCATTTCATTAAAGTATGCTATATCCTCAAAGAGGTATGTGGATCCCACTCTATATAATAAACAGCTCTCCCACTACCATTCATCCTCTTCCTCTGCTATATTTTTCTTTGTCACACTCACCACCAGCTGACATTAAAACATAATAAAAGCAAACAAAATTTACTTTTCATGTGTTACCTCCACAAAAATATAAGTACAAGAACTTTATGTGTTCTGTACAGTGCAGTATTCCCAGTATGCCTACAACAGGGAATACATAAGTCATAGTCAATAACAATCTGTTGAAAAGAACCACAATGACTAGCAAAAGCTATTAACTGGTACAATGGTCACAAAATTTGTTCAGGAATTGTTTCCTTTATGCAGTGTAATAAACACGATTTGAGACATAAGACAGTAAAATAAAAACATTAAATAGAACAGATCCACAATCTTCTTCCCATAATTTAAAAAAATTTTTTTAGTTGTAGGTGGGCACAATATCTTTATTTTATTTATTTATTTTTATGTGGTGCTGAAAATCGATCGCGGTGCCTCATGCATGAGGGGCAAGTGTTCTACCACTGAGCCACAAAACCCACAAATTTTAAGTCTCAAAACCCACAAAACCCATTCTCCCACAAATTTTAAGTCTCCCAAAGCTCTGAAAACCAAAAATGCTTTCATAAATCATTCAATGGCAAAAACTGAAATGACACACTTATTTTGTAACAAAATTTGGCTTGAAATGACATGAAGCTACAGTCTTTAAGTATGTACATGTTACTGTAAAAGTAGTTTCGAATATGGGGATCCCCAGATTCCTGCAGTGTAACATATTCAAAATATCATATATGCATAGTTTGTTCTTTACGATCTCTCAAAATCTGATTTTGAAAACACTTCTGACCCCCAAAGACTGGTCGTAAGCTTCCCTTCTTCTATGTGTCCTGGGCCCTCCAGATTCCAAAAACTCCCCCCTCTTACACCCAGGAATCTTCTGCTCCTATGAAACTTGCGGAGAAGTGGAATAGGACTCTTATTCTCTGAGACAGGCCAGGTTAGGATAGGGAGTCAACACATGGCACGAAGCTCCGTCTCCCCGTGAGGGGTCCCTCCCGAAAAACCAGCTCACGCAGCCAGGTTAGAAAACGGGAGGGAGGCCTATACCTGGCGGGGGGACCGCCTGGGTAGACCCCAAGCCGCAGCAGTGGATCTGGCAAAGGTGAGCCCAGTGCCCTCTCGTCCGCAAGTCCAGAAAATCCCTGGCAATAGCGACGGGCCAAAATTCCGGAGGTGTCACCTCTCTTCACTAAGAATATTCATTTCTGTGGTTTGCTCCCTCTAGCTGTTGGCCTTGAGTATTCGCTACTCTTTTCCAAGGTCCGCTTAATCCAAGAATTCTGCAGCAAGCCGCCTCCTTTCCAGGACAATACGTGGTTAATCCAGGAATAGACGCTTGGTATAGAGATCCTGATTTCTCTCCAGGCTTCCCCTTTACACTCGGCTTTATTTACCTCTATCCAGCTCCCACCATCATAACCTTCCTATGGCCCCAATCTATTTCTGTCTACCGGTTTTCACTCATCATCCTTTAGTCTTCTGGTGATAAGGGTTTTTTTTTTTTTTTCCCCCTTTGTCTGAAATTGTTTTTATATTTTACTTTTATTCTCTTTTAAATATCTTTATTTTGTTTATTTGTTTTTCTGTGGTGTTGAGGATTGAACCCAGTGAGAGGCAAGCGCTCTGCCACTGAACCACAACCCCAGCCCCTCACTTCTATTCTTAAGAATATTTTTACCTTCATCCTTTTTTAAAAATATATATATATATTCTAGTTATTACTTGTTTTCCTTTTTTAACCTTCATTCTTGAAAAATATTTTCTAGGTTGACAGTAATAGTTATTTTCTTTGACAGTTTTGAAAATATTTCATTTCCTGATGCTGTCACCATTACCAGTTGAAAAGTAAGTCTAGTTACTATCTTTTGTATTTTGCTGATTTTATTATTTTCTTTTACTCTTTGGAATTCAGCAGTTTTACTGTGGCATGCCTAGTTGTGGTTTGCTTCATATTTCTTTTTTATGGAATTAAGGTATTTAGATAGTTTTGCAAAATTCCCAGTCAAAAATTTCATCTGCCCCATTTTTTTTCCTTTTTTTCTCTTGGATTCCAATTACACATACATCAGGCCTTCTTATTTTATACCTTTTTTCTTATCTTTTTTCAACATTTCCTTTTTTTTACATTGTTATTGATATTTTCTTTTATGTTTATAAAAGTAGGACATTTCAGCCTGTTACAGTGACGCACACCTGTAATCTCAGCAGGTCAGGAGGCTGAGGCAGGAGGATCACAAGTTCAAAGCCAGCCTCAGCAAAAGCAAGGCACTAAGCAATTCAGAGAGACCCTGTCTCTAAAGAAAATACAAAATCGGGCTAGGGATGTGGCTCAGTGGCTGAGTGCCCCTGAGTTCAATCCCTGGTACCCCCTCTAAAAAAAGGAAGCACATTTCATACTGCTTAAGGAAATTATACATCAATAAGACGTAACAATCGTAAATATTTATGCCCCAAACAATGAGCATCTACGTACATCAAACAAACCCTTCTCAATTTCAAGAATTAAATAGACCACAACACAATAATACTGGCTGATTTTAACACACCTCTCTCACTGGATAGATCTTCCAAACAAAAAGTAAACAAAGAAACCATAGAATTAAATGATACAATCAATAATTTATACTTACTCATTCATCAATGAGCAAATACGTTTTCTTCTCAGCAGCACATGGATCCTTCTCTAAAATAGATCACATCTTATACCACAAAGCAACTATTAGCAAATACAAAAAAAAAATAGAGATAATATCTTGCATTCTGTCAGATCACAATGCAATAAAATTAGAAATCAATAATAAAATAAAAAATAGAAGCTATTCTAACACCTGGAATCTAAATAATATGCTATTGAATGACAAATGGATAGCAAAAGAAATCAGGGATGAAATGCAAAAATACTTAGAAATAAAAGAGAATAGTGATACAACATATCAAAATCTCTGGGACACTTATGAAGGTAGTGCTAAGAGGAAAGTTCATTGCATTGAGCTCATTCAATAGAAAGTCAATGAATAAGCCTGATCCCTGCCCTCCAAGGTCTGGAGGAGGCCCCTGTAGGGTCTGGCTGAGCTCCCCACACCTTCCTTCTATGATCCTATTCCTTTCCTCTCCTACCCTCAGCTGGGATTGCTGCCCTTAACAAACCACGGGTAGGGCCGGCACATCCTAGCAGGCAGCCCTTGGTGCCTGCTGCCTCAGGGGTGCTCCAACTACCCTCATTCTCCCTGCAGCCACCCTGGCTCCCTGCCTCCCGTATGCCCCAGCCTGCCATGGGACCTATCAGCCTGGTCCCACCCCCACAGAGAACCCAAAGTCTTATTGTATATAACGGCAGGTGACATTTCTATATTTATGACAGTGTTGTGTTTTACACAAAGAACCACTCTTTCCAAAACCCCTCTCTCTTTCCCACCCCAACAAAAGGTTTTCCAAACCCTTACCATTCCTGGAGCAGGTGGAAACAGGCTCACATATTGTGTGTTGGCTGCAGCAATGATTCCAACAGCAGCTGCTGGGGAAAACAACATTTTTTAAAAACTCATCATAAAAAATGTTTATGAAGCAATTATTTAGGATGTTCATGATTTGCCAACCTTGCTATTGATGCCATGTTACCCATGAGTTCTTGTGGGAGGAGCTTGTCATTGTTTACTCTTTTATTGAAAAACTTCTTGACCTAGGCATGACAGTGGGCACCTTGCCCCAACCCTGGCTGGGCCCAGAACCTATGTTCTGTCTTAGAAAGTTTATATATATATATATATATATATATATATATACATATATATATATAAAATAACATTTATATATAAATTACATATGTAAATATATGTAATTTGGGGGGCCCTGTTCCTTGCACATTTTATGGTTACCTCATTTTCCCCTTGTATGTATTTGAGAAAATGCTAATATATAGAGAAAAATTGTTCTTAAAGCTTAATTGAGTGGTTTTTTCATTCCATTGGATTCACAATTGTTTGTAGCATTTAACATAAATATATATATATATGTGTGTGTGTGTATACTGATTGAAATTTTTAACAGATTTGTATTTTTTTAATAATTATCATTTTATTAGTCATAATGATACCCAAGTTGTACAAATGAAGTTAAATCCAAGGAGCACTAAACACATGCATTTTAAAAATAATCATTTCCATTATTAAATTTACTTTCTATAATGCCAACTTTCTACTTATCTTACTCAAATTCAACTGTCCTGATGCTTACAAAACAGCTTACTGATTACAGTTTTATTTTTGATTCAATGAACTCTATGGATATTATCAAACTTCAGTTTCTAAAGTTGGTGAACCACTCTGATAAAAACAATGAAGATTATGCTTAATTGTTCAAATGTGGGCATATCTGATGGTCAGCAACCTTTGTGAAACTGCTGAACACAACTTCAAGACTGACTTTCCTCCTAAGCCAGGCATGACACAAATTATATTACATGTGGCCTAGAGTCTTTAATTAGATCATTACCCAAATAAAAAGGTTTAGTCACAGATTTGTATTTTTCAAAAGTGAAAGTTGCATGTTCTGCTTGACCAAGTAATGCAATCATTATATTTTAAAAAATATTGTTGCTGATTTCAGAGGGATATTCACTAATAAATATATGATGTATGAAAGTACTGACAGGGGCTGGGGTTGTGGCTCAGCGGTAGAGCGCTCACCTAGCACGTGTGCGACCAAGGTTCAATCCTCAGCACCACGTAAATAAACACATTGTGTACAACTAAAGCAAATAAATAAATAAATATATTTTTTTAAAAAAGTATTGCCAAAAAAAAAGAAAGTCAACAAATAGATGACCTAACATTACATCTTAAAGCCCTAGAAAAAGAAGAAAAAATCAACACCAAAAGAATACAGGAAATAATTAAAATCAGAGCTGAAATCAATGAAATTGAAATAAGAGAAACAATTCAAAAAATTGACAAAACAAAGTTGGTTCTTTGAAAAAATAAATAAAATTGATAAACCCTTAGCCAAGCTAACAAAGAGAAAGAGAAAACTCAAATTACTAAAATTCATGATGAAGAGGAAATATCACAATGGACACTACTGAAATACAGAGGATAATTAGAAACTATTTTGAAAAATTTTTTAAATCTTTTACTTATTTATTTATTTTTATAATAGTACTATGCATTATAATTCGTAATAAACATATACTCCAATAAAATAGAAAATCTCGAAGACATCAATTTCTAGATACATATGACCTACCCAAACTAAATCAGGAAGACATATACAGTATAAATGGATTAATTTAAAATAATGAAGTAGAATACACCATCAAAAACCTGCCAACCAAGAAAAGCCCAGACCAGACAGATTCTCAGCTGAGTTCTATAAGACCATCAAAGAAAAATTAACACCAATACTCCTCAAATTGTTCCATGAAATAGAAAAGGAGGAACCCTTCCAAACTTATTCTATGAGACTAGTATCACCCTGATAGAAGGGAAAGCAAGAAATGAGAGATGGGTAAGCGAGAAATGAAAGAAGGAGACCAGGCAGAGATACACACGAGAGTTTATTTGTCACAGCTGACAAATAAAGGCCATCTCTCTATAGCAGAGAAAGGCAAAACAGGCTTGGGTTCTAGGACTTTTATGGGCAGGCTCAGGAATCAGAGCCAGGCAGGTCCTAATGTGGGTGGTTAAGGGTGGGGTTGGGTGTGAGGGTGTGGTGACCCTTTCTTAGAAAGGCCCTTGGGCGGAAAAGCAAAACTTTTCCTTAAAATGGTGGCTGTCACTTAAGATGGACACCCAGATGCTAAGCAAGGACCTTATATTCTCCCCTTTTTTGTTTGTTATTGGGCCCTTTAGGGAACAGGGACATAGGTCAATCTAGCTTCTTCCTGCTGGAAAGGAGCGGTGTCTGGACACTAGTTAGGGGTGCAGGATGTCATTAAGGCAATGGTGATGGTCAAGAGGTGCCGGGCAATGCTGACTCTGGACAACCTAATTTTGGTGAGGGGTTGGAAGTCCTATAACAGAAGCTGGTTCATGGTTTGGTTATAAATCCTTTGAATCTGGTCTTGAATAAATCTAATGACACAGAGGGCAAACATTAGCAAAAGGCCTATGACAAGGAGAAAGGTCAGGAAAGGAAGTGCCGGTTGGAGAAGGGTGTTACTTAGCTGCCATCCTTCAGCAGAGGAGAGCTGTTGTTTCTGACATTCAAGGTCCTGTTGGAGTTGTTTTATCTTGTCCGTTATTATACCAGATTGATTGACATAAAAATAGCATTCCTCCTGTAGGTACAAAGTCTGCCTTTTTCAGCCATAAGGAGAACAAGGCCCTTTGATTCTGTAGAACTATAGCAGCTAAAGACTCAAGCTGGGATTATATGGTTAGTCACCAGGAGACAGAGTGGGAGAGGGGGAAGAGGTGAAACTAGGCCTTGCCAGAACAGCATCGCTGTATTGCCAAAGAAGGTTCCTAATGTATGCAAGAAGGGGCCAGAAAAGATGAGGAGCAAGGGGCCTTCCTGCATGTGGGAGGGATGTGGAAGAAGCTCCTCTAGAGTTTCAGTGCATGAATGGGTAAGAGGAGAAGAGGCAGAAGAGTCCTGAGGAGCAGGGAGGAGAGTAGCAGGGTTTAAAGGTGAGCACGTGTGGAAAGTAAGACTGGGATCTCCCACCATGGAAACCTGTAGAGATAAAAGGTGATAAAAGGTAAGGAATGTAATCACTTGTGGATGAGGAGTTCCTCTAGGTGATGAGGAGGAGGATGGTGAGTGGGGCCCCAAAGGTGAGTTTCTTTGAGTTGTTAATGGGTAGAGAGGCTGTGGCCAATGTTGATAGGCAAGGAGCCCATCTCTGAACACAGGACCTCAGAGAATGAAGACAAAATATATTATCTTGAAAATGATGTTGACCACACAGTGAAGATGGTAAGAAACCATGAGCAGAATATTCAAGGATTATGGGATAACATAAAAAGACCAAATTTAAGAATTGTTGGGATAGAGGAAGGCATAAAGTTCCAAACCGAAGGAATGAGCAATATATTCAATGAAATAATTTTAGAAAATTTTCCAAACATGAAAAATGAATTGGAAAATCAAATACAAAAGGCTTACAGAACACCAAATTACAAAATCAAAACAGATCCATCCATATAATGAAAATGCCTAGCATACAGAAGAAGGGAAGAATTTTAAAAGCCACAAGAGAAAGGAATCAGATTACATATAGGGGGGAAACAATTAGGATATCTGCAGATTTTTCAACCCAGACCTTGAAAGCTAGAAGATCCTGGAACAACATATATGAAGCTCTGAAAGAAAATGGATGCCAACCAAAACTCTTATATCCAGCAAAATTAAGCTTTAGATTTGATGATGAAATAAAAACCTTCCATGATAAACAAAAGTAAAAGAGTTTACAACTAGAAAGGCTGCACTTCTGAACATCCTCTGCAAAATATTCCATGAGGAGGAAATGAGAAACAACAATGAAAATCAGCAAAGGGAGGTATTTCACTGAAGGAAATACTAATCAAAGGAGAAACCAAGTCAAGTTAAATACCAAAAATAAACAAATATGACCAGGAATACAAATTATGTCTCAATAATAACCCTGAATGTTAATGGCCTAAACTCACCAATCAAAAGGCATAGACTGACAGATTGGATTTAAAAAAAAAAAAAAAAGACCAAACAATATGCTGCCTTCAAGAGACTTATCTCATAGGAAAAGACATCCACAGACTGAAGGTGAAAGTTTAGGGAAAAACATACCACTCACATGGACTGTGGAAACAAGCAGGGGTTTCCATTCTCATATCAAATAAAGTAGACTTCAAGCCAAAGTTAATAAAAAGGGATAAAAAGGACATTTCATACTGCTTAAGGGAAAAAGACATAACAAATATAAATATATATGCCCCAAACAATGGAGCATCTACATTCATCAAACTATTCTCAAGTTCAAGAGTCAAATAGATCACAACATAACAATTCTGGATGACTTTAACTCACCTCTTTCACCACTGGATATTTCCTCCAAAGAAAAGCTAAACAAAGAAACTATAGAACAATAATACAATCAATGATTTAGACTTAACAGACATATATAGAATATTTCATCCATCAACAAGTGAATACACTTTCTCCTCAGTAGCACATGGATCCTTCTCTAAAATAGACCATATGTATGCCACAAAGCAACTCTTAGCAAATACAAAAAAATAGAAAAGTATACTACCCTGCATTCTATCAGAACATAATGGAATAAAATTAGAAATCAATGATAAAATAAAAAGTAGAGGTTACTCCAACACCTGGAAGCTAAATAATATGCTATTGGATGAATAATGGGTTGCAAAAGACATCAAAGAGGAGATTTAAAAATTCCTAGAAGTGAATGAGAACACTGATACAACATATCAAAATTTCTGGGACACTATGAAGGTAGTAAGTACTAAGAGGAAAGTTCATTGCACAGAGTTCATTCCTTAAAAAAAGAAAAAGTCAACAAATAAATGACCTAATATTATATCTCAAAGCCCTAGAAAAAGAACAAATCAACACCAAAAGCTGTAGAAGACAGGAAATAATTAAAATCAGAGATAAAAAGCAATGAAATTGAAACAAAAGAAACAATTGAAAAAATAACAAAACATAAAGTTGGTTCTTTGAAAAAGTAAATAAAATTGATAAGCCCTTAGCCATGCTAACAAAGAGAAGGAGAGAGAAAACTCAAATTACTAACATCTGTGATGAAAAAGGAAATATCACGATGGACACTAAAGAAATACAGAAGATAATGAGAAATTATTTTGAAAAATTATACTCCAATAAGATAGAAAATATTGAAGGCATCGACAAATTTCTACAGTCATATGATTTGCCCAAACTGAATCAGGATGATATACACAAGTTAAACAGATCAATTTCAAGCAATGAAATAGAAGGCAGCATCAGAAACCTACCAACCAAAAAAAGCCCAGGACCAGACGGATACACAGTTGAGTCCTACAAGACCTTCAAAAAAGAACTAATACCAATACTCCTCAAATTGTTTCATGAAATAGAAAAATAGGGAGCTCTTCCAAACTCATTCTAAGAGGCCAATATCACCCTGATTCCAAAACCAAAGACATCAAAGAAAGAAAACTTCAGACCAATATCTCTAATGAACATAGATGCCAAAATTCTCAAAAAAATCTGGCAAATTGAGTACAAAAACATATCAAAAAGATAGTGCACTATGATCAAGTGGGATTCATCCCAGGGATGCAAGTTTGGTTCAATATACAGAAATCAATAAATATAATTCATCATATCAATATACTTGAATATAAGAATCATGATCATCTCAATAGATGCAAAAAAAACATTTGACAAATTACAGCACTCCTTTATGTTCAAAACACTAGAAAAACTAGAGATAAAAGGAACATATCTCTCAACATTGTGAAAGCTAAGCCCCAGGCCAACATCATTCTACTTGGTGAAAAATTGAAAGTTCTTGAAACTCTAGCCAGAGCAATTAGACAGCAAAAGAAATTAAAGGGATACAAATAGGAAAAGAAGAATTCAAATTATCACAATTCGTCAATGATATGATTCTTTGCCTAGAAGATCCAAAAAATTCCACCAGAAAACTTCTAGAATACATGAATTCAGCAAAGTAGCAAGATATAAAATCAACATCCATAAATCAAAAGCATTTCTGTACATCAGAGATAAATCCTTTGAAAGAGAAACTAAGAAAACTACCCCATTTACAATAGCCTCAAAAAAAAAAAAAAAAAAAAAAAAACAACTTGGGAATCAGTGAGAGGAGAAAGACCTTGACCATAAAAATTACAGAACACTAAAGAAAGAAATTAAAGAAGACTTTAGAAGATGGAAAGATCTCCCTTGTTCTTGGATAGGCAGAATTAATATTGTCAAAATGACCATACTACCAAAAGCACTATGCAGATTTAATGCACTTTCAATAAAAATACCAATGACATTCCTCACAGAAATAGAAAAAGCAGTCATGAAATCCATCTGGAAAAATAAGAGACCCAGAATAGCTAGAGCAATCCTTAGCAAGAAGAGTGAAGCAGGTGGCATCAGTATACCAGACCTTAAACTATACTATAGAGCAATAGTAACAAAAAAAGCATGGTGTTGGCACCAAAATAGACTTGTAGACCAATGGTACAGAATAAAGGACACAGAGACAAACCCACATAAATACAGTTATCTCATATTAGACAAAGGCACCAAAAACATATATTGGAAAAAGCATAGCCTCTTCAACAAATGGTGCTGAGAAAACTGGAAATCCATATGCAACAAAATGAAATTAAACCCCTATCTTTCACCGTGCACAAAACTCAACTCAAAGAACATCAAGGGCCTAGGAATTAAATCATAGAACTTGTTTCTAATAGAAAAAAAATTAGGCCCAAATCTTCATCATGTCTGATTAGGACCCGACTTTCTTAATAAGACTCCTACAGTACAAGGAATAAAATCAAGACTCAATAAATGGGATGGATTCAAACTAAAAAGCTTCTTCTCAGCAAAAGAAACAATCAGTGAGTTGAATAGAGAGCCTACAGAATGGGAGCAAATTTTTGCCACAAGCACATCAGATAGAGCACTAATCTCTAGGACATATAAAGAACTTAAAAATCTTAACACCAAAAAACAAATAACCCAATTGATAAATGGGCCAAGGAACTGAACAGACACTTCTCAGAAGATGATGTACAATCGATCAACAAATATATGAAAAAATGTTCAACATCTTTAGCAATTAGAGAAATGCAAATCAAAACCACTCTAAGATTTTACCTCACGCCAGTCAGAATGGCAGCTATTAAGAATACAAACAACAATAAGCATTGGCAAGGATGTGGGGAGGAAGGCACACTCATACATTGCTAGCGGGACTGCAAATTGGTGCGACCAATATTGAAAGCTGTATAGAGATTCCTCAGAAAACTTGGAATGGACCACCATTTGACCCAGTTATCCCACCTTTCGATCTATACCCAAAAGACTTAAAAACAGCATATTACAAGAATGCAGCCACATCAATGTTTATAGCAGCACAATTCACAATAGCTAAATTGTGGACCCAACCTAGATGTCCTTCAGTAGATGAATGGATAAGGAAACTGTGATATATATACACAATGGAATATTATTCAGCATTAAAAGAAAATAAAATTATGGAATTTTCAGGTAAGTGGATGGAATTGGAGAATATTATGCTAAGTGAAGTAAGCCAAACCCAAAAAACCAAATGCCAAATGTTTTCTCTGATATGAGGATGCTGATCCATAAGGATTGTGCAGAGGAGAGTGAGGGGAAGGAAGTGGGTATGGGTTGGAATGATAGTAGAATCAATCGGACATTATTTAAAAAAAATTTTTTTAGTTATACATGGATACAATATCTTTATTTTGTTTATTTATTTTTTGTGTGGTGCTGAGGATTAAACCCAGTGCGAGGCAAGAGCTCTGCCACTGAGCCCCAGCCCCAGCCCTCAATCGGACATTATTACCCTATGTACACATTTGATGACTGTTGTAATTCTACAACATGTACAATCAGAAGACTGAGAAGTTTTACTCCATCTATGTGAAGATGCATTCTACTGTCATGTATAACTAATTAGAACTTTTTTTTTTTTTTTTTTTTTTTTTTTGGTACCAGGGATTGAACTCTGGGGCACTCAACCACTGGACCACATCCCCAGCCCTTTTTAGAATTTTATTAGAGACAGTGTCTCATTGAGTTGCCAAGTGCCTCGCCATAGCTGAGGCTGGCTTTGAACTCATGATCCTCCTGCCTCAGCATCCCAAGTGCTGGGATTACAGGCATGCGCCACCGTGCCCGGCTTAGAACAAATTTTTAAAAAGAAAAAAAAAAAAAAAGAGTCCATGTCTTTTAGGGTTAAAACTTGACTTATTAACAGATAAAGTTTATATGATATCTGGAATCTCTTATGAAATAATCTAGAGAGTGGCATATTGAAGATTGTGGTAAAGGTAGCCTTGAGTTGGTAATTTTTAAATTTGGGTAATAGGCACATGGTTTTTCATTAAACTAACATTTCTACTTTTGCATTTGCTTGGAAATATTAGCAATATTATTTTTTAAACATAGATAATAAGAAGTCCCTGTGTATTCTCTATTCAGTTTACAAACTAAAACATTCTAGACAAAACTGTATTGATAGGTCTCTTCTTTACCCCATTGCTTTCCCTCCACAGAAGTAACAACTATCCGGATTTGTGGTGGTGCTGTGTGTGTGTGTGTGTGTATGTGTATGTGTAAAATTTTAAATATTCATAAATCTAACATGCAAAAAATTTATATATACCTTCACTACTTTTTTTTTTTGCTTAATACTTTGTTAGTCATCTTTCCATTACAATAACAGAAATACCTGAGATAATCAACTTAAAATGAAAAAAAGTTTATTTTGACTCATGGTTTCAGAGATTTCAGTCTATGACCAATTCTCCCCATTGCTTGAGACCTGTAGGTAAATGTAGGTACATCATGGTGGGGAGCCCATCATGGAGCAAGGTGCTTATGTATTGTGACTGGGAAGCAAAAGAGAGAATAGAAGGAATCAGGATTTCAATATCACCTTCAAATACATGCCCCGAATGACCTAACTTCCTTCGGTCAGACCCCACTTCCTTAAGATCCTACCATTTCCCAGTAATGCCATGGGCTGAAGACTAAGTCTTCAACACATAGGCTTAAGGGGTACATTTCAGACAGAAACTACAGTACTTTACGTGTGAGATTTGGCAATGCTGATAGACTTGTCTCTAGATCATTTATTTTCACTGTTGCAAGCCATTTCAGGTTATGAATAGACTCCAATTTATTTAGCGTTCTTCTATTGATGATAATTAAGTTGTTTACTATTTCCTACTATTACAAGAAATGCTGTATTGACCATTTGACCATCCTTGTTCCTCTTCCCCTTTACAAATGTGTGAGAGTTTCTCTAGTGAATTTAGCTTTTCTTTATGACATTTACCCAGGAGTGGAATAGCAAATATAATGAAGCTTGTTGATCTTTTGATCATAATTGGATGTTGTGAGTATTTGACTATTTGTGACTTACCCAAAATATTTTGAGCATACATATAGCTCTTACTTTCTCCCATTTTAACTTTTACATCTTCAAGGTAGATGCCAGAAAAACTCACTTTGCAATCTCCCTTGCAATTAATATACAAGCAAATCCCTGGACACAAGTCTTCCAAAATGCCTACATGGTAGTTATAGCTTCTACTTCAATGGGCCTCTTACTGTATCCTTTGTTATAGGAATAACTCAGTGTTATAGGAATGGGAAGTACAAATCCTCCCGTGGTTCCTTGGGAGTAATGATTAGTGGGGCCATTCCTGCTGCCACCTCTTGATTCCTGGACACATATATTCTTCTTATTGGAGGTACAGAACCATTTAGAAAATCTGGTTCATGAAATCCTGCAGAATATAGTATCAGCTCTGAGGTGGTGCCTTCAGCAAGCTATTCCAACTCTCAGCCAGACTATGTCTCTAGTCTCTGAGTTGGTGTGACATTTTCAATATTCTTAGTAGGAATTTACAAATCTAAGTTGAAAACCATGCCTCTGTAGTGCTTTTCAAAGTACTACTGTAGGGAAATCTTACTCCAAACACAGAAGTTGGAGCCAATGTCACTCAGAATTGTTTACAGAGAAGTCCAGTGTGCTGCCCACTTGACTCTAGGGTAAAGTCTGCCTAAGTCCTGCAGTTGACCTACTCAATAAACATATATAAACTACCTGCTAGTGATATATCTGAGAAGTTTCCAACAAAATATAAAAACTGTGTTTACTTGTCACAAAAGGACATCCAAAATATAAGAGAATAACATGTTTAATCCAAGAGAAATTGGGTGTTTATTTCCATTACAGAGTTTGTTAGGAAAGTTAGTAATGAGGGCTTTGCAAATGAACATGTTATGTTGGAGAAAGGTTTTAAGCAAATTTTCTTCGTGCTGGTGGTTTTTTGTTTCTTTTTTTTTTTTTTTTTTTTTTTTTTTTTTTTGGTACCGGAGATTGAACTCAGGGGCACTCGACCACTGGGCCACATCCCCAGCCCTTTTTTTTGTATTTTATTAGAGACAGGGTCTCACTGAGTTGCTAAGTGCCTCACCATTGCTGAGGCTGGCTTTGAACTTGTGATCCTCCTGCCTCGGCCTCCCAAGTGCTGGGATTACAGGCGTGCGCCACCGTGCCTGGCTGCTGGTGGTTTTTTTTAACCAAATTTAAATATTTATTCTTATTATTCATAAAATAGTCTGAGTAATAATGGATTGGATTTTAAGAGATCTATAATTTAATCTTGTTTTCTTTTATTTTTAAAAATTTTATGTGGTCTTTTTAGTTATACATAACAGTAGAATTTATTTTGACATATTATACATACATGGAGTATAACTTTCCATTCTTGTGATTGTACATGATGTGAAGTTACACTGGTCCTGTAATCATATGTGAACACAGGAAACTAATTTGTTCTACTGACTTTCCTATTACCACCCCCTCCTTTCCTTTTATTCCCCTTTGCCTAATCCACTGAATGTCTATCTTCACACCCTGCCTTATTGTGAATTAGCATCTACATATTATAGAGAATATTTGGCCTTTGGTTTTTTGGGTTTGGTTTATTTTACTTAGCATGATATTCTCCAGCTCCATCCATTTGCAGGCAAATGCCATAATTTTATTCCTCTTTAAGACTGAGTAATATTCCATTGTGTACATGTACCACATTTTCTTTATTCATTCATCTGTTGAAGGGCACCTCATTTGGTTCCACAGCTTGGCTGTTGTGAATTGAGCTGCTATAAATATTGATGTGGCTACATCACTGAAGTATGCAGATATAAGATCCTTTGGGTATAAACCAAGGAGTGGAACAACTGGGTCAAATGGTGATTTCATTCCAAGTTTTCTGAGGAATCTCTATACTGCTTTCCAGAGTGATTGCACCAATTTGCAGTCCCACTAGCAATGTATGAGTGTACCTTTTCCCCCACATCCTCACCATCATATATTGTTACTTGTATTCTTGATAATTGCCATTCTGGCTGGAGTGAGATGGAATTTCAATGTAGTTTTGATTTGCATTTCTCTAATTGCTAGAGGTGTTGAACATATTTTCATATATTTGTTGACCATTCATATTTCATATTCTGTGAAATGCCTGTTCAGTTCCTTTGCTCATTTATTGATTGGGTTATTTTATTATTTTTTTTTGTTAAGCCTTTTGAGTTCTTTATATAGTCTGGACATTAATGCTATTTGAGTGCATGTGGCAAAGATTTTCTCCCATTTTGTAGGCTATCTGTTCATGTTATTAATTGTTTCCTTTGCTGTGAAGAAACTTTTTAGCTTGATATCATCCCATTTATTGATTCTTGATTTTATTTCTTGTGCTTTCAGAGTCTTATTGAAGAATTGGTTCCTAAGCTGAGATGATGGATATTTGGTCTTACATTTTCTTTTAGTAGGCACAGGGTCTCTGGTCTGATGCCTAGGTCCTTAATCCACTTTGGGTTGAGTTTTGTCATGCTGGCATTCTTAATGATTACATACATTGGATATTTGAGAGAAATTGAAGTATAACATGAGGCTTGGGTTTATTTAGTGGCCTCAGAAGGCAAAGTTGAGAAAAACAACTAAAAACTAGGGACATAGTTTTGGTATTATAATAAAATAAACTGGAATAAAATAGACCAGTGAACCCCATCATCATGATCTTCTTCGCATTTTCTTTGCTTTGATGTCATGGTCAGATACTATGTTCTGTGAAATTTTGTACATAGGAATCAAAATGCCCCTAAATGGTTATGATTACTTCAATAGATGTGGAAGAATCATATGACAAAACCAAACATCATCTCATGATAAAAACTCCCAATATATTCGGTATTAAAAGGAATACACCTCACTGTAATGAAGGGCATACATGATAAACCCACAGCTGTTATCATGCATAATAGTGAAAAACTGAAAACTTTCTTCCCAGGATCAGGAAAAAGGCAATGATTCCCACTCTAGCAGCTTCTATTCAACATACTACCAGAAGACCTCGGCAGAGAAATCAGGCAATAAAAACAAATAAAAGGCATCCAAATAGGAAAGAAAGAAGTAAAATTGTTTGTTTGCAGATGACTTTATGTATAGAAATCCCCAAATACTCCACCAACACTATTAGAACTAACAAATCATTTCAATAAAGTTGCAAGATACAAAATAAACACACAAATCAGTTGGATGTTTATACATTAACAATGAATTATCTGAAAGAGGAATTAATAAATAAATTAATAAAACAATCCCATTTATAAGACCATCAAAGATAATAATATATTTAGGAATAAATTTAACCAAGAAGGTAAAAGATCTGTACACTAAAAGCTATAAAACACTGATGAAAGAGAGTGAAGACAATGATAAATAAATGGAAATATATCCTCTGTTCTTGGATTGGAAGAACTAGTATTCTTAAAACATTCATACTTCTAAAAATGATCTATAGGTCCAATGCACTTCCTATCAATATTCAAATGGGCTTTTCACAGAATTAGAAAAAAATCTTAAAATATATATAAAACCACAAAAGACCCAAAGTAGTCAAAAAATTCTTCAAAAAGGAGAATGAAGTTGAAGGCATCACACCTCCTGATTTCAAAATATATTAGAAAGTTATAGTAATCAAAACAATATGGTACCATCACAAACACAAACATATAGACCAATAAAACAGAATAGCCAGTTGAGAAATAATTCTGCTTTTACGGTCAACCGGTGTTTGATAGTGGTGTCAGGAACACTCAATGGGTAAATAAAAGTCTCTTCAATAACTGGTGCTAGCAAAATTAGATATCCACACATGGAAGAATGAAACTGGACCCCTATCTCACACTATAAACAAAAACCAAATAAAATTTGATTAAAGACTTAAATTTAAGATCTGAAACTATAAAATTACTAGAAGAAAACATGAGAGGAAAACTTTATGACATTGGTCTGGGTAATGTTGGGGTTTTTTATTTTTGTTTTTGGATATGTTCCAAAGCACAGGCAACAAGAACAAACATAGACAAATGGCATTACATTAAACTAAGAGGCTCTGCACAGCAAAGGAATAGCAGGCTGAAGAGACAATCTATGAACTGAAAGAAAATATTTGCTAACCATGCATTGGGCAATGAGTCAATATCCAAAATACATAAAGAACCAGGAGTGGTTGCATATACCTGTAATCCTAGTTACTCAGTAGACTGAGGCAGATGGATCACAAGTTTAAGGTCAGCCTGGGAAATTTAGGAAAATCCTGTCTCAAAATAAAAAATAAAAATGGCTAGGGAAGCAGTTCAATATAGAGCATCCCTGGGTTCAATCCCCAGTCATGTACAAAAATTTTAAAAATATTATGTGTGTGTGTTCATAAACAGACATGTAAATATATATATCAAGAAACAAATAACCTAATTTAAAAATGGTGAAAGGACCTGAATAGACATTTCTTGAAAGAAGACCAATGGCCAATAGGTATATGAAAGTGTGCCCAACATCACTATCAGGGAAATGCAAATTAAAAACTCAATGAGATATCACCTCACACATGTTAGAATGGCTTTTATCAAAAAGACAAAAGATAGCAAGTGTTGATGAAATATAGAGAAAAGGAATCCTTATACGACATTGGTAAGAACATAACCAGTCATAATGGAAAACAGTGTAGATGTTTCTTTCAAAATTAAAATAGAACTTTCATATGATCCAACAATTTTACTTCTGGATATATATTTAAAAGCAATGCAATCAGTACCTTGAAGAAGAGATACCTGTATTCCCATGATCTTTGCAACATAATTCAAAATAGCCAAGATAAGGAATCAACCTGTCTATCAACAGATGGATGGAAAAAGAACATGTGGTTTTATATAATACACACACATGTACACACAAACACACTACATAATGGAATATCATTCATTCATCCTTATAGAAGAAAACACTGACAATTGTGACATCATGAGTGAAACTGGAGGGCATTATGCTAATGAAATAAGCCAGCCACAGAAAGAATAGATACTGCACAGTCTGATTTATATGTGAAATCTAAAAATGTTTAATTCATTGAAGCAGAAAAGAATGGTGGTTGCCAGGGGCTGAGGGGTTGGAGAAATGGAGCAATGTTGATTTTTTTTAAAAAGGTACAACTTTTAAATTAGGATTAAAAAATGTCTAGGGATCCAATGTACAGCATGGCGATTACATTTAATAATATCAGACTGTATGCTTGAAATTTACTAAGAGAGAAGATCTTAAGTGTTCTTTCTTTAATTTTTTTTTTTTTGGTACTGGGGATTGAACTCAGGGGCACTCAACCTCTGGGCCACATCCCCAGCCGTTTTTTTTTTTTTTTTTTGTATTTTATTAGAGACAGGGTCTCACTGTGTTGCTAAGTGCCTCGCCATTGCTGAGGCTGGCTTTGAACTGGAGATCCTCCTGCCTCAGCCTCCTAAGTGCCACCATGCCTAGCTTGTTTTTTAAAATATTTTTTACTTGTAGAGGGACACACAATATCTTTGTTTATTAATTTATTTTTTATGTGGTGCTGAGAATCAAGCCAGTGCCTTACACATGCTAGGCAAGCACACTGCCACTGAGCTACAGCCCCAGCTCCTATCTTAAGTGTTCTTACCACACACACACACACACACAAACACATGCATACACACAAGGTACCTAGTCGAGGTGATGGACATGATATTTCATTATGTGTACATATGTTGAAACATAAAATTTTAATACATAAATTTTTTATCTTTATTTTTGCTTTTATTTATTTATTTATTTATTTATTTATTTATTTATTTTTTTTTTTTTTTTGTGGTACCGGGGATTGAACTCAGGGGCACTCGACCACTGGGCCACATCCCCAGCCCTTTTTTGTATTTTATTAGAGACAGGGTCTCACTGAGTTGCTAAGTGCCTCGCCATTGCTGAGGCTGGCTTTGAACTCGCGATCCTCCTGCCTCAGCCTCCCAAAGTGCTGGGATTACAGGCGTGCGCCACCGCGCCCGGCTTTTTATTTATTTTTATGTGGTGCTGAGGATCAAACCCAGTGCCTCACATGCACAAGGCAAGTGCTCTGCCACTGAGCTACAACCCCAGCCCCAATACATAAAATTCTTACTTGTCAATTATATCTCAAGAAATCTGGGGGAGAAAAGAATGTATTACGTGTTGTGTTCTAGAGCCACCTAAAAAGTTCCTTTTTCTTCACCGTGTATGGTTACATCACCAACTTGATATACAGTGAGGTTTTCATTTCAGTTTATTTTCATTTTTTAGGCACTTCTTTTCAAATATTTTATTTAAGTATTAGTGTTGAAATATTTAAGGGCTTGGAATGTAGCTTAGTGGTAGAGAGCTTGCCTAGCATGCATGAGACCCTGGGTTCAATTCCCAGAACCACAAAAAATAATAAATAAATATTTTAAAACACTATGTAAATACTAAAGTACAAATTATGTAATGAGATGTATCTAGAGATGTCTAATTCCCATCTCTGTTCCTTCCCCCACGTTCTCTTCTTGTACCTACAGGTATACATTTTCACTAGATTTGCTTCATGTTTTCAGTTTTTTCCCTCAAATATAAGAAAATTTGTTTTTATATTGCATGTTCCCCATTCCTTATAAGAGGTTATCTTATGTACATTGTGTTGTGCCTTGCTTTCACTTGTACTTAACACTACATATTTGGGTTCACTCTATAGAAGTGATTAGTCATTTTCTTCATCCCTCTTATAGCTGCATAGGACTCCATTTTCCTTGTATCATTCAAACTTAGTTCAGTCAGTCTCCAACTGATAGAAATTGGAATTATTTGGTTATTTTGCTATTAAAATAACAATATAATATGCTACTATGTTATTTTCTATTTTGCCAGTAAATTATTGAAATTGAAAGATGAATGTATATCCTATTTTTCTTGCATTTGCATCAACGATGATGATGGCATTAGGATCCTCTCATGTTATATGGGAGAGAGGTTTTCCCAGATTATGCTTTAGCCTTAGCCCTCAAACCTCTTTCTCTGTTTTGTTTTTTGTTGTTGTTGTTGTTGTTGTTGTTGTTTTTTTTCTTCTCCAGATAACAGGACTCAGCTAACTTCCATATCCCAAAACATTTCTCACAAATTTTTAAAATATTAGTTTCTGAGCTCCATCATTCTTTCATGTTTATGACATTTCACAACTTGAATTGGCAGAAAGATCTAGGAACCCATGTCAGTTTGTAGTCTTGTCTGCTTTTTAAATATTTGCTTGTAAGACTTGAGTTTTGTCATATAATGATATCTTGCCTATGTTCCCTCACACATAAATATCTATGTATTTACTCATTTACTGTTCCTATATGTTTTATAGAAATAAAGTAATATTGGCTACAGTTTTTATAAACAATAACTTCAGTTTTAATGTTTAGTTTGTTATACACAGTTCTCTCAATTTCTAAATAAAACTTGTTTTGGTTTTATTTTACATTATTCAATTCTCAGAAATATGTTTCTCTTTCACAACTGTGATAGAAAATACATTTTATTTTTTGGTGGAAAGAATTTTAAATTTTTAACATTTTGATTCAAATATAGTTTATTGTAATTTTTAATATGAAATGTAGACCCAAATTTATTATTCATCAGTTCTCTCAATTTCTAAATAAAACTTGTTTTGGTTTTATTTTACATTATTCAATTCTCAGAAATATGTTTCTCTTTCACAACTGTGATAGAAAATACATTTTATTTTTTGGTGGAAAGAATTTTAAATTTTTAACATTTTGATTCAAATATAGTTTATTGTAATTTTTAATATGAAATGTAGACCCAAATTTATTATTCATCATGCCAACATCTTATGGGATCAACATTATTTAATAATAGTGTTTCCTTTGCCTGTTGATATTTCCTTTTGCTTATTTGGTAAGTACTTAAAAATTAGATGTAAGAACTCATAAAAGTAATTTTGCATTTTACACAGAATTTCATGCTGTTTTAATTTTTTATAGATTTTAAAATTTCTAACACAGTGAGACACTTTTCAAGGTAATGACTTTCAGCTTTGTTCCAAAAGTTCAGATGTCCTTAGTTTTTTTTTACTGAAAACTCCAAAAATTTAAAAATAGTTTCAACGTATTCTTCAGTTGTTTTGTTATGAAGGTGCATATCTTTATAAGTAAAGTTTTTCTTGACTTTGGAGCATGGTTTTCATGGAACATATACTAAGAAAAAGACACTGCAGGTTATTCTCAGGGCTTCCCATTCAAAATAAGGCATCATTTCCTCATATTCTTTTAGATGAAATGGCCTTCCTTAAAAACTTCCTCATAGCTTCTATAACTTCCTTGTTCCTCAGAGTGTAGATGAATGGATTGGCCATTGGAGTAATAACACAGTAAAACAGAGTCAAGACTTTGATAAGGTCTTGAGAACCATCCCCTGAGGGCTGCATATAGATGTAGATCCCAGGCCCATAAAATAAAGACACCACCAATAAGTGCGACGAGCAAGTGTTGAAAGCTTTAAGTCTCCCAGAAGTGGAAGGGATTTGAAATACAGCTCTGGCAATGTAAGTATAAGAGATAAGAATCATGGAGAGGGGACCCATTATCAGGAGGGTGGCTACCACTGATAAAATAATCTCATTGATTGTGGTGTCCCCACAAGCCATCTTAATAAGACCAGGCAGCTCACAAAAGAAGTGGTCCAGTACCTGGTTCCCACATAGGGGCAGCTGGACTGTAAGTGTAGATTGCAGCAGTGAATTAGCCAGACCAGTGAGCCAAGCAGTGCTGGACAGCTGTAGGCAGAGCTTATGATCCATGATTACAGAGTACCTCAGAGGCTTACACACGGCCACATAGCGATCTAAGGCCATGATACCAAGCAAGACACATTCCGTACAGCCTAGCCAATGAAATATATAGGCCTGGGCCATGCAGCCTATATAAGTGATGTTCTTGTTAGCCCCTCCTAAGTTGAACAGCATTTGAGGTACAGTTGTTGTGGTAAAACAGAGATCCAGAAAGGAAAGATTGGTAAGGAAGAAATACATGGGATTTTGAAGTTGGGAATCTAGTTGAGAGACCAGAATAATAGCAATGTTTCCCAACAATGTGAACATATAAGACACCAGGAGGACAAAGAAGAGAGGAAGGTCCAGCCATGGATATTTGGTAAAGCCCATAAGAATAAAATCTTCTGGAAAACTTTCATTCATGTACTTCATTGAATTTTGAAAGAAGGAACCCCCTAGAATCAAGAAAGAAAAGGGTGATTTTAAAAATTCTGAGTTGGCAAAAGTTCTGAAAACACTAGGAAAAACATATTTCATGGGGGAGAGATGGTACATATAAATCACAAAAATAACATTGAATAGAATAGTTATTATAATTAGCATTGTAAAGAAATATTTGAAAAGTTCTTTCAGTACAGAAATTGTTTCACTCCCCCCCCCCAAATCAAAGTTCTATGCAATAGATTAGCGGAAATTAGTTGTCATGGCTTTTCTCTTCGACAAAACAAGCCCATGGAAGGTGGCCAGTGTATTATTCTCCAGATACCTAGGTCTAGTCAATTAGATGCTCCTATCCAGAATTTGAACCTAGTGAAATGATGTAGAGGAATGAAGAGAGGGAAAGGGACTGTCATAAAATCAGAGCAGCTAAATTCCTGATAATGGTCAATGATGGTAATACCAAAGGATGTGTCCTACACAGTCCCTTCCTAGGGTAGGATCTTGTCTGTGTCTTACTTCTCTTCGTTTCTATTTTTTTTTTTTTTTTTTTTTTTTTTTTTTTGGTACCAGGGATTGAACTCAGGGGTACTCCACCACTAGGCCACATCCCCAGCCCTTTTTGGTATTTTATTAGCGACAGGGTCTCACTGAGTTGCTAAGTGCCTCGCTATTGCTGAGGCTGGCTTTGAACTCGCAATCCTCCTGCCTCAGCCTCCCAAGTGCTAGGATTATAGGCATGCACCACCGCTCCCGGCTCTATTTTTTTTTTTTTAACCAAGTTTTGTTCTTCATTCTTCCCATTGATTCTGTGAACTGCCATATTTCTGATATTTTATTCCTGCTTATGCGTCAGAATTACATTTCTCATTTACAACAAGACAAATGCAGAAAACAGTACAAGAAAATGAGTTGAAATATTCTCCAGGTGTCTTGTGAGTCAGGGAACTGCCAAAGATAGACTAGGACTCCAAGAATTAGAATGAGAATCTATAGGACATCCAGAGTATTCAAGACAACCCACCCTCCCCCTCCCCCTTGTAGCCAAGGCAGTCTTCCCTTTGATCTGATAAGGTTATCTTGTTTAATTCTCTCAAGAGATTAAAAAAAAAAGCCACATACTTGGAAAATAATATCTGCAAAAGACATATCAGATAAAGACTGTTACAAACATACACAGAATTCTGAAAATTCAATAATAACAAATAGATAACCTGATTTTAAAAATGGGCCAAAGACTTTGCAGACACTTCACCAAAGCAATACAGATGGCAGATAAGCATATGAAAAGCTACTCTACATCACATCTCATCAGGGAAATGTAAATTAAAACATCAATGAGATACCAGTACACACTTATTGAAATGAACAAAATGCAGAATGCTGACACCACCAAATGCTGGTGCAGATGTGAAGCAACAGGAAAGCCCATTCATTGCTGGTAGGATGCACAATGGCACAGTCACAAGATAGTTTGGCAATTTCTTATAAAACTAAACATGATTTTACCATATGATCCAGCAATTGCTTCTTTGGTATTATCCAAAGAAGTTTAAAAGTTATGTTCACACAAAAATTGGCACACAGATATTTATAGCTGCTTTATTTATACTTGACATAACATGAAAAGTAACTGAGATGTCCTTCAGTGGGTGAGTGGATAAACAAACCATAGTCTATCCAGACAATAAAATATTAAAATATTAAAATTTAGAGATCCTGTCTCTAAATAAAATACAAAATAGGGCTGGGGTGTGGCTCAGTGGTTGAGTGCCCCTGAGTTCAATCCCCGGTACACCTCCCCACCACCCGCCCCCCAAAAAACACATGGTTAAAAAAATAGAAAA
Source organism: Tamias sibiricus (assembly GCA_025594165.1). Classification (NCBI taxonomy): domain Eukaryota; kingdom Metazoa; phylum Chordata; class Mammalia; order Rodentia; family Sciuridae; genus Tamias; species Tamias sibiricus. The sequence continues at coordinate 3,424,079 of CM046666.1, forward strand.
AAATAACTCGAATATAACAGAGACTATGTAGAAAGGAGAGGACATCTGAGGACACTGCAACAATGAAACATGAATAAAATCTCTAGAAATGTGAGGGGTGTTTATAGAATATGAAATCATAAAGTAAGAATACAATATAAATAAAAGATTAAATAAAATGACTAAAAATTTGTGGAAACTTCAGAAAATCGAACAGAAAGAGTAATGGAATGAGATAGCTAAAACATTAAGGGATCAAATGAAGAGGTGGGTCAGATTTTAAGGGGGTTCATTAATAACACTTCTTTCCTCTGCCTGAATTCAGAGCAACGTGAAAAATGGACACACATGCCAGAGACATGGAGATCCAAGTGTTCGCCTTATTATTATTAGTGCTGTTTGGAGATTGTGGTTTTAGTTATGCAAATTAAATCATCTTGCTTTCCATCTTGCTTACCCGTCTGATTGATACAGTTGGATAGCCATACTGCATACATACACATAAACACACACACACACACACACACATACACACACCAGCCACATAAGAGGATCTGTCCCTATAATTCAGGGAATGGAGGAGCAGAATAAAATTAATCCTGAAAACTAACTAAATTCAACCAGAGGGAAGGAAAGTGGCTAATTCAAGAATGATCAGTTCTATCTGTCCAATTCACTGTGTTAGTCAACTTTCTATCACTATAACAAAATACCTGAGATAATCAACTTAAAAAGAAAAAAAGATTTATTTTGGCTCACAATTTTAGAAGTTGGCCTGTTGCTTTGGGCTGTGGCAAGGCAGCACATGGTGGCAAGAACATGTAGCAGAGTGAAACAGCTGACCTTATGGCCAGGAAGGAAATAAGAGTTTAGAGGGGATGGAGGTCCTACAAACCCTTTTGAGGACACACTCCAAAAACCTACAGACCTCCCACTAGACCCCACTTCTTAAAAATCCCACTACATCCCAATTTCACCATCATGGGAACTAAGACTTCAACTCCTGGGTCTTTGGGGAACATTCAAGATCCAGACTATAGCATACACTAATCAGATAAATTCCTCTTCCTTTCTAGAAACTATGAACAAGGCTACAGGAAAGATACAACATTAGCTGGGATAGTGGCATTGGAAATCAAGAACAATGTCTGGGTATGAGATAGAGGAAGGAGTTAAAAGAAACTGAAATTTTAATCTGAGGTGCTAGGAGAAAGAAAATGCAATGAACAGAAAGGGACATACATGTAAGAATTGCTTGGAATAAATAACTTAATTTTAAAAACAGACCTCTTTAAAAAGGTAAATTTTCAGTTTGGCCTATAAGGATTAGCTTGAGGGTTCACCCCAAGATGGATTCCTGCCTCTCCCAGACACATCTAGGTCAATTTAACCAGCTGTGCTTTTGCAAAATACCTTAAAACTACCTCAACCCATTGCTAGGATCTTTCGTTGCCGCTGTTTAACCACCAAGGGCAGCAACTGGGACACACATAGAAGTAGAGACACTGGCAGGGAAATATGTCTCCAAAAACATAGAGGATAATAAACTACAACTGAAAGAAAGATAACTATTTGATTATAAAGTAACAGTGGAAAAGAACAAATCAAGATCCTATCCTCTCAAAAATGTCTTGTCTCATTGGTCATTGTATTGTTCGATCCATAAATCGATCTTCAGAGTTATTGGCTTCTAGAGAATTGATGTTTAGTGATTTGACTTGCCCTCTCATTTCCTCTTTCCTTCTAGACAACTGGATCTTTTGTACATACTTCTGAGATGGACATGAACAAGCTATAGCTATTTGTTTTGGCACAATGAGAATTCAGTCAGCTCATTGAAGCATCTTAGCCTGACCTTGCAAAATGCAGAACTCTCATTTTCTCTCTTAAAACCAAATAACCCACCCCCCCAATGAAAAAAAAAAAAGCACCCCAGGTTATCTAGCTGGTGTTGGTAGCCAGAGACATCAGAAGAACATACCTCTTTTCATTTGAACTTCGATTAAGCAAGTATCATCATAGAAGTTTAGTCAGGAGAAAGATTGCAGAAGGGTCAGATTCCAAAGGTTCTGAGAGAGGAAGGGGAGTAAGTATAATCAGGCCATGACTCCAGTAGGACCCTCCAAAAGTCTTGATGTGGCTGTTTGGGGTGAATGAATTCTGGAAGCAGAGAATATTCTCTCTGGGTTCCAAATCTGAGTCAAAGGAAGATAAGACCAGTTTTCACCCAGTGTGCCAGTGCTCCCTTGGAGACTATCATGGGTGAATGAATCTCCTTAGAGAATTCACATCAGTCTTGCATTTACCATTTTTTGCTATGATTATAGATTGCATCAGTTTTCCACTCATTAATCTCATTTTAATAGTAAGGGAACGTGGGATTTACCCTACTAATTTTCAGAAAGCAAACAAATAGTATGTTAATAACTATGATGAGAATAATAATTCAATACATTCTAGAATGTGTCTAGAATGTGACATGAGGTAATACCTAAATTATCTCATATCTGCTCCTAACATCTCATTGAAGTAGGCACTATTATTGTCCTCATCTTGTAGTTGAGGAACTTGAAATTTAAAGAAATTAATTTGCCCAAGGTTTATAAGGCTATCTCATTTCCAGAACTCAAATATGAAGTGAATGCTTTGCAAAAGCCATGAGTAAACATTGGTTTTGTTTTGTCTATAGTGTTTGGTACATTTGGCTTGTTTGGTCTTTTCAATCATATGGAAAACTCCTTGAGAGCCATGTCTTCTTGTTCAACTGGTTTAATGATGCTAATTAAATTCAGAGGCTATCTTTATTCCTTACAAAAGAATAAATTGTACAATTTATCTATCACATGAAGAATATCTCACAGCAGCCGGGCATGGTGGCGCACGCCTGTAATCCCAGCACTTGGGAGACTGAGGCAGGAGGATCAAGAGTTCAAAGCCAGCCTCAGCAATGGCGAGGCACTTAGCAACTCAGTGAGACCCTGTCTCTAATAAAATACAAAAAAGGGCTGGGGATGTGGCCCAGTGGTCGAGTGCTCCTGAGTTCAATACCTGGTACCAAAAAAAAAAAAAAAAAAAAAGAATATCTCACAGTAAATCACTCCTAAGGATAAGGCAGAATACAAGCAGCAATTTGGAAAGTGCTTTAAAGGCTAAATTCTGTTTAACTACCAGACAATACTTTTATGTCAATACTTCTTCACATCCATAAAGCTCCAAGCTGCCCCTCAGCAACTATTAGATGCTGTCATGACCAAGCTGTTGTTCAGAGATATGGCATACAATATCTCTTCTTACTTTTGAATTTAAACAATCAAGGGATAAAAAGAGCATGTCCAAGGTGGAGCAGATAAAGCCTTAGAAATGGAGATTAATTTAGTTTGTTATAAGGCCTGTTCATTCTTTTCAGAGCACCTCCTACATATCTGAGGTTTTATTTCATATTTTCTTCCTCTGAGAATAAAATAAATTAAGCAACTGTTTACTAGGCTGGCATCTTCCCTTCGTAGAGAGGAGACAACAGAAAGTTATTTCAGGTTTTTTAACACAGACAATTTGATACCAGTCTAAGTCACTTAATTCTGTTTAGCTTTGTGACCATTAACTTCATTCTCAACTCTAATAAAATAGAAGAAAAACACCATGAGAAAAGCATGGGTTCCAAGGTCAGGCAGACTTAGTCCACTTCCTCTGATATGGTGAACATCACTGAACCTATTTCCTCATCTTCAAAGAGGTGATTATAATACATATTTGGACAGGATTGTCTAGTTAATTAAATAAGATTGTGTCCTAAATTTCTAATAGCCAACTCCCCTTCTCTCCTTGATCAGAGGACAAACGAAGAGTTGATGGCATGGGTGAACCTCACTTTTAGTTCATCCCTTTATGTAACATTTTAAGCCAGAGTTTTGAAAATGTGATTCATGTACTTCAAAATTTCTTGAAGCCAAGTGTGGTGGTGCGTGCCTCTAGGCTCAGCTACTCTGGAGGCTGAGGCAAGAAGATCACAAGTTTGAGGCCAGTCTGGTAAATTTAGTGAGCTTCTGTCTCAAAAATAAATTTGAGGGACTGAGGGTGTAGCTTAATGGTAGAGCTGTTTGCCTAGCATACATCAAGCCCTGGGTTCAATTCCCAGAAGCACAAAACAAGCAAAATCACTTGGAGTGCATTGTTCAAAGGTGCACATTTTGGGGCCCCTGGCCAAACAAGAATTAAAACCTCTGGGAATTAGACTGAAGAAACTATACTTAAACTAGTTCCCTAGGTAATTCACATATACACTTAAATGAAGAATCAGTACATGGAAAGCTCATTCTGTTTTTTAAATTGCAGAATTTCAATTTCCAGTGGGACCAATTTATTGATTTCCTAGAGGACTAAAGACATAAACAAACATGTTATTATTGTTATAATTTAGTAATATTTGGGAAATCATTTGTAAAATAAATAACAATGTTGTGTTCTCCAGAATCAATAATAAATTATATTGAAGTTCAGAAAAAGGCTTCAAGGACTGGGAACATTTTTCTTGTTCTTCCCTTCCCTCCCCCAATCCCTAGAAAAAGGAGAGGACAAGAAAGAACTTCAGCAGAGATGTAACAAAGAAAGCTCTGGAAAGACTAAAAAGTTACTCAGTCTGAGGCTAGGAGATTTCCAGTTGAAAAGGAGCACAGAAACTAAAAAGTCATGTTGAAGAATTGCTCTGTAATGCAAATGTGTGTGATTTCCTCTTATAAATTAATATATTAATTTACATTTACTCAAATAAAGTAACAATAGAATGGTTGACTCCTTATCTGTGGATTCAACCAAACTTGGACTGAAAATATTTGAAAAATAATTATGTCTGTATTGAATATGGACAGCCTTTTTTTTCATGTCATTATCTCCTAAACAATATAAAAACTATTTACAAACATTTACATCTTATTATGTAGTATAAGTAATCTAGAGATATTTTAGAGCATATTTAGGCCATATGCCAATACATTGCCATTTTAAATAAAGGACTTGAGCATCTGAAGATTTTGGCTTTCATAGGGATTCTGGAACAAATCTCCTACTGATACTGAGGGATGACTACACCATGAACTACTATTTATTTAGTGTTTATTATGTGCTACATAGTTGATAGATATATTTTATCCTTAAAATTAGTCTGTAAAAGGGCTAAGGCTATGGCTCAGTGGTAGCATGTTTGTCTCGCATGTGTGAGGTCCTGGGTTTGATCCTCAGCACCACATAAATAAGATAAAGGTATTGTGTCCACCTACAACTAAAAATATACATTTTTTTAAAAAAATTAGTCTGTAAAATATCTGTGTGAATGGACATTAATTCTATGTTCCTGGATATGTTATTGTAAATGTATTATTTTCTGTATAAATTAATGTAATATTAAATAAAATTTTAAATTTAATACATTATCAATTTTTTAAAATACTATCAATTTTTTCTCAACCTAAATAAGTTAATTATATAGTTTACATAAAAGACAAACACATAAGAATAGCTAAGGAAACCCTCTAAGAGAAGAGCAATATAGGATAAGCATCTAGCCCTGTCAGATAATAATCCATATTATAAAGCCTCTGTAATTAACACAGTGTGTTGTGTGGACTTCCACTCTAGATTATGATGGAGTAACTGGATAATTCAAAAAGACTGAATTCATTCTCCCTTTTTAAACTACTAGGAACTGGACAAAAATATGCCATGTGGTTTTCAGACATTGAACAACAGACAATTCAGGACAACAATCACTGAGAAAAGGGAAATAGATGAGTAAGGGCTGTGATTGTCTTAACTCACTGCCTGGAGAGTTTTTAGGCTGTATATCAGGGCAGGAAAACCTAAACAGAACAAAACAATGTCCCTGAGTTGAAGAGACAGAGCTCAATATTCAGGGAGCTGAAGTGGCTAGAATTCACAGCAGAATTCCAAAGAGTGCCTACAGAGACAGAATCCTCAAGATCTGCAGAGGGTTCTTTGGCAACTGGGAGGTCTTTCTGTTGGGTCCTATGCCCTTGACATAACCCCATCTTATACTGTTTTTTGAGCACTTTCTTACTTTCTGGCACTACAAGATACTCCAGAATTTTTTTTTTTTTTTCACATTTCCTGCCCCAATCCTACAGTCAGTTATTTCTCCAAGGAGCCCTGGTTCTTAGTTTCATTAGAACAGTAATAGAAACCAAAATCAGGGCACTGGGTGTCCTTGTTGCTAATGGGTGTTTTTTTCCCCAATATTTAAAATTATTTATTTATTCTAATTTGTTATACATGCTTGCAGAATGCAATTCATTTCATATTACACATATACAGCACAATTTTTCAAGTCACTGGTTGTACATAAAATATTTTCACACCATTCATGTCTTCATACATGTACGTAGGATAATAATGTCTAACTCATTCCACTGTCATTCCTATCCCCTTGTACCCTCCCTCCCCCTCCCTCCCCTTTGCCCTATTTGAAGTTCCTCCATTCCTCCCATGCTCCCCCCCACCCCCATCGCCATTATGAGTCAGCATCCTCATATCAAAGAAATCATTCAGCCTTTTGTTTTTTGGGATTGGCTTACTTCACTTAGCATTATTTTCTCCAACTCCATCCATTTACCTGCAAATGCCATGATTTTATTCTCTTTTAGTGCTGAGTAATGTTCCATTGTGTATATATACCAAAGTTTCCCTATCCATTCATCTACTGAAGGGCATCTGGGTTGGTTCCACAATTTAGCTATTGTGAATGATAGATGGGCCTGGGCTACACCCCCAGGATGCCTTAAGTTTCTGTCTCATGAGCAAGCCTGAGTTTCATTTTCCCAGGCAGGAAATCACTCCAGGGAGGGCTCCGAGTCACCCGCCCTTTCTGAGCCAATTGAGGATGTACAGGTCCCTCTTCTGCCCCTTTGCAACCTATAGATTCAAAAGTCGCTCTGACAACCAATTCCTTGGAGACACCCCCACCAGAAATTGCTACTTAAGCTCCCGCCCATCCGGAGCTCTCCCCTTTTCTTTTGCTTCCCTTCCTCCCCCTGCACCCCTTCAGGCCCCAACCGGCTGCCAAGTCTGGTTAATAAATCTATTGGTTGCATGGTGGTCTCTGGTGTGATTTTTGCCCTTCAGTGAATTGTGCTGCTATAAATATTGATGTGGCTGTGTCCCTATAGTATGCTGTTTTTAAGTCCTTTGGGTATAGACCAAGGAGTGGGATAGCTGGGTCAAATGGTGGTTCCATTCCAAGTTTTCCAAGGAATCTCCATAATGCTTTCCATATTGGTTGCATCAATTTGCAGTCCCACCAGCAATGTATGAGGGTGCCTTTCCCCCCACATCCTTGCCAATGATAGATGGGCTACCCTCCCCCCCCCCAGAGTTTTCCACATCCTGAGAGAAGCAACCTTGTTTCATTCTTGGCAGGATGTTTTCTTCCCCGGACAGGATGTTTTTTCCCCCAGGCAGGATGTTTCTTCCCCGGGCAGGATGTTTCTTTTCCCCAGGCAAGAGCCAATAGGCTTAAAGGTCACCCTGTTCTAGGGGCAAAGAGCCAATGGCGTTGGGGTTGCTCTGGTGCACCTCCCACCAGAAATCCCTATATAGGGCCCTGTTTAAGAGACTCAAGACACACACAGACACATGGATGCGCACATCAGCTCGTCACTGCTGAGAGGAGGAAGCCACTCAGACACATCAGCTCAATGCTGCAGAGAGGAAGAAGCCACTGCAAGAGCTCCAGACCCATCGCCTCCAGCCGATGGCAGCTGACCCAGCCGGCAGCTCCAGACCCACCGCCTTCAGCCTGATTGCCACTCCCAGCTGACAGCTCCAGCCTTCAGCCAGACAGCAGCTGCTTTAGCTGATAGCTCCAGAGATCCCAGCCGGTGCGACCAAGAACCCACCTTCTGTTCAGAGCTTGCACACTCCCCTCTCCCTGACTCCCCTCTCCCACCAGAGCTTGCACACTCCCTTCTCTCTGACTCCCCTCTCCCAGCACCTCTTCGACCTTCGACCAGAGCACCTCTTCTCCGATGCTGCTACCAGCCACAAAGGCTGTTGAATAAATCTCTTGGCTGCACCGCTGTCCCCGGTGTGATGTTTTGCCCTTCAGCCAACACTTATTGTTGTTTGTATTTTTGATAGCTGCCATTCTGACTAGAGTAAGATGAAATCTTAGAGTAGTTTTGATTTGCATTTCTCTAATTGCTAGAGATGTTGAACATTTTTTCATATATTTGTTGATTGATCATATAGCCTCTTCTGAGAAGTGTCTGTTCCTTGGTCTATTTATTGATTGGGTTATTTGTTTCTTTGGTGCTAACAGGTGTTTTTGCTTTTAGGTTCTCTCAGCTGACAAAGCAACAGTGTGTGTGTGTGTGTGTGTGTGCATGTGTACATGCACTGTGTGTGTGTATATGAATATACATGATACAGAGCACATGTATATGAATATTTATAAATGCTTCTATATATCTAGAAACTTTTTGACTTAATGATTTTTTTGACTCTGCCCTGGTCTGAAAGTGATTCAGTAGAAATCATAGTTCAAATTTTGAATTTTGATCTTCTCCTGGGTTACATAGCACAATACTCTCTTATGATGTTCAGCAGTGACAGCAAGCTGCAGCTCTTGTCACCCAGTCCTGAAGGTAGCAAAGTATACTCTACAGTGTACTGTGTTGCTAAGCTTTGACAACTGATAGGTTAGCTATATTAAATGCATTTTCAAGTTACGATATTTTTACCTTATGAATTTATCAAGGCATATTCTCACTGTAAGTCAACAAATCTATATATTCATTTGTATCTATGGTAAACTAAATATGAGTTTATACTGATATCCCCAACTCTATTACCATGTGGATCCATCTAGTCTTTTTCCCTTTCTTGCCTGTACCCTTCTGCACCAGTGAAATACCTGGGTCTCACTATCTATCATTCATTTATTTGTTCAATTCCAGTGTACATGTATAGTAGTTTCAGAATTGTTAATCTATACTCCCATAGTAAACAACTTTACCAACTGGAGTACTGTTCTATGAACAGTTCTTTTTGTCTTAGTCTATAGACTACTAATTTCAGAAGTTAACTTAAGTCAGCATCATTCCATTTTACTCCCTTCAGTGAAGTTTATTCAAAGATATGTAATGCAGTTATATTCTTTTGTTAGTCTGTATTCCATCCTGGACTCCTGATAGGAGAATACTTGCAACAGGTATTGTAAGAAAGCCTTTTGTTCTAAAGGCCTATTATATTTGGCAATACTGGGATTGCTGTGTACAGTTTTCTTAAAGATATAGCATCTACTATCCCTCTTCACTTGAACATCATTACAAATACATAGGGAAAAACTTCCAAAATCACCCATACATTGCTTAGTGTGTCTCTGAATAAAGAAGAGTTATAAAAATGGCAGCTGTAATTATACTCAGCAGGAATATGACGTTAAACTTTGCAAAAATTATTTTCTGAATACACAATGTTCCATTGTCATTGATAGTTGTCTGACATTTTTTCATTTTTTTCAATTATATAAATAATTTGTCAATCAGATGCACTATTTAAAAAAATTTTTTTTAGTTGTGGGGAGGCATGAGAAGAATGGAGGAACTTTGGATTGGGCAAAGGGGAGGGTTATGGGAATTGGAAAGATGGTGGAATGGGATGGACATCATTACTCTAGGTACATGTACAAATGGTGCATCTCTACACCATGTACAACCAGAGAATTGAAATGTTGTGCTTGATTTGTGTATGATGAACTGAAATGCATTCTGTTGTTATGTACTACTAAGTAGAAAAAATAAAAATAATAATAATAAATATTCTTTAGTTGTCAAAGAACATTTATTTTTATTTATTTATATGCAGTGCTGAGAATAGAACCCCGTGCCTCAAGGGCTTTACTGGAGATATTTCTGTATTCTCCAGGGTATCTAGCTGCTCCAACAAGAGACTCCATCCCCAAAACTCAAGCTACCCTCTCTTAGGAGAGTAGTACACAGAGGCTGATTTTCTCTAGGAACTCTTAAGAGACAAAGCACCTGTGGGTACCTAGTGTCAGTCCCATGCAGGTTTTAAATACAGGATATGGAAAAGATATTGTAGTAACTGAGGACATATCAACCTATCAAGATTCCCAAGGGGAGATACAAAAAAACAATATTCAATATGGAAACTGTGCCTAGGGAGGATAAATAGCGAAGAGGTACAAAGATATTTAACATCTTAGTGTAAGGTGATTATTCTCAGCTTTCCTGTCAAATATATAAAAATGCATACATATATAATTTTTTTTTATTTCTTAAGATTATTTTGAGACAGTGTCTTTTAAAGATGCATAGGGTCTCACTATGATGCTGCATCTGGCTTCAAACTTGTGATCTTTCTTCCTCAAAGTCTTGAGTCCCTCGGGTTATGGGAATGTGCCAACACACCTGGCTTATTATTCAGCTTTTATCCAGAAGGATACTATAGGTGGAAGTGGTGGCAAAAGTCCAAGGTCAGCCTCATCAATTTAGCAAGATACTATCTTAAAAGTAAAAAGTAAAAATGACTGGGGATACATGTCAGTGGCAAAGCAACCCTAGGTTCAAACCCCAGTAACAAAAGAAAAGATTATGCTGCCATTAAAAAAAAAAAAAACATGAATAAAGCTGGAGGACTTTATGGTAAATTATATGATCCACACACGGAAAGAAATCTATTGTATACTCTTTGTGGGGGATCTGGGGAAAAAACAGTTGAATGCATAGAGAATGGTGGTTACTAGAAGTATCATTAGTAATAGTGCATCATATACTAGAAATTCCAAAGAGAGTAGAGTTTTAGGTGTTCTTGATGCAGAATGAATAAATATGTGAGATGATGAATTTTATTAGTGCATATCCACTCTACATATTAATGAGATTTGGTGTGAAATTTTCATATATGCATATACATATACTGATAATGTCCAACCCCCTTTCTTCTAAACTTGATGTCACAGAACCCTTCGCAGCCAGAGTCAATATTCTATTTCACATCAACTTTATTTTAGCTGCCATATATAACAGATGATAAACAGAATGTGATACTTTTCCTTCTGTGCCTGTCTTTCATCACATAGCATTACGTCATCCAGTTCCATCTTTTTGCTGAAAATTACAGGATCTCATTTTTGTTTATGGCTGGATTCTAATACACCATTGTGAATACATAACATACTTTCTGATGCATATTTTAAATTGCTTACCTATGTCACTAATTTTTTGTACATATTGTGAAACATACTGTTACACAACTTAAATTTCTATGACTAAAGAAACAAAGAATAAAGTAAATTAGAAAACTATAAACAAAACAAAAAAGAACCCAATGCCTCACACGTGCTAAACAAGCTCTCTACCACTGAGCCACAAACCCAGCCCCCAGATACACAGCAATTTTTTTTTTCTTTTTTTGGTACTGGGGATTGAACTCAGGGGTACTCCATCACTGAGTCATATCCCCAGCCCTATTTTGTATTTTATTTAGAGACAGGGTCTCACTGAGTTGCTTAGCACCTCGCTTTTGCTGAGGCTGGCTTTGAACTTGTGATCCTCCTGCCTCAGCCTCCCAAACCGCTGGGATTATGGGCGTGCACCACTGCACCCGACTTTTGATAGTAATTTGAGATCCAGAAATTTTATGAGAAACAAATAAGACAGAAGCATAATTTTACCTTTTAAACATACTTGTCATTAAACTTAAAAAAAAAAATCCAAGTGTTTCTGCATATCCAAATGTCTAATGGTCATAATAAATATACACACTTCATTCACTGAAATGCAAATCTATGCACTAATTTTTGTGCACAGCATAATGTAATTTAGAGGAAATGACTTTTGACGATGTGCTTTCTAGAAGGAGTATCTTATATTCATGGCTTGGGAAAACTAGAAAAAAAATCTTTCAACTTCAAAAATAATGAAAAGGGTTAGTTGTCTGTAATAATCATTTTAATAGTTTTTTATTTAAAATTAACACCTGCATATTCAAAACTACAATAAATTGTCATTTTGCATAATTTTTATAGTCTGTACAACTCATATTCATAAAATCAAAGTATAATATTTTCTTGAAGGACTTGGGCTTTATTATTAAAATAATATCTGGATATTAATAAGTAAAATATCTAAATGGAAATAAATGCTCTAAATAGAATGGAATAACCAAAAATCAACATCGTACTTAAAAGTTCATATTCTTAATGTTATGGGTGTTGGTTTGACATCAAAGATTAGAATTATGATGCAATATAATAATTTTGTGGGATATGGTGGCACATACCTATAATCCCAGCAGCTCAGGAGGCTGAGGCAGGATGAATGTGAGTTTAAAATCAGCCTCAGCAATTTTCAGCAAGGCTTTAATCAACTACAAGACCCTGTCTGAAATAAAATATAATACGGACTAGGGATGTGGCTCAGGGGTGAAGTGCTCCCCACCCCATTAAATCCCCAGTACAGAAAAAAAGCGCAATATAATAATTTTGATACTGCCTTTTATTATTTTATAATTTTTATAAATATTTGTTAGCTCAAATAGAATATGTGAAACCATCACTTTCACATACATTTTTTTTTTCCAGTACTGAGAATTCAACCTAGAGTCTACTGCCACTACTAGGTAGGTTCTTCCCAGCGCTTTTTTATTTTATTTTGAGACAGGCATCAGATTTGCAATTCTCCTGCCTCAGCCTCCTGAATAGCTGGGATCACAGGTGTGTACCACCCCACCTGACTTCATGTACTCTTTATAATTTTATTTAATTGTCAATCTATTTCCCTAATAACTGTTTAAAAGTTCTTTATTGCTTCCATATTCAAACCAATAGGAAAAATGATAGATTTTGTTTACTTCTTAGAGGTCATTAAACTTTTAAGCTTTGGAATTTTCATTGTAAGATAGAATAAGAGCTTAAAATGTTGTTTAAAGAACTAAGCACTTGGCCCAAAAGAATTTGTTCAAATACTAATAATGTTGAACTTTATTAAAGAGCATTTTGTTAAAAAAAAAGTGATTACTTATATTGATTCTTCAAATCTTTATAGCCATTCTATTATCATCAAACAAATAAGGGAAGTGAGGCTCAGTGGATTTATGTAGTTCATTAACAAATGCGTAGTTATTAAAGGTGGCAGCTGAGAGATACACCAAGGCATTCTGACATGACTTCAAATGGATTCTTACCACAAGGTCAGTAATGGGGTGTAGCAAAAGTAAAGCTGAGGGTCAATTGACTATATAAGCTTGCTATTTATCCTTACTAGAGTACCAGGGAAATCAGTCATCTTGTGAGTACTTATTCATGTAAAAGATAGGAAAACAAGACAAAACAAAACAAAATAGATCTGTTAGTAGTTTATTAGGGAAAAAATCCTTTATGCTCTTCATACACGCTCTCCTCATCTTCCTTGTTTTATTTTTCTTCACATAATTTATCACAATCTAACATACTATTTATTTTGAGTTTTTTTATTAATAATTTGTTTATTATCTTCCTCACTTTACTAGATTTTAAGCTTTCAGGGAGTGGTGTGGGAGTAGGGAATTGGCTTCTTTAAAATGGCTCTATTCTTGGCACTGATGCATAGAGTTAGCAGAAAAGACTGCATTGAACTAATGGTTAAATAGAAGATGAAAACACATGAAATTAAACAAATCTTGTTAATGTCAATATTTTTGAAATTTCCTCAATTTGCTCTATATCTTCAGCACCTTTGTTTCAACTCCAGAGCTTCTGGCAAATAAAGTTTTTAATTGACTATTAATAGGAATTTATAATTATTTTCCTCTCCTCTCCAAAAGGCAATGTGATCCTGCAGATTTCAAGATTTTCCTGTTAGTTTATTGTACATTAACTGTTTATTGATTTATATGTGCTCTTCTGAAATCAGTTACAGAGCTGGACATTGTTGGAAACTAGAAATGATATAATTTACATATATATAGGTTTCCAATCTTTGTATAACATAAATTTCAACACATATTTATCAAAGAAAAAGAACTGTGCCTGTAATTTGTTAAATTCTCCCTCTTGGGAGTGGTAACTATATAATCACAATGCTTATAATGTCTGGAATTTATGGTAGGCTGAATTCTGTGGAGAGCTTATGTAGAAACGCAAGTTATTCTGGAAAGAGCAAAAAACAGCCAAGGCCCCACTGGGATTTGAACCCAGGATCTCCTGTTTACAAGACAGGTGCTTTAACCAACTAAGCCATGGAGCCCACAGGCATGAGGCTTTTAGCATATCCATGCTATTAAGTATTCTTCCTACCTAGTCCACGATTTATGGTTCATCATGAGAAAATAAAAAAATTCTAAAGACACTATTTAAGTATATACACTACTGACCTAATATAAGCAGTAAAGGTTTGGGTAGCTTGAATGTTAAAACCAATAACGCTTCAATTAATCCAAAGATACCCACTTTTTCCACATGGGATAAAGTCTTCTAAAAAGCAAACTTTCCTGTTACTGCATCTCATCTATCTAAACTTGGATTCTTCATTTGAATGTCCTAACTGGGGATCTCCGACCAAGGAACTCCACCGGGAGACCAGGTTGGGCACCTGGGAGTCCTTACAGGCACTTTAGCTCAGCAGGAGTGATTTGGAGGGGAGGATTGAGGGCAGAAACCCCTATCCAAATCGAGTATCAATGCAGTGTTTGCTTTCTGGATTTATTTGCCTTTATACCTGGTCTCAGCAAATTTTTAGAACCGGGATGGTTCTGTTTTCTCTTATTTCCTTGGGTGCATTTAACAACACCCGGGGATCTGTTTAAATATGTCTTTTGGTTAGGAAAATCTAATTACCTTTAGATTAATGGGAATTTTTGAGAGTTCCCTGGAATCTCAATCTTGTTTCCAAAAGTGGATTATTAGAGCAATTAATTCTGAAGTGTCTACACAGGTTTATAATTTCAGAGTTCAAGGGTGAATATCAGAAGTAAACTTTACTGTTGCCCATGATAAGGTTGACAGTGGCCCTGTAACTAAGATCCTTTGAAAGCAGAGACAATAAAATCTGTTGCCAACAATCAGTGTAAGAAATTTATAAGACAAATATCTATGTTATAAAAGCATTAATAGGGAATGGTAATACCTTTGAAACTAACTTTGCAGCTTTATAAATAGAATTGTAAACTCACAACAAACACTGTATTCTCACACTTCAACTTTATATCAACACAGACCCTTTTGTAAATGACACATTCAGAGTAAACAAGCAATTGTTAGTTGAGCCATCTATATAGTACTTATTCTAATGGAATACCCAGAAATTGGAAAATAAAATACTTCTGGGCTGAGATTGTGGCTTAGCGGTAGAGTGCTGGCCTAGCACCTGGGCGACCCAGGTTCGATCCTCAGCACCATGTACAAATAATAACGCATTGAATAAAACACATTGTGTACAACTAAAGCAAATATTAAAAAATTCCATTTATAATAGTCCATTTGTAATCAATGTAGCAAAATAAAAAGTCTAAATATAAGTGGAATAGTTATATAGATATGTGATGGAGGCAGCAATTTGAATCAGTAGAAATAGAATGATTTATTTAAAATATGATGTTGGACTAACTGGACAGCCATCTAAGAAAATGAAAGGTCAAGTAAATATACCACTTGTGATAGTAAAATTGCAAATAGATACAAAAATTTTAAAGTAAATGATGGAAGGCCACATTATAATTGCCAGAAATGTGAAGACACGTTGTTGTTGTTGTTTTGTGGTTTTTGTTGTTATTGTTTGGTTTTTTGCTTTTTTTTTTTTATAACTTTGATGTAGAAAAATCTTAATATGGTTGCTCAGGAGCCAGAATCCCTTGTCCAGTGAAACTGGGTGGAAGAGGGGGTAGACTTTCATTATGAAGGTACCTTTACATTGTAGTAATTTTGAATCATATATTTTATTTATGTTTACATGAACATTTTAAAAACTCACATATAACAAAATGTCCCCTCAGACATGAAGTCTTGAAGAAAAACTTCCTAGGACTACCTCATATTACAGAATATATAACCCTTACAGTTGAAAACTGCAAAATTCCTATGAATGAACCTGAAGCTTTTCCTGAGTTGGCAGTTGCTGGATTCAAACTCAAACCTCCCAATGGAACCTTAATCTAAGGCCCTCAGACCTCTCCACCACAGCAGCACACAGGAACTCCTTTGGAATTCATCTTAATAATTTAAAAGACACAAGTATGTCCTCTCGATTATTATTATTTTTTCTTTTTTAAAAATTTGTTATTTGTTTTAATTAATCAGAATGGCAATCATCAAAAATACAGGCAACAATAAATGTTGGCAAGGATGTGGGGGAAAAGGTACGCTCATACATTGCTGGTGGCACTGCAAATTGGTGCAATCACTGTGGAAAGCAGTATGGAGACTCCTCAGAAAACTGGGAATGGAACCACCATTTGACCCAGCTATCCAACTCCTTGATTTATACCCAAAGGACTTAAAATCAGCATACTATAGTGACACAGCCACATCAATGTTTATAGCAGCTCAATTCACAATAGCCAGATTATTATTATTTTTTAGAATATATTACACAAATGATTCTGTAGCCATCTCAACCACCAATCAAGTCCCAGATCCAGACCCTTGTCCTGCAACTGAGACACCCACATTTGCCTCTTGAGTTCTAATATCCCAGAGGAGAAGAAGCCAATGCCTAGCACCCCTCAAGCCCAAAGAGAATCAGCCCTTGACAAAATGGTTAGAAACCAGCATGGCGGAAGCAGCACTGGGACTCCAAGGACATGGAGATCAAGAGCTTTCCAATTTGCCTTCTCAGTTTGGGAATCCTCCATGGGAAGGAAATTCAGTTTCAATGTCTACAAACTGAAAATAGAAGAGCTCCCATCCCAATCCACCTGGAACTTGAGCCACAGTTTGTGTACCTACGTGTGATTTCTTTTTTGCAAAATTGTGAAGAGAACACAATTGTGCAAGCAGATCTTTGTTGTTTAAGTTGTTTAATGTGTTCACATCCTCCATTCCAAAAACTCATTGTTAAACTCACTGAGTTTCACTTTCCTCTTCTGTACAAAAATTTGATAACAGAAATTTCATTTTTTAGTAAATACATATACATTGCTTAAAAGTGTACCTGGCTCATAATAAGCTCTCAGTAAAGTTTACTATCACTACTTGTGCAACACATAGCCTCCACTAATAACTTTTTTGTGTCAAGTGTTCAGTCTTTTTAAGTGGTGCAGTGAGATATCTCATTCTACAGACAAGCAATTAACTTAAGACAAATTAAGTAACATTCACAATAAAACCGACTGAATTTTTCCCCTAAATTAATATATGGAACATGGAATATTTATACTTCAATCCATCCACAATTTCAAATTTAAGACATTTTCCACTTTTTCAGAATGCCTTATCTTAAAATCTGATATATTGTTTCTCCCTTTCAAATCACCTCACCTCATCTGCACTTAACCCCCCCCCCCCCCCCCCCATCTCATCTGTATTTAATCTGTTTTGGAGCTCTAGACCTGTAGAGGGCATTCAGGTATCATGGTTTGGGACAACGATTGTAAGAACCTTGGCAGACCAGGAAGTGTAACTCCAGAGCTCAGCAGCTTTCTGTGTTTGTCATTGCTGCTGGAGGGGTCTTCACAAACTGGACCCAATTCAGGCCTCATATCTGTGTGTCACCTTCTAGTTACAAGTTTTCACATGTTGTTTGCGACAGTGTGAACTCAGTGAAATCTCCTGTCTCCCACCAGTAAGTGGTGTTTAAAGTATAAAGGGAAAACCCACTGTGTTACAAGTTTATTTAATGAAGGACAAAATCCTAAAATTATTTTGGTCAATAATTATTATATATTCAGAAAAACAGTGAACATGTAATAATGTAGTATGCATTTTCATGTACCCTATCATGAAAATAACATTTCAGAAATGGCATATGAATTGGAAAGAGAATTTATTTGAAAAAGTGAAAGGAAACCTGTGCCTTCTTAGTGCAGCAGGCAGCGCATCAGTCTCATAATCTGAAGGTCCTCAGTTCAAACCTCAGAGGGGGCAGTATGTTTTCCCATGTGTAGAACACTTTTTGTCACTTCTGCATATTTAAAGTTGAGACAAAACAGAGAAAAATAATCCAACCCACCAAACTTTACAACACGAAATCCAGATTTCAGTACAACTGATGAGGCTGCAATTCTTCAAGGACTTTGCCAATTTCTCTCATACCACTTATTACAGGACAGTTTTTTGTTTGTTTTTCCCTGCAGTGCTGGGAATTGAAGCCAGGGGTGTTCTACCACTGAGCTACATCCCCAACCCTTTTTACTTTATTTTTAATTTTTTGTTTTAAGACAGGGCCTTGCTAAATTGGTCAGGCTGGGCTCGAAATTGCTATCCTTGAAATTGCTAATTATCCTGAGTAGCTAGGATAAAAGGAACCTGGCCAAGACACTTTTTAAACACACTGACTACAATACTTTATATAATGCCATAATCTCTATCTAATATCATAAACCTGTATTAGTTACCTATTTGTGCTAGAAAATTACTACAAATCCAGTAACTCAATAACACAAATATATTATCTTACATTTCTGGATGATAGAAGTATGAAAATGAGTTATGTGGAGCTAAAATCAAGTGTGGCAGAGATGCCTTCCTTCTGAAGTTTCTAGGGGAAAAGTCCATTCCTTGCCCTTTTTTCAGCTTCTATAGGCTGCCACATTCTTTGGCTAGTGGCTGCATCACTGACCTCTACTTCTGTTTTCTCTGCCTCTGGAGAATCTGATGCAGCCTGGTTATGACAGGCATTGCAAAGTCAGATTTCTATCTCCCACCAGGTGGTGCAGTTCGAGCAAACTGACTATAGACCCTCCTTACTTTGCCTGTGCCAATGAGAGAGAAACCTATACTACTCTTGGTTTGAGTTGCTAGGGGACCTGTATTTCAAATGCGGGAGACTTCCTCAAGGGTAAAACCCCCTAGAAAACTGACCATGAGGTCATAATTGCCCTTTTAGTGAAGGTAATAAACTCTTGGAAATATGATCCTGCTTCTTGGTCAGGACCATTGATACATTCAGACTCTAGGACAGAAATTCTTATACACGATGTGGATGCAAAATTGCCACCATTACAGCCTTGGAGAAAAACTTCTGTGTTCACATATTCAACTGGACAGCAGCTTCTTCACAGTTCAGGCGACAAAAAGTTCATCAGGAAAGACGATATGAGTGGCACCTCTACTTAAAGAGAGTCATTTGTGACTTAAATACTACACTCCAGGGGCTGGGGTTGTGGGTCAGCGGTAGAGTGCCCGCCTAGCATGTGCGCAACCCAGGTTCAATTTTCAGCACCACGTTTAAAAAAGAAGAAGAAGAAGAAGAAGAAGAAGAAGAAGAAGCAGCAGCAGCAGCAGCAGCAGCGTTGTGTACAATTAAGAACACAAATAAATAAATATTTAAAAGAAAAAAAAGTACTACACTCCAGCGCAAGATAAAAACAGCTCTACAACATGTGCTGGGCAATACTGAGCTTTGGGGATGGATGATGGGGTAGTCAGTTTGGCAATATGGGAAGAATCACAACCTCAGCATATCCAACTATTCTTTTTTTCCTATTCTTTTTTTCCTGCTGGAATGTACTTCCTAGGAATGGTTTGTGATTGACACTGAGGTGTTGCCTCTCACAGGGACCCCCACCTTCTAACATGGAGAGATTTAGGCTGTGAAAGTTACTAAGATGAAATTTTTATTGTCAGACAAAATTAGATCCTGGAAATAATGAAGGGGAAAAGTTCATCACTGCCTGTATGAGTTAAGTACTATTTCAAGGACTTCCTAAAAAACCTAAAAGAAATTCTTTCCCATTCTAGATGCTTTGCATGACTCCCACATATGCAAGTATTTCTGAAACAAAGTTAAACTTCAAGACTGTGGTAATTCACATATTCTGGACAGAACACATGCCCAGCAATAACACCTCCACCAATAAATTGATTCTGATTCCTTAAGTCTCCAACACCAATAAACTTTGTACCTAAGTAGTAGGGAAGAACTTCTCTCTTTTTGATAATAAAAATTTCAAATATGCACATGTGGAACCCCCTCAAATATGCACATAGTTCACTATGGTGCATGTAGTCCCACTGCAGTGGTATTTCCAAATAAATTTAATTAATCTTTTTAAAAATCTCGTTTGTTACTCAGGTTGACAATTCCCATGGAAATTGTAGCTTCAGAACTCAGACAAACAATTTGGGTTGCTATACCTAGACAATCCTCACCCAGGTCATCTCTGGCTTAGGGATGCTTGTGGAGTGAGAAGAGGGAGCATGAAAACATTAATCGCTCCTCTCTCCTTTCTGTTGGCCACAGGGCACCTATACATACTATCAAAGCTGATCTTTTTTTTAATATTTATTTATTTGCTTTAGTTGTACACAATTCATTTATTCTTATGTGGTGCTGAGGATCGAACCTGGGCCGCGCACGTGCTAGGCGAGCGCTGATCTTCTTGTATCTTTTCTTTGTGAGTAAAGTGTTATTCCATCCAGGGAATGTGTGAGTTATGTCTTTCTTGGAGATCCCAGTACCTGCAAACCATGCAATGGGTTAACATCCTGGGCCTACAGTTTCTGGTGATAGGCTCTGTGATCTGTTTACTGTCATCCCCACCCTAGGGTGGTATTTCTCTTGTTATTTAAGTCTTCTTTAATTTTACTTTGTAGTTTTTCAATGTGCAGGTCTTTTACATATATTAAAACATCCTTAAATATTTCATAGTTTTGAAGACCTTATCTATAGTATCTTTTTTTATTTCCAATTTTTCTTTGCTTTGAACATTATACTGAGCTTGGATTCTTGGAGTTTAATCACAGGAATATTCTGCCTAGTCATGATGTATTGTTATCTTACAAATGATAAATCCTGGATTTGATAATTTTAAGGATTTTAAAATTTTTTGTGAGGAACGTTGGTCTGTAGATTTTTTCTTATATGGATTAGTCTGGAGTTGATATTAAGAGTAATGCTAGCCTTATAAAGTGAGTTCAAATGTGTGCCTTCCATTTTACTTTCTGAAAGAATTTGTGTAAAATTGGTATTGTTTATTGCTTGAATAGTTGGTAGAATTAAACTTAAAAACCACCTGGGCCTAGTTTTTTCTTTGTAGTCTTAAAGGAAAAAATTATAATTTTGAAAGATCTTAATTGGTCTGGTACAGTGGAGCACATTTAGATTTAATCCCTAGTATCACAAAAAAAGAAAAAAGAAAGAAAAAGAAAAAGAGACTGAGCAAAGTGGCATTCACCTATAATCTCAGTGGCTTAGGAGGCTGAGACAGGAACAGGATTACAAGGTCAAAGCCAGCCTCAGCAATTTAGGGAAGCCCTAAGCAACTTAGCCAGACCCTGTCTCAAAATTAAAAAATAAATAAGACTGGGATGTGGCTCAGTGGTTAAGCATGCCCCTGAGTTCAATCCCTAATGATCAAAAAAAAAAAAAAAAAAGGAAAAAAACATTTTAATTGGCTTTATTTTCTTTTTCTGTTTATTCTGTTTTAAAATTAAATTTATTTTTAACTAATACTTAAAAATGTACATATTGGCTTTATTTATTTATTTATTTTTACAGTACTGGGAACCAAACCTAGGGCCTCATGTGTCATAGGCAAGACCTAATTGGCTTTATTTTTTATTCTAGAATCAAGCAATATTTCATTTCCTAAAATAGAATAGTGTTCTGATGAGCTGAGTGGAAAAGTTTGGTTTTATATACAGCTTAAAGAAAGCAGAAACAAAAACCAAGAATCAGATTACTCATTTCATAGTTACTTTCCTCGTAAAGAAGGAACAGGAAGACAAAACAATAGGAAAATAATTGATTAGTTAATATCAGATTATTTCAGGTTACTTCTTTTATATAAGGGTTAATGTATAGGACATCATTATCATGCCAAGTGAAACTGGTCTATTTTGGAAATTTGGCTGTTATCTTTCCAATCCTAACTTCCCCAGAGATCAAACAGCTTATTATCAGCTTGACAAAATGAAGCTTTAGCATGAATAAACCCCATTTTGATTTTTGAGTGTTGGGGTCCCAAGTAAGAACAATGGCCTACCCTACTATAATTTTTACTTAACACTGGCAATTCTTGGTGTTACTTGGCTTAAGGTTAACAATTGAAATCTCAGCTGCCACTTTCACATGACCTTTCTCCTTTATGACTGTGTTATCTATGTTTAAATCTCCTTCTCTCCCCCCACCCCGACTTTTTTTTTTTTGACCAGAGATTGAACTCAGGGGTGCTTTAATACTGAGCTACATCCCCCTTTTTAAATTTTGAGACAGGGTCTAACTAAATTGCTAAAGCTGGCCTTGAACTTGGCATCCTCCTGCTTCAGCCTCCTGAGTGGCTAACAAGCATGTGCCACCAAGCTGACTCCTTCTCTTTACTCATAAAATCACCAGTCACTGGACGATGGTTCCCCTAAACAAGTAGTACCTTCAACAAAAATTGATTACTTCCAGGTTTGGTGCTACACACCCATAAAATCAGCTCCCTGGGGGGCTGAGGCAGGATGATCACAAGTTCCAAGCCAGCCTGGAAAAATTAGGGACCACATACCTTAAAATAAAATAAAAAGAGCTGTGGGTATAGCTTGGTGGTAGAGCACCTATCTAGCATGTACATAACCTTGGGTTTAATCCCCAGAACTTCAAAAAACAAAACAACCACAAAAAGCAAAGAAAAACCTTGATTACTTCTACAAAGAGTCTATTCCCAAGTACAATCACATTTACAGGTACTGGGAGTTAATACTTTAACATATCTTTCTGAGGGACACAATTCAATCCACAACATCCTTGGAAGTTTTATCCATAAATTTAGAATAATACCTCAGAGTGTTTTAAAAGGATTGAATACTTGGCCTCAAACAATTATTTAGTAAATGATAATAATGACATAAACAACAACAGTGAACTTTATAGACTTTTTTTTTTTTTTTTTTTTTTTTTTTTTTGGTACTGGAGATTGAACACAGGGGTGCTTAACCACTGAGCCACATCCCAGCCCTTTTTAATATTTTATTTAGAGACAGAGAGTTGCTAAGTGCCTTGCTAATCTGCTGAGGTTGCTGGGATTACATGCATGCACCACTGCTTTTTTATGTGCCAGACAAATAACCATCTTCCCCTTCCACAGGATGTGTTAGAAAATGCTGAACAAAGTTAACTTAGCCGGGAACACCGTGTTAGTGAAATAAAAGGGTTTATTAGGGTGCCACGGGGGGAAGGGTAGGAAAAGGAAGGGAAGGGGGGTAGGGAAGGGGGAAAAAGGGACGAACAGGAACAGAGACAGGCGCGAACAGAGAGCGATTTCAGTCTGGGGGAGGCTTAAATAGCAGACTAGTGGTCAAGGAGAGACCCCTGGGGCAAGTGTCCCCATAGGCTGCTGGAGGTCAGGAGGCAGTGGCCAGGGTACCTGCTGGCCAGGCTGGGGTACCTGGGAAATGTAGTATTTTCACAAAGAAACTGGGGAGGTGTGGCCTTCTACCTCCCTGCCCGGAATCCAACAGGATGGATCATAATTCACTGGCTTTTTGTTGTTGTTGTTGGTGGTGGTGGTGGTGTTGTGTTTGTTTGTTTTTTGCACATCTCAATTTTTTGTTGCTGTTGAAAACTGGATATTAAAATATTATGTTGTAGCCCCCAAAAAAGCATCTTAAATATTTCTCAAATATTTGAGGTATGTTTACTCTTCAAATCCCCCATAGATTCTATTAGATGAGCATATAACTGTTTTCCTTCCACATATGAGAAAAGCAATCTGCTACAGGTGCCTTAGTCATCGCATAGACCAGCTGAGGTTTAAGTATAGGCAGTGGGACCTACTTCAACAAGATCTCAATCAAAATGAACAGAGGTAAGATACAGACATAAATGATAGTTTTAGAATTATCTTGCTATTTATGGTACTTAGAATAATTTAGTAGTCATTTTTTCATTAAAGTGAAAACATAATTTTAAAAATGTGCCAGTGATTTTATACAAGAGAACTGCTATGCTCTCTGATTACCTGTCCCATCCCATGTACTCCCCATTCTCTTTCCTTGCCTTATTTTTATCCACAGATTTTGTCAGTAGCTGATAAATTTACTTATTGCACATATTAGTATGTACTTATTGTACACATACATATAAAATCTATCAGAGCAGTGATTTTTCCTAGCTTTTTTCACTGCTGTATTTCTTGCCTTCAGAAGTGTATCTGGGACATAAAAGACAGGCAGTTAATGTTTGTTGAGTTAATGGAAGAACAAATGGAAAACAAAAGGCATTAGAAATTCTGTGAATCCCAAAGCTAAGTTGCTTTAAATATTTGGCACAATTCTTCAGTCTGCTCTTTTCTCACAGCTTGTTGTCCTATTTGGCACAATTCTTCAGTCTGCTCTTTTCTCACAGCTTGTTGTCCTATCTGGGAGTACTTGGGTCTAGGAAATTTTACCTTCCAGTCAATTATCATTTGTAGGGTTTCTGGTTCTTTCCTTGAGAGGATTAACACAGGCAAATAACTGTTCTTTTTCATGTCTTCTTCAAAATGGCAAATACAGAGTTGGCCATATAACTCAGTGGCAGAGTGCTTGCCTAGCATGTGGAAAGTCCTGGGTTTAGTCCCTAGCAATTAAAATAAACAAACAAACAAGACAAGGCTGCCCTGCAAACATTCTAGTTTTCCTTTTAAGTTGACAGTGGATTGATTATTAATCGATCTTACCTTATGAAATAAATTATAGAATTGGAGACTGGTAAGATCCAGAGAAATCATATATAAAGCTAAGTATGTTAAATTGAACACGTTGTAGCCGCTCAAAAGCATTTTAATGCAAAACTTAAGTGAAAAGTGATTGAAGTTGTATGCATTCTACCTCCGAAAGGCATCACATTTGAATTGTTGTTTCAAAGAACTCACTTCTTTTCAAAGTAAAGAATCTTTGTTATAAGTTTGGTGAGTATTTGGTGATCAGTAATTGACCAACATAAAATGATTTTCAGAAAGAGCTGATTTGCCAGGAAAAAGAAAATAATATTAATATGGGACCAAAGGCCCTACTGGGAATCGAACCCAGGATCTCCTGTTTACGAGACAGGCGCTTTAACCAACTGAGCCATAGAGCCACAGAGTGGACACTGGAAGAACTGAATCTATCACATTTTACTTAGACTAGCTGTTAAAAAAACTAGTTTTTATTATCTGGTGTTATCGGTTGTCCTCACAAGATGTACCAACTCCAAAAAGACATTTCATTTTCTCTGGATGCCCTGAAGATATAAGAATACATCGGGAAAAGTATTGGGTAGTTAACAGCGTTAAACAAGGATTTTTCTCTATTATCTCAAGGAAAGTCATTTCAGAAAGTCGAAGCTATGCAGCATATGATAAAGACCATTACAAACAGATAAAATACACAACTTTTGACTCTTCAAAAAGTAGCATAGAAAAAGTGTCCCTATGTAACAAAGTAACTTGCTTGGAGTACCTGAAACTGCCAGATTTGTCAGGGGCCGGGCCTTAAGACAAGCTTCAGCTGCTAGTGTCAGCCCGTTTAGTTACCCTTCGAGCCTCATACTGTCTATTTTCAAGAAGACCACGGTAAGATCTGTTCCACTTGCAGCCAGCCTCTCGAGAGGAGCGCGGAGATAGATGCAGGAGGGGCAGCTTCGGTCTCAAGGTATCAGCCAAGAAACATCCCACCAAGAGAAAGCCAAGTGTTTTGCCAAGTGTCCTCCCGCCCTTTGTCCTCTTCTCCCGGTGGGCTTTGTTTTTGGTATTGTGTTTGTTTTTCACTCTGGCAGTTCTAAAAATCATTTCGCAAAGGTAACGCCTTCTCCTCTCCAGCTGAGTCTTGCAGCCCGTAGTGACCTCTGCTTTGCTTCCCGCTCTCACCCCCCACCAAGAGCTGGGGCGGGTGGGCTGCGAACCTGACCGAGGCTTGGGGGCTGGGGGAAGGCCGGGGAAGGGCGATGGGCGTACTGGAGAGCCTGTGGGTCCCGGCCCCCTGGGACTGGCCGGGGCTGAGACCACTAAGGGCTGAGGGGCAGGCGGAGACCCAGGCACTATCCCAGACCGCGTTGGTGGGGTTGGGGGCGACAGGATTCGTCTTCTCAGGGCCTGGGAGGACTCTTCCCAGCCCTTCTTCGTATTCAAAAGCTCTCTGCCCCGAACTTTGGGAATTAAGGCCTTGAACACTTTCAACAAAAAAAAGTAGGTCTGTCCGCACGGACCTTTCTTTCCACGTCTTTCACAATCAGAATTTTATTTAAAAGCAGGGATTCGAATTCCGGGTGAGTAGACACCGGAGGCTGGGAGTAGAAGAGATCTCTTTTTCTTCCAGTTGTAATGTTAAAACTAACTTCCCGCCAGTGACGCCTTAAACGTAGGCGGAAAACTTGATCATGGTATCAGAACCAGGTTGGTCATGGTGATTTTCAAACGTATCTCAAAAGTTGATTTTTCTAGACTCTAGAAGATTTTATTCTCCTGGGCGTAAAAGCTACTTCCTCTTTTTAACTGCGTAGCATAAAAGGCAACATAGAACTGAATGGACATCTCCCTGAATTGGCGTTTTTTTTTTTTTTTTTTTTTTTTTTTTTTTTTAACTGTAGTTGGTAGGACTCATAACAAAGTAATGATGCAGGATAGAGCATCTGATGTTTGGCATCTGATGTTTGGAATCCTGAGAAGGACTCTGCACACAATTTTAACTCTGATTTTGCCAAAGACATGAAGTTCTTGATGAGTGTGTTAAAAGGAAATGGAGAAGTTAATATACCCAACGTTTGTAGTGAATTCAAATTCGGTGTGTGTCTCTTGAACATTAGAAATAGCTCTAAAAGGGGCTGGGGTTGTGGTTCAGCGGCAGAGCGCTCCCCTTGCACGTGCGCGGCCCGGGTTTGATCCTCAGCACCACGTAAACATAAATATATTGCATTGTGTACATCTAGAGTAAATAAATAAATATTTTTTAAAAAAAGAAATAGCTCTAAAAGAATTTGCTCTTTGTAAAAGTAAAACAGTTAAGCCATCTACAGTTGTAGGCTTTAGTATCTTGGGGGTTTGGAGATTGGAACCCCATTTCCATCCATCATTTTCACAGTGGGTCTGGATATAAGCCCCCAGAGAGGGTCAGGGAGAGAGCTCCAGGTTTGTGCTGAAGTATTTTGCCTTCTTGGAAATTGCTGGTTAGGAAGAGATGTGTTCAGGAAAGAACTTTATAACATAAAGAATTAAAGGCAATTAAGTTTCAGTTACAAGAAAAATTCAAGTTTTTTTTTCCTTATCCCCCCCCCCTTTTTTTTTTCATATCTTTGGCAAGATTTGAAGTCCAAAAGGATAGAACTTTATTTTTGACTTGTCCCAAACTTGAAATGTGTCAAACCACATGGTCCTCATCTCTTTACACAACTCTCACTTCCATACCCCACCTCATCTCCCAGATCCAGTCTTACAGCCAAACATACTAACTTTTGTGTTTCCTTCTAAGGATATGTTCTGCACATACAAGTAGTACATGTGTATATATCATTATTCCTACTTTAATCTTAACTGATAGAGTATCTACCACTCTTATAAACCTTAATCACATAGTGATTCACATAAAAAAACACAAAGAGGGGCTGGGATTGTGGCTTAGCGGTAGAGCACTTGCCTAGCACATGCACAGCACCATGTAAAAATAAAGGCATTGTGTACAACTAAAACAAATAAATAAATAAATAAAAGAAAAACACAAAGATCCCACCCCGACCCCTTACTCTGGTGGCTAGTATTCTGTTAAATTTATCCAACCAGTCACTTGCCCATACAATCAAAGCTGCTATGAAAAAACTGTGAATGTTGACTATTTCACACATTTGTGGAAAGTTTCTGCCAGTGGAATGAATAAATCAAAATTCGTGTTGTGGTAATTTTGATGGATTATCCCTAGACATTAATGACAATTTTTATGCACAACAGTGATATTTGAGTACCCATTTACCATGCCATGGCCAGTAATGTTTATGAAATAGTAACAGCATTTATTTAGGGCTTACTGGGTATGGGGTATCTACTATCTTTACATTCTTAAGACTTGATCTTCATAAAAATCCTATAAGAATATTACTGTTTTCCCATACTTAACAGATAAGAAAACAGATTTTTTTCAGTTTAAATAGACTGTTTAAAGAGAATAGACAAAAGAATCAAGCTTATATATCTAGATTTATAACAAAGGTTTTTGCTTTTGTTTTTGTTTCTCAATTTGATGAATGAAGAAGAATGGTGGGCTTGGGCTATAGCTCAGTGGTAGAGCACTTGCCTGGCACGTGGGAGACGCTGGGTTAGATCCCCAGCAACACATAAAAAATAATTAATTAATTAATTAAAGGTATTGTGTTCATCTACAATCAAAAACATGAAGAAGAAGAGGAGGAGAAAGAGGGGGAGGAAGAAGAAGGAGAAAAGGAAGAGGAGGAAGAAAAAGAATGGTATCTCAGGCTGGTGATGTAGCTCAGTGATAAGAGCATTGCCTAGCCTACAAGAGGCCCCGGATTCAATCCTCAGCACTGCAAAAAACACCAAGGAAACTCCTACAAAAGTGTTGTTTTCTATAGGTTTTTTTTCCCCTAAATATTTTTTTGAAAATTTTAAAGCCACTTGCGTTTCCTTTCTATGAAATGTAAGTTATAGTCTTTGCCCCTTTTCCTGCAGATTATTTTTTCTTTGTTGATGTATGTTATCTCCATTTTTTAAAAAATGTGTGTGCTTGTGTATGTTTAATGGGTTGTGAAATAGTGAGTTGAAGCCATTGTCTTTCAGAGACCAAAGAGAAGCTAAAAGAATTTAAACTGTTTTACTCATCCCTTTACCATGAAGTAAGAAAAGGTATACAGTCTGTAAGGAAAAGTTGGTGGAGAAGTAGAAATTCCTATCCAGGAACTGTTACCCTTCCCTAAATCTTATACTGCTTAGGTGACCTAGCTGAATTTCTACCACACCCCAATCTTATATTTGAGGACAGGAGGACAGAAGGCCAGAAAGCCCTCTTCAGGGAGACTAGCTGAAAGTGGTTAGATCTAAGATGGCGGCCAGAGTGACCTAGACAACCTCTAACTTCATTATAATGAAAGACTTGAATATTACTTCCCATTGTTAGCTCATCCCTCTCCCTCATTTCCTTGACCTTATAACCTCCTGTTCCTCAGGGAGTGGGAAGTTCATTTACAAGTTTATTTCCCACTTCTCCTATTCTTGACCAAGAATAAAAGTCTCCACTACTTAACTGGTGCCAGGTCTTGCTATTGGTTCCATAATTGTGACAGGGAAAAAAGTTCAAAATTGGTAACAAGTGGTTGGGGTTGTGGCTCAGCAGTAGAGTGCCTGCCTAGCATATATGAGGCACTGGGTTTGATCCTCAGCACCACATATAAATAAATAAAATAAAGGTATTGTGTCCACCTACAACTTTAAAAATTGGTAAAAAAAAAAAAAATCCCCAGAGAAAATAATTCGTGTAACCTGAAACTTGAAAGAACAAGAGAAAACTTGTAGTGACAGCAATGAGGGCAAGAGAAAATGAGAACTGGTTTTGACCCAAATCACAATATGGGTAGAATGAAAGATATGTGAAAGAAAATTATTTTGACATTTGTTATATGGTAAAGGAGGCTTCACTTAACATTGTCGCAATAGAGGTCAATATCATTGCAATAAGGGTCAATATCATTGGCACTGAACCCAACTCTGACTACCAAAGGGACAAGTGGAGATTTATAGCCAAAAAGCAGGGAGAGGGGTCAGTGGATGGAAAATTACTAAGAAGAGATATCAAGGGAAGGGGGAATTTTTGCTAAACTGGCCTAACAGGGCCAGTTTATATCTTGTTATATCAGGACAAGGGCTTAGATATCGAGAATGAGGAATAAAGAATTCGATCAGTTTACCTTACAGACACAAATCCCTTAATCTTTAACTTCCAGAAATAATGCTTTGCCTTTTTATTTCTTTTTCTTTTTTTTTTTTTACAAGACCCTTTGACAGTTTCCAATCCTGGGGCTTCTGACCTCCTGATAGTCTCAAAGGGCTTACCACTTAACTAAAACCCCTCCATAAGAGCCCCTTGCAACCAGTAATGTATGACTAGACCCTCAGTGCCAATCTAAATTTGTTCAAAACAACTTGTGTAATAATACAGCCAATAAAAAAAATTGTTCAAAACAAGTTACTTCAGTTCACCCCAGTGTTCCCTTCTCTTCTCTTTAAAAATTTCAGTCCTCCTTTCCCTAGACAGAATACCAGTGTTTTTGTTTGTTTGGTGCTTGGAGATTAGAACCCAGGGACTTGTATGTGGAAAGCAAGCACCCTACCAACTGAGCTATATCCCTAGACTCTTGTCTGGCTTTTAACTAAACCTGTGTCATCTAATTTGCAAATCTATTCTGTACCCAATTAAAAACTATCATTGCTTTGATTTTAAATTTGTCTATTATTTCTTGATTCACACTGTAAAGGCTATTAGAAAGGTACAGATGAAGAGGTGCTTAGGGCAAGGTGGGGGCGTGAAGGGTACAGTTTCCATTCTTTCTCCTGGTAGGCCATGCTCTAGAAATCTCCATGTGTTCACCAACCAGGAGCTCTCCAAATCTTGTTGCTTAGGGTTTTAATGTAGGTGTCATCATGTAAGCAATTGGTGATTAAATCTATTTCAAGCCTTTCTTTTACTCTTTCCAAAATCAGGGTGAGGGCTGAAAGTTCCAATACTCTAACCATCATGGTTCCTTTGAGAGCCAGCCCCTTCCCTGAAGGGTTTTCAGCCACCAGTTATCTCACTAACATATTACAAGACACCCTTCTTTAAGGGTCTTAGAAGCTCTTATGTCAGGAACAAATGGCTAGACCAAATATAACAAAAGATGTTTTTACCATACCTATCACTCAGGAAAATGACAAGAGCTTTAGAAGTTCTATGCTGGGAACCAGAAGTGGAGACTAAATATATGTAGTTGCCCATGACCCTAATGTTACAGGACAAGGGTCTGTTGCAGAGCTGAGGCAGCAATCTTCTCCCACCTGTGATCATGCCAGAAGGATTTCAGACGTGTTGCTTTGAAAACATGGTCTGTGTAAGGGTCACAAAAGCACCTCCCCTCCCGCCTTCAGGGTAACTTGTGTTCTTATGTTATTTCTGGTCTGCATTCCCCTGCAGATAACAGTTGTTTGCTAAGGAATGTAAATATCCTGTTGATTTAAGGCAGGGCTGTGAGTAAATTGCTTTTGTAAAAAAAATAGCTTGTGAGAGTCAGCACAGTAGGCCCAGTTTATACAATTATTCCCTTAACTTCATGTTCCCACTGCTCACGTCTGTTACTTGTCACTATCGGACACCAAAATCTGAAGAAACTCAAGTCTTATATAAAATAGCACGGTATTTGTATATAATCTATGCAGTCCTCCTGTATACTTTAAATCTTCTCTAGGTGACTTAAAATACCTAATCCAATATAAAATGCCATGCAAATAATTGTATACTGTGCTGTTAAGGGAATAATTAAAGAAAAAAGTCTGTATATGGTCAGTACAAGCACAATATTTTTTCCTAAATACAGTGTTTTCCATCTGTGGTCACTTGAATCCAAAAATGCAGTATGGCTGTGGCTGTGAACAGGAGTCTGTAACCACATCATTACAAGACAAATTCTCACTCATCCTGTGTCAAAATGGCAATTGTTTCTGCAAATTCTCCATTGCTTAGAGCAATAGTCTTCAAACTTTAGCAAGAATTAAGATCACCCGGAAGGCTTTTGAAAACCCTAATTGCTGGGCCTACTCCCAGAATTTCTGATTCAGTGAGTCTGGGAAGGATATGAAAAGTATATTTGTTGGATTCCCAGCAGGGAGGCCACCCCCACCACCCGCAGGTACTTTGAGAAAAGACTACACCTCCCAGGTGCCTCAGCTCCCATGGCCAGCCCTCAGGTGCCCTCCTCACCGCCCCCTCTTGACCTCCAGCAGCCTGTGGGGACATGGACTGGCTCCAGGGGTCCCTCTGACCACCAGTTCACTATTTAAGCCTGTTCCAGACTGAAACCGCTCTCTTCTTGTCCTGCCCCTTTCCCATTCCCTGCCCCTCCACACAGCTTCTTCCCCTACCCCCTACCATTTCCCACGTGGTCCCTAATAAACCCTTTTATTCCACTAACATGGGCTCCCGGCGTAAATTAAAGATATTTTCTAATAATATTTCTAAAAAAATTCTCCAGTAATGCTACTTCTACTGGCCAGAGACCATGCTTTGTGAAGCATTTTCCTAGAGATAGAAGTCAAGAAAGGGAAAATGGTGACTGAGTGAGGGATTGTCAGTGTCCTTTTCTCAGGGTCTCTACTGGGGATCCTCCTGAATATTGAGTTGGTTGTGAGGGGGTGAAAGATGTCCATGGTCTTACCAAATTTGCTTTACTGGGCTGGTGGGTCCATCTCCACTAGCACTGAATGTTGGCTGCTAATGGCTTACAGCTGAAAATTCTTCGGAGAATTTTCTTTAGCCAAAGGGAGTCACCCCAACAGAGAGGTTGTGCCCATAGAGCCCAAGGGTGAATCCTTAAGCTAATGACTGACTGGATTACAAAGGCCATCCCTCTTCCTTCCAGAGGAGACTGATCATAGTGTAATTTATTCTGATGCTAAACTTCAGCAGAAATTGCATCTTTACTTCCCTTTCCCCTGTCCTATCCTGTTTCATGGATTTGCTTTCTTTTGAGATGGCTCTCTTAATTAGTTATGTGTGCCTGAGTACCAGATTCTGTTTGTAGGGAACCAAAACCAAGCTGAGAGTTTGTGAGACCACAGGAGTAAGATTTGATGTATTCTGAAATGAACCATGGCCTAGTCTTTTTCATCTTTTGGAAATCTGGCTTCTAGCACTGACACAGGCACGCCAGTGTCCACACAATCCACAGGGAAGATGTTGCATTCATAAATCAACTCATATGGGGGAGAATATACTGGAATCTTATATCCAGAAATGGGCTACTGAGCAAATCTTTGGATAGGATGATTAGAGAGGGTCTGAGTCCTGGTTTTCTGGGAATTTAGAACCTTCTGGACCTGCCTGAGGACCCTCCCCAAAGGTTTTGTGATCAACAGTGCATAAGAAATTCCACATGTGTCATTAGTGGTGTTGTGGCTTTATGGAACCAACTAACTCCAGTTTACCTGATGTGCATGAGTTGTGGGAACCTCTGGTTGGAAGGAAAAGTTCCATAGCAATAGCAACTCCTGTGATGGAAATCATAGTCACCATGATATAACAGATGGGAGCTCCTGAGGCACTCTTGGGAAGTCTACCTCTTCCCAGAAGTTTCTGTATATAGCTTTCTTTGGTCACTAAGGGCTATAATAGGCATTGGTTGAGGAGAAGAGAGTGGAATTTTTTCTTTATCCTCTTTTTATAATAAACTCTTACATTATTATTATTATTATCAACATCGTTGTCATTGTTTGCAACATTCTAATTTGCTTACCCAATACCTGTCATCCCTTGGCAGACATTTTTGTTTCTAGTTTTTCTGGCTTTGGCTTTCCTCATAACATTTATTTTTCTCTTCTGGGACAGCCACTGGAGGGCATCAGGAGTATGGAAGTTGGATTTTTCAGAGCCACAGCAGAATTGTGAACTCTCACAGATATTCTAGCACAGTGTACTTGAACTAAAGGCTACTGTCCTCTTTCTTCACTACTTTAGGAATGTTGCTCCCTTGAGCATTTGCTTCTCTACAGCAACAATGCCTGAGATGGTAATGATAGTAATAATAATCTAACTTCTCTCTTTTATTTTTAAAATTTGTTCTTTTAGTTATATATAACAGTAGAGTATATTTTGACATATTTATACAAACATGGAGCAAATCTTATTCTAATTAGGTTTCCAGTCTTGTGGTTGAACTTGATGTGAAGATTCACTGTGGTATATTCATATATGTACATAAGTAATCTAGCTTCTATAACAGATTGGATAAACCAATATCTGGAGAGAGTTTTATACAATGTGACATTCCACCCTTCTCCACCCACTTGCTGGACCTTGCTTATCCTGATCTGAAAATAGTAACAGATCTGAAACTGTCCACAGAACTATTGAGGTCTGGGGATGTCCTTAAGAACTTCAGAGATTGAGAAGAATTCAAAATCAAAACACATTTCTCAGTACGACTTGTGGCTAATTCTATTATGTCCTTACTTCCCTTAAAGCTGCCATGGCACCAGATAAAAGATTAATGGAAGTCTCAAATCCTATAGTTTATGGTCAAGAATGGCCATATTTTTTAAAAATCCATTTTCCCTACTAGATTTTGAGTTCAAGAAAGCAAAGCATCCAAATTTTTTATATTTCTCATGTGTTTCTACCACTTAGAAATTTTAGGTTCTTAAAAATCATTTTCTTAATCAAAGAGAGATCACTAGAGGAAAGGGACCAAGGGGTAGGAGGAGGGGAGGGATGGAGAAAATGCTAGGTACAAATATATTGTTAAATTGTGTGCATGTATGAATATATAACAACAAATTCTATCCCTAGGTACAATTATAATGCAACAGGAAGAAATGTGGAGGGGCTGGAGATATAGCTTAGTTGGTAGAGTGCTTGCCTACCATTCACAAGACCCTGGGTTCAATCCCCAGCACCACTAAAAAAAATTAATGTGGAAAGAAAAATAAAATCATACTTAAAAAATGAAAAAGTTCATTTTTGTGATCATTTCTGTTTAGTTTGTCAATTTCTATATTGCTATATAAAAATTAAGTCAGGGATCACATTTTTACTTAGGTATGCAGCAAATTATGATCCCCATAATGTTTGATGTTACTCACTGATACATACTGCTTCTGAAAGAATTCTTCCCACCCCACCCTCTCTCTCACAAATACACATACATACTGTTACCTTTCCTGCACTTTTTTGTGTTCTGGGGATTAAACCCAGGTGTTCTCTACCGCTGAACTACATCTCCAGCCCTTTTTTATTTTTTGTTTTGAGACAGGGTCTTGCTGCGTTGTTGTGGATCTTCCTAAATTACTGAGGCTGGCCTTGAATCTTGCCTTGTCAGGCTGAAGTTCAAAAAATATTTTAAAGCGCAGGCACCTATGCCAAAATAATCTATTGAAAATAAGAGAAAAGCAACTATTTTCTTCTTCACCTAATCTTTTCTTTTCCTTTGTGCCTTGTTTTCTGAAATCTCAGTCTGTTGTAAAGTATTTAGTTTCAATTATAAAACAACAAAGGAAAGGTAGAGCTTTTCAGAGGTGTTTTGCATCTCTGATTAAGAGTTGTTTTTGATATGATTTTATGTTTTTTCTGCTTTTATGTGTTTTCAGATTTTAATAGTGAGCATGAATTAATTTTATAAACAGGAATTTATGTGTATTAGAGAGTGAGAGAGAGAAAGAGGGAGAGAGTGAGGGAGAGAGAGAAGATTCTTTCAGAAGCAAGAACTTCTTTCATGCAGGAACTTACCCAGGAGACCTGAATAGGAGGTATAGAGGGAACTGACATTAAGAGGTTAGTGCTCCCGCTGGGGATGTAGCTTAGTGGTAGAGTGCTTGCCTAACATGCATGAGGCCCTGGGTTTGATTGTAGCACCACACACACACACAAAAGAGGTCACAGCAGCTGTTTGTCTACAGTTATACCCAGTAATTTTGAATGTGCCAAGGAAAGCTCTAGAGTGCTTTTGAGAGAAACAAAATTCTGAAGAGCAAAGTAAGGAGGTTAAGAAAACAGGAACAAAGAAGAGGTATGAATGCAGACAAAATGTGCTACTGGGAAAATATCACTTGAAGCCCAGTTGCTGCAGAATTTTTTTTTTATTATTATTTTTTATTTGAGACAATGATGTGCTTAAAGTCAGGGATACTTACAGTAAGGAGAAAGCCCATGTTCAGAATGAAAGGACATCCCTGCCCAGGTGCCGTGACCTGAATGCACTAAGGGACAGGCACCAAGGAAGGTTCTGGTAGGGTCCGGCTCAGAGGGGCTTTAGGACCCACCATCATGGAAATGCCCCTTCATATGAGGTGAGGTTTCTGCTCTCACTCTATCTTTAGAATCCTACACTAGAACTACAGGGTGGCAGAGGAATAAAGGAGGACGAAGAAGGGAGAGGGAGTTTAACAATGTATGCCCTCCTTGGAGGACAGTGAGGCTAGGAAGGTAACCTAGAGAGTCTTGCCATCAGTTCCTCCTTTCTTTAGTCTGTCAGGACAGGGGAAAGGATAGTGGTCAGAACTTCCAGGGATTGCTTTTTAACAGACTTAGGGTAGTCTGAATCATTTAACCTTTTTTTTTTGGAGAAAAACTTGATATTTCATGACCAGAGATTTGGATAGATAGGTTTTCTTTCTTCAAACACACACACACACACACACACACACACACACACACACACACACACAGAGCGCTCAAACATTCATAAGCAGCTGCTTCAGTAGCACAGTATGATTTGGTCATAGGGAGGGTGGGTAGGAAGGAGTGTGGAGCAAAGATGGGCACTTTAGACATGTTCTTCAGGAGGGAGGCAGGGCGGCTACTTCTGCCAGTGCTATCCCTTCCTACTGGGTATCAAACTGCTTTAGGTACTCAAGGATATCCGATTTGACTGTACTGACTGGAATCTGGTGGAACCAGCGCATGACAGGGATTCCATCAGGCCCCACCAGGAACTTCTCAAAGTTCCAGCGGATGTCATGGACCTTCATGGGATCCCAGAAGAGTTGTTTTGAAGAGCCCAAATGTTCAGAGGTTGGAGGGCAGGAATTCTGGAGTACAGATATGAAAAAATGGAAAGATAAGTTTATTTCCGTTTCTATGTGGTCCGGTCTTTCCCCACACCTAGGGGGTTTTCTCACCATTATATATTTTTTAATATATTAGCTAATTAAAATACTTCTAGTCAACCACGGACATTTCAATGTATTATCACCAATACACAAAATACCAAA
Source organism: Tamias sibiricus (assembly GCA_025594165.1). Classification (NCBI taxonomy): domain Eukaryota; kingdom Metazoa; phylum Chordata; class Mammalia; order Rodentia; family Sciuridae; genus Tamias; species Tamias sibiricus. The sequence goes on from CM046666.1 coordinate 3,461,120, forward strand.
CAACCAGAAGGTAAAAAGTATAACAATAAACAGAGAACACTCCCCTTTTCTTTGTCTTGTTTCTATCCCCATGATTTTATCATGGTATGCCAGTAAAAGAATATCTTCCATTTCTTTGGGCAAGTCATATTCTATATTTTTATTTTCCTTAGGTTAAAAAAAATAATGGGTTGGTTTAAAGGAGTAATTCCTAGAATTTGGGATTTCATAGGCCAGAAAAAAATTCAATAGCTATTTTTTAGAGACTAATATATAATGATCAACATTCATTTTGACAATAAGAATATACTATAGCCATAAAGTCAAATATTAAAGGATCTTTCAATATTAGGCTTAGCTGTTTAAAATGATGATATCACTATTTTTGAGCAATAAAAAGTCAATTTATATGGTGTAACCTAACAGTAATTTGTTATCAATAAATTATGGTCTTTTATATGCAATAGGTAGGGGTTTATTGAAAACTCTCTGCATTGTTTCCCTCCCCCACCCCTAGTTTGCTGTGGAAGGGTGAAAATATCAACGAGGACCATACTTGTTCTGCAGATAAGAATTTGGGGACAAGGGTACTAAGAAATCCTTGGGGGTTCTTCTATCCTGGTATTCTCTTGTTTTAATGTTCTGTAATACAAAAGTCACTTACCACGTGGCACTCTACAATGTATGTCTCCTGAATAAATATATGAGGTCGTTCAGGGAAGAGACTACATCCTATTAGTATTTGTTAACTCATTGTACAGCACAGTCCCTTAATAAATGATTATGAATGAATGAATGATTATCATTCAGTAAGGGAGGTTAGTTCATGTCAGAGCTATCAGATATTACATGTTTCCTCTTCTTGAAGCCAAGTCTTCATAGGAGATATTGCCATGAGTTTTGAACAGAAAGATCTCTTTCTAACCCCAATCATAGACACAAGCCCCTTTGCTTTTAGCTTATCCCTACTGAAGGAAACCAATCCATGCCAGGTTTATGTTTACTCACCTTCAGGAATGTAAAGACCTTCTGTTCTTTTTCTCCATTTACATCCCCTTTCTCAAAGAGCTGAAAATTGGGGACAAAGCCACCACCTGGACGTACATACCTGCAGGAACCAATGTTTCCAAGGGGATCCAAATTAAGACAAGAAATGACAGTAATGTTACCAAAAATTTACCACAAAAGAAAATCAGAGATTAAAATGAAGATGTTGTAGGAAGGAAGGCAAGGAAGATAAAGAGAGGGTCTCTGAGAATCAGGATTTCAACAATAGACTCTAAGGAGCCAACAGGGAATTCCAAGAAATTAGGAAGGCAAGTTTCCTGATTCATTTTCACTTCCTATATTCACTCCCTTCTCCTGGACTTCTTTTCTAGTAAATCTTTCCATAGTTTCACCATCAAAAGAACTCAAAGGTAGAAAGAACAGGCCAGGGGTATAGTTCAGTGGTAGAGAATTTGTTTATCATTGACCCTGGGTTCAAAAAAAAAGAAAAAAGAAAAAAAAAAATGGAGAGAGCAAATATTTGCACACTGCCAACATGGACAGATTGAATTCAAAGCATTATAGCATCGTGGTGATAGTCTTCAACCCATCTGATCTATCAAACACCCGAGAAGTTCCCAGATGGGAGGGCCTTTAGGCAGAATGAGGAAGGGGAATCATGACAGCCTCTGCAGGACCCCATGCAGGCACTCACTTGAGACCAGAGAGAATCTCTGAGTTCTTTCCTGGTTCTTGTTTTCCAAATTGATTACAAGGAAAGCCCAACACAATAACATCTAAATGCTTCAGCTCCTCCTGCAGTGCATTCAGTTCTGTAGGTAGAGAACAGCATGGGTCAACTAGTCAGAAGCCCTACCTCAACCAGTGAAAGACCATTAGATTTATTCATTTATCACATGAATAAACAGAACACTGTGAAAGGAGGGGTTCAAGTTACAGAGATGGATCAGGCAGATCAAAAAACTATCACAGGGGGAAAAAAAAGGTGGTTGAATGAGACGGATATCATTTTCCTTAATGCGTGATTGAAGACCTAAATTGTACGAATATACTTTGTATACAAACATTTGTATGTAAAAAGATACTAAATATATGCACTATGAGTTGTACATATTAAAAATTATAAAAATAAAAAAATTAAAAAAAAAAAAAAAAAAAACTATCACAGCCAGGCACGGTGGCATACGCCTGTAATCCCAGCACTTTGGGAGGGTGAGGCAGGAGGATCAAGAGTTCAAAGCCAGCCTCAGCAATGGTGAGGCACTTAGCAACTCAGTGAGACCCTGTCTCTAAATAACATACAAAAAAGGGCTGGGGATGTGACCCAGTGGTCAAGTGCCCCTGAGTTCAATCCCCGGTACCCACAAAAAAAAAAAAAAAAAAAAAAAAAACTATCACACAGGTTTCCAGAGACTCATCCGAGTGGCTGCCAGTTTGCCGTACAGTTTCCCATAACTGGCTATACTTCACCTTCCAATGGAAGCTCTTATTTAAAGCAAACAAACACAAACTAGTTAGTCTTGCAGTGCATCCTGTTTGATTGTGAAGAGAAGCCAGATTTGAATTCCACTGGCTTTGTTAGTTAATGGGTTGATTGAGCAAATGTTTTTTTCAAGAAAAAGGCAAACAGAATGGACATATTACCCTCCCCTCCCCTATATGTCCCATGATGACACAACCTGACACTTCAATCAAGTTCCCAAGAGCACTCTTTGCTGGGAGTGGTAGAGGGAATCTGAGAAATTCCAAGCCTGGCTCCAGAGCATTCTCTACTTTCTCATTAATTCCAGTGATCTAACTGATGCCATTTCCCTGGATCACACAATGGGATCCCAGGTCACAAACTCCAAATTTCTCTTTGCCACTCTCAGGAAGCCTCTGATTTACCTTTTGAGATTTGTGCCAGTATTTCCATCTTCAGCTATTTTCAGCTCAGATTTATTCAGTCCCCAGAACCAGCCCCAGCCAAACTCATTTACACTCAGCTCTGCTGGCACTTTCCCTAGGAACCTCTTCCTAAATGGAGAGTGCTTTCTTATGTTTCTTCAATTCTGTCTACACTTCAACTCTCTCTTCTCTTTGGCTATCAAGAGTACTTCCTTCTTAGAGCTGAAAACTTAGCAGACTTTGAGTCTAGGGCTTTGGCAAGTTCTTTTAACTCTCATGTGAGTTCATTTCCTCATATGGAATAAAATTTGAATGAGATACTCTCTAAAAGTCTCATGAACAAAGTCAATAAATTATATCACAGCAACACAATGGATAACTGTAACTTAGAAATGAATGAGAAAACTCACCATGTACTGACACAGAATAACATCCCAGATATTTTATTGTGTGAAAAGCAAGATGCAGAATCATCTATATGTATACATTTGTGTGTGTGAGAGAGACAGACAGACAGAAGAGGGGGAGGAGGAGGAAGGAAATATTTGCTTATAGTTGCATAAAAGATTTCCAGAAACATACACCATAAACTTTTGACATCAGTTGCCTAAAGGAAATGGAAGATGGACGGTGTCCCTGTTGAATCCTTTTGTGTCTTTTGAATTTCAAATGTGTGAATGAATTACCTATTGGTTCAATATATAAATTTAAATTAGGGACTGGGGATATAGCTCAGTGGAAGAGCACAGGCCTTGTATGCCTAAGGCCCTGGTTTCAATCCCCAGCACTACAAAGAATAAGAGGGGGTGGGGCGGAAGGCAAGCAAGAAAGAAAAGAAAACAAACAGAACTAAATGAAAGCAGTTTAAAAGCAGGTTCCTGTCACATGCATCCACCATTCACACATTATGAAATTTTATATTTAACATATTTTTCAAATTTAACTATTTGAAAGAAAGAAAATTTACACTTGCTGATACTAAACTGTCATTTGGATTCTTATAATTAGGTACATTAGGTACTGAGATTTTATAGTCTGTAGTTTTTCAGGTTTTCCCTACAGTTGACTGCACATAAAAATAAAATATTTGTGTTCAATCCCTTGCACTGCAAATAAATAAATAAAAATAAAATATAAATGACCCCACAATTCTTTTAAATCTCTGGATTTTACTACAATCTCTCTCTCTCTCTCTCTCTCTCTCTCTCTCTCTCTCTCTCTTCCCCAGTGCTGGGGATCAGACCCAGTGCTACATCCACAAACCCCTAATCTGTACTTTTGAGAGAATCTTTTTGTTAAACCATGTATCTAATACTTTCTGAGAAGCCCAATGGTTGCCTACAATGTATGTTCCCCTCAGGATATAGAGCAATGTGTTCAGGATACAGATGTTCCTAGTAATCTTTGATCAAATCTTTGGGAAAGTCTAAGTTCTCAAATCTGAAGATATTTCTTCCAGCATTGTAAGAAGCAGAGCAATAAAAGGATTTAGGGGAATAGAGTCACATCTTCACTTATCCCATCTCCCACCCACAATGACACATTAGTAAAACCTTCAAGAATTAGAATATGGCTATCTGACAAAGCTAGTGCACAAAGAGTTGAACTTTAGTTCTTACCAGGATACTGAGCTGTCAAGCCTCAATAGGTGGCCACGTTGACAAAAAGGACATGCTTGCCTGCATACTTTTTGAACTGGATGTACTCTTCACCATTGAGGGTGAGGGCTCCATACTCGTAGATGGTGCCAGTCACCCCTTTGTTGCAATCCACCTGGAATGTAACAAAAGTAACTGTAATGTAATCCTATATGCAATAACTCCCAACACCTGTGGATTTGTCACCACAAATCTACTGGAAAGGGCACAGTCCTTTGTATATCTATAGGGAAAAGGAGGCAGGCCCCTTCTGTATGTGGGGGGATGTTGTTTATTTTGTTTCCTGAGGCATGGGGCAGGGAGGGACTAGGGATTGAACCCAGGGCATGCTTAACCACTGAACCACATCCCTCTTTTCTTTTTTGTTTTGAGACAGGGCCTGGCTAAGTTGCTGAAGCTGCTCTTGAACTTCCAATCCTCCTGCTTCAGCCTCCCCAGTCACTGGGATTACAGGTGTGTGCCACCACACCTGGCTGTGTGGACTTTTTAAAAGAATTTGAAATGTTTCATGTATAATCTTGAAATTCTGACAGCTGAAGATAATCAAGTAAAATTTTAGTTACAGCAGATGCCACAATGAGAATTTGTGTCTTTTAACTTATAAGCAGCCTTTCTTACTATTTAAGAAAAAGTCACATGGCTATCATCCTGTCACTGGTACATATAAAATTCATTCACAATGTCCACTTCTTCTTATCCTTATATTGTGGAGAAACAGCCTAGACTCTCATGAATTAGGAATTATAATTACAAGCACAAATAGCTAAAGTTTTCTACCTACAAGCATTCTAAGATAAAAGGGCAGAAGACATGATTTGAAATAAAAGACTAAGATGTTGTTATTTGATAAGAAAGATCAGATTACTGGCAATGTGGAAAAAAGTCATAGAATTTTAGAGCGCTTTAAAATGGCCTTCAAGTTATCTCAGTCCATTAAAGGCCTGCCCCATCAAGGAAAGAACAGCCTATGGATGAGCTGCTGTGCAGAGTGTGGTAAGAAGCTTGTTACCATCTTTTGTAAGTTCTGTCACAGGACAGCAGACGATAGCTTCTCCTTCACCATCCTTAGGGAAAAGGAGGTGTTGGATTCCAGGCAGGAGGCCGCGCCTCCCACAGTTCCCTTATGTATGTGTCTGTAAATCTGTGTATTACTATGTGTATATGTTAACATGAATATTTGGAAACATTAGCCAGGAAACTCACTATGATGGGGTTGTCATCTATGTGCCTGCATTTTATTTGTCTTCGTGCCTTTCTTGCTACGGTAAGAAAAAGTCACCTCGAAATCATTCTGTGTACTGCCTTTTGTGTGCCTCCATCCTCCTTGGCTCCTACCTTTGCTCTGGACTCAACAAATTTCAAAAATTTATTTATCATCCTATGAACTGGCATGTAGAATCCCAAGAAAATTGCCAATTTGAAGGGTTCCATCTTTCCTGTCCAGTTTTCAGTTCTGCTCCAGTTTGAAGAGTCAGGAAACACTTAATTACAGACTTTCATTTACAAGATGGTTTTCTATATCAGGAATTTCACATGCACCAGTAGCTGCCATAGACCTGGATGCCCCTAACAGTAGATTGTGCCCTTTCCAGTAAACTATGATCTCGCTTGAAGGTAAGCTCTGATCTTCCTACAGCTGCAATTTTTAAGCATTTTATATACATCATCTTAGACTTCATATGTGATAAACCAGCCTAATTCCATCTTAAGACTGGGAGCCATCCTGTCAAAAAGTTATGAAAAGCCCACTTCAGTTTTCTATGAAATGCTAGGATTCCTATTTGGCCTGAGCTTATTTTGATGTTTTAAAATTGTTTGGCATTCATGCCCAGGCCTTGAGCTCACTCAGGCCTGGCTTTCCTTGACCAGATAACAACTCTCTCTCTCTAAAACTAACAGTGCCTCATAAACTTTTGATATAGGGTTTGACTATACTCCCTTCTTGGAATGCAATGCCATGTAGATTATTAGTTTGCTACTTGCTTTTGAATTACACATGTCTGAACTTGTTAGCTGTAAGTTCCCAAGATTTTTTGTAACTCTTTGAACTATAAAAACCTTGTCTTCCCTGAGAGCGGGGCTGACCCTAAGCCCAGTGTTTGGGAGAGGCAGCCACTGGCCAGCTCTCTTTGTGTGCATACAATATAAGCTTGCTTTAATTTAAAATTGGAGTTGGTGGTCTTTTCTTTGCATCCTGGATCAACAATATGAACCTCAAAACAGGTCAAACCCAAAGCTCAGGTGTGAGGACCTGCACAAGTATCAACTGAGAGCATTTTAGGAATGCAAATCCTGTTCCTCTCTAAGACAAACAATCAGAAACTCTAGGGTTAGGGGCCCAACCACCTGTGCAACAAGCTCTCTAGGTGAGTCTTCTCTGAGCTTAAGTCTGGGAATCACTGCACTATAGGATAGGCATTGTTCACCTTTTAGAAGAGAGAAAAAAGCCAACAAAAGATAAGTAATTAGCCTAAGGCCACAAATGAGGCTAAGGTTTTGTTGGTACTAAGAGTTTGCATGCTAGAGAAGAGCTCTACCAATGAGCCAAGTCCCTAGTCCTGGGACCTAGTGTTTGAAAGCATTTGTCTGATTTTAAAGTTAAAATCTGTATCTCAAGTAATCTACTTTAATCTCCACCTTGCATCTGAGGACGTATGTACAACATTCACAGAGGTGGCTCCACTTATGAACCCAACCTAATTCTATCCTAAGATTGGGAGCCATAAAGTTTATTTTAAAAGTTCATTTCTGGTTTACTAAGATATTTATTTGGCCCGACCATACTCTGAGAGGCTAAATCTTTTTTTTTTTTTTTTTTTTTTTTTTTGTGGTACCGGGGATTGAACTCAGGGACACTCTACCACGGGGCCATATCTTCAGCCCTTTTTTGTACTTTATTTAGAGACAGGGTCTCACTGATTTGCTAAGTGCCTCACCATTGCTGAGGCTGGCTTTGAACTCACAATCCTCCTCCCTCAGCCTCCGAAGTGCTGGGATTTCAGGCATGCGCCACCGCACCTGGCTCTGAGGGCTAATCTTGTTTGGAATTCCTGCCCGTGCTCTAAACTCACAGGTACCTGGCTCTCTTTGACCAGATAACAACCCTCCCTAAAACCTCACTGGTGCCCTTCCAAAAGGAATCTTAATTTACTCCCTACCTTGAAATGTTAAGCCATGTAGATCATTAACCTGCTATCTGCCTCTGTATTATGCTTGCCAGAATCCTGTTAGCTGTAAGTTCCCAAGACACCCACCCCCTTTTTTGTAACTTTCTGTGCTATAAAAACTTTGTCTTCCCAGAGGGTGGGGCTGGTCTCTAGCCCAGTTTTTGGGAGTGACAGCCTCTGACCAGCCTTCTTTGTGTACACAATATAAACTTGCTTTAATTTGATTTAAAATTGGAGTCAGTGGCCTTTTCTTTGTGTCGTGGTTCAACACCATTGTGGGGACTTTCCTGAATAACATCAGGCAACTTGGAGCAGTACCAAGATCTAAGAAAAAATTCTCTTCCTCTGAGCTAAGCCTTTCCACCACCTCACCATATAGCCTTTCCTAAAATCAGTCTGACAGAAAACTATCCTGTCCTTCTTCTTCTTATTATTCTTTATTATCCCCTGAAGAAAAACTCTTTTTATCCTTGACCGTGAGACTCCTGGAGCATATTCCAACAGCAGCTTCTGAAGCCAGATTTAAAGATAGGTAGTGAGTGTAGTTAAGTAAATCGGGTCTAATATCGAGTCTAATAAAGAAAATGGAGTCCATAAAGGAAATGGAGTTGGTCTGAGCCCTAGGAAAACAAGAACAACCCCTGGGAAATTAAAAAGTTAATGTTTGCAAGGTTGGGGCCCATCCAAAAGAATTGTTAAGGAAGCAGCTCCCAGGAAACAGGGAGATGCTAATCAACTTGCCCTAAGCCCTTCTTGCCAGACCACTCTTCCCCACCCCCATGGACCCACCTGTGTCCCATCTTTTGGCTTTCCCATCACAGGCAGGACAGAAGGAGATAAGCAAAGAAACTAGGGAGAACAAAAGAAGACCTTAGATATAAAAGGAAGAAGACCTCCCCTTCCTTTAAAGCCCTCCCTTTCCACTCTACCCTTGCCTCAGTGTGGCTTGCTTCTTCCAGTGTTATACTTCAATATTCGGGGAAGCAAGGACTCGTGGAGGTAAACGGTGGTAACACTTCTTTATGTTTTCCCTCTGGATCCAACAGCCTCTCCAAGAGCAACTAGGTCAGCTTCCCCCAATCTATTTGCTATTTTATGCCTCTTTTCCTGAGACCCACAGGGCTGCCTCCCAGTTACAGACCAGCATGAAAGGGACAGGTGCAGGTGTGTCAAGGAGCACCAGGGGAAAGTGGCAAAGGAGAATGCACTGAAGGCAGACTTCATGCACTGCCTGGCCCACCCACATTCTGCTCAAAGAGTTACTGGGTGCAGAGAAAGTATATGTAAAACGCATAAGGCAGGAGAGATGTGGCAAAAGTCTTCAAAGAAAGGTTTGGAGGATGGATCTCATCCTTCAAGGAGAGGAGAGAACCCCTAGTATCTCTTGCGACCCAGTTAGTCATCAGATGTTGAAATCAGCCTGGATCCCTGTGGAACACCCACCTTCACCTTTTGTGGCTTCAGGATCTCCTGACAGAAGCCAACCAGGAACAGCGGGAAAAGAAAGGTGGCCTGGAACTGCCAGTTCATGGTTCCTACTAGGAGGTCTAGGAGAGTCTGAGGTCCCCTGGAATCTTGGCCAGTTTTGAGTCCCTGGCAGGCACCAGTTTGAAGATATGCCATCCAATCTCAGAGCAGCATTCATACACACCCACTCCTACTCCCTCTCTCTTCCTTTTTCTCCTTCCTACTTCTCCACCCCTGCCCCTCTGGGACGTGAGACCTGCACATGTTCTGATCTTGAAGGTGAAGACTTCCTTCTTTGGAACCTGAGGCACCATCCCTCCCCTCTCCAAGTGACTGTCAATTCCCCTAAGTGACTGGCTCCATATTCAGGAAGCAAAACCATCTCCACTGAATCAGAATCTGCTTTTGTTAAAAAGGATTTTGTTAAAAATCCTCACATAATTTGTATACAAACCAAGTTTTGAGACGTTTATCCTTCATCTTTTACCCTCAAACTTCCATCACTCAGACAATAGAACATTGTGTTTTCTAATTATGAAGCCCAGTTGTGGTAGCTAAGTATCTCAGATTCTGACCAGAAGTCCTTCCCCTGGAGAAGGGTTTGTTATTGCCGGAGTAGTACAAATGAGGGTAGCACATTCACAGTGGAAAGTTGTCAAAGAGAAAACTTCAAAGTCCTGGGCTTGAGATTCATCCTCTGCTATAAGCCATTATTGTGAGGTACTAATAAGATAACAACCAGATAGCTGTTGCAAAGAATTTAGACTGGGAAGTGCTATAGAGTTGTTTTCTCTGGCTACCTACCTCCTCTTCCTCTCTGCTATCATCTATCTGGTTTTCACTGCCAGCTTAGGTTTATGAAACTCTTGTTAGTTGAAGTGAGAAATTCTTCCTTTTCAGTTCTAAGTCTCTTGTCATCCAGCCCCCTCCACCTGCTCTGCCTCTTCCATGTTCACAAAAGGCCCTAATCTGCCTCTTGGAACTTAAGTCTGGGAGAATTGAATTCTCATGAACTCTCTTTGGAAGACAAGGTTTTTGTTATCTCAGGTTTCTGAGCTCTTTTCAAAGACCCGTAATCTATGGCTTGATCGCTGGTACCTGATCCATCTATGCAGGTCCCTCAGGCATTTAGTAACTCATGCAGAAGACTTCCCTCTTGTGGCACATTCCCAACATCTTGAACCTTTCTCAGTTCAAAGAATGGCTGAATCTTAGAATATAGTTTCCCAATTTACAAATGTAAAAATAGATATTTTCCAAAAGTTCCGATCTAGTAATAATGTCAAACTGGGACTCATACTCGAGTGTGTTCTCGTCCCAAACCCAAACCTTTCCCTCTCTCTAGTAGGGTAAATAATGGTCCCCACAAATATCAGGTTTTAATCCTTGGAATCTGTAAATGTTATCTTATACAGCAAAGATGTTTTTAAGTGTGATTAAAATAAGGATTTTGAGGTGGATGGATTATCCTGGATTATCTGGCTGGGCCCTAAATGCAATCACATGTATCCTTGTAGGCAGAGGGAGGTCTTACTACACAAGACAAGGAGAGGTATGACAATGGAGGCTACAAGTTGGAGTGGTGTCATGAAACTGCCTTTCAATTTTATTCCTTTTTTAAATTTTATTTTTCTAATTAATGAATAAAATTGTATTTTTCATGTACAATAGAGTATTTTGAAGCACATATACATTGTGGAATGACTAAATCTAGCTAATTAACATATGTATCACTTCACATAGTTACCATTTGTGTGGTGAGAACACTTTATATCCACTTCCTTAGCATTTTCAAGATTATAGTATATTGCTAATTATTGTCACCATGTTGTACAATGCATTTCCTGAATTTATTCTTCTTGCCTAACTGAAAAAATTTTGTCCTCTGATCAACATCCCTCAAGCCCCATCCCTAACCACTCTTGTTCCTAATGTTAGAAATACTGGGGTGACACAAGAAATAAAACACGTGCTTGGGCAAGCGGGGCAACACAAACGTTTCTTCTGACAGAAGGGCGTCCTATGGCAAGTGGCTAGCAAGTGTGCCTGGGCAGGCAGTCTGCCTGTATGCTCTTCACCCTGACTGGAGGACTCTGGGGTACAATCTATGTGATTTAAAATTAGGGCAGGCAAAGGGAAGGGCTACAATTAAAATGGTTACAACTGAATCCAATTAGGGCTGAATATTCTGAAAACAGACCACAGGACTTTCTATTTCTCACACTAGAAACCACCATTCTACTCTCTCTACTTCTTTGAGATCAATCAACATTTTTGGATTCCACATATGAGTGAGATTGTGTGGTATTTGTCTTTCTGTTCCTGGCTTCTTCCTTCCTTTCTTTCTTTCTTTCTTTCGCCAGTTTACTTATGAAATTTATTTTCTTATATAAATTATGTATTTCTCTGGGCAGACAGCTTTCACCTTATTGCACTAATAGCACATCTGTAATACCAAGCTACAGGACAAGTCTCAACAAGAGGTTTGTTTTCTTCAATGTAGCACTTGTCTACCAGGCACTGTAGAAGAGAGGGATGAAAAAAGAAACCAGGACCTGCTCAGGAGGTGAAGGGTAGGGCTGGGCAGGGGCCTAGCTTATTTCATGTAACATAATATCCTGCCGTTCTATCCCTTTTGCTGCAAATGACAAAATTTTCTTTCTTTTTATGGAGGAATAGTATTCCATTGTATATATGAACCATATTTTTTTTAATCCATTCATGTGTTCATGAGTTCATGAGTACTTACACTGATTTCTTATCTTGACTATTGTAAATAACGCCAATAAACACGGGGCTCAGACATCTCTGGCATACTAATTTCACTTCCTTTGCCTCCTCTTCACACTTTCCACCAGAGCCACACTTTAAATCTTTGTGTTACGGAAAGCCTGGTCTTTGTCCCTGATGCCAGTCCAATAATGAGGACATAGTTTTGAGAAAAAGGAAAACAAAGTTTTATTACTTTGCTCACAAAGGAGAAACACAAGGGCCTCCTATCCCAGAGACTGTGGGAACAGAGGGATTTTAAAGAGGTGTGCTCCAGGTGTGCCTTGTCAGGGGCCAAGTTCACTTGTAGATTTGAGAGATAGCCATTTCTTAGATCATCAAGGACAGATAACTAGGCCTATGATGGGAATAAGGGTAATCTGGCTTTCCCCAGAATTAAAATGGGGAGAGGGAGAAGAGAAAGGGGGGAAAAAAGTCAGTTTTAAAATGAGCCACAGTGGCAGAGCATCAAGAGTTATGTTCAAAGCATGAAGTGGATCCCTGTTACATTTGGATCATATGTTAGTTCTATTTTTAATTTTTTGAGGAATCTGCATACAGTTTTCTGTGGTAGCTATACTAAGTTGTATTCCCACCAACAGTATGCAAGTGTTCCATTTTCTCCACATCCTTGCCAACACTTATTGTCTTTTTTATCATATCCATCCTAAAAGGTATGAGGTGATATCTCATTATGGGGTTGTTTTGCTCTGTTTTCCTGTCCTAGGGAATGAACACTAGGGCACTCTACCACTGAGTAGCATCCCTAGCCCTTTTTACATTTTATTTTTGAGAGTCTCATTAAGTTGTGGAGGCTGGCCTCAAGCTCGCAGTCTTCCTGCCTCTGCTTCCCAAGACTCTGGGATTTCAAGTATGGGCCACCACATCCAGGTCATTGTAGTTTTAATTTGCATTTTTCTCTGATAAGTAGTGATGTAGATTATTTTTTCACATACACATTGGCAATTTGTGTCTTCTCTTGAGAAATGCTTATTCATATCTGTTAGCCGCAGGAAAGGGATTGCAGCCTGGAACGGCAGCGCCGCGGGAAGGAGTCCGGAGACAGGATGGAGACGAAAAAATTCTTTAATCTTTCTGTCTCTGTCTCTTGTAATTTCTAACACTACATACACACTCTCACAAGGAACCAAGCCACATACTCTTACCAGAAACTACAATGTATCTATACAATAGCGATAACCCTGTCCTTTCTCTCTCTGGTCTCAATCCATGCGCCCGAGCAGGAATGGTGCTTGCTCGATCTGCTGAGTCACTCCTCAAATCTCTCGAGATCCTGGGCCAAGTCCCGTGAGACTACGGAAGGCGACAATGCCCAAAAATGTCAATCTGCTGAGTCATTGCTCAAATCTCTCAAGATCCTGGGCCAAGTCCCGTGAGACTACGGAAGGCGACAATGCCCAAAAATGTCTATGGCCCATAGTCAACCGCAATCTTAGCTATCTCCCCAAACAGGGCTCCTGCATTTCCCCCTTTTGTTTTAAAAGAGGGGATGCTCTAGGACGTCTATGTGCAACCAACATTCTTACCCGTCATTGGATAATCAAGGCTGTGCCCTTGACTCCTGTCTTAGGTTGATATGTCGGCCACATGAGACTGTCCCGTGCGACTGTGCCTGTCTTAGGTTGTCCCCCTCTGGGGATCTTACCCGTCATTGGCTAACCAGCCATCCAATGGAGCCCTTTAGGATCGACTGTGTAAGATGACTAACAGCCGTCCAATTGGGAGGAGATGCTGCGGCTTTAAGGCGACAAGCCTTTTGGTGACAAGTCAAATTGCATAGCATATCAAATTCTTTAAACAAATCAGCTGCCCTAAGTTCTATCAAGTAACACAGTGAGTTCTCTAAACAAATACCCGCAAGGTACTGTCCCATGAAGTCCCAAACAATGAAAGATCAAAATGTCCACTTGTTATAACACATAGATCTAGGAGGCCCCATGCATGCAGAGCAGAGGCCACACTGCTGGTGAGGTTGTTTGACATTTGAGCAGCAGGGATGCTTGCAGCGACCGCGATCCCTGCAGCTGTAGAAGCAGCCGTCTTTTTTATGTCTAGACGATGCCACCGGCAAATCTTCAGGGCCCGCTATCTAGAGACTGAAGCATCAATTATTAAAGGAAAGGCAGTGCTATTCCAGCACTGAGTCAAGAGGCGAGTTTTCAAACTAAAAAATAGAATTATTAGATTGGAAAAATAAGTTGATTTCTGCTCACACACATTGCAGCCTGAGCTCCCACAAACATAAGCTGGCAAAATATCATATTTAGAACAAAACAAAGAAAGACTGAGGGTAATTACTGCATTAAAGATAGATTAAAGAAAAACTAAAAGCACTTTGGAGAAATAATTTGTTAGCTGGAACTCTCGAGTTTCTGCATACACAGCAGTCCTTTACCTGTTGAAATAATTGAAATTAATCATTTATTAAACAAATGAAGTTAATAACAAATAAGCAACCTCATGTCAAAACACCAAAATATCAGGTTATACAGCACTAGTCATATTTTTTGCTAAAGAGAAGTCCCTGGGACACCTATAAAACAAAATTGAAGGTACCTTCACTTATTAAATTATTTACCCATTTTGAATACTCTTAAACTTAAATGAATTAGAGTTATTTGGATCCATATATATATATATTCACAAGCGCTTTGTTATTTTTGATGTCACACTGGACAGACGCACATACAAACATATATTTGTGACGTCACATTAACATGAAATTTAGACAAATACACAGACATAAACACATATATAAAAAGTAAAATATATATATATATATATATATATATATATATATAATTGTGTGCACACTAAAGAGAGGTCTCTTCGTCCCAGCCGGGAGGAATGACACTTAAGTTGTGACATATTTTGAAGGACTCTTTTAAGGGAATCATTCCATATCTTCATCATGGTCCTCTTGATTTTGTGCCTTTTTTATTAATCTTGATTCCTCAACAACTTCATCTTGATCCTTTTGATGTGGTACCTGCTTTATTAATCTAGATGGTATCCATATTGGAGAGGATTCATGCTTTGGAAAGACACAAACAGATCCTCTCCCCCAAATTAATACTGGATCCGGACCCTTCCATGTACCTGAAAGAACATCCTTCCAGTAAACCAAAGGTTTATGTTGTTGATGTGGGTTCCAATGTCTGTCTCCAGCAGAATAACCATCAGAGTCTAAAGTTAAAAAATTTAAAGTAAACAGGGCAACTGCCAATCTGTCCTTAGGATTTTTCCAGTTTCCTTCTTTCTGTTTTAACAACATAACTTTTAGTGTGCGGTTTGCTCTTTCAATAATGCCCTGACCCTGAGGATTGTATGGGATGCCTGTTTTATGGGATATGTTGAATTTTGCGCAAAACTGTTTGAAAGATGAGGACGTATAAGCGGGACCATTATCTGTTTTAAGCATTTTGGGGATGCCCAATGCAGCAAAAGCTTGTAAACAATGAGATGTGACATCTTTAACTTTTTCTCCGGAATGTAAGGAAGCAAAAATCATGCCTGAGCATGTATCTATGGTTACATGAATAAATTGCAATTTTCCAAAGCTTGGCTCATGAGTAACATCCATCTGCCACAAATGATTGGGCATTAATCCTCTAGGGTTAACACCAAAATGAGGATTGGGCAAATGTGTCATACAAGATTTACAATCTTTTACAATTGTTCTGGCTTGCTCCTTTGTGATTTTAAACCTACGTTGCAAGGTGGTGCTGTTGACGTGAAACTGGGAATGAAATAAAGTAGCTTGTTGTAGTGCTGAAAGTATAAATATTGTTTTTGTAAGTTCATCTGCCTTTTGATTACCTTCATGGAGGGGGCCAGGCAAATTAGTATGTGCTCTAATATGGCCTACGAATAGAGGTTCTTTTCTTGCCCACAAAAGTTTTTGTATCTGATAAAACAATTTAAAGGCTGGAGTATGAGGTGCTATTTGTCCTGCTAACTCTAATTTTGGGACGGCTTGTACAATATAGTGGCTATCTGAAAAAATGTTTATGGGCTGGTCTCTAAAATTTTCCAGAGCTCTTACCACAGCTTCCAATTCCACTAGTTGAGCTGATTTGTGTGCAGTTATGTAAGTCATATTTTCTTTTGTAGTGACTACTGCAGCAGTACCATTTGAGGACCCATCTGTAAATACATTAAACGCCTTAGGAATAGGTTGATTTTTTATTACCTGTGGAAATATAATAGGATGATTAATACAAAAAGATAATATAGGAGACTTAGGAAGGTGATTATCAAAATTTGCAGAGGTAGAGCATCTAGCTATAGCCCAGTCATTATCATTGAAGCATAAATATTCAATCTGTGACGATGAATAGGGAGTAATAATAGTAGCAGGGTGAATGCCAAATATTTTAGTAGAAGTTTTAAGTCCTTGAAGAATAAGTTTAGCCACCATGGAGGTATATGACTCAATTATGCTTTTAGGAGAGACAGGCAAATGTATCCATAATAAAGGCCCTTGTTGCCAAAATACTCCTGTCGGTGTATATTGTGAAGAAATAATAATCAATATCAGCGGTTGAGTTAAATCAAATCTGTCACAATGAGCTCATTCTATGGCTTTTTCTACTACCTTTAAAGCTTTCCTAGCATCAGGAGTCAATGTTCGCGGTGAGGATGGATCAGGGGCCCCTCGAAGGATATCAAATAAAGGTTTTAATTGGCTAGTAGTGAGGTTTAGTGTAGGGCGAAGCCAATTAATGTCTCCCAGTAGTTTTTGGAAATCATTGAGGGTGGTTAAATGTTCTTTATTTATTAAAATTTTTTGGGGTCTAACAAAAGTATCCATGATTTTAAATCCTAAATATAATATGGGAGATCTGGTTTGAACTTTTTCTTCTGCTATATATAATCCGTATTTTTTAAAATTTTCTACCATGTCACTGAATATATTAAATAAGATTTTTTGATTAGGGTGGGCCAGTAAAATATCATCCATGTAATGTAGACACATGAGGTTTGGATATTTATTTTTAATGGGTTGGATAGCCTTGTCCACATATATTTGGCATATGGTGGGGCTATTAGCCATTCCCTGCGGCAAAACCTTCCATTGATATCTCTGATCAGGGCCATTATTGTTAATAGAAGGAACTGAAAAAGCAAACCTGGGGGCATCCAGAGGATGTAGGGAAATAGAAAAGAAGCAATCCTTTATATCAAGACTAATAACATGGAAATTTTTTGGAATAGCTATAGGACTCGGAAGTCCAGGTTGAGTAGGGCCCATGACTTGCATGGTTTTATTAATTTGTCTAAGATCATGTAATAATCGCCATTTTCCTGATTTTTTCTTGATCACAAATATGGGGGAATTCCAGGGAGAGGTGGAATGTTCTATATGTCCTGCTTTTAATTGTTCCTTAACTAGTAGGTGGGCCGCTTGTAATTTCTCTTTAGATATGGGCCACTGAGGGACCCACACTGGCTTATCAGAAAGCCATGGTATTTTCAAAATTATTTTCTCAGTGGCCCCAAAGAAAAATGTTTTTTCCTATATGATAATGATTTCTTTTAGGGTTAAGCTTACCCTGTACTTTTTGATGATTTCTTTTAGGGTTAAGATTACCCTGTATGTTTTTACATTTAACACCTGCAGGTTTGGTTGCAAGGTGTACTCCCATTTGTTGTAAAATATCTCTTCCCATAAAGTAACTGGTAGATTAGGTAAAACATAAGGCTGAAATGTGAAGGAGCCCTAATTAGGAAGGGCTGTTGTAGCTAGCTGGAAGCCATAAGTTCCACCTGATGTGTATGTGATGCACCTGTAGGCACCCGCAAACCTGAAGGTATATAACCAGGTGAAAGCGGTCCGAGTTAGGAGAACGGAGAATTCAGTCATTCGGGCAGTCACTCGGTCGGTCAGAAGAATCAGAGCGGCCAGAACGTAGGCAGAGCGGTTACAGAAGAGAAACCAGATAGAAGACAGAAGAGAAACCAGATAGAAGAAGTAATGACTGGTCAGAGTTAGGCCGAGGCTCCCGAGGAAGACAGAAGACAGAAGAAAGAAGAAGGAAGAAAGAAGAGAGAAGAAAGAAGCTCTAATCTTTCTCTAAGACTCTAAAGAAGCTCTATCTTTCTTTCTCTCTAAGACTCTAAGCTAAGAAGACAAGAAGAAAAGCTCGCTTTAATCTTTCTCTCTAAACTTTCTTTCCCTCTCTAAGCTCTAAGAAAGTAGAAGAAAAAGTAGTAAAAGCTTAACTCTGCCTCCGAGAGTTTTTTCCTCCCGGGTTTTGGTACCAGGCAGCTTACAAATGGTGGTCCGTCCGGGGCTCGGCAGGCAGAGAAGAAAGGCTAAGAAATAAGGAGAGCAACGAAAAAGCATAGCCTCAGACTCAGTTGAGACCAGCAAAAAGAGTAGTAAACAAGAGAGCATAGCCTCTGACTCAGTTGAAGCCAGTTAAGAATTAAGCTGAAGCAGAGTAGCCAGCGAAAAGCCGAAGCGAGCCGGCCAAAAGCCGAAGCATAGTAGCCGGCCAAAAGCCATAAAAAATAAAGAAGCCAGAAAAGCCATATAGAGAAAAAGCTTGAGCTTTAGCAAAAAAGCCATAAAGAAAAAAGCCATGAGCTTAAAAGAAAATAGAAAGCCATTGAGCTTTGGCAAAAAAGCCATAAAAATAAAGAAGAGACAAAAAAAAAAAAAAAAAAAGTCAAAGCCGCTTATGCAGTTGTGCTTAACAAAGTGCGTTAGTTGCTCCTCAGCAGTAGGCTTCCTTAAAGCCACAGCACCTTCTCAAAAAGGGCTCAAATATCCACCCTTTCAAAAATAAAAGGTGAAAAGCTAGGTAGGGACAAGAAAATAAAAGAAAATAGAGAAAATAGAATTAAAGCACCTTTTTAAACTAAAGGGAAGGAATATGAAGGAGCCCTAATTAGGAAGGGCTGTTGTAGCTAGCTGGAAGCCATAAGTTCCACCTGATGTGTATGTGACGCACCTGTAGGCACCCGCAAACCTGAAGGTATATAACCGGGTGAAAGCGGTCCGAGTTAGGAGAACGGAGAATTCAGTCATTCGGGCAGTCACTCGGTCGGTCAGAAGAATCAGAGCGGCCAGAACGTAGGCAGAGCGGTTACAGAAGAGAAACCAGATAGAAGACAGAAGAGAAACCAGATAGAAGAAGTAATGACTGGTCAGAGTTAGGCCGAGGCTCCCGAGGAAGACAGAAGACAGAAGAAAGAAGAAGGAAGAAAGAAGAGAGAAGAAAGAAGCTCTAATCTTTCTCTAAGACTCTAAAGAAGCTCTATCTTTCTTTCTCTCTAAGACTCTAAGCTAAGAAGACAAGAAGAAAAGCTCGCTTTAATCTTTCTCTCTAAACTTTCTTTCCCTCTCTAAGCTCTAAGAAAGTAGAAGTAAAAGTAATAAAAGCTTTGCTCTGCCTCCGAGATTTTTTCCCGGGTTTCGGTACCAGGTAGCTTACAGAAATGTGCCTTTATGTCCTTCATCATCCTCCCATTTTAAAATTACCGCACTTTTTTTCTGGGAGGTTATTATATCCCAAGCCTCTTAAACTGGTTGAAGCTTTTTGTAGAGGCCAGTGTTTGGGCCATTGACGTAAATTAATGATGGAAGAATCAGCTCCAGTATCTATAAGACCCTCCATTTCTATTCCTTGGATTCTTATTTTACACATAGGCCTCCTTGTACAGTCCCGAACCCAGCAAACCATGGGTTTCGAATCAGTGGAACAAAATCCTCTATTGTTCCTATTTAGAGGCATATTCATTTTAAATGAATTATGTAAATTTGGAAGGAGGAGCAGCTGAGCAATTCTATCTCCCTGATTAATAGAACTTATACTTTGGGGTGAGCTAAGCATTATTTTTATTTCCCCTTTATAGTCTGAGTTTATTATGCCTGGGGTCACTTGCAAACCTAATAAGCTTTCAGGACTTTGTCCAATAATAAGTCCTACAGTCCCTGAGGGAAGAGGTCCCCTGACTCCTGTGGGAATCAGTTGAACCCCCATTTCAGGTGTTAACACTATTCGGGCGGTGGAACAGAGGTCTAATCCTGCATTTCCTCCTGTTCCTCTGGCGAGGGAGTGGATGGGTAATAGGGATTGTGTCGGGGAAGCATCTGAGTGGATGCTTGAGGATACTCCTCCTCCAATGCCTCGTACATTTGTGGGCCCCGGGGCATTGGGCCCCGTGCCCTGTTTTTTGAATTCCTGAACAAAGGATTTCCATGGATGTCAAATTTTGAATAGCATTTATTGGCCCAATGATTTCCTTTCTTACACCTGGGGCAGCAACCTGGAGTACGGTATGAATTTGGTCTTATTTCTCTTTTGGGATTTTGCCTAGAATAGCCTGATTGATTATGATAATTTTGCCTAGAATATCCTGATTGATTATAATGTCTATGTTGAGCCCTTGTAAAATTTTGAGGGGCAGCATCTCTCACAGCTGCTGCAATCACATTCCCTGTGACAAAGGCATCATTTACATCTTTACATAGTTGTATATATATGGAAAGATCCTTTTTATTTTTCCATGGCCTGATGACTTCCTGGCAATATTTATTAGCATTTCCGTACACTAATTGAATAACTAATGGCATAACTTGATCAATGTCTCCAAAAACTCTACCTGCAGTTCTCAAAAGTCTATCAGCAAATTCAGCATATGGTTCATTAGGTCCTTGAATTACTTTGGACAAGCTACCTTGTAGATCCCCAGGTCCTTGTACAGTTTTCCATGCCTTTAAGGCAGCTGCATTTATCTGAGCATATACTCCTGGGGTATAGTGTTTTTGATCCTGTATATCTGCGAATTGCCCTTCTCCTGTGAGCATTTCTATATTATGGTCTGCAAACCCTGCATCTGCATTTCTTTTAGCTGTTTCTATACAAAGTTCCTGAAATTGCGATCGCCAAACCAAGTATTGTCCCCCACTTAATGTTGCTTTACATAGACGTTTCCAGTCTGCGGGGGTTAAGCTAAAGGTGTTAAGGGACTCCAGTATACTCAACGTGAAAGGAGCTTGGGTCCATAAGTCATTACTGCCTCTTTGAGATTTTTTATTGTTTTGAAATCTATTGGCTGGTGGCCCCTCTGTCCATTTTCATATTCAAATACTGGCAGTTCCCAATGTATCTGTGAGTTACCCTCGAGAGCGCATAAGCGCTCAGAAAGACTTTTTATTTCTATTTCTAGGGTATGCAAACGTCTAGTGATACCCTTCATATTTTCTGTAATCGATTTCACCCATGGGGGAGTAGAGGACACAAGTTCCTCCACTTGATGATCCCTTATCTTGGTCTTCCTTAATTTCCTTTTATTCATTTTCTCAAAATCACCTTTAGTTAATTCCTCCTCACTACTACTACTCTCATTGGTCCTAACTGACTCAGTAACATCCTGAGTCCCAGGTTCAATTGAGACCATGTATCCTTGAAATATCTCTAATAAATCTTGAATAGCTTTAGCAGCTCGGATCTTTGTAATTTTGGGGACACTTCTAATACTCTCCTTACTGGTCTTAGTTGACTCAGCGGAATCTACGCTTTTATGATTGCCTTCACTGTTTTCTAAATCCTCCTCACTAACGACAGACTCATCCATATCAAAGAATTCATCAAGAGCCTCGTACACTTGGGTCTTAGTTATTTTCGAACCCATTTTAACCGCTCTGACTAGAGACTCCTGCGAGGTTTCTCAGTTCTTACCTGCCGTGCTGAATTCCCCGTACGGGCCACCAACTGTTAGCCGCAGGAAAGGGATTGCAGCCTGGAACGGCAGCGCCGCGGGAAGGAGTCCGGAGACAGGATGGAGACGAAAAAATTCTTTAATCTTTCTGTCTCTGTCTCTTGTAATTTCTAACACTACATACACACTCTCACAAGAAACCAAGCCACGTACTCTTACCAGAAACTACAATGTATCTATACAATAGCGATAACCCTGTCCTTTCTCTCTCTGGTCTCAATCCATGCGCCCGAGCAGGAATGGTGCTTGCTCGATCTGCTGAGTCACTCCTCAAATCTCTCGAGATCCTGGGCCAAGTCCCGTGAGACTACGGAAGGCGACAATGCCCAAAAATGTCAATCTGCTGAGTCATTGCTCAAATCTCTCGAGATCCTGGGCCAAGTCCCGTGAGACTACGGAAGGCGACAATGCCCAAAAATGTCTATGGCCCATAGTCAACCGCAATCTTAGCTATCTCCCCAAACAGGGCTCCATTGGCAATTTGTGTCTTCTCTTGAGAAATGCTTATTCATATCCTTTGCCCTGTCCTTTGATTTTTGATAGTATATTCCTCATTTCTTTCTGAGTTCTCACCAGAAGCATCTTCAATATTCATATTGCTACCAACAGTCAATTCAAGGAATTTTAAGATTTTCTATCATGCATCTCAAAATTTTCTTAGCCTTCTACCCATTTTTCAATTTCAAGTCCACTTCAACATTTTTACGTATTTGTTACAACAACACAAAATCTATATTACTTTCCTGTAGCTTCTGTAAGCACAAAATGATACAGACCTCAACAGACTCAGGGAAGCTGTTTTTTCATTTGCAGACTCAGGCAACACTGGGACTCATTTTCTGGATGCAAAAATGGCTGTTGATTACAGAGGGGATTTTAGTTTTATAGGGTGCAATAAGAGCGGCTTAATCATTGGAAACTGTGGACTTGCCATTCGGACAGTCAAGGGCTAGTTGTATAGGTTAAGACTTTAACTCAGGAGGGCAGTTGTAAAAAGGTTGAAACTCATTGTTACTTGGAGAGATGGGACCCTGTTGATCCAAGATGCAAAGAAAAGACCACCAACTCCAATTTTAAATTAAAGCAAGCTTATATTGTGTACACACAAAGAGAGCTGGCCAGTGGCTGCCCCTCCTAAACACTGGGCTCGAGGTCAGCCCTGCTCTCCGGGAAGACAAGGTTTTTATAGTTCAAAGAGTTACAAAAAATCTTGGGAACTTACAGCTAACAAGGTCAGACATATGCAATTCAAGAGCAAGTAGCAAACTAATAATCTACATGGCATTGCATTCCAAGGGAGGGAGTACAGTCAAACCCCACATCAAAAGTTTATGAGGCACCATTAGTTTTAGAGAGAGAGTTGTTATCTGGTCAAGGAAAGCCAGGCCTGAGTGAGCTCAAGGCCTGGGCATGAATGCCAAACAATTTTAAAGCATCAAAATAAGCTCAGGCCAAATAGGAATCCTAGCATTTCATAGAAAACTGAAGTGGACTTTTCATAACTTTTTGACAGGATGGCTCCTGGTCTTAAGATGGAATTAGGCTCGGTTTATCAACCCCAGATCCTGAGGGATGAGTACCTAAATTTTGCCCATTGCTTTTCTTTCTCTGGGATTCTTTTTCTCCCAGAGTTTCAATATTAACTATCTTTTTTTTTTTTTTTTTTTAGGACTAATTTGCAATGGGGGAAGGTCAAAGTCCAGAGCCCAGCAGAGAGAGAGAGAGAGAGAGAGAGAGAGAGACTTTATCTTCTCACAGTTTCAGAAGTCCAAAATCAGTTTCACTAAACTAAATCAAGATCAGGGCTCCAGGGAAGAATCCATATCTTGCTTTCTCCAGCTTCTGATGATGCTAGCTTTCCTTGGTTTGTGGTGACATCACTTCAACTTTGCCACCATAATCACATTGTCTTCTTCTCTATTTATAGTCTAATCTTCTTCATAAAGAATTTAAGAACTGACAAGAGGGCTGGGGATATAGCTCAGTGGTAGAGATCTTGCCTAGTGTACTCCAGGCCCTGGGTTTGATCCCCAGCACTGAAAGAAAAAAAGAAAGGAAAAAAAAAAAAAAAAGCAAGCACTGACAAGATAGTAATGAACTATCAAGTCATTTACACAGAAATAAAAACTAAACAATAATTTTTTTTTTCTCATGAAAGCCAATATCTCTCCAAATAGAGTTGAACTTCTGATTGGAAGACTTCCCACAGCTAAGGGGGAATCTGTGATTCTCCAGACACCAAATTGATGTCCAAGTATACAATTTAATTTTCACACCAACACTTGGCTTAGCACAGATCTCAAAGGTTAAGGACTCAGTCTCATGAGACTGCTATTTTAAGAGGGGTTGCTTTAAAATTGGAAAAATTTTTGTTCTCTACTTCCTGGTTGCCAGGTCTTGAGATACTTTCCTCTGTCATGCCCTTCTGCAATGATGTTCTGCCTCACCTCAGGCCCAGAGCTATGGAGTCAGCCACTCATGGACTGAACCTCTGAAAATGTGATCTACTATAAACTTTTCCTCCTCTTAAAAATTTTTTTTGAGAAAAATTTTTAAAAGCCCCAGATATTGTACTAACAGACTCCATTTTGCTCCTTTAACTTGTTGTTTAAGTTATTTCTTTGTCCAAGCTTTCTGCTGGCATCCATTTCATTCTGAGAATGGAAACTGCTCCCTAAGCAATAAAATTACTCCCGGTGACAGGAGGATGCCAACAGGACTCCAGTGATGGAACCCCAGAAAAGCTAGATCTGCAACCAGACTATAGCCTAACCAAAATTGCTAAGCATATGCATAGCTCTTAGCTCCCTAGTTTTGTCATTTCCCATTTCCCCCTATATAATCCTAAAGCTGTTATCAGTATAGGGAAGACAGATTCAGAGACTAGCTTGTGGGGGGCAACCTCTGAGCTATTTGCATATCTACGGGGCCTTGAAGCCAAGGAGATTTTGGTCTGGCATTGCAAGTCATTTTGTGGCTTATTATGCAAAACACGTGAGTTCAGTCTTCGATGGGCTAGAGAGGTTGCTCTGTAGCTCCGGAGTTGGACGTTACTTACTGAGCTTGGACAGGCCACCTCCTACCTTATTTGGCAAAAGAACATTCCATGGATATCCTTTGAAGCCCCCTTTGTATAAATAAAGGAAACATGGGCTCACTCTCTCCTTCCGGAGTGGAAGCAGGACGCTTAAAGTCGCAGAGCCATTCTGGCTTTGCTTTTCAAAATTATTTCTGTGTTGTGTGATTTTTTTTGCCGTATTTTGCAGGCAGCTCACTACATGTAGAGGAACACAGCATATCTTGCCTGCGTGGGCTGCAGGCAAGACTAGCTGTCTTTCTAATTTTGGCTAACCTGAGAATAAATTCCTTTCTTTCCCCATCATTTAACCATCCCCCTTTCTCTCTCTCTCTCTCTCTCTCTCTCTCTCTCTCTCTCTTTCTCTGTTAATTTGACTCTTGAGGTGATAGGTGACTAGATCTTGGTTAAGACCCCCAGAATCAGGCCAATACTCCAATAACACCCCCACTACAGGAGCTACTCACACAAGTCCAAGATGGAACGTCCATACTTCTGACCAGCCAGCTATAAATTATGGATTCACAAACCCTCCTCTATAGGTTTGATAATTTGCTAACATGACTCACAGAACTTAGGAAAGCACTCATGTTTATTGGTTTATTATATAGGATGTAACACAGGAACAACTAAATGAAAGAAATGTGTAGAGGGAGGAATAGGGGAACTTCTGTGCCTTCTTTATGCATCACTCTCTCCACACTTCCAGTGTTCACCAATCTGGAAGCTCTCTGAATGCTGTTGGTTAGGAGTTTTAGGGGTTTTTACAGAGGTTTCTTTCTTTACTTACTGGTAATTAAATCACTGGCTATTGGTGATTGAACGCAATCTCCACTTAGTCTCCCCTCCCTGAAAGAGGATTGGTGTAGGAAGTTCCAACTCTCTGATCATGCCTTGCTCTTTCTAACAACTAACCCTCATCTTGAAGCTATCTAGGGATTCCCAGGACCAGTCACTTCATTAGCATATAAAAGACATACTAGTTATCTGGGAAATTCCAAAAGTTTTTGGAGCTCTATACCAGAAAAAGGGACAAAGACTAAATTTATTTATTTAACCACACAGGTCAGACATCAAACCCAAGGGTCCACTCAACTTTGAACTTCCACTGAACTTCCTCACCTTAAACTATGGTTGAATAGCTTCACCTTCATGAGAAGAACAAACTAGAAAACACAGTCTACCCAAGTGCAGGAGTTTGCAAGGAAATTAGTCAGTGTTCTCCAGAGAAACAGACAAAAAGAGTATTGAGAGAGTGTGTAAAGAATTGGTTCTTGGGCTGGGGTTGTGGCTCAGTGGTAGAGTGCTCGCCTAGCACGTGCGCGGCCCGGGTTCGATTCTTAGCACCACGTAAAAATAAACGCATTGTGTAAAACTAAAGCAAATAAATAAATATTTTTTAAAAATTGGTTCTTGTAATTATAGAGGTTGAAGCATCCCAAGATCTACCCCTGGGAAGAGGGAGACCCAGGAGAGCCAATGGTATAATTCCAATCCAAATCTGAAGGTCTGAGAACCAGGTAAGTTACATTTGAGTCTGAGTCTGAAGGTAGGTGAAGACTGGTATGCCAGTTCAAAGGCAGGGAAATCAGATTTTCCCTTATCCTTCTTTATTCTATTCAGGTCTCCAATGGACTGGAAGAGGACCATCACATTGGAGAAAGCAATCTGTTTTGCTCAGTCTACAAATTCAAATATTAAATGAAATATTATTTCATACAGAAACACTCTCTCATAGTTATACACAGAATAACATGTATCTGGGTACCCTGTGGCCCAATCAAGTTGGCAAATTAAACTAGCCATCACAAATTCACCCTTGACAAACTTGGCATCATACATATCTCTGCAAATTATACATAATCCCCAAATAAAGGCAATGATAAGTTCATGATTCTACCAAGCATGATACAACTCTCCTATGTATAATTGAAAAGGTACTAACTCCTTCACCAGAAGAGGAAGTAAATTCCTTGAGCGATGCATACTCTTCTCCTGCAACCTAAATAGTGTGATGTAAAATTAGTAACAGTTAAATACTATGATATAAAGTCAATGTTACATCTTTAAAAAATATTTATTTATTTATTAGTCGTACACAATGCTTTATTTATTTTTACATGGTGCTGAGGATAGAACCTGGGCCAAGCACGTACTAGGCAAGTGCTCTACCGCTGAGCCACAACCCCAGCCCCTCAATGTTACATCTTATATTGCATAAACTAAGAGAAGTAATAAAGCAAAGATATTTGCCATAACATTTTTCCATAACATTAATAACATAAGCATATGCCTAATAAAATAATGAGAAAAAACTAATGACCTTTATAGTCATTTCCATAACTGGCCATCATGGTCATAGCTGGTATTTATAGCTACCTTTTTCCACTATTTATTCCCTTTACCTTCAGCAAGCACCTAATTGGGTTCTGGGTGACCCAAACCTTAATTATGGAAGGGCCTAGGACATTAGCAGTCCTGCCTACATTGGATTGTTATGCTTTTCTATTGATCTTAATCACAGGTCATGATAATACTATGAAACACCTGGAGGATTTCCCTGTATTCCAGATATAGTCTTTCTTACCTCCCTTGTGTCCGGTGTCCCCTTGATAATCAAGACCAGTTACCCCAACAGGCACAGTAACTCCCTTCTTAGCCCACTGATTCAGACAGTTCATTCAGAGACATTAGGAGCCCCAAGTGTCTTAACTTCTAGTTCAATGGAATTTTTGTTTTCTGGTGGCAGTAGTCCACACTCTAGAACTAAAACCTCTAGGCTAACAGAGCATAAAGTTGTGGGAACAGGAAGCAAAAAATTTGCCAATGAATAGTACCACTTTTATTTCCATCTCCCTGGACTAAGGGATGTCACAGGCCAGCCGTGGGCTGTGTGTGTGAACTATGAGCATGAGTACATGAGGGGACTGTTGCCCCTCTGTTTTGGCTGGTGACATATGTGTCCTTTTCACTTGCTCTGCCTATGATCCCCACACAGCACATGAGGTGGGCGTGACCTTCTAAGATTTCAGTCAATCTCCCCCTAAAACCTGACCCCTTGCCTCATTTGGGTGGAAATTTCTTGAGTGATTTCCCCTCAATAAAAAGGGCTTCAGGAAGTGCTCCTTCCTCTTTTGTCTGCCTCCCTGGTCTCCCTTGTGGGAGCTGAAGCAGAGGAGCTACCACTGAAGAACCCCCCCAAAAAAGGTATTTTCTCTGTCTTAGGTTGATTATTTCATGTCAACCCAATTCACCTGGAGTGACCCTGACTGATTTAGTCCCATGTTGTGGCAAAGGGAGAAATAGCACCATAAAAATTGAATGATGATTCAAAATGTATACAGCCTCTTGAAGAACCTTGTCCTAACTCTACAAGGTACTGCCCACCAACTGTGGATGGTAGGGAATACAGTAAGACAAGTGAATTCCATGAGCACAAGGCCATTGCCACATTTCTTTTGCTGTTACATAAATTGCTTTATTTAAAGTAATATTATATGCAATATTATGACTGTCAATAAGGCATTCTTTAAGTCCATGAATGGTACTTTTGGTAAAAGCATTGCATGGAAGTTAAATCTGTATCTCAGGTATCTATTCCAATAATAACAAAACTGTTGCCCCTTACATGATGGAAGTGGTCCCATGTAATCAACCTGCCACAGGGTAGCTAGCTGATTACCCCAGGGGATGGTGCCACATTATAGACTCAGTGTTGTCTCTGCTGCTGGCAGATTAGATAATTAGTACTAATGATAGCCAGGTCTGTATTAATGAGTAGAAGTCCAAGTAGCAGAACCCATGCATAATAATCTCTATCCCTGCCACCGTGGCCACATTTTTCATGATCCCATTAGACAATGGCAAGAGTGGCTGGGGAAAGAGATTGACTTGTATCCACAGAATGGTCATCCTATCTAATTGATTATCAAAATCTTCTTCCATTTTGTAAGCATCCAAGTAGGCCAAAATATCATTATGCTTTTGCCCATTCAGAGAAGTCTATCCATATATTTCTTTCCCAAATTTTCTTGTACTAATTTTATTTATTTTTTTAATATTTATTTATTTTCTTTAGTTGTACACAATGCATTTAATTTTACGTGGTGCTAAGGATCGAACCCGGGCCGCACACGTGCTAGGCGAGTGCTCAACCGCTGAGCCACAATCCCAGCCCCATGTACTAATTTTCTAATCATGTTCTTTCCAAGGCCCTGACCATCCAGCCAAACCACTGGTCATAGCCCATGAATTGGTATGTAATTACATGCATGACAATTTCTGAGTATCCTTTATCAACTGATTCATGAACTCTCCATGAGGCCATAGGTACAGTCTGGGAGAGAGAAGACAATGTAGCAGCAGTGGAGATCATGAATATTTGGGCCACTTCTTCATGTAGCCTCTTGTGCCTACAGGGCTGCTTAGGCCTGATAATGTATATACCACTTCCATTTTTATTTTTCTTTTCTTTTTTTTTTTTTTTATAAGAGGTTTCACTAAGTTGCTAAGACTTGAACTTGTGATTCTCCTGCCTCAGGCTCCTGAGTCACTGGGATAACAGCTGTTCACCACCACATCTGAACTATATATACCACTTATATTTGATAATGGAGAACCTCTTCACATGCTGAATTTTATGTTGTGGTGGGTCAGATAACATTTGTTTGTGATATGGGCAGCTTATGTCTGGAGGTAACTTGGTGGCTCAGGGTTAAGTGTTCAGTCTCTACTAAGGCCCAGTAGAAGGCCAAGAGCTATTTCCCAAAAATATAGTAATTGTGGAGGATGTCAGAACTTTTCTACAAAATCCTAAAAGCATGTGCTCTGATTGTCTATAGGGACCTACCAAAGTCTCCAAACAGCAACCTTGACTGCCTATGCCATGTCAAGTTTCTGGTATTTCCAAACATATATTATGGGAAATTCAGCTCAGAGGGTGGAG
This sequence comes from Tamias sibiricus, assembly GCA_025594165.1. NCBI lineage: Eukaryota > Metazoa > Chordata > Mammalia > Rodentia > Sciuridae > Tamias > Tamias sibiricus. The sequence continues at coordinate 3,490,829 of CM046666.1, forward strand.
AGGCAAGAGTAATACAATAAAACTCAGGTTTATGGTTTAGGTCTACATTATTAGGAGTCACTTAGCCTTTCCAATTTACTTTTCCATTGTACATTTGAGCTAATGACTTCTGTCCATAACTGGCTGATTGTGAGAGTAAAATAAAATTGTTGATATGAAAGAGACTTGTGAACTATAAATTTCATATAAACATAAGTGATATTTCCTTAAAATGGCAGATTTAGAGTAGATCCCATGCTTTAATCTTGTAATCCAAAGGATGGAAATTTTTGGAGACTTGGATATTCTGGAAGTAAGGAGAGTGTCTAATTCAGGGAGAATAGTCCAATATAACCAAAGGGTAGACAAAAATCTCTAAAACTGATTTGGGTGGTTTCAGAGACTAGAGTTTGAATCTGGGTTGAAGAGGTATATTGCTTCTTAAAAAGAAATGAACCTGTTTCTTTTATGATTGAAGGAACTAAAAACAAGAAAATTAGTGTTGAATTTCAGGCTGTATTAAGTCATCAACAGAGGCTGGGGTAGGGAGTTTAAATCCTTCATTCCAGTCTTTAAATTGCCTCTCACTAGCTATGTGACCTTTGGACACAAAGCCTACCCTTAAAAGAATCCTACATCATGGCCAGGTGTGGTGGTGTATGCCTTTAATCCCAGAGGCTTGGGAGGCAGGAGGATAACAGGTTCAAAGCCAGCCTCAGCAAATTAGTGAGGCCCTAAGCAACTTAATAAAACCCTATCTCAATTTTTAAAAAAATATAAAAAGTGCTGGGATGTAGCTCAGTGGCTAAGCGCCCCTGAGTTCAATCTCTGGTACCAAAAAAAAAAAAAAAAAAAAAAAAAAAAGAATCCATGGGAAAAATAGGCAGTGACTGAGACATTGAGTTTTCCCACACTAGTCTTCCTACAGCATTTGAGACCATGAACTGTTTTTAATCATAGGAATTTTAAAGTCGGTAAATGACAGATTTCATCATTCAATTTGAATTTTTTTTCAGCCTTGACATATGCCTTAGTCCACGAACATTTCCACCTAAAGTCTTATTTGTTAAAATTGTTTTTCCTTGGCCAGGTGAGGTGGTGGATGCCTGTAATTCCAGTGACTCTGTTGGTTGAGGCAGGAGGATCCTAAGTTCCAGGAAAGCCTTGGCAACTTAGCAAGGCCCTAAGCAACTTAGCAATACCCTGTCTCAAAATTAAAACTTTAAAAAATAATGATAATAAATATAGGTTTGGGCATGTAGCTCAGTGGAACGTGACCTTAGGTTCAACCCTGGATACCAAAACAAACAAACAAACAAAACCCAAATTATATTCCTTGTCCTTCTGGTAGGAAGTCCTAGTCCTTTCAAACTGTGTATGTGTTTAGGAGTGTTTCACATGATATTCTGGTCAATAATGAATTGCATATGATAGTGGTCCCATAAGATTGTATTGCCTGGTAATGTCATAGCCACCTTAGTTTGTGTAAATATACTCTGTGATCCTCACACAATGACAAAATTGCCTAACAGTGCATTTCTCAGAACACATTCCCATCATTAAGCAACACGTGATTGTATGTGTGTGTGTACATGAGTGTATAAATCTGAATGAGGGATGTGGGATCTTAAAGTTCTCAGCACAACTCATCTCCAAGATCAAGAATCTAAATTCAGCCTGTAATTCCAGCAGTCTGGGAGGCTAAAGCAGGAGGATTGCAAGTTCAAGCCAGCCTCCACAACTTAGCAAGGTCCCAAGCAACTTAGTGAAACCCTGTCTCAAAATTAAAAATTAAAAAAAGGGATGGGAGCCGGGGTGTGGTGGCGCACGCCTGTAATCCTAGCACTTGGGAGGCTGAGGCAGGAGGATTGTGAGTTCAAAGCCAGCCTCAGCAATGGCGAGGCACTTAGCAACTCAGTAAGACCCTGTCTCTAATAAAATACAAAAAGGGACTGGGGATGTGGCCCAGTGGTCGAGTGCCCCTGAGTTCAATCCCTGGTACCAAAAAAAAAAAAAAAAAAAAAAAAAAAAAAGGGATGGGGATGTGGCTCAGTGGTTTAGTGCCCCTAGGTTCAGACTCTGTGTTTTGAGAAATAAAAAGAATTCATCTCTGTATGAGAGATTGGGGTGGGCGTGGGGGTAGATGGGCGAGGGAAGGTAGCGGTGTCTGGCAGTAAAGACTGGGAAGGAGCTTGAGAGCACAATAGCAGAACCTTGAACAGCATGCTGGAGATTCTGGTTTGGGGGCCATAATAAATTGGTTAGCATCATTGGCTTTTTAATCAGTAAAGGAATATTATCAGATGGGTATTTAGAGTTTGCAGAGACAGCGGGGTAGAGAAGAAGGATTGAAGGGGAAGAACTGGAAAGAGAGAAGACAAGTAAATGATTTCATCCTTCTAGGAAAGAAATGACAAAGATTTGATATGTGGTTCTGGTGGGAGATGAGAAGAGACAGAAGCCTTGAGAGACAGTCTGGAAGGTAACAGAAAGTGCCTTCCCTGTGTCCTACGCTGAGCCTAAGCTCCAAGGAGGGGTTCTTGCTCCCAGGAAAACTGAAACAAAAGAAACAGAGACTTGGGAAAGCAAGAATTTTAAGGGCCACTTGGTCTGACATTGAGGTAGAGCTTATGCTGAAACGTTTCTCTTCCACTCTAGGAAAACTGCTGAAACAGTTACGTGTTAGTTAGGGTTTGTGTGATAGGGAAGGGAAGGGGGGGTAAAGATAAGAGCAGAACTAAGTAAGGGGAAGTCCTTGTCCTATAGGCCAGCAGAGGTCATGGGGGGAGGTAGTTATGGACAAGGGACTTGCTGAACAGATCTCAAGGCACCTGGAAAGGTGTGGCCTTCTGCCTGGGAGGCGCGGCCTTCTGCCTAGAACCAACAATAAGAAGAACTAAGTAAGGAATTTATAACAGCAAGGGAAGAACTACGCGTGTAATAATTTTACGATCACTAAATCCATAACTTGACTTAAATCATTTTTTTACTTTAGCCTCAATTTTTTTTTTTTTTTTTTTTTTTTTTTTTTGTGGTACCGGGGATTGAACTCAGGGGCACTTGATCACTGGGCCACATCCCCAGCCCTTTTTTTGTATTTTATTAGAGACAGGGTCTCACTGAGTTGCTAAGTGCCTCACCATTGCTGAGGCTGGCTTTGAACTCGCGATCCTCCTGCCTCAGCCTCCCAAGTGCTGGGATTACAGGCATGCGCCACCCGCGCCCGGCTTAGCCTCAATTTTTTATCTGTTCAATTTATAAGGCCTGTGCACTTCAGGCCAGGGCCAATGCCACAAGTTTAAACAAATTATATATCTCCTTTTATTTTTAAAATTAGCTCTATGAAGTTCATATTAGTCTCCTAGTTTTACAGATGAGGACCAGAGGTACAGAGGGCAATTTACCTAGAGTCACAAACGTTGGAAAGGATTGAGGAATGAAAGTACATTGTTTTTGAAACTTGATACTTTAATCTGCAAATATCAAGATAGAGAGAGAAGTAGGGCAGGAAAGTCAGCAGCTGTGGGCAGGGAAATGTCGTCAAGCAGAAAACCTGCATAGCTGCTCTAAGGGTTTGGGGAGCTTTGTGGCTGAGTCAGCTGTCATTGTTTTGGGGCTCCTCAGCCTAGATTAGAGGCTTCTGAGAAGAGATCAGAACTCTGGGATAACAAAAGCTTCTATTTTCCGAGAGAGCTCATGAATGCCCAGATTCCACCAGTGTGCAGAATTAAACCCCACTCAGATTTCAGCTCCAAGGAGTTGGAGGCAGCTTTTTGTGTGACTCTGGTAGGGGAAGAAGGAAGGAGCTTAGAACAGGAGAGGATGAGCTTATCGTTTCCTTAAACGTGGGAGCTCAGCACAGCTGAGCTGGCAGTGCAGGTCCTATGGAAGGAGGGAACGGAAAGTGAGAAGTGTGGTAGAGGAGAACAACCTCGACTCAACTAATCCAAACAGATTTTAGCATCTCTTTGTTAGTTGTCTCATCAGATAGTTGATGAATTCACCCATTTCTTATAGTTCCAAAGCATTAGGAACAGCTAGTACATACCAGTATTCACCTATGTTTTTATCATTTCACCATCTCAGTCATTGTAGGGACAGTTTTACCAAATGTTTTGTTGCAACATAACAAAGGTTGCCAACTTTCTAGTTTGTAATATCTGTTTCCTTGCCACTTTCAAGAGTTAGGAAAGTGAGAGTGAATTGGAGAATAAAAAAAAAAATATTAGCATAATGAGAAAATCCTTACAAAGCCTAATGATGATCAAGTGCCATAAGTTTAAGAGTTAAAAATCAAACCTTTGGATTTCATCAAACTAAAACCCTTCTACATACAATGCAAAGGAAACAATCAAGAACATGAATAGAGAGCCTACAGAATATAAGAAAATCTTTGCTACCTGTACCTCAGATAGAGCATTAATCTCCAGGATACATAAAGAACTCAAAACACACACACACACACACATACACACACACACAAAAAAAAAAAAAAACACAAAAAAAAAAACAAAAAACAAACAAACAAAAAATAACTCAATCAATAAATGGGCTAAGAAACTGAACAGATACTTCACAGAAGAAGAAATACGATTGGTCAACAAATATATGAAAAAATCTTCAACATCTCTAGCAAATTAGAAATGCAAATTAAATCTACATCTGGAAATGCAAATTAAATCTGCACTGAGATTTTATCCTACTCCAATCAGAATGGCAATTAACAAGAATACAAGTAACTGTAAATATTGGCAAGGATGTGGGGGAAAATGTACACTCATACTTTTGCTGGAGGGACTGCAAATTGGTGCAACCAATCTGGAGAGCAGTATGGAGATTCCTCAGAAAACTTGGAATGGAACCACCATTGACCCAGTTATCCCAGCAGTATGGAGGTTCCTCAGAAAACTTGGAATGGAACCACCATTTGACCCAGTTATTCCACTCCTCAGTAAATACCCAAAGGACTTAAAATCAGCATACAATAGTGATGGCCACATCAATGTCCATAGCAGCTTAATTCACAATAGCTAAGCTGTGGAAAGAACCTAGGTGCCTTCAACAGATGAATGGATAAAGAAAATGTGGTACATATGCCAATGAAATATTACTCAGCCATAAAGAAGAATGAAATTATGGCATTTGCTGGTAAATGGATGGAACTGGAGACTATTATGCTAAGTGTAATAAGCCAATCCCCGAAATCCAAAGGCCCAGTGTTCTCTCTGATATGCAGATGCTGACTCATAATAGGTCTGGGGAGGGAAGCTGGAGGGGAGAATTAAAGGAAGGGAGGGGAGATGGGAATGGGAAAGACAGTAGAACAAATTGGACATTATCTTCCTATGTACATATATGAATACATGATCAGTGTAACTCCATATCATGTATAACCTCAGGAATGGGAAGTTATACTCCATGTATATGTGAAATATCAAAATACATTTTACTGTTATGTATAACTAAAAAGAATAAAAAAAATCAAATCTTTGAAACTGAGGTCCAAATGGGGGGGAAAAAGTAATTTTTTTTATTTAAGGAATTGATGATTTGACAAGGAATATATGAATTTTTTAAGCATACAAACTATGAATATTAAACATTAAACAAACCTATGTGTAAGGGGAAGAAAAGTGAAGTTTGGAAATTAAATGGTATAGATAACAGATAAGACAAGAGAGAAGTCTTCCAAAGACAAATGATCGTGATTTTTTGCGGGGGGTTGGGGAAGGGTACTGGGCATTGAACACAGGGGTGCTCTATGACTGAGCTTAATCTCCAGACCTTTATGTATTTAAGGTATCCGGGATTTAGGGTACAGGGGATTGAACTGAGGTGCACTCACCCGCCCTTATTTTGTATTTTATTTGGAGACCTGGTCTCACTGAGTTGCTTAGCACCTTGCTTTTGCTGAAGCTGGCTTTGAACTGGAGAGCCTCCTATATCAGCCTCCTGCTGCTGGGATTACAGGCCTGCTGCACTGGGCAGACCTTTATGTTTTTAAATTTTGAGACAGGGTGTAGCTAAATTGCTTAGGGCTTCTAAGTTGCTTAGGCCCTCACTATATTGCTGAGGCTGGCCTTGAACTTTTGATTCTCCCGCCTCATCCACCTGAGTCATGAAATTACAGGCATGCTCCACCACACTTAACGTGATCATGAATTCTGAAGCAAGTATTAGCATCTGAGATCCAAAAAATAAAGTACTGTCAACAAGAGGAGGGAAGGTCTTGAACAGCCTTCCATGAGGTTGGTAGGGATTTAATGTATTATTTATGTGGGAAAGACAGCAATTGCTAGGGTTCAAGGTCTGCTTTTATCAATTGATTTATTCCATAAGACTAAGAGCAGTTGTTGGAAGCTACTGCCAAATGGATGGGGTTTCATGTGTTGGTTGAAAGTCAAAGCATCTTTTTTTTTTTTTTAAATGTTATTGTATTTTTTTTAAATACCTTTATTTATTTGTTTATATTTATGTGGTGCTGGGGATTGAACCCAGTGCTAGGCAAGCACTCTACTACTCAGCTACAGCCCCAGCCTGAGTCAAAGCATATTTATTTTTACGGTAGTATGTGACTCACTTCCATGATTTTTCTGGGACCTTGGGCTTCTAGATTAATAGGAGTGCTTGCAACTTCCTGTAAACTTACAATTAATTTCACAAAAGCATTTATTATTAAAAAGCATTGCATTCAGAATGGCAGATTATCCTGGGAAAGTTGGCAACATTTGTATTTGCCTATTCCCCTACCTAATGTGTAAGAGCCTCCAATACCAGACTGCACCCAGGTTGGGCACCACCATTCCTTTTAACTTTTGCCAATCTGATAATGTAAATTGTATCTTTTCTTTTTCATACTTCTTTGATTATTGGTGAAAGAGAACATTGTATCCTACCACAGATGCCATTTGATTTCCTGTCTGGTGTCCATTTTTTTTCTGTTGTCTGATAGTTTTTCCCTACTGATTTATAAGCCCTTGAAAACATTTCTATAATGGATATACTAATGTGCTGTTCTTCACATATATTGTGAATATCCACAACCCCTATCTGCAGTTTCCTCTCAGCTCTCAAGCAGATGCTAGGTAGTCCGTCCATTCGTTAAAAAAAAAAAAAAAAAAAACCTCAAGTAATAATATTAGGCATGGTATCTGCAATTTTTTTTCTTTTTTGGTTCTGTGTATTGAAGCCACACTCCACCAATGAGCTAAACACCCACAGCATTAACAATAGTGTTGGAATGTCTATTTTGACCCATTTGCAAGGAAATCTGGGAGGCTGCATCTATACCTAGACATCCTCATCTGCTCAGGAAAAACAAGCAGTAGTCTTCAAGGACCTCAGAGGGATTGCTGTCACCTTCTCATAATTCTCAGAATTTATATGAGTCCCAGGTCCCGACTGCACTAATGAGCACTGAGTGCTCATGGGCATATGTGTAGGCGAAGATGTGGCTTGAATTCTCCACTCCTCATGTGGCAAGAATCCTTGAGGCCCTGCAATTGGCCGGCTCAGGCTTGGGTCAATCTCTGCCAAAGTAACAAAAGACTGTTGGAGATGCATAAAGACCTTAGGCTCTCAGATCAGTGATCTACAACACAAGTCATGATGGCACAGTTAAGAGCCTCCTGTCTTTTCCTCTTTCTTCTGGCTGATTTCATGCAGACAGATGCCAAGCAAGATAAGATGAAGGTGAGTGAGCTCCAGAGAGGGCAGGAGAGGGCCAAACATGTTTACTCTTCTGTACTCTTCCATATCCTGCTTTTATATCCTATACTTCTTGCAAGATTTGGACTTGTGCTTTCCACCTCCTTGTGGGTTCCCCTAAACCTTTCTTCTCTTTTCCTTGAATCTTCTTCATTCCCCATAAAATGGTGATCCTTAAGTTGAATATGAGAAGGGAACATGAGTATGATCCTTTCTCTCCATCTCCAAGTGGAAGACTTTTGGAGTCCCCCTGAGCCACATCAGTCACTGGCTAGCTGATCAGAGATGGGTCTGAGAGTGGGACCGACATGGGTGTCAGAGTAGGTGGGAACTGAGGTTTGGAGGAGAGGCTGAGCCTAGTCATTTTAGACACAAATGATCGTGAAGGAGGGGTTTCTTACTGAGTCCTTTTTAGTCCACTAAAACACTAATGTGAAGAAACACTTACATGGAAGTTTTACAGATAAAGTCATAAAGTGATCACAGAAACATGAAAAAATTAATTGGAGTCATAAAACAACTTGATTTGGAGTCAGATGTCTTGGAATCTGGCCTCAGTTTTATTCCCAGTTTATGACATAATTGCCTTATTGATAAAACATGTATATATGGTAGTAGAAGGAACAGTCCAAGGAAGGATAGTAATGAATGAGAAGACTGAAAGGCAAAAAGGAATCATGAATTTAGAGACAAGCAAACTTTCATTCACATGGTGGGTTGTCACTTTGGGCCTTGGATGTAAATTTACTCAATGCTAATTTATTCTAACAGTATCTAGCTTATGGGTGGGTGAGAAACAATCATTACTCATATAATGTGTTCTGCAAAAAAAAACAACTCTGGTAAGATCTTTACCTTTATCTGAAATTGACTAGAAAAGTTGCTGGGTGACTTTCTATTTTCAGAATTGATAGGGTTTTTATGTTACCCAATGCTGCCTAATTGGGTGTGGAGACTCTGGGCTTAGAATTTGCTTAATAAAAGCTGAATCTGAGCCTTTTTAACAAACAATGATGGAAAACCTGGTTATTTATATGTAGAAGTATGAGACTAGACCCTCATCTCTCACCCTACAGAAAAGTCAACTCAAAATGTATCAAAGATTTAACAATTAGACCAGAAACTCTGCAACTCCTATGAAAAAACAAAATAAAACATAGAGTTAAATGGCCTAACACATAAGCATAAGAGTTGCAATAGGATCCCTGAAGTTCAGGAAATGATGTCAATAATTAACAAATGGGATAGCATCAAGTTAGAAAGCTTTTGCACAGCAAAGGAAATAATTTTAAGGTGAAGAGAGAACCTACAGAATGGGGGAGAAAAATCTTTGCTAGCTACTCTTCTGACAGAGGTTTAAAATCCAGAATATATGAATACATATGTTATATTGTATGCATGTATGAATATGTAAAAACAAATCTCACTATTATGTAAAAACAACTATAATGCACCAATAAAAATATGCCAAAAAAAGTTGTGTCTGGAGGGGTTCAATCATATCACATAGATTTAAATAAACTAGGAACAATAATCAACATCTGTAGTAAAACTTAAAGTTCAGAGTCTAAGACGCTGCAACCTGTATGCAGCATGATTTTCGTTGTGACAGGGAAAAAGAAAAAAAGGAGGTACAGAAGGCAAAGTCTTAAATCATTTAACTTGGAACCAGGCATCACAAAAGTAGAAACGGATGCTCTCATATAATATTCTTTTTATACACACCTCAGTACTGGTGTACACATGTGTGCAAATTTAGAGAAAGGCACAAAAACTTGTATAGAGAAAACAGCTTTCTCCCTAAGAGAAGGACTGAGTAGCTGCAACCTGGTGTACTAGCGATATAATCACTGGATTTATAGGGCTGGAAAAAGTTGGGTTTTGTTTTACGTTATTCCTGAGTGGAGGCAGATAGTGTTTAGTTAAAATCCTTTCTGGTCCATTGCATATCCAGGAAATCTAGTTTAATCCTGTTTAAGTCTGGACCTTCCTTAGGAGGCAATGCCTTTCTCTCTTTTTCAAGACAGTTTCTCTGCTTTTTTCTCACAGATGATTCAAACAAGTAGCTTCCTTTTTGTATTTCCTATCTTAGAATCTTTGTATTCCACAGGCAATTTGTAACAGCTTTCTCAATACAGGGAAAGGGATAAGGTTGGGCTGGTGAGTACTGTGGCTTTGGAGTACTTGGGTACTATAGGTACCCTGCAAGAATAGACAAGAATAAGAAAGATGAGAACTGCTTTGTAGAGGAATTCAACTGAAATGCATGCAATGGAAGTTTCAGGAAGAGCTTATTTCTGTTATGTAAAACTTATTTCTATTTTATGTGGATATCCATTCAAGTATGTTCAGGAGATTTGAGAAGGAATTGGGATAGATGGAGTTGATGATGATGAAGGTGGGCATTAGTATGTAATAGGTCAGATGCTGCCAGACAGATCCTAGTGACCTACTTGCAGACAGGCTTTGAAGCTCTCCATATCTTCTCTTAGGCAATGACAGGGGTTAGCCCAAAGCTGGGATTTCACAGTATTGACATACAAGACCATCACATGAGTAAGAGGATGACAGAAGATAGGAAAGTGAGATGGGGATTAATGTTAAACTTGGAGGGCCCCTTTAAGGTTCTACAGGAAATCTAGATGAATAGCTGCATTTTACTCATGGAGAAACTGAGAATTACGTAGGTTTATAGAGGAGTGTAATAATAGATCTGGCTCTGATTCCCAGGCTAGAATTCTTTCCATTCTAGTATGTTGATGCATGGATTAAGAAGTCAGAAGACCTAGGGAAAGAAAAGTAACCCAGCTACCCTGAAATACTTAAGCAATTAAAAACTGCCCATCTATGAGACTTCAATCCAGAGCTAAAACATAGCTTTATTTTCACAAGAAATTGGAAAGCAGTGTGCTTTTCTCTTTGGCCCCACTTACTTTCTGTTCCTCACATCTCAGCTCATAAATCTCTCTTCTTTATATTTATCCAAGTATTTCCTTGTAGCGTACCTCTGCCCAAATAATAGGAAGACAGGCTTGACTACTTGTTGCTGAGGAAAAAAAAAAAAGGAAGATTTTTAAGTCACAAAACCCAAGTTTCAATCTTTTCGTTGATCCTTTAGACAATTATATTTTGTTCTGAGCCTGATACCAGTATTATTCTTCAAGTGCTTTGAAATAATACACAGATATCATGAATTATCACTAATATTATCATTTTTAAAAATCTTCCAGATGGATTGCTACAAAGATGTAAAAGGCACCATCTACAACTATGAGGCCCTCACTCTTAATGGGAAGGAACGCATTCAATTCAAGCAGTATGCAGGCAAGCACATCCTCTTTGTAAACGTGGCCACCTATTGTGGTCTGACAGCTCAATATCCTGGTAAGAATTCACAGCCTATGTCTTTGGGACTAAATTTTCCAGCTGATTTTAAATCACACTTGATATTCTAAATCACACTTGGAACTATATTCTAATTCTAATTATATACCAAAATAAATACTCACAGGTAAGTGACTTCATCTCTCTCTCTTTTTTTTTTTTTTTTTTTTTTGTGGTACCAGGGATTGAACTCAGGGGCACTCGACCACTGGGCCACATCCCCAGCCCTTTTTTGTATTTTTATTTAGAGACAGGGTCTCACTGAGTTGCTAAGTGCCTCGCCATTGCTGAGGCTGGCTTTGAACTCGCGATCCTCCTGCCTCAGCCTCCCAAAGTGCTGGGATTACAGGCGTGAGCCACCGCGCCTGGCGACTTCACACTCAATGTCAAAAGTCAATAAACTGGGGCTGAGGTTGTGGCTTAGTAGCAGAGTGCTTGCCTTGCACGTGTGAGGCACTGGGTTTGATCCTCAGCACCACATAAAAATAAATAAACAAAATAAAGATATTTTAAAAAATCAATAAACTGTGGCCTATAGGCCAAATATGGCCAGTCTGTTTTTATAAACCAAGTTTTATTGGGCCTGTGCTTTCATGCCACAGGCAGAGTTCAGTAGTTGTTTAACTAGTGATGATAAAGACCATGTGATCTGCAAAGCCTAAAATACGATTGAGCTTTTATAGGAAAAAAAATTTGCTGACCAATTCCGTAGGCTTAGCCTCTGCTTTGTCTGAGGTTTCTAATAAAGTCAATATATATCTAAGAACTAGGAGCTTCTTAGAAGATTCCAGAAGTCTCCTTGACAAATAAACAAGAAAATATCCATATATTTTGAGACTTTTGCAAGGTAACTTATAACGACAAGGTAAGGGGGGAAAGGGTTTATACTTGGAGCTGCATTTGACTGGAGTTAAGGGCTGGCAGAAGAGGCTATGATAGAAGCACATACACCCTGTCAATCTTGCCTCTTCCCTTGAGTGTAGTTTTCTTCCTCCTTCTTCATTATTCAAGAAAGAATTTTGTCTCTCTCATATATCTCTTAGAGCCATTGGTTTAAAAACAAATGAATAGTGAAAAGGATGTATTATATCAGAGACAGATACACTTTATATATTTGAATTATTAAGAATTTGTTTTTAATTATGTTGTGTTTTGCAAAAGTAGTACATTCACAAGGCTCAAAATTCAAAAGGAACAAAGATGTTGAGAGTAAAAAAAAAATCATTCCACCTCTTTTTCCTCCCTTCAGACAGCTAATATTATCATGATTATAAAATATGGATATGGATTCTTTTTCCTGCTTTTCCTCCCAGTTGATAACATGATACAAATATTTCTTCTGTCTTATTTTTAAATTAACAACAATGGGCGCAGTGGTGCACCCCTGTAATCCCAGCACTTGAGAGGCTGAGGCAGGAGGATCTCAAGTTCAAAACCAGCCTAAGCAATGGCGAGGCACTTAGCAACTCAGTGAAACCCTGTCTCTAATAAAATACAAAAAAAGGGCTGGGAAAGTGGCCTAGTGGTCGAGTGCCCCTGAGTTCAATCCCTTATACACCCCCAAAAAAATAAAAAACAAAAACAAAAAAGAAAAACATAGTTTTGAGTTCAGTTCATTTCCTCATTCTTTTTTTTTTTTAATTGTTGATGGACCTTTACTTTATTCATTTATTCATATTCATGTCCTCGTTCTTTTTTAAGACTAAATATTAACCAGGCTGGTGGTGCACACCTGTGGCTTTCAAGGCTGAGGCAGGAGGATTGTGAGTTCAAAGCCAGCCTCAGCAACTTAGCTTAAGCCCTAAGTAACTCAGTGAGATCCTGTATCTAAATAAAGTACAGAAAAGGGCTGGGAATGTGGCTTAGTGGCTAAGTGCCCCTGGATTCACTCCCTAGTACCAATAAAAAAAAAAGACTGAATATTATTTTTTAAACATAATCCATTTTATCCATTTATAAGGGACTTTTAAAATGAACTTATCCCATTTCCTTCTGCACATAACAGGTGAAGTAATTGAGGAATAATTGTTCAAGGAGTGGAAGACAGGCTTCCTATTTTCTTCTCTTTCCTAGAGGGAGGGATTATATGTAGTGCTGAAGACAAGAGGGAAGTACATGGAGAGAGGTTCTGAGGACTCACATGAAAACAGGAAAGCAGTCTCTCCTTTTAAAGAAAAGGGCTAAGAGGAGATACCAATTGGGTGAGCTGAATCTGAGTGGTGCTGGCTAGTGTTCATTAAGGGACTGAAGTCCCTTGGATATCTGGTCCAGAAAGTGTTAATAAAGAGACGTGGATTATATAAAAGCCTGAGCAGACAAGTTGGAAACTTCCTGGCAGTAGAAGAAAGCAGCTGAAGTTCGTGTTTTGGCAAATCACTGAGGACTTTTAGTAGAAAGCATCTTTAATGTCCTGAGGATGGTTGAAAAGCAACGGAAAGCTTAACTTGAACTTTTTCTGGTTCTCTTTGGCTCTGACAGATTGACCTGCACTCTGCCAGCCTGTACTGAGAAGAGAAGCTCAGTCTTGTCATCTCTGTCTTTACTTTAGAAAGAAAGATTCAGTCTATAAATTCACCAACCAGGGAAAGAAAACTGTTTTTGAATAAGTAAGATGACTTGGTCCCATCTCAGAGGAATAAAATCAGAAACTTGTGGGCATCCTTATTTTTAATGAAGGGCCTCCCATTGAGTGGGATGTGGCTACAGGCTCGGGAAATACTGTACTATATTCAAGGGTCTAAAGGGCATGTCTGAAGATCTGGTGTCCAACTTCAGCTGTGCCACTCAAAGCTTCTTTGATCTGGAGATATTTCCCTCCCTGGTCTCTGTTTCCTTCCCTGTAGAATGAATAACCCCAGGGATCCTTCTCTGCACAAAGGTTATCTAGGCTGGGCCATCATGTCCTTTTCTAATCACAGAACTGAATGCACTCCAGGAGGAGCTAAAGCCCTTTGGGTTTGTTGTGTTGGGCTTTCCCTGCAACCAGTTTGGAAAGCAAGAACCAGGAGAAAATACAGAGATTCTTCCTGGACTCAAGTAAGTGTCTGCCTAAAACCCAGGAGGCCCTTGTCCACCTTTCCTATCTGCAGAGATTCTTTTATCTCAGAAACCTCCCAGGAAGGTGGTGAATTATTAGGCTCAAGGGCATCTGCAAACTGATTTTTTAACATTAATCTACCTTGATAAGAGTCTTATAGTGTCCAGAGATTTTATCTCCACCCCTGGTTGAGAACTGGATGGACTGTGGAAGAGCAGAAGAACAGAGATAATTGGCACAGAAACAACGAGAGAAGCTGAGATAGATTGTGGAATAAAATAGTGATTCAGGGAGCCCAAAGTCCTAAAATGGCCTATTTCTGTCACCTCTCCCATCTATTTTATCTATTCCTCATTCTGCCCTTTCCTGTGACTTCAAATTCTGATGTCCCATCATAACTTTCTCATATCCTGGAGCTTCCTGGGAACATTTGGTTATTGCAGGTATGTTCGTCCAGGGGGAGGATATATACCTAATTTCCAGCTTTTTGAGAAAGGAGATGTGAATGGTGACAAAGAACAGAAAGTCTTCACCTTCTTGAAGGTGAGTCAGTTATTAGTTTAAGCCCCCTCCTTTTCCCTAATATTCTTAGCACAGAATTAATATGGTAGAAATGGACTCAAGAGATCATGCCTAGAGGTTGGATTGATCTTTTTAGAGGGCATCTCCAGGTCAGCATAAGTAAGTATCTATTAATCTGTTAGTATCTATGGGGCCCTGACTTTGTATGGTGGAGAGAATTGTGTGGAATGGCAGATTTTACTGGGCCCACTCTCATAAGAGTGAATGATCAATTGACATAATCATTGACATTCATTCATTCATTTATTCAAGGTACATTTAATGAGTGCCTGCTACCTATAATGCAGGCTAAGTAGTAGATAAATAGGGCACAGTTCCTACCCTTCATGAGATCACAATTGAGAGAAAGAGAGGGAGAGTGCTAGAAATCAGCAGGGTTAATACAATGTAGTAGATACTTTTTTTTTTGTACCGGGAATTGAACTCAGGGGCACTCAACCACTGGGCCACATCCCCAGCCCTCTTTTTGTATTTTATTAGAGACAGGGTCTCACTGAGTTGCTAAGTGCCTCGCCATTGCTGAGGCTGGCTTTGAACTCGAGATCCTCCTGCCTCAGCCTCCCAAGTGCTGGGAGTACAAGTGTATGCCACTGTGCCCGGCTGGTACTTTTAATTAAAACACTGGTTTTGATTTTTTTGTACTGGGGATTGACCCCCAGATGTGCTTAACCATTGAGCCACATCCTCCAACCCTTTTTTAAATTTTGAGACAGGGTCTCACTAAATTGCTTAGGGCCATGCTAAATTGCTGAGGTTGGCCTCTAACTTGTGATACTCCTGCCTTAGCCTCCCAAATTGCTGAATTACAGGCATGTGCCATCATGCCTGGTAACACTGGTTTTTGGACAAAGAGAATGCCGGAGCTAAAAGGATCCTAAATATCACTAGAGTGAATTACTTTTAAATGCTGGACTTGGACAAGACTAGCCCATGTTAAAATTTGTGTATATCCTCAGTAAGCTGAAGAAAATAGAACATGCAAGGAATATTTCATTAACTCAACTCATCTAACTTATAGGGCTGACCTTTATTTAAAGATTATGACACATATATTCTTAGGATGGTTTTTTTTTAATTAGTGATGAAATGGTGCTATTTAACATTTTTGCTTTGATAAGATGTCATTAACTCTAAATTATCCCCAAAAGATACTTATTGAAATGCTATTGGTCCATTGAAACCTAAAACTTGGAAATCCACATTCTAATCCAAGTCAATCACTTTGCAGAAAAGGAAAATGAAGCTTGAGTGGTGACATATCTTACCATTGGTGGCATGATTGTGTGATGGGTTTATGGAGAAAAATAGAAGGAAGGAGCAGAATTTGGCTACAATAGCTACAACATTCCTGATAGTTGGCATTGTGGTGTTTTGGAAATTTTATGGGGTTTACCAGGAATCATAGGAAATTAAAATATCTAGATACAGGAGGAAGTGGATTGCTTCTGAGTACAAATACCTTGATCATCTGATAGCAAAAGTGATGTTGTTGTTTCTCTTTTCCATTTCTCTGCTTCAGCATTCCTGTCCTCACCCCTCTGAGATTTTGGGCTCATTAAAATATATCTCCTGGGAACCCATAAAAGTTCATGACATCCGTTGGAACTTTGAAAAGTTTCTGGTGGGGCCTGATGGAGTCCCTGTCATGCGATGGTTGCACCATGCTCCAATCAGCAGAGTCAAGTCAGACATCCTGGTGTACCTGAAGCAATTCAAAACTAAATAGGAAGACTGAGTTGGGGGCAGAAGCCATCTTACTTCTCACCTGAAGACCTGTTCTGAAAAAATTTATCTTCTCACCACATTCTTTTCCTAAATGGCCTCCTTTTGACTAAGTTACCTCCATTCTGCTAAAGTTCCCACTCCCCACCAAGTAAATTTGTATTTGGAAGGCTATTGCCCTTTCTTCTGGAAGGAGTGTGTGGGTCAGGAGTAAAAGAATGGAAATCCTAATCCCCAGGCCTCTGTTACAGGTTGAATAATTCATATCCATAAAAGGCTTCCATAAGAATGGCTTAGTTTTCCATCATCTTTGAAAGAAGGATGTCCCTGGATTTTGACTCCTTTTTCCACTCTGAAGGTGCAGAAATAGCATGGGAATCTAGTCATTCAAATTAGCTTCTACTTCTTAGTAGGACAAACATGTATTGTCAGTTTCCAAGTCTTTTTGGATCAGTTTTCACCCATGGCATTTCCCTCCACCTGTCATTCTCAGGTGGTTCTAAAAGAAAGTAGGACCAAGGGAGGGTGTCTCCATGCTAATGGGACTCAGGACTTTTCTCTGTTCTGTCCTATAAAATTTTTCCTTATTGTCAATTCTTAGTGTATTCAGATTATGGCGCCTGGATGGGGATAGATTTTTATCTTTTGAGGGATGAAATTTCCCTCTCAACCCAAGATTTTTCAGCTTCAGAACCAGCCTTGTTACTGTCTCCATTAAAATACTTTATGCAGCATCTAAGATCTCTGTGGTTTTTAAAATTCCATATCATACTTGAACTCATCATATCTTCCTCCTAGTGCTTGCTGATGGTGTATTATCCAGAATTCTCGCACTTCCCCCAACAAAGGGATTTATCCTCTCAGATGTTCAGAAAGTTGTCTTTTGATGGCTCTTAGTTGTCACCTGTCTTTGGGAATTGCTTTAGGCCAAGTTTGTCCTCTCCTGGGATAGCCAATATCCAATTACCTGTCCATGAGGAGTGACAAAGGACTCCATCCCTCCTGGTGCTTCCCCAAATGGTGCCTCCTCTCCCTCAGTGTTTGTTTCAGTGCTGGCTGACTGGATGAATAACATATGCACACATGTACCAGCAGATGTGATGAGTCAGGTGATTGAAAGACATGGGGGGATTGGTAACTATTTGGTAATAGAATTGGATGGTCATTGCTAGAGGAAATTGATGCTCTGGAGAGAGACAATTAAAAGCTGAGGATAATATATCACTAAAAAAAAAAAAAACATCTCAATGTGAAAGGGAACCTCCATGGGATCCTGTTAAGAACTTCTGATATACAGCAACTCAGGACACAAAAAGCCAGGGTGCTGGCCCAAGACTTAATCATAGGAATAGCAGAATTTCAAAGAAAGTTATATTCTAAACCTAGATTGTCTCCTATGCCAAGGTCCTGGTAATGATTGGGAAAGAATAAAACCCTGAGACATTGGATGGACCTTTGGTTTGATGCATAAAAGCATCGAAGTTCCCCAGATTTGCCAGGACCCCTGAAACTTTTAGAAGTAGTTAAACACATGTCCTTCTTGCTTGAAAACAATGTAGATGTTGCTTGCTATCCAGTCAGCATCTGCCACATGTACAATTAGAGTCTAAGAAGAGTTTACTGATATAGTAGCATTTTCCCTGAATACAGAATTTTTATACACTGGCATGAACCTAGCACACTATTAGGATGCCTCCTGCTTAGAAAAAGAAATGGTTCTTGCTAAATATAGTAGAAATGTCAGGACTGTTGTGACAGATGGCAGAATTAACAAATCAGAAGTTCAGAAATGTGGGCATGCTACAGTGGATTTACCATGGGAAACCCACTAGATAACTATGTCTTACTGGAAGACCAAAGAACATTCAGTCTGAAAAAAAAACAAAAAGAAAGGTGCTGGTAAGAGGGGATAATTTGTTCACATTGTTTAAAAACTTTAACAAAAGCCAGGCGCGGTGGCGCACGCCTGTAATCCCAGCACTTGGGAGGCTGAGGCAGGAGGATCACAAGTTCAAAGCCAGCCTCACCAATGGCGAGGCACTTAGCAACTCAGTGAGACCCTGTCTCTAATAAAAACACAAAAAAGGGCTGGGGATGTGGCCCGGTGGTCGAGTGCCCCTGAGTTCAATCCCCAGTACCACACACACACACACACACACACACACACACACACACCAAAAAAAAAAAAAAAAAACTTTAACAAAAATGTTTAAAAATATTTAATCTATATCTGTTATTCTTCATAGAAAAAAAAAAAAAAAAAAAAAAAAAAAAAAAAAAAAAAAAAAAAAAAAAAAGCCTAAGCAAAAAACAACAAATGCTAACAATGGATTTCTTTAAGACTTGAGAAAAATTTCAAATAATTTTTATTGTTTTCCTGCACTTACTTAGCTCATATTGCAACAATAATTTAAAAGTGTTTTTTTCTTTTCTTTATTAATAAATAATAATGACACTTATTATTTGCAGTGCTGTAGATGTACAACAGTATTTTTTTTCTAAAGGAAGTATCTCTTTGAATGTTTCAGGTAGCAAAGTATTTTAACATTTTTAGAGTGACTGGGGTCGGGGTGAGACAGTGGCATTTAAAGCAAAGGAAAGGCTAGCAGAATACCAGAATGGAGGTGCAGGAAAGTAGAATGGCTAAGATATAAGGTCCAAGAGAAGCACGGTTTCAGATCGACACGTCTATTTTTCATGCAGCCATCTTAGCTTCCATCCTTTCCTGAGTTGAAGTGACTTCTTTTATTCTAACCACGGTACTGAAGACTGCTACCCTGAGTCGAAGGATGCCTCTGTGTTACGGCGGGAGTGGGGGAAGGGAAGACTCAAACTCGGCTAAATCCGAGGTTCCTTTTTTTACCTGTTTTAATGCCATTCGTAGAAACCCTGTGTCTTTTTTGTTCGTATAATTTAATATCAAACAAAACTTAAGAACAAAATCTTCTTTTGCAAATGAATCTTCACTTAAGGTCCCCGAGCTGCCACCCATGCCACTCGCGGTGGCTCCAGTGGCGCAATCGGTTAGCGCACGGTACTTATATGACAGTATGACTTGTGAGCAATGCCGAGGTTGTGAGTTCGAGCCTCACCTGGAGCAGTTTTACCAGTCTCTAACCTATGTAACTGAAAAACGTCATTAAAGTGAGTTTCCTTTAAGGAACTACATTGTGACTTACTGTACCCAGACCCTGACCGTGATTGCTCTGAAGATTTCTCGCTCAAGCTTGATCTTGTGCATGACAGATGACATTCTGTCATACCTTTTGATGCTGCCTTCACAGTATTTGGCAGTTGCTGAAACACCTGTTCACAGTATTTGATTCCATAGCATCTTGAGCACCATAGCTCAGGCTTAGAATTTAGGTACACATAAAAATTAGTGAAAAATAATCCCATCTGTTTGTCAGCTCTCTTAAATGAGGGTGATCTTGATTTTTAAAAATAATTATCTTGCCGGGCGCGGTGGCGCACGCCTGTAATCCCAGCACTTTGGGAGGCTGAGGCAGGAGGATCGCGAGTTCAAAGCCAGCCTCAGCAATGGCAAGGCACTTAGCAACTCAGTGAGACCCTGTCTCTAAATAAAATACAAAAAAGGTCTGGGGATGTGACCCAGTGGTCGAGTGCCCCTGAGTTCAATCCCCAGTACCACAAAAAAAAAAATAAATAATAATAATAATAATAATAATAATAATTATCTTGAACCTGCTTTACTTACCTCAGTTTCTTCATTCCTCTGTATTTTCTCTGGAATTCTTATCATTTTTAATAAGTCCACGATGCTGGTAGTTACAACTGAGACACAGGTATTGAGTCTTGGAAAAGTTTTGGCCCATTCCAATCCTTTAGAGTTAAGTAGGAAGCCTGTGTGTGAGACATTAATCTCATCCTCCAGATTTTAAACATTGTCTGAGACATCCTGGAGATAGGTTTAGAGCTCTCCCACTTTACCAAAGATTTATAATTGCCACGTGCAAATGTTCTGCATTACCAGTTCTGTTCCAGCTATTGCTACATTTGGAGTGCACTGATTTCAACCCTAGCTGCCTATCTTGGAAATGTAGGTTTAAAACCTGATTCACAGACCAACTTGGACCAAAGCTTAAGAAGTGTTAGTGGATACTTTACTTACCAAGATGTACAATGGATATGTCAATAGAAGCTATTCACAGTGTTGTTTAATAATAAATCATCAATTGTTTAATGGCCACAAATTCCCTCACTAAACCCACATTCTTTTGTAATGTAATTTTGCATCAGTGTCCTTCAAGAAATGGAGTCTATTTCCCTTCCCCTTGTATGTCAGCTGTCTTATGATTGCTTTTACCAATAGAATGCTGTGGAAATTTGCAGGAGCCCTGATTGGAGAGATGGCTGAGATTGCAGTTGGCTGCGGGCCATGGAGATGTTCGGGCATTGCCGCCTTTCATGGTCTTGCTGGACTTGGCCCGGGATCTCGCGAAACTTGGCCCGGGATCTCGCGAGACTTGAGCGGGGACTTGGCTGATCGGGTGGGCGCCATTGGTTGTTAGTTGGTTGGTTGGACAAGTGTGGTTTTGGTGTGCGGGAGTTGTTGTTAGAGCCAGAGAAAAAAGCTACCAAAATAAAGAACCTGTTTGTTTCCAGTCTGCCTCTGAACTTATTCCCGCGGCTTTGTTGCTCCAAGCGGCAATCGCTTCAGGCAACAACAGAAATTATGCGTGCAAATGATGTTTTGGGAGTTCCAGGAAGCTTTGCAACTTCTCCTCTTGCCCTCCTGTTACCTTGGTCTATGGTATAAAGAAACCCCATCTAGACTCTTAGAGGATAGACAAGTAGAGTCCCAGTCATCTCAGCCATTCCAACTGACAAGCTGCACAGGATGAATTAGGATTATCTTGTTCCATCTAGTCCAAGTTTCAGACAGTCCTCCGCTTGGACCATCCATGCTGCCAGGTGAATACATTTACATGAATGACCCCAAACAAAACCAGCAACATATCGTCAATTAATCGTAGCTCAAATTGTTTACCTGCAGAATTGTCATGATAGACAATTGTTAGTTTTAAGTCACTAAATTTGAGTAAGGATTGCTATATAGATATAAAAGATGGATACAGGCATTTACTATAAAGTTCTGAGCATAAATAAGAGCTTAAGTTAGCTATTTATTTATTACTTTTGAGGATCATCTCATTATCCCATACATTGGATCCTCTCTGTTCTTTTTTTTTTTTTTTTAATATTTATTTATTTGCTTTTAGTTGTACACAATGCGTTTTTACGTGGTGCTGAGGATCTATCCGGGCCCCGCACGTGCTAGGCGAGAGCTCTACCGCTCAGCCCCAACCCCAGCCCCCTCTCTGTTCTTGCTACAGCCTAAAGACTCCAGAATCATTTGGGGTCTCAGGCTATTCAAATTTAACAATGAGATAAGCTTCAGGCTTCTTAGGTCCTTTCACCAAGCTTAGAGTTCTTGCTCTGAAAGACCCAGGACTTCCAGATCTCTAGAGTAAGTGGCAGTATGAATGAGCAAGTATGGCCCATATGCCACATGCTGAGTGAAATTTATCAGTGATGAATTAAAATACAAAATAAAGACTGTTGAATAGATAGTTTGTCTATCACATTCTGGGGTTTATGCAGAATAAAAAATAATAAAAGGGCTCATTATGCATAAAAAAATGAAGAGTTTAGAATTTCCTCATTTTCTCATATGTAACATAATGCCATATAGTTCGTCTTTTCATTCATTTCAGCCCAACATGTTACAATCGTTTAGATTTTACAACCCACTGTATTATAATAGATCTATCATAACACCAAAACTTACCTTTGTATACAATCATATCATTTGAGAATAATGGCAATTTTGTTTCTCCCTTTCCAATCATCTTAGCTTTTATTGTTATTATTTGTAAACTGACTGCAAAAGGCAATAAATGAGGTACACAGGAGTCTGTAATCTTGAATAGAAGTGATAAGAGCTGTCATCCCTGATTGTTACTAGTCTGAAACAGAATTTTTTTTTAATATTTATTTATTTGCTTTCATTGTACACAATGCGTTTATTTTTATGTGGTGCTGAGGATCGAACCCGGGCCGCGCATGTGCTAGACGAGCGCTCTACCGCTGAGCCACAATCCCAGCTCCCAGAATGTTTTCAGTATTACATATTTTCCATTTATGATTGTCTACTATAAAATTTTTCAATATGTCATTTACTAGGTTAAAGAAATCATCTTCTAGTATTGATCTTATGATGCTTATAGTATTGATCATTATTGAATGCTAAATTTTATCAAATACTTTTTCTATCTATGTTTAAGGTGATCACAAATTTTTATTCCTAATGTGCTGAATTAAAATTATTTATTTTCTAATGATAAAGCCACCTTGTTTTCTTAGAGCCTAAGATAATTTAGACTCTCGAGACAAAAATGATTTATAATTCATTTTAAACTTAACTGTGTACAGTTCCTTTCTTAACTTTCAGGATAAGTTACATCTATTTTCAAGAGTGAGATTGATCTATGATTTTCCTTTCTTGTAATGTTCTGATCAGGTTATGTACAAAAATGATACCAGTTTGTTTGGCAGTTTCTTTAAAAAAAAAAAAAAAATACAAACCTATCATATGACCCGTATTTACCCAAGAGAAATGAAATCATATACCCACCCACACAAATCATTTTGATACCTCCGGTTGTTGGAGACAAGTTCTGCTCCCCAAAATGTCGAAGTTTGAACATTAGGGAAGCACACAGAGGCAAGCATATAAAGCAGGGATTATTTTAAAGGGGTAACATAGCGGGTGGGGTTGTGGCTCAGTGGTAAAGCACTCGCCTAGCATGCCTGAGGCACTGGGCTTCATTTTCAGCACCGCATATAAATAACTAAAATAAAGGTCCATTGACAACTAAAAAATATTTAAAAAAAGGGGGGGGGGGTAACATAGATTTCTCCCAGGAGGGAGAAGGGGGTCATTGCTGGTATCCTGGTATCCCAAGAAGCGAGGCAGGTCTGCTTTTTTTTTATATGTCCCAGGTTTCCTTTGTTCTCCTGCTCTTCCTCTTATATCTCTCTTTCCTGCCTATCAGAACAGGCCCAGTGACCAGGCTCAGGAATGCTGGTGGGATGGCCAAAAAGTGAGAAGAAAATGGGTGGAAGAGGGAGGGCAGGATGGAGCAGCCCAGGACACATTAATTAACGACTTTATAGCTCCCTGGAGGGAGGGGCAATTCCCGGGACAGGTTACCTTGGCAACAGGTTGGGATGTGGACAGGTTCTTAATAAGGGTGGAGGAAGGGCCCTGAAGGAATTAACACTCTAAACCCTCTGGAGAAGGTGGCGCAGGCCTGTAATCCCAGCACTTTGGGAGGCTGAGGCAGGAGGATCCCGAGTTCAAAGCCAGCACTCAGCAATGGTGAGGCACTTAGCAACTCAGTGAGACCCTGTCTCTAAATAAAATACAAAAAAGGGCTGGGGATGTGACCCAGTGGACGAGTGCCCCTGAGTTCAATCCCCGGAACCAAAAAAAAAAAAAAAAAATTCTACCTCTGGAGACAGTCTCCAACTTCCCGATTGGCTTTCTTGATCTGACCTGACTCGATTTATCTATCTATACTGATTGCCTGTCAGATTGTAGCTTCAATTATGGCATTCTGCATAAGTACTTGTGGGTCTCCTCTTCACACACACATACTTCCCTCCCTACACACACACACACACACACACACACACACACACACTGTGGAAGAGTTTGCATCTCTGATTTATTTCTTCTTTGAACATTTTAAAGAAATACGTGAGGGCTGGGGTTGTAGCTCAGTGGTGGAGCGCTTGCCTAGCACGTGTGAGGAAGGTATTGTATCCACCTACAACGAAAAATATATTTTAAAAATATTTTATTTATTTGTTTTAGTCGTACACAATGCCTTTTTTTTTTTCGTGGTGTAGAGGCTCGAACCCGGGCCGCGCATGTGCAAGGCTAGCGCTCCACCGCTGAGCCACAACCCCAGCCCCAGGAAAAATATTTTTAAAAACCAAACAGAAAAACAAAACAAAACAAAAAAACTCTGGTAAGAGAGGTGGCTTGGAATTTTCTCAGTAAGAAGATATTTGGCAACTAATTAAAATTTTTTCATAATTTAAAACTATTTGTAACTTATCCTTTCCCGAATCTGATTTGTACATCACATTGTTCATTTCATCAAAATATGCAAATATAATTGGCCGGATTCTTTCCATTTTTAGAGAAGCCTCTCCCTCTTAGTCCTGATCTTTGCCTGGCTTGCTGCTTTTTACTTTTTCAATACTTTTTAAACCTGGTTCCGCGATATTGCGGATGGTCAAACTATCTCCGCCCACTGGGTGGGAGAACGCGGGAACAGAGAGACCGCATCCTGTCGCTGGCCGCCTCCGCCGGAATCAGAAATGGGTTTTATAAAACGTGTTTCTTCAGCTCCTTTGAAATGTAGGAAGTTTTCCTTTCGAAAGGGGGCGACATTTAACCTGACTTCAAAAGGACCAAAAGGACCAAGTTCTCCAGTTACGTAGTCTCTCTCTCCGTCTCTCTCTCTCTCTCTCTCCCCTCCCCCGCCCCCTCTCTCTCCCCACCCCCCGCCCCCGCTCTCTCTCTCCCTCCCTCTCCAGGTCAAATACGTAACCGAACGCTACTGTGGACCAGTGCAAGAGGAACGGTGGTTGCCCCGGGGAACCGAGATCCTTAACCCACTTGCTTCCCTGACGCTCCCACCTCACTTCCTGAGCCCACCCAAACCGCTACAAGAGGGTCCTCAAGGACCAAGGTTCACGCTCTGCTCACCCTACTCAAATCCACGCTAGGGTTGGCTTGCTTACTTGAGGGTTTCTTTCCAAGTGCAAGCCTTTATTATACAAGTTAAGGAAGGGGGGTCGCTGGCCCCACCTTGTGAATCCAGCGGATCCCATGATACAGCTATTGAATGTAGAACTTCATTTCCCACTTGAAAGAGCTGCAGAGAAACACGGCTCTTTTTCCAAAGTGGATCATATGCTACAGTTATGAGATGTATGTGCTTGGGAAATGGAAAGAGGAAAGTGGGGGGGGGAGGAAAAGGTAACAACCACGAAGGGATTCGAACCCTCAATCTTCTGATCCGAAGTCAGACGCCTTATCCATTAGGCCACGTGGTCCCAGATGCTTAAGTTGGCGAAAAATTATAACAAGTGTTTGGAGTCGGGGCTAGTTGGTCCATCAATACACGTTTTTGTGCAATCTTAGCAGAATGATAAAATCTTCACCAGTAACCTTATTTCAAATACGATGTAATTAATATGCTCAAAAGCTAAGTCTTTTCTCTTGTGTCACATACAGAGAGCGGGGTAATAATACGAAATGAGAATTCTGATTTTCTCCAAATACCTGCCCTTATTACCAAATTTTACACCAAATTTGCGAAATGCAATAGTGTCTGTCAGTCGATATTAAGCCGTAAAGAAATAGGAAAAGGAAAGAATTAAATATTCCTCTGTAATCACAGTTAGAAACGCTGTTTGCCATCAGAATTGAGACCCTCCGGGAGTAAACGAAAATCACCACAAGGTGGACAAGAAAGACCCTTCCTGCCACTTCCTCAGCTTGGTCAGTCCCGCCATGACGACTGCAATTGGGATTAAAGCGAGGCCTCTTCCTAGGCTTGTCGCTTCCCACAAACCAAGAAGTATAGACCCCACTGAGGATTCTCCAATGTGACATTTATTTTTTAAATAAGCCCAAGAAAGAACAAAATGATTATAAAATGCCTGTCACCTTGTGCCACCACCTGGTTGTGGGGTGTGCGGTTTAGCAGGGAGTTTTCCCCAGTCTTATTTTCCCCAAACACCCTAGGCGCTCGAGCGTCGGAATTCCCTTTCCCAGCGCGCGGGGAAGCACGCGGTGGGAAAGGCGCGCAAGACAGACCCTATGGGAGGGGAGGGACAGCCTGCTGTGCACCCTCCGCAGGCGAACGTAGCC
This sequence comes from Tamias sibiricus, assembly GCA_025594165.1. Taxonomy (NCBI): domain Eukaryota; kingdom Metazoa; phylum Chordata; class Mammalia; order Rodentia; family Sciuridae; genus Tamias; species Tamias sibiricus. The sequence goes on from CM046666.1 coordinate 3,517,216, forward strand.
TGCACGGCGAAAGCAATAGGTCTGGTATCCCCCAGTCACAAGGAGTCTCGTTCCCATTTCTGGGAACTCTGGAGCGCCGGGTTTGAGTCTTTACGAAACTGGCTTCCTCGCTACATCCTGGCTCTTCCAAAGTCTGTTATGCAGACTTTCCGTATTTTATAAATGCTGGAGAAACATTATTTTCTTTAAAAAGCCCTCAAATAAAAAACTGCACCCTGAAGAGGCTGCACTCTTTTTCTGTAGCCTTCCAGAAAAGCACCGTCTGGATAGGTCAAAGCGTCACGGTGGGGGCCTTTTACCCAGCTCAGAGGGGTTCACTAAACACACAGGATCCCAACTTACTCTGAGCCCTAAAAGACTTTCATCTTTTTCTTTCTCTTTAGAGAGGGAGACAGAGAAGAATGAACAGTATATCCAGATGGATCAGCATGTGTAATGGTGTAAAGAATTTTCCCCAATTAATTAAAATATTCAAATGAAACAGCAACTCATGCAGAAATACCAATTACAAAATTCGATTTAAGAAAATAAAATGACAAATATGAATGTCCTAAAACTGTTACATAGACTGAATAGTAAGACATTTTCTAGCAGAGAAAACTCCAAAATCTGATACTTTAAACTGAGAAGTTCTTCAAAACAATCCAGAGACTATAATTTCAATTGGACACAAACTCTTCCAAATTAAGATGGGAAGACTTTCCATCTCAATTTATATACCTGACTTCATCCTAATACAAGTATCAGATAAAGATGGTGTGAGAAAGGAAAGTCATGGGACTGAACATCAATGCAGTATCCTTTAAAACAAAAACAAAACCTAACACCTAACTGAATCCAACAACAATTACAAATTATAACAAACCTGTGTTTATACCAAAAAATAGGTGTCGACTGAACCTTAGAAAAACAATTGTTATGATTCAGCACATCAAAAAATTAGAGGAAAAAAAATTATGTTCACCAGAGTAGAGACAGAAAAAAGCATTTGATAATTTTCTGTGTCCACTCATGATATAGGTGTTAATCTAGAAACAGAAGGAAATGTCTTGGGATTTAAAAAACACAAACATGATTGACAGAAAGTATAATAGTACTTAAGGGTAAAAAAATTTAAAACACTCTGTTTAGAATTGGGAACACATGGAGTATACCAGGAGTCTACTTCTATTCCCTACAAGGCAAAAAGAAAAAGTTTAAATATAATGACTAGAAAGGAAAAAAACGATTATCTCCCCCACCCCTTAACAAGATTGTATGTTTGTATACCAACATTAACTAGACAAATCTAAACATGTTATTACAATTAGTAAGAGTCTTAACATATTTTCCTGAAGGCTATAAAATTTCACAAGAACAATGACATACAATTTAGAAAAACCTAAATGTCACAGAAAAGGAAATGTTAACATAATATTTCAGTAACAAGAAAACATCACAAAATAAACATGGCATGGCTTTATTTATAGAAACTACAAACTAAGTATACTGAAAAACCTATTATTTATGAATACATATATGAATAGTAAAGCTAATACATTAGAGGTAAGAGAGTTATCTCAGGATAAGAGAGGTGTAAAATGGGACTTCTGAAATAATATTCTTGTTTCTCAATTGATGACTTTTTTTTCTTTTTAGTTGAAGTATAATAAACAGGCATTAAAGTGTACGAATACAAGTATACAGAGATCACTAAATTTATAAAGATAATATATCTATAACCTGCCAACCATCCCTCTTTCCATCGAATTGGATCCTAAGTTTTGTCACGTAGGTGTCTGTACCAAGAAATAGAACATTGTCAATAGTCCCTCATGTCCTCCTCCTACTCACTTTTTCCATAAAGATAACCTCTTTTTTCTTCTTTGCTTCTGACATCATCTATTCATTTTGCACATTTTTATTCTTTGTACGAATAGGATTATATAATACACACAATTAGCCCTTACATATCTTCAGGTTCTGCATCCACTGATTTAACCAAGCATGTATAAAAATATTTGGGGAAAAAATTACACATGTATTAAATATGTACAGACATTCTGTCTCTAGAGATGATTCAAAATTTACAGGACAGCTGGGAGTGATGGCTCACACTTGTAATCACAGCTACTCAGGAGGCTCAGGCAGAAAGATTACAAATTCCAGGTCAGCCTCAGCAACTCAGAACTTGTCTCAAAAAAAAAAAAAAAAAAAAAAAAAAAAAATTTTTTTTTTTTTTTAAAGAGGTTGCATCTTGCTTTTTGAGAAGACTCACATTCTCCCTTGAATGTGTATTCCTTGTTTTACCCCCAAAGCTTCTCACTCTTGAGATGACCCATATTCTGCCTTGAATGCATCTCTGCTTTTCTAAATAAATCTCTGTACCTCTTTAAAAAAAAAAAAAAAAAAAGACTGGGAATGGAACTCAGTGATTGCCCACCCCAGGTGCAGTCTACAGTATCACAAAAAACTTAACTAATTAATTAATTAATTAAAGAATTTATCCATGAAACGACTAGTCCTAGGCTTTTCTATGTTGGAAGGTTTTCAATAACTGCCTCAACCTGCTTACTATTCATTTATTCAGATTTTCTATTTCTTGTGTCTAGGAATTTATCCATTTCTTCTAATTTATTCAGTTCATTGTTTCCTCTTTCAATTATAATTTTGAGTCTTGTTTTTTTTTTTTTCTTCTTCTTTTGATAAGTCTACCTAATAGTTTGTCAATTTTGTTTATCTTTAAAAAACCACAACTCTTGGGCTGTGGCTGTGGCTCAGTGGTAGAACACTTGCCTCTGGATTCGATCCTCAGCATCATATAAAAATAAATAAAGATACTGTGTGTTCATCTACAATTAAAAAAAAATACAACTCTTCATTTTATTCTCTTTCTAGTCCCTATTTCACTTATTTCTTCTTGATCTTTATGATTTCTTTCCTTCTGCTAATTTTTGGCTTTGTTTGTTCTTTTTCTACTTCCTCGAGATATAAAATTAGGTTATTTCTGTGATATCTTTCTTTCTTTTTTTTTTTTAATGTAGTCCTTTATAACTGTCCCTTTTAGTATTGCTTTTACTGCATACTGTAAGTTTGGTATGCTCTGTTTCCATTCTGATTTTTCTCAGATATTTTTTATTTCCTTTTTAATATCTTCTTTGATCCATTGGTTATTCAGGAGTATTTGCTTAATTTATGTGTATTTACAAATTTCCCAATTTTCCTCTTGTCTAGTTTTATACCATTGTGGCTGAAAAATATATCGATATGATTTCAATCATAAAAATTGGCTTATATTTGTTTTCTGGCCCAACATATATTATATCCTGGGGAACATTCTGTATGTACTAAGAAAAATGTGACAGATTTTGACTGAAAGTCTGTTTCATCTGATATAAGCATAGCTATTCCTGATCTCTTTTGCTTACTATTTACATGGCATATCTTTCTTTCTTAGCCTATATAAATACATAGCATATTATTGAATCTGTTTTTCCTCTTATTCATTCAGCTAATTTTTTTTTTTTTTTTTTTTTTTTTTTCGGTACCGGGGATTGAACTCAGGGGCACTCGACCACTGGGCCACATCCCCAGCCCTTTTTGTATTTTATTAGAAGCAAGGTCTCACTGAGTTACTAAGTGCCTCACCATTGCTGAGGCTGGCTTTGAACTCGCGATCCTCCTGCCTCAGCCTCCCAAAGTGCTGGGATTACAGGCGTGCGCCACCGCGCCCGGCTAGCTAACTTAATTTTTTATTGAACAATAAAATCTATTTTCACTTAAAGTAATAACTGACAGATAAGACCTTAATATTTCCATTTTGTTAAATTTTTTAGCTGTTTTGTTTTTTATATTTTTATGTTTAATTTTCATGCTAGAGTTAAAAGTAATTTTTGCACAGTATTAGGGTTTTCTGAATTTGACTATTTATTTACCTTTACAAGTGAATTTTATCCTTTTTTTCTATTTTCTGTTACTTAGCATCTTTTTATTCATCTTGAAGAACTCCTGTTTGCATTTTTTTAAAAAAATATTTATTTATTTGTTTCTTAGTTTTACACAATGCCTTTGTTTTTATGTGGTGCTGAGGATTGAACCTGGGCCGTGCACGTGCTAGGCAAGTGCTCTACCGCTGAGCCACAACCCCAGCCCCCTGTTTGCATTTTTTGTAAGACAAGTCTAACAGTGATAAACTTTCTCAGCTTTTGTTCATTTAGGAATGTCTTTATATTTCCTTTATTTCTAAAGCACAGTTTTTGCTTGTAAATCCTTCATTGGTAGGTTTTTTTTTCCCTTTCTGCATGTGAAATATTTTAACCCAATCTTTTCTGGCTTGCAAATTTTCTGCTGAGAAATACACTGAAAGTATGGAGGTTTCCTTCAATGTGGAATCTCTTTCCTTGTTCTCCTTTGAAGACTCTGTCTTTTGACAATTTGTTTATGATTCATCTATATCATCTTCTTTGGATTGACCTTATTTAGAATCCATTGAATTTTGTGAATCTGAATTTCCACCTCTCCCAAGATTATGGTCATGTCTGGCTGTTATTTTTTAAAATAAGCTTTCTGCCCCCACTCCTTTTCTAATTAGACTCCCATAATCTGTTTATTTTCTTTCTTGGTGGTGTCCTATATGTCCCCTAAGTTTTCTTCACTCTTTATTATTTCTTTTATCTTTTTGTTCCTCTATGGTCAATTTCAAATAAACTGTCTTTCTGCTTACTGATTGTTTCTTCTGCATGATCAGGTCTGCTGCTGAAACTCTCTATTGAAATTTTCAATTCTTCTATTGTATTCTTCAGTTGCAAGATTTACATTTTTCTTTTTAATGTTTCTGTTTCTCCAGGAAATTTCTAATTTTGTTCATGTTTTGTCTTAGTGATTTCATTGAGTTGTCTGTGTTCTCTTGCAACTCCTTGAGCTTCTTTCAGATGATTATTTTGAATTCTTTGTCAGGAAATTTGTAGAGCTCCATTTTTTTTTATGGTTCAGTTACTGATGTTTTATTAGTTTCCTTTTATGATGTCACATTTGACTAATTCTTCATGATCCATGGAGTCTTGCATTGGCATCTGTGCATTTGAAGGAAAAATGCCCCTTCCATTCCTTATAGACCAGTTTTGGCAGGTAAACACTTTCTTCTACTGGGTCCCCCAAACAACTGTGTGTGTGTGTGTGTGTGTGTGTGTGTGTGTGTGTGTGTGTTTGTGTCTTCTCAAGTGCATATGGAACATTCTCCACAGTGGAACATATGCCAGTTCATAAAGCAAACCTCAGTAAACTCAATAAGTTTAAAATAATAAACATACTTCAATTTCTTTGATCATAATAGGATGACGTTAGAAGCCAATGGGGGGGGGAGGGAAATACTCAAATATGTTCTGTATAAACAATGGATCAATGAAGAGATCAAAAGGGAAATCAGAAACACTTGAAGATGAATGAAAAGGAAGACACAGCCTTCTAAAATTTACAGAATGCAGCTAACCAGTGATTAGAGGAAATTTTTAGCAGCAAAAGCCTCTGTTAATAAAGAAATATCTCTAATCACAGACCTAACCTTCCACCTAAATACATTGTTAAGAGAAGAGCAAACTAAACCTAAAGCAGGCAGTAGAAAGAAAATAATAAACACTGAAGAGTTGACATTAATTACATAGAGAACAGAAAAATAGTAAGAAGAGCAACTAAACCAAAAGCTGGTTCTTTGAAAAGATGAACAGAGTTAATAAACATCTAGCTAGATTGCCTAAGGGGAAAAAAGGAAAGACCGGTAGAATCAGAAATGGAAGAGAAGACATTAGTTTTATTCCTAGAGGAATAAAAATAATTAGAAAGGAATATTAAAAGTAATTAGATATCAACAAGTAAAAAGGATGAATTAATAATAATAATTTTTAAAAACTACTCACAAATGAAAACATAGGCCCAGATGTCTTTGCTGCTGAATTTTACCAAATATTTAAGGAAGAATTAATACTAATTCTTCACCAAAAATTTTTTTAAAGAAATAGAATAGAAAGGAATACTTCCCAAATAATTTTATAAGAACAGAATTGCTATGTCATCCTTAAAGAAAAGGGGTCACTAAAGCACCATATTCCTAAATGCCCCTTAATGTTCCCCAAGTTAAGGAAACAATGAAAGTGAACCTGGGTCAGAATGTCCAGATAAATATTATCTTGAAGGGTACCAACTTTCCTTTCTTTCAAATATTTTGGGAATTAAGACAAGTTAGTGTTATCTGTAGAGAGCTGCCTTCTTACACACAAGCTAGGACAGCTGGTCCTTGGGATGCTTGTTGCACAAGGAGCAATTGAATTAAGTATCTTACTGTTTCAGTTGCCTAATTTATAAAACACTTCTCCCTGTGGTAACTGTTGAGAATCAGAGGACCATGGAAAAGGAAATGCTCATCCAGATGACCTTGGACAAAGTACGATGAGGGATAGGAGACACTACTTTCTGGCAAGGCACCAGGGGCACTGCAAAGGGCAGAGGAGCACCTGTCCTGCCTGTCTCCACTGAACTACCTCTGCAAGCATTTCTTAATAATCCTTTACCCCATTGCCAGGTATCTTCCTTGGTCTCTTGGCAATCTATCCTACAGCTCTAACACAACTAGGCTATAAATGTTACAATTGTCCTTATGTCAAAACCAGTGAAAGATACTAGGGATATAATAGCAGGGTAAAAAGATAAATCCCCTGCCTTCGTGTAGCTAATATTCTAGTGCAAGAAACACATTACACCAAATAAAAATAAAATGTATTACGTTAAACAGTGATGAAATTTAAGGATAAAAGGCAAAAGAGCAATAAGATATACTAAAAAAGCTTACTTAGGGTGGCTAATGGAAAGTCTCACTAATAAGATGGTTTGATGATTAAAAAAAAAAAAAAGACTGAAGGAAAGAGAGGAAGCCAACCTTAAAGGTCTCTGGGGGAAAAAAAAAAATCTTAGGCAGAAAGAAGAAAAGTGAAGATGCTTTGAAGCAGGAATGGCCCTGAATTTTGCTAGTTACTAGAATAAGTTAAACTACTTGGGTCTTATAAACAGATTTCTGCTTTCCTCATACTTAAATGAAGATGTCTGGTTCCAGGCCAGAAACTGGACCTTTCCAAAGAAAAATTAAAGAAAGCCCTTGGAACCGCAATGAGAAGAACTATCCCAGGAATTCTTAACTATTTGTACTCCAGGGGAAAAAAAGCAAAAACAAAAAACTCAGTTCTATTTCTAAGACAAATTTGTTCAAGGACTAGAACATTAAGATATAGCTGTACCTCCTCTGTGGAAGCAGGTGCTAATTCTATAATTGTTTCTCACCCTTCTTGTCCATATTTTCTGTTTTACTAAATAAATGTGTATCCACAAACAATAGGAAACTTTGTCTTTAAGTGTACAGAAATGAATTCATACTGGAGTATGTACTTAATCCTGAGTTGCTGTTTTTATTTCAACATATTGAAAGATTAAAAAGAACCATAATGTTGTTACTAGAATATTATGCTATCATTATTTAAAGATGAGTTGTTTTTATTTAAAAGAAAACTCTCATTATTTAAAAGAAAAGCGACTTCTCTGGCCATCATGTACTCTCTCTGCCTCTGCAGCCAAGGAATCAGGGAGGAGGAAGAGGAGACCTCTCCATGTAGAGCCAAGTGGTGGTCTCAGCTCCCCGAGTGTTTCCGGGGATTTCCGAAGGTGGAGTTTGAGACTCCTCCTTCATCCGTACATATTTCACCCTACCCTGCGCTGCCAGACTCAGGGACCCCTTTCTCTAGTGTCCAGCTTTCAAGTCAATAATTGTGTATGACCAGAGCAGAGACTAAAAATCATCCCTCAAGAAAGAGACTTTTACAAACCACGCTTCAGGATCCACTGGTCCTCGACGAGCAAGACCGCAACGTATCTGAAAGACACACATTCATCTGAATAAACGGCCTTTTGTTCATTGCAGAGAGAGAAAGGCTTGCCTAAGACTCAGAGGGTAGAAAACCTGGGGACACAAGCCTAATCTGAGGCACCATTCATTCAAGCATTCATTTATTTATTCAACAAACGCAGCCCAGAACTTTCTGCAGGCTCAACCAAAGCACAACATTGTGGTCATATGCGTCCTCAATGATGGGGAGGGAGAAGGTAGATTGAGCTCTTTTGTCAACACAGAAGCGCTAGAATTACCTCCAAAACACCCTACTTTTTATAATAATCAATCATTGGCTCAGGAGTTTATTAAAGCTTTGCTTGAATCACAAAATCTTAGTCCCAGAAAAATCTCAATATTAGCCTTTACGTGTTCTTCTACATGGGATGATCCCTGTCCTTAGCAGCAACAGGACTGTCAGAATTCCCCAGCAGAAGGTGCTCGGTGGGGCCACGCCTCCGGCACCTGCTGCTCCACCAAAGGAGGTTATCTAGATACACTTGGCTTCTTCATTCCTTTCTTCTTTTGATTTGTTTTGTTTTCATAGGAGGAAGAACGAGCTTGTTGGAGTACTTGCCTTTTCCGGGTAAGAAGGGGCGTGAGGAAGGCGCGTCTGTTACAATCAGGATTTCTCTTTCATTCCTTTTCAATGCTAAATAAGGTGCGGTTTACTAAAAGTAATGGTGTGAGAAAAGGCCCCACTGGGATTCGAACCCAGGATCTCCTGTTTACAAGACAGGCGCTTTAACCAACTAAGCCATGGAGCCATACAACCAAACCCTTTCACAGAGTAACATTTATTTAATTTCAATGCCCATGGTCTTGTTCGTTTACTTAAAAATTTTCAATATATTTTTTAAATTATCTGATTTCAATTTCTTTTTTACCATATATTATACGCGCGAAAGGATTTTGAAATGACTGAGGAAGTCGTCCACTGAGACCCTCTAGGCATTGAGACTTTTCCGCGCCCATCAGGAAAGGGTAACCGAGGTTCTCATTTCTCTCAAGTCCTCCTTTCCTGGATTCCTACTTTCGAGATCCTCCACCTATAGAGTCCTGTAGCTCCTGATACTGACGAGTCCTAGGGGAAGGGTAGGCTTCTGAGACAAAATACAGGACAGCTCCGACAGCCTCAGCGGAATCCCGCCTTTTGAGCCCTGAACCCTCACGACGCCAGTCTTTGGGGCCAGAAATTTGTGAATAATTGTGAGAAACGGTAGTGGGAAGCATTCGCCCTCTTTCAGTTTCCATCCCTTCCCTTGAAAGTAGCTCTTTGCAAAACATTTTTTTAAAAAACCTTTTTTAAGTTTGAGAAAACTCTGCTGATTACCTAAACTCTAACGTATCATTTTCTTTTTTAAAATCTTCTCTTCATTCATCATCCCAATGATTAGGTGATTTATTCAAGTCAACTATCATATGAGAAGGCAATATATTCAGATTTAGGGACAACTCTAATAAAGTTTTCCCTACGTGTGTGTGTGTGTGTACACACACGCATTACAAAAACAAAACCAAAAACAAAAAAAATAACCTTTCAAACTGTCCCCTGTGTGAACCAAAGAATGGTTGCCAGCGGGGGAAAAAAGACAGTTTCTGCCCAAAAGTAACCCATTAACTCTGCTCAGATTTATGGGCCAAACCTTATGTCTGTGGAGTGGGGGACTGTGGGGAATGGTAATCTTGCCCCAGGAAGAGGTAAGTACTTCCGATACTAATAGTCTACCACAGCTATCAACCAGTATTGTTTCTTATTTGCAAAACTCAAGAGTATTTTTTTAAAGTTTTTCTTTTATGCGTTCATCTTCCTATGTTGAAAAATGTTCAACTTTCTGGCTTTTGACATAGTTTTGAAAACATGAATATCAATGTTTCAAAGATGAACTGGACTAGTGCCGGCACTATGAAAATCCAATCAATATAATCTATTTTTGGTATCTGTGTGGGAAAAGAAGGCAAAAGGACAAAAAGAGAGACTGCAGTTAACTAACAGGAGCAAAAACAAGGTGCTCTTGACCTCGATCCTCAGTACACCCAGATGCATTCCCCATCTGAGGCCTTGCTTGACAATTTTTCATAGATCCAATAGTTGCCTCAGATGCAGCTGAGCTGCAGCAGCCTTTGTTATTAGTCCTGGTCCCACTTAAGTTGCCCTTCCCACTGCCAGACTGGAAGAAGTCCTGCAACTCAGTGTGTGGTTTGTAGAGGAGGAATATTGGCACCATCTTGGAGCTTGTTTAAAATGTGAAATTCTGAACCAACAGAATCTGAATCTGCATTTTAACAACCTCAAGTGATTCATATGCATATTCCGGTTGAGAAGTTCTACTCTAAAACAGTCGTTCTCCAACTATCTTGTGTGCCATGGTCTGAATCTTAGTGTTTCCTCCAAATTGATGTGCTGAAACTAATATCCAATGTGGCTGTATTAAGAGATGGGGCTTTGGGAAGTGATTAAGTTATGAGAACTCTCCCCTTGTTAATTGGTTTAGGGCCTTTATAAAAGAGCTTGAGGAAGTTTGTACACCCTCCCAACCATGAGAAGACACAGAAGGTGCCATTTATGAGGAACAGGTTCTCACTAGACATTGAAGCTGCTTGCCTTGATCTTGGACTTCTCAGCCTCTAGAACCATGAGCAACAAATTTCTGTTGTTTATAAATTACCTAATCTGACTAGTAAAACATAGCAATAAATTGTTTTAATAGCATTTCCTCAATTAGATTTTCCCCTTATTTTCATCAAGTCTTAGTATTTATTTTCTAGAAGAGTATATTTGTTCTTATCTGTGTTACATATTATTTCTCATAATTTGTCTTCCTCTGTTTTGCTATGTCTTCCCTCTAGGTAAGGTGTACTTTCTCACTTCCCTGACATTGTGCTTCCTAATGTGACTTGATCTGATCACTGGAATGTGGTGGAAAATAGAGGGTGTGGTTATGAGCTGAGGTTTTAAAAATCATAGCAAAGTTTTCCAGCCCCCTGCTTCCTGCATTCCAGCATAAGAACAGACCAGGTAGCTTACTGGTCTGGAAGGAGGAGGCTTACATAAAAGCCCAGAAATTCCAGCTGAGCTCAGCAGAGCCTCACCCAAGGGGCTTGCAAATGAAAAACAGATGTCCCTTATTTTAAGGCACTGAGATCCATGGCCATTTTTTTTTGTCTTTTAGATTGTTTATCATATTTCTTATTTATTTGAAAGAATCCACTGCCAACTTACATAAATATAATAGATGAGTTCTTTTATCTAGTATGTATTCAAAATTTTTCCCAATTACTAATTTTATTCTTATGTTTAATAATTTTTTATATCAATAAGAAATTTCAATGGCGTTAAATTCAACAATTTGTTCCTTATGGTAATTCTACTGAGAATCATTCTTTGCTATTTTTCTCATCTATCAATTACGTAATTTTTCATTCTAGCATTTAAAAATACATTTAAATAATAATATATCCAGATTTTATTTTGGAGAAAGTGCAACAATGACCTTAATTTTGAGACAATGAGTTTACCTTCTATCTCACGGAATTTTTTATTTACCCTTTTGAAATACCATCTTTATGATACATTCTTTTTTGAATTATAAAGGCAGTTTGTTCATGAAAAAATATCTCATAAGGCAAATTATCCTAAGTTGAATTAATATGACCATTCACTACAATAAAAAATGAATACATTTCTGAGCTCCCAAATTGACACCTATTGATCCCTTTGTTCTTCAAATACTTATTCAGTGTTTTCACATGTCCAGGACTTTTCTAAGCTATGGGGATACAACAAATAAAATAGATTAAAAACCCATCCTCTCGTGGATACACTAATGAGAAAACAGAAAAATTTGTAAGATTTTTGGAGAAAACTAAAACAGTGAAGAAAAAAAAACCAGGAGCCAGGCGCGGTGGCGCACGCCTGTAATCCCAGCACTTGGGAGGCTGAGGCAGGAGGATCGCGAGTTCAAAGCCAGCCTCAGCCGTGGCGAGGCACTTAGCAACTCAGTGAGACCCTGTCTCTAATAAAATACAAAAAAAGGGCTGGGGATGTGGCCCAGTGGCCCAGTGGTCGAGTGCTCCTGAGTTCAATCCCTGGTACCAAAAAAAAAAAAAAAAAAGAAAGAAAGAAACCAGGGAAAGGAGGAATGGATAATATAAGGCCTTCCAAGCTATTGTTAAGGTCTTCAGTTTTTACTTAGAATGAGATGGGAAGTCATGGGAGGGTTTTGAACGGAGATATGACACAATCTAATCTATATTTTAAGAATATCTCTCAGGCTGATCTCTAGTTGAGGCTAGATTGAAAGGACATGTCTTATTAGTCTGTTTAGGCTGCTAAAACAAAATGCCACAGACTGAGTAGCTTATAAATAATAGAAGTTTATTTCTTATAGTTCTGGAGGCTGGGAAAATCAAGGAGCAGGTATATTTTATGTCGGATGAGATTTGGCTTCCTGGTTCACAAATGGCATCTTTTGTGTTCACAATGGTAGAAGAAGGTTAATGCAGCTAAACCATTGGGGGGGGCGGGGCAGGAGTTTGTTCTCATGCCCTAATCACCTTCCAAAGGCTCTGATTCCCAATACCATCACCTTGGAGATTAGGTTTCAAGTTATGAAATTTGGGGGGGGGGGGGCACAAACATTCTGACCATAGCAAGCAGCAAGGGCAAATACAGTGAGATCAGTATACCTAATTAAAATAAATAAATAAATAATGTTTTTTAAAAAAGAGCCTGTTGTAACAATACAGAAATCTTGAAAAGATAACATTCATATGGGTGCTTTTGATAAACATAAAGTCATTCTTCTTTGTGATGAGGAAAGGGAAGAAGATTAGAAAATATTAATATAGCAATTGCTACATAGGTATACAAGGCACTTATCAGATGTTGTTAAAGTCATATTTTTTATTTGTTTAGGTATAATCTGTATCTCATCATCATCAATTCGAATTCTTGGCTTGTTTATTTGCTGAGACAAGCAAGAACCACAGTCCCGGGCTGGGGTTGTGGCTCAATGACAGAGTGCTCACCTAGAATGCATGAGGCACTGGGTTCTCAGCACCACATAAAAATTAAAAAAATAAAAAAATAAAAAAGATATTGTGTCCACCTAAAACTAAAAGATAAATATTAAAAAAAATCATAGTCCCTCCTTCCTTTCTCACCCAACAGAGGTAATTTCTGCCCCAAATCCTCTGTTCATGTTTTGTGGGCTTTCCCTTTATGTTTTTACCACACTGTATCTCTAACATTTTTTTAAAAAAATATTTATTTATTTATTAGTTGTACACAATGCCTTTATTTATTTTTATGTGGTGCTGAGGATCGAACCCTGGCCACGCACATGCTAGGCAAGCGCTCTACCGCTGAGCCACAACCCCAGCCCCCGTATCTCTAACTTTTGCTGTTTAATTTTTCACACCATTTAAAGTTTTTATGAAGGTTCTTTTAAATGTAAATGGAAGAATATTTGCATATTCTTCTGCAATCTGGACTTCCTTCAATGGTATATTCTTAAATTTAATTCATGTTGGTGTGTATAACCATAGGTCACTGATTTTTAAAACCATTTTTTGAGTATAATTTACATACAATAATATGCATGATTTAAATTATTTAGTTTGGCCAGGTGTGGTGGTGCATATCTGTAATCCCTGCAACTCGGGAGGCTGAGGCAGGAGGATCCCAATTCCAAAGCCAGCCTCAGAATTTAGTGAGGTCCTAAGCAATTTAGCAAGACCCCTGTCTCAAAAGTAAACAATAAATAATAAATTAAAAGAGCTGGGGATATGGCTCAGTGGTAAAGTGCCTGTGGGTCAAATCCCTAGAACCAAAAATTAAATAAATAAGATTTATAGTTTGATAGGTTTCAACATATATAGATACATACATACATACATACATACATATTAAGTATGCATGTATATATAGCTACCACCACAATCAAGGTATAAAACATTTCATCACATCAAAAACTTCTTGGCAATCCTTCATTCTTACTGTTGTATTTTAGTCATTGAACAAATATGACACAAATTATTCATCCATTCTCTTGTGAGTGAACATTTGTTATTTTCAGTTTGGATTTTATAAGTATTGATACATTCAAATAATCTTAGTTCCCTAAAGTGCTTGGCATTTAAAAGTAGACTTGTAAGATGTAGGGCATGTACATTAACAGTGTTATAGATAATGTCAAATTGTCAATTGTTGTTTACTAAATAATACCGATAACATTGTTGTTTACTAGATAATATCAATATGCACATAAAATTTATAGTATGGCTAGGGCAGTTTAATCTCAGTGACTGAGGCAGATCCTCCAGGCTGAGCAGGAGAATCACAAGTTTGAGGCTAACCTCAGTAATTTAGCCAGGCCCTAAGCAATGTAGTGAGACCCTGTCTCAAAAACAAAACAAAACAAAACAAAACAAAACAGTGAGGGTGTTTGGGCTGTGACTCAGTGGTTAAGCACCTCTGGTTCAATCCACAATACCAAAAAAACACACAAACAAATAAACAAAAAACACTAAAAACCAGTGTTTCAGAAAAAGTACCTACTACATTATATTTTATCCCTGTTGGCCAACCTCCAACTCCATCCCCCCATCCTCCCACCCTCCCTCCTCTCTCTCTCTCTCTCTCTCTCTCAGCTGTGATCTCATGAAGGGCAGGAAAGTTTAAAAAGAATATCTTATGACTGGGCATGGTGGCTACTTAGCAATGCAGGATGCTGAGGCAGGAAGATACTTGAGCCCAGGAGTTCAAGGCCAGCCTGGGCAATGCAGCATAGCAAAAGTACATATCAAAAAGAAAGAAAGAAATGTACAGTGTGGGAGGTCTATTTGATCCACATTCTTGCTGACACTGATACTTTAATTTATACCAATCTGGTGGGTATAAAAACAGTATTTCACTGGAATTAAATATGTATTTCTGTCGTTACAAATGATTTTAAGTATCTTTTTACATTCTATTGGCCATGCAGTTTTCTTTCTTCTTTGAAGTGCTAATTTTGCTAATTTTTTCTATTTAGTTGCTTATCTTTTTCTTATTGATTTGCATTCATTCTTTATATTCTGGAAAATAATCCTTTGTCAAGTATATGTTACGTATGTTTTTACATCTTATGATGTCTAATTATAAACAGAAGTTGATAACTTTAATGTAGCTATGTTTGTTTATTATGGTTTGTATTTTTTGCATAAGAAATATTTTCTTCTTCAAAATAAAAAATGAATTCTGGAAGAATAAGGGATATTTTCTATTTTTTTTTTTTTTTTTTTTTTTTTTTTTTTTTTTTTTTTTTTTTTTTTTTTTTTTTTTTTTTTTTTTGGTACTGGGGATTGAACTCAGCGGCACTAGACCACTGGGCCACATCCCCAGCCCTTTTTTGTATTTTATTAGAGACAGGGTCTCACTGAGTTGCTAAGTGCCTCGCCATTGCTGAGGCTGGCTTTGAACTCGCGATCCTCCTGCCTCAGCCTCCCAAAGTGTGCCACCGCGCCGGCTACTAAGGGATATTTTCTTTAAAAAGTTTTATAGCTTTGCATTCATAGTTTAGTCTTTAATGTATTTAGAATATAGAGATCCAATTTCATTTTCTTCCAAATAAATAATGATTTTTTTCCCTTTTCTGCACTGAAAAACAATAGTTCTGTTATATCGCAAGTATCTATCCATCCAATGGATTGTTTCTGGGGTCTCTATTCTGTTCCAATGATTTGTCTATCACTGTCTTAATACCACTCCATTTTAAACACTATAGCTTCATAATATTTTTTTAAAATCTGATGTTTCAAGTTTTCTCACTTGTTTTTGTTTTTAAATGTCCCTTAGCAAGTCTTTGTTGGGACTATGTCTGCCAAGGGGCAGGGTTTTGGCTGCTTACCACGCCCTAAAGGACCGGGGCTAAACAAAGGGGTGTGGCTGTGATGTAGTGTGAGAGACCGGACCGCCCTGCTGGCTGATTGGCTAGTTCTAGGCCTATTTAAGTTCAGTGCTTTGCCAATAAATCTGAGTTTCTGGATTCTCGCTTGCTATACAGAACTCCCTGGGTGTGGCATGGTTTTTTTCTGTTCATCAGACAGAGGTAGGCACCTTGCTATTTTTGTCCTTAAGCTCATTCTCGCGGGAGTAAGTTATATTTTCCTCAGCAGGCAGAGGGGAAACTCCCTTTTAAGGCCCAAAAAGGGAGATAGCTTAGAACTCGGCCCCATTCATAACTCAGCAACCCCAGCAGGTTGGCGCCCAACGTGGGGCGGGAACAAAGAAAAAATTATCGGTGGGCTTAATAAGGTTAGAGACGCAACGTCTCTTTCGCTGGCAAAAATACCCTTTAGTATGGGGCAAATATTAACATTCAGAAATCGCAAGACCCAGCCCTCGAGGCGTGGCGCGGTAATTTAAGAAAGCAAGGTCTCCAAATATCTGATAGCCAAGCGGAGGTGATTTGGAATTCGTTAAAACGGGCGGCTCCCTGGCTCCCAAAGTCTGATTTTGATTCTTGGGAGACGTGGGACAAAACAAAACAAATTTTAAGGGACCGAAAAATTGAGTACGGGGAATCCCCGCCTCCAGGAGTTTATCCAGCTTTATCCGCCCTAAAAGCGTACTCGCTTTTACAAGAAAAACAAACACCTAATTTTTCCCGGTCCGGAGAATTAAACACCCCCTCCTGGTCCGCGAATTTAAAGAAATCTCGCTCCAGGGAATTAGAAATTACAGCCCCTCCTTTAGAGATCTCTAACAAATGCCCTGGGGACAAAGGCCACTGGCCACGTGGCTCAGTACCCTATGAGAGGGATCCGCCATTTCATGAGTCAGCTCTTATTGAGCCTTCTGCGCCATCACTATACCAAGAGGCACCAGCGCCCTCTAGTGGGCTTTCACCTGTAATGGCATTTCCAGTTAATTTAAATCCTAGGGAAGACAGGCCAAATATTTGGTATCCCTGGGAAACTCAAGAATTAAAAGAATTAAAAAAGGGCTGTAGCAGAAGATGGTCCAAACTCACCATGGGCAGAATGCATTTTACAAAATCTCGCTCATCGCGCCTGTACCAGTAGAGATTGGAAAGATTTAACAAAAGCTGTGCTCCCGGGACCGTTATTCCTTAAATGGTGTGCATATTTTTCTGATGAATGCCATACACAGGCTGAGAGGAATCAAACAAAAGATCCTCCCATACCAATAACCTTTGGGATGCTGTCAGGAACTAGTGATCAATATGCCACAGGAATTCAACAAGCAGCATTACCAGCTCCGTACCGAGAACAGGTGCGAGCTCTAGGGCTGGCAGCATGGAAGAAGTTAGAGGAAGGCCCCACAGAGCTTCCTATAGCTGGAATCACTCAAAAGGTTAATGAGGATTTAGCCACATTTATTGAGAGAGTGGAAAAAAGCCTTCAAAGGAAAATTTCCACCTGGTGCGATGAGGGACCAATTCGCCAAAATGTTAGTTTGGGAAGGAATGACCGCAGATCACAAACTGGCCTGTGCTGGGTTAAAAGATAGGTCTATGGGAAGATGGATTATTGCCACCAAAGATGTGGGTTCAACAACTCACCAATCTCAGATATTGAGCACTGCTCTCAATGCCCACAGTGAGGTATTAGCAACAGTTTTTAAATGGAAAAGGAACCTGTTTTAAGTGTGGACGGCAAGGCCATTTTAAAAGAGACTGCCCCAATGGCCATGGTCGGCCTCCAGAATGCTCCCCTGGCCAGACTCAAAGTCCAGCTGCCCCTAGAACACTCTGTCCTAGATGTAAAAGAGGATATCATTGGAAAAAAGATTGCAGGTCTAAATTTGATATTCAGGGGAAACCTTTAAACTCCTAAGGGGGCAGCCTCCAGCCCCGTTACATCAAGGAGGTTCCCCTGCTCCCAATCCCCTCAGGTCCATTGGACAGTTCCTATTGTTCCAGGGATTAGACCAAAGATGGATATTTATATATCAGGAAAGAAATTTCATTGCCTAATTGATACTGGGGCAGATCGTACTATACTAAGGAAAGAAGAGATTCCACCCCAATGGGAACTAATCCCAGGGCCTCAGTTACTTGGAGTAGGTGGAAACACTCATTCAGAAGAGACCAAAAATTGGCTTAAATGGAGAGATATAGATGGAAAACCAAGGGGAAGTTCGTCCCCTTGTGGCCCTTGGATTAACCTCTAATTTATTAGGTCAAGACATCCTAGGAGAAGCTAAGGCGTACATTACTACAACCCAAAGAGAGCTTAAAAATGATACGGGGAGAAAAACTTTCAATCATCAAATAGGGTTTCACCCCCAATCCTAAGGGCCACTGCTCCCCAAGTTCCTGCCATTCAATGGCGAGATGGCCCCCCAATCTGGGTAGAGCAGTGGCCCCTTCCTACTGAAAAACTAAACCATTTTGAGGGCAATTGTCCAAGAACAGTTAGCCCTTAGGACACATTAGACCTTCTCTTAGCCCATGGAACAGTCCTGTTTTTGTTATACAAAAGGCCACAGGGAAATGGAGGATGTTACAAGACCTCCGAAAAATTAATGATAGGATGTTCCTTGTTGGCACACCTTTGTGTGGCCTTCCCTGGATCCCTTCTATCTCAAGAGATTTAACCTTAATTGTTATTGATATTAAAGATCGTTATTTTTCAATACCTCTTCATCCAGATGATTATGAAAAATTTGCATTCTCTGTCCCCTCAACCAATTGTCATAAACCAGATGAAAGATATGAATAGATTGTTCTCCCTCAAGGTATGGCTAATAGCCCAGCTTTTTGTCAATATTATGTTTCATGTCTTCTGTCACCATTAATGAAAAAATCACAGCTCACCTTATATGTCTATATGGATGACATCATCCTGGGAGCTGCTGATGTCCAACAACTAAACTCTGCTTACTTAACCCTTCGAGAGCTCTTAAAAAAAGGAGGATTGCACCTATCCAATGATAAAAATACAAACTATTCCTCCCTTTTAAAATATTGGGGACAAAACTTAGCCTAGACTCGGTTTGTCCTCTCAAACCCCAGCTTCTCATTCAAAAATCTTATTCCTTGACAGAGTTAGAAAAGCTATTAGGAAAGCTAAACTGGTTAAGACCTTGGCTTCATATCTCTACTGAGGATTTATTACCTCTCTTTGAGTTGCTATGGGGACAATTCCCCCTCTGATATAATTATACTGGAAGAAAGTCATCTGTTAATATTACAAAAAGTCCAAGATGCCCTCAATTCAGTCCAATTGGCTCGATACCAACCAAAACAACCTCTATATATCTGTGGGCTTTCTCAGGTGCTAAGCTCCTGACAGCTGTACTAACCCAGATGGGAAATCCATTAGAATGGAAACATTCCTCTGTGGGAGGGAGCACCTCGAGTTTATTCCCAATTAGATCAATTAGCAGATCTTATAATAAAAGGGAGAGATACATCATTGAGTCATTATGGAAAAGACCCAGATATTTTAACAATTCCTTACCGTTTGTCAGACTTTGAATGGATACAAAAAGAAACAACCCTAGAGTCTCCTATGCTTTAGAAGGATTCCTAGGAAAAGTTGACTGTCATTACGGGTCAACCAAATGGACCTCTTCTTTCCCCAAACTGGAGTGGACTCCCTCCATCTTGTTCTCCAGCAAGCCACTCCCCAAGGCAGTAAATATCTTCACAGATGGAGGAAAAGAAGGGTCAGCAGTTGTAATATTTCACCCATCCTCAGGCCAAAGGACACAATATTTTGAAGCAGTTACTGGTTCTGCTCAATTTAAAGAATTATATGCTGTTACATTTAGCCTTGACCCATGTCCAAGAGCCTATGAATCTTTTCTCAGATAGTCTATATGTAATTAACCTATTACCTACTTAAATGCCTCATATATAAAGATAGATAATAATCCTATCACCCCTCTGATGATCCAGGTTCGATCCCTGCTAAAGGGGCGTAATGAACCTGTGTTCCTCCAACATCTTAGGGGACATCAAGGCTTATCTGGGCCCCTCTCTGAGGGAAATCAGGCCGCTGACCGTTTAGCCACCACAGGTGTATTGACAGTTACAGTCCCATATCAACAAGACCTTCAGTTAGCCCAAGGTCTTCACAACCTTACTCATTTTAAATTGGAGAGGACTACATAATAAATTTCCTTTAGTTCCTATAAAAGATTTTAAAAAAGATTATAAGGACATGTAAATCTTGTTTGCCCTTCTTACAGGTCCCACCTCTCCAGTCCCCTGGGGTAAATCCCAGAGGCCTACGGCCCCAATGCTATCTGGCAGACTGATGTAACCCATTATATGCCATTTGGAAAATTAAAATATATATTTATGTCCATAGATACTTATTCACATGCTTGTTGGGCCACGGCACACTCTGGAGAAAGGGCTAAACATGCTGAAAGTCACTTTTTACAATGCTTTGCTATTCTTGGATTGCCAAAACAAGTTAAAACCGATAATGGACCCTGTTTTGTGAGCAAATCATTACAGAAGTTCTTCCAAACTTGGCATATTAAGCATACCACAGGGATCCCATATAACCCAAAAGGACAAGCCATCATAGAAAGACATAATAAAACCTTAAAGGACCAATTAATAAAACAAAATGGGGAAGCAACCCCCATGTCCAGTTGAAAACAGCTATGCTTACTTTAAATATTTTAAATTTTTTCCAAACAGCAGCCTCTGTCTGCGTTTCAAAGACACTGGTCTAACCAAACGCCTCATGTAAAAGTTGAGGTCCGATGGAAAGACCCATTAACTGGATTCTGGAGAGGTCCTGATCTGTTAATAAGTGCTGGCAGAGGTTTTGGATGTGTCTTCCCAATGGGGGAACAAAACCCTATATGGGTGGCTGCCAGAGATCTCAAATACTGCCAATCTGACCAAAATGACTACCCAGGAGCACAAGCTCTTGAGGAGTGATCCCTTCTTTTTTCCACAGAAATGAAAAAAAACATGACAAATCTCCTGTCCTGCTGTGATTAAACTTCTCATCACATCCGTTTCAAAATTCATCAAAAAACACTATCCTGGACTCCTTCTTTGTCAGCATCTCAACCCTCTGCGATGAGAGAAGAAGGACTGTGCCATTCCTGTGACAATTATCTGGACTTTATGCTAGACGACTTCCTTTGGACTCTGAGAGAAGAGCGCTATATCTTAGGACGAAATTATCTGGACTTTGTGCTGGACGGCTTCCTTTGGACTCTAAGAGAAGAGTCCCATTCCTGTGACAATTGTCCGGACTTTATACCAAAAAGACTTCCTTTAAACTAAGCTAAATGGATGGACTTTCTCTTTTTGGTGAAATCTCTCTGATTGTCATTGTCTTTGTGTGCACTTTTAGCCCTATAGAAACTAGCCAGATACAGCTGGGTGGTCTACTGTCACGCTGAGCTATAGCCCTATAGGCTTGGCCACGGTCCTTAATAGGATGCAGAGGTATGCCATCCAGTCAAGCCTTCCCAAAGGTAACTGTCATGTCCCCGTGTGCTCCCCTTGGCCACCTGCTGGCCCTAGGTATGTCCACCTAAAGTGCTAGAGTGATAGCCAATGACGGGTAAGATTTTTCCCAGAGAGGAGAAGTCAACCTAGACAGGCACACTCTCAAATGAGTTGGACACCCTACAAGATGGGACATCCCATTTTTAAAATATAAAATGGAGAGACCCCATTTTTTAAATAAAACGAAAAAAGGGGAATTGTTGGGACTATGTCTGCCAAGGGGCAGGGTTTTGGCTGCTTACCACGCCCTAAAGGACCGGGGCTAAACAAAGGGGTGTGGCTGTGATTGTAGCGTGAGAGACCGGACCGCCCTGCTGGCTGATTGGCTAGTTCTAGGCCTATTTAAGTTCAGTGCCTTTGCCAATAAATCTGAGTTTCTGGATTCTCGCTTGCTATACAGAACTCCCTGGGTGTGGCATGGTTTTTTTTTCTGTTCATCAGACAGAGGTAGGCACCTTGCTATTTTTGTCCTTAAGCTCATTCTCGCGGAGTAAGTTATATTTTCCTCTGCAGGCAGAGGGGAAACTCCCTTTTAGGGCCCAAAAAGGGAGATAGCTTAGAACTCGGCCCCATTCATAACTCAGCAACCCCAGCAGGTTGGCGCCCAACGTGGGGCGGGAACAAAGAAAAAATTATCGGTGGGCTTAATAAGGTTAGAGACGCAACGTCTCTTTCGCTGGCAAAAATACCTTTAGTATGGGGCAAATATTAACATTCAGAAATCGCAAGAACCCAGCCCTCGAGGCGTGGCGCGGTAATTTAAGAAAGCAAGGTCTCCAAATATCTGATAGCCAAGCGGAGGTGATTTGGAATTCGTTAAAACGGGGCGGCTCCCTGGCTCCCAAAGTCTGATTTTGATTCTTGGGAGACGTGGGACAAAACAAAACAAATTTTAAGGGACCGAAAAATTGAGTACGGGGAATCCCCGCCTCCAGGAGTTTATCCAGCTTTATCCGCCCTAAAAGCGTACTCGCTTTTACAAGAAAAACAAACACCTAATTTTTCCCGGTCCGGAGAATTAAACACCCCCTCCTGGTCCGCGAATTTAAAGAAATCTCGCTCCAGGGAATTAGAAATTACAGCCCCTCCTTTAGAGATCTCTAACAAATGCCCTGGGGACAAAGGCCACCTGGCCACGTGGCTCAGTACCCTATGAGAGGGATCCGCCATTTCATGAGTCAGCTCTTATTGAGCCTTCTGCGCCATCACTATACCAAGAGGCACCAGCGCCCTCTAGTGGGCTTTCACCTGTAATGGCATTTCCAGTTAATTTAAATCCTAGGGAAGACAGGCCAAATATTTGGTATCCCCTGGGAAACTCAAGAATTAAAAGATTAAAAAAGGCTGTAGCAGAAGATGGTCCAAACTCACCATGGGCAGAATGCATTTTACAAATCTCGCTCATCGCGCCTGTACCAGTAGAGATTGGAAAGATTTAACAAAAGCTGTGCTCCCGGGACCGTTATTCCTTAAATGGTGTGCATATTTTTCTGATGAATGCCATACACAGGCTGAGAGGAATCAAACAAAAGATCCTCCCATACCAATAACCTTTGGGATGCTGTCAGGAACTAGTGATCAATATGCCACAGGAATTCAACAAGCAGCATTACCAGCTCCGTACCGAGAACAGGTGCGAGCTCTAGGGCTGGCAGCATGGAAGAAGTTAGAGGAAGGCCCCACAGAGCTTCCTATAGCTGGAATCACTCAAAAGGTTAATGAGGATTTAGCCACATTTATTGAGAGAGTGGAAAAAAAGCCTTCAAAGGAAATTTCCACCTGGTGCGATGAGGGACCAATTCGCCAAAATGTTAGTTTGGGGAAGGAATGACCGCAGATCACAAACTGGCCTGTGCTGGGTTAAAAGATAGGTCTATGGGAAGATGGATTATTGCCACCAAAGATGTGGGTTCAACAACTCACCAATCTCAGATATTGAGCACTGCTCTCAATGCCCACAGTGAGGTATTAGCAACAGTTTTTAAATGGAAAAGGAACCTGTTTTAAGTGTGGACGGCAAGGCCATTTTAAAAGAGACTGCCCCAATGGCCATGGTCGGCCTCCAGAATGCTCCCCTGGCCAGACTCAAAGTCCAGCTGCCCCTAGAACACTCTGTCCTAGATGTAAAAGAGGATATCATTGGAAAAAAGATTGCAGGTCTAAATTTGATATTCAGGGGAAACCTTTAAACTCCTAAGGGGGCAGCTCCAGCCCCGTTACATCAAGGAGGTTCCCCCCCTCATCCCAATCCCCTCAGGTCCATTGGACAGTTCCTATTGTTCCAGGGATTAGACCAAAGATGGATATTTATATATCAGGAAAGAAATTTCATTGCCTAATTGATACTGGGGCAGATCGTACTATACTAAGGAAAGAAGAGATTCCACCCCAATGGGAACTAATCCCAGGGCCTCAGTTACTTGGAGTAGGTGGAAACACTCATTCAGAAGAGACCAAAAAATTGGCTTAAATGGAGAGATATAGATGGAAACCAAGGGGAAGTTCGTCCCCTTGTGGCCCTTGGATTAACCTCTAATTTATTAGGTCAAGACATCCTAGGAGAAGCTAAGGCGTACATTACTACAACCCAAAGAGAGCTTAAAAATGATACGGGGAGAAAAACTTTCAATCATCAAATAGGGTTTCACCCCCAATCCTAAGGGCCACTGCTCCCCAAGTTCCTGCCATTCAATGGCGAGATGGCCCCCCAATCTGGGTAGAGCAGTGGCCCCTTCCTACTGAAAAACTAAACCATTTGAGGGCAATTGTCCAAGAACAGTTAGCCCTAGGACACATTAGACCTTCTCTTAGCCCATGGAACAGTCCTGTTTTTGTTATACAAAAGGCCACAGGGAAATGGAGGATGTTACAAGACCTCCGAAAAATTAATGATAGGATGTTCCTTGTTGGCACACCTTTGTGTGGCCTTCCCTGGATCCCTTCTATCTCAAGAGATTTAACCTTAATTGTTATTGATATTAAAGATCGTTATTTTTCAATACCTCTTTCATCCAGATGATTATGAAAAATTTGCATTCTCTGTCCCCTCAACCAATTGTCATAAACCAGATGAAAGATATGAATAGATTGTTCTCCCTCAAGGTATGGCTAATAGCCCAGCTTTTTGTCAATATTATGTTTTCATGTCTTCTGTCACCATTAATGAAAAAATCACAGCTCACCTTATATGTCTATATGGATGACATCATCCTGGGAGCTGCTGATGTCCAACAACTAAACTCTGCTTACTTAACCCTTCGAGAGCTCTTAAAAAAAGGAGGATTGCACCTATCCAATGATAAAATACAAACTATTCCTCCCTTTAAAATATTGGGGACAAAACTTAGCCTAGACTCGGTTTGTCCTCTCAAACCCCAGCTTCTCATTCAAAAATCTTATTCCTTGACAGAGTTAGAAAAGCTATTAGGAAAGCTAAACTGGTTAAGACCTTGGCTTCATATCTCTACTGAGGATTTATTACCTCTCTTTGAGTTGCTATGGGGACAATCCCCCTCTGATATAATTATACTGGAAGAAAGTCATCTGTTAATATTACAAAAAGTCCAAGATGCCCTCAATTCAGTCCAATTGGCTCGATACCAACCAAAACAACCTCTATATCTGTGGGCTTTCTCAGGTGCTAAGCTCCTGACAGCTGTACTAACCCAGATGGAAATCCATTAGAATGGAAACATTCCTCTGTGGGAGGAGCACCTCGAGTTTATTCCCAATTAGATCAATTAGCAGATCTTATAATAAAAGGGAGAGATACATCATTGAGTCATTATGGAAAAGACCCAGATATTTTAACAATTCCTTACCGTTTGTCAGACTTTGAATGGATACAAAGAAACAACCCTAGAGTCTCCTATGCTTTAGAAGGATTCCTAGGAAAAGTTGACTGTCATTACGGGTCAACCAAATGGACCTCTTCTTTCCCCAAACTGGAGTGGACTCCCTCCATCTTGTTCTCCAGCAAGCCACTCCCCAAGGCAGTAAATATCTTCACAGATGGAGGAAAAGAAGGGTCAGCAGTTGTAATATTTTTTTTCACCATCCTCAGGCCAAAGGACACAATATTTTGAAGCAGTTACTGGTTCTGCTCAATTTAAAGAATTATATGCTGTTACATTAGCCTTGACCCATGTCCAAGAGCCTATGAATCTTTTCTCAGATAGTCTATATGTAATTAACCTATTACCTACTTTAAATGCCTCATATATAAAGATAGATAATAATCCTATCACCCCTCTGATGATCCAGGTTCGATCCCTGCTAAAGGGGCGTAATGAACCTGTGTTCCTCCAACATCTTAGGGGACATCAAGGCTTATCTGGGCCCCTCTCTGAGGGAAATCAGGCCGCTGACCGTTTAGCCACCACAGGTGTATTGACAGTTACAGTCCCATATCAACAAGACCTTCAGTTAGCCCAAGGTCTTCACAACCTTACTCATTTAAATTGGAGAGGACTACATAATAAATTTCCTTTAGTTCCTATAAAAGATTTAAAAAAAAGATTATAAGGACATGTAAATCTTGTTTGCCCTTCTTACAGGTCCCACCTCTCCAGTCCCCTGGGGTAAATCCCAGAGGCCTACGGCCCAATGCTATCTGGCAGACTGATGTAACCCATTATATGCCATTTGGAAAATTAAAATATATATTTATGTCCATAGATACTTATTCACATGCTTGTTGGGCCACGGCACACTCTGGAGAAAGGGCTAAACATGCTGAAAGTCACTTTTTACAATGCTTTGCTATTCTTGGATTGCCAAAACAAGTTTAAAACCGATAATGGACCCTGTTTTGTGAGCAAATCATTACAGAAGTTCTTCCAAACTTGGCATATTAAGCATACCACAGGGATCCCATATAACCCAAAAGGACAAGCCATCATAGAAAGACATAATAAAACCTTAAAGGACCAATTAATAAAACAAAATGGGGGAAGCAACCCCCATGTCCAGTTGAAAACAGCTATGCTTACTTTAAATATTTTAAATTTTTCCAAACAGCAGCCTCTGTCTGCGTTTCAAAGACACTGGTCTAACCAAACGCCTCATGTAAAAGTTGAGGTCCGATGGAAAGACCCATTAACTGGATTCTGGAGAGGTCCTGATCTGTTAATAAGTGCTGGCAGAGGTTTTGGATGTGTCTTCCCAATGGGGGAACAAAACCCTATATGGGTGGCTGCCAGAGATCTCAAATACTGCCAATCTGACCAAAATGACTACCCAGGAGCACAAGCTCTTGAGGAGTGATCCCTTCTTTTTTCCACAGAAATGAAAAAAAACATGACAAATCTCCTGTCCTGCTGTGATTAAACTTCTCATCACATCCGTTTCAAAATTCATCAAAAACACTATCCTGGACTCCTTCTTTGTCAGCATCTCAACCCTCTGCGATGAGAGAAGAAGGACTGTGCCATTCCTGTGACAATTATCTGGACTTTATGCTAGACGACTTCCTTTGGACTCTGAGAGAAGAGCGCTATATCTTAGGACAATTATCTGGACTTTGTGCTGGACGGCTTCCTTTGGACTCTAAGAGAAGAGTCCCATTCCTGTGACAATTGTCCGGACTTTATACCAAAAGACTTCCTTTAAACTAAGCTAAATGGATGGACTTTCTCTTTTTGGTGAACTCTCTGATTGTCATTGTCTTTGTGTGCACTTTTATCCCTATAGAACTAGCCAGATACAGCTGGGTGGTCTACTGTCACGCTGAGCTATAGCCCTATAGGCTTGGCCACGGTCCTTAATAGGATGCAGAGGTATGCCATCCAGTCAAGCCTTCCCAAAGGTAACTGTCATGTCCCGTGTGCTCCCCTTGGCCACCTGCTGGCCCTAGGTATGTCCACCTAAAGTGCTAGAGTGATAGCCAATGACGGGTAAGATTTTTCCCAGAGAGGAGAAGTCAACCTAGACAGGCACACTCTCAAATGAGTTGGACACCCTACAAGATGGGACATCCCATTTTTAAAATATAAAATGGAGAGACCCCATTTTTTAAATAAACGAAAAAAGGGGAATTGTTGGGACTATGTCTGCCAAGGGGCAGGGTTTTGGCTGCTTACCACGCCCTAAAGGACCGGGGCTAAACAAAGGGGTGTGGCTGTGATGTAGCGTGAGAGACCGGACCGCCCTGCTGGCTGATTGGCTAGTTCTAGGCCTATTTAAGTTCAGTGCCTTGCCAATAAATCTGAGTTTCTGGATTCTCGCTTGCTATACAGAACTCCCTGGGTGTGGCGTGGTTTTTTTTCTGTTCATCAGACAGAGGTAGGCACCTTGCTATTTTTGTCCTTAAGCTCATTCTCGCCGAGTAAGTTATATTTTCCTCTGCAGGCAGAGGGGAAACTCCCTTTTAGGGCCCAAAAAGGGAGATAGCTTAGAACTCGGCCCCATTCATAACTCAGCAACCCCAGCAAGTCTTGACCCTTTGTTCTTACATATAAATTTTGAACACATTTACAACATTGTATGAAATTTTCTTGGTATTTTTCAATATCCAAATGAGGAAAACTGGCCTCTTTATAATATAAAAACTTTTGAATTGTGTCTACTTTCCTTAATCTATACTACCATTTTCTCTAGTTCACACCATTGTCGTTAATCTATTTCATTACAAAATTCTTCTTGGCCTCCTTGCTTCCAGCACTGCTGTCCATTTTTCCTATGTAATCAAAGAAATCCTGCTAAATTATAATTCAAACCACCTCTTTTATTTATTTATTTTGGTATGGGGGATTGAACTCGACCACCACTGGGCTACCACTGGGCCACATCCCCAGCCCTTTTTTGTATTTTTATTAGAGACAGGGTCTCACTGAGCTGCTAAGTGCCTTGCCATTGCTGATGGCTGGCTTTGAACTCGTGATCCTCCTGCCTCAGCCTCCCAAGTGCTGGGATTACAGGCATGCGCCACCATGCCCTGTCCAAACCACCTCTTATTAATCAGCCCTTAGTGATTTTCCAATGCCTCCAGCATTATGGCTAAACTTGGTTCAACTTTCTAACTGGCTCCTGTTCACCTATGCATACTCACCTCTGGCCATCCTCCCCAACCCCCTCAACCCCCCACCCCATCTATACCACTCTGTTTCTCTGTATCCTGTTCATTCTGAGTTCACTTTTGGTTCCTCAAGCTAACTAAGAAAGGAGGTTTTTCCAGATAACAAAATGACAATTTGGCAAATTGTCCCCCACCCTGCAAATATTCAAAAGAGATTACAGACATAAATTAATTTGCACTTAAGTTCTAAGAAAAAACAAAACAAAACATTCTTTCAGCACAATCATAAACTCCTTTTTTGTTGTTTGTTTTTTTTTTCTTTGAGACAGGACCTTGCTATGTTGAATGACTAGAAGTCATTCTTTGGGCAGAAAGCATGATTTTGGGACCAGTTCTACTAAGAAGTCATCCTTCAAATTATGTCTGGGAACTGGGGCAGTGGGATATAGGTGGAAGGTGGGATTCTGGTTCTAGTTGTTGTCCGATTTCTTTATACTATGAAGTACTTTCCTTGATCCATTGATCTGGATCAGTTTGGTTCCAGTGTATGAAGACCTGCCTCAAGGAACTGTGATATTTGAAGAGAAGAGACCAATAGATCCAGAATTGCACAGAGTGCAATTTATTGGGAAACATATTGACAGAAGCATGGTTCTGGGAAGCAACAAGACCAAATGAATCCCCACAATAATTTGGGTCAAATTACACACACACACACACACACACACACACACACACACACACACATTGGTTAAGACAAACATAATTTTATCTAAGCCAAATGTATTTGGCTAATACCAAAGAGTAAGGCACAATTCCTGGCATCAGGGTCCAGTTATAAATCTCTAAAGGTTTGGTGTATTTATAATTTGCTGGGAAACTATGGAGGAAAAACTGACTAGGATTATCTGGGGCAATCATGGTGGGTATCATGCCTGCAGTTATGTCAAGCTGAATCCATACAACCATTTTTGGTCCCTCTCTAAGTTGCATTAACTTGAGTAATAGGAAAAGTTCAACACAAATCCTATTATACATAAATTCAAATTTGAAACTCAGCACATTCATATATGATAGCTAGAAGCAAATAGCACAGGGTAATCATAAGTACCCAAGTACCTTCCCAGTGTATGAATAAATCACATATAGTAGATGTGTGAATGCATTGCAAAACAGACAGGAAATAGGAACAGAAAGATCAGGTTACCTCCAGAATTGTTAGTCATCAAATTCATGTTAAGATTCTATAGTAAGAGGCCATGCCTATCTGCCTACAGCTACTTGCTCTCTGCTCTGTCCTGCACTACCCACTGCCTTCTTGCCATCAAACCATGGCCCTGCTGCACTCTGGCCACATCCTCTCCATGGCTGCTGGTGCCTCCCACCCAGGCCTTGCTGCCACAACCTCTGCCAGAGCCAGTTCTTGGTGGGCCCATGTGGAAATGGGACCCCCAGATCCCATTATGGGAGTAACTAAAGCCTATAAGAGAGACACCAACAGCAAAATGATGAACCTGGGAGTTGGTGGGTACCTACTGGACAATAATGAAAAGCCTTATGTGTTCCTAGAATCAGAAGGCAGAGGCCCAGATTGCTGCAAAAAAATTTGGACAAGAAATACCTGCCCATTGGTGAAATGACTGAATTTTTAAGGCATCTGCAGAACTAGCCCTGGGTGAGAACAGTGAGGTGTTGAAAAGTGGTGGTTTGTCACTGTGCAGACCATTTCTGGAACTGGGGCCTTGAGGGTCAGAGCCAATTTTCTGGAAAGATTTTTTAAAGTTCAGATGAGTTGTTTTTCTACCTAGGCCATCTTGGCAAAATCACACACACATTTTCAGGGATGCTGCCATGCAGCTACAAGGTTATCAATACTGTGACCCCAAGACTTGCAGTTTTGACTTCATAGGTGTCATGAAAGACATTTAAAAAAATGCCAGAGCAGTGTTCTTCTTCTGCATGCCTGTGCCCACAATCCCATGGGAGTGGACCCTCATCCTGAGCAGTGGAAGAAAATTGCATCTATGGTAAAGAAAAAGAATTTCCTTGCATTCTTTGACATGGCTTACCAAGGCTTTGCCAGCGGTGATGGTAACAAGGATGCCTGAGCTGTGCGCTACTTCCTCAAACAGGGCATTAATGTTTGTCTCTGCCAATCATATGGCAAGGACATTGGCTTATATGGAGAGCATGTGGGAGCCTTCACCATGGTCTGCAAAGATGCTGAAGAAGCCAAAAGGGTAGAGTCACAGTTGAAGATTGTGATCCATCCTTGTATTCCAACCCTCCTGTCTATGGGGCCCAGATCACTTCTATCATCCTGACTTCACTGGATTTGCAAAAGCAATGGCTGCAGGAAGTGAAAGGCATCATCAGCATGCAGACCCAGCTGGTCGCCAAACTCAAGAAGGAGGGCTACTCCTACAATTGGCAGCACATCACCGACCAGATCAGCATGTTGTGTTTCATGGGCCTAAAGCCTGACAGGTAGAGTGACCAAGGCGTTCTCCATCTACATGACAAAGGATGGCTGCATCTCTGTGGCAGGGTTCACCTCCAGCAGTGTGGCCTTGCCCATGCCATCCACCAGGTCACCAAGAATTTTCACTGTGCAAGAACAGAGAAAACTTTTCTGTCATCAGTTCCTGCTGTTGTGAGATTCTCATGCAGAATGATGGTGGTGAGTGGATCATTTCTTTCAACCACAGTGCATAACACTCAGTGATTAGATATGTTTCTCAGAAAAGAACATAGTGAGATAGGCAGAGGCATCCATGGCTGTTGTCTGGAACTCTGTGGCTTCTTTAAACCAAACTCTCCCCCCTCCCTTTTTTTTTTTTTTTTGTGGTGCTGGGGATTCAACCCAGGACCTTGTACATGTGAGGCAAGCACTCTACCAACTGAGCTATATCCCCAGCGCTCCCCCATCCTTTTATCTCCAACTTTTTTTTTTTTTTTTTTTTTTTTTTTGGTACCAGGGATTGAACTCAGGGACACTCAACCACTGGGTCACATCCCCAGTCCTTTTTTTTTTTTTTTTTTTTTTTTTGTATTTTATTAGAGACAGGGTCTCACTGAGTTGCTAAGTGCCTCGCCATTGCTGAGGCTGGCTTTGAACTCACAATCCTCTTGCCTCAGCCTCCCAAGTGCTGGGATTACAGGTGTGCGCTACCGTGCCCAGCCTCCAACTTTTTTGAAAGAGTTTGCATGTATAAGTCACAACACCTAAAACCTGTCATGACATTGCAATATTTCAGAAGCTTTAACTGAAGTACTGTATGGTGTAAGTGGTTCCTCCGTGGATCCAGCATGAGACACAGCTCATGCTAAAGGCTGAATTCTGTCATTAAGAGTCATGGTGGAGCATCCTTATCAACAGACAGTATTGCACAAATTGTGCTTTGCAAAAACCAATGAGTCTGTTGCCACTGTAGCAAGGAGAATAATAGATGCTGTTTCCTGTCTTATTTAAGGAAGAAAAAAAAAAAGGAAAAAGTTTCTCTATTCTTATAATTGCTGTTCTTTTCTTTAACACAAGATCTAAGCCGGGCGCAGTGGCGCACACTGTAATCCCAGCACTTGGGAGGCTGAGGCAGGAGGATCGCGAGTTCAAAGCCAGCCTCAGCAATGGCGATGCACTTAGCAACTCGGTGAGACCCTGTCTCTAATAAAATACAAAAAAAAAAAAAAAAAAAGGGCTGGGGATGTGGCCCAGTGGTTGAGTGCCCCTGAGTTCAATCTCCGGTACCACAAAAAAAAAAAAAAAGCACTTTAACCTCCTAGCACAGTATCGTTTGCAGGAAAAAATAGGTAACTAATTAAAGTATATGAAAAGAATTTGCACCAAAAATCTTGTCCAGATGAATCTAATTCTGGTCAAAGAATTATATTTCTTCTTAGCGAAAAAGTACGAGAATTTAATTTTCCTTTAAAATGTACTTTTAATGTCTCTCTTGGTCTATTTTCTCCCGATTACTTTAGGCATTTATAGAAATAAATATAAAATCACCATGCTGCTTTTTAAAACTTTTATATTGAAAACACAATACTTTATTTAAGCACTAAAACAAGTGGTAAATGGTTCATCACATAGGAAAGAGGGCACATAAATTGTGGGTTGGAGGAATCAAACCACTTTCTAAATCTATCCACCATTATCACTTTTTTTTTTTTGTAGAAAGTCATAAGATTTCATTAAAAGTAAAACACAATAACACATAATCCAATCGAGATTTTAAAATGGCATGTGAACATTTCTTTCACTTTAAAAACAAAAGGCTGTTATTAGTGATATTTTACATCACTAAATATCTTTCTCTTTAGCTTTGTTACATTTCTTTGAAAAGAAGCACTTACTGTAAGTTGTTACTTGTCTAGGAAAAGATTATCATTTTCTGGAAAATTTGTAAGATGATTGCTGATAACTTTTTGCAAATGTGCACATATAAATGCTAAGAAATACAATAAAAAGATATACAAAATAAAAGATGATTTTTAAAATATTAAATTCAAAATTATTTTAATAAGTATAACAAATATAACAGGAAAAATAATTATAAAATTATACAAATTCCTCATTGGAAGTGAACATATAGACAAATTATATAGAGAATTGCTATTTTATTCATAACTTTATACTTCCATAATTGTAACTAAAAAGTGTTTAAAGTGCAAATAGCAAATTCCTCACACTAAATGCCTACATGCACATTTTGAACAACCATCTATATACATCAATAAAGTTTTTTTTTTTTTTTTTTTGGTGGTACTGGGGATTGAACTCAGGAGCACTCATCCACTGGGTCACATCCCCAGCCCTTTTTTGTATTTTATTTAGAGACAGGGTCTCACTGAATTGCTAAGTGCCTCGCCATTGATGATGGCTGGCTTTGAACTCGCGATCCTCCTACCTCAGCCTCCCAAAGTGCTGGGATTACAGGCGTGCACCACCGCGCCTGGCCATCAATAAAGTTTTTAATGTGATAAGTGAGCTTGTTTCTTGCTTGTTAATTTGTCTAATCTAGGTTGAATTGATGACAATGCTACTCTCAGGGGATAATGTATATTTAAACTATTTCTAT
Source organism: Tamias sibiricus (assembly GCA_025594165.1). Taxonomy (NCBI): domain Eukaryota; kingdom Metazoa; phylum Chordata; class Mammalia; order Rodentia; family Sciuridae; genus Tamias; species Tamias sibiricus. Next base: position 3,550,714 of record CM046666.1, read on the forward strand.
GTTTTGTTTTAATAACACTTAAAGTAGAAAATCCTGTCTCACAGAGGTATGTTGAGGGGAATAAAAGAAGAGACTTTAAAGCAATCTCAGCAAGCTCAGGATATTCATTTTTAACTTTTATCCAAAATGAAGCAAGTGATGCTGTATTTTCAAATATTATTTTCAATCCTTCATCAGTAGCCAGTTTCAACAAATTATCATGTAGGGTTAAACTTAAACTATCTTTTGATGAAAGAAATGGGTTTTGGATCCATGAGTTTCCTATGCGTGGATCTTCTGTTGATGGAAAACAAAATTCAAGATACTCTAACAAATTTCTAAGATGTTCACTGATAATTTTTTGCAGATGTGCGATATCAAGATCATGACCTACTTCACTTATGAATGTTGTTAAATTATGGAACATATCATAACAATCTGTAGAAACTCTGTTTTTCCAACTTTCTAACTTTTGTTTTTGTCCTTCAATCTTATCTGCCATTGAAAAACATGTTGCATTCTTTCCTTGCATAGAAGCATTAAGATCATTAAAAATATTGAATATATCAGACAAATAAGCAAGTCTGGCTATCCAATTCACATCTTTAAAAAGTTGAGACCAAACAGGTTTCTTGCCTTGCAGAAACATTAAGAGTTCGTTTCGTATTTCAAACATTCTTGACAAAATTTTCCCCCTTGACAACCACCGTATCTCAGCATGCAGTAATAGCTGCTTATGATCAACTTCCATATTATCGCATAATAAAGAGAATAATCTCGAATTCAACGCATTAGATTTTACATAATTCACAATTCTTACTATGTCAGTAAGCACACTATGAAGTTCAGCTGATATTTTTTTTCATAGCAAGACTGTCCTGATGAATGAAGAAATGTGTTGTTTTACATTCTGGTGCAAGTTCCTTGATCTGGGTAACCACTTTGGAATGTTTTCCTGTCATTGAAGCTGCAGCATCAGAGCATACTCCTACACAAAACTTAAATTCCAAGCCACATTTGTTAACAACATAATTCTTCACAGCTTCATACAGTTCTGAGCTAGTTGTGTTTATAGGCAGAGAGGCTGAAAAAAAGAATTCTTCCTTTATATCATCATCATGTTCAAACCTCACATAGACTAACAGGATTATCAGGTTAGCAATATCTCTGCATTCATCAAATTGCAATGAAAAATATTTTGCTAATTTTATTTGTTCTATGAGTTGGTCTTCCATATCATTAGCCAGTTCCTGAATACGTCGAGCTATGGTGTCATTGGAAAGTGGTACTTGAGCTACCTTCTTTGCTGCAGATTCACCCAACATTTCCAAGCAAACTTCTTTGATGCAGTCTTTCACTAGTGTCTCAGCAATTGTGTATGGTGTTTTAGACTTAGCAACTGGAAGTGCTACTTTATATGAAGCCCGTAAAGCACTAATGTTTATACGAGAAACATTAAATGCCTGCTTTGGTTGAGTTTTTAATTCACTACTCTTTCTTTCAAAGAATTCTTTTGGTTGAGAACTTATTTCTTTATGTTTTGAATACAAATGACGCTTAAGTTTTGATGGTTTCATTGCTTCATTAGCCAGTATATCTCCACAAATAATACACTGTGGTTTTAATACTTCTCCATCAATTACAGCTACAAAACCAAACTCAATGTACGAAGGATCATATTTCCGAGTAAAACTAGTATGAACTCTTTTGGTTTTCACTTCTACAGGATGACTTCTATTGTTACCATTTCTTTTTTTACTACTTCTGTATTCAGAAAGGTGTGTCTTTTCTTTACAAAAAAATCCAGTGAACTTTGTTTCGCCATCTGCAAATTAAGATTAAAAATAAATAATATAAATTTTATTTCCCTCTTTTAGTTAATAAATTCAAATAATAAATTCAAAACTAGACTTGATTAAAAAGATGATATTAAAATAAGTTATAAGGGTTAGGGATGTAGCTCAGTAGTAGAGTCCTTGCCCCCTGCACAGTGTGCCTGAGGCCCTGAGTTAAATCCCCAATACTACAAAAATATAAAATAAAACAAAATTAAAAAGTTACAAAATAATGGGGCTGCAATTGTAGCTTAGTGTTAGAGCACTTGCCTGGCATGTGTGAGGCACTGGGTTTGATCCTCAGCATCACATAAAAAATAAATAAAATAATGGTATTGTGTCTATCTACAACTGAAAAATTTAAAAAGCTTTTTAGAAAAGTTATAAAATAAATGTTTACATTTTCTGAGCTTTATATCCATTTGGGTTATAGCTGACAAACTGCATGAAAAATAGCACACAGTATAACATAAACTTAATTGTGTTTGACTAGCATGCAGCTGCCACCACCTTTGAACTTACTAACACCCAAACTGTTCTATACTCTATTCAATAAGATGAATTTATAAAACATGTGCTTGGATGTTGCTGCAATGTCAAGTCATTATAAATGTTTCTAATGCTCTCAATTTTTATACTTATTTCATTATGGACTGGTAAAAACTGTTTACAGATAATCACTGGTCTACAAATCACGCTTTGAGTACCTCTGGCTTAAATCATATGTAACCTCTATATTTCAAAACATTAGCTCTACCTCATAAAGCTACTGATTTAAAACAATTTAGGCATTAAATCATGCTATTTAAATTCTACAACTGAACTCTTTCCCAGCACAAACCCATATCTTCCAATCAAATGTATTACTCTCACCCCTTCTAAATATTTGACTTAAAATGTCCTTTCTTGGCTGGGCACGGTGGCGCACGCCTGTAATCCCAGCACTTGGGAGGCTGAGGCAGAAGGACCGCAAGTTCAAAGCCAGCCTCAGCAATGGCGAGGCACTTAGCAACTCAGTGAGACCCTGTCTCTAATAAAATACAAAAAAAAAAAAAAGGGGGGGGGTGGAGGCTGGGGATGTGACCCAGTGGTTGAGTGCCCCTGAGTTCAATGCCCAGTATCCAAAAAAAAAAAAAAAAAAAAAAAAAAAAAAAAAAAAAAGACATCCTTTCTTAGTAAGGGTCCCACCCAAATTCACATATAATTGAAAAAAGTAGCATTAAATTCACTTGTTCCCAAATTCATTCTTCTGTAGAAGCACACCATCTGTCATATTCACTATTTGTCCTCTCATTCTTATCTTTTTCATCCCATGAGAAATGCCTGACATCAGACAGCAGCAAAACCCTAGAATAATAAATAAGGAAACATCTAAGGTTATAACCTCCAACTTGGGGAAAAAAAAAAAAAAAAGCTGGGGGGAGGCATTAAAGCAATTTGCCTTTCTTCGGGAAAAAATATATTTAAGATGGCTAAAATGTGCTTTGCTACACCTTGTCAAATAATTCTTATTTATCTTGTTCACAGTAAAGTATAAGACTCTGACCCTGCTTTCATCTACAGTGGATAGTCAAAACTCTTACCCAGTCTCCTACCGTGTGTGGTGAAAATGGTGTCTCTGATGACCTTAGCATTTTAGAAGGTTGAACAGCCAAACCTCTTTGAATCTCATTATGTTTCCTTTTCATTGTACTGGTCTCATAGCAAAGACTACAAGTTATTTGGTGACCATACCCCTCAGTCTCATGTTGAGAAGGCACTCCACAGATTGCATGGATATTTCCCAGACATGATGTACAAGTACTGGCACCTGTGCATTCTTTTTCACAAACCACACAGGATAAAAATCTTAGTTTGCTTTCAGAAGGGTTTTTTTCAGCCATATTAGGGGTAATAGAAAGATTTTCTTCAATATCACTACTATCTGTTCCAGTCTTAATGTTTTCTTCATACTGGGCTCTTAAAGTATTTTCTAACTCTCTGTTGGTTTGATTTAATTCATTTTCTCTGTGCAGTTTGGCAACAAATTCTTCAGTTAACTGAGAATGGGACAGGTCCAGTTTAGCTTCAGATCTAAGTGTATCTTCACATGAAGTCTGCTGTACACCTCTGTGATGGGGTTGGTTTTGGGTCATCTGAATGAACCACAAAAATTCAGTCCAGTGTGGAGAGTTGTTCGTTTGCATCCAGGAGAAGATTCTCTTTTGGATCTTATTAGTTTGTTCTATAGAACTTTGGCTTTGGCAGGCCTGAGGTTTCCCATGGACAATTTTCAATTCTGGCCAAATATTACTGAGTTCACTGACAATCTGGCTTGAAAATTCCCTCCCATTGTTGGATTGTAAGACACTGGGTGCTCCAATAATTGTAAAAATATCTAAAAGAGCATGTGCAACTTCCTCAGGCCTCTTAGATTTTAGTGACCGCAAAAAAATTAACTTTGTATGAAGGTCTTGATAATACATAATAAATTTATACTCCCCGTCAGGATTCAATTGCATGTCTATGAGATCTACTTGGCATCTTGAGTTACCTTCCTTAATTGTTTTTGATGTTAGAACTTTCTTGAGTTTTGAGTTTTTCTGTTGACATGGTTTGCAGAGTGTGAGGTATAGCATTATAACTTCTTTTGTGATGTTCTTATATTTTGCTTGTAATTCTTTCTCCATGCGGGTACGTCCACCATGTCCAATGCTGAGATGTGTATCATGAAGAATGTCAAATAAGTCCTCACTGTGTAAATAATAACGTATTTTATCTGTTTCTCCATTTACAGCCTCAATCAGCTTCTCTTTTCCATGTATGAGGATAACATCAAATCTAGCCAAGCGACGGTAGTCAACTGATTCTTTTTTTTGCTTTAGCTTTAGCCTCTTTTACTTCCCTTATTAATTGACAGTATTTTGCTTTAGAAAATATCTTAGTATTATTACTTTTGTTTTCTAGTAACATTGCTAAGTTTCTGAAGAATTTTTCTCTCATGTTTTCTGGTTCAATCTCTGCTTCATTAGTATGTAAGCTACCAAAGTTATCATCACCCATGCCTTGAGACATCATGGAAAGCCACAAATATGACCCTACAATACAAAGGAAAAAATCAATTAGAATATTTGGAAACATAATTTATAATACATATGTTGCTCAAGTAGCCAAATTAAGCTTAAGTTGACAATACAACAAAAGGGGGATAAAATTTTGGTTAAGGAGTTTGATCTTGATGGCATAAAGAGAGAGGGTGAATGAGAAACTCCAGCCAGGAATAAAAAGTTCTGAAATAGGGGCTGGGGTTGTGGCTCAGCGGTAGAGCACTCGTCTAGCACGTGTGCAACCCGGGTTTGATCCCCAGCACCACATAAAATAAAGTGCATTGTGTACAACTAAAGCAAATAAATAAATATTAAAAAAAAAGTTCCGATATAGTAAATAGTAGAAAGCCAGTACATGACTTATCAGAGCAAAATTCAGGGTAAGCCTTAAAGCACTGCTTTATATAAAGTAGGATACAAATTAATGTTTGTGTTTATTTATTCACCGTGTAAGAACATTTTTTGGCTGAAGAAACTCCAGCAATTGTATGGTTTGGATCTAGAATGTCCCCCAAAGTTTGTGTGTTGAACACATTCAAAGAAGCAGCTTGTGACTGGGTGACTTTGTTCTTTGTTTTTCTGTTTCCTGGAATGTATATATTAATATTAAAAAAAAAACAAACACTCATGTGTTGAAAGCACGGGTCAGTGGTAGGCTTTTAGATAATGATTGAATCACAAGGGCTCACATCACTGGATTAATCCACTGATTGGGGATGCACTACAGGGAGGTAGGATTAAAGGAAGTAGGTCACTGAGGGTGAAAGGGTTTATCTTCTCCCTAGTGTCTCTCACTCACCCTCTGCTTCCCAGCTGCTATGAGCTTTCCTCCTTCTACCATGTTGTTCTGCCTCATGCTTCATTTCAGGACCACACAATAGAGACAGCTGACCATCTCTCTGATTGAATCTTCTGAAACTGTGAGCCACAGTAAATATTTCCTCCTTTAAGTTGTTATTGTCAGGTATTTTGGTCACAGAGACAACAAACTGACCAACACAGCAATATAGTAATACATAATTTTTTAAAGCCCCAAACTACAACCACATTTTCTTTTATTCAATCAGTTATCTGGATGGTATATCAATATTCTGGGCTTAAATTCCAATATAATATGCTTATATCAGTTCCCTTTTTGGGCCTATGGAACTACAAATTTCATACAAATACCCTCATGACTAACTTTAATAAAGTAAGAGTAGCAAAGAGTCCAAACTAGTGAAAAAAATCTCTAATATTTTTAAATGTTTAGAATATTCACAATAACATAAACACTTAGAATACTTCAAACGTCAAACTTTATTTACTCAGTCTGAAGAAAACTATTTTGAAAAAATGAAAAAGAATAATCTGGAATGAGCATATTGCTTCTACATCCCTATAGCCATCTCAAAGGTCAACACTGTTTATACTACCAATTTACATTTGCATACCAAATATTGAACTAGTGGATTTAAATCATTCTCGCATGCTTAAATTTTCCAAATTCAGTTAATAGATGTTACCATGTATTTTGGCCTCACCTAATTCTTAATAATTCCAATAAGACTTCTTTGATCATTAAATTTAAGCTTACAGAAAGTTCTCCTTTCCTGAGAAACAATCTATTCAAGACACACATAGCACTACAGCATTTTCTTTTTTAACTCCTTCAAAGATAAAATTAACAAGATGCTAATTTTATAACAGGGATAACTTATTTCTCCAGTATCTTTTCAAAAGTGCTTAATAGCCAGGGTATCATAGTACATACCTATAATCCCAGCTACTGGAGAAGCTGAAGCAGGATTGTAAATTCGAGACTAGCCTGAGCAATTTAGCCAGAACCCATTTCAAAATAAAAACTAGAAAGCAGCCGGGCGTGGTGGCGCACGCCTGTAATCCCAGCACTTTGGGAGGCTGAGACAGGAGGATCGCGAGTTCAAAGCCAGCCTCAGCAATGGCGAGGCACTTAGCAACTCAGTGAGACCCTGTCTCTAAATAAAATACAAAAAAGGGCTGGGGATGTGGCCCAGTGGTTAAGTGCCCCTGAGTTCAATCCCCGGTACCACAAAAAAAAAAAAAAAAAAAAAAAAAAAAAAAAAAAAAAAAAACCTAGAAAGGGCTGGGGGGTATCAGTGGGTAGAATGCCCTGGGTTCCATACCTAGTACTAAACAAAAATGTGCTTAATAAAATTTGAATTGACTACCAGGCATGGTGGTCCATGACTAAAATCTCAGTGGCTCAGAAGGCTGAGGCAGGAGGATCTAGGTTCAAAGCCAGACTCAGCAACTTATTGAGGCTCTAGGCAACTCAGTGAGACCCTGTCTCTAAATAAAATACAAAAAAGGGCTGGGGATATGGCTCAGTAGTTAAGTACCACTGGGTTCAATCCCCAATACCAAATAAATAAATAAATAAAATTTTGATGGACCAACTTTAAAATGAAATGAAACATTCAAAAGTGCTTAAAATGTAACTGAAAAGACCATTCTATAAACAGTATTTCTTTCCACGCTGATCCATTTTGTGCCATGCTATGGAACTATTAGCAGAAAAGTAAGGGAAACAAGGATGAATTTGGGGAGGAAATGTACGACAATGTAAATGAGAACCAGAAGGATGTGAGCTCAAGAATTTAGAATCAGTATTAATAAGTCTAGAATGAATAGGAAACAGGGACTTGATGGGATGTAAAGGAGAAAAACATTTTATCCATTATCCTTTAAAAATAAATAAATAAATAAATAAAAATAACAGTTGCTCCAAAACCAGGACAGTCTAGGTTCCTGCCTCTACTATGTCTACCATGTCCAATGCTGAGATGTATATCATGAAGAATGTCAAATAAGTCCTCACTGTGCAAATAATAACGTATTTTATCTGTTTCTCCATTTACAGCCTCAATCAGCTTCTCTTTTCCATGTATGAAGATAACATCAAATCTAGCCAAGCAATGGTAGTCAACTGATTCTTTCTTTGCTTTAGCTTTACACACTTAGCTTTACACCGTTTAGCTTAACACCCTTAACAGACCTTAGAAAACTAATGGAAGTAGAATTCAGAAATTCTGTTCTCTTCAAAGAATTCTAAACCGTATTTTTAAGCCTTATAAGCCCTTATCTGACAAAAACTGAAGTTAGGGGATACAGCAACAGGACTTATTTTGACACTGACAAGTACTTTATGTATAGAGGTATCTCTGATTTATCCGCAGGTACTAAATTAACTCCATTGCAAAGTATCCGTGGAAAGTCTTATGTTCAACTATTTTTGACATGACCACCTGACTGCTTAATTCAATTTATTTAATAACATTATACTGTACTGATTTTTTATACTTGATTTTTCCTTCAGAAAAAAATTTCAGAAGTTAAAATACAATGAGTTTTAATAAACTTCTCAGTGACTATCCCCTTTCTTTTCCAAGTCTCTAGTATCTTTTCTAGGCCTAAATTGTCCTTACCATTATCTTGAAGTAGATGTGGCTCTGGAGAGTCACATTCCATTCCATCTTCCATAGACTGCAGCTGGGTATCTAAGGAATCCTTCGCAGAATCCAGAGGGGTTATTTCTCCCATAAGAACTTCCTGCTCATATGTGCCTTGCAGGACCTGAGGACAAACAGGTACATTTGGTAATTGATATAAATGATTACTACACAAACCATAGGTAAACCTTAATACATTCTTCCACTGAAACAGAATGTTAAGAAGAAAGCCAGTCTTCACTGGAATCTTAAGAGGAGTGCAAGATAGTGTTTTTGTTTTTGTTTTTTTTAAGCTGGAATTAATAAAGCCAGAGCCATAAAACAGAAATTGTCTTCATTGTATGGGAGTTAATACCATCCCTGTTCTTTTTGAGAATATTGTAAATGTGTTTCAAGTAAATTGATTTCATTAAGAATAAATGTTCCAGGCTAGGGATGTAGCTCAGTCAGTAGAGTGCTTACCTTGTATGCATAAGGCCGTGGGATCAATCCCCAACAGCAGACAAACACACAAAAGAATAAATGTTTGAGCCAGGCATGGTGGATTGCAAGTTCAAAGCCAGCCTTAGCAAAAACAAAAAATTTGGAAGTCAGAGCCAGCTGTGTTAGAGAATATCCCCCATTAGGAATCTCTTTATTTCTTTACAAGTAGATTTTGGTTAGACATTTTAGAAGAATACTATATAAGGAATATGTAGTTTCTGTGTCACATCACAAGGTACATTCTATGGGGTTCACTGTTGATAATGCTAAATTTGATCACTTGGTTAAGGTAGTGACCACTAGACCTATCCACTTGAAAAATAATTTGTTTCACTATAAATAATGTCAGCCATAAGCTATGAGATAATAATTTGGGAAAATGTGAATATCTTATTCTCCAATGATTTTAGCATTCATTAATGATTGTTGCCTAATCAATTTTTATGTTCGAGGCTACAAAATGGTGACTTCTTTTGAAATTCAATTTTCTGTCCTTTTTCCTTCACCTGTCTTTTTAAAAAGTTATTACTGTATCAGTCTTATTTCCATCCTTAACCACTTTGATGCTCACACTGCATCATATGTGGTCAGTGGAAGCCTCTATAAGTTGCCTCCTACTTCATTCTGACATAATTCCACTAGTTTTACTTTTGGGCTTGTTGTTTTAGCATATCCCATACAATTCAAGGCCCACATTTATTTTCCCTGTCCCAGACCTGGTTTCAACTATTTTTCCTGACTTTAGAGGGCAACAGTGTTTAGTAACAAAGACTCAGTAGGATGTAGGCTGCTGTTAATAAAGCATCATCACCTCTAGGCTCTTTCATGGCTATAGCTGGTACATACATTTTCCAAAATATGAATTTAATTCAATTTCAATACCATAGGGTTTTCCTTACCTTTCCACATTCTATTTTTATATCTCCTCTCATAGTTAAAAAACAAAATAGTTCAAAACAATGTAAATATAGGTATTCATATGCAGGAGCCCTGTTTGGGGATTGACTTGAATTGCGGTTGACTATGAGCCGTGGAGATTTGGGCATTGTCGCCTCCCGTAGTCTCACGGGACTTGTTGCGGGATCTCGAGTGACTTGGCCAAAATTGGTGATCGGGTCAGCGCCATTTTAGTGGTGTGTTTGGGCGTGTGTTAGTCGTTGTTAGAACCAGAGAGAAAAGTTATCAGAATAAAAAGCTGTTTGTCTCCAGTTTGCTTCTGAAGTTTTTCCCGCGGCTCCGTTGCTCCAAGCGCTTCAGGCGGCAACATTCATTTTCTCAAAAAACACAGAATCACTTCCAAATTACATTAATTTTATGCTGTAGGATACTTCCAACAACATAACAAGTAAAAATCGACATGTTTGTAGATTATATATCCATAGGAAGTATCCCACTAAGAATATATGTCAGAATACTGTGTTCAAGTCACCTTTGTTTTTATTTTGTTATTACTTTGGGATGTAGTTGGGTTCATTTCTGTTTAATCATTTTGAATTTGATATTTTTTAAATACTTGAAACATTTACATAGTATTAAAAAATCAAAATATATGTTCACAGTAGTATTCCTCATATTCACATAGCCTGCACTCTTCTCTCACCCATTTCCATAAAAAAATATACATTATGTACAAATACACATGTACACATGTTTGCATGTACTTGCATGTGTATGTACTTCTGTGTATACGTAATAGATACAAATTGAATACAATGTATTTATTTCTTTCATATTATATATACTAGTACACATCTTCCTTTTGTCATTTAATATAAAAATATTGCTTGAAAATCATTTCATACCAGTTCATAGATGTCTTGCTCACTCTTCTTTTTGTTTGCCTAAGATCACATTATATTGATGTACATAACTTATTCAATCACCCATGTGACTGGGCATTTAGGTTGTCAACAATATTTTGCTTTTGTAAATAATTCTGCTGTGAGAAACGATTTCTATGTTATTTCTTATTTGTAGACGTGTTTTCAAAGTAAAGTCCCAGAAATGACATTGCTAGATCAAAAGATAAATGTGTAAGTTAGCCAGTGAAAAAAATCCCCTTTTGGCGCTGGGGTTGTGGGTCAGCAGTAGAGCGCTCACCTAACACATGCACGGCCCGGGTTCGATCCTCAGCACCATGTAAAAATAAAGGCATTGTGTACAACTAAAACAAATAAATATTTTTTTTTTAATTCTCTTTTTTAGGGGTTGTACCATTTTGTAATCATACCAGCAATACATGAGAGAAGTTGCTTTCCCAGTCAGGCTAACAGACTGTCATCAAGCTTTTGAATTTTGACAGGCTCATAGGTGATAAATGGTATGTACCTCAGTATAATTTTGATTTACTTTTATTATGACTGAAGTTGAACATCTTGTTATATATTTAAGAAACTTTCTTTGGTTTATGAAAACTGTTTATATTTCTTGGCCATTTTTTACTGCATTTATGTTGAGGAGATTAGCTTTTATTCATGATGTAGTTTGAAAATATTTTCATCAATTTATTATTTGACTTTGTGAGTTTTTGTCCTATAAAATTTTCTTGTAGATGGGACTGGGGTTGTAGCTCAGCGGCAGAGTGCTCGCCTCGCACGTGCGCAGCCCGGGTTCGATCCTCAGCACCACGTAAACATAAAATACATTGCATTGTGTACAACTAAAATAAATAAATAAAATATTTTTTTAAAAAATTTTTTTCATGTAGATATTGCCACTGGATTTTGAGTAATTATACACATCCAGGTTATAATTCATGTTTTCTCCTAGTTCCTGTACAATTAAAAATGAAAATGTTAATCTCTGACACATTTTAAACTATAGTATATAAAGCGTGAATCTAATGTTTCTTTCAAATTGGTTATCCTTGACAGGCCTGGTGGTGCACACCTGTATTACACCCAGCAGCTCAGAAAGCTGAGGCAGAAGCTCAAAAGTTCAAGGCCAAACAGTGAGAACCTGTCTCAAGATAAAATAAAAGGGCCAGACCTGGTGGCCTATGTCTATAATCCAGCAGCTCAGGAGGTCAGCAGGAGGATCACAAGTTCAAAGCCAGCCTCAGCAACCTAATGAGGCCCTAAGCAATGTGAGACCCTATCTCTAAACAAAATATAAAAAAGACCTGAGGATGTGGCTCAGTGGTTAAGTGCCCCTGGGTTCAATCACCACAAGAAACAAAAGGGCTGAGCATGCAGCTCAATGGTATAGCGCTTCAATTCAATCCCCAGTACTGTTCCTCTCCAAAGGCTATCCTTTTGTCCTAACGTCATTTATTTCCCCTACTCCATGATTTGGAAAGGCATATTTGTTTTACATCACATTTTCAGATATGTTGGGTCTGCTTTTATACTTTCTATTGTTTCATTTTGTCTGCTTCTTTGTGTATCAAAATCAGTTTTACCTAAAGAGGCTTTATGGTACCATTAGTGTCTAGATAAAGCTATTTCCCAGTTCTTTAGTTTTCCCAGCAATTCTTTCACATTTATTTGCACATTTGTGTGAAATTCATGTATTTTAACCATTTTCCTTCCATAACTAAGCAATTAATTGTTTTTGCTAAGATAGTAGACAGAAATTCATTTTCTATTGTCTTCAAAGTTTGAGTTCTAGGCCGCACAGATTCCTGCACTGGCTATATCCCATTAAGTTATTACCTAATCCAGTAATCCCTTCAGAATTCACTTCAGTGGGCAATAGTTGATTGTTTCTTAGTTTCCTTGGGTTCTGCTGACTTACTTCTTTGTTATTTATAATTAGCAGGTAATTTCTCCTGGAATCTTATTTCACCTATTTCACTAATGGTATGGGTAAGTAAGAAAAAGAGTGAAAAGGAGAGGATATAACTGGTCACAAATAAGTTTATCTGACCAGAATATTCAGGGGGAAAAAAAAAAGATAGCTGACTTTGAAAAGTATTGTTATTAAAATATTCAATCCCTCATTTTTTTTTTTTTAATGGTAGAGACTGAACTCAGGATACTCATTCAATGAGCTGCATGCCCAGTCTTTTTAATTTTTTTATTTTAAGTCAGGATCTAAGTTTCCCAGATAGGTCTTGAACTTGCAATGCTTCTGCCTTAGACTCCCAAATGTCTGGCATTACAAGCATGTGCCACATGTCTGGCTGAACTGTTTATTCCAAATGAAAAATATTTGAGTCAGATAGTAGAACTGGAACTTAAACCAACTGATTAGTAGGTTAATGAATACATAAAATAAATGCTATCTTTAATACAAAAGCATGTTAACCTTCAAATTATCCACATCATTGTTATACTAGTATTTGGTTAGGTTTCACTTTCTTCAGAAACCAGAAGAACCTGTTTAAATCTCTAGTGTATTCCATCTCAGCATTTTGTGTAATTGATTTACTAATTCTTTGTAAAATATAGTCCTGTAAATTCAGGTGTCATACCATCCATTATTCGTGCCAAGTCAAGAAATGACAGTGTACAACAGAGAATCTTGTAGTAATTCAGGAAGATTACTTACAGCACACTGGCACAGTTGTGAATCTTTTTTGGTCAATTAAGCAATAAGTAAACCAAAAGTATTAGGTAGACTCTATTCAGAATCTCTGCCATTGTGAAATCTAGTGAACACTTCATGAAAATGTGTGTCCAATAACCAATAACTTCCTAAAGACTTTTCAATAGCAGTCTCTAGGATTAATTACATCTTCATGATTAATTCTAATATTATAAGCAAGAGATGAAGTTTCTCAAAAGCTATTAACTTCCTAAGAATAGAAATTTGGATTTATATTCATCTGGTATACCCTACAGTGAAAAGAAAATAGACCTGAACTCTTCAATTTGAATATGATGCCCCTGCTTCCACCTCTGAGTGTGCCACTTACAATGGAAATAGTCTGGCCCTCATACATTCCTAACAATGTTGACTTCTTGCAAATAGCCTTAAAGAAACATATTGCATTCAAACTACTTGGTCTGCCTTGCCAAATGTTCTTTTTTTTTTTTAAAATATTTTTATTTATTTGCTTTAGTTATACACAATGCGTTTTATTCAATGCATTTTATTTGTACATGGTGCTGAGGATCGAACCCGGGTCGCCCACGTGCTAGGTGAGCGCTCTACCGCTGAGCCACAATCCCAGCCCGCCAAATGTTCTTGAAGTCAAGCAAAGGAAAACAATTTGGTATACCAGCCTATGAGATCTAGTGTCGAAACTAATCAACCCATGCTCTGCACATAACTTGCAAAATCTAAGTGAAAACAGATTATCCTCTGGTGGCTTATGCATTTAGTTAATTCTAAATTCAGTTTATGAAATTAGGCTATGAATTTGGTTAATTATGAAATTTTCCCTCACCAGCCTTGACTTTAAAAAATGATTTCTCATTCATTTGACCCAGAATTCTAAGAATGTGCATATATGTCAAGTACCATAGCTATCATGCAGGAAACGTCGTAACAGGACATAAATCATCTTTTTAAATATAATTTTGTTGAAGTATTATAAGCTTAGGGTAAAAAATACACAACTCACAAATGCAGAACTCAATGACTTATCACAAAGTGAACCACACAGGTCAAGAAAAGGAACATTACCAACATCTCAGAAAGCTGCCTTATTGCCTAATGTCTTCTGCAAAAGTAACTATTATATTGACAGATATATCACCACAGATTCATTTGCTTTTTGAAATTTACAAAAACAGTAATACAATATGCATTCATTTTTGTCTGGTTTCTTTGGTTAACATTATGTTTGTAAAACATATCCCCGCTGTTTAACGTAGCAGTTGTTCATTCATTTTCACTGTTGTATTCAGTTGTATAAATTTAATGCAATATATTTGTCCATTTCATTTACAATGGGCATGTAAATTTTTTGTAATTATGATAATGCTGTTATATATTCTCTTACATGTCTTTAATGTGAGGTATGCTGGCTCATGGAGTATGATTAAGTATGGCAGATATTACCAAAGTAATCATAACAGTTCACTCCTAGTAATAAGCATTCCAGTAGCTCAACATCCTCACCAAAATTTAGTCATATTGACACTCTTAATTTATTAAATCTTTTCAGGTTGGAATAAAATAGTATGTCTCAATTTGCATTTCCCTAATTATATGATTGTTTATAATTTTGTTGGCCAATTGGTTATTATTATTATTATTATTATTTTTGTGTGTGGTACCGGGTATTGAACTCAGGGGTACTTGACCACTGGGTCACATCCCTAGCCCTTTTTTGTATTTTATTAGGGACAGGGTCTCACTGAGTTGCTAAGTGCCTCGCCATTGCTGAGGCTGGCTTTGAACTCGCGATCCTCCTGCCTCAGCCTCCCAAAGTGCTGGGATTACAGGCGTGCGCCACCGCGCCCGGCAAGTTTATTATTTTTTAAAAAATAGATATTGAGCACTTTGGGAGGCTGAGGCAGGAGGATCGCAAGTTCAAAGCCAGCCTCAGCAATGGCAAGGCACTTAGCAACTCAGTGAGACCCTGTCTCTAAATAAAATACAAAAAAGGTCTGGGGATATGACCCAGTGGTCGAGTGCCCCTGAGTTCAATCCCCGGTACCACAAAAAAAAAAAAAAAAAAAAAAAAAAAATAGATATTGAACATTAAAGTATCTTAGATTATATAATAATAATGTTTGTTGTTTGTTTATTTGGATTCTACAGATCAGTGGAGAACAAATAACACAGGTGTATTCACCAGGTGGAACAAGATAGTTAAATTGTTAAAGGATTAAAAGTGTGCCAATGGGGGGGACTGGGGTTGTGGCTCAGTGGCAGGGCACTCGCCTTGCACGTGCGCGGCCCGGGTTCGATCCTCAGTACCACGTAAACATAAATTCATTGCATTGTGTACAACTAAAGTAAATAAATATGTTTTTTAAAAAGTGTGCCAATGGAAGCTTGGGCATGGTGGCACACGCCTGTAATCCCAGCACTTGGGAGGCTGAGACAGGAGGATTACGAGTTCAAAGCCAGCCTCAGCAATGGGGAGGCACTTAGCAACTCAGTGAGACCCTGTCTCTAATAAAATACAAAAAAGGGCTGGGGATGTGGCCCAGTGGTTGAGTGCCCCTGAGTTCAATATCCCGCAACCAAAAAAAAAAAAAAAAAAGTGTGCCAATGGTAGAACTTATTCTGCTGCATGGTTAGAAAAATAGATGCTGAATCCAAAATTGCAGATAAACCAGAATATCCCAAAAGGTTTAACATTTGATGAAATGAAAGCCTAGGTATGTAACATTATGGTGAGATTTAAGCAATTTGCGTTCTGCTGTTTCCCCCCCAAATTAGATACACCTTATGCTTCTAAGAGCATGCAAAATACATAAGAAACCAAACTAATATTCTTTTAAAACAAAATTCATAAAATGGCTGAGAAGATAAGTTCCATTGCCTCATCTTCATAAGATCTTTTGTAGACTGCTTTATATAACTGCATGCATTTGAGTTTGCCCAAATCTTCCATAAATGTGTAAAACATGTTCTGGGAAACGAATTACCCCAGCTCTTAGGCCAACAAATAAACAAACTATGGAATATCATTCACTGTGTTGCATTCCCCACTTGCAGGAGCCCTGTTTGGGGAGATGGCTATTGATTGCGGTTGACTTCGGGCCATGGAGTTTTGGACATTGCCGCCTTCCATAGTCTGACGAGACTTGACCCGGATCTCGAGAGACTTGGGCCCAGCAGAGCGGGTCGGGGCCATTTTGGTTGTTGGTTGTTTGCTGGTGTGTGGTACGTGTTAGAGTTGTTAGAGCCAGAGAGAGAAACTGACAGAATAAAGATCCTGTTTGTTTCCAGTCTGCCTCTAAACTTATTCCCGCGGCTTTGCTGCTCCAAGCGGCCATAGCTTCAGGCGGCAACACCCAATGACGACTCGTCCACTTTCACTCACTCATATACACACACATCCAAATCTCTACTTTTCCACCAGAGGATCTGGTCTAGCCAGATCTTGGAAGGAATAGGAGACTCTCTTGCTTGTGGAGAGCTCCCCTGAACTTTTGAGAAGTCTTCACCCAGCCTTGAGATAAGGAGATTCTGGTTTGGCATGCACACTATTCTGTGGCCCCTTTCACTGAATGGATTATGCAGGCTTGTGACCTCAAATCTTCTTGTTGGGCTAGAAAAACTGCTCTGTAGCTCTGGATGTGGGCGTACCACTGGGCTTGGACAGCCCATCTCCTACCTTATTTGGCAGAAGAACATTCTATGGAAAACCTTTGATGTTTCCCCTATATATAATAAAGTAAATACAGCTCTCGATTTCTCTTCCCATTGTGGAAGCCTGACCCTAAGGTCAAAGAACCGTCCCACCCATGCTTTTCAAAATTACTTTCTGTATAGTGTGGTTTTCCCCCCCCCCACCTTTCCTTAGTTTTATTTTGCACTCCACACGGAGGAACTCCCACTCAACCACCCACACGGGATGTGGGTGAGACCTGCCTATACCACATTAATTTGAAGGGTGCCTTGGGGATGGTAATAACAAAAAGTGAAGTTACTTCGAACTGTTCATGACAGTTATTTATCTATCACCATATAATTCCAGGGCTTTTTCTTTAATTGCTGAAAAGAAACTTCTGGTTGTAAAATGGTGGAGTAAATATTGTTATACTCATCAGAAATGTACATATTTCCATTAAGTTAGAACTTAAAGTAGTTCAAATACAGTTTTAAAATTTAAAAATTTTTAATTTTATTTATCTTTTTGGTACTGTCTAACTTGCTTAGGGCCTTGCTAAATTGCTGAGGCTGACCTCAAACTTGGCAATCCTGTCTCAGCCTTCCAAGTTGCTAGGACTACAGGTGTGCACCATTGCATCTGGCCAAATAGGGTTTGATTTCTTTCACATAACAAGCATTCAGAAGTAGTTGTTGTTGGCACTGGATTACTCACCTAACAGTTTTGTCAGGAACCCTAGCTGTCTTTATATTTCTGCTTAGCCATTCTTTTTTTTTTTTTTTTTTTTGAACCAGGGATTGAACTCAGGGACACTCAACCACTAGGCCACATCCCCAGCCCTTTTTTGTATTTTATTAGAGACAGGGTCTCACTGAGTTGCTAAGTGCCTTGCCATTGCTGAGGCTGGCTTTGAACTCGCAATCCTCCTGCCTCAGCCTCCCAAGTGCTGGGATTACAGGCGTGCATCACTGCGCCCAGCTTGCTTTGCCATTCTTAACATATTGGTACTCATTCTCATATTCATCATCAACTTACTGGTCACAAGATGGCTATCATAGGAAGTCAGAAAAAGTAGAACTAAACACATCTGTTTCATTTATCAGGAAAGTAAAAGCTTCCCCAGAAAACATATTTAGTTCTCCCTACCTATAACTATGCTGTATGGCTAACTCTAGTACAAGAAAGGCAGGAAAATAATTTTTATAGGTATACTGCCAGCATAAGCAAAACCAACATTCGGTTAGGACACATGATGGAGAGAATAGAAAATGGGTTGGCAGCTAAAACTGTCCATTAGTGGTTATTTCCCCCATCTCAGAAATTATACAAAAACAAGAAAAATGAGATACATTTAAGCAAACTTGGTCTTCAACAAGACTAAGAGATATTCATAAATCCTGAGCCATATAAAAACTATCAAATATGATTAGAATATACCTGCAAATGTTACTTGGAAAACTAACCAAACACCAACACCTACCAGTGGATGCATTTTTCAACAGCACTAGAAGAAATTATAAAGGCACATATTAATAGGAAAAAATGTTTATTTGAAATAAAAGAAAAAGAGGTGCTGGCTAAAAGTGAGAAACTGCCTTATAGGCATTTGTGCTATAATGTAATGTATGAATCTCCTGAAAGAACATACTTTCTGCAAAACTGCACAAAAATAACAGGATTCATGAGGAAAATAAGGTTAAAGAATAGACTATCTAAAAACTAAGTTGTTACTGGAACACGAATCAAATTATAGCAACTTCAGTAAAAATGCAGTTTGTTCAAAAAGACATTAAACAAAGAAATATTACATAGCAGTTCATCTTAGAAAGGTGATGGTATCTTGTTAGAAACAGGTGTAAGGAAAGGGCAAGGGTAAAGGGATACTATCATCAGAAGTTGAAGAAGCATTTGCACACTTTCAAGAAATATAGTAAGCCGGGCGCGGTGGCTCACGCCTGTAATCCCAGCACTTTGGGAGGCTGAGGCAGGAAGATCATGAGTTCAAAGCCAGCCTCAGCAATGGCAAGGCACTTAGCAACTCAGTGAGACCCTGTCTCTAATAAAATACAAAAAAGGGCTGGGGATGTGGCCTAGTGGTTGAGTGTCCCTGAGTTCAATCCCCGGTACAAAAAAAAAAAGAAATATAGTAATTATTTTGGCTTATCATCTTGTTTTTATTTCTTTAGCACTGACTTATAAAAAGATATCCAATTTTTTAAATATTTTATTTCTTTCATAAATAACTCTTCCTATGGCTCCAAATAGGACCCTCTACCATTAAGTACAAACCTGCTGTGTTCTGCACTGTGGTCATTATATTCCATCTACTGCAACCATTTTTCTATCATTCTTGCAGTAAAAGATATCTTAAAAGTGGAAAAGGCTTGAGGAGCAGCTTGTTGAATTGCATCTTCTTCTTCCTCCATACCTTTCATGTGTGCTTCAGGAAATAACTCGCAGCTCTTCAGTCCCAATTTCTTTAGATTTAACCTCCTTTGCAGTAGCAACACAATTTGCTTTGATTTGGGAGACAATCTTTGGAAGGCTCAAAGCCTTGGAATCAGTATTAAATCAGGAAGAATTTTATGTCACACTCCATGCAAACAGGCTTTTGTGAGATTGTTCTAGGCCTCTCCAATAATACCAGTCACAAGTTTAATTGACTCAATCCCAGAATTCAGAAACTGTTTGGGTATTATCCTCTTCGTAGATGCAATTAACATCTCGAATGTTCACCTTAAATAACAAGATTTATATTGTGCAATCATACACTGATCAAGGGGCTGGAGTAAATAATTTGCATTAGGAGATAAAGAGAATTTTGGTATTTGAAGAAAGCTCAGCAACTGCTAGAGGGTGGCATGGTGCATGACTGACAATTCTAAGAATTTTATTTTACTTCATTTTTATTTACTTATTTTTTGACTTGAACCCAGGGGTGCTTTACCACTGAGCCACATCTCCAGCCCTTTTTATTTTCTGAGACACGGTGTTACTAAATTGCTTAGAAACTCACTAAATAGCTGAGGGTGGCTTTGAACTTGTGATCCTCCTGCCTCAGCCTCTCAAGCCTCTGGAATTATAGGCATGCATCACCACACCTGGCTAAGAATTTCAAGACAAATTTTTCCTCTTAAATATTTTTTTGATACATGGATTGAACCCAGGGGCATTTTAACACTAAGCTACATTCCCAGTCTTTCCCCCCCCCCCCTTTTTGAGACAGGGGTCTCGCTAAGTTGCTTAGGGACTCACTAAATTGCTGAAGCTGACCTCAAACTTGCAATCCTTCTGCCTCAGCCTCCAGTCACTGGGAATACAGATATGCACCACACATTCATCTCCTCTTACATATTTTATAAAAACATCACCCAGAAAATCAGTAAATATCTGCCCTGTCATCTAGTCTCTTTTGTTGGACTGCTTGTGGGTTAGCAGAGGAATAAATATATTTAGCTTTACATCTCTAATGGCTCCACAGCATTATAAAGTCAGTTGAATCTTTGTAATCGTTTTGTTTGTTTTTGGTACCGGGGATTGAACTCAGGGGCACTTGACCACTGGGCCACATCCCCAGCCCTTTTTTGTATTTTATTTAGAGATAGGGACTGATTGAGTTGCTAAGTGAATTTTCTTAAACCCTGGAATTACTGTTTCTCCTACAGGAAGACCCTTGAAGGCATTTGCTTCCAGTAGAGACTGGTTCATCAAAATTGAAAATCTGGTCCAGGCTGTAGCCCCCTTCATTAATCAAATTTCTTAACACTAGGAGCAATTTCTTTGCAGCTTCTTCATCTGCACTCACAGCTTCACTAGACAATTTATCATTGTGGAAAACATAACTGTCACTAAATCAGCCACTATTTATAGTAACTGAAGATACTTCTGCAGGATTTTCAGGTTTTTCTTAAGATTTTCATATATTGCTAAGACTCTCTTTAATTTTGAGAAAGGATGTACCTGATTGCATCTTGTTTGGTATTCCACCCACAGGTGTAGCAAATGTTCCAATCCATTTCCTTATGCTTTGTTCTAACAGATTTTGTAGCACTGGCAGTTTTTCCAGCTAGATAACTAGTTAAAGAACTGTGTTTTATTTTCTAAGCATTGGTTCTAATTATACACTTTACCTCCTTATGACACAGGACCAACATCACAGATTCTTTCAAAATGTTATAATTTCAAGCTTTTCTTCAGTTAAAATTTTTCTTCTTCTTCTTTTGTGTGTGTGTGTGTGTGTGTGTGTGTGTGTGGTACCGGGGATTCCCGTGCCTCGCCATTGCTGAGGCTGGCTTTGAACTCGAAATCCTCCTGCCCCAGCCTCCCAAAGTGCTGGGATTACAGGCGTGCGCCACCGCGCCTGGCTAAAAATTTTTCTTCTTTTATACTCACTAGCAGAAATTTTATCACCAGCATGCTTCTGAGGCACTTGCAAACCCCTTTGCTTACTCATTTTCTGGAATACAAAAAATTTTAACAAAAATGCACAAAGATGGAAACCATGCAAACAACCACTCCCAAGACGGAGAGTGTGGCCAAGAGCTCCAAAAGGAATAATGACGGTGGGAAGAGGTGGGCGGGGGGATGAAGCATTATGTACAATATTGTCTTTATGTATTCAGCTACAATCAGATAGTTTAAAGGCAACTAATCTTTTCATTGTGCAGATGAAGATATTAAAGTCCCAGAAAAGGTGTAATAAGCCCAAGGCTACACAGCTAATTAGTGAAGCAACTTATCTTTTCATTGTATAAATGAAGGCATTAAATTCCTACAAGCAGTGGTAAATGCCAAAGGTTACAGAGCTAATTAGTCACAAAGCCTATCATAGAACCCAGCCAGATCTTGTGATTCACTGTTTCCTCATATTTCCACTACATTAGGCTACTTCTCCACTTGTCTCTCCTAGAAGGTATTCCTCATATTCTTATGCTGGTTCATTTGCATATTTGATAAAAAATAGTGGATTTCATAAGAAATGGCTACACAAGATATTAATACTTACTTAACAATTTTTCCAAATGTATTTGCTTAATCTCAGTCATTAAATTTTCCACTGGTAAGAAACAGATCAAGGATTCCCATTTGGTTAAGTCACCTACTTATTTGGATCAGCTCTCATTTACACAAAGGCTGTTATAAACATAATTCTATTCATCCAGCCGGTGACCAAAGAAGACACACTACCCAAAACCAGAATTTGCAGCCACCAATGTGGTGTTAAGCCCATTTACTATACTGTGGACCTCTGCACCCAAATTCTCCATGTAAGACGGCACCTCCCATTTCTCACCTGCTGTCTAGGTTCATCAAGTTCCCTCTCCAAATCTTCCAGCACAGTTACCACCTCCTCTCCACTCTCAGGATTATGCTCATGTACCCACGCCTGGACCTCCTCAGGCAGAATGGTCAGGAACTGCTCCAGCACCAACAATTCCAGGATCTGCTCCTTGGTATGTATCTCTGGGCTCAGCCACTGGCAGCAAAGTTCCCGCAGTTGGCTCAGAGCTTCCCTGGGCCCAGGGGTCTCCTGATAGCAGAACTGCCTGAAGCGCTGACGAGAGAGTTCCCTGGTATAAGACAAATCCCTCTGCTGGCAGGACTCCTTATCCCAAACATGGTCTTCTTCTTTAACCTTTACTTTGATAATCTCCCCTGGTTCCTCTAAAACCTGGCCAGCCAAGGCTGGGAGGACCCTAGAGGCTGCTTCCATCCTGAGCTTAGACGGCTCAGGGAAAGGCTCTCTACAATTAGTGGTCTAGGCAGAAAGGGGTATTTTACCTGAGCTCTTTTTTCTTTGGTCACGAAAATGTTCGATATAAGAAAGCACTTAAGGAAGAGCAATTACAGAGGCAGTTTTAAAGGATTTGTTTACATCACAACACAGGACAGTTACTAAAACAATTCCATTGAAAGTGAAGCCATCCTCTGACAAGACCGTAAATGATGAGCGCAGAACTACTCACTAAAGCTGCAGGATCACAAACTGAGCGACAGGATACTTGCGAAATAGAAAAGTGATTTTATCTCGGACATTTTGGCCCTAAATAAAGCCTACGAAAAGGACATCAGAGAGAGCGTCGCGCGAAGACCGGAGCTCCCAGCAGCCCGGGCCAGAGAGGACAGGGGTTCCTCCCACACCACGAGCTGCCTGAGGAGGAAGCTCGATTGCCGCCACGCACAAACGCGTTTCTCTCTTCCACAGCTTCCACCTCTGAGGAGCTCACACTGAAATGCGGAGACTGGTGCGGGGTGGGGGGCAGGGCGGAGGCGGAGTGTCCACGAACACGCCAGCCTCAGGGCCAGCGCGTCCCCGCCGGGCCAGCGAGCAGGATTCACTTCCGGTCCGCTCTAGGATTCCAGGTGGTGCAGTCATCTCAGTGGTTATGGTAGCAGGTACTGGTAAATTCGAGGAGGCTAGTACCTAGTACCTCTGGAGCTATCCCGTTACCTGTAATCCTAGGGAAGAGAATTCCACGGCGTGAGTAGTGCTGTTATAGAAACTGCTCCGGGTTTTCCCGTCGTCCATCAGGACCATCGCTGGCATGCAACCGAGCGGTACTCACTTCTGGGTCCTAAAACGAAAGTCGAAGAGCGCTTCCTCCCCTGCCTTTCTCGTTAATTTCGGCCCACTCTCTCCTTTCCCAGTACATAGGAACTGAAAAAGAACTGAGATCTGGTTCATTCTTTCCATTTGCGGATGGGAACACAACTTTTAAAAAAGTGAAAACTTCCTTCATCCCCAATTCAATTTCTCAGAAAATTTTATTCCAAGAGTGTGGTGTCCATTCCTCCAGCCTATTTTAAAACGAAAGTATAAACTCACAAGTTACGACTTACAAAAATGTGTAATATTACACATTGAATTCAGCAAATGACTGGGTTTTGTTTGTTTTCATTTAAATCCTCCACAAAAGCTACCAACCCACATGTGGGTACATAACATACTTCTGTCTTGTTCTTTTTAGTGGCTGTATATTACTTCAATTAAATAGAATGGCACATTTCCAAATTTCTGATGTTACAAGTAATGCAATGAATATTCTCAGACATATAGATATATATTTTGATGTTTTTGTTTTTCTGCATGATGGGTTTTTTTTTTTTTTTTGGGGGGGGGGGCTGCTGAGATAGAGATTATTTTGATAGATACTACCAAATCTCACCCAGAGTGGTATTTATTCTCTTTCAAAAGAGAAACCTTTTAGAGTTCCTGAGCTGACGTCTGGGCGTGGAAAAACTCACTATTCAGATATAAGAACCAAGCACTTTAAACTACACGTAATTGTGCACAAAGTTCACCCCCAGGGAACTTGGAAAAAGACCCTGCTCCTACCGACCGGCCTTACCAACTTCTCAGGGGCTAGAGGACCACCTAACCTCCTAACCTCCAGGGTTGGAACACTTCTCGCAGCCCCGCCGGCTCTTAAATGTAAACCCCACACGTGGTTGGAAGAACCTACTCCCCGGATATGAAGGTTTTGCAGACCTCATATCCCGGGTCATTTCTCACCCCAAACCACTCCTTTTCCCACCTCCAACTCTTCTGCTCTTCTGCTCTTCTGGAAACTCCTCCAGATCCTGGTGCCGGAATTCAGTTTAGGCGAGAAAGCACCTTGAGACAGGATCTGGGCCTCTCAGTACCAGGAGCTACCGTTTCTATTGCAAGATTACACCGGGCAGAACACCCCAGGGAGCGACTCTATAGTATCCACGGGAGAGAGGGGTAGGGGGTGAGGTTAGAACGTCTTCTGCCCTCAGCATTTCTCTTGGCTTCTGGCTTCACCACCTCAAGGATCAGGGTGAAACGGAGGTAACCTCTGATCTCATCTCCCCCAGAAACTGCTAGACATCCTCACCCAAAGCACCAGGGAAACAGTTCCCCAGAGCTGAGGGAGGAAATGTAACCCCGAACTCTCAGTGTGTAGACTGGGAACGAGTTGGAGATAGAGCTGATCAAAACTGGAAAGGCCAGGAAGTTGAGGACAGACACATATTTAGTAGTTACAACGAGGACAATGTAGGTAAGGAAAAGGAAAGATTTCCCCCAGCAGAACAGAAACTAATGTAGGAAGAAACAAAATATCCATATTTTGTATAAAGAACATTTTGTATTGAGACAATCTTTAAATCTAGTGACCCATTTTCAAATTTTCTTCTTATTTCAATATTTTAATTTTCACATACATAACAAAAGCAAGTTGAGTCCTACTTTCTCCAGATAAGTAACCCATTAAACCATAAACATTTCATTAGCTCATATTATGAAATTGGTTACATAAATCTGTAACAGGGGTTAGGGGTTGTGGTTCAGTGGTAGAATGCTTGCCTAGCATGTGTGAGGCACTGGGTTTGATCCTCAGCACCACATAAACTAAATAAGCAAAATAAAGTTATTGTGTCCATCTACAACTAAAAAATATTTTAAAAAAGAATCTGTAAGAAATTAAGTTTACTAAGCTTATGAAAAGAGTTCCTTTGGTTCCCATTATGGGTGCTGCTCATTTATGTGGTTCCTGGTGGTACTAATTTAATTGCAGAGTAAATAACGTTTTTTTATAAAATGTGATGTTTGTCTTACTAGAAGTGATCCTGCCTTCTTTCCATTTTGTTGATGCCACTTTGATGAGGTGTCATCCAAGGTATTGCCCCTTTTCTGAATGGCCTGACATCCTCCCTTACTATGTGGGTTACTTATAACTCCAGACATTCTTCCAACCACCATATCTGTAAGCTACCTGGTACCGTAACCCGGGAGGAAAACTCTCGGAGGCAGAGTAAAGCTATTACTACTTTTACTTCTACTTTCTTAGAGAGAGCTTAGAGAGGGCTTAGAGAGAAAGAAAGATAGAGCTTAGCTTCTTGTCTTCTTGTCTTCTTAGCTTAGAGCTTAGCTTAGAGAAAGATTATTTTTTAGAGCTTCTTGCTTCTTTCTTCTTTCTTCCTCAGGAGCCTCGGCCTAACTCTGACCAGCCCTCGAGAGCCTCGGCCTAACTCTGACCAGCCATTACTTCTTCTATCTGGTTTCTCTCCTGTAACCGCTCTGCCTACGTTCTGGCCGCTCTGATTCTTTTCTCCGACCCGAACTCTTCTTCTGACCCACCGAGCGACTGCACAACTGACTGAATGAATTTCTCCGTTCTCCTAACTCGGACCGCTTTCACCCGGTTATATACCTTCAGCTTTGCGGGTGCCTACAGGTGCGTCACATACATATCAGGTGGAACTTATGGCTTCCAGCTAGCTGCAACAGCCCTTCCTAATTAGGGCTCCTTCACATATCCAGCATGCATTTTTCTCAAGGATCCCCAGTACTGCCTTCCTACCCCAAACAGTCAACTCTTCAAATAGACCTGAGTCCCAAACACTCTCCAGGAACTGTATGAAATAACAGTCACAAGAGAGAGTACCGTGTGCAGCGTTGAATCATGGTCTAACTTCCTCATGTTTGTGCACTGGCAATTGCCTGTGCCAAGGTGCAGGTCAAGATAGCCCAGTTTCTATGGTGATGCTGGCCAGAGGAAGCTACATAGGAAGACGCACAGCTGTGTCAGAACCTTGAGCTCAGTCACCAATCCCGGGAATACAGAATTCTGAACATAACAAGATAACCTTAATGTCTTGCCAGTCCTGCATCCTTCAGATTGCCTGCTTTGCTAAACTTTCCCACAAATAATCTTTTGATGAAACATATAATAAAAGTGCTGAGCTAGCTCTGGGTCAGTCAAACTCCATCAGAGTTGGCTACCCACCTGGCCCCACCTTTGTCTGTCTACATGTGTCTGTCTTTTCTTCATCCACCACAGCCCCTCATCCAGTATCTTTCCCTGAATTGATGGCTGCATCTGTCAGTTGAGAGGGCCCCAGCAAGGACCAGTTCTCAAAAATTAAAAGATAATTTAATGATGTAGTAATTATGATCACACTTATCATTAAGCATCTATTTCTCCTAGCTCAAATCTAGAAACTCAGACTTTATCCCAAAGTCTCTAAATTAAGGTAATAGAAAAGACCCAACTATATATGGATCCTGTACCCAAGTAATTTAGGACAGGAGAGAAGCCAAGGGGAAGCTGCTACAGAGGAAAAGAACCAGACATACCACTGGGAGAGTCCGGCAATACATGCAGATGTTTCCCCTGGTGACTTATATGTTCTGTGGGTCTCCTGTTTCCTTAGGAAGCTGAGAGAATCCCTGGGGAGGATTATAAGGACTTCATCTTCAACCAAACTTTAGTTAGGCTTCTCTGAGCTGTCTTCTGGACTACTTCTTGTATTTGGTCCATGCAGTTTAGTTTTAGCAAGAATCTTACTAAGCCAGATCACTCTGAATCCTTCACTCTTAGTTGTTCAATCAAGTTTCTCTTTCTCTACCCTTGATACACAATTTGCTTCCTCTTAGTAATTTTCTATTCATTGACTTTTTTACCCATTGGCTATAAATTACCATGTGCTTCTCTTGTATTTGAATCTGAGATAAATCCCTCTTATGTTGCAATAGTCTTGATAAAAGTCTTTCTTGCCTGTTTAACCTATTCGATACAATTTTTCTTTGATAGTTTCTTCAAAGAAGAGATCCAACTCAGGAGTGAGGATATGACCAGCTGCCTATTAGTCTAGAATAGAGGACTAAGAAAATTGATGATAGCCAATTTCCTAAGGAAATGAAAACAGACTTTAAGATCTGTCAGTAAATATATCACATTAATAAAATTAAGGATAAAAAACATACAATAATTTTAACAGATGGAGAAAAAGCATTGGACAAAATTCAACACCCTTTCATGATTAAAAGCTCTCAACAGATCAGATGTAGTGGGAGTGTACTTCAGCATAATAAAAGGCATATATAACAAACCTCTAGCTAAACATCATGCTCAGGGGTGAAAATGAAATTTTTCTTCTAAGATCATAGTCAAGACAAAAATGTCCACTCTTACCACTCATTTTCAACATGAAAGTAGCCCTAGGTAATAGCAATTTGGCAAGAGAAAGAAGTAAAAAAATCCTAACAGGAAAAGAAATGAAATCATCTTTAGATCCCTAACACTTGTTACCAACCTTGGGTGCTTGAATCCAGAGTTGTAGAATTAAACAATGGACTTGGAAGAATTTAAACTGTCAAGGCTCTATTATAGACTTCTGCTAGAGCCAGAAGGGAGACAGCACATGGTGGGAGTGGGGTGTGAAGATTCAAGCAAAGAACAAGAGGAGTAGCTTTTTGTGACATCTATAGGGTAGGCAGGTCCTTGTCTTTTAATGTCATTACATGTAGAGGTGGGATGTCAGAAGCACCTATGCTCTTCCTCATGCTTATTGATGTGCTGCATGTCCTATTACCATCTTAAGTATCTTAAACACATACCACAGCATCTTAAGTATCATCTTAAGTGTTCTTAGGTGTCACGAGCTGTCTGTGGGCTGTGTGTGGACTATGTTGCAAATAGTAGCCTCCTGCTGGATGAGTCTGGCACTGGGAACTCCCCTCACAGGGATTGACTACCTGATACAGGTGAACTTCCCCCCTCAAGCTCTGCCTAAGATCCCACGCAGCACCTGAGATGTCAATCAATCTGCTGACTTCAAGACATCATGAAGCAAGACTCCGCCCTTGAAACTTTATCCCTGCCTTTGATGTACCCCCTCAAATAAACCACCAGAACCATTTTCTCTTTGTCTAGTTCAAGAACCCATGTGGACTAGATCTATCATGTAAATATATTTATGAGTGTTTGTATTTTTTATTTGTTAATTATTTGAGATATTAAGATTCAGGGTGGCTTGGACTCCTCTGGGCAGAAGAACCCCCCAATGAGATGCTGGCCATCTTCCCTCCCAAAAGTTAGTTACTATACTAACAAGGTAAAAGTAACTGTGTATTACTCTGGTGATTATTCTAGAACACATTTGTCCTTCATCACCTGGAGTTGCCCTTATCATCTGGAAAAGCCTTTGATATTATTGTTTTCAGAGCTGGCATTTCTGCTGACCACAGAATCTCAGGAGGCTGAGCTGACTTTTCCAGTCTCCCATCTCTCAGCCTGTTATCTAACTCCCATAGCCTTGAAAACTGCAATTTAACTCCTAATTTTCTGGTATAGCTGTTAACACCATAAGACTGAGAGCTAGTTTGGCTGTCTTATTTCCCCTGAAGATGTTCTTCCATTAATCCTGAAGGATCCTGTTTTTTATGGGGGACCCTGTCAGCACCACAAAATAGTAAATTGTCTTTATTTAAAAGACAATAAAATTTCTAGATATAAAATAATGTCATCAAAACTATTAGAACTGATGAATTCAGGAATCAATATTTAAAAATCACTGATGTTTCCAAGTAACAATAATGTGTCTCTAAAAATATAATTTAAAAAACAATTCCATTTACAGTACCAACGACCCCCCAAAAAATCTTAAGTATAAATTCAAGCAAGGAAGTGAAAGACCTGTACATTGAAAACTATAAAACACTGATGAAAAAATTAAATAAAACACAAACAAATGGAAAAACTAACATTGTTAAAATGTCCATATGACCCAAAGTGATCTGATGAATTCAATGCAATCTTTTTTTTTTTTTTTTTTTTGGTACCGGGGATTGAACTCAGGGGCACTTGACCACTGGGCCACATCCCCAGCCCTTTTTTGTATTTTTATTAGAAGCAGGGTCTCACTGAGTTACTAAGTGCCTCGCCATTGCTGAGGCTGGCTTTGAACTTGCGATCCTCCTGCCTCAGCCTCCCAAAGTGCTGGGATTACAGGCGTGCGCCACCGCTTCCGGCTTCAATGCAATCTTTATCAAAATTCCAATGCCATCTTCCCCAGAAATGGAATAAATACTGCTAAATTTTGTTTCAATCTTAAGCAGAAAAGAAAAAAAGGTGGAGGCATCACAGTATCTGATTTCAAAATATGTTATAAAGTGATTACAATAAAGATAGACATATTGACCAGTGGAACACGATAAAAGCCCAGAAATAAACTACTACATTTATGGTCAATTGATTTTCAATGAAGGTACCAAGAACACACAGTGGGGATGGGGCAGTCTCTTCAATAAATGGTAATGGGAAAACTGGTTTATCCACTTTCAGAAGAATAAAATTGAATTCTTTTCTCACATCATTTACAAAACTTAACTCAAAATGAATTAAAATTTTAGACCTGAAACTGTTTTAAAACAGAAAATCCAGAGGAAAATTTCCATGACATTTGGTTTAGGCAATAATTTTTTGGATATGACTTCAAAGCACAGGCAACAAAACCAGAAATAGATAAATATGATTAAATAGAAAGCTTCTGCACAGCAATGAAACAACTAAGAAAGTAAAGGAAAGTATTTTCAAATTACCTGCTATGTAGTTTGTTCCTCCAGGGTTTATGTGTGTGAAGTATGATCCCCAGTGTGGCAGCATAGGAGGTGATGGGACCTTTAAGAGATGGGGCCTAAGCCGGGCCCGGTGGTGCATGCCTGTAATCCCAGCACTTGGAGGCTGAGGCTGAGGCAGGAGGATCACAAGTTCAAAGCCAGCCTCAGCAATGGCGAGGCACTTAGCAACTCAGTGAGACCCTGTCTCTAATAAGATACAAAAAAGGGCTGGGGATGTGGCCCAGTGGTCGAGTGCCCCTGAGTTCAATCCCTGGTACCCCCCCCCAAAAAAAAAAAAAAAAAAAGATGGGGCCTAGAGGGAGGTTCTTAGGTCATTGGTGGCATACCCTCAAAAGGGATTAATACAGTTGTAATGGGACCCCAGTTAGTCCCACATCTGTCTCGTTGGCTTCCTGTCTGGCCATGTGAGTTCTTCCTCTTGCACACATTTCCACCATGATGCCATCTACCATGAGGTGACACAGCCAGAAGGGAACTCATTACAACCTGTGACATGCTCTTTGGACTTGTAGCCTCCAAAACATTAAACTAAATAAACCTCTTTTCTTTATAAATTACCGAGTCTCAGGTATTTAGTTACAGTAATGGAAAATGAACTAAACACCATACATCTAGTAAGGAGTTAATAACCAAACTATATAAGGAATTTATACAACTCAGTAGCAAAAAAAACAAATAACCCAATTAAAAGATAGTCAGGACCTGAAGAGACAGTTCTCAAAAGATGTCATAAAAATGGCCAACAGGTACATGAAAAAAAGAATGCTCATCATCACGAATCATCAGGGAATACAAATTAAAACCACAATAAAATATCACCTGACAATTGTTAGAATGACTTTTATCACAAAGATAAAATGGATGAATGTTGGCAAGGATGTGGATGAAAAGGAACTCCTGTGCATTACTATTAGAAATGTAAAATAGTACAGTTATTATGGAAAATGGTAAGTTGGTTCCTCAAAGAACTGAAAATAGAACTGTCATATAAACCAGCACTCACACTTCTGAGTACATATGCAAAGGCATTGAAATCAATATGTTATAAAGATATTTGTATTCTTATGCTTATTTCAGCATTGTTCATAATAGACAAGATATAGAATCAACAATGTCCATGAAAGGATGAATAGAAAGAGAAACTATGGTGTATGTACACAATGGAATATTATTCAGCTATAAAAATGAAGGAAATTTTGTCATTTGCAACAGCAGAGATGAACACGGAAGAGATTATGATGAGCAATATTAGCCAGGCACAGAAAATTAAGTACCATGTGATCTCCATTATATATGGAAACTTAAAAAGTTAAAACTCAGAGACATAATGAGTAGAATGATGGTTACCAGAGGGTGGGGGTTAGGGGAGGGAATGGAGAATAGTCAAATAATACAAGTTTCAGATAGGAAATAAGTTTTGAGATATACTACATAGCAAGGTGACTGTAGTCAATAATAGAAAATGAAATGAAATGATAAAAAAAATCTGGGAATCAGCTTAAGTGTCCATCAACAGAGAAACAGATAAAGAAAATGTGGTACTTATATACAATAAAGTTTTATTTAGCCATAAAGAGGAATGAAATTATGTCACTTATAGGAAAATAAATAAATAAGCCAGACTCAGAAACGTAAGTATATGTCTTCTCCCATATGTGAAAGCTAGAAGGAAAAGAAAAAAAAGGAAGTCATGAAAGTAGAAAGGAAGCCACTAGGGTAGAGGAAGGAGGTCAGGGGAAAGGAGGAGGAGAGGGGAGATATTGGGGAGCAAAACTGATCCAATTGTGTTATATGCATATACAAATATGCCAATGAAACCCACTGTTCTGTATAATTAATATACACCAATAAAAATATTGAAAAAATGAAATCTATTTAAGACATCAGAGGTATTTCTGGGAAGATTGAAGGCAGGGACAATTTTCGCAGGCTGGTTATTTATAGAAATAGAATTCTGCACTATTAGATATAACATTTAGATACTTCAGTCGGGGCCTTAAGGTTAGTGTAAGATACATCTGATCCTTTATAATGCAATAAGCTAAGATTGAAGCCCAGGACTCTTCATCCATAACAGACACTTGGGTCATTTCTGATGAACCAGCCCAGAGATCATGCTTTAAATATTGCTTTCAGCTTTAAAGAAGAAGAAGAAGAGGAGGAGGAGGAGGAGGAAAAGGAGGAGGAGGAAGAATTTAAGTTAAAATGACTAAAAGCAAAGCTGATTCTATTTTTTTATCAACAACAAATGTTCTGTTGTAATAAGGAAAATGAAAATTTAATTAAACTATCCTGAAGTTGCCCAAATACCACGTTGGGGAGAATGAAAGGAAGTTACTCAGTTAGTTAAGAGGGTATCTGAGGAAGAACAGGATTCTGAAATGTTGAGACTCAATACTGAGATCTAAACTACAGTAAAGGTCAGTGAGGATACACATTCGGCAATCTATTTAGTTTGGTGGTGAATACGGGATGAATCTACCAAATATAAATGGTACACTGAGTCGATTCACTCGGGAGATTAAAGAAAATCCTCACATACCGACGAGGATGGGATTCGAACCCACGCGTGCAGAGCACAATGGATTAGCAGTCCATCGCCTTAACCACTCGGCCACCTCGTCACATAGTCGTCCGCCAGGATAATTTCATTCCTCCTCAGAGCTCCTTCTGTAGTAATCCTTTCAGTCACCCTTTTTATTCTGACTCAAACCTCACAACCACACCCCGAACCGATTCATTTTAGGCATGCTTCCCAGCAAACTTAAGACCGATGAACGACGCCTAGCGCGGTTCGCTCACTTGGCACACATCAAATGAACAGGTAAAACCAGTACGCCTCGCTAAGAGTTCAGACGCAGATCCCTGTCAAACACACCAATGAGGGGACGCAGGGTTCAATCCTGTTTGCTGACCCCACTTCAGCCAGCCGCGCAGTGGCCTCCCCGAGATGTGACTCCCTCGGTTGCGGCACTGGGCTGGGGAACAAGATGCCCTGCCTTCTAGGGTTCCTGTTTTCTGGGTAGCGGCGGGGAATAACGACGACAACAAAAACCCGGCTCTGGGATTTTCTAAAGTGCTTCTGAAATATGCTGGGCCGCTGGGAGACGCCTGCTTGTCTCTCTTGTTTCTTCACTGGGGCTTGGAATTGATTCGTCTGCCGCACGCGCGTACAATAGGCGGAATCGTGATTGGAAAAAGAAAAACGCAGCGCCCTGATGGGGCCCTTTTAGTTCTGAAGTAGGCTGGAATCTTATGGCGTAGAATAATTTAGCGT
This sequence comes from Tamias sibiricus, assembly GCA_025594165.1. NCBI lineage: Eukaryota > Metazoa > Chordata > Mammalia > Rodentia > Sciuridae > Tamias > Tamias sibiricus. Next base: position 3,584,410 of record CM046666.1, read on the forward strand.
CGGCTACCACCAACACTGAGAAGGGCGGGTGGAGAAATCCCTACCGCGCAGGAGGCAGGATGCCCGAGTCGGGACTGAGTCCCATGCACCGTGTGACCTAGGGCAGGTCTCTTCACCAATTCCATCTCCATGCACTCCTGCACACTTTTTGTCTTTCCAGGAGGAAGCTAAGCTTGACAATTTAGCTTGAGAATCAAGAAACCCTTTCCATTCACTGTCTTCTTTTCTGTATTTAGTGAAGAATACTGGAGAGAATCTTTCTTGCCAACATGGAGTTGCTTTGTCCTTCCTACTTTGTTCTCAGCTTTGACAAGGAGGGTCTATCTTCTCTCCCTCTCAGGTTCCTCTACTGAATGTCATATACACCTTGTCAGCATACAATTACCCAACATGGGAAACCCACCTTCAATTCTGGGGCTACAGGACTAAGGAGTCAAACCGTCATATATTTTCCTTTGAATGAGGTCAATTGTTATGATTTTCCTCAACGCTTGAATTAGTACTACCAATCTGCTGTTCAAACCACTTAATGCTTCATTTCTTTTGTTCCTCTTTCAGGATTCCAAAGAATCGTAATTTTTTTTTTATTCAGTAGAGATGCAAAGTAGTAGCTCACAGGCTCTTATAATAGCATTCCTGAGATTGATGACATGCATCACCTTAGCACTCCAACTTCTCCAGACTAAAGTGGACCATTAAGAGTCTTGCTCACTCTTGTTCCTTGGCTCTTCCGCGCCTCTTCACTCGGCCAATTACTTGAATTTTTCATTTTCCTTGAAGTTATGGTCATTCACACTTTTGTGTCCCTGGTTCAATAGTTTATGATCTATCTGGGCTCTGAGGTATGTGCCACTTCTGTTCTTGTTCATTCCTCAATAAGTCAGATGCCAGAAAAGGGATACTTTGTACCACAGAACAACACACCCACCTTCTAGAACTTGCTCTAGAAGGCCAAACCCTCATACTCTACACAGTTGAAGTTCTAGCCAAGTCTGGGGCTTCCTTCACACTCGATCCTCAGAGTTCTGGAAAAACTGGGCATTGTGAGAGAAGATAGTTTCAGATAGACACCCCTTTGGGGACATTTGACAAATTTCCACAACAGAGCATGATTTTCTCTAAAATTCAGACTTAGCTTCACTGAGGGTTAATTCAGGGGGTCAGAGCCTTAGGACAAGTCTTCTGTCTTATTTCCTTCCTCTTCCCTGGTAACCCCACTACTTCCTTCAAAGGTTTCTATATGCAAAGTTGCTGGGCCTGTTGGTTGAGCTCCAGAGCATTAACAACGCATACTGGTACCAAATCCAGTGTATACCGGGACTATCTGCTATGATGCCGCTGCTCCAGGAGATCTGCAGCTAAGGCCCAGGCTGGCCTTCCTTTCCAGCCCACTTGGGACACATTGAACTGGAAAAGGGAAATTGCTAGGACCAGGAGAAAGGGAGCTCAGAGATTGTAATGAAAGACTAATGCAATAAATGCCTCTTCATGCTATCATTGGGGTACTCGGGGGTGACCATGGGGATAGGGTTGTCCATTGGATGCATAGAAGATGAAGAAGAGGAAGCATCAAGGTAAAGAGGAAGCCTCAAGGCTAAGAGGTAAAATTTCTGGGAATGGGTAGGTCCCACTTTTTTTTTTTTTTTTTTTTTTTTTTTTGATGCCCAAAATTTAGCCCTTCAGCCCTAATTTCTCAGCCTTGGGAGACTCTGGGATTGGAAAACAGGATGGGGAAGCTAATCCCATGCAGACTTTTCTGCTCTGGAGAGGAAGAAGCTAGGGGCTTTAATCCAGAGGAAAACAAAGATGGAAGTGAAGAGGGGTGTTCAACCAGACATATTCCTTAATTCTTCTTCATTAGTCCAGACCGACAAGAGCTTAGGGAAGATGATACTGGGGCTGGTGGCAGAAGTGGGAGCCTCAAACCACTGCCTTATCAGCTGACCCAGTGGCAGTGCCAGTTTTGAGAAGGGGATGGTCCTGTCCCCCACTCTGCTCATGGGACCTAGAGGTCACCCAGTGAGGTGGGCTCTGGAGAAGAGCCTAGTCTTTGGCCCTAGGGCACCTGACTCAGAGGTTCCTGCTGTGCAGGCTAGCTCTGGGACAACCTCAGCCCACAGTGATGTTGAAGCCACAATGGAATCTGTTGCACCAGTGATTAAGGAAGGCTCCAAGGGCCAAGGTGATGGGCAACGGGGGCATCTTCTTCTTCAGCACAGCACCTACACACCAGTTACTATCCACTAACCCTCTAAACACCATGTTGGCCTGGGGAAGAATCAGGTGGTAACCAAAGGAGAAGGTTGTGTCTTGTAGCCTTGTGTTTGTCTCAAACTCCACTCCAACCTGAACCTGTTCATTTGCCCTGTGGTAATAGCTTGCATGGGCCCTGCCAGATCCTACGTTCAATGTAGATACCCAGTGAACAGCCGAGTACTTCCCAGCCAGAGTCAACATGGCCCCCTCTTTGCCTGGCCACCGGTGATAAATTAGCTCTCCTCCCAGCACCAGTCGATGAGTGAGGCTCTGCAGGAAGTGAGCAACCGCGATCACAGATTCCCCAATCAGGTCAGGATTTCCTAGGGTCAGAGTGGCTGTGTAGTCATCTCCTTGATACTTACCATCAAACTGCCGTCTCAGGAACTTGGCCTGTTGTGTCTGGAAGACAGCCTTAGCTCAGAGCCGCTCTGCCAACAGAAGTAGGACCTGGGTGTTGAGACTTCCACTGCTGTCCGTATCCCATACCACAGTGGGGAACACGTTTGTGGGGCTGAGCTGCCAATCGCCTGTATAGGTTGCATGGAGGTGATAGCCAGGCAAGCCCAGGGCACTCATGTGCATAGTGTGAGCCACCTGGAAATGGCTGCTCAGAACCTTGCGGACAATGAGCTTCATTCCCTCCATCTGTGCTGGGAATACATCTTTGCATAGCTGGTGCAGCTCATCAAAGCTACCAGGGTTGGGTAGAGGTTCCTCTCAGTGGGGGCTCCAGCAAGGCAAAGTCCCCATCAGTGCCAGGTCCAATGTATTATCCATTTAGTCCAGAGGATAAGGAGGAGCTGGGGTTAGCCTGGGAAAGGACTCTGGCTTCCTCTACCCACCATAGGCCTCACCCCCCATCATCAGGCTCCCGGGTCTCAGAAACTTCCACATGATGGAATGCTAGACCATCTCAGAGCATCCTGTGTCCCCTTCCCCCAGCACCCCAGTCATCTTCCCCCAAAATTGTAGTTTTATACCAATGACTTCTAAATTATTTCTCAATACAAACATATACAGGGAAATTTCCTCTATTTGATTCACTAAATAAGATTTTTATTATTTAGACAACTTATTCTCCAAAATTAGAGGGCAAGGGCCATTTTTTTTTTTTTTTTTTTTTTTAGTTACTCATGGACCCAATATCTTTATTTTATTTATTTATTTTTATGTGGTGCTGAGGATCGAACCCAGTGCCTCACATGTGTGAGGCAAGTGCTCTGCCACTGAGCCACAACCCCAGCCCCATATTTCTTTACTCATTGTATTACACCCAGTATATCAGCACATAATAGGTATAAGCAACTATTGTTGAATGAATGCATAAATAATGAAAACAATGTACTCAAAAAGACTATTTCAACCTGTTACAATTCTTGAACTAGTAATATTTATTAGGTTATTGATGGGATTAAGTGAACATGTAAGGTACTTTTAAGATTCCTGGCATAGCGGCGAGGGTTGTGGCTCAGCAGTGGAGCACTCGCCTTGCACGTGCGCGGCCCGGGTTCAATCCTCTGCACCACGTAAAAATAAAGGCATTGTGTACAACTAAAACAAATAAATAAAATATTTTAAAAAAAAAGATTCCTGGCATAGGATGAGAATATAGCTCAGTTGGTAGAGTGCTTGCCTGGCATGCACAAGACCCTGGGGTTCAATCCTCAGCACCACTTAAATAAATAAATAAATGCCTGGTGCATCTTAAGTGTTTTGCATTATCCTCATCATCATGCATAAAAAAAGACAAGCCAGTGGAGTTGGGGAGACACTAAAGAACATACGTAGGCAGTCTGCAGAAGTAGACAATAAATACCTGGGTGGGAAAAGTTAAGCAATAATTATCCAGTTGCAAGAGACTCAGCACAGAGTAGCTTGAGAGTTAAAAACTCCATACATTCCTGAGTTTTATCTCTAAGAGCTCTACCAAATTCTCACTGTGTCCATCAGAGAAAAATTCCCCCATGTTTTCACTACATTCCACCTCTGAAATACTACACCACCTCAACACCACCACACTGAGGACCAAGCCTCCAACATGTGAACTTCTGAAGGACAAACCACTTCCAAACCACAGCAGTAGCCTAGGAGAAATAGGTATATCATATAGCCTATGTGTGTAGTAGGCTATACCATCTACATTTGTATAAACATACTCTATGATGTTCACACAACAATAACGTTACTTAATTACACAGTTTTGGAATGTATCTGCATCCCTAAGCATATGACTATAATGGAGAATAAAGAAAGAAACACCGGAATCAGAGAACACCAAGCAAGACCAATACCAACACAGCATGTTGACACCAACACAGCATATTCAAACTGCAGAAAATAAAAGACAAATTTTGAAAGAAACCAGAAAATGAAAATATCTTACTTGCAGAATAATGAGGATAAGAATCACATTGGACTTACTTCTCTTCAGAAACCATGCAAGGAATAACAGTGGAGTGAAATATTTAAACTAATGAAAGAAAAAAATGTGTCTAATAAAATTATCTTTCAGAACTGAAAAAGAAATGCATACTTTCTCAGACAAACATTGAGGGAATTTTTCACTAGTAGACCTACCTTGCAAAAAAAAATGTTAAATACAAATTCTTCAGAGAGAAGGAAAATTATATAGTTCAGAAACTCATGTCTACATAAAGAAATGAAAAGATTTAGAAAAGGAACAAATAAACTGGGCACAGTGATGCATGCCTGCAATATTGCTAATTGGGAGACAGAGGCAAGAAGACTGCAAGTCTGAGACCAGCCTGAGCAACTAAGTGAGACCCTAGGGGCCTCAGAAAATAAAAAGGGCTGGGGCATTAACTCTCAGTTCATGAGGCTCTGGGTTCAATTCCCAATATCAAGAAAATAAAAATAAAAAAGGAATAAATTAAAGTAAAATAAAATCTTGTATTTTTCTTAATCTCAATTGACCTCACAAATAATATTTTGTTCAAAATAATAACAGCAGCAACAACAGTATACTTGGTGATTATTGCTTATAGATAGAAGTGAATGACAGCAAAGTTATAAGGGATGGAAACAAAAAATTGAGAATACTTTGTTATAACATTCTTGTACTTTCTGAAGTGGCATAATACTACTTGAAAGTGAAATTCAATTAGAATTTCAAGTGTATCTTCCAAACACTAACGGAGCCACTAAAATTTTTTTCAATATATTAAAACAGAACAATAAATGCAATTGGGGCCAGGTTTGCTGCTCATTAGTAGAGCACTTGCCTAGCATGTGTGAAGCACTGAGTTCAATTCCTGGCACCACATAAAAATAAACAAATAAAATAAAGGTATTATGTCCATTTACAACTAAAAAAAAAAAAAGTGCAATCACATAAGATGATCAGTGAAAGCCAGAAAAAGCAGAAAAAGAAATGAAGATTAAAAACAACAAAGAACCAAGTACAGCAAACAGAAAACAGTTACAAATATGTGTGATTTTAATTTGACTCTACTAATAATCACTTTAAGTGAGGATGGTCTAAATATACCAAATAATGAATGCAAGATTGTCAGAATGATTTAAAAGACTTGGTTATATGTTATCTATAAGAAAATCACATTAAATATATAGACAAATAGTAAGGGATGGAAAAAGATTAATCATGATAATGCCAATCCAAAGAAATCTTGAATAGCTATATTAATTTTAGACAAAGCAGATTTCAAAGCAAGGGAAAGTATCAGGGAATGTGTTAAAGTAATGGAAAGAAAAACCACACTCCAGAAGAAAATATTTCCAAAATACTTTTCTGATAAAAGAATGTTATCCTAAATATATAAAGAATTCTTAAAATGTCAACAATGAGAAATGAACAACCTAATGACAATCTAAGCAAAAGATTTGGACACTTCACAAAGTTGTACAGATGGCAGCTAAACTTTGAAAAAGATGCTAAGCATCATATAACATTAGGGAATTGAAAATTAAAACAATAATATTATACCACTACACACCTATTAGAATAACCAAAATCCAATACAGTGACAAAATGAACTCTTTTTTTTTTTTTTTTTTTTCCTGCTCAGAAAGAAAAATGGTGCAGCTATTTTGCAAGATAGCTTGGCTTGGCAGTTTTTTTTTTTTTTTTTTTTTTTTTTTTTTTTTTTTTTTGGTACCGGGGATTGAACTCAGGGGCACTCGACCACTGGGCCACATCCCCAGCCCTTTTTTGTATTTTATTTAAAAAATAAAACTGAAACACTTTCACCATACAATTTGGCAATTTCAATCCTTGGTATTTACCCAAATGAGATCAAAATATATTTACACAAAAACCTGCACAAGTATATTTATGGAAACTTTATTCATAACAGCAAAAATAATTGAAAGCAAACAAGATGTACTTTGGTAGGTGAATGGATAAATCAACTGTCATACAACCGGATAAAGAATATCATTCAGTGATAAAAAGAAATGACCTACTAAGCCGTGAAAAGTCATGAAGGAAACCTAAACGTAAATTACGTAGAGAAATAAACCAGTGTGAAAATGTTACTGTGTGATTCCAAATAGAGGACATCTTAGAAAAGGCAAAACCATGGAGACTGAAAATATCAGTAGTTGCCAGAGTTGGCAATGGACAAAGCAAGGAGAATTTGGGGAACGGATAAATTAGTCTTTTCATTGCTATAATGGTGAGTACGTGTCATTATACATTTGTCAAAACCCATAGCATGCACAACACTCAGAACAAACCATAATGTAAACTGTAGACTTTGAATAACAATCATATGTCAATGTAAGTTCATTGATTCCACCAATGTATAATTTGGTGGGACATTCTATGATGTTCAATGTTGTGTGTGTGGGCAGGCAGGGTGTACATGGGAGCTCTCTTTACTTTCTGTACAATATCGCTGTGCACCTAAATCTGCTCTAAAAACATCTATTAAATAATATTGTAAACAAAAATTTGTACAGGTTCATTATATCAGACTAGATTATGGTGTGCTTCAAATCTTATTACACTTTGCATACTTTTTTACTAATTTAAATAGTATTAATTTATAGAAGTATGTTTAAATTTCCCACCATTATGGTGGACGCATTAATTTTTTCAAATAGTGCTATGAAATTTTGTTTTCATATGTTGAGGCAATTTGATCAAATACGTGTATTCTTACTTTTGTCTTCCTAGTGAGTTGTCTTTCATTATGTAATATTTTTGTCTTGCACTCTATATCATATCATGTTAACATAGCAACCTCAATTATATTTTGGTTAATATTTACCTGATGTAAACTTTATTATTCTTTTGTTTTCATCCTTTCTGTGACCTTAGCTTTAGTAATAATTTCTCCAAATAACATAAAGCAAGTTTCATGTATGTAATTTTTTTTTCTTTGAACCAGGGATTGAACTCGGGGGCACTCAACCACTGGGCCACATCCCTAGCCCTTTTTTTTTTTTTTTTGTATTTTATCAGAGACAGGGTCTCACTGAATTGTTAAGTGCCTCGCCATTGCTGAGGCTGGCTTTGAACTCGTGATCCTCCTGTCTCAGCCTCCCAAGTGCTGGGATTACAGGCGTGCGCCACTGCCACCGCACCTGGCTCATGTATATAATTTAACTGTCTTTTAACTGGAGATTTTAGTTCATTTCTGCTTATGATTATTGATAAATTTGGACTTTTCCATGGTATTATTTTTGTTAGACATGCATTTTATGTTTTCCTCCTTCTCTTTATTTGTATCATGTATTTTTTTTAAGTTTTGGGGATTATGCTTTTTGCGCGGGGGGGGGGGGGGGGGGAGGTACCAGAGATTGAACTCAGGGGCACTCAACCACTGAGCCACATCCCCAGTGCTATTTTATTTATTTATTTTTTGGCAGTGCTGGAGATCAAACTCAGGGCCTTGTGCATGTGAGGCAAGCACTCTACCAACTGAGCTATGTCCCCAGCCCCTTTGTATTTTATTTAAAGACAGGGTCTCACTGAGTTGTTTAGCACCTTACCATTGCTGAGGCTGGCTTTGAACTCGCAATTCTCCTGTCTCAGCCTCCCAAACCACTGGGATTACAGGCATGCGCCACCTCACCTGGGTGGAATTATGCTTTTTAATGTTCTTTTCTATTATATATATACTGAAGTATTTAAAGAATCTCATGATGCATTTCAGCAGAAAAAAAAGGAGGGGATAAATGAAATAAGAATTGCAAATGTTAATCATTGTTGAACCTGCTTAATGTGTGCATGAAGATGCATTATACCACTCTAGCTTTGTGTAAATTTGAATGTTTTAATAATAATAAATTAAACAACTAAGAGAAATTTATTTGGTGCCAGTCTTCGTTATTGCTATGGTTTGCAGAAATGACCCCAAAGACCCATGTGTTAAAGGCTTGGTCTCCAGTTGGTGAAGCATTTGAGAAGCGGTGGAACCTTTAAGAGGTGAGGCCTAGTGGGAAGTCTTAGGTCATTGAGGACCTACCCTTGATGGGGTTTGTAGGACCCTGGTCTCTTCCTCTTTTTCACTTCCAGTCAAGAAGTGAGCAGCTTTGCTCTACTACCTATGCGTTCCCTGCCATGATGTGCTTGTCGCTGACCCAAAAGCGATGAAACCAATAATCATGATGGGAACCTCCAAAACTATGAGCCAAAATAAACTTTCCTCTGATTTGATTATCTCAGGTATCTGTTACAGTGACAGAAACTTACAACATAGTTGTCAATTCCCTGTTTATGTCTATTATGTCTTTAAAAAAAATCATTTTGCCCTAAGACTCAGGAGGCTGAGGCAGGAGGATCACCAGTTCAAAGCCAGCCTCAGCAAATTAGTGAGGCCCTAAGCAACTTAGTGAGACCCTGTCTTAAAATAAAAGATAAAAAGTGCTGGGAATGTAGCTCAGTGGGTTCAATCCCCAGGACCAAAAAAAAAAAAAAAAAAAAAAAGGAAAAGAAAGAAAAAGAAAAACTCATTCTGGTAAGTACACAATTTTAGGGGCTGGGATTGTGGCTCAGTAGTAGAGTGCTTGCCTACCATGTGTGAGGCACTGGGTTTGATTCTCAGCACCACATACAAATAAATAAAGGTCCATTGACAACTAAAATTATTTTTTTAATATTTATTTATTTGCTTTAGTTGTACACAATGCAATGTGTTTATGTTTACGTAGTGCTGAGGATTGAACCCAGGCCCGCGCATGTGCTAGGCGAGCGCTCTACCGCTGAGCCACAACCCCAGCCCACTAAAAAAATGTTAAAAAAAATAAGTACACAATTTTAGATTGGCAATTGATTGTTTTCTTCCAAAACAATCAAAAATATATTTTATTTTTTTCTGGATTTTATCATAACATTAATTTTAATTAATATGCTGGCTAACATTCTAATTGCTCTTCTTTTGCTGAAGACATATTTGTGGCTGATTTTAGTCCTCTTGTGTTTGATGTAACAGTTTCAGTGCGAAGTTAGCAATTATAGTTTTTTGCTTGCTTGTTTGGTACCTAGGATTAAATCCAGGGGCACTTGACCACTGAACCATATCCCCAGCCCTTTCTTATATTTTATTTGGAGGCAGAGTCTCACTGAGTTGTTTAGGGCCTTGCTAAATTGCTGAGGCTGGCTTTGAACTCAAAATCCTACTGCCTAAGACTCCCAAACCACTGGGATTACAGGCATGTGCCACACCACCAGGCTTATAGTTGTTTTTTGACTTGCTAGTGAAATTCAGTGCTTTCTGAATCTATGGATAAAATTTTTTCTCTATTTCTGGTAAATTTCTAGCTATTATGTCTTAAAATATTACCTCACCTACATTTTTATCTCCTTTTATTCCTGGGTTCTAATTACATAGGCTTCAAAATTTCTCACCTGATCCTCTAGTTCTATTAAATTCTTTTATCAGTTTTTTGTGGCTGTGTAACAAAGTATCCCAAAATTCAGTAGACTTAAAGCAACAACCATTTATTTGCTCAGAAATCTATGGGGTTGGCAATCTGGGCAGAGCTCAGCTGAAATGTATCATCTCTTCTTGTGGTGTAAACTGGGTTTACTGATTGATTTGTAGTGAGTTGGAGGTTGGCTGGGACTGACTACTCCTAGGCCTCAGTCACATATCTGACAGTTGTCAGAGACTATTTCTAAGGTTCAGAAGTTTTTCCTCCATGTGATCTTCCAGCAGAATTGCTGAATTTCTTACATAGTGATGATGTAGCAAGAGGGCAAGAATTGAAGCCACAAGGTCTCTTGAGATCTATGTTTGGAAGTAGCACAATATCACTTCCTCTATGTCCCATTGGGCGAAACAGGTTGCAAGGGCAGATCACATTCCAGCATTAGGGGAACAATCCATATGGGAGGACGTACAAATAATTTATAGTCATATTCATCTATCTCAACTTATTAAAAATGTTTGCTGTATTCTAGATTAATGTTTTAGTTTTAGCTTTCAGTTTAGTAATTTTTTCAGCTGTAACTAATATGCTATTTTGCCCTATATTAAGAATTTTTAGAATGAACAATTTTAACTTTACTTTTGAGGTTTATTTCTTGAGACTAAATTTTTACATAATTCTACTCACTCTTTTTGCACACTTCGTAATCATATCCTTAATTTACTGACATATTTCCTACATAGCTCTATCTATATTTTATATCTTTATCTTATTTGTTTATTTTTATGTGGTGCTAGGGATTGAACCCAGTGCCTCACACTTGCTAGGTAAGTGCTCTACCACTGAGCCACAACCCCAGCCTTGTATTTTGAACCTTAAATATCTGTAGGTCTTTGGATCTAAACCTGACATTTTTGTGTATCTGTGGATCCTCAAATGTAATAGTTTATTTTCTTGTGTCTGTATTGATCTTTATTGTGGACTTTATTTGTGGTCTTATTATGAGGGAATATTGCAGGCTTAACTTGGGGAAGTGTTTTGTTTTGTTTTTCCAGACAGGATTTATTTTAGCCCTTGCCAAAAACTCTAGGACAGAGTTGACAATGAACCATTTCTGTCTCACTACAGGTTTTGGGCTATATGAGAGTGTCAGGCTCAGCTCCTGTACTGCATTTGCTATTAAGAATATTAAATGTTTATGCTCATAGTGGTATTTCTGTTAGCATCTGGATTCGGGCTACATCTGCTCCTCTGCTAGTCAAAGCTGACTTTCTGCATTTCTTGCTCCCAATCGCTCCAGTTTCAAGGAATGTTCAGCAGGGTTGCCAAATCTATAACTTTGGCTCTTAATCACTCTGACCTTAGCTCCAGGTGTTCCTAAATCACTATGGAGCCCCTGGCATTGTTTTGTTTTGAGTGATGTCTAAAGAATTCTCTTACCTTTTATGAGACTAGAAATGTCACATCAAGTGTACTATCTAGAAACTAATTGCTGGGGAGTAGGAAGGTCCACTAGAGCTTCCAGACAGTTAGTTATAACTGGTAAAAAAAAAAAAAAAAAAAAAAAAAAAAATTTAAAGCGTGAACCAAAAGAACAAATGACCGAAAATGCATACTCTTGTGATGAAAAGTGATGGTTTTTGTCTTAGTTCATTTCTAATACCTTACTTAGACTGGGTAATTTATAAAGAAAATACATTTATTTGATTCATGGATCTGAAGACTAGGAAATCAAAGGGCATACTGGTGCCATCTGTTTGGCATCTAATGAGGGTCTTCTGGCTGTATTACAATATGGTGGAGGATATCACAAAGAGTGACTGAGCAAGGATCTCTTTTTTTCTTACAAAATCATTATTGCATCATGGAAGCCCCACTCTCATGCTTTTCTTTAGTACTAATTACCTGTCAATTGCCCCACGTTCAAATTCCATTAACATATAAATTAGAGAATTAAGTTTCCAACACATGAATTTTGGGAGTGACACATTCAAATCATAACAGTTTTCACTCAACAAAGAATGTCAGAAATGAAATTAGAACAATGATAGGCTTAGAGAAGATTTTTGCAACAACTAAAACTTACCAGAAATTAATAAAGTCTACATAAAATACCCCTTGCAAAAGAATTAGCAAATAAACAATAACCTAAAAATACCATCAGAAAAATAAGAAAAACGAGCCAAGGAAAACTCGGAAAAGGGATGCCTAAATAGTTTATAATATGAAGGCATGTTGAATCTCACTACAAGTAAGAAAAAAGAAAATTAAAGATGTTGGGAAATTTAACTTATGTGTACTACTGGCAAAAGAGAAATTATTGTGGCTGTACTGGAATGCAATGTTGCCATACTTAGGTTAATGAAGTATGTACACTAGTTTCACATGACTGCTGTAACAAATTAACACAAGCTTGGACGCTTAAAACTATGCATATTTATTCTCTTACAGTTTAAAAGGTCAGAAATCCAAAAACAATCTCATCAAAGCAAAAATCTAGATTGTGCTGGGGCCATACTCCCTCCAGAAGTATAGTGAAGAATCTGCTTCTTTGGCTTTTCCAGTTCTTAGAGCTGTATTGATTGTATCCCTGGTTTGTGGTTGTTTTCTCCATCTTCAAAGTCAGCAGAGCAGCATCTTGCTTCAGTCCACATCTTGCCTTCTGCTCTACTTCTCTCTTATGAAGACACATGTGAATATATTTAGGGCACATCTGGTCAGTATAATTTTCCTATCTCAAAATCATTGACTTAATCACATCTTCACTCTCTTTTACCACATGTTCCAAAGATTAGTACCCTGGCTATCTTTAGGGGCCATTACTTCACTTACCAAAGTATGTTAATTTTTGGACCTGGTAATATAAGTCTTAGGTATATCTCTCATTGAAATTCTCCCTCAGGGGGCTGGGATTGTGGCTCAGCAGTAGAGCGCTCACCTAGCACTATGGGCGACCTGGGTTCGATCCTCAGCTCCACGTACAAGTAAAATGATTGAATAAAAAAATGCATTGAATAAAATGCATTGTGTACAACTAAAGCAAAAAAAAAAAAAAATCTTCCTCAGATTCTTAGGGGAAACTTTACATTGATGTTTACTATAAAAAGGCACATGTATATTTTTAAAGTCTTAAATCTGGTCCTTAGCCCTATTGTCAGTCAATTTTCTGTCACTAGAACATAATACCTGAGATGATCAACTTATAAAGAGTTAAGATTTATTTTGGCTCAATGTTTTGGAGGTTCCAGTTGTTAGGGTCCAGTTTCGCTTTTTCCCACGAACCACAAAGAGCCAGACCGTATGTAATATACAAACAGAGTTTATTGAGCCAGCTAGCTGGGGTCAAGCTTTCCCACAGACACACAGGAAGGGCAAGACCCCGAACAAAAGGAAAGCCTCAGGTTATATAGTCCTTTACCCACATCATTGCCCGTGCAGGAAAGTGAACAAAGGGAGCTTCAGGTTACCTATATCCCTGTTGGAGCAAATAGCCCTTGTGCTCGAAATTCAAACTGCCTGCCTTGGGGCTTAACTTCCTAGCTCACCTGGAGGCGGGGTTTCCTATCTTAACATTCCAGCCCGCCTGGGGCGGGGTTACCATCCTAACACAGTCCATGATCAATTGACTTTGTTTCAGGTTTGTGGCAAGATAACAGCTCAGGGCTGGGATTGTGGCTCAGAGGTAGAGCACTCGCCTAGCGCGTGTGCGGCCGGGGTTAGATCCTCAGCACCACATAAAAATATAAACACATTGTGTACAACTAAAGCAAATAAATAAATATTAAAAAAAAAAAAAAAAAAGATAAGAGCTCAAGACTGGAGCACAAGACAGCAGAACTGCTTACCCAATGGCCAGGAAGTAAAAAGAAGAAGAGAAAGAGTCTGGTATCCCATGATTCCTTTCAAGGACATGTCCCAATTGCCTAAGGAGCTCCTATTGCCACTCACTTTTCAAAGGTTCCACTACCTCCCAGTATCACCAAGCATTTAACATATGAGCCTTTGGAGTACAATCAATATCCAAACTATAGAAGCCTTCTTCTTTTCTCTTATCTCTTTTCATTTTAAATATTACTCATTTGTGTTGAAAAACAAAAGCAAAAACCCAGAATATTAGGCTAAGCATTGCCACTAATTTTGATTTTCAATCCTTTCTGAGCATTGTTTTCCCATTCTCGTATCTTCTTCCTTCCTACTTTTTCTTATCAGTAAAGAGCCGTTTTTACCTGCTTTTATAGGTTAAAAGATGCGTTTGTTTTTTTCACAAAGAATTTCTCATATCTTTTTTTTTTAAATTTATTTACTTTAGTTGTACACAATGCAATGCATTTATGTTTACGTGGTGCTGAGGATCAAACCCGGGCCATGCACGTACGAGGCGAGCGCTCTGCCGCTGAGCCACAACCCCAGCCCCAAATTTCTCATATCTTAATAATTCAAGAACAGTGAGCTTGTTATCCTGATAACACTTGTAAAGGAAAAGTGTTTAGAGAACATTTTTCTATGAGAGGACTCATTTTAAAAAGGGACCATTTATTTCCATGTGGTTCCCCTTCCACTGTCAGAGATCCCTGTGGCCAGATATTTCAGAGTTTCCTGAGCTGGAAAAGATGTGCCAATCAAAAGGATATTTATAGCTTCTTCCAAGTTAAGAAGCCCCAATTTAATACAAACAATAAAAGTAATAATAGCCACTGAATAATAAAGACACTTCATGCCAGGCCCCAAGTAAAGCAATTTGTGTACATTTCTTCTTTAAACCTCACAATAATCCTGAAAATAGGTATTATTGTTTACAGTTCAATGTGAAGAAACTGATATTTTAAAAAATTAAATAATTTGTCCTATCTAGAAAGCTAAGAAGTCTCCAAGGCCATTTTAATCCCAAATGTGGCAAATGTATAAACAAGTATAAAACATTGCCTCCCTTTTTGTCCTAGGCCAATGTTCTCTATTGCAAAACCCAAATGGTGTTTGCTCCAAAGATATGTCTAACACTGGGTTTTATTGGAGTTTCTTAACCATAAAGTGAAATTGCTCAGCTTGGCTCTAGGTGAGGGAAAAGAGATCCCTTTTGCTCCTGAGTTCTCTTTTGTGTCTCCTTATAACCTTTTAAAAACTTACTGAGTGCAAAATTTTAAATGAGTATAAATTACAAAGCATATTCTATAGAACATTACTCTGTGCAGAGTGTGGAATAGAAATTAGGCCCTGTCAATACTGGTTCTGATGGTGGTATTGAGCATCTTCAAAGGGAGCTGCAAGATGAGGGGGGTAGCATTTTTTTCTTCTTCTTCTTTTAGTTATAGATGGACAAAATATATTTGTTTTATTTATTTATTTTTATTTGGTGCTGAGGATTGAACCAGTGTCTCACACATGCTAGGTAAGAACTGTTAGAAAATGCTGAACAAAGTTAACTTAGCTGGGAACACTGTGTTAGTGAAATAAAAGGGTTTATTGGGGTGCCACATGGGGAAGGGTAGGGAAAGGAAGGGAAGGGCGGTAGGGAAGGGAGAACAGGAAGGAAGAAGAAGGGAGGAAGGACCGGTTTCAGTCTGGGGCAGGCTTAAATAGTGGACTGGTTGTCAGAGAGACCCCTGGGGGCGAGTGTCTCCATAGGCTGCTGGAGGTCAGGAGGCAGTGGCGAGGGCACCTGCTGGCCAGGCTGAGGTCCCTGGGAAATGTAGTCTTTTACCTGGGGAGGTGTGGCCTTCTACCTCCCTGCCCGGAATCCAAGAACTCTTACCACTGAGCTACAATGCTAGCCCTAGCATTTGGTTTTGAGAGCATTTTAGGAGGAGGCAATTACAGTAAAAAAGAACCAGATATCGTTCTTCATTACTTTGTCTTTTCCTGACAAAACAGAAAGAAAAGAAAGGGAGAAAAGAAAAATACCCACTAATGTAAAAGCACTACAATGAGTTCAGATCAAAATTTTCTGCTATTTGTAAGTACAAACTTCTTTAGAAATGCATCTGTTCCTTGGTATCTGAGGGATATTTGAAGGGCAAAAATCACACCGGAGACAACCGTGCAGCCAAGAGATTTATTCACCAGCCTCTACAGCTGGTCGGAGGCAGAAGAAGTACAGGGAGAGAGGAGTCAGGGAGAGAGAAGTGTGCAAGCTCTGGACGGAGGGTCAGTGCCTAGTCGGCCGCAGTCTCCGGAGCTGTTGGCTGGGGCAGCTGCCCACAGGCTGGAGACAGTGAGTCTGGACCAGCTGCAGTGGCTGCTTCCTCAGCTGCTTCCTCTCCACAAAGAGGAGCTATTGTGATCCAGCTCCAGGTAGACAGGGACTTAAGTAGGGATTTCTGGTGTGGGGGTGGTGCCTGAGTGACCTTTAACGCTATTGGCTCTTTTCCCAATAAACAGGGCAACCTTTAAGCTGATTGGCTCCTGCCTGGGGAAAATGAAACCAGTTTGCTCCTAATGGAAATTTCCATGGGGGAGGTGGCCTGTCAGCTCAAGCATATCTATCAATATTAGCTCCAGGAGTACTATGAAAAGTAAAATCCATTGATGCTCAAGTCCTTTTATTTAAAAAAAAAAAAAAAAAAAAAAGCATGTTTTTTTGCATAAAACCCAAGATGCACATCCTCCCATATTCTCTCTCGGTTTTTTTTTTTTTTTTTTGTACTGGGGATTGAACTCAGGGCACTTGACCACTGGGCCACATCCCCAGCCCTTTTTTGTATTTTATTAGAGACAGGGTCTCACTGAGTTGCTAAGTGCCTCGCCATTGCTGAGGCTGGCTTTGAACTCTTGATCCTCCTGCCTCAGCCTCCCAAGTGCTGGGATTACAGGCGTGCGCCACTGCGCCCGGCCTCTCTCTCATTTTTTTCTCCTATATGCAGACACAATTTTCCTCCAAAATATTTTTAATTCACTGTTGACTCGATGGATACAGAACCCATGGATATGGAGAACTGGCTATATTTATGTTTGTGGAGGGAAAAGGACTCACTTGCCCTCACTCCTACTTGTTTTGAAAAGGATGTACCAAGCCAGGGAAGAAATCATCTGGGGAAAAATAATTTCCAGTCCAAATTCTCACCCTGAGAATTCTCATCTATATGTGTTTGTAGGAGGACCCATGTTAGTTGTGTACTTACTGGACATGACAATAGACACAGCCTAGGAGAAAGTTTAAAAAGTACGCAAGAAATAATGGGGGCATTTCAAATACACAAGAACTGCTTTGAAGGGACATTAGTCAAATATAACACTAGTTGAGCACCAAAATATTCAAGTATAGAAATCAATTATAAACTATTAAAAATAGGAACCCATACAAATGATAAATTGATAAATGAAGAAATATATGAAAAAGATACTGGAACTCACGCTTAGAGCAACATGTCAACCTAACAAGAGAGCTGGAATTGGAAGATCCACCATCATAAGACTGGTTTGGACAGTGATGTTAAGTCTAGGGAGAAATTTGATAAGGAGCAGGATATATAAAATCTTAAATTGTCTCTCCATATAGCAGTGATCAAAATTAACCCCTGCAATGAGGGACAGATGGATTTCCCCTGTTTTCATCTATTATACTGCAAAAGGACACAAAATTATTTACAGAGTATTCCAGTGGGGAATGCATAACCTGAGCCAATTTTAAGAAAACATCAAACTCAAAATGAAAGATAGTATATTAAAAACAGGAAAGAAAAACAATATTTTAAAATGACATCTCAATGTCATAAAAGACAAAGATATGTTCTAGATGAAGGACAACTAAAAAAGACTTGACATTTAAATTTAATACCAGATCCTAGACTAGATCCAGCACTTGAGGGGAAAATCAGGTTAATTGGAGAACTTGGAATGCTGACTATAGACTAAATATAGTTATTGTACCAAAGTTACATTTACAAAAGTTTATAAGTATTGTGTGCGGACAGAGAGCAAGTAAATGATAAAGCAAATGGGGCAAAACACTAACAATAGCTAAATATGAGTAAAAAGCATATTGATATATTTGTACTATTATTTATTTATTTTAACTTAATTAATTAATTAATTTTAACTTTTTAGTAAGTTTGAAATTGTTTCAAGGAGAGAGAACGAGAAATTTCGCTCAAAGTGCCCCAAAAGTCAACAGCTGTGAGTTTAGGCGGGCCAAGCCTGCTCTTTAAAATACGGAAAACGTTTCCCCCAGAAAAATCTGAGGAACCATTAATTCTTCATAGTTCCCGGGTTCTCTAGGGACAGGTTGCCCCGAAATAGAAGTCAGCCCTGCTCTAATCCGATCATCAGATATTCACTTTTAACATCCAGCCCGCCCACACTAGCTCGGTTTAGCAACCTACCGCCAGGTTTTTGCAGGAAGTAAAAGCAGCACCGGACGTAATGTGATGTCTCTCACTGGGTTGCAAGTTTTCAGTTGGTCCAGTAGTTGATCCGGGAAATCTTGAGCTTGTAGGGACATCCCCTGCTATCACCACGGAATGTTAAGTGTACACTGTGGCTTCTGCATACAGAGATGATTTGAGGGTCTTTGTTCCGAGATGGACAGTGCTGGGAGCCAGGATTGGAGCGCGGTAAACTAGGACCCTTTTGCCCTCACCAACACCTTCCGTCCCTGAGCGGTCTCTGGGTTCCCCTCATGCACAGCTACCTGTGTTGGCCTCTAGGGGCCTTAAGGTTGGACCGGAGGAAATAACAACATTGTTTCCTTTCAGCCTCGTTCCTTTGGAATCTCATTTTGTTGTTTTCTTCAGACGCTGCTGTATTGGAATCAGTTCAACTATTCATAAATGGGGAGAGTTTAATTTCACATTTCCCTCACAATTTATCAAATCTTTTAGAGGCAAAACTATAATGATTATAAATTATAAAAGGAATCTCCACAGTCTACCGGCTGGGGGTGTAGCTCAGTGGTAGAGCGCGTGCTTAGCATGCACGAGGTCCTGGGTTCAATCCCCAGCACCTCCACTAGCTTTAACGAGCTAAATTTCTGGTTAGAGCACATTTCATTGCTGTATATTAAGTTTGTTTTCTTTCACAACTTCCTGTCTTTGTGGTACCCAGTATTGCCCTGGACCCTATGAAACACAGTTTTGCAGATTAGTTAATTGGCCTGGTGTATTTTGGGTTCCGTCCTAAAGATAATGCTGGAGAGCAGAAAGGGAAAAAATAAAATAAAAATAACAGATCCTTAGTGTCATTCACTTCTTAAATTATTATTCTGAAGCGTTCTTGGAACACCCTGTAAGTGTACAAGAAAAAATAAACAAAAACCAAAACCTTTTTATTTCTTCTGAGCTACTGACCACTTCATAGGTTACATTTCCTCAAATGGATGGTCCTGTTATTACTGTGGAATAGAAAACGTAAAAGACAACACAGTGTTGCCAGTCATAACAAGCATGCATCCCCAGCCTAAATCCAATGATACAGATAAAAATCCAGAACTACACTCACTTTGCCGAAATAACAGGGGGAGTGTGACAAACCAAAGCATCTGAATAGCTTTCATTTTTTATTTTTAACTTTCTCATTCAAGAAAATTTCAATCAAAATAAATGACATTTATTTGGGGCTCATTTAGAAATAACTTGACTAAATACAGCTTCTCCCTAAAACAAGTATCTCACAACATTTATATGCGTTAACCAATCCAAAACCAAAGCTGATTTGTCTAGGCGAGAGCTAATCTGAAATATTGTAAAATTTTGGTACTGGGAATTGAACTCAGGGGTCCTTTACCATGAAGCTACGTCCCCAGCCCCCTTTTTAAATTTT
Source organism: Tamias sibiricus (assembly GCA_025594165.1). NCBI lineage: Eukaryota > Metazoa > Chordata > Mammalia > Rodentia > Sciuridae > Tamias > Tamias sibiricus. The sequence continues at coordinate 3,604,276 of CM046666.1, forward strand.
TATCTTCATACTTTTTGAGACAGGGTATCTCTTAAGTTGCTGAGGATCTTGCTAAAGGCTTTCCTCAAACTTGTGATCATTCTGTTTTAGCCTCCCCAGTAGCTGAGCTGGGATTACAGGTGTCCTGGTACCATACCAGGGTTTTTGTGAGAATTTTTTTAAAAATAAATTCTTTGTAATATATATTGCTCAGAGGTTGTTTCTGTTTTGTGGTACTAGGATTCCAGACCAGAACCTGGTGAACAAAATCACTGTACCACTGAGCTGTATAGTCCCAGTCCTTTTTAAAATTTTAATTTTGAAACTAGATATCACTAAATTGCCCAAGATGGTCTGGAACCTGAAATCCTCCCACTTCAGCCTCCTGGGTAACTAGGCTGGGATTACAGTATGTGCCACTGCCTGTGGCTGTTCATAGATTTTTATGGTGTGTTCCACCTATTTAAGTCTCCTTAAAGTATTTTGTAGCCAAATAGATTAAAATATTTTTCATAACAAGATAAGATACCCGTTATCTTCACTACAACTTGGTGTTGTAATGGAGGTTTTAATCAAGGCATTTAAACATGAAAAAGGCTGACATTACCTTTAGGTAAAATTTCACAGTTAAAAAGTGAGGCAGTCATACATCATATGTTCCTTGATTAAGTAAAATAGAACAAACCCAGGATCGCCAATGAAATATTTGTGTTAAAAAAAAGTAACTTTACATAATCAAACAGATTAAACTACTTGTTTATGACATATGTTGGAAATACAGGAATATATTTAATAACACCATCAGGATGCAATCAGCCAAATCCAGAATGTGGAAACTTCTCTTGGACAAACTGAAACTCAAAAAATAAATGGCATGGGAAAAAAGAAAAGATGGAACTGATACAGTTTAAGTGACATGTAGGAGAATGACAGACAAACATGACAGGGTTGAATCTTTTTTTTTTTTTTTTTTTTTTTTTTTTGTGTGTGTGTGGTGTTGGGGATTGAACCCAGGGCCTTAATAAATGTGAGGCAAGCACTCTACCAACTAAGCTATTTCCCTAACCCATGATTAAGTCTTGACTTAAATAGTGAAATGAAACAATTGAACAGGAACTGAGCATTAGATTAAGGAGGTTTTATTCATGTGTTGTGATATCATTGTTATAGAGTTAAAAATGTTTATGATTATAAGTTAATATTAATTTGTGGATGAAATTAATGTTAAACAATATTAACCTAAAGAGTAGGTTTGAGCTTTACAATCAGTGAGGTGAATAGAGAGCCAACTAATTGGGAACAAATATTTAATACGTGCACATCAGATAGAGCACTAATTTCTAGAATATATAAAGAACTCAAAAAACTTAACACCAAAAAAACAAATAACCCAATCAATAAATGGGCTAAGGAATTGAAAAGACATTTCTCAGAAGAAGATACACAATTAATCAACAAATACATGAAAAAATGTTCAACATCGCTGGCAATTAGAGGAATGCAAATCAAAACTACAAGATTTCATTTCACTCCAGTCAGAATGGCAGCTATCAAGAACACAAACAACAATAAATGTTGGAGAGAATGTGGGTAAAAAGGCACACTCAGCGGGCGCAGTGGCGCACGCCTGTAATCCCAGCACTTTGGGAGGCTGAGGCAGGAGGATCGCGAATTCAAAGCCAGCCTCAGCAATGGCAAGGCACTTAGCAACTCAGTGAGACCCTGTCTCTAATAAAATACAAAAAAAAAGGGCTGGGGATGTGGCCCAGTGGTTGAGTGCCCCTGAGTTCAATCCCCGGTACCAAAAAAAAAAAAAAAAAAAGGCACACTCATACATTGCTGGTGGGACTGCAAAATGGTGCAACCGTTATGGAAAGCAGTATGGAGATTTCTTGGAAAACCGGGAATGGAACCACCCTATGACCCAGCCATCCCACTCCTGGGTCTATTCCCAAAGGACTTAAAAACAGCATATTCCAGTGACACAGCCACTTCAATGTTTATAGCAGCACAATTCACAGTAGCTAGATTGTGGAACCAACCTAGATGTCCCTCAGTAGATGAGTGGATTAAGAAAATGTGGTATATATACAAAATGGAATTTTACTCAGCAATAAAAGAAAATAAAATAATGGCATTTGCAGGTAAATGGATGAAGTTGGAGAATATAATGCTAAGTGAAATTAGTCAATCTCAAAAATCCAAATACCGAATGTTTTCTCTGATATAAGGAGGCTAGTTCACAGTGTTGTTGGATGGGGGTACATAGGAGGATTAGAGGAATACTAGAATGGTCAAAGGGAAGGGAGGGGAAGGGAGGGAGCAATGGGGCAGGGAGGGGAAGAAAAGAAAAGAAAAGGTGGTTGAATGAGATGGATATCATTATCCTAAATGCATGATTGAAGACCTGAATTGTATGAATATACTTTGTATACAAACAGTTGTATGTAAAAAGATGCTATATATGTGCACTATGAATTGTAATTATTATTAAAAAAAAAAAAAAAAAAAGAGTAGGTTTGAGTAGTCACAGGATAAGGCCCAGTCCCACAAGACTGCTTTCCACTTCAGATGTCAGTTGCCAGTCTCAAGTTGTGACCCGTACTTCTGGCCAACCAGCTATAAATTGGGTGTTCCCATGACCCACTGCTCAGGTTTGATTAATTTGATAGAGTAGGTCACAGAACACAGGGAAACACTTTCCTTACATTTAACAATTTTTAAAAAATATTTATTTATTTGCTTTAGTTGTGCACAATGCGTTTATTTTTACATGGTGCTGTTATTTTTAAGTGGTGCTGAGGATCGAACCCGGGCCGCAAACATCTTAGGGGAGGGCTCTACCGCTGAGCCACAATCCCAGCCCCCATTTATCCATTTATTATATAAAGGATGTTACAAAAGATAGAGATGGGGCTGGGATGTGGCTCAGTGGTAGGCCGCTCACCTAGCACGTGCGCGGCCCGGGTTCGATCCTCAGCACCACGTAAAATTAGTACATGCATTGTGCATTGTAAAGCAAATAAGTAAATATTTAAAAAAAAAAAAAAGATAGAGATGAACAGTCAGAATAAGAAATGCATAGAGCAAGGGATGGGGAAGGGCACAGAATTTCCATGCCCTCTCCTGCCATCTACCCTCTGCATCTCCATGTGTTCAGTAATCCAGAAGCCTCTGAACTCTGTCCTTTTGGATTTTTAAGCCTTTATTTTGTAGGCATCATTGATTAAATCATTAGCTATTTATGATCAATTCAACATTCATACCCTTGCTGAACTCCCCGGAAGCTAGGAAGTGAGCTTGAAATTTCCAAGATTCTAATCAGATGGTTGGTTCCCTTGGCAACCAACCTCCATCCTGAGAAAGATTCTCCTAGCACCCCACCTACAGATGTTTCATCACCTCTACTGCAGGAACTGGGGGTATATATCTTATTTTGTTATTATATTTTATAATATCACAATATCATAGTGGTAGATCCATGACATACCATGCATTCATTAGAAACAATAAATAATGGCAAAACACCATGTTTAAAGGCAAAGAAATATATTGATTCATATAAATGGTTGGAAGTAGATAAAATAAAAATATATTCACAAAGTAATATGTTACAAGAAAACATGCATAAAATGATGTATTAAACATTCAAATTATTGCATATGGTGGGAGGAGTCTGAGACAAGAAAGGGAAAGTGGGATAAAAAAGGAACATATAAATGTAGTTAACTCCAGGTAAATAATCTCAGAACTGGATTGAAATATAGGACACCCAGCTGGAGAAGTGATCATCAGTAGGGGGAAAACCCACACACATGTAGGTTACCAAAAGTTTAGTCTTCTGTGTTGTATTGATTGTTAGGGAAGGAAGTTACTTTTCACCTATATCTCAATCATATTGTACCTTTCCATTCCTTCAGGGATAGGTATTAGATTGCTTCCAATTCCTTTTAAATAGATGAATGTTTCAATAAAAATCTTTCAACATGTCCCTGTGCAGATATGTGTAAGAATTTTCTTAGAATTCCCATATTCGGAGGAGGATAGTAGCTTGGTGTCACAGATTAGATTATCTGGGAAGCAGACCTGGAGGTGGACTTGAATGTGCAGGATGTTTATTAAGGAGTAACTTTAGGATCCACATGTATGGAAAGCAGGGAGTGGACACAAGGCTAAGAAGAGGAAGGTGTCAAGCTGGGATGTAAGCCTGGCAGCCTCAGCAAACACCATGGGAAGTTCCGAAGCTAAAATCACCCATCAGAGTCTCTTTTGGGGCTTTCTTACTGTTCCTTTAGTTATTTGATGTGGATTGCCTTGAAAAGTGTATGTCCTTGGGCAGGCAGCCCTCTGCAGCTAAAGCAACCCTGGAAGGCCCTGGCTGCAGGTTGCTGAGGCAACAAGTCCTTCCTTGATGGTGAATCTGAGTGGGCACTTTGTCCACTACAGTTGGTCATGAATAATGTTTTTACATAATTGTTAAAGTCCTGGCACATCTCTCTACAGAATGGTTGTATGCTCCTGAGCTTTATCCATCGTTCAAACCAAAAACAAAGATAAAAAATCAAAAAATGAGATGGGGGGAAGGATATAAATAGGAATTTACAAAAAGAAGATGTAAGGGGCTAACAAAGACGTGCAGTTATGTTCAAACTCATTAGCAATCATAGAACTATAAAATTAAATAATGATGAAATTTCAAGTTACATACTGAAACAAGCAAAAGTTAGAAATCTGAGTAATGTCACAGCAAAGAAAACAATCAAAAGAATAAAAAAGCAACCTACAGAAGGAAATATTTGCAAACAAATACTTAAATATTGCCAAATTCATCTCATCACACATACAGTGAAGATGCTAAAAATAGAACAAGGACCATAATCCATGCAAATTATAAGCCTACCACTTATTTTATTCTTACCTATTATATATTTTTTTAAATATTTATTTATTTGCTTTAGTTGTACACAATGCAATGCATTTATGTTTACTTGGTGCTGAGGATCGAACCTAGGCAAACGCTCTACCGCTGAGCCACAACCCCAGCCCCTCTTACCTATTATATCTTTAAAAAATGTAATGTGATTTATGTAGCACCTTTTTCCAAGACTCAATAAATCAGGTACTGATTAGAAGAAAAAGCTACTCTTTGGATCCCCCAAGTAACCTCAGATTCAGTTGAACTAGATCTTATTCAACAGGCAGGTTGTTGTTGTTGTTGTTGTTGTTGTTTTGTGTGTGTGTGTAGGCTTACAGTAGGTTGTATATACTACTGTGAAAAAAATGTAGCACAATGGTGAAAAGACAAGGTATCAGGCAGTTCCTAACACAAAACAAAGCCTTACCCTTAGGAGGGGAGGAGCCCAAGGAACAAGAAATCAAGAGAGTTCTCTTCAAAGTGTACTTCAGTGAAGAATATCTGTGGTTACAAACAACCACTTCTCATTATAACAAAGTAAACCCAGTAGAGCATTCATCTAACCTTAAAGCCTGTTTTAATCTTTGGGGGAGGTAAAGAAATTACCCCTTCAAACAGAACAAGAAAGAACTGAACGTTTTATAAAGTGGAGATGCCGGGGATCGAACCCGGGGCCTCATACATGCAAAGCATGCGCTCTACCACTGAGCTACATCCCCATCTCTATAGGATTGGCTTCTTTCTTGATGATTGATGATAACCAGTTCTCTGTAAATAGGGTATTACATAGTTTTGTGGTTTTTTTCAAACTGCATTCATAGAAATATAATAAGGTAGGGTTAATAAATTCTTTGCTAAATAATACCATTCATCATTTGTATTTTCCCTTAATATCATTTTCACGGTTTATAAATATAAATTTTTTTATACCCTCAGGAGGTCAGAGGCTGTGACTAGGTTTTCTCATCACTATGTCCCAAGACCACAGATAGGGCCTGGCACAAAGCAACCATTGGAAGAGAGGTGAGAAATAAATTACAGGTGTACTCTATTCAAGATATAAGAGTACAGAGTATTGCAATGAAGTGTACAGTGAATAAAAAATATATAAGCAAACCACTTTAGTACAGTATATGTGCTCTGACAAATATAAAAATATGTACATATGGCAGTAGACAGAAAGTATACCACATTCTTGATCAGAAATTGATGACTATAAGAGTCTTGAAAGATGAAACTTGGCCAAATAAATAGAAGTTCAGAGTTATGCACGAGAACCAAATTGAGGTGTGCTTCTTGAATTTCATACAAATTCTGGCACCAGGGGAGCATCAGTTCCCAGGGTAAGTACCAGGCAGCAAATTGTTCGGGCTCACAGCAGCTTGATTAGCAGGTAGATTTAAGACTGAAGCAGTGGGCTTGAAGTATGTTAGTTGACTTTTTACAGAATTTACACCTGGCAGAGATCTACAGAAAAATGTGATCCAATTCGCTGCTGGTGGGACTGCTCTGACCTTCCGGTGACACTGTGAAATGGACATGAGGTTGGCGTGGTTTCTCTGAAGATTCTGGTGGCTACAGGGTAAAAAGGTGGGCCACCCGATTCCGCCACTGACAAGGAAGCTCCAGCAGCGCCTCTTCCGCGTGCGAACTATCATTGCTTGTCTGTTATTTTCAACAGTTCAGTCCCAACTGTCTACGTCTGTATTCCTACCCTTCGGCGACAAAACGTGGTCCTTGCTCCCCGGTCTTGGGCGTTTACTTTCAGCCTTTAGACCGTGGTTTGGGCAGTCTAACATTCCTCGTAGGTCAAACGCCTGGTCTCTGCCTTAGCATTCAGCTTGAGTTATCAGTTGACTCTCCGGTGCAGCTTCTAGCATTTGGGGCAGCTGCATATTCCCAGCCTGTGACTGGCACTGCTTTCCATTCCTACTCTCTTTCCTGCCCTGGTAAACGTGGAAGGCAGGCAATTCCTTGCCTTCTATCCCGCCCTTTCCTCCTCGATACAGACGCCTTAGCCTCATCGGGTTTCATTCCCTGGGGAGACCACCTCTTTATGCTTGGAATGAGCAGTCTGAAATGTTCACAGATACTCTGCAGTACTTGAAATTTCCCAGGAAATGCCCAAGAGCAGCGATGGGTGTCGGCAAATTAACCAGCCTGGTCTTTAAAAGGGAGGCGAGGATGTAGTTCTGTGGTATAAAGCCTCTGGGTTCAATGCCAGTTCCACAAAATAAATTAATAAAGTGAGTGGTCGTATCCCTTAGCAAGGCACAAGACCCTTCGCGAGTATGAACGTTGTGAAAGCCTCCTCATCGTGAGCATGGACTAATAACCAGAGCCTTAACCGGTGCAAACCTCCAACCACCACACACGTACTACGCAGGGTGGCCCCTCCCTCTCTCCGGACCGCATAGCGCTCTTGGCATCTTCAGCTCTTTCCGTGCATCTTTCCATCCTAGACCTTCCCTGCTAACTGGCAATTCTCGCGGCCGGCCGCGAGGCTTCGGTGCAGAGCTCGAGCTCTGACTGACACATTGCGGACCCCTAGCATTGCAGCAGGACGCGCTGGTGACCAATCTATGGTCCACTAGCTCTCGTGGATGTCGTTTCCAGGCAGCTGCGTAGCTATGTGTGCTGTGAAGTCCCCGCATACATTAAATATTTAGTTTAATATACAGCTATAAAATTCAGACCTATTATATCAAATTATTTTTTTACATGCTGGAAACATCTCAGTGCTGTATTATTGTTAGAAAATGGTACACTGTCATATTCATCAGCATCTTACACGAGTGTTTCTCAAACTTTTAATGCATATCATAATCACCTACAGGGCACATTAAGACAAATTATTGGGCCTGTCATAGATCTGGAGAGGGCCACAGACTGTATTTTGAGCAAGAATCTAGATGATGCTGATGTGATACTACTGTTCACACCTGGAGATCACTGCCTTATGCTAAAACCTTTTCAAAATTTGTATGACTTGGATTTATATTTGAATCTTCAGCATCTTGATTGCACTTTTTATTCCACAGGATACAGATTTGCTTGCTCTTCTTGCCTAGTTGGGTTTCTTCTTAGACCAGGTTAAGTGTTAGTGTCATGAGTGAGCTACGTCATTAATATGGACCAAACATGTTTGTGTCTTTCCACAATATCAGAATATATTGAATAACAAATTCACAGCCTACACCACTTTCATTGGTGGCAGTTCACCAAATACATGTGGGCCACCTGATAGTCATAAGCTGGGCAAAAGGAAGTTCTTTCATTCCAATCTTATTTTTTTTTTTTTTTTTTTTTTTTTTTTTTTTTGGTACCGGGGATTGAACTCAGGGGCACTCGACCACTGGGCCACATCCCCAGCCCTTTTTTGTATTTTATTAGAGACAGGGTCTCACTGAGTTGCTAAGTGCCTCGCCATTGCTGAGGCTGGCTTTGAACTCACGATCCTCCTGCCTCAGCCTCCCAAAGTGCTGGGATTACAGGCGTGCGCCGCCGCGCCCGGCTTCCAATCTTAATTTCTAATATCTATAACACTCAATTCATACATCACACTTAACAAATATGTGTGTGTATGTGTATGCATGTGTGTGTATGTTACAGAAAGGCTAGTAAAGGGTTAAGGCAACCACAGGATTCAGGAATTTAAACTAAGAGCAAAGGCAGAGAACAGATATGAATGAATGCAAAGAGTTACTGTAGGTGGTCAGATAAGATTATGAACTTGTTCAGAGTGTAGAACTTTCAAAGCCCAGGAACTTATTCTAGTTTGAGGTCTAATGGCAGATTCCTTGTGTCAGCTTGGAATGTCAACTTGAGATGTCAACTTGGAGAAACCAGTCTGATGAAGCTGGAGGAAGGAAATTGGGGAGTTCATTGCTATGAATATTTTCCTGGGCAGGTCTTGAGATGAGTGACCAGGTGACAGGGTCAGGGTGCTGCTGTTTCCAGTCTTGGGGTATTCCTTCTTTTATGGGCCTTGAGTGAGAGAGTTGCTTCATTCAATGGTGTGTTCAATAAACTCATACATCTGTTTTTTCCAACATGAGTTTCATATAACCATGCATCCATATGCTTCTGATTAATTTGGCAATCTCATGGGTGGTCATTTTTATTAACATGATTACTTTACTTAGCTGTTTGTACCTTATGGTTGTGCTAGGCAGATGATAATTGTTTACTTGAGCAAAGAAAGTATAGTCATTCCACATCAGTACTTAAACTCAAAATGGAGTAGCTTAAGACAAACTACTGCTTTATAATATGGAGTAACACATTGTTAGGCATAGTCTGAGAACTACTATTCTACACATCTGGAATAACTCAGAGTAGGGCATAGCCTGCTCTCCACAGTTAAACATACATTGATTAGGCCCATAACATGAGATTGGGTGACCTTGTAATGATGTCAGGAGGAAGAAATAAGGCTGGGCAATAGGGAGATGGGCCCCTGAGTAACTTCCTGGGCAGTAAAGCACAAACAGCATCTGCAGATATTTGCTGAAAAACTTATAAAAAGGCTATTTTAAAATCAGGACCTACATGACTCCATGCCTCTCCAAAGAAGGGAAACTGTCTGATTGATATTTTGATTGGACTACAGGCTGCATGAACATCTCATGAACATTGAATGCCTTACCCAGGATTGGGCAGGGGGTTGACTTCCTTAAACCCATAGATTTATATAAGCCCCTAGACAATAGCCATCTTTTGGTATCCCTCTCTTGGGACCCCTCCCTCTTTGGGAGCTCTGCTTTCTTTCTATTACTCTAATAAATCCTGTTACTTTGCTCTCACCCTTGTATCCATGGATTTTATTCTTCAAACTCCTGAGACAAAGAACCCACAAGCCCCATGCTCCATGCTACAGTAAGATGAATCTATCCCAGTCCTTTACCTAGCTTGATTGACCCCTGTTAATTGTTAGACTTTGTATTATACACCAGATTTCCCAGTAGTTTTCTATTACCATTTATGTATCTACTTTTCCTGATGCCAATTTTTCCAAATGGCTATTGATACTCCTGTTCAAATAAAAGCCAATTTTGTAACCACTCTTTCTGAACTAAGTCTTCTTTCAGATGAATCTAAAACCTCTAGAGACATCAATTTGCATAAATCCTCTTTCTGATATTCAAGGCCTGTATGCACACAATTCATGCATAACAGACTATACAAAACATATTTTAGAGAAAGGTTGGTCAAATGTACACAAAGAACAGTGTTTTGAGCTACACAAGTGCCATGGAATTGGGGATGTGGTTCAGTAGTAGAGCACATGCTTTGCATGTGTGAGGTCCTGGGTTTAACCCCCAGCATCTCCACCTTCTTCTTCTTCTTTTTTTTTTTTTTTTTTTTTTTTTTTTTTGATGTGCGTGTGTGTGTGTGTGTGTGTGTGTGTGTGTGTGTGTGTTACTGGGGATTGAACTCAGGAGCACTCGACCACTGGGCCACATCCCTAGCCCTTTTTTGTATTTCATTAGAGCTAGGGTCTCACTGAGTTGCTAAGTGCCTCGCCATTGCTGAGGCTGGCTTTGAACTCGTGATCCTCCTGTCTCAGCCTCCCAAAGTGCTGGGATTACAGGCGTGCGCCACCACGCCTGGCTCACTTTCTTATTATTTTTTTTTAATATTTGTTTATTTGCTTTAGTTGTACACCATGAGTTTATCTTTACGTGGTGCTTAGGATCGAACTCTGGGCCTCGCACGTGCTAGGCGAGCACTCTACCACTGAGCCACAACCCCAGCCCCTCACTTTCTTATTCTTAAGTCTCTACCCACAACCAATTTTCAAGGCTGAATCTTAATATACAGGTACTTGGGTTTTAGCACTCAATATTTCTAGCAATTTAAACATTAAATATCTAAATCAAATTTTGTCTTCATGCATTCTATTTTGAAAGGAATAAAAATGCTGCTGAAAAAAAAAATTAGCTTTCTTAGCCAGGTGCGGTGGCACACCCCTGTAATCCCAGCACTTTGGGAGTATGAGGCAGGAGGATCGCGAGTTCAAAGCCAGCCTCAGCAATGGCGAGGCACTTAGTAACTCAGTGAGACCCTGTCTCTAATAAAATACAAATAAAGGGCTGGGTATGTGGCCCAGTGGCCAAGTTCCCCTGAGTTCAATCCCCAGTACAAAAAAAAAAAAAAAAAAAAAAAAAAAAAAAATTAGCTTCTTTCACTGCCAAGGTCACTCAAACTCTGGTTGGAAAAGGTCACAAAAACTCTTTTGGAAAAGGCAGAAAATTGGCAGAGATAAGAGAGGATTAGGTCAAAACAATGTATTGATTTGTTTCTACCCCATCTTTTTTTTCCCGGTAACACTTTTACCTTTGTCACAAAGGTTCCTATGTTTCCAAATAAACAAATATTTTATTTCTCATTCCTTCTGTTTTAGAAAAATCATATTTAAATTTAATTGTTGAATATAAAATACACTAATTGTATAAGTGGGCAAAAGTACGACTACTATATTTTCTAATTAGTTGGCTGGCTGGACCTAAGAAGATAACTTCTCTTAAGAAATTGTAGGCAAAGAACAACCTAGGAGGAGAGAGTTGATAAAAATGTTTATAAAGATGGGGAAGGCCGGGCGCGGTGGCGCACGCCTGTAATCCTAGCACTTGAGAGGCTGAGGCAGGAGGATCGCGAGTTCAGAGCCAGCCTCAGCAATGGCGAGGCACTTAGCAACTCAGTGACTCAGTGAGACCCTGTCTCTAATAAAATACAAAAAAGGGCTGGGGATGTGGCTCAGTGGTCGAGTGCCCCTGAGTTCAATCCCTGGTACCAAAAAAAAAAAAAAAAAAAAAAAAAAAAAGATGGGGAAGAAAATGGTTTTTATTAGCTGCCCATTAGTTCTTTTTTAAACCACACACACAAAAAACAGCTATTTGCATTTTTCCAGAATAGCAATTAACATAAGCCAAGAAATGGCATTCTCTAAAGTAGTAACCGAAAAAATTCACTCTTGGAAATTATATCAGTAAGAATAGAACATTTCACTATTGTTTATAGTCTAAAGACTCAGATGACTTCAACTAGGACTTGGAAACTGAGACTGACAGTATAGCTCAGTAGTAGAGCCTGTACTTGGCATGCAAGGAGCTGGGTTCAATCCCCAACACCAAAACAAAACAAAAACAACTCAGACTTGATAACCAAAGAAGTCCAGGGTTTCAGTGAAAGTGTCTCTTAATATTTAACATTCATGAGATGTTAATGTAGCTCAGTGGAAGGAGGCTTGCTTAGCATGTACAATCCCTGTTGCGTTTATCCCAATATGACTGCAAAAATACACAAAAACACCATGTATTTAATATTTATCTCCACTTTGTAGCTTCAATAAAACAGGGTCTGAGTCTACTTCTCAGCCGAGGCCTGATACTAATTACTTTACTCAACCTTGCTTTGCTTTGATTCTGTCAAAATACTTCTTTCAAATTAAACCATTCTCCTCCTAAATTCTATAATAACTCTGTCTTTTGCTTTTTTTGGTGAAAACTTGCATTTCTTTTTGCATTTATCCTTTGCCTGAGCAAGGACTGAATTAATTTTTTATATGTTAAGATTGAACAGTTGAGGCTTTTAAAAATATTTTGCATGCAGAAACTAAAAATGGATATTGTGAAGTGAAAGGTTAAGAAATAGAAATTGGCCTTTTGGTTAAAACAAATTCAGTCATTGAACTTAGTACAGGGAAAGCCTTCTTAAGATTAAAAAAAAAAAAAAATAGCCAAGCACAGTGGTACATGCCTGTGATCCCAGCAGCTCAGGAAGCTGAGGCAGGAGTAGCCTGGCAAGTTCAAAGCTAGTCTCAGCAATTTAGTGAGTCCCTAAGCATCTTAGTGAGACCTGTCTTTAAATAAAATATAAAAAGGGCTGGTCATGTGGCTTAATGGTTAAGCCCCCTCGGTTCAATCCCTGGTATAAATAATTAAATTAAAAAATAAAAACACTATACAAATTAAAATGTTGATTTATTTGCATAGACCAAATTTAAAATATTCTTTTTGACAAACTGAAAAAAATCAGAGATAAACTATAAAGATTTTTCTAGCATATGAAGATAAAAATGTTATTAAAAATAAATAAGTTTCTGCAGATCAATTTCCAAAATAAAAACAATTAGAAATTAAGTAAAAAAGTTTCTGCTTAAAATGTAACCAACAATTTTGATGAAAGTGGAACTTGTATAAGACTACCCTGTTTGTTGAATACATCAACCCATAGGGAAATATATAACTGTGTGTGTAGCAGGTAGTATTCAATCTTAAATGAGCTGCAAGTGACATTTATTTGACTTAAAATATTGAACATGAGAAGTTTTTGTCTGAAACTGTTCCATTGACCAATATCACTTGTTCTGAATTCAATCAGATAAATTATAGTGTCACTTATATATCTAATACTTAAAGTAAAAGGAAAGAAGGGAGAAAGGAAAAATAAGAAAGGAAAGAGAGAAAGGATGACGGAAAGAAGGAAGGAAGGGAGAGAGAGAGAGGGAAGCAGGAAGGAAGAGAAAACACATTAATAAAATACTGAGTAATAGCTGGGTGCGGTGGCGCACGCCTGTAATCCCAGCACTTTGGGAGGCTGAGGCAGGAGGATCGCGAGTTCAAAGCCAGCCTCAGCAATGGCGAGGCACTTAGTAACCCTGTCTCTAATAAAAATACAAAAAAGGGCTGGGGATGTGGCCCAGTGGTCGAGTGCCCCTGAGTTCAATCCCCGGTACCAAAAAAAAAAAAAAAAAAAAAAAATACTGTTCTAAGAAAATTCCATATGTGCTTAAGCTTTGCTAGGGTCAAAAGCGTACATAAAATTCATATGTTGAAATCCTAACCTCAGCACCTCAGCATATGACTCCACTTGGAGATAGAATCTTTAGAGAGGAATTAAGTTAAAATAAGGTCATTCAGGTGGCCCTGACCCAATATGACTAAAGCCTTTATGAGTAGTGTGTGTTAAGACAGACATACAAAAGAATGATTTTATGAAGATACCAGAAGACAGCCATTCACAAGTCAAGGAGAGAGATCTTAGAAGAAGCCAACTCTTAATGAATAAGATGGTATCATATTAAAAAGCTTCTGCACAGGGGCTGGGGTTGTGGCACATCGTGCTCACTCGCCTAGCACGTGCATGGGTTCCATCCTCAGCACCACGTAAAAATAAACGCATTGTGTACAACTAAAGCAAATAAATAAATATTCTAAAAAAAAAAAAAAAAAAAAAGCTTCTGCACAGCAAAGGAAACAACTAGGAATGTGAAGAGAGAACCTACAGAATAGGAGAAAATCTGCTTCTGACAGAGGACTAATGTTTAGAATATATAAAGAACTCAAAAACCTATACCCAAAAGTCAAATAACCCAATTAATAAATGTGCCAATAGATTAAACAGACACTTCTCAAAAGAACAAATGCAAATGGCCAACAAAATATGAAAAAAATTTCAACATCATTAGCAATTAGAAAAATGCTAATCAAAACAACACTGAGATTTTGTCTCATACCAGTCAGAGTGACAGTCATCAAGAATAAAAATAGTAGGGGCTGGGTATGTGATTCAGTGGTAGAGTGCTTGCCTAACATTGTTTTTTTTTTGTTTTGTTTTGTTTTTTGTTTTTTTGTGGTACCAGGGATTGAACTCAGGGGCACTCGACCACTGGGCCACATCCCCGGCCCTTTTTGTATTTTATTTAGAGACAGGGCCTCACTGAGTTGCTAAGTGCCTCACCATTGCTGAGGCTGGCTTTGAACTCGCGATCCTCCTGCCTCAGCCTCCCAAAGTGCTGGGATTACAGGCGTGCGCCACCGTGCCCGGCCCTTGCCTAACATTTTGAAGGCCCTGGGTTCAATCCCCAGTAGTACAAAAAAAAATTAAAAATAAAGAATACAAATAGTAATAAATGCTGAAGAGGATGTGGAGAAAAAGGAACACAATATACTGATGATGGAATTATAAGTTATATAGAAATCAGTATGGAGGTTCCTCAAAAGACTAGGCATAAAACCACCATATGACCCAGTTATAACACTCCTTGGTATTTATCCTGAAGAATTAAAGTCATCATACTACAGTGATCCCCATGTTTATAGTAGTACAATTCACAATAGCCAAACACCTAGGTGTCCATCAACGGATGAATGGATAAAGAAAATGTGGTGTATATATACACAATGGAGTTTTATTCAGTCATAAAGAAAAATGAAATTATGTCATTTGCAAGAAAATGGATGGAACTAGAGATCATTATGTTACACAAAATAAGTCAAACTCAGAAGTCAAGGGACATATGTTTTCTCTCTTATGATCAAGCTAGAGAGGAAAAGGGAAAAGAAAGGTGGGGTAGATCTCATGAAAATCAAAGAAACCAAGGGGTGAGAGAAGCAATGGAGAGGAGAAATGTTGGGGAGTGATATTAGCTAAATTATATTGTTATATTGTGTGCAGGTACAAATATGTAACAAAAAAAATCCCAACATTATGCAAAATTATTATGCACCAACAAAAAATGTGGAAAAAAAAAAAAGAACAAGAAAGTAACTCTGCTGATACTTAAGCTCAGACTTCTACCCTCCAGAATTGTGAGACAACAAATTTCTTTTGTTTAAACTACTCAGTCTGTGTTACTTTGTTATGATAGCCCTGGAAAAGTAATATAATTGTAAATGTTTATTCAGGAAACTTTTTCTTAAATAATACACATTTTGTTAGATGTTCATATAGAGAAATACAACTGATTTGCATGTTGATTTCATATCCCGCAAACACATTCTTCTCTCTTACCCACTCTGAACATGTATCTGCAGATTATTTTAGATTTTCTGCATAACAGCTGAAAAATAAAAAGTATCATTTCTTCCTTGCTAATCTCCACACCTTTTGATTCTTCTTCCTGGCATACTGCACTGTGGTTAATTTCAGTATCATGTTGAGGAGCAGAGAACTAAGTAGAGATCTTCCTTTTCCACCACACAAGAAAGATTTCTGTGTTTCACATGTAAATACAATGTTGTGTATATTATTTTGAACCTTTACCAGATTATGAAATCCCCTTATCTTAATTTTCATAAAGTATGAATATTTAAAATATCTGTGAATGCATGTTTTATCATGAATTAATCTTTTCCATCTCAGGATGATCATATTATTCTTTTTGTTTTGATGATTTTGTGGTGCTGGGGATTGAACCCAGGTCCTTGTGCATTTGCAGTAAGCACTCTACGGACTAAGCTATATCCCTAGCCCAATCATATTATTCTTATCTTTTCCTTGCTACAAGCCAATAAAAGCCTCCTTCTAGAGTGAAACACACACACACACACACACACACACACACACACACACACACACACATTTTTGCTGCTACAAAAAACAAAGAGAGCCGGGCGTGGTGGCGCACGCCTGTAATCCCAGCACTTTGGGAGGCTGAGGCAGGAGGATTGCCAGTTCAAAGCCAGCTTCAGCAATGGTGAGGCACTAAGCAACTCAGTAACTCAGTGAGACCCTGTCTCTAAATAAAATACAAAAAAGGGGCTGGGGATGTAACCCAGAGTGCCCCTGAGTTCAATCCCCAGTAAAAACACACACACACACACACACACACACACACACACACACAAAATCACTAATTTCATTTCCCATTCTCTTTCTAACCTAAGACAACAGAAGAGTTTAGCTTTGTTGGATATATTTTGGCATTCAGCATACATTCCCACTTTCTTTTGGTTGACATTCTATACAGGAGGATCTGAAAACCCAAAAAATATATTTCTTGGACGTCTTGGTTGGCAGCCTGGGATCTTGATGCCATTGAGATTAAACCAATTATTAGATGTACTCCTCTGAGATTTAGAAGGCAGAATATCATCCTGATGATTTTGACTTTTTTTTTTTTTTTATAGCAAGCAAGTTTTTGAACACTGATTCTGATTTTAGTTTTGTCTTTGATTTTTAGGTTTGAGAGACAGTAATGGCAGAAGCAGTGACCACAGTCATCCACTTCATGAGTTTGGGATGCTGTTATAGATGAAGCAGTCTGCTAATTTTTTTTTTTTTTTTTTTTTTTTTTTTTTTTTTGGTACTGGGGATTGAACTCATGGGCACTTGACCACTGGGCCACATCCCCAGCCCTTTTTTTTTTTTTTTTTGTATTTTATTAGAAGCAGGGTCTCACTGAGTTACTAAGTGCCTGGCCATTGCTGAGGCTGGCTTTGAACTCGCGATCCTCCCGCCTCAGCCTCCCAAAGTGCTGGGATTACAGGCGTGTGCCACCGCGCCCGGCTCCCAGTCTGCTAATTTTAACTTTGTGTTTCCTGTATTGCAGCTACAATGGTGTGTTCTGAGTCTCAATAATTTTATTGATTGCTTCCCTTGTAGATTAGTTCAGTAGATATTTTTTAGACTCAAAGGTCCATTCTCATCTGTTGTTTCTCCATCTCTTCTGATGATTTTATATTAATCCAATTCCTGAATTTAACTCCTGCTTAAAATTCTTAGAGTGCTCCCTACTTCCTACACTGAAACCTGAATTATTTTGCAGATTAAGAAATCAAAATACACGATAGCAATGGGTTATAAGAACCCACAATACCCCACAAATAAACAAGTAAATGGAGAGAAAGGAAATGCTCATCTTGTTAACATGTAATTATTGAATGAATACTAGATTTAGAAAATCACCAGTTGGCAATAAGTGGTTCAGGCAAGAATCCTCAATGGGTATCAAATTAAGTGAGTAAAAGTTGAATGATAATAGTATATTCACATACACAGTCTCAAAGTATCTCCTCACAAGATATTTATTACAAAGGAAAAGGTATGGAGAAACCTGGCAGACACCATCATAACCGAACAATCAGGGCAACACCACTGGTAATGGGATGATTGATTTGTCTCCTGTTAAGATGCACACAATATCAGTTCTCTGATATTCCTGCCGATGATACATGATATGCATCTAATCATGAGGGAATAGCAGATTAACTCACATTCAAAAATATTCTATAAAACAGCCAGGCGCATTGGTACAGCTCGGGAGGCTAAGGCAGGAGGATTGCAAGTTCAAAGCCAACCTCAGCAAAGGCAAGGCGCTTAGCAACTCTGTGAGACTCTGTCTCTAAAGAAAATACAAAATAGGGCAGGGGAGGTGGCTCAGTGGCTGAGTGCCCCTGAGTAGTTCAATCCCTGGTAACCAAAAAAAAAAAAAAAAAAAAAGTCCATAAAATAACTGGCCTGGACTCTAAAAATGAAGAAAAAGAAAAAAGACTATAGATTAAAGGAAATTAAACCCTTGATCACAGATTTTCTTTTCCCAAAAGAAACGTTTTAGGAGAGCCACTCTTGGTGGTGCATGCCTATAATCCCAGCACTTGGGAAGCTGAGGCAGGAGGACTGCAAGTTCAAAGCCAGCCTCAGCATGGTGAGGCACTTAGCTAGTCACTGAGACCCTATCTCTAATAAAATACAAAAAAAGGGCTGGAGATGTGGCCCAATGGTCGTGTGCCCTTGTGTTCAATCCCTGGTACCAAAAAAAAAAAAAAAAAAAAAAAAAAAAAAAACCAACATTTTAGGGACAATTAACAAAGTCTGAATAAGGCCTATATATTAGATAATAGTAGTGTACCAATGTTAATTTCTGATTTTGATCGTTGTATTTTGGTCATACAAGAGAATGCTCTTTTTTTACAAGGAAAAACACTGAAATACTTAAGAGTGAAGTGTCATAGTGTACAAGTTATTCTCAAATGGCAAATGGTTCAAAATCTGTGTGTGTGTGTGTGTGTGTGTGTGTGTGTGTCTAAAGAGAGAAAATTCTTATTTGAGAAGATTGGGTAAAGGATACATAGGAATTTTTGTCTTATTCTTGCAATTTTTCTGTAAAAATAAAATTATTTTAAAGGTAGGAGTAGGTAGGAGTCAGGACTGGGGCTGTAGCTCAGTGGAAAAGTGCCCCTGGTTCTATCCCCAGTATTAAAAAAAAAAAAAAAAAAAAAAAAAAAAAAAAAAAAAGGTAGAGTTGAAAGAAAAAGAGTGAAAAACATTAGGATAGTCAAGCCTTCATTTAACAAAGTTTTCCTTTTGGTTAATGGTGGGTCCAGAACATATATACAGACTTTATTACTCAAAAAACAACATGCTAAGAAGCTAAGAATGATGAACTCTTGTCTAGTATGCACGAGGTTATCTAAATAAGAAGATTTAAAAAAAAAAAATGTTTTGGGCTGAAGATGTAGCTGGGTGGTTGAGCCCTTGCCTCGTCTGTACAAGGCACTGGGTTCCATCCCCACCCAACATGAGAAAAAGTTGGCTTTGAGCTCCTTTCACTCCTGTGATTGTTGTTAGAAAATTATTAGGACAAGAAGTTACTCCGGAACGCCATGGTAGAAAGGGATGGTTTTATTTGGGGTACCACATGGCGTGGTAGGGGACAAAAGGACAAGGAAAAGGGAAGGGAGGACAAGGACAGGAACAAGCACGAACAGAGAGCGATTTCAGTCCGGGGGTGGCTTAAATAGAGTGGGAGGTCAGAGAGCCCCCCTGGAGTGAGTCCTTGCCTTATAGGCTACCAGAGGTCAGGAGGTAGTGGCCCGGGCACCTGCTGGTCAGTTTTTTTGGTCACGCTGAGGATCCTGGGAGCCGTAGTTTTTCACAAGGTACCTGGGGAGGTGTGGCCTTCTGCCTGGAGGCGCAGCTTCTGCCTGGACTCCAACAATTGTCACTTTATTGCTAGACTTTTCTCTTGCATTTATGTTTACACAGGTGTGTGTGTGTGTGTGTGTGTGTGTGAGTGTGTGTGTGTGTACAATGTGAGCCATTGAAGGAGTTTTGCTTTCTCCAAAGGGAGAAAAGGAACTCTGGATTAAATTGAGAGCTCCTTCACTTTACAACCTGTAGGAGTTCTTTGCTTAGTTTGCATAGTGGGGAGACTGGCTCTTTGCTGAGTTTGCAGATCTACAGAAGTTTTTTAAGCTCCTTAGATAACTGCTTTGGGCTTCAAAAGATCTTAGAGGACTTATCTTCTGACTTCCCTTATTTGGGCAGCTAGGAACTTCTGATAATAGAATAGCAAGCTAAAAATTTCAAGAATTCCCAATTAGCAAAACTAAATGCTCATTAAAACATCAGCAAATTCATCAACATAGGTAAAGAGACAGGAAAGGATTATTTCTTATTGTTGTATAATTAAAAACAAACACAATGGATGCACCTACTTATTTTTCTGCCCAAATTTTACACTTAAAATGGCTTGAAAAGGAGTCACATGTGAGAAATGTCCCCCTTGAGGTTACAGAATATATTCAATATTGTGGAGTTTTCCTTGACTCCTTTTGAGTATTCCATGCATTTATACTTTCTGCATCTCTGCTATATTGCTTGAAATTTGCTCCTTTTGTTTAATTTCAAATCTATTTTTCCAAAAAGAAAACAAAAATATTTTAGAAGAATAAATATCAAATATTGCAATTTTTCTTGGTTAGTCAATTTTTGAAATAAGTATGTGTTCATGCCTACTTCCACATGGATTTGGGTTGCTCTTGATAGAAAATTAAAGCTCCCCAACATGGCCTATAAAAGTGGGACATGGTTTGGTCCTGTCCTCCTGCAGTCTTATTGCTAATGCCCTCATCATGCCCTTACCACTCTAGCCTTGTGCCTTTCTTCCTGTCCCATGCACTTTGCCTGACTCCCTCTGCCTAGATTAATCTATCCTCCACCTGTCTTATCTGTACTGTTTTTTCTTTGCAACTGAAGCCTGTCCTTCTTTGTTCTCCCTGATTTAACCAAATCTCTCTTAATGTTAATCATTATGTCACTACGGCCTCAATGTTGTAGTAGTTATGTCTGTTATTATGTAAGTAATTTGTCTCTCTCCTCCCCCAGTAAGCTATCATATCGGTTGGGGTAGACAGTTTCAGCTCACCTTTCTGCACCTTGGTTATGAGTAGACACACAATTAATAATTTGGGGGACAAATGATGAAATGAGTAGAGCTTTATAATTATCAACTAAAATAGATGGTTTAATTTTCCACTCTTTTGAGACTGGCTTTAAGAAGGGTTTGAGCACCACATAGTTTCTTCCCCAACTTATTTCCGTGATCTCACATCCAGAATAACTTTGAGGAATTAGCATGCCCAGAGTCCTGACACCTTTAACTAGTTGTCTGCTTTTAATGGCCTGATTTCAATCAATTGAATACTGGGGGTGTAGCTCAATGGTAGAGTGCTCGCCAAGTATGTGCAATGCACTGGGTTTCATCCCCAACGCTTAAAAAAAAAAAAAAAATCAACATAGTACAGGGATTCTGATAAGAATCAATGTCAGAAAAGAAAATGTTTCTCTAAAACAAACAGTTGGTTTGCTTAAGATCCATTTGTGATTTTTTAGCCTTATACAGCAGGACTAAAGATAGCACCTAGAGCCTTAAAATATAGGAAGAACATAGTCTACCATCGAACTAGATCTCCATTCCTAGTGATAGCTCTTGGTTTATGAAATCAAGGATTGTTTTCCAGTGAAAGGTTTCTTGATATTTAAAATCCTAAGAAATTTGGGGTTTACATCCTAGCCTGATTAATTTCTTTATTGGCAGTGAGAATTTGGTAAGTTACTTCACGTTCATTCCCAATTTCTTTGTCTGTAAAATATGCATGGTAATGCTTACTTTAATGAACATTAAAAGTATTTGAGAAAAGATACAAAATGCCATAGAATAAGTACTCTGTGAGTTGAGATCATTTTTCATTTATGCATGATTTAAGATTGTAGTTTGAGAAATCATCAGAATATATTTTAAATGGTTCGAATACTAAAGTGTCTGATTGTACTGTAGGAATTCCCTTCCCAAAGTTGATTTCCAGCCCCCAAGTACAGTTAAATCCCAATGTAGCCGGGTGCGGTGGCGCACACCTGTAATCCCAGCACTTGGGAGGCTGAGGCAGGAGGATCACGAGTTCAAAGCTAGCCTCAGTAATGGTGAGGCACTTAGCAACTCAGTGAGACCCTGTCTCTAATAAAATACAAAAAAGGGGGGCTGGGGATGTGGCCCAGTGTTCGAGTGCCCCTGAGTTCAATCCCCAGTAAAAAAAAAAAAAAAAAAAAAAAAAAAATCCCAATGTAATCATGAGATAGATCATCATAGAAACTTTCAGTACTTAAGAATGTAGGTTAAATGAGAAGTTGGAGAGGTTAAAGTTCTAAAAAGTAAGTTTATTTCAAATTATAATTTAAACTCAAGTTGCCAATATGGTCCTTTTTCTAAGAAAATGCATACTAGCTACAAGGCCCTGCTGGGATTCGAACCCAGGATCTCCTGTTTACGAGACAGGCGCTTTAGCCAACTAAGCCACAGAGCCACATGGCCATCACTTCCTTTTTTAGGGAGAATTGTACCTCATTAGGTGAAAAGCTGTATTGCCAATTAGGGTTATTATGCAAGTGCTTTTCGAATATGTTGATTTCACATTAAAGGTGTAATCACTTCCTTCAAACCCAACAAAACACATAACCACGCTCTTGTAATTACGTAGAAAATGTACTCAGCACGTCCCCGAGGGCAGATAAAGCCACGGAATGGGAAAGAGTGGAGACCCACACTAGTGTTCACAGCAGAGGATGGAGCATCTGTGAGACCGGAAGAGTTTCTATCTTCCACCGGATTATGGTAATTCAGAACCATCCAGTGATTGGATATTCTAAAAGTGGAATGAAAGGCTTTTTTAGCAAAATAGATCGATTAGAACTTTTCTCAAATTAGTAATAGTCGTGGCTATTAGAAGATAACACACTTGTGCTTTGAAAAGCAAAAATTCCTGAAACACTGATTCCCCAAACAGCTGTCAGATCTTACTCCACTTGAGAAAGTAGGAAACAGCAAGAAGGCGGATTGCTCAGAGCTCCCTGAATGGTTTTATGATTTAAACCCTAAGAGCCTTCCCTGCAGGAGAGAAATTACCTCTGTTCTCGCGGCTCTTAGGAAAGTGCACAGATGGGAACCAACACCCGCAGGCGTTGGAGAGGCGTTACAGGCCAGGGAAATTCCTTCTCCTCCATTCTGCCTTCCCCCGTTTTTGGTTCTTGAAGACATGTTTTTCTTCATGGATCCTCACTTGTGGAGGCTAAATACAGTCATCTGACGGTGTTTGCAGGGGACTGATTCCAGGACCCCCTCGAACACCAAAATCCGCGGATCTCAAGCGGTCTTTACGTATAACCTCAGCACATTCTTGAAATCGTCTCGATTACTGGTGATACCTAATCAATGTAACTTCTTTGTAAACAGTTGTTATACTCTATTGTTTAGATATAATGACAAGAA